>JAZHRO010000062.1:19876250-21350000 GCA_037157565.1 Thalassia testudinum
AAGTAGAGGATGAACGACCAAGATAGAGGCATCTCTGAGCAGATGAAGATGGCGTGGGCTACGTAATTGTCTATCAAGGAGTGATCTACTAATCTGTTGCTGTTGGAGGAGGAGGTGCTGTAGACGGAGGAACTGTAGTAGAGCGCCGAGGATAAAGAGGTTGTTTATCAAGGCGAGATCGATGTTTTAAAGGATGTAATCGTCGTAGCAAGTCAAAATCGCTTGAAAATAAATAAAATTTATAACTTAGAATCTATAATGGAGTCTGAGGTCTAACACAGGGAGCAAATGTGGAATTCACAACATTAATCTTCAATTTGAAGTAAATGAGCACAATAAATGGAGCAAGATACAGGATATTCAATGAATAACAATCTACTCAAATGATATTCAAAATAAGCAAGAGTATTTCAAGAGTTTTCTATGATAAAAAGAGATCAAGATAAAATAATGCTGATTTGAATCACCAATTATTAACCTAAATTAATCATGCATATCAGACATCTCAATTAAACCAAATAACCCAACAGTAGCTTGAATGCAATAGTGATCAGACGTCAGGCATGTGGATCAGAAGACTTAAAGTGCACAAGGCTCTCAAAGCCTTGTTCTTTTTTTCTCTTCTTCTTTTGCTCTCTTGTCTTGGCTTCTTTTCTTTCCTTCTCTCTTCTTCTTTAGACCTTCACTTCTTCAGAGGCACAGACCTTCTCTTCTTTTTCTCCTTCACAAGCACAATGGAAGCAAGGCCTCAGTGACTAAGTGTCAGCTGCACAAATGAGAGAGCAAAACCCTCCCCCGTTCTCTCACAATTTCCTCTCTTCCTCTTCTCTCTCAAACCCAGACCAAGCGCATACTCGGATCCAGATACTCAAGTATTTGAGTCTCAAATAGTGTCTAGGCCTACGTGCGTGGGTCACAGGCGAGGAGTGGAGATAGGCAGGTAATCAGGTGAAGGGGTGTGAGGGACTCGACCCCTCAGTGACGTGGGCGAATAGCTCACTTCACAGAAATAATTTATGCGTGTGTGGCCATTCTTCACTCCGTAAGGTGGGACTATCTTAGTCCCCCATCTTCACATGTAGTTCAGCAGAGGTGATTCTCCCAATTGCGAGTGGAGACAAAGTTGTGGCCTCCAATTGATGGCCTGGAGAGATGCCTGGAGGGTGTTTGCATGACATGGAGGTGCAGGCGAGGTTGAATGCTGCTTGGACACAACTTCAAGGATGCACGAAGAAGCTTCGCCAATTACGGCGAGGGTTGAGTACTTGTAAAGATGAAAACAACTTAATTACCACGTTAAAAATGTTCAGGAGCTTCGCTACGGCATGGCGAGGGCGGTGGTGGCGAGATGCAAAGGTGGTCATAGGGGCCTGGTGAAGGTGGAATACGAGTGTGGAGGCGAAGGTCTTCGATGGAGTGATTGGTGCAGCAATGCCCTAAATTTCATAAGGGGTTTTGCTCGCGTGGACACGGCAGAGGTTATGGACTTGATGGCGAGTTGTTTGGTGGATTGTGGTGGTGTGGAGGACTCGTTGGAGGTGCAGTCGGAGAGGAGGAAGATGACGGGTGGATGACGTATCTGCAGGCGAATTGAGTGATAAAGGAAATAGAAAGGAAGTAGAGGAAGAAAGGGACCTAACTAGCCTATGCTAATAGAAGAAAGAGGAGAAAGAGTGCCATGTATGGTATGGCCGGTGCTGGAGAAGGAAGGACTCCATTGATGGAGAACGGTAAGGAAGACGGTGGAAGGTGGTGCCTGCTAGAATTGCGAGATGCGGAGGAGCTTGAGGAAGAAGAACCAGTAGACTATAGTCTGTGGCGGCTGACGAAGAAGGTGGACAAGGAAGCTCACCGGAGCTTGCGGAGAGTTCGGCTGGTGAGGAGGGAAGAAGAGTAGAATCCGGCTAAAACCAAGCTAAGGAGGTGAGGTTTGCATCAGGGGAGTTTTTATAGGGTCAGGGGGTGTTCCAAGCTTAGAAACCAAGCTTGGAATCTTAGAGATTTTGCTTTTGTGGGAAACCCACACCTTCCATGCATTTGCATGGGAGACTGGGAAGGAAATAGGATTCATGGCCAGTCTCATTTGGAAGAGAATTCCTTAAGGAATCTTCAATTCAATTTTGGGATTGTTTGATTGGGAATCGAGAGAGAAATCCTTGCTCGTATCTCATTGGTGGAGCTTCTGTTCACACCAATGGTGGTAGGAACCTATTTGCAATATGATGATAAACTTAGGGACCTATTTGCAAGAATTTCAAAAGTTAGGGGCTAGTGTGAGATAGAAAGAGTCTGACAGGACTAAAATGCAAACTATGTCAAGAAGATCTCTGATTGGACCCAAATTTTGGTACAAACCTAATTTCGACCCAAGAAATCTGATGGTGAAGTTAGATTTTGGTTTTGACCATGTTTGACTAGGTAATTTATGTAGAAACTCAAATTAGGTCAACTGCCTGTTGAAGACTCTATTTTAGGTTAAAATATGTTCAAATGGTTAAATCAAGGATACCAAACCTTATGTAATATTTCTCTATAATTTTTAGAAGGCTTAGGTGAATTTTATTCTGACCGAAACCTCTGTTAATTAAGTAGGTCTAAAATTAGCATTTCGGGTATCCGTTAATTTTCGAAATGCGTGAAAACCTATTTCTGTCTGCATGAACCCTCTTGTTAGTTGTTAATGCTCATTTGACCTTATTTTAACCCTTGGGAAACCCCACGATTACTCAACATTTATGATCTTCTGTTAATACTACAGCTTTATCCCTGTTTTAATGCATTCTTCTTAGAAAGGATATTAAATGAATTATAACTCTCTGGCGATTATGTAGGAGCAGTTGTCAATTGATTCTAACTAATTAAAGCTAGTTGTGGCAGATGATGACGTTATCATCATACCCCCATGCCTAACTTTTTCTAATCCTTTAGCAAAATCTTCTGGAAAGAACTAGAGTTCTATACCATGCATTGATGTTCAAAGTCCTAATTTTGTTTTACTCTTTTAGAAATTAGGTCAGAATGCTAATAGTAGACATAGAGGTACTCAAGTATCAATCAAGATCCAGACCTAACCAGCTTCAGTCTTAGTTTGCCGTGAAGGTTTCTAAGGCCCGCAAAGACTACCCAAAGGTTTGTCGAACCCAGCAGTTAAAGCACCTGTGCATAGAATGCAGCATGTCTAGGTTCAGTTTGCCAGTGCATTTTTTTGTAAGAGAAAGGGATAGAAGTATTTTTTTCATTTGGAGAGTTTTATCTGTATTTTCTTTTTACTTTTCCTAGATCCAACCTCTAATTGGCCCTAAACACAATCTGTATCAGATTCCTTGTCCCCATCATCAAGCCTTGAAGGGTGCCTAACTTCGATGCTTCGAGATAGCATTACCCATGGCAACCCCCAGAACCCTGGCTTTCGATACTTTGAGATAGTGCCGCCCATGGCATTCTGTAGCTAAATTCAGGCCCTGGCAATTGACATTTCGGGATAATCCCGCCCATGACACCTGAACCAGCACAAGGTACTTACATGCCTCTAGTAGGATATTTAGATATCCTATGAGACAAGTACCGAGGAGATGATATGTTATTATGCATCTTCGAGGGGAATTTCCTACCTCTCCGCACCAAGAACTCATCCAATCAACTGGTGTTGTTGAGCTACTCCTAAGCGAGATCTTCGAGATGACTTTTCATACTAGAACACTTCTAGCAGATTTTTCTTTGTTAAGCACACTGAACCAAAATAAGTGTGTGATTTTGGGTGCTTAAGTTACCAAGTCCTGCAAACCAAAGGGTGTCGAATAATCCCTAAGCCTTAGACCTAATACATCAACCTCATACTTTCCTCAACCTCTTGAGGATTAATCCATATCTTAACGGATACGTGAATGTTTAAGCCCTAAAACAAGCCCAAAAGGCCTAAGATCAGCACTCATACTAATCTCTTTGTCTCTTTGTTTTTTCAGGACTTAATTTTTTTCTTTTGATTAGGTCTAGAACTTAAGTAGATTCCATAATTAAGTACTAATTACTATCATTTTTGTTCTTAAATGTTCCACCTTTTTGACATTTGAATTCTCCTCTCTTTTCCTCGTCATGAATGACATGCAATCAATTCTCAAAATTTTCCTCCCCTTTCTTTATATTTTTGTTCTTTTTTAATTTTTAATTATTTTGGTTTTTTGAAAATGCATTTTTTGTGAGAACCACCTGATCAAGGCATGTTTTGTGAATTAAAATTATGGTTTTGAGGACCCGTCATCATAGCTCGCAAAATGCATTTATCAGAAAAAATTTATAACTGAAACTCGAAAAATGAGTCCCGGGTCGAATACAGGGAGGCAAACGTTTGGTTTTGAAAAATCCATGTTTCTCTTATATTTGTTTTTTGTTGATTTCATCTCTTATAATTTTTTTGGAATTTTGTTTAGAAAGCAAAAGATCAGATAGATAATTGCTTATCTAGCTAATCTACTTGCGAAAATATAAGAGAGAGAGAAACAATCACGGATTTCTAATCAAATGTTTTTTTACAACTACGAAAGCAAGAAAGATTACACTACGATAGCAATCAAGATAAAAAGAGGTGAGAGAATCCCCCTCGATGGTTGCTCAGAGGACGACTTGCTCTGATGTCACCTAGAGGAAGGTGGTGAGGAGTGGGACGAATGGGGACAGAGCTGGAGGACGGAGGATGGGGCAGGACGGCATCGCAGTGAGATTCTTCTTCCCGAAGGGAGGTGAGGAGACGACCACGGGATGCTCCATGAATAGGGATGAGGGGAGCGAAAACTATTTGGTTTTCTACTCTAGAGGAGCATCCCGGGCTTAGGATAAGCTCTCTGTAGAGCCTTGGAGGTGGTGAGAGGAAGAAAGGAAGATATGAAGAAGAAGGGGAGGTGTAGGGGACCTTTTAGAGTGAAGGGAAGAGGGCAACTCGTGTAGAGGGCATTTAATGACATCAAAGGCGTCGCTATAGATTTGGGCCATCTAATCCCCCAAATGTCGGTAAAGCTTGCTGGAGCTCGTGAATTCCTTTGCTGGTGCACGCAAAGCGCAGGCCATTAATGATAGCTATAAGCATCACTAGAGGCCCGTGCAACCATCGCTGAAGGTCCGCGCCAACTCACGCACTCGCCCACGCACGTGTGGGATAGCGCGTGGAGATGTGCATCGATGCCCACATGATCACCTCTGCTGGATCGACAATCATCAATGCGTCCATGTATCCGCATCTCGGTTGCTCGTGCATGATCGACTGGTCAAAATCAAGCTGCCTCACTGCCAACTGGATTGGAGGCACGGTGCGATTCGACCCCGCACCTCTTGCTTGCAAACTGCACGTGCTAATATTGAGGCAAGGGAGCATTTGAGTCGCGAAGATACCGTGGGAGTTGAAAGCATGGAGGCACCTCAGCTATTGGATAAAGATCCAACGGCTAGGAGTGGAGGTCTTGGATGAAGAGTGGGCACCTTCAGTTGCTACTAGCCAGTGCTGGGTGGCCTGGATGGTGCCACGTGGTGCCATCTGGGCCGTCCATCTTCTGTCTGTTGCAGAGGGTGCCACGGTGCTCAGATCGAGATGATTCCCATGTTGTCGAATTGTGATCGTCGCTCCAGATCCATCCATATGGTCGGATTTTTCATTCGAAGCCTGTAAGGATGTCGCATTGCCCTCCTGGTAGTTGATCTTCCTCGAACTTCATATGATGCCATGGGACTCCGATCTAGATGATTTTGGAGGTATTAGACTCTAATCATCATCATAATCAGATCTGTTTGGTCTGATCTTCCATCCAAGGCCTTGAAATAAATCCTCTTCTCTCCCGACCATAAAAAATGACCTAATTAACCTAAAATATATATAACTACTCTAAATGCAGAATGATGCATGCTATGCAATATTTATAACATGAAATGTAAATCTAAGCCTAGGAACATGCATGATTAGGCATTTTAACCTAAATAGATGTGTCTATATCACCCCCTAAAGAATTGGATTTCCATATGTCTACACTTTAACACCCCCCCATGCCTAAGTTTTGCAATGTCCTCATTGTAACCCGGAGGGTATGAAATCAGCTTGGTTCAAGGATTAAAACAGGGTCAAAGGGTTTGTGAACAGGTCGGGATGACTGTTGCAGATGATTTTTAGCTTTGATACAAGTACCAAAGGTGGAGTCGGCTGCTCTAACTCTAAAATGACAAGTGCAATAGGAGTGTAACTCAAAGGATGATTAGAAGGGTCTCGGGCTTTTGGAATGACAGGTTGCCTACCGTTAAGTGCTAAATTCAATGCCTTCAGCTGAGCAGAAGGTGATCAAGGAGAAGGGGTGGTCAAATCATATGAGTATTGTAGAATAAGCACCTTGATCAATAGCCTGGTTGGTCCAACCAAGTCCTTGTTCAGATATATAGGCTGATGATGCGGGCCAAACCCAATCAGTCTGGTGGGTTGATGGATGTGAATCAATAAATGCGGAGCCCACGCGATACTTTGATGCTAAAAGAGATATGGAAGTGAGAATCCAGGATTTGGCTAAGTCGATTCAACCTGGTCAGTGTAAGGATCCACAAAAGGAAACGAAGCTGAAAAGGATGTAGGAACCCTACTACTAGGATAAAAAAAAGAAAGGAAAAGATTATCGATCTGATCACTGTCCGAAACCCGATCAAAGGATGGAAGAGAATCATATGCAGTCGGATCAGAGAGAGGTGAATCAGAGTAGAAGTTGATTCTGATGGTAGGTTGGTGTTGGGAACGGGTTTTGGAAGGCTCTGTATGTGGATCAGAAGATGTGGCTTTGTAACGACCCGATTCCCGAATCCCTACAAGACACGAGAATCGGACCGACTCGACTAATCCCAAGACCCAGTCG
This sequence comes from Thalassia testudinum, assembly GCA_037157565.1. Taxonomy (NCBI): domain Eukaryota; kingdom Viridiplantae; phylum Streptophyta; class Magnoliopsida; order Alismatales; family Hydrocharitaceae; genus Thalassia; species Thalassia testudinum. The sequence goes on from JAZHRO010000062.1 coordinate 19,883,126, forward strand.
TCCAACGAGAAAGTAACCAAAAGAGCAATAAATAAACCACGTTCAACATGTATGTAACTAGCAGTAACAAAATACAGCAGTAGAGAAAAGAAATACTACAGTATATGATTAGCCCATAGTTGTGGGCTATTTAAGTATTTAAGTGCCTACACATTAGGTTAATTCTAACATTTATTTAGTATAAATTAGGATGTAAATAGATTAATTCATAGTTTTAATCTAATTACATAATCCATACATTGCATTCATATCTTAAGTGCATTTAGAATTAGCTTAGAATAGCATTCATCTAATTAGATAACCAATTAGGTATATTGTTTTTATTAACATAGAAGTTGAGGGTCTATACATAAATAACCCTAATATTTTAATAATATTTTCTTTATTCGTCTTCTTTCAGAACGGCTGGCTGCCGCTCCAACGCCCGGCTGCTGCAGTGATGAAGCCATTCAAGGGGGAGCGGATGTGGTGGATCTGGTCGGCGGCTGATTTCAAAATTGTTCAAGACACTACAAAAGGAGCACGGAGGCAGCCGAGCTCAGGAGGCCTCCGCCACCGACCCACCACTGTGCAGAGAGATCCTCTCTCTTCCACTCCACACTGCCGGCCTCTACCCTGGCGGCGAGTCTCCACCACCGTGGGCGTGTGGTGTGACAGGCCACACCGCCATCCGGAGCTCGCCCACATTACCGTGAGCACATCAGCGTGCATCTCCCTCGCCGTCGTCACCAACCACCACCGCCGAGCCACTGTGCAATCACCCTTTCAGTCACTTAAGACGTCCGGGAAATTTCCCGGACGTCTGAAGTCCACCCCCACTCCAGCAGCAATCTCCGTCCTCTCACTTCACTTCCACCACCCACGCCGCAGCAGCCCGCTCATCTCCAACCGCATGCAAGGCGTGCACAACCTCCAGCCCTCACGCCCGCTCACGCCACCTTCCCTGCGCCTGCAGCCTTCGCCATCTCCACGCGCAACCACCGACGCACCCATCTGAAGTCCACCCGCAGCACCTTCCCGCACCGACTGCACTGCGCGCCCCACCATCTGCAACAGCACCTGCAGAACCACCGCAGCCACGCCTTCGCGCGCCAGCGCCCTCCGCAGACCCTCCGCGCGCCCACGCACAACCGCCTGCAGCACCTCCGCCGGAGCTCGTCCGGCCACCTCCGGCCGCCGCGCGACTCGCCGTCACCACCGATTCGAAGCCCTTGATCCAAGGGACCTCCTCCGAGCTTCCCGCGCCCGGCCATCGGCTCCTCGTCGCGCAAGACAACGGGGAACAATTCCCCTATTTTGCTACAGTAAAACGTTGATTAAAATTTACATTTTCTGCCATTGCCAGATTTTATTCATATTCTATTCACTCTGCATTGCGGAAAATATCCTGTAGTTTCTCATAATTGCCATTTCAGCATTATTTCTTGCTTAAACCTTAATCTAAAGGCAATCTTGGCTTGGTTCTTGTCCAAATTGACTTCGAACAAACATTTTTAAGTGGCGCAAATTTTAATACATTATTGTCTCCCTGTGGAAACGACCCACTCCTCTGCGAGTGGTTATTTCTTATTAAAAATTGATTAGTCGATTTTTCCACCACATTAAACTACAAACGACTTAAAAGCGAAAGATCGACCCGGTCAAATGGCGCCGTTGCTGGGGAGGCAACAGACGCAATAATTTCGCCTAATTTTATTTTGATTATTTGTCAATTGCACAGAGATTTGACCATTCATTATTTTCTTTTCTGTGCGAGAAAATTTATGCAAGAATCAACCACTGTGAGAGGCGACCCTTGACGTCGCCAGACGAGAAGTGGACAAGCAATTTTGAAAGGAGGAGAAGGACGAGGACGCGACGGACACCACTGTATTTAATCGTTAATTTAATTAGAATAGAATTAAGACTGAAGACTTAATTTTTCATTACAGTTAGTTTGAAACCCTTATTCTGGGGTAAATTTTGAGGGGTTTGTTCCCTGATTTTGTTTTGGACCCGTGTTGGGTAATTTTTGGGAGCCTGTTCCCTTTTCTTTAGATTTAGGTTTATTTTTTTTTTTATTATTATTATTTCTTTTATTTGCTTGTGCATAAGTAGCTCTAAAAAAATAGAAAAAGAAAAAAAACGAGCTGCCTGCTAGAAGCTGCCTGCCCTAGGACGAACCATTTAGGTCTGTATGAGCAGCCTCTAGATTTGCTTTTCTGCATTGCGTGCATTTTTGCATCGAAGATCGCTGGAGGCAAGGTACGCATTCTCTTACTTTGCATCCTATTTTTGATCACGCATCGCATTTGGGATTTAATGCGAAGACCACCTAATCTGTACTGAATAAATCTAACAAGTGGTCACATATTTTCTTTAGAAAAAGGACTAATTAAAGGAAGGACATTTTAAAAACCAAGGATTTGATTTTCAAACTTGGCGTGCGATTCAAAGTTCAAAATCTTTGACGGTGTATGCACACTTATTTCACTTGCACCACGGCACGTTTCTAGACACTCCTTAGGTTTGGAAATACTAGGACAAGAGCCCTCCTTTCGTTGGATTCTGAAGTGTTCGGAACTGGAAATCAAAGGTTTTGTAAATCCAAAGAGGGGGATACCCTGTCACGGATTTTTGGGGGTAGTTGAGGAGCACCGCGAAAGCACAGCTTCAAAGGAAGGCTTAGGCCTACTTGCATCCCTCGATCTTCCGTCTTTGGATTTACTTGACCATTTGAGATTTAGGGAAGAACACCTACGCTCCAACTAGGTCTTTTTAGGCGAGCCGTAGGTCGACAATAGGCGCGTAAATTGATTGAACAAATTATATTGTCACCTGCAATCTGACTTAAAATCAAAAGCCTAAATTGGGAAAGACCTAAAAGGTCCTTTTTGAATTGTGTCTTGTTTGGGGAATTCTGATTGAAGTGTGAGTTAGAATGGACCACATTGATTTTCATCCTTTCACATCTTGCCCACACCCTCACCCCCACTCTGCATCCTTCGATCCCAGACGCCGAGATGGTCCATTCCTTGATGGACATAATGACAATCATTGGGATCCGTTTTACTCCTATTATAGGAGTATTGGCCTAGTTAAGCCCCAAATTAGTGAGCAGAACTCAGGAGCGGGATTTGCTTTGCCTAATATCCCACATACCAAAGAAATACCCAACCCACCCTCCCTGAAAACTTATAATGGTTGGACAAACACTCCTGGGTACTATAAGCCTGAGCCTGACTTCTCTTATGATAAAAATGACCTCTCCTCTTTGAAGATGGAAATACAGAAAATGCAAAATGAAATGAGTGAATTGTTAGGAGAATCTTTGAGAGCAGGCCAACAAGAAAGAGATGAAATTAGCCACCCAATCTGCCCCATTGACGATGACGTATACCCCTCTACAATAGATGCATCTCCTGTGGGAAAGCTACACTTTAAGTTGAAGGGAAATTCTGGGGAAAATAGCTACTTTTCGAGGATCGATTTTGAAACCTCCCCATTAGATGACACTTCCTTGAGAGATCTACACTTTAGGTGGGAGGAAAATACACATGAAAGTAGCTATGCATTGGATGAAGAAAGGTGGCAACCCGAGGAAGATGATGATAAGGTTGAGTATCCACCTGAATTATATTGGAGTCAAAAGAAGGGAATGATGGTGCCATTGGAAGACCTCGACCCAGATGATAGTATTTTCGTGACATTTGATGAAGTGGGTCAAAGTCAAGTTATTAATCCTACCCTCCCTGCTGATCATGATATGGAACTCAAACCCACCCTTAGGGAACCTAACCCTAAAGAAATTGACCTATCTGAGGAGTCTGATGTAACCAATGTAAATAATTTACCTCAGATAGAGCACCCTAGGGGATCTGCTGATATATTAAATGATTCTAGACCTCGGGTACATGATGAATTGTGTGATGAGGAGGAAGATGAATTATATGAGGAACCTACATTCAAGATTTGGAGTGACACTAAGGGTGATTATGTATTATTTGAAGAGTTAGCCCCTGAGGATGTCACAAATTTGACCAAATTAGGTTTCCTTGGCACACCCATTGATGATATTTCTCCTCATGATAAAATGATGGAAAATTTGGAAGCAATTTCTAAGATTTATGTGGATTCACATATAGACTCCGGGGAAGATGTGAGTAAAGAACAAAAACCCGGGGATGACATTAATAGGATAATCCCTAGATCTGTTGCTTCCAACCTGCCTTCATTCACTTCGAAGTCACCCTCTGATTCTCTTATATCTGAAAGCGAAATTGTGACTCCTGATGAAGAGCAGGAAGATCCACGTGATGGTGCAAGGAATGCTAGGGATGAAATTGAGGATTTAGAAAGAGTGTTTGGGATGGACACCAAGCTGATTAAACCCAATCTAGATCTTATGGCCATCCCACAACCTCGTAACTTGGACACCCTAGACGATCCTTGCCTTAGAGAATTGCTCAGTTTTGTTCTGACTAGGGGGCTTAACAGACCAATATTTTCTGTAATGGAGTATCGGGTATGGATTGATGATTTCTTTAGTCAGTCCATTACCCTGGGGGTTTATCTCTATACCATTCCTTCCCCATTCTTTTTGGAGGATCCTTGTCATCCTACCCCTACCCCTTTGGAGGTTATTTTAACTGTTTATCCTTTAGAACCTCTTCTGGTGACCTGGGAAGATTTCATTCCCATTTTAGTTGGGCGAGCATTTGCTATCGGGATTCATCATCAGCTCGCCAACATCCTAGGTTACCTATTTTCTAGGCCAACTTTGCTTTCCTCATTTTTAGGGCCTATTTCTGCAATTCTTGAACCTGATTTGCAGGTTCTTCGGCTATTCAGCCCAGCTTTGACCCAGGTAATATCCTTCTATGCAATGAGGACATTGCAGATTTTAGGCATGGGGGGGTGTACTTGGGGATATACATAGCATAATTGCATACATTTGTACATAAAAAAAAAAAAAAAAGTTTTGAGCTTAACTGGCTAAGTCCTGCATTCTTAAGCAAATCAGAACTCTAGCGTAGACTAAATTAATTCTAGGGTCAAACTTTAGAAGCTAAATAAGCTACTAGCTTTAGACCTTTAGGGTCCTTTGTGGACTTAAAAACTTAAGTAGGAGTTAAGTTGCGGACCATTCTTCAAGAGGTTGAGGAAGGGAAGCTAGGGTTTGAGTTAAAAGGTGGGATAGTACCTGGAGTCTTATTCTACCTTTTGGTTTACGGATCCTGGTAACCCAAGCATCCAAATTTTTCACACTTGGTCTGGTAATTAACTTAATTTCTGAAAAGAGATTTGGTTCTCTTAGTTTTGGCTTAAGAGAGGCTTGAAAACACATTTTGATTGGAAGAGTTCCCGCCGCAGGAGAGGTCGAGTATATACTCACCTTGAGGATGCAATGGTAACATATTACCTCCTCGGCGCTTGTCTCTTAGGATATCCATCCTACTGGGGGCATGTAAGCGCATTGCGCGGTTCAGGTACCATGGGCGGCCCTATCTCGAAGTGCCGATTGCCATAGGCCTGAATTCGCTTAAGAAATCCATGGGCGATACTATCTCGAAGTGTCGATTGCCAGGAGTTCTTGGGGTCGTTATGGGCGGTGCTATCTCGAAGTATCGAAAGCCAGGCACCCTTCGAGGTATGGTAATGGGGACAATGAATCCGACACAGACCGTGTTGATAGCTGATCTGAGGTTAGACTTAGAAGAATCAAAAAAAAAAAAAAAAAGTATATATATTAAAAAAAAAAAAAAAAATTCCTTTAACTCAAATAACTCGGACCAATGCACAAGCACGGATGCTTTAATCTCAGGGATCAATAAACTTTAGGGTAGAGTCAGAAATCAAGGAAACTTGTGCTTGCAACTCGTCTTTAGCCGACCTAGTCTGTAACTTAGCAACTACTTAGGAACCTTGGGTTTAGAACCTGAACTTAATATGCTTCTGAAGGAAGACTAAGTGAGTTGACTAGTCTACTTAGAGTGCTAGGTTTCGCTTAATTTTGCTAGGGACTAGCAAAAACTAGGCATGGGGGTATTTGATTAGCCCATAGTTGTGGGCTATTTAAGTATTTAAGTGCCTACACATTAGGTTAATTCTAACATTTATTTAGTATAAATTAGGATGTAAATAGATTAATTCATAGTTTTAATCTAATTACATAATCCATACATTGCATTCATATCTTAAGTGCATTTAGAATTAGCTTAGAATAGCATTCATCTAATTAGATAACCAATTAGGTATATTGTTTTTATTAACATAGAAGTTGAGGGTCTATACATAAATAACCCTAATATTTTAATAATATTTTCTTTATTCGTCTTCTTTCAGAACGGCTGGCTGCCGCTCCAACGCCCGGCTGCTGCAGTGATGAAGCCATTCAAGGGGGAGCGGATGTGGTGGATCTGGTCGGCGGCTGATTTCAAAATTGTTCAAGACACTACAAAAGGAGCACGGAGGCAGCCGAGCTCAGGAGGCCTCCGCCACCGACCCACCACTGTGCAGAGAGATCCTCTCTCTTCCACTCCACACTGCCGGCCTCTACCGTGGCGGCGAGTCTCCACCACCGTGGGCGTGTGGTGTGACAGGCCACACCGCCATCCGGAGCTCGCCCGCATTACCGTGAGCACATCAGCGTGCATCTCCCTCGCCGTCGTCACCAACCACCACCGCCGAGCCACTGTGCAATCACCCTTTCAGTCACTTAAGACGATCGGGAAATTTCCCGGACGTCTGAAGTCCACCCCCACTCCAGCAGCAATCTCCGTCCTCTCACTTCACTTCCACCACCCACGCCGCAGCAGCCCGCTCATCTCCAACCGCATGCAAGGCGTGCACAACCTCCAGCCCTCACGCCCGCTCACGCCACCTTCCCTGCGCCTGCAGCCTTCGCCATCTCCACGCGCAACCACCGGCGCACCCATCTGAAGTCCACCCGCAACACCTTCCCGCACCGACTGCACTGCGCGCCCCACCATCTGCAACAGCACCTGCAGAACCACCGCAGCCACGCCTCCGCGCGCCAGCGCCCTCCGCAGACCCTCCGCGCGCCCACGCACAACCGCCTGCAGTACCTCCGCCGGAGCTCGTCCGGCCACCTCCGGCCGCCGCGCGACTCGCCGTCACCACCGATTCGAAGCCCTTGATCCAAGGGACCTCCTCCGAGCTTCCCGCGCCCGGCCATCGGCTCCTCGTCGCGCAAGACAACGGGGAACAATTCCCCTGTTTTGCTACAGTAAAACGTTGATTAAAATTTACATTTTCTGCCATTGCCAGATTTTATTCATATTCTATTCACTCTGCATTGCGGAAAATATCCTGTAGTTTCTCATAATTACCATTTCAGCATTATTTCTTGCTTAAACCTTAATCTAAAGGCAATCTTGGCTTGGTTCTTGTCCAAATTGACTCCGAACAAACATTTTTAAGTGGCACGAATTTTAATACGTTATTGTCTCCCTGTGGAAACGACCCGCTCCTCTGCGAGTGGTTATTTCTTATTAAAAATTGATTAGTCGATTTTTCCAGCACATTAAACTACAAACGACTTAAAAGCGAAAGATCGACCCGGTCAGTATACACCACCACAACAGTAGAGAAATAAACATATACATAAACATGAAGCTTACAATAAAGAGAGTACAGGGAGTAACAGAAAACTACTCACTACAGTGGAAAGAAAAGTACAGAAGGTACTAAAGGTAACACTACTGGGCTCTACTAGGTCCAGTGCCCTCTGCAGTCGCTGACTCTAACTGCTCAACACCTGGTCCTGAAAAGGTAACAAGGGTGACACGTCAGCGAAACGCTGAGTAGAGTGGCAAGTAAAAGCTAGAAGAAGTAGTAGAGTGGGCAGTAGCTGTTATATTTTTACTTTCTTTCTTTATATTTCTCCATTTATTCACTATTGATTTATTCCTCAGATCCTTCTCTTGATCTTGAATGTTCCTCCTGGGAATGATCTTGATTGCAGTCTTTCCCGAAAAGTAGAAGTAACACGTGGTGCTCTCCTGGCCGGGAGAGTCCCCGGTGGTGGTCCTACCCTCAGTCAACCACCCCAAGATCGCTGACAGACATAACGGTGACTACGGCACGCACGATAAATGCACGGGTAGCTACCTCGCACTAGGACACGATCAGTCGTTTCCATTAACCAATATAGGGCAGAGCACGGAACCAGTACAGGGCAGAGCCCTCTCAGTAACAGGGGTCCAGCCTCTCCACAGTAACCAAACAGGGGTCTTGCCCCTCCACAGTTCGCGCACCCTCGCCTGACTACCCTGGTTTGCCCAGTGGGCCTAACAAGTCTGTGTAAGAGGGCTAGCAGAACCCTGGGGCCCGTGGGGTAGCTAGTGCTCTCCCTATAATAGTAGCTCTCCTTGGTACTGTGTACACGAGGGCCAAAAGTCGGTACAAAGTGGCCAGACCTAACCCCGGGTCCCTGGGGCGGCTAGCTCCGCTCTGCACTAAATAGGGGGACAGTTGCTCTCCTTAGTACTCCGTACTCAAGGGTTGGCTGACTTCCCCAATTCTATTCCGTTCACTTTCCAGGAGTTCTACTCCTAATTCCCTGTAGGGTTCAAGCTCTTTTAACTAAGCCAATTTAGGCTTCACTGTTCTGGCTTTATATCCATACAATTCATGTTCTCAACCGTAATTATCCATTCATAACAGGCAGCTGTTAACCAATTTACAAGCAGTTATCATTTCCTTTCCACTTTTCCAAGACTGTAATGTTTATATACTCAACTAGTTTTCCAGTCCTAGGATTCATGCCATACCCTAGGATCTATCATTCAATCTAGTTTTCCAGCCCTAGGATTCAATGCAATACCCTAGGATCTATCATTCAATCTAATTTCTCAGTCCTAAGGTTCATGCAATGCCCTAGACTCTATTAATTATTTCGTAATTGTACAAATTTTGTTAAATAAATTAAAAGGCTACTCTATCCGCAAAATCAGGAGTACTGGGGCCGTGGTCGGCAATCCCACGCGCCTCCGCAACCCCCAGAGCCACAACGGAATGGGGTCCTAATACAAGGGTCAAAGACAAGGAGATACTCAGAACAGTATACAATTACTGTAAACATGTAGAGGAAATAAATCTAGGAAGAATGAAACTTCAAACGTGGAAAACGGACTCCGAATGGATCCTAAACGGGTCAAAAATGATGAGTCTGCCCAAAATCAGACATCTGGAACTTCTTCCAGACGTCTTGAAAGGTCGATCATGCCATACCTTGGTCTGCGCAGTTCTTCAGACGTCCAGAAGCCCGCTGGATCGTTTGTTCTTAGTTCCCAGATGTCTAATTGTCACCCCGGACGTCTGGAGGTCCTCTCTGTCATCTGGCACTGCACCCAGACGTCTGATCTTTGTCGGATGGCGAGCCCTCACACCCTCCCGAACAACACCTGCGCACACACGCACCCACTCTCATCACGACGAGGCATAGAGAACGCGGTAGACTGCTGCATGGCTGTACACGCTTAAATAGAAGAAGGTAGGAAAATATTGTACCTGTCAGACGTCTGGACCTTCCTCCAGACGTCTTAAGCGTCGTCTGGATGTAAGTACAGATGTCTGATTCTGGGAAATTTTCCCAGAATCAGAACCCTGCTCGCTCTCCACTCGCGACGCACGTCCGCACCGAGCTCGCCTGCTGCCCATTCTGCAATAGCTCCTCCGCGACACCCTATGCTCACTGCTCCCCCGCCGGCCGGCTCTAACTACCCCGGCAAGCTCGCACCCTCGCGGTCGAGCTTCTTCTTCCTCTCGCAACCACTCCTCCTTCCCGCATGCTTGCAGCAGCCGCTACTACCGCACACGCTCACTCGCTCGCTCGCGCTCTCGCTGGCTGGGAGAAGGAGAAGAGAAGGCTGTGGAGTGAGGGTGAGGGAGAGGGGAATCATTTTTACAAGGCAGCCATGGGGAGAGGGAGGAGGAAAACGGCGCCTGCAGGGAGAGAAAAAGAAAAAATGAAGGCGGCGGGTTCAATTTGCTTTGCGCAGCCGCGTAGACGTGAACCCGTATGCCAAAAAAATTTAATACCAGACGTCTGGGAAGCATTCCAGACGTCTGGCCAGACATCAGGGCCACTTCCCAGACGTCTTAAACTACGTCTGATGCCCATGTTCGTAACAATATAACAAACTCAAAGGAAGTTTCGTCCCTGAAAGTTGCGCTAACTAGGGTGGTAAGCTGTACTGAATCTCAACCGCGTCCCCAGGGCCTGCTGAAACTCAGCCAAGAACTGGGACATAAAGCGGGTATCCCGGTCGGATACGATCTCCCGTGAAACTCCGTGTAGACGTACCACGTCGCGGATATACCTCTCTGCCAACTGTGCTGGTCCCAAAGTGACTTGGATCGGCAAGAATCGCGCCATCTTCGTCAATCTATCAACGATCACCCAGACTGCGTCATGTCCTCGCTGGGTAACAGGTATGCCCACCACCAAGTCCATGGTGATGCTCTACCACTTCCACTCTGGCACTGGAAGTGGCTGTAGCGGCCCTGCAGGCCTCTGATGCTCGATTTTCACCTGTTGGCACACTAAACACTGCTGCACGAATTCACCCACATCCCGCTTCATCCCCCTCCACCAAAACTCGCGTCTCAAGTCATAGTACATCTTCGTGTTTCCAGGATGTATGGTGAATCTAGAACCGTGTGCCTCAGTCAGGAACTCTCTTAACAGCTCCTCATCTCTAGGAACGCACAACCATCCCCTCAGGCGCAGCACCTGGTCTATGAAAGAGAAGTCCCTTGGGTCACCTGACAGTACTCTGTCGCGCAAGGACTGCAAGTACAGGTCCGCCATCTATCCTGTGATGATAAGATCTATCAGCTCTGGCCTCATCTGTCGTGTCACAGTCACTGCCCCACAGTGCCCCCATAACTCTAGGGGTCGCCAACTACCCATCTCCTCCAAAAGGCTCCAACTCTGCACCTGTAAACTGGCCAAGTGTGCGGGCGCCTTCCGGCTCAAGGCGTTAGCCACCACGTTGGCCTTTCCCGGGTGGTAGGAAATGCTGTAGTCGTAGTCCTTCAGGAGCTCCAACCAATGTCTCTGTCTCATGTTGAGCTCCTTCTGATCGAAAAGGTATCTAAGGCTCTTGTGATCTGTGAAAATCTCGGAGGTCTCACCATACAAGTAGTGCCTCCAGGTCTTCAGCGCGAAGACAACAGCTGCTAGCTCCAGGTCGTGGGTAGGGTAGCTATGCTCAAGGGGCTTCAGTTGCCGCGAAGCGTAAGCGACAACGTGACCCCTCTGCATGAGCACACCCCCTAACCCCTGCAAGGAGGCGTCCATGTACACAACGAACCCGCCACTACTATCAGTGATGGTGAGCACGAGAGCCAAAGTCAGCCTCTCCTTCAACCCCTGAAAACACACCTCACAGGCATCTGTCCAAGTGAAGGGCACGTCCTTCTGGGTCAACTGTGTCATAGGACGTGCAATCTGTGAAAAGCCCCTGATAAACAACCTGTAGTAGCCTACCAGTCCTAGGAAACTGCGAATCTCAGTAACCATATGTGGTCTCTCCCACCTGAGCACTACCTCGACCTTGGCTGGGTCCACTGCCAAGCCATCTCCAAAGATCACATGACCTAAGAAGGTCACCTCCCTCAACCAGAACTCGCACTTGCTGTATTTGGCATATAGCCTACGTCATCTCAGTGTGTCCAGAACCATCTGCAAGTGCTGCCCATGCTGCATCTAATCTCGAGAATAGATGAGCACATCATCAATGAATACCACCACGAACTGGTCCAAGTATGGTCTAAACACCCGGTTCATCAAGTCCATGAAGGCAGCGGGGGCAATGGTCAGCCCAAATGGCATGACTAGAAACTCGTAGTGTCCGTACCAGGTATGGAAAGCTGTCTTGGAGACGTCTGCCTCCCTGATCCTCAACTGGTGGTATCCAGACCTCAAGTCAATCTTGGAGAATACCGTGGCACCTCGTAGCTGGTCAAACAAGTCATCGATCCTCGGTAGCGGATATCTGTTCTTGATGGTGACCCTATTCAGCTGTCGGTAGTCCACACAAAGGCGTAGGGTACCATCCTTCCTCTTTACAAACAGTACCAGGGCTCCCCAGGGAGATGCACTGGGCCTCACAAAGCCCTTCTCCAAAAGATCCTACAACTGAGACTTGAGCTCTCGTAGCTCAAGTGGTGCCATCCTGTATGGTGCGGTGGAGATGGGACTGGTCCCTAGTACTAGTGAGATCTCAAACTCGATCTCACGCTCGGGCAGTAGTCCTGGCAACTCGTTTGGGAACACGTCGGGGTACTCTCTGACCACTGGGATACTCTCAAAGTCTGCAACAGGGCTGGGCTCTGCCACCACACAAGCTAGGAAGCCCTCACACCCCTGGCTCAAAAGTCTCGCTGCCCAAAGTGCAGAAATGCACCTGAAGCCTCCGTCCACTGGCTAACCGTGGAACTCGAAAGAAGGCAACTTCGATATGGAGAAGACGATCTTCCTCTCAAAATAGTCCACCAAAGCATGGTAAGCGGACAACCAGTTCATCCCCAGAATTACGCCAAAGTCCTCCATCTGTATCATAATCAGGTCAGCGGGAAGGCTATGTCCCCCAATACTGACCTCGCAACCCGTGTACACCTCCTCAGCTACAAACTGCTGACCACTCGGGCCTCTAATCACGAACGGATCCTCTAACAGCATATAATCCTGGCCCAAACTAATTGTGAAACTGGCTGCGACAAATGAGTGTGTAGCACCGGAATCGAAAAGCGTGTAAACGAGTCTACTGGAAACTGAAACCATACCTGCCACCACTGATCCCAAAGCTCTGGCATCCCTGTGTGTCAGGGCGTTGATTCGTCCCTCAGCCCTAGGTGCGGACGAAGCAGCCACACTCTGCGTCGGACGGGTAGCTGCTGGCTAGTACCCTCCTCGTGACTGCTGTCCTCCTCCTCGCGCCTGGAAATCAGGGCCTCCTACTCACCCTCCAGTGCTCAGCGCGGGAAGCGTCTGCTGACCTCCTGCCCTAGATGGGCAGTCCCTCCTGATGTGGCTCGGCTGGCCACACTGGTAGCAGAGGGGAACCCGACTCTCGCCCTCAATGGGTCCCTGCTGTCGGCTGGGCGAGGGTCCGATGCTAGCAACTGGCCCCTGTTGAGGGCCCCCAAAGGCCACTGATGGCCCTGCAAAATGTGATAGCTCTCCTGCGGACGCCACATGTCTCCTCTCTCGCCGGCCCTGTGAAAAGTCTGGCTGGTAGGGCCTCTTCAGCCCGCTGTCAGTATCTCGCGCGGACAGGTTGGTCTCCTCGTAGGTCATAGCTGCCTCCACCACCCTCGAGAATGTAGGCAGCTTCAGGGGTTTGACATACCCCCGAATCGCAGGCCGGAGCCCCTCGATGAACCTCCAAAGGCGCTCCTCCTCAGTGGCTACTACTGTCGCTGTGAAGTGGGACAGCTCCTGAAAACGCGTGCGGTATGCGCTCACAGTATCGTCCCCTGGCGGAGAGTGTGGAACTCCTGCCTCCTCTGGTCTTGCCACGTCTGGGGAAAGTACTGCTCGCAGAAGAGGGTGACCAACCGATCCCAGGTCGGCTCGTCCCTCTCCTGTCCCCTGACCGCCCTCCACCACCTGTGTGCCGCACTCTCCAGCTAGTACGTGGCAAAGGCCACGTGGCACTCCATCGGGGGGCGAAGGGTGTCAAAAACCTTCTCGATCTGCTCGAGCCAGTCCTCTGCCTAGGTTGGGTCCTCATCCCCCTTGAACGAGGGGTGCTTCAGCTTCCGGAACTGCCCGAAAAGCTCGAAGTGGCACTGCAGTGGGGATGCTGGTGCACCTCTAGGTAAGGAAGCCTCATGCACAGAAGCGTCAGAGGAAGGTGGGGGCGGTGGCGGCCCATCCCCTCCCCCGCATCCTGCGCCGCGTCCGTCGCGCGGTCCCACAGAGGACTCCCCCTCCGCAGCCCCAGGGAGAGGCACTCGGGGCGGTGGGTGGAGCTCCTCTCGCACTATATCCCATATCAGCTGGGTGAGGTCCTGGGCCTGAATGCCCGGGAGCAGTGGCTGGTCCACTGAGACGTCGACCGCAACACGCCCACCTCTCCAGCCTCATCCTCGGCCGCCCCCGCGGCCCGCCTCGTTAATCCCTCGTCGAGGCATCTCCTGCAAGGAGATGCGAAACAGAACGGAAACACGTCAATATCGAACGATATCCAACGAAGAAATCCAAAAGCTCATGTCAAAAGAAACGTTGTGGTGGCTACTCTAGTTACAGACACGTGAATTGGTTATTTTCCAATCAGTTGGTTCACTTCTCGGGACAACCTTGCTCTGATACCATCTTGTAACGACCCGATTCCCGAATCCCTACGAGACACGAGAATCGGACCGACTCGACTAATCACAAGACCCAGTCGTCCAACGAGAAAGTAACCAAAAGAGCAGTAAAATAAACCACGTTCAACATGTATGTAACTAGCAGTAACAAAATACAATCGTAGAAAAAAGAAATACTACAGTATACACCACCACAACAGTAGAGAAATAAACATATACATAAACATGAAGCATACAATAAAGAGAGTACAGGGAGTAACAGAAAACTACTCACTACAGCGGAAAGAAAAGTACAGAAAGTACTAAAGGTAACACTACTCGGCTCTACTAGGCCTAGTGCCCTCCGCAGCCGCTGACTCTGGCTGCTCAACACCTGGTCCTGAAAAGGTAACAAGGGTGACACGTCAGCGAAACGCTGAGTAGAGTGGCAACTAAAAGCTAGAAGAAGCAGTAGAGTGGGCAGTAGCTATTATATTTTTACTTTCTTTCTTTATATTTATCCATTTATTCACTATTGATTTATTCCTCAGATCCTTCTCTTGATCTTGAATGTTCCTCCTGGGAACGATCTTGATTGCAGTCTTTCTCGAAAAGTAGAAGTAACACGTGGTGCTCTCCTGGCCGGGAGAGTCCCCCATGGTGGTCCTACCCTCAGCCAACCACCCCAAGGTCACTGACAGACGTAACAGTGACTACGGCACGTACGATAAACGCACGGGTAGGTACCTCGCACTGGTACGCGGTTAGTCGTTTCAGTTAACGGGTACACCCAAAGCACAGCACAGAACCAGTATAGGGCAGAGCCCTCTCAGTAACAGGGGTCCAGCCCCTCCACAGTAACAAAACATGGGTCTTGCCCCTCCACAGTCCGCGCACCCTCGCCTGACTACACTGGTTTTCCCAGTGGGCCTAACAAGTCGGTGTAGGAGGGCTAGCAGAACCCCGGGGCCCGTGGGGTAGCTAGTGCTCTCCCTACACTAGTAGCTCTCCTCGGTACTGTGTACACAAGGGCCAAAAGTTGGCACAAAGTGGCCAGACATAA
This sequence comes from Thalassia testudinum, assembly GCA_037157565.1. Lineage (NCBI taxonomy): Eukaryota > Viridiplantae > Streptophyta > Magnoliopsida > Alismatales > Hydrocharitaceae > Thalassia > Thalassia testudinum. Next base: position 19,898,493 of record JAZHRO010000062.1, read on the forward strand.
CCCCGGGTCCCTGGGGCAGCTAGCTCCGCTCTGCACTAAATAGGGGGATAGTTGCTCTCCTTGGTACTCCGTACTCAAGGGTCAGCTCACTTCCCCAATTCTATTCCGTTCACTTTCCAGGAGTTCAACTCCTAATTCCCCGTAGGGTTCAAGCTCTTTTAACTTAGCCAATTTAGGTTTCACCATTCCAACTTTATATCCATACAATTCATGTTCTCAATCATAATTATCCATTCATAACAGGAAGCTGTTAACCAATTTACAGGCAGTTATCATTTCCTTTCCACTTTTCCATGTCTGCAATGTTTATATACTCAACTAGTTTTCCAGTCCTAAGATTCATGCCATACCCTAAGATCAATCATTCAATCTAGTTTTCCAGTCCTAGGATTCATGCAATACCCTAGGATTTATCATTCAATCTAATTTCTCAGTCCTAGGGATCATGTAATGCCCTAGACTCTATTAATTATTTCGTAATTGTACAAATTTTGTTAAATAAATTAAAGGGCCACTCTACCCGCAAAATCGGGAGTACTGGGGGCATGGTCGGCAATCCCGTGCGCCTCCGCAACCCCCAGAGCCGCAATGGAACGGGGTCCTAATACAAGGATCAAAGACAAGGAGCTACTCAGAATAGTATACAATTACTGTAAACAGGTAGAGGAAATAAATCTGGGAAGAATGAAACTTGAAACGCAGAAAATGGACTCTGAACATACCCTAAACGGGTCAGAAACGATGAGTCTGCCCAAAATCAGATGTTTGGAACTTCTTCCAGATGTCTTAAAAGGTCGATCATGCCATACCTTGGTCTGCGCAGTTCTTCAGACATCCAGAAGCCTGCTGGATCATCTGTTCTTAGTTCCCAGACGTCCGATTGTCACCCCGGACGTCTGGAGGTCCTCTCTGTCGTCTGGCACTGCGTCCAGACATCTGATCTTTATGGGATGGCAAGCCCTCACGCCCTCCCGAACAACACCTGTGCACACACGCACCCGCTTTCATCAAGAAGAGGTGCAGAGAACACGGTAGACGGTTGCATGACTGTACACGCGTAAATAGAAGACGGTCGGAAAATATTGTACCTGTCAGACGTCTGGACCTTCCTCCAGACGTCTTAAGCGTCGTCTGGACGTAAGTCCAGACGTCTGATTCTGGGAAATTTTCCCAGAATCAGAACCCTGCTCTCTCTCCGCCCGCAACGCATGGCCGTGCCACACTCGCCTACTGCCTGAGCTGCAGCAGCTCCTCCACGAAACCCCACGCTCACTACTCCCCCGCCGACCAGCTCTAGCTCCCCCGGCAAGCTCGCACCCTCGCGGTCGAGCTTCTTCTTCCTCTCGCAACCACTCCTCCTTCCCGCACGCTCGCAGCAGCCGCTGCTGCCACACACACTCACTCGCTCGCTCGCGCTCTCGCTGGCTGGGAGAAGGAGAAGAGAAGGCTGTGGAGTGAGGGTGAGGGAGAGTGGAATCATTTTTATAAGGTAGCCATGGGGAGAGAGAGAAGGAGGAAAACGGCGCCTGCAGGAAGAGAAAGCGAAAAAATGAAGGCTGCGGGTTCAGTCTGCGCGCGTAGACGCGAACCCGTACGTCGAAAAAACTTAATACTAGACATTTGGGCCACTTCCCAGACGTCTTAAACTACATCTGATGCCCCCATTCGTAACAGGCTTCTCTGAGATCTGTGTGTGTTAAAGGCTCCTCTAGAAAGGATTCAAAGGTAGGTTCATCTAGAGAGTCTTCATGAAGCACATCAAAATCAAAGGTAAATGCCTAGAGAGTGCTTATAGGATCATGAAAATCTAAGTCAATAAAAGATTCGAATTCTAGATTGCAGACACTCTCCGTACATACTGTTTCTAATTCCTGTAGATCAAAAAGGAACAATTCCATCTCAATGGAACCTACTTTTGAATCAGTGATCTTGGGATCAGGGACCTCAGAGTCAGAGTCAAAGAACGGATCATGGATACTGAAGTCGTAAATTGGTTCATAGTCGTCAGGAAACAAAGGTTCTCCAAAATCAGAGTAAGATTCAAAATCATCGGAGAATTTGTGATGATAGTTTCTGAACCTTATTCCAAATAAGAAGTTCCACCATAAAATGAATCAAGATGTGTAGAATCAGCAACCTGACTTGGATTTAACCTAATTTCGAATTCTGAGCTTGGAGAGGTGTCCTTATTAGGCATGGGCTCAGGTTCTTGGTTCCTAGGATAGACCCAATCACTTCCCAACTCATCCAACTCAATTTTTGTATCATAGATTGATGTGATTTTCGAAATATCAATTCGTATCTCTAAGGTGGTTGGAGAGGTGTAATCATCAAATATAGGCCCACAATCATAATCTAGATTCAAAATATGATTCTCATCACATTGAGCCTCATGATTATCCCACATAGGCTCGAATCTAGATTCTAGGTTAAATGTAAGGATTGGATCACTAGAATCTAGGTTGAGCTCTATTAGGATGTCTGAGTCACTCTCGAAAGTTACCTTAATAGGATAAGGCTCAGGATTTACACTCTCAAGAGGTTCTATTTTAAGCTCATCATTACAGTTGTCTGGGAATTCAAGGCTTTGTGAACTAGCATCATGATTTTCTAGGGCTGGTTCGCAATTGTGAACACCTACAATCGGATCCTCCCAACCTATCTCAAGATTAGGTGTATCAATCTGCACATAGTTTGTATCAGATTCCGTTTGGGTTGGGGGTCCACAACAATTCTGAGTGTCTAACCCAAGCTCTGAAAAAGCTCTAGAATCACTCCAAGATGTCTCATTAATGGCTTGTCGCAATAGATTTAGAATATCTACACGTTGCTCAATGATACCTTGGCGTATCTCCTAGAGTGATGGATTTACAAAGCAATGTAAACCCTCCATGCCATGTAATTCGTAAACTTCATTGAATTTTGGTATGAGGGTCTCATGGGTTGAACCATTTCCTAGTTGTGTAAGCAATAGAATAGAATGATTCAAAATAAATTTTGTTATTTATGGGGCATTAACCAAAATCATGTTGGCTAGATAATCTTCAAAATATTTAAGGGAAACCTCAATCACTTTGTCTTTTATGATCACTTGGGGTTCAGGTTTCCTAATTGGTCTTCCTAAATTGCCAGGTTTTATTTTCCAATTAGGTGGTGGATCAGGATGTAGAATCAAATTCAGGTTCAGATTGAAGTAATCAGATTAGATTAGAAATCCCTGTAGAAGATCTAATGAGGTCTCTTAGGTTAAATACCTAATGACCTTCTTATGTATGTGCTCTATAGAAGGGATGAGGGACTAGATATGAATTGGACCCAATCAAGGCACCCAAAGATTTTTAGATGACTAAGGCTGTTTCGAGGCGGATGATACGTCTGAATCAGAAATCCGCACACTCGAGAATTACCTGGGCAACCAGGAAGGGAGAGCCCCTCAAAGACCCTTACATGGTAGAGCATCCCTACGGGTTATAGGGTTTCCCCCACCCGACCTTCCTTGTCACTGTGATTCCAAGTAGATCGATATGTGCGAATTGAGACCTTAAGTCTACCAAATTTATTCCTAATTTATGCCTTGGATTTCACTTGATTAGAAGTTGATTTGATTTGTGACATAATTTGAAGGTTGGTTGGCCTACAAAGTTGACCAACTTCACCTGACCTACCCTAAAAGATGCAGAATGAAATCTGAGTCAAGACCCAAAGATCACCCTGAATTGACTCTCAGGTTATTAGGTCCACAATTTTAGAATTCATGTGAGATTTAGAGCTTGATTTTAGGGTTCTTTTGATTAGATGTTTTCAAGAAAGGGTTTGGGTAGCACATAAATGCGGGAGGTTTGATTTCCTTTAATGCAAGCAATTGTAAGCTAACACTTCCAAAAATCCTAGAGTAGAAACCCTAATTGGCTCTATTCCATGTCCAATTTGATCTCAAAATGTTCTCCTTGATCTTCAAACAAGAAGTGCATAGTCCAAGAAGATTAGAAGTTAAGCATAATCCCTAGTAGGTACAAGAAATCAGGATGGGGAATATCTAATTAGAATCATCTCAGGCATCAATCATATGTGAATTCTTTTTCGCAAATCAGGAAACTTTCTTTTGAATGCAAATTACGATGAAAATACGGCAGGTGATTCCTAATTGATTTGTTTCCTTTTTCTCTCTTCCAAAGATTAAGGGAATGATTATGGAAGAAGAGAGATTACCTACCTTGGGTGTGGCCAATTTACGCGGAAGATCTCCTCGTGATGTACCTCGCAAAATCACAATCAAACAAACAAGGTAAGTTAGTTCTCAGATAACAATAGAGAAAGATAAGATCAATGTGTGAATTGTGCGTTGCTCCCCGGCAAATGCGCCAAAATATTTATCGAGGCAAGATCCATGTTTTAAAGGATGTAATTGCCGTAGCAAGTCAAAATCTCTTGAAAACAAATAAAATTTATAACTCAGAATCTATAATAGAGTCTGAGGTCGAACATAGGGAGAAAATGTGGAATTCACAACATTAATATTTAATTTGGAGTAAATGAGCATAATAAATGTAGCAAGATACAAGATATTCAATGAATAACAATCTACTCAAATGATATTCAATAATAAGCGAGAGTATTTTAAGAGTTCACTACAATAAAAAGAGATCATGACAAAATAATGGTGATTTGAATCACTAATTATTAGCCCTAATTAAACATGCATATCAAACATCTCAATTAAACCAAATAACCCAACAGTAGCTTGAACACTATAGCGATCAAACATCAGGCATGTGGATCAAATGACATAAAGTGAACAAGGCTCTCCAAGCCTTGTTCTTTTTTTCTCTTCTTCTTCTGCACTGCTTCTCTTGGCTTCTTTTCTTTCCTTCTCCCTTCTTCAGAGGCACAACCCTTCTCTTCGTTTTCTCCTCCACAAGCACAAGGAAACCAAGGCCTCAGCGACTAAGTGTCAGCCACACATGCAAGAGATCAAAACTCTCCCTTGCTATGTCATAAGTTCCTTTCTTCCTCTCCTCTCTCAAACCCAGACCAAGCGCATACTCGTATCCAAATACTTGGGTATTTGGGTCTTGAACAGTGTCCAGGCCTGCGTGCGTGGGTTGTAGGTGAGGAGTGGAGATAGACGGGTAATCGGGTGAAGGGGTGTTAGGGACCCGACCCCTCAGTTACTTGGGAGAACAATCACTTTACAAAAATAATTTATGAGTGTGTGCCTGTTCTTCACTCCACGAGGTAGGACTATCTTAGTCCCCCTTCTATGCACATAGTTGCAGCAGAGGTGATTCTCCTAATTGCGAGTGGAGATGAAGTCGTGGCCTCCAATTGATGGCCTGGAGAGATGCCTGGAGGGTCTCCGCGTGACCTAGAGGTGTAGGTGAGGTTGAATACTACTAGGACATAGCTCCAAGGATGCACGAAGAAGCTTCGCCAATGGTAGTGAGGGTTGAGTACCTGCAATGATGAAAATGGCCTAACGACCATGTTAAAAATGTTCAGGAGCTTCGCTGCAGCACGACAAGGGCAGTGGTGGTGGTGGTGAGCTATGAAGGTGGTCATAGGGGGCTGGCGAAGGCGGAATATGAGTGCGGAGGCAAAGGTGTTCGGTGGAGTGATTGGCATAACAATCCCCTCAATTTCTTGAGGGGTTTTGCTTGCATGGACACGGTGAAGGTTATGGACTTGATGGAAAGTTTTTGGTGGGTTGTGGAGGTGTGGAGGACTCGCCGGAGGTGCGGTCGGAGAGGAGGAAGATGACGGATGGGCGGCGTATCGGTGAGCGAATTGAGTGATAAAGGAGATAGAAAGGAACTAGAGGAAGAAAGAGACCTAACTAACTTAAGCTAATGGACAAATGGGGAGGAAGAACACCGGGTATGGTATGGCCGATGCTGGAGAAGGAAGGACTCTATTGAGGGAGAATGGCAAGGAAGACTGCAGAAGGCGACGTCTACTAGTATTTCAAGATGCGAAGCAGCTTGGGGAAGAAGAACCAGCCAACTATAGTTTGTGGTGGCCGGCGAGGAAGGTGGACGGAGAAGCTTACAAAAGTTTGTGGAGAGTTCGGTCGGTGAGGAGGGAAGAAGAATAGAATATGGCCAAAACCAAGCAAAGGAGGTGAGCTTTGCATCAGGGGTGTTTTTATAAGGCTTAGGGGGGTGTTCCAAGCTTGGAAGCTTGGAGATTTCACACTTGTGAGATACCCACATCTTCCATGCATTCACATGGGAGATTGGGAAGGAAATAGGATTCATGGCCAGTCTCATTTAAGGAATTCTTTTCCAAATGAGACTTAAGGAATTCTTTTCCAAATGAGACTAAGGAATCTCTGGTTCAATTTTGGGATTGTTTGATTGAGAATCGAGCAAGAAATCCTCACTCAAATCTCAACGGTGGAGCTTCTGTTCTCACCAGTGGCGGTAGGGACCTATTTGCAAAGATAATGAGAAACTTAGGGACCTATCTGCAATAATTTCAACAGTTAGGAGCTAGTATGAGATAAAAAGAGTCTGACTGGACTAAATTGCAAACTAGGTCAAGATGTTCTTTGATTGGACCCAAATTTTGGTACAAACCCAATTTAGGCCCAAGGAATTTAATGGTGAAGTCGGATTTTGCATTTGATCAAGTTTGGATAGGTAATTTATGTAGAAACCCAAATTAGGGCAACTTCTTGTCTAAGACTCTATTTTAGGTAAAAATAGGTTCAGATGGTCAAATCAAGGATACCAAACCTTATGTAATATTTTTATATGATATTTAGAAGGTTTATGTGAAGTTTATCCTGACCATAACCTCTATTAATTAAGCAGGTCAGAAATTAGGCTTTCGGGTGTCCATTAATTCTCGAAATGCATGAAAACCTATTTTTGTCTACATGAACCATCTTGCTAGTCATTAATGGTCATTTGACCTTAGTTTAACCCCTAGGAAACCCCAAGATTACTCTGCATTTATGAGCTTCTATTAATACTGCAGATTTTTCCATGTTTTAATGGATTCTTCTCAAAAAGGATATTCAATGAATTAGAACTCTCTGGAGATTATGTAGGAGCAATTGTCAATTGATTCTAGCTAATTAAAGCTATTTTTGGTATATGATGAAGTTATCATCATAGGCCTATGGTATTGTTGGTGTAAGCTATGAATAGACTCTCCAAGTCTATCCAAAACCTATCACTGAGCATTCAGGTACTCAGATACATGATGCCCATGCCTCATCATCACTAAGTTTGTCTCCCACTACCTATGCATCATCAATGATATCTCATTAGTAACGTCTTGGATATTGATGTAGTCCCTACCTGAGAGCGGCCCGTCTAGAAGACCCCACTCCTGGTCATAGAAGGAAGGAGCAGGTCGAACTGCAGAAGGACAGGTAGCTGTGAAATTCTCATAAGGCTGGAAGGCTATAGGTATAGCTAAAGAGGCTCCCTGAGTAGGAGGGTGGTCTCTCTCCTGAGGTGGCTACTATTGGGGATCTACATCCTCACCACGAGCTCCCTACGCTTGCTCCATTTTAGCATATGGGAGCTTATCAAATCTGAAGACTCTCATGATAAATTGTTTATGATTGATATCCATTAGGACATGAAAATGTAGGCAAATGTGAGATAGAAGTGTCCCAAACTGGGAGCTGGTGGGTTTCTTATCCATGAAATAAAGAATCAAGTGGTTTTAGTTGAACCGCTTGTTCTTTGAGAAGGCATATAGTGTGATAAGCATGATCTCAGGCAGTTCTCAAAGGAGCTGGACTTTGATAGAAAATTCCATAAAAAGACACGATTCAGAAATCGAGACGATGGAAATATGGGGATTTGGCTGGGTGACCCAAATAATAATGGGAGGGTGTAAGTAGGGTCTCCCTAATAGTGTTGCTTTGGGTTTGCTAGTGAAGCTCAAGAAAAGTGGGACCAACACTAGGACAACCAAGTATCTTTAAGAGGACATCGACATTCACTAAGATCTCTATCCCATAAACATTAGAGGTAAGCTCAATGTTGAACCCCTTACCTATATTTTGCAAATTCATGTAAAATAGGTGACATGCCATGGAATAAATAGTAAGGATGCTGCTACTTTTGGAACCGACATAAAAATTACACTCAGAAAGATGCAGAATCTAGTCATATGTAAACTTATCCTAAAGACCAGGAAAGATCATCTCAAAATATGGAAAATCAACGGGTTGATCAACATGCGGAGAGAGCTTAGCTAGCTAGTATGGAAAAACTCTAATGAGCGGCCTCGTTAATGAAATAACGATCGAAAGTCATTGTGTGAGGCAGAGGAGGAAGGGTGAGCGTGTTTCAGGGATATATAGCAAAGAAAAAGCACATTGGTCGATCAAACGAGGTGTCTTGGTCAATAAAACACTAGGCAGATAAAGTTCTGAAAATACAAATTCAAGTAAATTGATGGATCAAAATGGCAAATATGCGAAAAATCAAAGGTGTCCATGGATTGATTTGCTCACATACACTCAAAATAGAGTGAATCAAGCATACAAGATCTACACAACAATATCAAACAACCATCTATGCACAAGAAAAAGCAAATAAAGGGGATTTGGATAGGGCTTAGACGTTATACTGTGAATCGATCAAAATGATCAATCAAAAGGGAACTGGAGAAAGGATCGACCATGACGAGGTCGATGGTAGTGCTATGCAGTGGCACGCGACCTCACGATGTCATGTCGAGAGTCATGCGACAGTGCCCACAATGGAGATGTCACGAGGGGTGGCTACGCAAGGAGAGAATGCTGGAGGAGGGAGATTAGAGGATGCCTGTCGTGAGGAGGACCGTGGTGTTTAGTCTGTCATGATCAATCTTAGTTGGTGGCACTTCAAGGTCTTGAAGGAGATGGCTTGGAGATTTTGGTCGGTGGTGTAGGTGGGTGTTTGATGGGGTAGGGTTGAGTAGGTGGGTTATAGTTCTTTGAGGTGAAAAGATAAGTGAGTGGTAAAAATGGGTGTTTTTAAATTTTTTTTGAAGAGATATGTATGGTAAAAACATATAAGGTAGTTAATCAAGGTAATAGGCACGGATTAGATGAAAATAATCAAGATTAAATCAGATTAGGATCAAATCGCGAAAGTGTATTTCGTCTAGAACTGCTCGATCAAAACTGAAATTCACCGATCAAATAAGGATCTTAGTCGATCAAGGTTCAAAGTTTTGGAGGGAAAATTCCCACCCAAACAAAATTGCTAATCAAAAAATATTTTTGGTCAACCAAACTTTAAACTTTTGGAGGGAAAATTCCCACCAAAAAATTGGTCAATCAAAATGAGACGTTTGATCGATCAAACTATTTTGGTCAATCAAAATTAAAATTTTGCTCGATCAACAGTACAAAACATATCAATCAAGATTTTTCAATCAACTCTTTTAATCTAGATAGTCCTAGGGCTCAGCATATAAGGTTAAATATATCGTTTGGCAAGGGTTTGTTGAAGATATCAGCTAACTGGTTTTTAGTTTAAACAAATTCTAAGTGTATCTCACCTATTAGTACATAATCCCTTAGAAAGTGATGTCTAACATCAATGTGTTTTGTTTTAGAGTGTTGTACAAGGTTTCTAGATAAGTTAATGGAACTCGTATTATCACAAAGCATATTGTTGTTTTTATAAGATAGGCCAAATTCTTCTAGGGTTTGTTTCATCCATAATAGTTGTGAACATGCTAAAGATGCAGCTATATATTCAACTTCTGTTGTGAATAAGGAAATGATGTTTTGTTTTCTAGAGAACCAAGAGACTAGTGAATTTCTAAGAAATTGACACGTTCCACTAGTACTCTTTCAATCTGTGAAACTACCCACATAATCAGCATCACAAAAGGAGTACAGATCCAATGTGGCTGACTTGGGATAGAAAAGTCCTAGGTCTGAGGTGTGGTTTAGGTATCTAAGTATTCTTTTTACAACATTTAGGTGTGTTTCTATAGGGTAAACTTGAAAATGAGCACACAAATAACTGCTAAACAGAATGTTAGGTTGACTAGCAATTAAATAAAGTAGAGATCCTATTATGCTTTTATATAACTTTTGATCTATAGGCTTACCTATTTCATCACTCTTGAGTTGTGTTAAAGCTGCCATAGGTGTATCTTTTCCTATCATCTTATCTATGGAGAATTTCTTTAAAATCTTCGAGGTGTACCTTATTTTGGTTATGAATATCACAGAAGACAATTTGCCTATTCGAAGACCAAGAAAGAACCGAAGTTCTCCCATCATGCTCATTTCGAACAAATCCTACATAACCTTGACAAACTCTTCACATACAAGATCATTAGTAGCTCTGAAAATGATGTCATTAATATAAATTTGAATTAATAATAGATCATTTTCTTTCTATTTTGTAAAAAGAGTTGGATCTATTTTTCCAATTTTAAAATCATTTTCAATTAGAAAGGCTTTTAGTATGTCATACCAAGCTCTTGGAGCTTGTTTTAGACCATATAAAGCTTTATGTAATTTATGGACATATTCTGGATGGTCAACATTTTTAAAACTAGGAGGTTGCTTAACATAGATTTCTTCCCTGATAAATCCATTTAGAAATGTGCTTTTGGCATCAATTTGAAAGAGTTTGAACTCCATGTAAGCAGCAAAGACTAAACATTCTGATGGATTCCAAGCAAGCTATAAGTGCATATGTTTCATCAAAATCAATTCATTCTTCTTGATTATATCCTTTGTCCACAAGTCTAGCTTTATTTCAAATCACTTCTCCGGATTCATTTAGCTTATTCCTAAAAGCCCATTTGGATCCTATGATGGTTTTAGAATCTGGTTTCGGAACAAGTTCCCATACTTGATTTCTCTCAAATTGATTCAATTCTTCTTTCATTGCAATAATCTAGCATTCATCAGAAAATGTATCTTTAACATTTTTAGGTTCTAGCTGGGATACAAAGGCTGAAAAATCTAAGGTGTTGGTTGATGATCTGGTTTGAACTCCTTTGGATAGATCTTCTATTACTAATTCCTTTGGGTGATCCTTCATGTACGATATCTCTTTTGGTAGATCTTTTGAGATGTTTTCTTCTGGCATTTTTGAAGTATCTCCTAGGTATTCATCATCATCAGCATGAGAAGATTGTGGCTAAGCTAGAGTTTCATCAAAAGTTATATGTAAGGTTTCCTCAACAACATAATTCTTCTAATTTTAAACTCTATAGTCTTTACTTCTGGTTGAGTAACCTAAAAAGATTCCTTCTAAACTATTTTGCATCAAATTTATTAAGATTATCTAATAAGACCACTTTAGTGAACCATTATTTGGCCTAAGTACTCCCTAATTATCCTATCTTAGTTTTTAATTAATTTAGAGTAAAATGATAATTCACCTTACTATATGTATAATTTTATGCACCAATTTTACAACATATGGTTATGATAATCTGTATGGTTGGATGTAGGTTAGGTGCAAGAGTTAGACGTTCATTCTGTTTCTATAAGACATTCGGAGCTCAAATCGGACGTTTGGAAACCGCCATTGTAGACCCCCTGATGTCTACACTTTTTAAGCCATCGAGAACTTGATCTGGAGGTCTGATGACGTTGCTGCCAGGCTTATCTTGCCATTCCAACCACTTGCGATCTTCACCGAATGGTTGGAGAAGCTTGCAGCTAAAGGAAAACAGATGGAGGAGTTTTTAAAAAGGGAGGGTTTGCCATCTGTAGGAGATATCATCTTCTTCCTCGACGACCACAGTGCACCGAGCTTACATCATGAAACAAAACGTGTATTGTGCAATAGGCATTCTCCATCTCCGCTCAAGCCACTTCGGCGGTCGCGTGGTGACAGCGTGTGGCCACACCACTCACTGCTCCATCTCACCCTCACCCGCAGCATAGACCGCTTCCACCACCACCAATATCCCTCTTCCTCTCTTTCCTTCTTTTTCTTCTTCATCTTTGCCTCTTTCGTTTTCCTCCCCTATTGCACCCAACAACAACCCACCATCACATCATCGCACCTACTAACCACGTCAGCATCACCCGCTCGTAGCCAACCTCACCACAACCATCCATACCGTCACCCATTGCCCTCCTCCTCTTCTTCTTCTTCTTCCTCTATCCAACCAGCCCTCCCTTGTAGCTTCCCAAAAGGAACCCAACATCACAGCCAAGCTCTTTGCGCCATCCACAGTCGTCCAACCTCCTCGACCCACGCCAGCATCACCAAGTGCACCAGAGCACCCTCGCAGATAGCGTAGGCCACACGCTACCACATGCAGCTCACGCCCACAGCCACAGAAGCCTGTAGGGACATGAACGCCATCGACCTCCAGCGCTCTGACCGATCGCCAATGGCAGCCTCCATCCGTGCTTCCTATGCCATCGTGGAGCCCACATTGAGAACACCTTCCCCTCAATCCTTTTAGCCATCCATGCTCGGCTCTTCACACGAGGAAGTGAGAGGAGAAATCCTTAGGTCTTCTCCCAATTAAAAATTATAGAGAATGCTACTGTGAGGTTTACTATTCCTTTATTTATTGAATTAATTTATTGAAAGGAATTTGTATGAGTGTCCCTCCATTTTATCTTAATTACCTAGAGTTAAATTCTTCTCATGAATAATATATCATATGGGTTCTTGGTTATATGAGGGGGCTCTGCTCTGAAGGAGATAAATATTAGCAGTGTTTACCAGTACCAATATCAAGATTCTCCTATTCCTATGGTGGTGATTTTTGCATGTGCACACCTATATTCTTGATTGATTATCTAGATTGAGAATTTATGCTGGAAATGAGTGCACCAGTTAGTATGTGCATGCATTAAAATTCCTGAATAAATGAGGCACCACTCATTAGTTTAATAGGTTAATTCCTTCCTATTGAGATGACCTAACTATTTTCGTGGTTAGATTTTGAGTATTAAATATTTTGAAAAGTGATTTTCTACCACGCAACGAATTATAACGACACGACATTTTATGTTTAAAATTTCATCAAAAACAAGAATTGCTCTTTCAAATGGCATCGTTGCTGGTAAGGAAACATGCCTACAAATTTTTTTCAGGGAATTTATATTATTTTTATTTCTGAAGCTTTCCTAAATTACTAACATTGGTTCTTTTTGTGTGCAAAAATAAACAAACGAACTCGACTGGCATGCACGACGGAGGCGATACTTTTGGTGGACCTTGATGCCACCTGGAGAATAGCAACAGGTGCTTGTGGGCCTTGATCCCACACACGTGAAGGCGTATGGTAGAGCCCTTCCTGATTTAGTCATTAGATCTTAGTTTAGATCTAGATTGATAGAATTAGTTTAGTATATGTTTTCTCACCCATGTAATTTGGGTTAGTTTTTGAGGGAGTGTCCCAAGTTGTTTAGAAACAAGGTTTACTCTTAGATAGTTTCTTTTGATTGCACACTTATTTATTTAAAAAAAAAATCTGAGCTACCTGATAGGAGTTGCATATCCATAGATTGATCATCTAGGAGTGCTTAAGTAGCATCTAGATTTTTCTTATTGCATTGCTGCATCTCTGCATCGTAGAGTGCTAGAGCAAGGTACATACTTCCTATCTTTCTGCATCAGTTATCTGCACACGTATTGCATTTGGAGTAATTAAAGAAGACCACTTAAGCTGATTTGAAAAGATTAATCAAGTGGTCACATTACTTCTTGAAAGAAAAGTAAAATATAAAGGAAGTGTTTGAATAACTTGATTGTGATTTTCAAAACAAAAATCAATTTTTTGCGGTGTGATGCACACTTCCGGCACTAAACACGCACTAGGACTTGGACCCTTAAGGTTATAGGCATCGATCTCTTTATCAGTGCAAACCTTCCAATCTCGCTTTGTGACGGCAGTATTAACTTTTGCCTAAGTGATTTGATACTCTAAGAAGGGGGACACTCTATAAAGGAATTCAAGGGTAGTTAAGAGGCACCGCTAACGCATCGCCTTAAAGGAAGGGTTTTCCCTACTTGCATCCCTTGGTTCCATCCTTGGAGTCCCTTTTTACTTGAGCATTTAAGAATATCATTGCAACAAGGTGTATGCCTTTAGGGCACTCGAAGGTCAATTTAGGGTGCGTAATTGATTAACAACTTGATTGGTCACCCAAAAGAACTAAAAGTAACCTCAACCTCCTTAACAGACATTGACTAGGTATCTTAAGTGCCTCATTTCTCTTATACCACTTATGTGGGAATGGAGAAACGCTGCCTTGCTTTTGCCTAGTGTATGCTTGGTAGTCACTCTCTTGGAAGGAGTCTTGTTTTTAACCTGGAACTTACGAGAATTACTAGGAAAGTCAACCAAGAAAGAAGAAAAATGGCAAAAGTTTTGAAGAAGAGATTAGGGTTGGTGAAAATCAAAGAACCTTGAGAGACTATTTCCTCCCTACAACTCACCAAGCCCTACCTATCCGGAGACTTGGATTGGATAATCCTTATGAGATCAAGAGGAGCACCATATCTTTGCTCCTCACTTTCTATAGTACTGCTAGGGAGGATCTCTACAGGCATCTTAAGGAATTCACAGAGGTCTATTCCATGGTGAAGCTCTAGGGATTTTCTAATGAAGCCCTAGTGAGAACTCCATTTCTTTTCTCAGTAAAGGATAAGGCCAAGCACTGGTATCATACCCTCGATGCAAGGGTAAATGATTAGGCTACCCTTAAGGGAGAATTCTTGAAATAGTACTTTCTTATGAGTAAGACTAATTATTACAGAAGAGTGATTATGGGCTTTACTCAATAGGAGGAGCAATTTCACAAAACATGGGACTGCTTCAGTGACCTCCTTAGGTTATGTCCCCATCATCAGGTGCCAAGATGGCAATTGGTCAAGAGGTTCCACAATGGATTATCTAAAAGGCATAGGCAAACCATCGATGCAGCCTATGCAGGAACCTTAATGACAAAAACTAAGGATGAAGCCTAGACATTATTTGAAACATTAGGTGATAATTCCATACATATTTCCTCTGCTTATCAAGAAAGAAAACCATCAATCATGCAGAGGAAGATAGAGGCCCACGAAGTTGAGGCTACTCAGGATTTGGCTTATCAGATTAAATTGTTGAATAAAAATTTTGATAGCCTTTTAGCAAACCCCGACATGAACCCGCAAGCAGCCTCTATCTTTCAGGCTTCAGTTGAATGTTCCATTTGACAAAGCACTACGCACGCCACTACGGAGTGCCACATGGCAAATCAATTCCCTGAGTTGATTCAAGCCGACCTGAACATAGCCTAAGGTTTCCAACCACCTCCTCGTAATAACCCCTATTCCAACACCTATAATCCGGGTTAGCAAAACATCCAAACTTTTCATGGAAGCAAGGTGATGCTTCCAACTCAGGGAATGCAAGACCCCAACCTCACCAACCCATATACCAGCCATCCTATACAAATCCTACGCAGAATGAGCCTTCTGAGATGGATGAACTACTGCCATGATGAAAGTGATGCAAGAGCATCTGAATATGTTCATCCAATCTTAGAATAAGATGATCACTGATATGCAATCCTAAATTGGTCATCTTACTAAGGCAGTTAGGCAGCGAGATCCAGGGAAGCTACCTAGCTCTTCTGAGAACAACCCAAAGGGTAAGGGGGACATGTTCAGGGAGCACACTCAAGCTATGACATGCTGAGAAGTGGAAAGAAAATCGATAAACCTAATAGCAATCCAACAATCACCTCTCAAAATTCCCCTCCTACACCAAACTCGAATTCCACCCTCACCGAGGAAGAGCCACACTACTCTCCCTCACTTGAAATCACCTTCCTAGAGGATGTCGTCATTCCGCCTCCCCTTTCCCGACATGACAACCCATCTACCCAGAAGCCAAATGTGCCCTATCAAGAGTGCCTATCCGCTCCTAGGGAATCTTCTATTGGATCGTCTGGAGCCAAGGATAGGACGAACGAGATTATGGACACTTTTAGGCAAGTCCATATCAAGTTGCCTTTATTGGATGCTATTAAATAGATCCCATACTATACCAAGTTCCTGAAGGACTTGTGTGATGAGACCACATTTGTGGTCTAATTAATACATAAGTGCCTAATTATTATGGTAGCATCTACATATGCAAAGCATACTTTGATGTGTAAATAAATTAATGTTCGCATATAGGGGCATACATGCATTTCACATATTAGTTTAGATGATTTTTATAAATAACCCTATTTGTTTTTCTTTTGTTTTCTTCCTTCTCAAAGAAGGTGCAACTCCTTCCTGCCTCAGCGCAACGCCTGCGCGCCTCTTCGTGCTCCCACCAGCGGCCAACAGCGCACTCATGCCCATCCAAGGTGATAGTGCGTCCCACAATCTCACAACCGCCCCATCACCAAGACTGTTGGAGAGGATCTCAGCGGAGGAAACAAACTAAGAGTTAGAAAGAGGCACAGTAGACCCCGGGGGGGAATCTGGGTCAGGCTCTCCATCTTCTCCACCATGAAGGAGGCGCACACCGTGGAACCAGTGAGCACTGTGGCGTAAGCATTCTCCACTGCCATCAACCTCCATCACCGCAGTGGTGCACGGTGACAGCATGCACCACCACCTTCGCAACCGCATCTGCAACCTACCACCATCAGCGACTTGCCCCTTAGCCGTAGACCACGCTCTCCAGCCAGCTTGCATGCACAGCAGACCACTCGCCCCAGCCTGCTTGCGTGCGCTGCAGACCACGTGCCCCAGCCCACGTGCGCACGTAGCAAACCTCGCTCTCCAGCCTGCTTACACACTCCTCTTCTTCATCTTCTTCCCATGCCTCCCTGTTTGCAGCAAAGAACCCAAAACGTAGGTTCCTTCTCCCATGCCATCCACCCTCTTCCAACCTCCTCCACTTACGTTGGCATTCCCTATGCACTCACCACACCCTCACCGTTGAAGCCTCCACCTCCACGTAAGGCCGCAGCTGCCCACGAGAGATCACCGTCGCTCGCAGGACCTCCATGCCACTGAAGACCGTTCCTCCGGCTAATCACCACCGGCCACCTCCAGCTGTTCCTCCACCGCCATCGCAACTGTCTCTCTCCCACGCACCGCCACCGGGCTTCAGTTGGCTAGCTGCCACGCCTCCATGCACGCGAAGAAGAGAGAAGGGAATTCCTCTATTTCCCTTCGAATTAAAATTTACGAACACTGCCATTGTCAAACCTTTATTTTCCTGATTTGTTTAATTAATTAAATTTAGGTGAAATTGCAGCCCTATGCTTATTCTTCCACATAATTGTTCAGCCCTTGCAATCCATCTCAATGTACATCATATTTGAATTCTGATTTACACTTTAATATGCATGCAAGTAAAAAGTACACATATACCCCTACACATGAACTATTTTCTTATGTGAAATTTACATCAATAGCCCTTGAATTCTCCTTAAATTTAGGGTTTACATTCAGAGCAGCATATGCATTGTTTGATTTGACGAATACTCCTGCGAACTCAATTTCTACATAGTTGTGATTTTATTGGATCTATTCCTCCCTGTGGATACGACATTCTTTTTGTGGTTTAAATTGATATCTATTTTAATCTTTAATTGAGAGATTTCCACCACATAAATTACAACGACATATCATTCTATTATCTTCTTAATCAAGCGAAATTCTCTCTATCACTGTGCACCCAGAAGCACCGATCCAGGAGGCAGGTCCAAGCTAAGGTCATCCTGCCTGACCATGTTAGTTCGATGCTCCAACATGGAACACCTCCCAAGATGAAAGAACCAGGGTCCCTGTATATTTTAGTGGTTATAGGTAACCAACACATTATCGAGGCTCTTCTCGATCTAGGCACAGGGGTGAACATTTTACTGAGCTCTGTCTATGACCTTTTGGGAGGAGGCAATTTAAAGCCTAGTCTAGTCATCTTCCAAGTCACAGACAGATCACTTAAGCCACCATGGGGATTGCTGGAAGATGTCTTGGTCAGAATGGACTTCTTCTTCCATATTGACTTTCTCATGCTAGATACTGACCCATCTAATAAGCCCACCAAGCTATCCATTATTCTGGGATGCCCCTTTTTGGCCATAGCCAATGCCTCTATCAATTGTAGATTAGGCGCACTTAAAATGGGCTTTGGGAATAAGAAGATCCGGTTGAATGTTTTTGATACCATGTGATGCCCAAAAAGGCAGGAATCACTATGGAAGAAAATGACCAAGGAGTGTTGGTGACCACTAGACCCTCAATTTCCTGGAGGGTCTACATTGATTATCGCTGTTTGAATATGGCTACCCAGAAAGACCATTTCCCCTTGCCATTTATTCATTATATTTTGGAAAGATTGGTGGAGAACAAGTACTCCTATTTCCTTGATGGGTACTCTGGGCATAATCAGATAGCCATCTTCGCTAATGATTAGGAGTGTACCAACTTCACAAGTTGGTATGGCACATTTACGTTCCGCCGAATGCCATTCGAGTTATGTAATGCTCCTACCACATTCCAATGATGTATGATGGCTATTTTTTCTGACATGATCGACAAGTTTGTAGAGACCTTCATGGATGATTTCTCCATTTGCGGCTGATCACTTGACCTATGCCTTTCACACCTTGATAAAGTCTTAACCCATTATGAAGAGGCAAAGCTAGTGATTAGCTGGGAGAAGAGCAACTTTATGGTCCCGTAGGGCATTATTTTAGGGCATGTAGTCTTTAAGAGAGGATTAGAGGTGGATAGTGCCAAAATCAATTCCATCTCTAAACTTCCATTACCCACCAATGTTCATCAAGTTAGATCTTTTCTTTGCCATGCTGGATTCTATAGGCACTTCATTAGAGATTTCAGTAAAATCTCTAAGCCACTTTGCGACCTGTTAGTGAAGGATGTTTCCTTTGATTTTGATGACAGATGTGGCGAGGCTTTCCAAGTCTAGAAGAAAGCCTTGGCCCCTCCCGTTGGCCCAGATTCTCAAAGCACCAGATTGGCTCCTCCCATTTGAGCTGATGTGCGATGCTTCTAATTTCACAGTGGTAGTGGTCTTAGGTCAAAGGGTTGATGGAAAATCTCATGTTTTGCATTATGCCCGCAAGACCCTTACAGATTCTCAGCAAAACTACATGATCACTAAAAAGGAACTTCTTGCTGTAGTATTTGCTTTGGAAAAGCTTCAGTCTTATTTATTAGGATCCAAGGTTGTGGTGTTCACTGATCATTCTGCTTTAAAGCACCTTCTTGCGAAGAAGGACACCAAACCTCATTTAATTCATTGGATTATGCTACTTCAAGTGTTTGACCTGGAAATTAAAGATAAGAAAGGAGTTGAAAATGTGGTAGCAGATCATCTGTCTAGGATCCCTATTGAGGCATCAACCCCTGCTGGCAATATCCAAGAGACTTTTCCTGATGAGTCTCTAATGACTGTGGAGACCAAAACTCCTTGGTTCGCTGATATAGTGAACTATCTGGTCACGGGCATAACTCCCAATACTTGGGACAAGCAGAAGCGAGACAGATTTCTTGTTGACACTAAATGTTATCATTAGCAGGAACCCAATCCTTTTAGAATAGGCCCAGACTAGTTATTCCATTGTTGCATTCCTGATGAAGAAGAAAGGAGTGTTCTGAGTTTCTGCTATGACCTCCACTGCGGAGGGCATTGTAGTGGGAAAAAGACTACCCATAAGATTCTTCAGTCTAGCTTTTGGTGGCCCACATTATTCAGAGATGCACATACATATGTGGGGGCATGTCTATGTTCCAAGTAGACGGGAACCATCGGAAAAAGAGATGAGATGCCCTAGCAACCTATTCTCCCCATTGAGATCTTTGATATTTGGGGCATCAACTTCATGGGTCCCTTTCCTTTGTCCTTTGGATATGAGTACATCCTTATGGACGTGGACTGTGTATTAAAATGGATAGAAACCATACCCACACGAACAAATGACCATTCCATGGTTTTGGATTTTGTTAGGGCTAATATCATTTCATGGTATGAGTGCCCAAGGACTTTCATAAGTGATGGAGGACCTCATTTAAGAATGTGCACTTCACAAGACCACTCCAAATTTTGGGAGTCAACCACATGATAGCCACACCTTACCATCCCCAAACGAGTGGATAACTTGAAGTGTCTAATAGGGAGATTAAAAAGATTCTGGAAATAACGATTAGGCCCAACCGTAAGGATTGGTCAAAAAAATTGAATAATGCTTTGTGGGCCTACAGAACAGCATATAAAACTCCCTAGGGTATGTCCCTGATAGCAAATTTTATGCGGTTTGTTAATTAGGTCGTTATAACGCATAAAATCGATCAACTCTTAAATTTATATTCCTAGATAGGGGAGTATCTAGGGTCGTCCAAGGAGGCCAAATGTTTGCAAAAGTGATTCTCTTGCTTGGAATACAAATCTCAACTTTCTTTTTGGTATTTTTTTCAATATATCATTTTCTTGCTTTTGAATTAAGACAACATGCGAAATGGTGGCGGAAAGGAGATTTACACTTCAAATTTAAAATACTACTTCTAAGTGGCAAGTAGAACCTCTCCCTAAGCTCGCTCTAGGCGAGTGGAGGCCTATAATAATCAGGGAGAAGGAGTGAAGAATGCTATAAACAGACAAGTAGAAATGCAAATCATAAACTGAAAAGAAGGCAACTAGATAAATGAAAAGTGTTTTACAAAAAAAAAGGCCTAGTAGAGGAATGCTTCTACTACAAGAAAAATTAAAATAAAGAAAAGCAAACACAAATCCTCTAGATAGATGGTGAAGAAGAGGGCTTCTTGCTCCAAGGTTGGTGGCTCCCAAGCTTGAAAGGAATCCTTCAACTCCTTCCTTGCTATGCTCCGCCAAGGTGATGTCCTCCAAGGCAAGCCCTAAGGGGGCGTGTCCTAAGCTTCTCTCCAAGGGTGGATGTCCACCATAGGTCCTTCTCCTTTTCCTGGCCATCCTCCTTGAAGTGGAAGAGTCCTCCTCCTTGGCATGGCCCAAGTTGAAGAGAGTGGGGAGAAGAAGGCACCAAAAGGACTGGCGATGTGCCCTTTTAATCTCCTCTAATCCTTCTTCTTGGCCGTAGGTATATGTGGTTTAGGTAGCAAAATATACTAAGGGAGGATGCCCCAAAATGGTGGTAGGTGGTGGGTTTTTATAGAATAGGAAGGGGGCTAAGGTGACCCTTGAAATGGAGGGCTAGGATAGGGAGATGGAGGTGGTTAAGGATCCAATGGCCAAGGGTGTTTGGCGCCACCTTAAGTGACACCTAAGGGGTGGTTATGGTGGTTGACATCCCTTGATATTGGCGCCAAAATGGCTTCTAGAATGGGGTCTAAGTTGGCACCAAGAAGGGTTCTAGAAGGAGGGGTAGGTGGATGGCTAGGATGGATTATGTGGGTAGGTGTAGGGTGGATTAAGGGCTGAAAGTTGGTGCCAATATAGAGGTGGTTAGGGGTAGTTTCTGGCGCCAACTTATGGTGTCTTTTGGTGGTGATAATGGGGTGAAGGGATGGCTAGGAGGTGGTGCCAACTTGAGTAGGGTAGCTAGCTTAGGTAGGCTTAAGCTGGTGGAGCTTGCTAGGGTTGAATTTGAAGGTGGTTGATGGCCAAGGAGCTGGTTGCTAGCTAAGATAAGCTAGCTTAGCTAAAGGGGGAGTAGAGGAGAATGTGTTGGAGCTAGGGTTTTGAGGGAGGAGCTGAGGAGAAGTCTGGAGCTGGCTGCTGCTGAAGAGGCAGGCATGGGGCTACTGTAACTGGCTTAGCTTGCTAGTTCTTTGCTAGTTGCTAAGACAAGCTAAAGTGAGCTAGCTTCTACCATAGTGAGCTGAGGTGAGCTAGGTTTGGTGCTCCCGAGGAGAATCAAGCTGGTTGAGGCAGCTAAGGTAGCTTAGCTCAACTGAGTTGAGCTAAGCTAAGTTCCCGGGAGCTGGACTTGAGCTTCCTGAGCTGGGATGAGTTGTTCTTCAGCTGGCTGGAGTTGAGTGGAGCTGGATGTAGTTGGATCTGAGCTGGGGTGAACTCCTGTCAACTCAGCTAAGCTATCTAGAGCTCCCTATGGACTAGTGGGAGCTGAGATGAGCTAGACTCAGCTAAGTTGAGCTGGATCTGAGCTGACTTGAGCTAGGGTGAGCTAAGATGAACTCTCTTGAGCTGCCATTCAGCTGAGATTAGCTGAATGGTGCTGGGATGAGCTAACCCTAGTTCAAGTGAGCTAGGTTCCAGATGTGGTGAGCTGGATCAAGCTGACTTCCAACTAGTCTGGGCTTCTCCTTCACCATTTTCCTTCTTGAGTGCTAGGGTTTTAGGGATATGTATATCTGTACATCCCTAACACTCAAAAAAATAGATTAAAAAGACAATAAAAAATGCAATGCATGCCTAACCTATTTTATGCCTAAATGCAGCCCAAAAACCCATTTGCGGAGTAAAATCCTAAGAGCTAGGTTTGTTTTAATGCATAAGAATGATGATAAACTGGCATTTATCACACCCCCATGCTTATCTTTTGCTAGTCTCTTAGCAAAACTTAAAATGGAATTTTTGGGAAATCTAATTTTTTTGACTTTTGAGGAGAAAAAGAGGTTAAGGGACCTTGGTAGATTAAAACACAGGAGGTATGGGAATTGTCAAAGATAAACATCGGGATTTGTTTTTGGATTCAACCATTAGACAAAATGGGATCAATATATCCTCCAAAAAATTCACAAATTAACCCCTTGTTAATTCGGATGACTTGAAATGTTTGTTTTTAGGATTTTTCTGGCTCATGAATCTAATTTGCAACTTGCAAAATCCTTTAAAACCTTGTGTCTGTGCTTGTGAAAAGCCAACATTTATAAGGGCGTGTTAATTTATTTATTATTACTTTTTTTTTCTCCCCCATGCTTATTTTTAGCTTAGTCTTACAACAGATGTGTCGGGATCATCATTCCCGTTACCATTCCTCGAGGGGGCTCTGGCACCAATACTTCGGGATAGCACTATCCATGACACCACCCAGGAGCTCACAACCCCAAAACACGATGCGGTGTAAAGAGGCACTCCAAGAAAACTCAAGCTCTTGCTCCGACACTATAGGTGGAGCACCATCCAAGACACTTGAGCTGCTAAAATGCGCTTTAATGCTCCATCTAAAGATATGAAATATAGATATGGAGCAGCGCCGAGGCAGTAACATGTTGACATCGCGTCCTCAAAGGAGGCATTTTCCTCCTTCTCAGTGGTGGAAACTCAAACCAATGATCTGCTTCAGACTTTTACTAAGTCTAAACAAGGGAGTTTTTCAAATTTTTAGTTGTTTTTAAGTGTTGGCTTGTGTGTGAAAATTGACACAAGAAGTTTCTCAAGACATGCAAGTTTTTGAATCAAAAACTAAGTCAAATACTTTCCATATTACAAAATAGGATCAAGTCACCTGAACTATCATGAGTTCAGGTGGAATTTTA
Source organism: Thalassia testudinum (assembly GCA_037157565.1). Lineage (NCBI taxonomy): Eukaryota > Viridiplantae > Streptophyta > Magnoliopsida > Alismatales > Hydrocharitaceae > Thalassia > Thalassia testudinum. The sequence continues at coordinate 19,921,880 of JAZHRO010000062.1, forward strand.
TAGAAGGATATCTGATCTAGTCTAAAATAGACCCTGGAATTCTAATGATCAGATCGATGCCCTCATCCTTAGTTTGTTAAAGATTAAATCCCATTGTACCAAAAGTAAATTTTTTGACCTTAGTCCCGATTTCAAAATTTTTCCTCAAAAAGTTTTTCATCATTTTTTCTTTGGTATGCAAGCAGGAAATAAATTAAAGAAAATTGCATGTTTTTAGGTATTGAACATCCTAAATCGATCGTGAAAATTTAAAAACACCCCCACATGCTTAGGATATGCCATGTCCTCATGCATTAGGAGGGAAAAGGGATCACCTTAGTGAAGAACAGTCAGGTTTAGGATGAACAAAACCTAGAAAAAAGGAAGAAAAAGGGAAAGCAAGAAAAAAATGATGGGTTACCTCCCATCCAGTGCTATCTTTTACGCCATTCAACCGGGAGTGAAGGTATGCACAGAAGACATAAAATCATGCAAATAATTGGACACTTGGATGCTCGTAAAAAAGGTGTCTTCTTCTAGATCCATAGAACATTGATTAGAAATAATATCGGGAGCAAAGTTGGATGGAAAATGATAAGTGTAGCCCGAGTCTGGCCATGGTTTTAAATCAGGTTGGATGCCAAACTCGGGCGGGGTTGGTGGCAGGTCTGAAATAAAGGAGTTGGGGAAGGAATGGTGAGGATTGGGTGAAGTTAGTGTGGAAAAATTAGGTGTGTGAATAGTGGGTGGGTTAGGGTGCTTAGGGGGGGTATCAGGAATAAATTTGGGGTCAAGACAAGTTTCCGGATCACAGATTTCGTCGACCACTGATTCTGAATCAGAGTCCTCAAAAAAATTATGGTCGGTAAGGGTATCTATTAACATTGTCTCCTCCACCATATTGGAAATTTCAGTATTTGAGTCCTCAAGGAAGTTATCATCATGGAATCTCCTGGAGGATTTGAAAATATCTAAAGTGAGAGTTTGGCCTGCACAAGTGATATCCATTTTGCCTGTGTGGCAATTGATATTTGCCTTTGCAGTGGCTAGAAAAGGGCGTCCAAGGATTATTGGGGAGTCCAGTAATGATTCAGGTGCCTCAATGTCAAGAACCAGAAAGTCTGTAGGGAAGACACAATTCTGGACCTTGACCAAAACATCCTCGACAATCCCACGAGGTTTGATTGTAGATCGGTCAGCTAATTGCAGGGTAACCTCGACGGGTTTTAATTCACCGATCTAAAATTCTTCAAATAAACTTGTGGGAATAATATTAACTGGGGCACGAAGATCAAGGAGGGCGCGATTAAATGTAGTGTCATCAATAATTATAGAAATTAAAGGTACCCCCGGATCTTTCATCTTAGGAGGTAGCTTACTCTGTATGACAGAGCTTACTGTCTCTGAAAGAGGCACCTGTCCGAGATTTTTGGCCTGCCTTTTTGGAGTACAAATCTCCTTCAAAAATTTAGCATAGGCAGGTATATATTTGATGGCATCTAGGAGAGGAATATTGATATGAACTTGCCCAAATAGCTCCATGAGTTCTTCTGTAGTGGGCTCAGATTTCTTTTTTTTGTTGGTGGTGGGGAGGAGAGCTTGTGGGAAAGGGATAGGAATCTTGTCATGAGATTTTTGTATTTCTTTTTCTTCCTGATGGGGAGGTGGGAGTCAATTTGCACAAGTATTTCACCAGGTTTGTGTGAAGGCTCGGGGTCAGTGGTGGTTTTCCCACTCCTCAAAGTAACTGCATGTGCAGTCGGATTATTATTTGGAGGAGGTGGGGGGCCTGTGATTGCGGAAACTTGGGAGGCTGCTGAGGTGGTGCACTAGGAGGAGGCTGATTTGGATAGTGTGGAGTTCTACCCATATAATGGTTCCCTTGGTGATTAGGGTTGGGCATGGGTTGGGACGGAAGATGTCCTGCAGGTCTTTGCGTGGGAGTAACCCCAATCTGATTGTTCAGATTTGTGATGGTGCGGGTTACTTCCATCATTTTTGTTTGCATATCCTGCAGGTTTCGCCTCATCTGGGCATTGATGTCTTGTTGGGATGGCCCAGGATGGAAGTTTGGATTCGGCCCATACCCATTAAAATGATATGGTTGGGAGGAAACTTTATTATTCTAGGAGTAGTTCGGGTAATTTTTCCAATTGGAAAAATTTTTAAAGGGCTCCTAGATGGAAGAAATATTTTGAGTGGGGTTAAGATCTGGATAGTTGTAATTCCCCAGTGAATCATGGGCAACCTCAAAATAATCAGCAGGAGTAGTGTTGAGATTGTGCAAATTTTCTCTTCATGGAAAGTTAGGTTGGGTTAGATGTGGGTGTGGAGCTTGAGTTGATGTGGCCAGTCTTTCCTCAATTTTCTTTTGATTAATATGCATCTGGTCGAGTTTTTGAGCAATCAATTGAAGATCGTCTTGGGTGACAGGGATAGATTGAGTGCCTATTTCATGAACACTGAACTACGGGTTTTGGGTACTGCAAAATGTGTTCATGGAAGCTTGATTAAATGAGTTTTCACTCATTTCTTCAACAGGTCATAGGCACTTTCTGCATCTTTATTTAAGAAGTTGCCGCCACACGAGGCATCGACAAAATGTCGGATTTGATCTTCTAATCCATGATAAAAGATTTTCATGAGCTACCATAAAGGAATCTCGTGGTGTGGACAACTTCTTAAAAGATCTTGAAATCTTTCCCAAGAATCATGAAAAGTCTCACCAGATTTTTGGTGAAAGGTCGTAATAGATCTTCGTAAGGAATTGGTACGACCTATGGGAAAGAATTTCTTCAGGAAGGCACTCTTGAGCTGAGGCCAAGTTGTGCTGGGTCGGCCAATGGTCCTGAACCAATAAGCGGCCTTATCTTTAAGAGATAATGGAAAAGGCCGCATCAGCCATATGTCTTCTTGCACATTTCAGGAATGGGTTGTCTGTGCAAGAAGAGTTAGCTCTTCAAGGTGGCTGAAAGGGTCTTCCCTAGGAAGGCCATGAAAGTTTTTAATTAGGTTCAGGACCGCAGGCTTGATCTCAAAGTCCTCCTCCGGTATGACCACCCCTGGTCGTTCCTCATAACAAGACGGATCATAGAAATCTTTTAGAGGAACAACAGGCTGCTGACGGGGTGGTGAGTTTGGCCTTGGATTGGCTAGGTTTTGGATGTTCCTAGTCAATGTTTGTTGATTGGAATTTAATTTATTAATCGATCGGCCATCAATTTTAAAAGATCAGGTAGGGGGTCTTGATGTTGTGCGTGGGGCAACTCAAGATTAGGGAGCTTCAAGTGTGGGAAGTTAATGGTGGGTGGGTTTTGGGTGGAAGGGTTAGAATTAGGAAGGGTCAGTGGACCTATTTTGTTCTGTTTCCATTTTTTCAGGAGAAGATAGAAAAAGTGATCTTTTTGCGTGGGGGGCGAAATCAAATGGTCCTTCCAAGTGCGGATTTTGAGACCGTCGCCCATGCATAAAATGGAAGAATGGGAAGGGAGGAGAAGAGAAAGAGATGAGAGCAAGTGTGTAATTCAAACAAACAAAAGAAGACCTAACTTAAATGTGACTCCCTAATAATAACCTAAGACTTGGTCTATATAGGAAATAAGTAGTCAATAGTGAATACTCGTTCTATCAACAAATCTAGCCAAGTTGCTTAAGGGGAGGTTTGGGCCCAAACGTTTCCCAGTGAAAACCCCAGGTGCTTGTACAAACCCGCGTCTGGTCATTCGACACGGCCCCTCAGCCTGAACACCTAACTAAAGAAAACTTAAGACCTAAATAGCAAGCCTAAGTTGATAAAGCCTTAGGGGTCAAGTTGCTACAAATTTTAATTAGGTCTAGGATGCTATAGTGCACACGGACTGTGGAGGGCATTTATTGGGATGTTGCCCTGTTATTTTGATTTTTTTGTGTGTGTGTGAAGGAATTGGTGAGTGGCTCCAATGAAAATCAAGTTGTCACACAATTTTTTTTTGTTGTATTTTTGTCTTTTAGGATTTGATTTAATTAAATGTGTTTTAGGCTTTTTCTCTTTAAGTTTTCAAACAAGTTTGAAAGTTCACAATCATAGGAAAGACAAGTTGTATGGGTGATTGTATAGTTCCTTTAAATTGTGTCTCTAAAGAGAAAGAAAGAAACCCTAAGCCAATTGTCCCTAAGACAAAAATTTAACTACCAATGAGTTATTTTTAGGCTTTATGAATAGATAGCGGTCCAATCAATGCAACCAACACCACTACCCTGAGTGAAATCAAACAAGGATTCCAGAAAAGATTTTTGTAAGATTTTAGGAATTTGTTTGATAATTGTTTTGAATTTTTAATTGTACTAGTGTGAAAGTCCAGAAATGATACCCGTGGGTATTGTGGACTTTTCAGTATCACCACCGACCTCAGAAAATTCTTGTGTTTTTATGCGATGTGTAAAATTTCACAAGGATTCCAGCAAGCTAAATTTCACAAAAATTGTATGAGAATAAAAGTTTTAAAAATTAGCGGATAGTAGCAAAATAGGAAGATTAGAGGGTGTGACCCCTCTGCAATCCACGAATTTTTAAAAATTAAATATAAATCCAATTGATCTGAAATCTGTAACAAATGTTCCAAACTTAATTGGGAACGCGTAAAACCGATCAACTCTTAAATTTATATTCCTAGATAGGGGAGTATCTAGGGTCGTTCAAGGAGGCCAAATGTTTGCAAAAGTGATTCTCTTGCTTGGAATACAAATCTCAACTTTCTTTTTGGTATTTTTTTCAATATATCATTTTCTTGTTTTTGAATTAAGACAACATGCGAAATGGTGGCGGAAAGGAGATTTACACTTCAAATTTAAAATACTACTTCTAAGTGGCAAGTAGAAACTCTCCCTAAGCTCGCTCTAGGTGAGTGGAGGCCTAGAATAATCAGGGAGAAGGAGTGAAGAATGCTATAAACAAGTAAGTAGAAATGCAAATCAGAAACTGAAAAGAAGGCAACTAGATAAATCAAAAGTGTTTTACAAAAAAAAAGGCCTAGTAGAGGAATGCTTCTACTACTAGAAAAATTAAAATAAAGAAAAGCAAACACAAATCCTCTAGATAGATGGTGAAGAAGAGGGCTTCTTACTCCAAGGTTGGTGGCTCCCAAGCTTGAAAGGAATCCTTCAACTCCTTCCTTGCTATGCTCCGCCAAGGTGATGTCCTCCAAGGCAAGCCCTAAGGGGGCGTGCCCTAAGCTTCTCTCCAAGGATGGATGTCCACCATAGGTCCTTCTCCTTTTCCTGGTCGTCCTCCTTGAAGTGGAAGAGTCCTCCTCCTTGGCATGGCCCAAGTTGAAGAGAGTGGGGAGAAGAAGGCACCAAAAGGGCTGGCAATGTGCCCTTTTAATCTCCTTCTCTAATCCTTCTTCTTGGCCGTAGGTATATGTGGTTTAGGTAGCAAAATATACTAAGGGCGGATGCCCCAAAATGGTGGTAGGTGGTGGGTTTTTATAGAATAGGAAGGGGGCTAAGGTGACCCTTGAAATGGAGGGCTAGGATGGGGAGATGGAGGTGGTTAAGGATCCAATGGCCAAGGGTGTTTGGCGCCACCTTAAGGTACAACTAAGGGGTGGTTATGGTGGTTGACATCCCTTGATATTGGCGCCAAAATGGCTTCTAGAATGGGGTCTAAGTTGGCTCCAAGAAGGGTTCTAGAAGGAGGGGTAGGTGGATGGCTAGGATGGATTATGTGGGTAGGTGTAGGGTGGATTCAGGGTTGAAAGTTGGTGCCAATATAGAGGTGGTTAGGGGTAGTTTCTGGCGCCAACTTATGGTGTCTTTTGGTGGTGATAATGGGGTGAAGGGATGGCTAGGAGGTGGTGCCAACTTGAGTAGGGTAGCTAGCTTAGGTAGGCTTAAGTTGGTGGAGCTAGCTAGGGTTGAATTTGAAGGTGGTGGATGGCCAAGGAGCTGGTTGCTAGCTAAGATAAGCTAAGCTAAGCTAAGCTAGCTTATCTAAAGGGGGAGTAGAGGAGAATGTGTTGGAGCTAAGGTTTGGAGGGAGGAGCTGAGGAGGAGAAGTCTGGAGCTGGCTGCTGCTGAAGAGGCTGGCATGGGGCTACTCTAGCTGGCCTAGCTTGCTAGTTCTTTGCTAGTTGCTAAGACAAGCTAAAGTGAGCTAGCTTCTACCATAGTGAGATGAGGTGAGCTAGGTCTGGTGCTCCGGGGGAGAATCAAGCTGGTTGAGGTAGCTAAGGTAGCTTAGCTCAACTAAGTTGAGCTAAGCTAAGTTCCCGGGAGCTGGACTTGAGCTTCCTGAGCTGGGATGAGTTGTTCTTCAGCTGGCTGGAGTTGAGTGGAGCTGGATGTAGCTGGATCTGAGCTGGGGTGAACTCCTGTCAACTCAGCTGAGCTAGCTAGAGCTCCCTATGGACTAGTGGGAGCTGAGATGAGCTAGACTCAGCTAAGTTGTGCTGGATCTAAGCGGACTTGAGCTAGGGTGAGCTAAGATGAACTCTCTTGAGCTGCCATTCAGCTGAGATTAGCTCAATGGAGCTGGGATGAGCTAACCCTAGTTCAAGTGAGCTAGATTCTAGATGTGGTGAGCCGGATCAAGCTGACTTCCAGCTAGTCTGGGCTTCTCCTTCACCATTTGCCTTCTTGAGTGCTAGGGTTTTAGGGATCTGTATATCTGTACATCCCTAACACTCACAAAAATAGATTAAAAAGACAATAAAAAATGCAATGCATGCCTAACCTATTTTATGCCTAAATGCAGCCCAAAAACCCATTTACGAAGTAAAATCCTAAGAGGTAGGTTTGTTTTAATGCATAAGAATGATGATAAACTGGCGTTTATCAGTCTCCTTTCCGTCTTATCTACGAAAAAGCATGTCACATTCCCGTTGAAATCCAACACAAAGCTTATTGGGCTATTAAAAATGTTAACTTAAATCTTGATAAAGCGGGAAAGGTACGCATGCTGGAGTTAAGTGAGCTTGAGGAGCTTCTCAATGAAGCATACGAAACCTCCCAAATTTACAAGCAATGTACAAAGGTCTTCCATGATAAGCACATCATTAGAATGACCTTTGAGCCCAACTAGTGCGTTTAGCTTTTCAATTCCATACTTAAATTATTTCTTAGAAAGCTCAAGTCTCACTTGGATGGGTCGTATGTTGTTATTAACGCCTTTCCTCATGGAGCAGTTGAAATTCAAAACCCTACTTTTGGTGCAAGCTTTAAGGTTAATGGCCAATAACTTAAATCATATGTTACTCTTTTAGATGACCAGGTTTTGAACACACTCCAGCTTGAGGAGCCTTAGCTCCTCCCACTCTCCTCCTCAGGTTATATTCTTCTATGTCTTTATTTTTCCAATGAGGACATTGTCAATCTTAGGCATGGTGGGGTACAACCTAAGGTTGTTTATAGCATTTATAAATATTTGCATGCATTTAGGATAGGTGCATTAGCCGGAAAAAAAAAAACTCTTTTATTTTCTTGAGCTGATTTGGTTAGTCCCTAGCAAAATATTTTTATCAAGGAGGTGTTATTAAAGATTTTCTTCTTAAATTGTTTCTTAAGTTTAGAATCCAACATATTTACTTCACTTGCACGTAGACTGGATAATGGATCTTTTAAGAAAACCATTATGTATTTTTAGTCTGTTGAACCCTTGGACGTATAGGCATATCTTTTCCTTTCACCTTATCCATGGGGAATTTCTTTAAAATCTCCGAGGTGTACTTTATTTTGGTTATGAATATTGTAGAAGACAATTGGTCTATTTGAAGACCAACAAAGAACCAAAGTTCTCCCATCATGCTCATTTCGAACTAATCCTACATAACCTTGACAAACTCTTTGCATACAAGATCATTAGTAGCTCTGAAAATGATGTCATTAATATAAATTTGAATTAATAATAGATCATTTTCTTTTTATTTTGTAAAAAGAGTTGGATCTATTTTTCCAATTTTAAAATCATTTTCAATTAGATAGGTTTTTGGTCTGTTATACCAAGCTCTTGGAGCTTGTTTTAGACGATATAAAGCTTTATGTAATTTATAGACATATTCTGGATGGTCAACATTTTTAAAACCTGAAGGTTTCTTAACATAGACTTCCTCCTTGATAAATCCGTTTAGAAAAGTGCTGTTGACGTCCACTTGAAAGAGTTTGAACTCCATGTGAGCAACAAAGGCTAACAGCATTCTGATGGATTCCAAGCGAACTATAAGTGCATATGCTTCATCAAAATCAATTCATTCTTCTTGATTATATACTTTGGCCACAAGTCTAGCTTGATTTCGAACCACTTCTCTTAATTCATTTAGCTTATTCCTAAAAACCCAGTTGGTTCCCATGATGGTTTGAGAATCTGGTTTCGAAACAAGTTCCATACTTGACTTCTTTCAAATTGATTCAATTCTTCTTTCAATACAATAATCCAGCATTCATTAGAAAAGTCATCTTTAACATTTTTAGGTTCTAGCTGGGATACAAAGGCTGAAAAAGCTAAGGTGTTGGATGATGATCATGTTTGAACACCTTTGGATAGATCTATTACTAATTCCTTTAGGTGATCCTTCATGCATGATATCTCTTTTGGTAGATCTTCTGAGATGTTTTCTTCAGGTATTTTTGAACGATCTCTTAGGTATTCATCATCATCAACATGAGAAGATTGTGGCTGAGCTAGGGTTTCATCAAAAGATACTTGTAGGGTTTCCTCAACAACATAATTCTTCTTATAAACTCTATAGGCTTTACTTCTAGTTCAGTATCCTAAAAAGAGTCCTTATAAACTATTAGCATCAAATTTATCAAGATTATCTGATAAGTCCACTTTAGTGAACAATTATTTCTCCTAAGTACTCTTTAATTATCTGATCTTAGTTTCTAATTAATTAGGAGTTAAAATGATAATTCACCTTAGTTTATGCACCAATTTTACAACATATGGTTATGATAACCTATATGGTTGGATGCAGGCTAGGTGCAAGAGTCAGACGTCCATTCTACTTTTATAAGACGTCTGGAGCTTAGAAAGGACATCTGGAAACCACCATCGTAGATCTCCTGATGTCTACACTTTTTAAGACGTCTAGAACTTGATTGGAACGTCTGATGACGTTACTGCCAGGCTTTTCTTGTCGTTCCAACCACCTACGATCTTCACCGAGTGGTTGGAGAAGCTTGAGGCCAAAGGAAAATAGATAGAGGAGTTTTTAAAAAGGGAGGTTTGGCCATCTGTAGGAGATATCATCTTCTTCCTCGATGACCACCTGACGTGCGGAAGACGCGTAAGTTTAAAAGGGTCGTTATAGCTTGCACTCGCAACGTCGATTTTAAATGAAGAAATGGACATAAGACCGAGTGTCGATCTCAAGGAGGCATGAAAACCAAATTTTTCTTGTCATTTAATGTCAAGGAAATAATGGGTTTTTGCTTGTGAGAAGACGTGGGTGAAAAGCGAGTGAGAGAGAGAAAAAGAGAGAGAGAGAGAATAGGGTTAGAATTTTTCATTCACAACATGCAACTTAAACATAAAAGAGGGCAAGTAACTAGATAGGAAACAACTTCATTTAACATGCAACTTTGGTTTTACAATTACAACACTAGATAAATGCTTAAACACAAGTAAAGTAAAGCTTAAGATAAAGAGGGAAAGAGAGAGAGAAGACGGCGAGGCAGCCACGGCGGTGGAGAGGGGCTCTGTCGGCAGCTCGTCGGCTCCGACGATTACAAAGAGAGATAATGGTGGCTAGGAGCAGGGTAGAGCACTTGCAAGTGAATTCAATGCCCTCCATGGGTGGTTGGATGGAGTTTATATAGGCAAAAGGGTTTTCTAATTTAAGTATGGGATTTAGCAACGTCCGAGAAGTCGCTAAACCCAAACCACATTCGTCGGCATAGCCCTCTTCGCCCGCCGTCGCCAGCACGCCCTGTGCTACTTCTATGGCGATCCTCACGCATGCGTTGTGAGCCCTCCGATCGAAGATCGGATGGTTGAGATCTCGCGAAATGTGCGCTCGTGGATCACTGCTGAGGTGCACACGTCTGCTATGTCATCGCGTGCGTGAGTGTCCGCGTGCATCCGTTGTGCCGCACGGTTCGATGGTCGCCGTTAGCTGCTGATCGGGCGGCTCAATTTCCCATAGCGCGCCTTCGCCTTCCAATTTCCATGCAGTATGATTCGATCCCTCGTCAGATGCACGGGCGTGAGGCGGTCGACTACTGTGCTGTTGCAGCAGATGGTCGCGGAGAGGGTGAGTGCGCAGGCAGCTCTTAGCCGTTCGATTGAAGATCGATGGCTAGATTCATCCTCCAGGTGAACATAAAAGTGGGCGACGGTGAGGGTGCGATGAGCGGGTGCCACGTGGCGTGCTATGGGCCGTTGATCATCAGATCAACGGTCAGAACTTCTTGGGCCCATTGCAGGAGCTCCGGATGTCGAATTTGGCTGATTTCAAGTCCGTTGGACTCCGTTTGTTGCTCTGAATCCATCCGTGTGGTCCGATTGCTCATCTGAGGCCTATTTTGACATGTTATTGTACACATGGCCATTAATAATGCATTATAAGCAATCTTGATGTGCAATGCAAGCGATGCCCCTATTCCCATTTATGATGTGTTATCTGTGCATTTTGCTCTTAAGATATACCCCAATTGACGTAATTATCGCCCCAAGATGCAGTGTTATCATACCCCCATGCTTACTCCTTTCTAGACCCTAGCAAGGTTTATTGTAGCCTTTATTTCAAGTCAGAATTTATGAAGTACTTACTTGGACACTTCGTCACTTGTCAATAGGAGGAAATATATTAAGATCTTAATCTACAAAGACTAAGCAGCGCCCAGGTGTCTGCCAAAATATGAATCGCCTGAATCCTTGCTTTAATGCATGTATATATATATATATTACATTTTTGGAGTTAAGAGTGTGTTGGTAACTTTTCACGACTACCCAACCCACCCAAAACTCGGACAAAACTCTAAGTGCTAAGCATCTTGGTGTGAAGATCGTGATAGACTCACTCAACGGTAATTTAGACAAACTTCGGGTTTCTACGCCCCTAGGTGATCGGAAGAGGAAGTGTTTTGACTAAAGGTGTATTTGTTTGATCGGTAGCTTTCTCCCTACGTTTGTTTTACTTGGGGTCAACACAAAGATTTCTCCAGTGTATATCTCCCCGGCTTGCTCTACTTCCCCGCTTCTTTCTTAAGTGTTTTGGTTCTTTTTCTGCATTTACGGAGCTACGCTCTAGACAACTGACCAATGGGTTGTTACCCACGATCACTTGCCAACCATACTCGTGCGGTGAAGTGTGGTTTATTTTGTTCTCTTTTTTCTTCTTCTTCTTTTCTTTTATTTGGTAGGTGGCTTCCATGATCTCAAATTTACCTAGAGGAAATAAAGAGGAGGTGGTCCCATGGCTGGGCTCTGGACAACCTACCAATGGGCTGTTACCCAGGACAACTTGCCAGCCATACCACCCTAGAGAGTTCATTAGCAACCCAATTTCTGTCAGAATCTCCAAGGAGTGAGTCTGTGCAAAAATGTGTGTGATTAGCCCATATTTGTGAGCTATTTAAGTATTCAAGTGCCTAGACATTAAGTTAATTCAAACATTTATTTAGCATAAATTAGGATGTAAATGGTTAATTCATATTTCTAACTTAATTAGATAATTCATGCAATGCATTCATATTTAAATGCATTTAGAATTAACTTAGAATTGCATTCATTTAATTAGTTAACCAATTAGCTGCATTGCATGCATTAATTTAAGTTAACATAAAAGTTGAGCGTTTGTATATAAATAACCAAAATATTTTATCATTATTTTTATTCTTCTTCTTTCAGCAATGGCTACATTTCCTTCGGCTGCCGCTCCAACGCCACCAGCTGCTGCACTGAAACCTGCATTCAAGGACAAGCGGAGAATGTGGATCTGCTCCCACCTCTCCATTCAAATCCATGCAGGTGGCTACAGAAAGAGGGAGGCAGCCGAGCTCTAGAGGCCACTATCCCAACAATCCACCACTGTGTAGCGAGTTGATCTCTCGTCCGTTCCACCACCATCGGCCTCAACTGCAGCAAGGAGCCTCCACCACCGTGGGCGTGTGGCGTGACAGGCCACAACGCCATCTGGAGCTCATTTGCATCACTGTGCCTCACCAGAATCTACATCACCACCGTCGCCGTCATCACCAACAACCTCCACTGCAGCCACTGTAACTTCACTCCTCCGTCAGTTAAGACATCCGGGAAGTTTCCCGGACATATGAAGCTTCATCCCCATACACAACAGCAAACGGCCTCCACTTCACGCCCGCATCCCTCCGGCTGCACAAGCCTTCCATCCTCCAGCGCCAACCACTAGCACCCCACGCCTTCCTTGCACACCCTGTACCAGCCCACGCGTGCACCCTGCAACCGCCCGCCAGTGTGCATCATGCCCACCAGCTTCCCTCAATGTGCCTCAACTCCTCCAGCGCGTCCACTTCCGTGCGCCCACTGCCACGCCCGCGCATGACCCTACTGCGCCTTACCTTCTTCATCCCTTAGTGCACCCACCTCACCTCCTGCAGCAGCGCCTTCCGCCTACCCACCGTGCACCTTCCTTGCAGCATGCAGCCAGCGTCATCAAGCAGCAGCGGCGCGTTCGCCAGCAGCACCAACCTTTGCGCACGTGCAGTCCAGTGCGTACGCCTCCTCGCAAGGACCTTAGCCACGGCCGTCCACGCCGCATGGCCTGCGGCATTTCAGCGGCCACCGGAACCCACCACCAACCTTCCTCCATCCAACCACCTCAGAGCATCTCGCACTTCGCTGCGACCACCATCATGGAGCCCTTGGTCAAGAGAACCTCCTCCGAGCTTCACGCCTCCAGCCATTCCTTCCTCCTCGTGCACGGACAAGGGGAAGAAGATCCCCTGTTTTGCTACAATACATGCCCTATTAATATTTACATTCTCTGCCATTGTCATCTTTTATTAATATTTTATTAAAGCTGCATTACAAAAAATATCCGTTAGTTGTTCAAAATTGCCATTTTAGCATATTCACTTGATGCTTTCTTAATCTGAAGGCAGATTTGGCTAGATTCTCGTCGAAACTAACTGCAAACATACATTTTTAACCGATGCGAGTTTAAATACGTCATTGCCTCCCTATGGACACAACCCGCTCCTAATTGAGTGGTTACATTAATTGTTGATTAGTCAATTTTTCTACCACATAGAACTACAAACGACGGGTCATTTTATGTAACAAACGACTATAAAAGTGAAGAATCGACTCGTCAAATGGCGCCGTTGCTGGGGAGGCAACAGATGCAATAATTTCACCTAATTTTATTTTTTATTATTTCTCAATTGCAAAGTGATCTGACCATTTATTATTTTTTTCTGCGCAAGAAATTTGTGCAAGGAATCAGCCATCGTGAAAGGTGACCCTTGACGTCGCCAGAGGAGGAATTGGTCGAGCTACCTCGCAAAGGAGGGGAAGGATGAGGACGCGACGATCATTTAGTCGCTAATTTAATTAGAGTAGGAGTAAGACTTTATACTTAATTTTTCATTGCACATTTGGTTTGAAACCCTTGTTCTGGGGTATATTTTGAGGGGTTTGTTTCCTGATTTTGTTTTAGGCCCGTGTTGGGTAATTTTTGGGAGCCTATTCCCTTTTCTTTAGATTTAGGTTTTAAGTTTATTTTGTGGATTGTTTATTTTTATTTGCTTGTGAATAAGTAGTTAAAAAATATATATAAAAAAAAATGAGCTGCCGGCTAGAAGCTGCTTGCCCCTAGGACGAACCATTTAGGTCAGTATGAGCAGCCTCTAAATTTACTTCTCTGCATTGTGTGCATTCTCGCATCGTTGATTGCTGGAAGCAAGGTACGCATTCTCTTACTTTGCATCCTATTCTTGATCATGCATCGTTGATTGCTGGACTTAATTCGAAGACCACATAATTTGTCTTGAAGCGATCTAACAAGTGGTCACATATATTCGTGAAAAAGGACTAATTAAAGGAGGGACATCTAAAAATCAAGGACTTGATTGTCAAATGTGGTGTGCGATTCAAAATTCAAAATCTTTTTGCGGTGAATGCACACTTATATCTTTTGCACCATAGCACTCATTTAGACACTCCTAAGTCTTGAAACGACTGGGACAAGAGCCCTCCTACCATTGGATTCTGAAGTGTTCGGAACTTGAGATCAAAGGTTTTATAAATCCAAAGAGGGGGATACCCTGTCATGGATTTTTGGGGGTAGTTGAGAAGCACCGCGAAAGCATAGCTTCAAAGGAAGGCTTAGGCCTACTTGCATCCTTTGATCTTCCGTCTTTGGATTTGCTTAACCATTTGAGATTTAGGGAAGAATACCTAAGCTCCAACTAGGTCTTTTTAGGCATTTCGAAGGTTGACAATAGACATGTAATTGATTGGGCAACTTGCTTTGTCACCTATAATTTGAACTAAAGTCAAAAGCCTAAATTTGTAAAGACCAAACATGTCCTTCTGAATTGTGTTTGTAGTGCATGCTTGGTAGGTGTTCTCTTAGGAGACAACTTCTGTTTGATCCTGAACCTGAAAGAATCTTAAGAAGAAACCTTCCAAGGGTAGAAATGGCCGGTCAAAGGAGCCTTAAGGAATATTTCATTCCAACCAATCAAGCTGGCCCTGCACTACGTAGACCTGGAGAGGACAATCCTTATGAGATCAAAAGCAGTACCATATCCTTGCTGCCCTCCTTTTATGGTACTGCTAGGGAAGATCCTTACAAGCATATAGAGGAATTCACCAAGGTCTGTTCCACGGTGAAGCTACAGGGTGTTACTGATGACGCTTAAATGCGAACCCTCTTTTCCTTCTCCCTTAAGGACAAAGCCAAGTATTGGTATCACACCCTTGATAATATTAACACTTGTGATGCCCTGAAGAAGGAGTTTTTGAAGAAGTACTTCCCCATGAGCAAAACCAATCACTTTAGGAGGGAAATTATGAGTTTTGTTCAAAAGGATGGGGAAGCGTTCCATGATGCGTGGGAGCACTTTAATGACTTGTTAAGACTTTGCCCACATCACCAGGTGCCTAAATGGCAACTGGTTGAAAGGTTCTACACTAGACTTAATGATTCGCATAGGCAAACTGTGGATGGTGCCTGTGCAGGAACCTTTCTTTCTAAGATTGAGGATGAAGCTTGGAACCTTTTTGATACTTTGAGTGAGAATTCTATTCACTTGAATTCTACCTACATGGATAGAAAGCCCACTCTCATGCAAATAAAGTTGGAGGCGAATGAGGTAGGGGATACCCAGAATTTAGCCTATCAGATTCAATTATTGAATCAAAACATGGAAAGGCTTATGTCGAACCCGAGTTCATTCATATCTAACACCTCCACATCCCAAGCTTCCGAATGCTTAACTTGTCAAGGCAATACACACGCCACTGTGGACTGCCACTTGGCCTCCTAATTCCCTGAGCTTGTACAAGCGGATCTGAATGCCGCTCAAGGGTTCCGTCCTAGACCTCGTAATGAACCTTTCTCCAACACTTATAATGAGGGATGGAGGAACCACCCAAACTTTTCATGGAGACAAGGAAATGTCTCAAATTCAGGGAATTACAAACCACGATCCTTTCAAAACCATCAAATGAACCAACCTCAGACCTTTGCCCAACCTAAGACCTCTGAGATGGATGAATTGAAGGAGATGTTGAAAACTATTCAAGAAAGTCAAAGTGCCATCATCCAATCTCATGACAAGGCTATACATGGGATGAAATCACAAATAGGATACCTTGTTGAGGCCGTTAGATAGAGGGAAACTGGGAAGCTCCCCAGTGCTGCTAAGGAAAATCCTAAAGGAAAAGGGATTGTCTTTAGGGAGCATGCTCAGGCGGTGACTATTCTGAGGAGTGGGAAAGAAATTTCCAAACTTGATGCTTCTATAGTCTCACCCCCTAAAAAACCATCCACCCCGACTTTCACCCCACCAGAGAAGACTTGCCCAAATCTTCTCCGCTTGAAATCACCTCACCAGAAGAAGTTGCCCCCGTTCCACCTCTTACTCTACATGACAACCCTTCCACCTAGAGATCGGGAGTGCCTTTTCCAGAGCACTTATCCACCTCTAGGCAGACTTCTGCTAGCTCATCTGGAGCCAAAGATAAGACGGATGAGATTATGGAAACTTTCAAGCAAGTGCAGATTAACCTGCCTTTGCTTGAAGCTATCAGGCAGATTCCATCCTATGCCCGCTTCTTAAAGGACCTATGCACGAAAAAGCGGCAATCTAGAAAATAGGTCCAATGAAAAGTTGTCCTGCCTGATTCTGTTAGCTCAATTGTTCAACATGGCACACCCCCAAAACTTAAGGACCCAGTACCCCATACATCTCAGTAGTTATTGGTGACTTACAAATTGATGAGGCTCTACTTGATCTGGGTGCGGGGGTGAACATCCTTCCGAGCTACGTGCATGAACAACTTGGAGGAGGCAATCTGAAGCCTACCCCTGTAATCCTTCAAGTTGTTGATCGATCACTTAAGACACCACGGAGAATTTTGGAAGATGTCCTCATAAGAGTGGAGGATTTCTTCTTTCCCGTTGACTTCTTAGCTTTTGACACTGACCCTACCAACAAGCCAACCAAACCCTCCATCATTTTGGGCCTCCCCTTCCTTGCAACTTCGCATGCTTCAATCAATTGCAATATTAGGGCATTGAAAATGGGCTTTGGGAACAGGAAAATCCTGCTTAATGTGTTTGATGCTTACAAACAAGCCAGACTTGAGGATTGTTCTCAAGTTGAGGTGATAGGTGACCTGATTGAGGCAACCCCTGCAATGTTATGTGATGACCCCCTTCAGCATGTCATGCTAAATGAGCATTCCCATCTCTTGGAGGAATGTGAAGGGGATATACTAGAACTTGAGGAATTGCTAGGTGTTTTTGCTGAGTCACTTCCCCCATCATTTCCATCGAAGGTAGATCTGCTACCTGAGATGGGGACATCTATTATGAAACCCTCAACCATACAAGCCCCCGACCTTGAGTTGAAACCCCTCCCTAACACTCTCAAGTACGTTTTCCTAGGTGCCAATGATATGCTCCCCATTATCGTTTCAACTGTACTATCTGAGGCACAGGAGGGAGCCTTGATTGAATGCTTGTCTAGGCACAAGGAAGCTATTTCTTGGAGCATTGCTAACATTAAGGGTATAGACTCTACACTCTGCATGCACCACATTTATACTGATGATTCCATCAAGCCATTTAGGGACATGCAAAGACGTCTGAACCCTAATATGACGAAGGTGGTAAAAAAGGAAATCCTGAAGTGGTTGGATGCTGGGATCATATATCCCATTGCAGATAGTAAATGGGTAAGTCCTATTCATGTGGTGCCAAAGAAGGCAGGCTTTACTATGGAATTCAACGACCAAGGTGAACAAGTTGTCACTAAACCCTCAACTGGACGGAGGGTCTATATTGATTACCACAAGCTGAACTCCACTACCCAAAAGGATCACTTTCCTCTGTCATTTATTGATCAAATTCTTGAGAAATTGCAAGGAATAAGTACTATTGCTTTCTCGATGGATATTTGATTGCACCTCAAAAATACACCTACAATTGTGTCGTCTTGTGCTATTTCCTAGCATTACCAATGCATATTAGGTATCCATAGTTGCATTTGTAAAAATACACGTATGCATGCATTTAATTGAGAGGGGTGGAGAGTGAAATAATGGCCTTGTAATTTGCATTTTCTTCAAGTGCTGCTTCGCAAAATTTCCATCTTTATTTTGTATTTTATTTGATTTTGAATTTCTTCTCCACGGCTGCAATGCATGGCAGCCTCTTCCTCGTGCCATGTCCTGCTTAGCATGCTCTACAAGCCACTCCCTACAGCCGCATGCACAGCCATGCACAGCCAGGGCATCGCTATGCATGCTTTCTTCCTCTATAAAACAGGCACGGCTACCTTCTTTGCACTAGAGCCTAGTCCACGCCAAAAAGAAAAACTCCATAGCAGCTCTTCTTCTGCAGGCCATCTCCTCCCCTCTCCTTCCATACGCAGCTTCTCCTCCACTGAGGAGCCACTCTGCGAGTAGGAGTACCTCATAGTGGTGCACAACCACCACTATGAGTCCACCACCGCCCAGCTCATCAGAGAGCCGGTGGGCAGGGTGGTTCTCTCCCTGTTTCAACGTTCAAGCCAACCTCGCCATTGCCACAGAGCGTCAAGCTTTGAAGCTCAACCAGCCACCGTGCACCCCTGCAGCAGCCGGCCAAGCTCCACCGCGCACGCCAGCAGAACACCTACAGGCCACCGCGTGCCTTGTCGCGCTCCTTCGCCTGCGGCACAGCCCTCTCCGCATGCCCTATCGTGAACCGCCTCTCCGTAGCCTAGCCAGTGCAGCCTCTTCCATGCGCACGCCGAGCCGTCCATGCCTCCCACACTCACGGAACCGGGCACTCCCGGTCGCACGGCTAGCCCCGGCACTGTAGCCACTATTCACACATTTCAGCGGAACACTGTGGCTACAGTGCGGTGACCGGTAAGTTTCTCACTTAATCGATCACCCGGTGCACCGCAACTGCTGCCAGCCCACGTCCGCGTCCAACCCCGCGCCCGCTCCAGCCCAGCACACGCATCTGCTTGCGCCTGCGTTTGCCAGCGCCCGCTCGCTTCAGCATTTGCATCCGCGTCTCCCTTCGCCTGCACCCGCCCGCTTCAGCGCCCACTCTTCACGTAGCACGGTGCATTGCGGCCTCTCTCCCTCGCACTCACTCCCTCCCAGCACGTGCCTCTCCGTGCGCCTATGTGCGTGCGCGTGCGCTGTGGCCATCAGACGACGCCCCGCTACGTGCAGACGTCTTAATGCTCGCGCCTTCACTCCAGCAGTCTCCCTTTGCGCGCCTATGTGCGTGCGCTTGCGCTGTGGCCATCAGACGACGCCCCGCTACGTGCAGACATCTTAATGCCCGCGCCTTCACTCCAGCAGTCTCCCTCTCTCTCTCCCTCTCTCACACAGCACTCTCTCACTCTCTCTACCAACACATACACACACACTCACACTCTCGCACACACACACTCTCACCTATACACTATTATATAGTTATATATATATACATATATATATTTATATCTATATATATTTATATACATATATCCATACATATAGTATTGCCTATATAACTAAGTATAAGTACAAATACATATACATATATATACACATATACTTATACATATATATATATATATATATATATACAAATATACATACATATATATCCATAACTATATATACATGTATATATATATATATACATATCTATCTACATATATCTATATACATATATATATATACATCTATATAGTTATATATACACACATAAATATATATATATATACATACATCTATCTATACATATATTTACATACCTATATATATATACATATATAAGTACACCTATACCTATATAGTCATAACTATATATATATATACATATAGATATATATATTTACATATATATATATTTTCATCCTACACGTTGTATCGCGGGAATATCTGCACCAGTTGCTGATATTCCCCGATACACGCATACAAAAAGCGTGTTCGCACTCATCTTCCATCAATCCACCTTATACTCCACGCGGCACTTCATTCTGTTGGTTGTATCTTTCTAGACGACGACCGACTCGACACCATGCTACACACCATCTCCACCTCCACCCCCACCCCTTTGTACATATATAATATATACATATATATATATACTATATTTACTTTATTTCTATTTCTCTTTCTTGCCATTAAAAAGATAAACAAAAAAATATATAAAAGAGGAAAGATAATCCTTGACTTGTAGGTACTCAGTCTTGCGAATAGCAAGACCAATTTTGGAATCCTAATTTGGCTCAAAGCTAAGAACCTAATTTTGAGGGTGTGCCTCAAGGACAAGAATTATCAGAAAAAAAATCTAAATAGAAAAACACCGAAAACATAATAAATGAACGAAAGAGATTCGTTGTAGGAAAAGCGTAGAAACTTCACTTCTAATCCCACTTCCCTGAGTTTGACCCTGGGCCTAAAAGTGACCAAGATAAAATAAAGTAGGCCAGGTAAAAAAATTTTGTAAAGAGATGGTTAGGCTTGATTTAGGTTAACCACTATACTCATTATGACGATAAAATCACCATATTAACAGACCTATCCGAGTCTACACCATAATCTTTCTGGCGCCGTTGCCGGGGAAGTGCGCCTTCAAGTAAGTTTTTACTCCATTCCTGTAATTTTTCTCTTCTTACACCCTTCTCTTCATGGGTGTTTTTGTTTGTTGCTGTGCTGGTGAACCTGTTGCAAGGAGAAGGTAGGCAGACGAAGTTGGAGACGTGAGCTGATCCAAGGCGGGAACGAGAGGGTGAAGACGTCGACACCGCACTAGAGCTTCGCACACGTTGCTAAATAAGTAGGTCTTTCTTTCTTAGCAACTTAGGTCAGCTTGTCACCTTAATAAAAAAAAAACTAAAAAACTAGAAAAACTTCTTGGGATCTCTTAGGGCAAGTGGATTAAAATTAACTTGTTTGATTGATTGCCTTTACCCCACCGCCCCAGGATTTCCCGCCAAAACTCCGCATAGCTAAAATCCAACAATCTTGATTCTTGAATTTTTCGTCGTGTGAAGTTTCTTTGAGGCAAATAAAAAGATTGATTGCACCCCTCTTGCCTCATTTATCTGCAAATTCAGGATAACATTTTTTGGTAGGGAGACTTGGAATTGAGTTGATTCCAACCCCACCACGACCTTTCAGGTGCCTGAGATTCGTTCCCGAATATTTCAACCCCAACAATTTGATTTTCTTTATCTTTTGGTTGAGCCTTGTGTGTGGAAATCTTTTTAGTGATTGGGAGCACTTGAATTGAAGTGCTTTGGCTCCCTTTCACACTAATCTAAAACTGATTCGTGCATCCACACATAGAAATGTCCATTTAGGGAAGCCCATTGTATTTTAGCATGCATTAACCAACTGACATTGAAGAAGGGTACTTGTATTCTCTCAAAGCCCTAAGATTGGTTGAATTGGTAATTCAGAGAAATCCTAAAATCCATATTACTTAAGGCTAAATTCTAAAAATCATTCACCAATTAAAACTTCAATTTGGGAAGATTTCCCCATTACATGCTTGTTTTACACACTCTAAAAATCAATCACTTGGGCATTACCCGTAAATAACGGCCTTCACATTCCAGAAGCACTTGATCCTAAACCTCTAACTAAAATTGGTAGCAAGTTGACCCTTATTAAGGATTGGAGGTCTAACTACCTACGTGTAGCGCCTACGTGCTGGTGAGGGTTCCTACGTGCTATCTGGTGTCTAAGACTGGGGCAAACGGCCTTTCAACCTGGCCTGGTGGTTCCACGGTGCTCGCATTCGATTCCGTAGTTCGTGATAGTAGGTAACTTAGATCTTTAGGTCTAAGGGCACACTGTAGAGGTTAGGAATTTAATTGTATTGATTTGTCATCAAGTGTACCTTTGCAGCGTCATTTCTCTCATCTCTTTTCCCTTCTTATCTCCCCAATTCTTCCTGTGGTAGTGCATGTTTGGGAGGAGGTCACAAAACCCTAAACTGTGTGAATTGCCTGATAAATTTATAAAAGAAGCTGAATCGTCCTCCTCCTCCACAAACATGGCTGCACACCCACCCCCAAATCCCAAGGGATGAAACCGCCCTCAAAACCCACCAGGTGGTGGAGCCTTAGATCCCATAACCCGCCTCCAAGCCCAAATGGAAATGTATAATGAACAAATTGAGGCCATTAGGGAAACATTAGAGGAAATGTAGAACCCTCCTGAACAGGAGGAGCCTAAGTCTCTTAGCTCCTATCAGAATCCCACTGCTACAGAGGCCATAGGACAAATTCGGGTCCCCATCGGTGGGATCAACTTTGAATTAAAACCTAACATAATTGGCCTGATAAATTTTCACTTCCATGGTCTTGCAAGTGAAGATCCTTTTCTCCACTTGGAAGACTTAACCCGATTGGATGAAACTGTTAAACCAAGAAATATCGGGTTACCTATAGTCCTCATGAAAATGTTCCCGTTTTCATTGCGAGATAAAGCGTCGCAGTGGTTACGCACCCTTGGGAGAACCATCCACTCTTGGGAGGAGATGAGAACAGCATTTCTCAAGAAGTTCTTCCCAATCTGGCGAACCAATGTACTTCGCCGTGCTATCACCTCCTTTATGCAACAAAATGGCGAACAATTTCATGAGGCATGGGAGAGGTATAATGACCTCCTTAGGAAGTATCCGCACCACGGTCTGCCTAAGTGGCATATAGCCCAGATTTTCTACTATGGGCTAAATGAGACCTTGAAGCAGATTGCAGACGCTTCCTGCGGAGGGAATTTCATGAATAAAGACGAGAATGGAGCATTCGAATTGTTTGAAAATATGAGTGAAAACTCAATGAACAATGCCTCCATTGTCGCCATTAATCGTACCAGCTTGCCCCGAAATGTCCACGAAGTTGACACGGGACCCTTCCATTCATCCACTGATCTCAGCATTATAGCATAGAAATTGGATGAAGTCTCTGTCGTGCACAAGAAGCTGGACGAGCTTCTGGCCAACCTTGCCCGTTCTATGGAAAACACCCCCACCTCACCACATCGTCACAATCCCAATTCTTCCAACACCAGGCTTATCCCGAGAAACCCCGTAAGACCTTCCTTACCGAGTGTTGCAACGAGCGACTCGGTAAGTCATGTGGATCTGGCTTCTGCAAACCAGTATTTTGACACGGAGGACCAAGCCTCCGTGTGCTCGGACACATGTTTACATGCGAACGCGTCTTCTGGCATAGAAGACACTTGCACCCTAGGGAACAACCCGTTCTCTGCCACTTATAACCAGGGTGGCGAAATCATCCGAACTTCACATGGTCCAACAAACTGCAGTGCCAAAACCCCGCGGGTGGACTGATGCGACCGTACGCACCCGTCATCCCAAGGGCCCATTCTAATCCTATGGTGAATCCGCCATTAGGCCCTTGCATACGGCAAATCGAACACACATCAAGTCCTCTTGATAAATTGATGCGAATGATGACGGAAATGTCAAAGTGCCATGAAGAGAACATGACCTCTCTTTAGCACCAATTGGCGTAGCATAATGCTGAGATCAGTCAACTATGCATGGCGACTTGATCTCAGGGCACTCTTCCCGCCCAACCTGTTCCAAACCCACAAAATTTCGTACCCCGTGGTCCTCAACCACAGGTACGACCTTCTCAGGGGCAGGTTAATTAGATTCTGCAGGTTCCGAGTATTCCATCAGGATTTCAGGCTAATCCCGTTGCAGCACCGCACTCTTATGTCCCTATTGCAAACCCTCCTCCGCCTTATGATCCCACTGGACCTGCATCGTCCAATGCGATCACTACGAGGAACAGTAAGCAAACCGTCGATCTGCCTTGACCTGATCCTGGCCCATCTTCTTCCTCGCCCTCTCATTCGGGATGCGCACCACATTCACGAGAGGACAATACACCCAAATTGGTGCCAGAATCAGTTCCATTCCCTGAGGCTCTACTGAGGGAGCCAAAAGGCAAAAACAAAGATACGCAGGCCTTTGATAACCTGCGTAATTTGTTTAGGGATGTAGAAATCAAGGTACCCTTGCTTGAGGCTATCGACCACATACCTACTGTCGCCCGATTTTTCAAAGACTACACAACACCTAGGCGACAGTCAAAGAAAACTAAGAATTCGGCGGTTCTCTCACCTCATGCGAGTTGTGCTATACTGTCAAATCTACCACCGAAGTAGAAAGATCCGAGCACACCGCTGATTTCCTGTAGCATCCAAGGCTGCAATTTTAACCGTGCCCTGCTTGATGTGGGATCTTCCATTAATCTTATACCGACCATCATGCTCGAAAAATTTTCCTTGGGAAATCTGAAACCCACCCCTATCACGTTACAGTTGGCAGATCGTTCTGTCAAAATCCCAAAGGGTGTGGTGGAATATGTGGTGGTTAGGGTCAACAGTCTCTGTTTTCCTGTTGACTTTCTTGTTTTAGATATGGAAGTTCCTACCTCACTTTCTGATTGTCCGATCATCCTTGGTCGACCTTTCTTGGCCACAGCCTGTGCCCATATCGACTGTGAGTCGGGCTATATTGAGATTGCCGTTGGATCTGAAAAGTTCAAGCTTAACATCTTCAAGGCAGCCAAGAACTTTGATTGCGATTGCATCGAGGATGACATGTCTAACGAGGACATGGCCGTCAGCGCATGTATCGGACTAGTTGGGACCTATTCTGACTATTGTGGATTACCTGTAAACACTAATGACTACTTGACCGACACATATTGTGACGTTCCCCCATCCCTCCCTTGTCCCGTACCTTCTCCTGGCCAGACTTCTGACGAGGTTTTCTCTGCTTCCCAGACCTCGTGGTCTAAGTCGTATCCAGGCTACTCACCGCAGGTCCACACTCTCGAAGACCAGATTGCCCTTTCTTTCTCGCCAAATCAGGCAGAGTTGTAAATCCACACTGGGACCTTGAGCCCACATACTTCTCACTGGGGCTATTCCTTTTTGGATCCATCCATTCGAGAAGCCCCTCTTCTTGGCCAATCTGAGGGCCAATTTCTTCCTCCTGACCTATTCTTCGATCTGCCTGGGATACTCTCGTCCCAAGAAATGCCAGTCCTTTCACCATCCACTCCTGGGCTGAAAGAGCTACCTAGTACACTTAAATATGTTTTTCTGGGGCCAAATGAAATGCTCCCCGTAATCATTAGTTCATAATTGAACAGGGAGCAAGAGTGCAAACTAACTGAGGTCCTCATAGAACATAAGGCAGCTATTGGATGGTCTTTATTAGACTTATCTAGCATTTGCCCCTCCTACTGCACTCACCGTATATATACGGAGGAGGAGGCTTGACCTTCCCGTGAGATGCGGCGACATCTCAACCCTAACATGCAAGAGGTCATTAAGAAAGAAATCATTAAGTGGCTGGATGCGGGTCTAATCTACCCGATCAACGATAGCCCCTGGGTGAGTCCTATTCACGTTGTGTCCAAGAAGGCAGGACTCACCATCCGTGTCAATGACAGGGGCAAATCCATCCCTACACGCACTCCTACATCTTGGAGAGTGTGTGTAGATTATAGGAAACTCAATGCTGCAACTAAGAAAGATCACTTTCCACTACCTTTCATTGACCAAATCCTGGAGCGGTTAGCGGGAAATAAATTTTTCTATTTCCTGGATGGATTCTCAGGATATAACCAAGTGGCAATTGACCCCTGGGACCAAGAGAAAACCACGTTTACTTACCCCTTCGGCACCTTTGTATTTAGAAGGATGTCATTCGGACTTTGTAACGCGCCAGCAACTTTCCAAAGATGTATGCTGGCAATATTTCACGACATGGTGGGTGACTTTCTCGAGGTCTTCATGGATGACTTCTCAGTCTTTGGACCATCTTTTGATGACTGTCTTGCCAACCTGACCCGTATCCTTAGGAGATGTATTGATGTAAACCTCATGCTTTCCTGGGAAAAAAGACATTTTATGGTGCACGAGGGAATTGTTCTCGGGCATATCATCTCCGATAGGGGTATCGAGGTGGACAGAGCTAAGCTTGATTGATATCTGATTTACCTGTTCCTGGCTCTGTCAAACAAATCTGCTCCTTCCTGGGACACGTCGATTTCTATAGGAGATTTATCAAAGATTTCTCCAAGATTTCTCGACCTTTAACTCATCTCCTATCGACCGACGTACCCTTCGATATGGGCCCCGACTGCATATGAGCATTCACACAGCTGCGTAATGCTGTCACCAAGGCCCTTGTTCTCCAGCCACCTAATTGGTCCCTTGACTTCGAACTCATGTGTGACGCTTCCGACCTTGCAATCGGAGCCATCCTGAGACAAAGACGGGATAGACACCCCTTCGTGGTGTACTACACCAGTAAGACGTTAGATGAGGCCCAACGTAATTATACTACCACTGAAAAAGAACTACTGGCAGTCATCTTTGGGCTGGAGAAATTCCGCTCTTACCTTCTAGGCTCACACGTTATTGTTTTCACCGATCACGCGTCCATTCGCCATCTCATGCACAAGAAGGATGCCAAGCCTAGACTGATTCGTTGGATCCTTCTGCTCCAAGAATTTGACATTGAGATCTGCGATAAGGTCGGAGCCCAGAATGTTGTGGTTGATGATCTTTCTAGACTGGACCCTGACCATATTGGACTTACTCTGCCGATCAATGAGATTTTTCCTGATGAGCACCTATTGGCAATTAATGTGTCAAGTGGACCACGGTATGTCGACATTGCCAATTACCTTACTTCTGGATCCCTTCCACGTGGCTAGCCTAAAAACCAGCATGAGCGTCTCATGGCAGAAGCAAAGTATTATTTCTAGGATAATCCACTCCTTTCTTGGATAGGTGCTGATCAAATCATCCGTCGCTGTATTCCTGACAGCGAATTCCCCAGTGTGCTATCCTTCTGCCACGATCAGGCCTACGGAGGCCATTTCTCTGGGAGGAAAACTACAGCCAAGGTGTTGCAGTGTGGTTTCATTTGGCCCTCCCTTCACCAGGATGCACACAACTATGCCAAACATTGCACTAGGTGCCAGTCGTTAGGGTCAATGTCACAACGTGACATGATGCCCTTACAACCCATCCTAGCTGCAGAAATCTTCGACATTTGAGGAATTGATTTCATGGGTCCCTTTCCTCCTTCCAACGGCTTCGAATTCATCCTCGTGGCCGTTGATTATGTTTCGAAATGGATCGAGGCTATTCCACACGACCTGCTGACCATATTATATCCACTCGATTTGTCAAAGACCACATCTTTGCGCGCTTTGGGATCCCTCGAGCCATTATCTCGGATGGAGGAAGCCACTTTACCCATGCTTCTTTTCGGGCACTTCTGAGGAAATACGAAGTCCACCATCGTATCGCATCCCCGTATCATCCTCAGACGAACGGCCAGGCAGAGGTGTCAAACAGGCAAATTAAGCAAATTCTCTAGAAAATGGTTCGGCCTAACCGTAAGGATTGGTCCAACAAGCTGATGGATGCACTTTGGGCATATTGGACAGCCTCCAAGGCTCCCCTTGGTATGTCTCCATATAGAATCATTTACGGAAGCCTTGTCATTTGCCCGTGGATTTGGAGCATCGCGCTTATTGGGCGGTTCGCCAATGTAACCTCGACCCAGACCTATGTGGTCAAGAAAGGAAACTCCAACTCTAGGAGCGTGAAGAGCTCCATCGTGAAGCCTATGATTCTGCTTTAACTTTCAAACAATGCACTAAGGCTTTTCACGATAGCCGTATTCGGTAGAAAGCATTTGAGCCATCTCAGCAATTTTGGCTCTATAATGCCCGGCTCAAATTCTTTCCTGGGAAACTGAAGTCCAGATGGACTAGTCCTTTCCTGATCTCTAGACCATTTCCTAACGGGTCCGTTGAGATCGAAGATCCCAAATCTGGGCGTAAATTTACAGTCAATGGGCAACGTTTGAAATCCTATCTTACTCATGAACCTGCCCCCATTGGAGAAACTGCTGCCCTGCTAGAGGGTAACTAATGTTGTGCCTCATTCTGAGTCTAGCTGGGGACGTTAAATTCAGCACTCGCTGGGAGGCACCCCAACAACACTCATCGTCCACCATCACTTTTCACGCCACTGTCACGATCACTTCACTTTTCACTTCACCACCCACCATCCACCTACCCTACCACCTTGCTGTATACCCTGCACCTCAGCTCTCGTTACCCGATCTTTCGTCCTTTCTCTACCCTTCCCTACATGCATATGAGGACATAGCATCGTTTGGCATAGGGGGGTGGATAGGCATCCATAGGATCTAGGTATTTTAGGGTATCATGTAGTTTCCACTTTTCTATAAAAAGAAAATGGTGTTTAGTAATGATCTGAAGGCTGAAACAAAAATACAATAAGTGTTTATGGATATTCAACCTCTGTTTTGAAGACTTTCCAGGCCAAAGAAGCTTGATTCGCTCAGGCTTGGCTTAATTCACTTGAGCATTGACAAGATAGATCGGAATCTCTCCTAACTAAGGACGTATTCTTGTACCTGAGACACTAGTACAGGATCCGTTGGTTCACTTCTACTCGAGAGCCTAAGTAATCTTGGTTCACACTACACATAACAAGAAAGACCAGGTGAACATAAGATCCAACCCTAGTGTTCATTAGGGAAGGTGGGGTCCTTACCTATGCGCGTAGGTTGACTTCTTATCCTAGGCTTTAGTCTTGTGTTTAGGAGAGACTCTTTTCACCAAAAAGGAACTCTCCCACCAAAAAGAAAAGTGTGCTCCTCCAAATAATGTTGTAAGGGATATACTGACATGTGTTTCAAAAAAAAAAAAAAGATGCAAATAAGTCAGTATATCTCGCAAATGTCTATAAAGTCTCTACCCTAAAAAAGTTCTTCAGGGCATGTCGCAAATACCCTGTTTTCTTTAAGCCACAAATGTCAGAAAATGGGAGTTGAGTTTTCCATCATCTTTTTAAGGGTCAATCCGAAGACACGAGCTGAAACTGGGACCAACCTATACTTAAAAATTCGTGAAACCCTGGGCTTGAGTCTTAATGTTCATCTGGTCAGTCTTGATCCTTCACTAAACACAAGCCATAACCTCTTGAGCTCTCGAGTATGGCAAAAACCTCCTAGGTCTTGGAAATCATACTTAAGGTTTAAATATCAAGAGTCCTGGTTAGTCGAGAGATGATCTATGTCATGTGAGACTTGAAGTACTGGTTGTCTTCTCTGCAATTGGTTCTTACAATATCCAACAATAAACACACCTATGTCACCTCAGAAGAAAATCTTCAGCTTAAAGATCATTTCTAAATACAACAAAAAAATGTTTTGCTATGGACTAGCAAAAGATAGGTATGGGGGTATGATTGCACCGCAAAAATACACCTGCAATTGTGTCGTCTTGTGCTATTTCCTAGCATTACCAGTTCATATTAGGTATCCATAGTCGCATTTGTAAAAATATATGGATGCATGCATTTAATTGAGAGGGGAGGAGAGTGAAATAATGGCCTTGTAATTTACATTTTCTTCAAGTGCTGCTTCGCAAAAATTTCCATCTTTATTTTCTATTTTCTTTGATTTTGAATTTCTTCTCCACGGCTGCAATACATGGTAGCCTCTTCCTCGCGCCATGTCTTGCTCAGCAAGCTCTGCAAGCCACTCCCTATAGCCGCATGCACAGCCATGCACAGCCAGGTCATGGCTGTGCATGCTTTCTTCCTCTATAAAATAGGCGCAGCTACCTTCTTTGCACCAGAGACTAGTCCACGCCAAAAAAAAAAACTCCACAGCAGCTCTTCTTCTCCAGGTCGTCTCCTCCCCTCTCCCTCCATACGCAGCTTCTCCACCTCTGAGGAGCCACTCTGTGGGCAAGAGTACCTCACAGTGGTGCACAACCACCACTGTGAGTCCACCACCGCCTAGCTCATCAGAGAGCCGGTGGGCGTGGTGGTTCTCTCCCTGTTTCAACGTTCAAGCCAACTCCGCCATTGCCACAAAGCTTCAAGCTTTGAAGCTCAACCGGCCACCGTGCACCCCTGCAGCAGCTGGCCAAGTTCCACCGCACACGCCAATAGAACACTCGCAGGCCACCTCGCACCCTGTTGCGCTCCTTCGCCCGTGGCCTAGCCCTCTCCGCGTACCCTGTCACGAACCGCCTCTTCGAAACCCAGCCAACGTAGCCTCTTCAGCGTGCCCGCCGAGCCGTCCATGCCTCTCGCACTCACGGAATCGGGCATGCCCGGTCACGCGGCTTGCCCCGGCACTGTGCCACTGTTCACATGTTTCAGCGGAACACTATGGCTACAGTGCGGTGACCGGTAAGTTTCTCACTTAATTGGTCACCCGACGCGGCGCAACCGCTACTAGCCTGCGCCTGCGTCCAGCCCCACGCCCGCTCCAGCACCCGCCAACACATCTGCGTCCCCCCGCGTCAGCCAACGCCCGCCTGCTTCAGCGTCTGCGTCTGCGTCTCCCTTCGCCCGCACCCACCCGCTTCAACGCCCGCTCTTCACACAGCACAGTGCGCTGCGGCCTCTCTCCCTCGTGCTCACTCCCTTCCAGTGCGTGCCTCTCCACGCACCTACGTGCATGCACGTGTGCTGTGGCCATCAGACGATGCCCCGCTGTGTGCATACGTCTTAATGCCCGCACCTTCACTCCAGCAGTCTCCCTCTCTCTCTCTCTCAACACTCTCTCACTCTCTCTGCCGACACATACACACACACTCACACTCTTGCACACGCACACTCTCACCTATACACTATTATATACTTATATATATATATATACATATATATATTTATATCTATATATATTTACATACATATTTATATATATAAACAAATATCTATACATATAGTATTACCTATATAACTAAGCATAAGTACAGATACATATATATATATACACATATACTTATACATATATATATATATATATATATACAAATATACATACATATATACATATATATCTATAACAATATTGACATACATATATATATATACATATCTATCTACATATATCTATATACATTACTATATATATATACATATATACATACATTTATATAGTTGTATATACACACATAAATATATATATATATACATATATTTACATAGCTATATATATATACATATATATATACATATATACATATACAAGTACACATATACCTATATAGTCATAACTATATATATATACATATAGATATATATACTTACATATATATATTTTCATCCTACACGTTGTATCGTGGGAATATCTGCACCAGTTGCTGATATTCCCCGATACACGCGTACAAAAAGCGTGTTCACACTCATCTTCCATCAATCCACCTTACACTACACGTGGCACTTCGTTCTGTTGGTTGCGTCTTTCTAGACGACGACCGACTCGACACTGTGCTACATGCCATCTCCACCTCCACCCCCACCCCTTTATACATATATAATATATACATATATATATACTATATTTACTTTATTTCTATTTCTCTTTCTTGCCATTAAAAAGATAAACAAAAAAATATATAAAAGAGAAATATAATCCTTGACTTGCAGGTACTCAGTCTTGCGAATAGCAAGACCAATTTTGGAACCCTAATTTGGCTCAAAGCCAGGAACCTAATTTTGAGGGTGTGCCTCAAGGACAAGAATTATCAGAAAAAAAATCTAAATAGAAAAATACCAAAAACATAATAAACGAACGGATGAGATTCATTGTAGGAAAGGCATAGAAACTTCACTTCTAATCCCACTTCCCTGAGTTCGACCCTAGGCCTAAAAGTGACCAAGATAAAATCAAGTAGGCCAGGTAAAAAAATTTTGTAAAGAAATGGTTAGGCTCGATTTAGGTTAACCACTATACTCATTATAACGATAAAATCACCATATTAACACACCTATCCGAGTCTACACCAATATTCTGGGTACAATCAGGTGGCAGTCTTTCCTGATGACCAGGAAAAGACGCCATTCACAAGTCCTTACGGTACTTTTGCATTCAAGCGTATGCCGTTTAGATTATGTAATGCCCCTATAACTTTCCAGCGGTGTATGATGTCTATCTTTTCAGACGTGATTGACAAGTTTGTTGAAGTGTTTATGGATGACTTCTCCATTTATGGCTCGTCTTTCGACTAGTGTCTCCTGCACCTGGAGAATGTGTTGAAGCAATGTAAGGAGACTGGTTTAGTCCTCAGTTGGGAGAAAAGTCACTTCATGGTACAGAAAGGAATTGTACTTGGGCATGTTGTATCCGAGCAAGGTTTGGAAGTAGATAATGCCAAGATTGATGCTATTTCCAAACTCCCATTGCCTACGAACGTCAAACATATTAGATCCTTTATGGGCCATGCCGACTTTTATAGGCACTTTATTAAAAATTTTAGTAAAATTTCTAGGCCACTTTGTGACTTTTTGGCGAAGGAATCTTCCTTCAATTTTGATTCAAAGTGTGCTGAGGCCTTTCAAACTCTAAAGGAGGCCTTGATCTCTACACCTATTCTCCAAGCTCCTGATTGGACACTCCCATTTGAGCTGATGTGTGATGCTTCGGATTATGCAGTGGGAGCAGTCCTTGGACAAAGGGTTGAGAGAAGACCTCATGTGCTGCATTATACAAGCAAGACTTTAACCGAACCTCAGCAAAACTACACCATCACTGAAAAAGAATTACTTGCTGTAGTTTTTGCTCTGGAGAAGTTTAGGTCTTATCTGCTTGGGTTTAAGGTGGTTATTTTTACTGATCATGCGGCAGTGAAACATCTCATTGCTAAGAAAGATTATAAGCCACGTCTGATTAGGTGGATCTGACTCCTTCAAGAATTTGACTTGGAAATACGTGAAAAGAAAGGAGTAGAAAATGTTGTGGCTGACCACCTTCCTCTTAATGACTCTTTTTGGAGGCATTCGCGAGACATTTCCTGATGAAACTCTGATGGCGGTAACACCAACTTTGCCTTGGTATGCTGATACTGTAAATTACTTGGTCACTGGACAAACTCCTAGCTCTTGGGATGAGTAGAAAAGAAAGAGATTCATTTCCCAAGCGAGATATTTTCATTGGGAAGAGCCTGAATTATTTAGAATTGGACAAGATCGAGTATTGAGACGTTGTGTACCTGAAGAGGAACAACAATGTGTGCTAAGTTTTTGCCATGAACTTCATTGTGGAGGACATTTTGGTGCTAGGAAAACTACTTTTAAGGTTCTCTAGTCCGATTTTTGGTGGCCTTCCTTATTAAAGGATTCTCATAATTTTGTTAAAGCCTGTATTAGATGTTAACGGAGTGGAATGATTGGGAAGAGGAATGAAATGCCTCAACATCCTATTCAATCTGTTGAAATTTTTGATGTGTGGGGAATTGACTTTATGGGCCCCTTCCCATCGTCCCATGGTTATGAATATATCTTGGTGGAAGTTGATTATGTCTCTAAATGGATAGAGGCCATTCCTATGCACACAAATGATCACTCTGTGGTTTTGAAATTTGTGAAGGCCAATATCATATCTCGTTTCAGCTGCCCCAAGATCATTATAAGTGATGGGGGACCTCATTTCCAAACCCACCACCTCAATCGGCTAATCAGGAGTCTGGGAGTGACTCACAAGGTCGCTACCCCTTACCATCCTCAGACGAGTGGCCAGGTTGAAGTGTCGAATAGGGAGATAAAAAATATTTTGGAAAAGACCATTAGACCTGATAGGAAAGACTGGTCCCAAAAGCTCGATGATGCTTTGTGGGCATATCGAATGGCCTATAAGACCCCTTTGGGTACTTCTCCCTTTCGGATTGTGCATGGGAAAGCATGCCATTTACCTATTGAGTTGGAACATAAGGCACTTTGGGCTATTTGAAGTGTTAACATGGATTTAGAGAAGGTGGGTAAGGCACGACTTCTAGAATTAAGTGAGCTTGAGGAGCTGAGGAATGATGCTTATGACACCTCTCAAGCCTATAAAGAAAGAACTAAGGTCTTGCATGATAAGTTTATACTTCAAAAGACCGTTGAGCCCAACCAACAAGTTTGGCTTTTCAATTCCAGACTTAATCTTTTTCCTGGGAAGTTAAAATCTCGTTGGGATGGGCCTTACATAATCACTAAAGTATTTCTGCATGGAGTTGTGGAGATTAAAAACCTTCCTCTTCAGCAAATCCCTTTATCGTCAATGGTCAACGGTTAAAACCTTACATAACTTTGGATGGTCATCCGGTTGACGAGGTCACTCTTGAAGAGCCTTAGCTCCTACCATTCTCTACCTCAGGTAATATCTTCCTTTAACTATTTTTGTTTTCAATGAGGACATTGTTTGAACTAGACATGGGGGAGAGGACCTGAGGCATTTTGTTTATAGCATGCATACATTTGCATTAATAAATAAAAATAATAATAATAATAATTAAAAAAAAAGTTTTGAGCTTAACTGACTAGGCCTTGCATTCTTAAGCAAATCAGAACACTAGGGTAGACTAAGTTAATTCTAGGGCCAAACTTTAAAAGCTAAATGAGCTACTAGCTTTAGACCTTTAGGGTCTTTTGTGGACTTACAAACATAAGTAGGAGTTATGTTGCGGATCATTCCTCAAGAGGTTGACGAAGGAAAGCTAGGGTTTGAGTTAAAAGGTGGGGTAGTACCTGGAGTCTTGTTCTACCTTTTGGTTTATGGGTCCTTGTAACCCAAGCATTCAAATTTCACACACTTGGTCTGGTATAAGTAAGTAATCAACTTAATTCCTTTCTTGAAAGAGATTTGGTTCTCTTAGTTTTGACTTAGGAGATGCTTGAAAACACAATTTGATTGGAAGAGTTCCCGCTGTAGGAGAGGTGGAGTATATACTCACCTTGAGGATGCGATGATAACATATTACCCCCTCGGCACTTGTCTCTTAGGATATCCATCTCACTGGGGGCATGTAAGGGCATTGTGCGGTTCAGGTACCATGGGCGGCCCTATCTTGAAGTGCCGATTGCCCTAGGCCTGAATTCGCTTAAGAAATACATGGGTGATACTATCTCGAAGTGTCGATTGCCAAGAGTTCTTAGGATCGTTATGGGTGGTGCTATCTCGAAGCATCGAAAGCCAGGCACCCTTCGAGCTATGGTAATGGGGACAATGAATCCGACACAGACCATGTTGATAGCTGATCCAAGGTTAGACTTAGAGGATTCAAACAAAAAAAAAATCCTTTTTCCTTTAACTTAAATAACTCAGACCAATGCACATGCATGGATGCTTTAATCTCAAGGATCAATAAACCTTAGGGTAGAGTCATAAATCAGAGAAACTTGTGCCTACAACTCATCTTTAGCCGACCTAGTCAGTGACTTAGCAACTACTTGGGAACTTTAGGTCTAGAGTTTGAACTTAATATGTTTCTAAAGGAAGACCGATTGGGTTGACTAATTCTACTTGGAGTGCTAGGTTTTGCTTGGATTTACTAAAGACTAGCAAAAACTAGGCATGGGGGTATTTGATTAGTGCATATTTGTGGGTTATTTAAGTATTTAAGTGCCTAGACATTAAGTTAATTTTAACATTTATTTAGCATAAATTAGGATGTAAATAGGTTAATTCATATTTCTAATTTAATTACATAATTCATGCATTGCATTCATATTTAAATGCATTTAGAATTAACTTAGAATTGCATTCATTTAATTAGTTAACCAATTAGGTGCATTGCATGCATTAATTTAAGTTAACATAAAAGTTGAGCGTTTGTATATAAATAAGCATAATATTTTATCATTATTTTTATTTTTCTTTCAGCAACGGCTGCATTTCCTTTGGCTGCCACTCCAACGCCACCAGCTGCCGCACTGAAACCTGCATTCAAGGATGAGCGGAGAATGTGGATCTACTCCCGCCTCTCCATTCAAATCCATGCAGGTGGCTACAAAAGGAGGAGGAAGGCAGCTGAGCTCTAGAGGCCACCATCCCAACAATCCACCACTATGTAGAGAGTTGATCTCTCGTCCATTCCACCACCACCAACCTCAACTGCAGCGACGAGCCTCCACCACTGTGGGCGTGTGGCGTGATTGGCCACACCGCCATCTGGAGCTCGTCTGCATCACTATGCCTCACCAGAATCAACATCACCAACCTCGCCGTCATCACCAACAACCTCCACTGCAGCCACTGCAACTTCATTCCTCCGTTAGTTAAGACATCCAGGAAGTTTCCCGGACGTCTGAAGCTTCCTCCCCACACACAACAGCAACCGGCCTCCACTTCACGCCTACATCCCTCCGGGTGCACAAGCCTTCCATCCTCCAGTGCCAACCACCAGCACCTCGCGCCTTCCTTGCACACCCTGCACCAGCCCACACGCGCACCCTGCAACCGCCTGCCAGCGTGCAGCACGCCCACCAGCTTCCCTCAGCATGCCTCATCTCCTCCAGCCCATCCACTTCCACGCGCCTACTCCCACACCCGCACATGACCCTGCTACGCCTCACTGCCTTCAGCCCTTAGCGCACCCGCCTCACCTCCTGCAGTAGCACCTTCCGCCTACCCGCCGTGCGCCTTCCTTGCATCGTGCAGCCAGCGGCATCAAGGAGCAGCGACGCATCCACCAGTAGCACAAACCTCCACGCGCGTGCAGTCCAGTGTGTGCGCCTCCTCGCTAGGACCTCAGCTGCGCCTGTCCACACCGCACGGCCTGCGGCATTTCAGTGGCCACCAGAACCCACCACCACCATTCCTCCATCCGGCCACCTCAGAGCATCTCGCACTTTACCGCGACCGCCATCACGGAGCTCTCAGTCTAGAGAACGTCCTTCGAGCTTCACGCTTCCGACCGTTCCTTCCTCCTCATGCATGGACAAGGGGAAGAAGATCCCCTGTTTTGCTACAATACATGACCAATTAATATTTACATTCTCTGCCATTGTCATCTTTTATTAATATTTTATTAAAGTTGCATTGCAAAAAATATCCGTTAGTTGTTCAAAATTTCCATTTTTGCATGTTCTCTTGATGCTTTCTTAATCTGAAGGCAGATTTGGCTCGATTCTCGTCGAAACTAACTGCGAACATACGTTTTTAACTGGTGCAAGTTTAAATACGTCATTGCCTCCCTGTGGACAGGACCCGCTCCTAATTGAGTGGTTACATTAATTGTTGATTAGTCGATTTCTCCACCACATAAAACTACAAACGACGCATCATTTTATGTAACAAATGACTGTAAAAGCGAAGAATCGACTCGTCAGTGTGCAGATGCTTAGACTAAAAGTTCTTCTGAGTTAGAGGGTGAGTTGATAAGTCGTATACTTATCACCTTATTTAGTGAGTGGATTAGAGTAGATTAAGGTTGCAAGGATTTAAAGCTAAATCCATATTTTAATGGACACCAGGGCTGATTAAGCCTAAAGGCCTGAAAAGTCTAAGTGTTCAAGTTCTTTTCATATTATTTCCCACTATTGACAAATTTCTAATGCCTAAGTTTTATTCCTAAATTCAATTTTTTTTTATTTTATTCTATTCAAACTGATTAAATGAGCTCAGAATCAAGTAATTTACCACCCCCCCATGCTTAAGTTGGACAATGTCCTCATTGACAATTACATGGATGTAACAGGGGTTCAAAAAGATATTACCTGAGTCAAGTAGAATACTTGATCAGTCTAAATCTTCTGGGTTGCCTCCCAAGAAGCGCTGAGTTTAACGCCTCCAGCTGGGCATTGCTTCGTGTCATCCCTCAATGAGGGTGACAATCTCCTTTGGGGGAACCTGGTCTAGGAAGTGTTTCAATCCCTAGCCATTGACTGTGAAAGTGTGCCCAGTATTCGGATCAGTGATTTCAACCGCCCCATTGGGGTAGGGCTTGACCACCCTAAATGGTCCTGTCCACTTGGACCTAAGCTTCCCTGGAAAGAGTTTTAAGCGGGCATCGAAAAGGCAAACTTACTAGTTAGGCTCAAAGGTCTTTCTATGGATGAGTTGATCGTGGACAGCTTTCATTTTCTCCTTATTCAGCCGACTATTCTCAAAGGCGTCCCGACGAATTTCCTCAAGCTCAGAGAGTTGGAGAGTCCTCTGCACATCGGCTAACTAGGAATCCATGTTACACTGCTTGATAGCCCAATAAGCCTGGTGTTCCAACTCAACAGGAAGGTGGCAGGCTTTGCCAAAGACCAGGCGATAAGGCGACATGCCTATCAGGGTCTTGAAAGTGCTCCTGTATGCCCACAGGGCATCATCCAGTTGTGTGGAGCAGTCTTTCCTGTCAGGTCTCACAGTTTTCTGTAGAATGTTCTTGATTTGTCTATTTGAGACCTTGATCTGCCCATTTATTTGCAAATGATACAGGGTAGTGATGCAGTGGTTAACCCCGTATTTTCTAAACAGGGCACGGAATTGGGTGTGAATAAAATGACTTCCACCATCACTGATCATGACCTTTGGTATTCCAAACTGGGAAGAGATGTTCTGCTTAACAAAGTCCATGACAGTCTTATGATCGCATCGGCGGGTGGCGACGGCTTCAATCCATTTAGAGACATAGTCTACCAAGACTAGGATGTATTCAAAGTGTTGGATGGTGGGAAGGAGCCCATAAAATCAATACCCTAAACGTCGAAGATCTTGACAATCAAAATGGGCTAGAGGGGCATCATATCTTTTCTGGTCATGGTCCCCAACGTTTGGCAGCAAGAGCAAGTCTTGGCAAAGTTGTGTGCATCCTTAAATAAGGAAGGCCAGTAAAATCCGGACTGCAGAACCTTCGCAGCTATTTTCTTTCCAGAGAAGTGGCCACCATAAGCTTAGTCATGACAAAAAGATAGCACACTCTGAACTTCGTCCTCAAGGATACACCTTCAAATGATCTGGTCAGCACAGAGGTGAAATAGCATGGGATCATCCCAGAAATAGTGCTTGGCCTTAGCGAAGAACTTGTCCTGTTGCTGTCTGGACTTGCTGTGCGGGGTCTATCCTATAACCAGGTAGTTGACATAGTCAGCATACCAAGGCAGTTTCTTGTCTTGCACAGCCAAAATGTGTTCATCGGGAAAGGTGTCGGATAAAGGCAGGGAGGGTCCAATGTGGTCTGAGTGAAGTCTGGATAAGTGGTCAGCCACCACATTCTTTGATCTAGCTTTGTCGCAGATTTCTAGGTCAAATTCCTGCAAGAGCAAGATCCATCTGATGAGCCTGGGCTTCACGTCCTTTTTAGCCAACAGGAGTCGGATGGCTGAATGGTCAATATAGATGGTCACATGGGATCCCAGTAGGTAAGATCGGAACTTCTCAAGTCTGAAAACTACAGCGAGCAATTCTTTCTCTGTGACCGTATAATTTCATTGTGACCGTATAATTTCTCTAGGATCCAATGTCTTGCTCGCATAGTAGATCACCATAGGTTTCTTGTCTTGTGTTTGTCCTAGGACAGTGCCTACATCAAAATCTGATGCATCACACATAATCTCAAAGTCCTGGGACCAATCCGGGGGATGAAGTACAAGTGCTGTGGAAACTAAGTCCCGGAGGGTGTGGTAAGCCTTGATGCAATCAGAGGTCACGTGGAATAAGGCGTCGTTGGCTAGAACGTCGGTTAAGGGTTTGGAAAGCTTGGAGAAGTCTTTGATGAACCTTTGGTAGAAGCCAACATGTCCTACGAATGAATGGATCTACCGGATCGAGCTAGGCGGAGGAAGTTTGGAAATCAAATCAACTTTGGCCTGATCCACCTCAATGCCCCTATGTGATACGATGTGACCGAGGACAATTCCTTCTTGAACCATAAATGGCTCTTTTCCCAACTTAACACCAAATTGACCTCGATACATCATTTCAGGATTTTTTTCAAGTTGCTCAAGTAGTGGTCGAATGAATTCCTAAATACGGAGAAATCATCCATAAAGACCTCCAGGTATTCACCTACCATTTCTGAAAAAATGGCTAGCATGCAATGCTAAAAGGTAGCAGGCACGTTACATAACCCGAACGGCATACGACAGAATGCAAACATGTCGTACGGGCAAGTGAATGTTGTCTTCTCTTGATCTTCAGGAGCAATTGCGACTTGGTTATATTCTAAATATCCATCCAAGAAGCAAAAATACTTTTTCCCTTCCAATCTCTCAAGGATCTGATCAATGAATGGCAAGGGGAAATGATCCATCTTGGTTGCTTCATGGAGTTTTCTATAATCAATACATACCCGCCATGCGGTAGTGGTGTGAGTGGGGATGGATTCGCCACGTTCATTGGTGAAAACGGTGAGCCCAGCTTCTTCGGAACCACTTGACTAGGGCTCACCCAGGGGCTATCAGAGATGGGATAGATGATGTCACCGTCAAGCCACTTGATAATTTCTTTCTTAACAACCTCCCGCATATTTGGGTTTAACCATCTCTACATCTGGCAGGAGGGTCGTGCCCCATCTTCCAGGTAAATCTTATGAGTGCAATAGGTGGGGCTAATTCCTCTTAAGTCTGAAATGGTCCATCCAATGGCGGCCCAATGTTCCGAAAGGGTCGTGGTCAACCTGAGTTCCTGATCCTTGGTTAGATGAGAGTTAATAATCACAGAGAAGGTCTGGTCAGGTCCCAGGAAGACATACTTGAGATTCTCAGGTAGCGACTTTAGTTCGGGTGCGAGTGGAACAACAGTCGAAGTAAAAGGGAAAGGTAGGAGTTGATCAACATCAATCTCCTCAAATGGTGTTGTTTGATGGTAATCATCCCTATAGAGGTCCATGGGCAGAGATGGTGACAGGTCAGAACAGTTGTTATAGGATTGGTGGTCCAAGACAGAACTAAGGGTGAGGCATTCCTTGACCAAAGGTTCCACAGGATCATGTTCCTCGATACAGTCACAATCAAAAGACTTGGTCGCCCAGAAGATATCCAACTGCATTTTCTTGTCTCCGAAGGCGATTTCCATACATCTCGTGTCAAAATCGATGTTTGCCTTAGCCGTAGCAAAGAAAGGTCTACCTAAGATTATGGGTGCGTTTTGTAGTTTTTCAGGGACTTCTATGTTGAGCACCAAGAAGTTGACCAGAAAATAGAAGTCCTTGACCCGCACAATCATGTCCTCAACAACCCCCTTCGGAGTCTTCACAGATCTATCAGCCAACTAGATGGTGACAGGTGTGGGTGTCAACTCTCTGAAACCAAATTGGTGGTATAGGGTTGTTGGAATTAGATTGATGGAAGCACCTAAGTCCAGGAGTGCTCTATCAAATGTCATGTCCCCGATATTGTAGGATATCAGTGTTGGTGCTAGAGCACCACGATCATTTGTTTTGATGATAACAAAACACGTGTTATTTAACATTTGCACTTGGAGTCTTAGATTTCAGGTCAATTGCAAATGTAGACGTGTTTAGACGGAACTCGAGCTTGCATCCAGGATGGATTGGAGGAGCTTGATGGAGAACAGAGGAGATTTGCGAGGAGCGATATATTGAAGATGGAAGGACAAGAAGAATAAGATAGAATTCTGTTCTTTCTTTCATGTACTCTTGTCTTTATTTTCTTGCTCTTTTTATTTCTTAGAAAATCATGTTAAAGAGCCTCAAAGTACCCTAACAGTAGTCCTAGGAACACCCGCACAACCCTAGGACACTTAGGTTTTCTGTAGAGAACTTAGAAAACCAATGTAGGGTTCAAACAGAGTTTCCAGACGTCTAATTCCAAAATCAGACGTCTGATAAAGTGTTTTAAGACGTCTGACTGTTGATTCAGACGTCTGATAACATTTAGGTTGGATAAGTTAGTTCTGTCTGATGAAATCAGACGTCCAGACCTTAAACCAGACGTCTTAGGAGATGTCTGATGACTTTGCCAGACATCCAATTAGTGGACCGTTGGCTGGCTTAGCAAACACTCAAGAATGTAACCGTTAGAGCCTTATCAGACGTCCATAGGACTTTCAAGACGTCTGATAATTGACCGTTTTACCTCGGCTAACCCAAAATCTCTTCTCAGAGATTTTCTAGCCGTTGCAACGTTTGGAAATCCATTCCCACAGAAAAAGTAGGTTTCCAGACGTCCAGACATAGTGCCAGACGTCCTATATGTCATTTGATGGACTTGCGCTAGAACCCTGTTTAGATCAGATTCAAGTCAGGAAGAGACCCGCCCAAAATCAGACGTCTGACCTTGAAATCAGACGTCTTAAAGTGAACTTCCAGACGTCTGATGCCAGAATTAGGCGTCTGATAAGCCTGTCAGAACAATGATTGTTCCTAATTTCGGGCTGATTCACTTGGGTTTTGCACCCAACGGCTATGGAACCTTTCCTAAGCCTTCCAAAGCCTTCCTAAGGCCTCTATAAATAGAGGGGAGCCTTTACACACCAACACACACCTAGAAATACCAAGAGACACCAAGATACACAAGAAACACTTTATAATACACTTTCCACTCTCTTGTGTCCTAGCTAGCTCTTGCTCTCCAAGCTCAAGCTCCATTCTCTTGAGAGCATCAAGCTGTTGCGCACCTGCTCTCCCGCTGTTATTCACGAGAGCAACATTGCGCCGTCGCGTGGCACATGCATCCGCGTCGTTGACGCACTCCTTTCAAAGGGAAGCACCCTAATTCCTATAGAAGCTTAGGTTCAAAATTACTTTGTTGGCTCTATAGGATTTTTGTTTTATCTTTTTTACTTGGTTGGGTATTCGCTTTGCGAATTCCCGTCTCCTTCGCGAGACAAAATCCTTCTCATGAAGAGAAGGGGTTGAGGTACGCTACCCTCGTCTAAGTAGCGTGGTTGTAATTGAGGTTGAATCACCCTCGTTTTAAAGTGATTCAGTTTAGTGGATTTTGATCAACTTGGTTGATCAGAAAATCCTAACTCGAGAGGGTTAGGTGGTGGTTTTCACCCGGTTTGGGTTTCTACCTAAAAATACTTTGTGTACTTTGTGTGATTGCATCTTGTGAGATTGTTTATATTTTATTTCCGCAATTATTACGTCACCCCCTCCTGGTAGGGAAAATCTACAGTTGGTATCAAAGCAGGTTCTAGCAAGATCGGAGTAACACCCGGCAAGAAGATCATGGAGGGAAGCATAGCCGCAATCAGAATCTCCGAAGGGCAGTCCACTGTCCGGCCACCATATTTCGACGGGAGGGACTTCAGATATTGGAAGTTGAGGATGAAGACGTGGCTCCAAGCCACTAAGTTTGAGATATGGGGATGCTGCGAAACCCCATACGAGATCCCGAAGCGACCCCAAGGAGGCTACTCGCAACTGCAGATTCGAGAGCTTTCACTCAACGCAAAGGCAATGAATGCCTTGTATTGCGCGTTGAGTCCGAAGGAATTTGAACAAATCCAAGAGTGCACCACCGCCCACGAGATATGGAGGAGGTTGGAAGGCACACATGAGGAGATGAGCTCGAAAGAAGATCTCGAGAAGGAGGAAATCGCTTACTTTGGTTTCATGGCCAAAGGAAGCAATAGCGACAGCGAAAGTGGAAGCGACTCCGACAACGAGGTAAATCTCGATCTACAAGAAGCTTTTAATGAACTTTTTGAAGTTAGTAAATAACTAAAAAGAGAAAATAATAGCATTAAAAAGAACCTTAGTTTTCTTAAAAATGAAAATGATAGGTCAGAAAAATAACTTAAGGACATAGAAGCTAGTCCTAAAAATGATAACCTATTATTAGAAAATCATAAACTCATCAATGAAAATAATAAATTGATTGAAGAAAATGATAGTTTAAAGTTAGAAATTTCTGACTTACAGACTAAGATGCATACTATAGAAAAAGAAATTGCATGTCTTAGGGAAAACTCTAACAAATTAATCAACAAAGTAGATAATTTTTATAGCCCTAAGATTGAGAAAGGATCTCCATCAAGGAGACCCGCTAACAGATCCGGATCCAAGCTCATTTGGATACCGAAGAAAAATTTGGAATCTTGTTTAGTAGGTTTCAGGGATAACTACAACACAAAGGACTGAACCTACAAACTCAAGGCTGGTCAACTCGAGTTGGGAGAACCAAGGAGTAGACTAAAGAGGAGAATAAAAAGACTGACGAGACGGCGAACAAACGACGGACCCGCCGCACGTCGACCACCAGATTGGAGACCGGCGCCAATGCCTGGGCCTCCAAGCTATGGATGGGAGCCCCATCTGATGTGGCATCCACCACCACCATTTGGGCCATTTTATTGGCCATGGTAGGTGACGTAAAAATTCTTTACCCTATTTTTTTATCATAAGCATTTAGATAGGGGGAGTTAAAAAATTATGTGCTAATTGTCAATTTTTAAGGGGGAGATGCAAGTTAGCTAAATTTCCTTTAGTATGGGGGAGAAAAATAATAGCTATCTTGTTACAAAAAGGGGGAGTACATTACCTTTGTTAAAATAAATTCATAGAAGAGCATGTTTTAAGGGGGAGTTATAGGAAATTTAAAAATAATCAAACCTTTTTGATAATGTCAAAAAGGGGGAGGATTTTTTTTGCATTATTATTTATGATTTTGTCATCATCAAAAAGGGG
Organism: Thalassia testudinum; assembly: GCA_037157565.1. NCBI lineage: Eukaryota > Viridiplantae > Streptophyta > Magnoliopsida > Alismatales > Hydrocharitaceae > Thalassia > Thalassia testudinum. The sequence continues at coordinate 19,965,953 of JAZHRO010000062.1, forward strand.
GAGATTGTTGGTGCTAGAGCACCACGATCATCTGTTTTGATGATAACAAAACACGTGTTATTTAACATTTACACTTGGAGTCTTAGATTTCAGGTCAATTGCAAATGTAGACGCGTTTAGACGGAACTCGAGCTCGCATCCAGGATGGATTGGAGGAGCTTGATGGAGAATAGAGGAGATTTGCAAGGAGCGATATATTGAAGATGGAAGGACAAGAAGAATAGGATAGAATTCTATTCTTTCTTTCATGTACTCTTGTCTTTATTTTCTTGCTCTTTTTATTTCTTAGAAAATCATGTTAAAGAGCCTCAAAGTACCCTAACAGTAGTCCTAGGAACACCCACACAACCCTAGGACACTTAGGTTTTCTATAGAGAACTTAGAAAACCAATGTAGGGTTCAAATAGAGTTTCCAGACGTCTAATTCCAAAATCAGACGTCTGATAAAGTGTTTTAAGACGTCTGACTGTTGATTCAGACGTCTGATAACATTTAGGCTGGACAAGTGTTGAACGTGTACGAACCTACGCTAACGAGATTGGTTTTGGAAAACCTGTCGTTGTAGTTCGAAAGCGAAGAATTCGCGTTCAACAAATAAAATTTATACCGAAATTAAAATTCCGGGTCGAACACAGGGAGGCAGACGTTTGATTTAAAAACTACGCGTTTCTTTTTATTTGTTACAGAATAATTCAATTTAGAACCATCTAATTATTTACAATAAATAGAAGAGAGAGAGAGAGTAAGAGAGAAAGAGAATATTACACAGAGAAATCAAAATGTGATGTAGAATAAACAAGGAATTTTTGTATTGAAGAGATTGTTCATTACAACTAGAAAGCATAAAACAATTACTCTAGAAAATGATAAATTTACTCTAGAAAGCATTAAAAGAATGGAGAGAGAAATGTCCTCCTCGACGATTGCTTGGAGGACGAGTAGATTAATCTAGAAAGCAGTAAATCTATACTAGAAAGCGGTAAAAAGAATAGGGAGAGAGAAATCCTCCTCGACGGTTGCTTGGAGGACGAGCGAGACGGGATGACGCCTGGACGAAGGAGAACGAAGAGGGACGAAGGAGGGCGAAGCAGAAGAACGGGAACGAAGCAGCACGCCGTCGTCGTCGCGGGATCCACTTCCGAAGGGGAACGAAAATTGGACTTTATCTCGCGAGAAGCATCCCGGGTGTGGGACAAGCTTCTCTTGAGCTTTGGAGGGGTAGAGAGGAGAAAGAAGGGATGAGAATTTCGTATGGAGGGGGTCTCCTTTTATAGTTGTAAGGAGTGGGGGCAAAATGGACATTACATCTTCAAAATAATAAATAAGGGGTCTTTAGTGACGGATAAATCCGTCACTAAAGCCCCGACGTGGCCGTCGCCGCCGCGCCCACGCGCGCCTCCTCGGCTGCCCGCTCCTCAACGCTCATGCACGTCCAGCGCTTTTCAGCCGTCCGATCGCGAGATCGGACGGCTTAAAACGCGTCCGCACCCGCTGCAACCCGCCCGCCTGCGCATGCGATCGAGCGTTAGCGGGGCGTCCAATCGCGCGTCGGCGCTATTGGGCGCCCGCGACCACACGATCCCCATCCGACGCTCCACGCGCCTCAATTACCCACGCCTCCAATCCCCTCGCCGTGGCTCGAACCCCCGCCCCGCGCTCGCGTAAGCGCGCTCGACCGCTGCGCTGCGGGGCGCGGAAGGTCGAGCGCATGTTTTAGGCGTCGGGCGGCCACAGCCGTTGGATCTCCATCTGACGGCGGAGAGCGATCAGGCGTGGGCCTTCACAAAATGCCAGCGGCCGTTTGGGCGGTTGAGATGGCGCCACGTGGTGCCATCTTTGCCGTCCATCTTATGGAAGTTGTAGATGGTGCCAAGGATGTCAGATTGACTTGATTTTTGTGTCTTTGGGCTGCGATCGTCGATCCGAATTCATCCGTGCGGTCGGATTTGTCATCTGAAGTGTAGATTTACACCATCCTGGCCCTTGATCTTCTAGGGTTCCCCGGTCTCTATCTGATGCTACGGATGCCTGATTAGGGCGATCTTGGAGTCGTTGAACTCCAATCGTCACCCTGATCATATCCATACGGTTGGATCTTTGATCCGAGGCCCCGATAAAATGTTTGCCCTGTCCAAGCACATAAAAGGGGACAATTAACCTCCATTTTATTCAAATTACTCTAAATGTGAGATGATGCATGTTATGCAATATTTATATCATGAAATGCAATCCTATGCTTAAGAACATGCATAAATAGACATTTTAAGTAGTGTAAATGTGTTTACATCATACCCCCATGCCTATCTTTTGCTAGTCCCTAGCAAAAACTATATGCTATTTATAAAAGAATTAGGTTAGATTATTTGGACCTGAGTTATTTTCAATCATTAAGAAATTTTCTACTTAGGAACTGAACTTTCAAAGACACAACAGTACCCGGGTATCAGCCAAAATGCAGACCACCTCAATCCCTTGCCTTATTCAAAGAAAATTTTCTTTTTCTCTTTTTACTCTTTTCTAATTTTTTTGGATTTTCAAATTTTAGGGTTTAAGAGTGGCTTTCTACGGCCATTCAACTCACCCAAGATTTGATGAGAACCCTAAGTTTTAAGCATGTTATTGTGATTGTGATAGACTCGTTGACCGGCAATTAGAACGGACTTCAGATTTCTACGCCTCTAGGTGACCTCAAAAAGAATTCTGCCTAAAGGTGTATCTTTACAACCGGTAGCTTTCTCCCTACTTTTATTTTTTTACGGGGTCAACACAAGGGTGAATCCAGTGTATATCTCCCTGGTTTATTCTAGTTCTCCGCTTCTTCCTAAGTGTTTTGGGAATTTTTAATGCATTTTCTGAGCTGGGTTCTGGACAACCGGTCGATGAGCTGTTACCACCGACAACTTGCCAGCCATACTCATGCGACGAAGTGTGGCTTATTCCTTTTTGTTCTTTTCTCCTTTTTCTTTTTGATTTTTTTTTTAAGTAGGTGGCTTCCCTGATCTAAGATTTACCTAAAGGCAGCAAAAAGAGAAAGGTCCAGTGACTGGGCTCTGGACAACCTACCTATGGGCTATTACCCACGATAACTTGCCAGCCATATCACCCTAGAAGGTTCATTAGCTACCCAATTTCCGTTAGAATCGCCGAATAACGAGTCAGTGCAAAGAAAGTGTGTAGATGCTTAAAACTCAAAATTCCCTCAAATCAGAGGGCGGGTTGATAAGTCGTGTACTTATCACCTAAACTTATTTATTCCAATTATAATAGAATTAAGATGGCGAGGACTCAAAGACAAATCCACATTTTAGTGGATACATAGGCTAATTAAGTCCAAAGACCTAAGGGGTCTTTGTGTTCAGATCCTAATGTAGTATTTCGTAAGATTGAAAATTTTCTTAAACCCAAATTCTCTTTCCTAATTTCGAATTTTTTTTTTTTATAAAAGAAAATAAACAAATCTACGGAGTTGACGAATGAATTCAGAGATGAATATCCACCCCCCCATGCCTATCTAATGAAATGTCCTCATTGTATTAAAAAGACATAAAACAGAGTGGAAAAGCGTAGAAAGCACCTGAATTGCGTGAATATCAGGTCCGCTCCAAGATGAAAACGAAAAAGAACTGTATAAGTGCTGAGTTTAGTGCCTTCAGCTAGGCACATTATACAAAGAAAAGAAATGAAGAATTCACATGTGCAGGTCAGAATTAGAATGAACAGAAGAATCCTCTGACCTGTCAGCAGAGGTCCACAGATGTGGACCAGATTGTGGTGCAGACCCACACCCCATAATTGAGAATATCTTAGGTTCTGGATAAAAATTACCCAAAACCTAAAATCAGAATGTAAGCGGGATCGGGCCTGCGATTTCTGAGGATGCAACCCAAGACCAAAAAGTCGGGTTACAGAAAATTGAAGCTCAAAAGGATAATCGTTGAATGTGTGCTTGGGTTGAACATCCACGAAACAAATGTCGTAAGGGTTCTGATTTGATGGTTTCAACTTAAAAGGAACCCTTCGACTCAATCTTCCATTTCTTCCTGAATTAACTTCCCAAATCAAAACTTCCCAGCTCCTATCCTCCTCATTTAGCATATCAAATTCCAGGACCTCTTGTATATTCATCACCCCGTCTGACATCTCCAAGTCTAAATGATGTGGCAGAATCAAAATTGACTCGGGTCTAATTATCTCAGAATTATAATCATCAATAAGCTCAACAGGGTGTAACTGATAATCAGGGCATTGAATTGATTCCTCCAGAAAATGTGATTCTGGATCCGTAATGTGTGCCGTAATAAGATCAGTTTCCTCAGTTATTAGGCTATTAAATGATCTATCAGATTCCTCAGGCCCAATTGTCTCACAGAAATCGTGTTCAGAAAACTCGCGTGAGACTTCGCAACTCGAATCTTCACCATCAGGATCCGTATCAATGTATGTCCCAAAATCAGTTGTCACTTTCTGTTCCAAGGAGACATACGTTTCCTCATAACCCTGCTCAGGGATCTCAGGTGAAGAAATCAAATCATCCTTAATTAGTTATTTTAATTCAATCTGGTCAGCCTCGTAACACGTGTCCCCCCAATACGTGCCTGAGCGGGTTCTGTCATTAGCTTTCCTGAAGGGAGTTCATCCTGGGAATTATTCCAAGATTGAATCAAAGCAACCACAAATCTCATCCTCAATTTCGCTAATTTCCCAAGTAGAAACTCACCCGGGTTCTTATCCTTAACATCCTGGAGCCAATCCAACAAAGACTTGTTTAAATCATCAATCATTTCAATCAGGGGCTCCAATCTCTCAATGCAAGGTATTGGCTGAACTTCTAAAGATTGAATGATATTCCTCAAGTTAGCCATAACCTTATCTTGAACCTGATTAACCTGAACCAAATGAGTTGGTTCAGGGTTGGGCGGGTTTGACATCAATGTAGAGGAATTAATGAATTGAGATTCGTTATACCCATCCTGATAATAGGTCATTTCAGATTGTTCAAAAGATGGTGATGACCTAAAGGCAGTGAAATCAGAGGATGGGTAAGGATCAATGTATCCTTCTTGATTGTAGATCGTATTAGGTTGTTCATGAAAGGAGGACGATCTATAATCGATGTAACTCTGAGAAGGATAGAAATCAGAATCAAAGTGTTCAGGGTTAGACCCTAAACACGGGGGTCCGGAATTGTATCCCCAATCCGAATTATCCCAATTAACTGATGGTCGATTACAATACGAGTTGGGATAATCGTCATGTTGAGGATAATTTACAACAGGAGGGAAAGAGCGGGAATGTGTGAAATATGTGGAAGGATTCATGATACACGAGAGGAAGAAAGGTGCCCTGCAATACAAACAATCAAACCTGTCCTTAAATAGGTTAGCCTAAAGACCTACAGACTCTCAAAACCCGTCTTGAGATAAAGGAACGATTTGATCTACTTCCGTCTGTTCAATCCAACCAGTTAGAAGGAGGGACTCGGGAGAAGGTTCTTCCTTCGGCTTGCGCCTCCGGTTCCTAGTGTACCCCCTAGCCGCGATCGTTTGACTCTACTCCCCTAGCTAGACATCTGATTGAACAGTAGAAACAGACTAATCGAAAATAATCTCGTTCTGGGTTCTGAAGAGCGAGTCCAATCCTTAAGGCCAACATCTACTTTGTTTTATTTAGGGCGAGGTTTGAATGTGCTTTGGAATGTGATGGGCCCTTTAAATGGGTTGTGCCCTTAATGATTGATTGATTTGTGTGTGAGTGCACAACCAGTGGTTTTCAAGCAAGATTATTTTTGATGTGGTGAATTTTAAGATTCAAATCTTGCTTAGTAGCTTTTAGGATTCAACTTTAGGTGTTTTCAATCAAGTTTCGTTGGCACACCAAGTTTTACAAGCACAGGTGAAGATGTTTTCCTTTAAATTTTAAAAAGAATGTGGAGTGCCTGGTAAATCCCTAAGAGTTGAACCTAATTGGCAGCTACTTGATGAGTTGATTTTATTTGAAGTGGTGCGGCCCAATCAACTCAAACAATTGGCCTATTGCACCACTTAATTAGGCACACAAATGATTACCTAATCTGATTTCTACTCAATTATGTGTTTGGATGTGTGTACCGGCTCCTAAGATTGGATTAACGGTTGAGTTTGAAAATCAGATGAGGTTGTGTACCTCTGTGAGATTTTTTTTTTCTTTTTAATGTGGGGGTTGGGGTGAGTATGGGTGTCAAACAACAAACAATCTAACCTTAGAGTTTATAAAAACACCTAGGTTGATTGATGTTTGAGTTATTATGTGATGAAATGAAATCTAATGGGTGGGAGGTGGGGGGTAACTCACAAAACCTTCTACTGCACTTTACTCCAATCTACCGCTTTTTCCTGCCTCGAAAGAGTACCTGCAATTACAATAAGAAAGGAGAAAAGTGAGGTAAATGATTTGTAAGTTACAAAACGCAAAGAGAAATCAAAGAGCGTTGCCTCCCCAGCAACGGTGCCAAAATGCCAAAATGTTGAACATTTACGAACCTACGCTAACGAGATTGGTTTTGGAAAACCTGTCGTTGTAGTTCGAAAGTGAGGAATTCACGTTCAACAAATAAAATTTATACCGAAATTAAAATTCTGGGTCGAACACAGGGAGGCAGACGTTTGATTTAAAAACTACGCGTTTCTTTTTATTTGTTATAGAATAATTCAATTTAGAATCATCTAATTATTTACAATAAATAGAAGAGAGAAAGAGAATATTACACAGAGAAATAAAAATGAAATGTAGAATAAACAAGGAATTTTTGTATTGAAGAGATTGTTCATTACAACTAGAAAGCATAAAATAATTACTCTAGAAAGCGATAAATTTACTCTAGAAAGCATTAAAAGAATGGAGAGAGAAATGTCCTCCTCGACGATTGCTTGGAGGACGAGTAGATTAATCTAGAAAGCAGTAAATCTATACTAGAAAGCGGTAAAAAGAATAGGGAGAGAGAAATCCTCCTCGACGGTTGCTTGGAGGACGAGCGGGACGGGACGACGCCTGGACGAAGGAGAACGAAGAGGGATGAAGGAGGACGAAGCAGAAGAACGGGAACGAAGCATCACGCCGTCGTCGTCGCAGGATCCACTTCCGAAGGGGAACGAAAATTGGACTTTATCTCGCGAGAAGCATCCCGGGTGTGGGACAAGCTTCTCTTGAGATTTGGAGGGGTAGAGAGGAGAAAGAAGGGATGAGAATTTCGTATGGAGGGGGTCTCCTTTTATAGTTGCAAGGAGTGGGGGCAAAATGGACATTACATCTTCAAAATAATAAATAAGGGGTCTTTAGTGACGGATAAATCCGTCACTAAAGCCCCGACGTGGCCGTCACCGTCGTGCCCACGCGCGCCTCCTCGGTTGCCCGCTCCTCAACGCTCGCGCACGTCCAGTGCTTTTCAGCCGTCCGATCGCGAGATCGGACGGCTTAAAACGCATCCGCGCCCGCTGCAACCCGGTCGCCTGCGCGTGCGATCGCGCTTTAGCGGGGCGTCCAATCGCGCGTCGGCACTATCGGGCGCCCGCGACCGCACGATCTCCATCCAACGCTCCACGCGCCTCAATTACCCGCGCCTCCAATCCCCTCGCCGCGGCTCGAACACGCGCCCCACGCTCGCATAAGCGCGCTCGACCGCTGCGCTGCGGGGCGCGGATGGTCGAGCGCATGTTTTAAGCGCCGGGCGGCCACAGCCGTTGGATCTCCATCTGACGGTGGAGAGCGATCGGGCGGGGGCCTTCACAAAATGCCAGCGACCGTTTGGGCGGCTGAGATGGCGCCACGTGGCGCCATCTTGGCCGTCCATCTTATGGAAGTTGTAGATGGTGCCACGGATGTCGGATTGACTCGATTTTTGTCTTTGGGCTGCGATCGTCGATCCGAATTCATCCGTGCGGTCAGATTTGTCATCTGAAGTTTGGATTTACACCATCCTGGCCCTTGATCTTCTAGGGTTCCCCGATCTCTATCTGATGCTACGGATGCCTGATTAGGGCGATCTTGGAGTCGTTGAACTCCAATCGTCGCCCTGATCATATCCATACGGTTGGATCTTTGATCCGAGGCCCCGATAAAATGTTTTCCCTGTCCAAGCACATAAAAGGAGACAATTAACCTCCATTTTATTCAAACTACTCTAAATGCGAGATGATGCATGTTATGCAATATTTATATCATGAAATGCAATCCTATGCTTAAGAACATGAATAAATAAACATTTTAAGTAGTGTAAATGTGTTTACATCAACAAGTTAGTTTTGTCTGATGAAATCAGACGTCCAGACCTTAAACCAGACGTCTGAGGAGATGTCTGATGACTTTGGCAGACGTCCAATTAGTGGACCGTTGGCTGGCTTAGCAAACACTCAAGAATGTAACCGTTAGAGCCTTATCAGACGTCCATAGGACTTTCCAGACGTCTGATAATTGACCGTTTTGCCTCGGTTGACCCAAAATCTCTTCTCAGAGATTTTCTAGCCGTTGCAACGTTTGGAAATCCATTCCCACAGAAAAAGTAGGTTTCCAGACGTCCAGACATAGTGCCAGACGTCTTATATGTCGTCTGATGGACTTGCGCTAGAACCCTGTTTAGATCTAATTCAAGTCAGGAAGAGACCCGCCCAAAATCAGACGTCTGACCTTGAAATCAGACGTCTTAAAGTGAACTTCCAGATGTCTGATGCCAGAATTAGACGTCTGATAAACCTGTCAGAATAGTGATTGTTTCTGATTTCGGGCTGATTCACTTGGGCTTTACACCCAACGGCTATGGAACCTTTTCTAAGCCTTCCAAAGCCTTCCTAATGCCTCTATAAATATAGGGGAGCCTTTACACACCAACACACACCTAGAAATACCAAGAGACACCAAGATACACAAGAAACACTTTGTCATACACTTTCCACTCTCTTGTGTCCTAGCTAGCTCTTGCTCTCCAAGCTCAAGCTCCATTCTCTTGAGAGCATCAAGCTGTTGCGCACTCGCTCTCCCGCCGTTATTCACGAGAGCGACGTTGCGCCATTGCGTGGCACATGCATCCGTGTTGTTGATGCACTCGTTTCAAAGGGAAGCATCCTAATTCCTATAGAAGCTTGGTTCAAAATTACTTTGTTGGCTCTATAGGATTTTTGTTTTATCTTTGTTATTTGGTTGGGTATTCGCTTTGTGAATTCCCGTCTCCTTCGCGAGACAAAATCCTTCTCGTGAAGAGAAGGGGTTGAGGTACGCTACCCTCGTCTAAGTAGCGTGGTTGTAATTGAGGTTGAATCACCCTCGTTTTAAAGTGATTCGGTTTAGTGGATTTTGATCAACTTGGTTGATCGGAAAATCCTAACTCGAGAGGGTTAGGTGGTGGTTTTCACCCGATTTAGGTTTCCACCTAAAAATACTTTGTGTGATTGCATCTTGTGAGATTGTTTATGTTTTATTTCCGCAATTATTACGTCACCCCCTCCTGGTAGGGAAAATCTACAATCAGGGGTGCTCCTTGATTAGCCCATAGTTGTGGGCTATTTAAGTATTTAAGTGCCTACACATTACGTTAATTCTAACATTTATTTAGCATAATTAGGATGCAAATAGATTAATTCATAGTTTTAATTTAATTACATAATCCATACATTGCATTCATATCTTAAGTGCATTTAGAATTAGCTTAGAATAGCATTCATCTAATTAGATAACCAATTAGGTACATTGTTTTCACTAACATAGAAGTTGAGGGTCTGTACATAAATGACCCTAATATTTTAACATTATTTTCTTTATTCTTCTTCTTTCCGAACGGCTGGCTGTCGCTCCAACGCCCGGCTGCTGTAGTGAAGAAGCCATTCAAGGGGGAGCGGATGTGGTGGATCTGGTCGGGCAACTGATTTCAAACTTGTGTAGGCCACTACAAAAGGAGGAGGGAGGCAGCCGAGCTCGGGAGGCCTCCGCCACCGACCCACCACTGTGCAGAGAGAACCTCTCTCTTCCACTCCACACTACCGGCCTCTAATGTGGCGACGAGTCTCCATCACCGTGGGCATGTGGTGTGACAGGCCACACCGCCATCCGGAGCTCGCTGCATCACCGTGAGCACCTTAGCGTGCATCCCCCTAGCCGTCATCGCCGACCACCATCACTGAGCTACTGATCAGCCACCTTCTCAGTAACTTAAGACGTCTGGGAAATTTCCCAAACGTCTGAAGTTACCCGCTCACTTCCACCGCAGCCATTTCCCCGCGCCTGCAGACCACCACAGCCATCTCCACGCGCCTGCAGACCACCGCAGCCACGCCTCCAACCGCGCCTGCAGACCACCGCAGCCACGCTTTCCCCGCGCCTGCAGACCTCCGCAGCGCCAGCCGCACACGCCAACTGCAGACCATCGCAGCCATCTGCACGCGCCTGCATACCACCGCAGCCACGCTTTCCCCGCGCCTGCAGACCTCCGCAGCGCTAGCCGCACACGCCAACCGTAGACCCACCGAGCACGCCTTCGCCCGCGCTTGCAGAAGTGCCTGCAGCTTGGCGCCCACGCCAACCGCGCCAGCGCTGATGAGAGCCTCATCATGAGCCATAACTAGCTCATTTTGACCCAATAAAGAAGATAAAAGCTCTTACATAACCTAGAAGAAGCCCTAACTGAAGGAACAAGTGCTCTGAGAAGAAAACATGAAATAAAGGTTAAAACTGCAATTTTACCATTGCAGTACATAAACGGGATTTCTCAGAGGCAAAACATATGTCAAATGGTCTAAATGAGATAAAAAGAGGGTTGAGTCAATCAGAAATGGGTTTATGTGCAATCTAAGAATTAAATGACACTTGGTAACCCTAAAATAGACCTGCTTAAATTAACAAGGTTTCGGTCAGAACAAAAAACAAGTAAACCCTCTAAAAATTATGGAAAAACATCCTCTAGGGTTTAGAACACTTAATTTGGCCTTTGGAACCTAGTTTGACCCAGATTAGGGTCCTAGCTCTTCAATTAACCTAATTTGGGTTTTTACGCAAAATGTCCAGTCAAACGAGATCAAACCTGAAATCCAACTTCGCCATTGGATTCCCTAGGTCCAAATTAGGTTTATACCAAAATTTGGACCTAAGGAGAGGTCATCTTGACCTACTTTGCAATTTAGTACACCCAAATCACAAATTGGTCCCTATCTTTTGAATACCTTTGCAGAGAGCCCCCTAGGTTCTTCGCCTCCTTTGCAAACCGGTCCTGCCGCCATTGCTAAGGCAGAACCGAGCTCCGGCGAGGTTCGGAGAGGGATTGCTCTTTAATCCCTCAGAGATTCCCTCCCAGAAATGGAAGGAGGATTCTCTGAGGAATTCCCTTCCTTATAAAGCCAATTACAATCGCTGGTGTGAACCCAATCCCTCGTGCGAACGCACGAGAGATTTGGGTATCCACCTTCCTTCCAACTCCGGCAAGCCGGCAAACCTAATTGCACGCTCTCCACGTGCTGACAGGAGCGGCCAGCACCTATAAAACACCCCCAGACCCTGCCGCAGGACCCAAGCTTGATTTTGACGGAGATCCCTTCCAAATTCGTCCCTCTCCCATCTCCGGCCAAACGACCCACAAGCTCCGGCGACCTCCTCCCCTCCTTCTCGTCGCTCTGCTGCCATACCAGCAGTAGAGTCCACTCCGCCGCTTCCTCTCGCGTCGCGCTGTACCCCGCGCGCGCGCCTCTAACCTCATCTTCATCGCCGCTTCCTCCCTCAGGGTCTTTCTTCCCTGACGACGGCAGTTACGAGCCGTCCTCTCCGCCGCCTCCCTTCCTTCCAAACAACCCCAGATACATTCTCCATCCTCTCCTCTCTCTTTTTCCCCAACTATTTTACTTGATTACCCCTCGATAGTACCTAATCGCATCCATCTTCCTCGCCTCCGACCGCACTCCGGCGAGCTGCCCACACCACTCCGCCACTCCACACGGCTCGCCAACCACCTCGAGAGCTCCGCCTCACCACCAGGAACTCGCCCCACCCCACAACTGCCACTCCAGACCTCCATAATCACCCCCCGACCTACCCACCATCTCCGGCCACAGGTTGACCTAGGCACGCACGCCTAGGCCGACCGGCAACCTGCAGCATCACCCACCGCCTTCGCCATGCTACGGCGAAGGTTTCCAGCTATTTTGATTGGGCCAATAGGCCATTATGTTGGATGTCAGGTGTAAGCCTCAGCCGCCATTAACAGCCGAAGCAGCAGGCGTCAGGCTTCCCAGGCGGCAGGTGCAGCAGATTCTCGCAAGTATCGCGAAGCAACCGAGGCCAGCCAGTAGCGCAGAGGCGTCAACAGCTTGGGCAATCGAGCGACAAAACTCTGCGGGTGCGCGTGAAGGCGAGACCAGATAGTCCCACATCGTGGGATTGCAACACTCAGGTACCATATAAGTCTTTTTTGTGTTATCGTCTTAGTGCCTCCGTAAGCACAGGGGTGAGGTCCCTCACTGCCCTCACACACGCCTCGTCCGAGGCTTGACCTCGCGGATCTGGTAGATCCGACCCGACCTAGACCTACGCACTCCTCGCGCATCACCACTTGCTGGTGCACCTGGTCCCGGGTGCGAACCCAACCCGACTACCCGTGTGGCTCTGGGAGAGCGTCCGTGAGTGTATTGCTTGAGAGAGAAAGACGCTTGGGTAGAGGGACGGGGGTAGGTTTTTGCTACTGTGTGGTGTGTGCAGGAAGGAAGAACTGACCCAGGCAGCGAACACTTAGCCGGCTGCAGAACAGGAAGAGAAGAAAGAAGAGGCTGTGTAGCAGTGAAAGGAGAAGTCTTCGCAGAGAAGAAGAAGGAAGACAAGGCAGAAGAGAGGGAAGAACGAAGAAGAAGACAAGGGAAGACTGCAAAGAGATCAGAAGAAAAAGAAGAAGAAGAAAGAAGAAAGGCAAAGCAGGAGAAGAAGGAAAGATACTAGAAGCAAAGAAAGGAGAAGAGCCTCGAAGAAGAAGAGAGAAAGAGAGATCACATTTAAGACGTCTGATACACAAATCAGACGTCCAATTCTTTTTTTTTTTCCCAAATCTTTTTTTTTAAAAATTCTCTCTTTGAATGAATCATATTTGCATTTAAACAGTTGTATTCTTTGATTTTACAAAGTACTAAGATTGCTCCCCGAGTTCGACCTCGGATACTCTAGTTGTTCGAGTAATAAAATTCTTTATATTTGTTTAGACATTTTGTCGGTTATACTACAACGTAATATACTTTAAACCCGCACAAAACGTCGACAACAAGCACCCTCCGCAGACCCTCCGCCCACGCACAATCGCCTGCTGACCGCCACCAGCAGCACCTCCGTCGGAGCTCGTCCGGCCACCTCCGGCCACCGCGTGACTCGCCGCCACCACTGATTCGAAGCTCTTGGTCCAAGGGACCTCCTCCGAGCTTCCCGCGCCTGGCCATTGGCTCCTCGTCGCGCAAGACAACGGGGAAAAATTCCCCTGTTTTGCTATAGTAAACCGTCAATTAAAATTTACATTTTCTGCCATTGCCACATTTTAATCATATTTTATTGACTCTGCATTGCGGAAAATATCCTATAGTTTCTCATAATTGCCATTTCAGCATTGTTTCTTCCTTAAACCTTAATCTAAAGGCAATCTTGGCTTGGTTCTTGTCCAAATTGGCTACGAACAAACATTTTTAAGTGGCGCGAATTTAATACGTTATTGCCTCCCTGTGGATACGACCCGCTCCTCTGCAAGTGGTTATTTCTTGTTAAAAATTGATTAGTCGATTTTTCCACCACATTAAACTACAACCGACTTAAAAGCGAAAGATCGACCAATCAAATGGCGCCGTTGCCGGGGACGCAACAGATGCAATAATTTCTCCTAATTTTATTTTGATTATTTGTCAATTGTACAGAGATTTGACCATTCATTATTTTCTTTTCTGTGCGAGAAAATTTGTGCAAGAATCAGCCACTGTGAGAGGCGATCCTTGACGTCGCCAGACGAGAATTGGACGAGCCATTTTTAAACGGAGGAGAAGGACGAGGGCGCGACGGGCACCATTTAGTCGTTAGTTTAATTAGAATAGAATTAAGATTGTAGACTTAATTTTTCATTACAGTTGGTTTGAAACCCTTGTTCTGGGGCATATTTTGAGGGGTTTGTTCCCCGATTTTGTTTTGGACCCATGTTGGGTAATTTTTGGGAGCCTGTTCCCTTTTCTTTAGATTTAGGTTTATTTGTTATTATTTCTTTTATTTGCTTGTGCATAAGTAGTTCTAAAAAAAATAGAAAAAAAAAAAATGAGCTGCCTGCCCTAGGACGAACCATTTAGGTCTGTATGAGCAGCCTTTAGATTTACTTTTCTGCATTGCGTGCATTCTTGCATTGTAGATCATTGGAGGCAAGGTACGCATTCTCTTACTTTGCATCCTATTTTTTATCACACATTGCATTTGGGATTTAATGCGAAGACCACCTAATCTGTACTGAATAAATCTAACAAGTGGTCACATTTTTTTTAGAAAAAGGACTAATTAAAGGAAGGACATTTTAAAAACCAAGGATTTGATTTTCAAACTTGGCGTGCGATTCAAAGTTCAAAATCTTTTACGGTGTATGCACACTTATTTCACTTGCACCACGGCATGCTTCTAGACACTCCTTAGGTTTGGAAATACTAGGACAAGAGCCCTCCTATTGTTGGATTCTGAAGTGTTCGGAACTTGAGATCAAAGGTTTTGCAAGTCCAAAGAGGGGGATACCCTGTCACGGATTTTTGGGGGTAGTTGAGGAGCACTGCGAAAGCACAACTTCAAAGGAAGGCTTAGGCCTACTTGCATCCCTCAATCTTCCGTCTTTGGATTTACTTGACCATTTGAGATTTAGGGAAGAACACCTAAGCTCCAACTAGGTCTTCCTAGGCGAACCGTAGGTTGACAATAAGCGCGTAATTGATTGGGCAAATTGTATTATCACCTGCAATCTGACTTAAAATCAAAAGCCTAAATTGGGAAAGACCTAAAAGGTCCTTTTTAAATTGTGTTTTGCTTGGGGAATTCTGATTGAAGTGTTAGTTAGAATGGACCACATTGATTTTCATCCTTTCACATCTTGCCCACACCCTCACCCCCACTCTGCATCCTTCGATCCCAGACGCCGAGATGGTCCATTCCTTGATGGACATAATGACAATCATTGGGATCCATTTTACTCCTATTATAGGAGTATTGGCCTAGTTAAGCCCCAAATTAGTGAGCAGAACTCAGGAGCGGGATTTGCTTTGCCCAATATCCCACATACCAAAGAAATACCCAACCCACCCTCCCTGAAAAATTATAACGGTTGGACAAGCACTCCTGGGTACTATAAGCCTGAGCCTGACTTCTCTCATGATAGAAATGACCTCTCTTCTTTGAAGATGGAAATACAAAAAATGCAAAATGAAATGAGTGAATTGTTAGGAGAATCTTTGAGAGCAGGCCAACAAGAAAGAGATGAAATTAGCCACCCAATCTACCCCATTGAGGATGATGTACACCCCTCTACAATAGATGCATCTCCCATGGGAAAGCTACACTTTAAGTTGGAGGGAAATTTTGGGGAGAATAGCTACTTTTCGAGGATCGATTTTGAAACCTCCCCATTAGATGAAACTTCCTTGAGAGATCTACACTTTAGGTGGGAGGAAAATACACATGAAAGTAGCTATGCATTGGATGAAGAAAGGTGGCAACCCGAGGAAGATGATGATAAGGTTGAGTATCCACCTGAATTATATTGGAGTCAAAAAAAGGGAATGATGGTACCATTGGAAGACCTCGACCCAGATGATAGTATTTTCGTGACATTTGATGAAGTGGGTCAAAGTCAAGTTGTTAATCCTACCCTCCATTCTGATCACGATATGGAACTCAAACCCACCCTTAGGGGACCTAACCCTAAAGAAATTGACCTATCTGAGGAGTCTGATGTAACCAATGTAAACAATTTACCTCAGATAGAGCACCCTAGGGGATCTGCTGAGATATTAAATGATTCTAGACCTCGGGTACATGATGAATTGTGTGATGAGGAGGAAGACAAATTATATGAGGAACCTACATTCAAGATTTGGAGTGACACTAAGGGTGATTATGCCTTATTTGAAGAGTTAGCCCCTGAGGATGTCACAAATTTGACCAAATTAGGTTTCCTTGGCACACCCATTGATGATATTTCTCCTCATGATAAAATGATGGAAAATTTGGAAGCAATTTCTAAGATTTATGTGGATTCACATATAGACTCCGGGGAAGATTTGAGTAAAGAACAAAAACCCGGGGATGACATTGATAGGATAATCCCTAGATCTGTTGCTTCCAACCTGCCTTCATTCACTTCGAAGTCACCCTCTGATTCGCTTATATCTGAAAGCGAAATTGTGACTCCTGATGAAGAGCAGGAAGATCCATGTGATGGAGCAAGGAATGCTAGGAATGAAATTGAGGATTTAGAAAGAGTGTTTGGGATGGACACCAAGCTGATTAAACCCAACCTAGACCTTATGGCCATCCCACAACATCGTAACTTGGACACCCTAGACGATCCTTGCCTTAGAGAATTGCTCACTTTTGTTCTGACTAGGGGGCATAATAGACCAATATTTCCTGTAATGGAGTATCGGGTATGGATTGATGATTTATTTAGTCAATCCATTACCCTGGGGGTTTATCTCTGTACCATTCCTTCCCCATTCTTTTTGGAGGATCCTTGTCATCCTCCCCCTACCCCTTTGGAGGTTGTTTTACTTGTTTATCCTTTAGAACCTCTTCTGGTGGCCTGGGAAGATTTCATTCCCATTTTAGTTGGGCGAGCATTTCTATCGGGATTCATCATCAGCTCGCCAACATCCTAGGTTACCTATTTTCTAGGCCAACATTGCTTTGCTCATTTTTAGGGCCTATTTCTGCAATTCTTGAACCTGATTTGCAGGTTCTTTGGCTATTCAGCCCAGCTCTAACCCAGGTAATATCCTTCTATGCAATGAGGACATTGCAAATTTTAGGCATGGGGGGGTGTACTTGGGGATATACATAGCATAATTGCATACATTTGTACATATATAAAAAAAAGAGAAAAAAAAAAGGGTTTTGAGCTTAACTGGTTAGATCTTGCAGTCTTAAGCAAATCAGAACTCTAGGGTAGACTAAGTTAATTCTAGGGTCAAACTTTAGAAGCTAAATGAGCTACTAGCATTAGACCTTTACGGTCCTTTGTGGACTTAAAAACTTATGTAGGAGTTAAGTTGCGGACCATTCCTCAAGAGGTTGAGGAAGGGAAGCTAGGGTTTGAGTTAGAAGGTGGGGTAGTACCTGGAGTTTTATTCTACCTTTTGGTTTACGGGTCCTTGTAACCCAGGCATCCAAATTTCACACACTTGGTCTGGTAATCAACTTAATTTCTGTCTTTCTGAAAAGAGATTTGGTTCTCTTAGTTTTGACTTAAGAGAGGCTTGAAAACACATTTTGATTGGAAGAGTTCCCGCCACAGGAGAGGTGGAGTATATACTCACCTTGAGGATGCAATGATAACATATTGCCTCCTCGGCACTTGTCTCTTAGGATATCCATCCTACTGGGGGCATATAAGTGCATTGCGCGGTTCAGGTACCATGGGCGGCCCTATCTCGAAGTGCCGATTGCCATAGGCCTGAATTCGCTTAAGAAATCCATGGGCGATACTATCTCGAAGTGTCGATTGCCAGGAGTTCTTGGGGTCGTTATGGGCGGTGCTATCTCGAAGCATCGAAAGCCAGGCACCCTTCGAGGTATGGTAATGGGGACAATGAATCCGACACAGACCGTGTTGATAGCTGATCTGAGGTTAGACTTAGAAGAATAAAAAAAAAAAAAGTATATATATATATATATATAAAACCTTTAACTCAAATAACTCGGACCAATGCACAAGCACGGATGCTTTAATCTCAGGGATCAATAAACTTTAGGGTAGAGTCAGAAATCAGGGAAACTTGTGCCTGCAACTCGTCTTTAGCCGACCTAGTCTGTAACTTAGCAACTACTTAGGAACCTTGGGTCGAGAGCCTAAACTTAATATGCTTCTGAAGGAAGACTAAGTGAGTTGACTAGTCTACTTAGAGTGCTAGGTTTCGCTTAATTTTGCTAGGGACTAGCAAAAACTAGGCATGGGGGTATTTGATTAGCCCATAGTTGTGGGCTATTTAAGTATTTAAGTGCCTACACATTACGTTAATTCTAACATTTATTTAGCATAATTAGGATGCAAATAGATTAATTCATAGTTTTAATTTAATTACATAATCCATACATTGCATTCATATCTTAAGTGCATTTAGAATTAGCTTAGAATAGCATTCATCAATTAGATAACCAATTAGGTACATTGTTTTCATTAACATAGAAGTTGAGGGTCTGTACATAAATGACCCTAATATTTTAACATTATTTTCTTTATTCTTCTTCTTTCCGAACGGCTGGCTGTCGCTCCAACGCCCGGCTGCTGCAGTGAAGAAGCCATTCAAGGGGGAGTGGATGTGGTGGATCTGGTTGGGCGACTGATTTCAAACTTGTGCAGGCCACTACAAAAGGAGGAGGGAGCCAGCCGTGCTCGGGAGGCCTCCGCCACCGACCCACCACTGTGCAGAGAGAACCTCTCTCTTCCACTCCACACTGCCGGCCTCTACTGTGGCGACGAGTCTCCATCACCGTGGGCGTGTGGTGTGACAGGCCACACCGCCATCCGGAGCTCGCCGCATCACCGTGAGCACCTTAGCGTGCATCCCCCTAGCCGTCATCACCGACCACCATCATTGAGCTACTGATCAGCCACCCTCTCAGTAACTTAAGATGTCTGGGAAATTTCCCAGACGTCTGAAGTTACCCGCTCACTTCCACCACAGCCATTTCCCCGTGCCTGCAGACCACCGCAGCCATCTCCACGCGCCTGCAGACCACCGCAGCCATGCCTCCAACCACGCCTGCAGACCACCGCAGCCACGCTTTCCTCGCGCCTGCAGACCTCCGCAGCGCCTACCGCACACGCCAGCTGCAGACCACCGCAGCCATCTCCACGCGCCTGCAGACCACCGCAGCCATGCCTCCAACCGCGCCTGCAGACCACCGCAGCCACGCTTTCCCCGCGCCTGCAGACCTCCGCAGCGCCAACCGCACACACCAGCCGCAAACCCACCGAGCATGCCTCCGCCCGCGCTTGCAGAAGCGCCTGCAGCTTGCGCGCCCACGCCAACCGCGCCAGTGCCCTCCGCAGACCCTCCGCCCACGCACAACCGCCTGCTGACCACCACCAGCAGCACCTCCGCCAGAGCTTGTCCGGCCACCTCTGGCCGCCGCGCGACTCGCCGCCACCACCGATTCGAAGCTCTTGGTCCAAGGGACCTCCTCCGAGCTTCCCGCGCCCGGCCATCGGCTCCTCGTCGCGCAAGACAACGGGGAAAAATTCCCCTGTTTTGATACAGTAAACCGTCAATTAAAATTTACATTTTCTGCCATTGCCACATTTTAATCATATTTTATTGACTCTGCATTGCGGAAAATATCCTATAGTTTCTCATAATTTCCATTTCAGCATTGTTTCTTGCTTAAACCTTAATCTAAAGGCAATCTTGGCTTGGTTCTTGTCCAAATTAACTACGAACAAATATTTTTAAGTGGCGCGAATTTTAATACGTTATTGCCTCCCTGTGGATACGACCCGCTCCTCTGCGAGTGGTTATTTCTTGTTAAAAATTGATTAGTCGATTTTTCCACCACATTAAACTACAACCGACTTAAAAGTGAAAGATCGACCAATCACTCCTCGGTCAGTTCGCTTGAGCGGAAGGTTACTTGATATTATGGAACTTGCTTGCTCAGAGAGCACAACCTTTCTAGATGCTTGAGGTCTTGGCTTACATTTGGGTGTACAGGCATCCTTTAGAAACTTGGCGTAAGCTAGGATGTGCTTGATGGCTTCGAGGAGCAGAATATTGATCTGAACCTGCTTAAAGATCTCCAAAAGCTCCTCAGTTTCCATAATACTTTTCTTTTTCTTGATTGTCTCCAAGGCCTCGAGGTAGGGTGTCTGAACATGGATAGGATCTATTTCTGGGTCCTTAGGTTTTTCCAGTGCCTCTTCTGAGTCGGGTGTTTCAGACGGTGAAGTCTCGGGAAGGATTGGCCATTTGGGATCCTAGGTTTTGGTGCTACTTCTCAAGGTTATTGCATTCGCAGAGGCATGATGACCATGGGTTGATCCTTGAGAAGACAAGGACAAAGAAGCACCAAACCCAGGGGGTGTTTGTTGGGCTGGCTGGACCATGTGCGCCTACCAAGGATTGCTCTAGAACCCTTGCGAATTGGGGTTTCTGTTAATCATGTTTCGTGGGTTCGGTTATGGCTGGGAAGGTAGGGACCCTTGTTGTTTATAGTCCAATAGTTGGCTTAATTGTCCCATTACTAAAGCCATTTCCTCCTGATGTTTCTGGTTCATTTCAGCCGTCATCTTTATCAGGGTGTCCATTTAGTTTTGTGGGGGAGGGGACACCCTATTCAGATTATATGGGGGTCTAACTGGTGGTCCTTGCTGATAGGGGGCAAGTTTGGCTATTGGTTTAGCCTGGGCTAGTTCTGGAATTGAGGTCATTTCCGATTTGTCCAACCAAACTTGGGGTGATTACACCAGATAGTGTTGTAAGTGTTGGAGAAAGGGTCAGGTTTAGCATAACCTTGGACAGCCTGTACATCTTCAAGGATAACAGAAGTTGAGGTGGAGGGAAGAGAGTAATCAAGGGTTGAGGGAGCAAAGGTCCCTCACTGGAACGTGGTCAAGGGTTGTTCCCGATTCAGTTGACTTAAGGGCTAGACCAAGTCAACATTGTGAGCTCCCTTTGCTTGGGAGAAGGTTTGTAACGGGTTCCTGGTTTGGTTCAGTAGCTCATCTATCTTTTTATCCACCAATTCCACTCGATCTAATTAGTTGGCAATGATATCCATGTCAACCATCCTAGAATTTGCTTGTACTTCATAAATCCCACCACGGGGTTGACTGGATCGGCTAAACTGGGTCATGGAGGCATTGTTGAGTGAATTTTCTCTTATAGACTCAAATAGCTCAAACATGCTCTCCTCGTCTTTGTTCAGGAAGTTCCCCCCGCATGAGGCATCAACGAAGTTCCATAGGTTGCTGTCCAGACCGTGGTAGAAGATCTAGGCCAATTGGCACCTTTGTACTTCGTGGTGTGAGCATTTCCTCAAGAGTTCATTAAATCTTTCCCACGCCTCATGGAACTGTTCCCCACCCAGGAGTGTAAAGTTAGTAATTGCTCTTTTGAGGGCATTGGTCTTTCTTATGGGGAAGAATTTCTTTAAGAATGCATGCCTCAGTTCTTCCCAGGTGGTGATGGGTCTACCTAGGGTTCTAAGCCAGTGCGATGCCTTGTCTTTCAGTGAGAAGGGGAACATCTTAATCAAAACAATGTCAAGGCTAATGTTCCTTGGTTTCACGGTACGGGCTATCCGATCAAGATCCTCTAGGTGCTGGAAGGGATCTTCATTTGAGCTTCCATGGAAGTGGCTCTGAATCAGACTCAGGACATTTGGTTTTAGGTCAAAATCATCTCCCCCTTCAAGGATCCTAAGGTGCAGCTCGACTCGAATAGAGGAAGGATTGTAGAAGTCACGGAGGGGCCTAGGTTGCTCCTGGAATGGTGGTAGATCAAGTGGTGGTTGCCCTTGTGGGAGTTGGAAAGGTGGTGGTGGTTGTCCTCGTGGGTTCTACAATTGGTGTATGGCTTGCATGATAGTGTGGATCTGTTGCTGCTGAAGCTGGTGGTTTGCATGAATCTGGGTTTGGATGATGGCCATTGTGTCTGGTGGGGGTTGGTCCTCAACCTCATCTACCATAGGTTCAGCCATGTTTCTAGCAGAATCAGGTCGCCTGGATTCCCGTCCCAAAACAAACAACTCGCGATGCAGTGATTGTCTCCCGTGCACACATTAGAGAAGAACAGGAAGGGATGCGAAGAGCGACAAATGCGAGAAGTGTGTACAACCAAGCAAACAAGCCTTGTCCTTATGGTGTATTCCTTAGGGGACCTCGAAATCTCCAAAAGGGTGATCAAGTCCGTAAGCACTGGACTCCCCTTCCCAAAGCTAATCTGGCCAGGTTGATTACGAGGGGATTATAGGGAAGGTTCTTCCTTTGGCTTGCACCGTCGGTTCCATAGACCCCACAATCGCGATCGTTTGACACTTCCCTGCAGCCTAGTCACTAGATTCTACTAAGGGAATGAAAGCCAAGTGTCCAACGAACAAAACCACGCCTTTTGAGACTTAACCCAGTCCTGCCTAGGGCACATCTACTCTGTTTTAGAAGGGCTAGGATAGTGCTTGTGCTAGGGTTATGTGATGAGGCATTGATTGGGGTAGTGCCTCTTAGTTTTCCAATTCCAGTGTGTGTGCTCCTATCAAAACATTATTTTCAAGCAAGGATTTTTTTTAAGATGTGGTGTCTTTTAATGTTTCATCCTTACTTTTGTGTCTTTTATGATTGACTTGTCTTAATGTTTTCAAACAAGTTTCAGTGGGCACGTCAAGTTTTGCATACAATTGGTGAAAGTAGATTTCCTTTGATGTGAAGAGGCTCTAAACATTAATGTACTCATCCTCGTGATCATGCAGCTTCTATCGGATGAGTCGATTTTAGGGGTGAGTGGTGCAGCCCAAGTCAAGTCATGGTGGCTTCGTAAACACCACTCAAAAAGAAAGATAAACACTCACAAAAGATTAGGTCTCAAGAATATTAGAGTGTATATACATATATATATTTATTTTTTTGTTGGGTGATGAGTGAAGGATGTGGATCAAGCAATCATACACCACTCTAAATTTTTTTTTGATTTTACAATTTTTAAGATTTTTTTTTCAGGCAAGCAAGCAACCACAGGTGAAGAGTTACTCACAATTGGTCCTTGCTATGCTTACTCCATCTCTACCATCACGAGCTGCGCTGCTTCACCGTCCAAGCACCGAGTTCCTGCAACCATCAAGTAGAGGTAGAAAATGCGTTAGATGATGTGAGCATAGATGTTAGATGGAAGTGACAAAATAAATCCATACCCTCCCCGGTAACAGCGCCAAAAACTGGCGTGCAAAAGACGCGTAAGTTTAAAAGGGTCGTTATAGCTTGCGCTCGCAACGTTGGTTTTAAATGAAGAATTGGGCGTGAGTCTGAGTATCGACCTTAGGGAGGCGTGAAAACCAAATTTTTCTTGTCACTTAATGTCACGGAAATAACGGGTTTTTGCTTGCGAGAAGACGTAGGTGAAAAGCGAGTGAGAGAGAGAGAAAGAGAGAGAGAGAGAATAGGGTTAGAATTTTTCATTCACAACATGCAACATAAACATAAAAGAGGGCAAATAACTAGATAAGAAACAACTTCATTTAACATGCAACTTTGGTTTTACAATTACAACACTAGATAAATGCTAAACAAAAGTAAACTAAAGCTTAAGATAAAGAGGGAAAGAGAGAGAAGACGGCGAGGCAGCCACCGCGGTGGAGAGGGGCTCCGTCGGTGACTCATCAGCTCTGGTGATTACAAAGAGAGTTAATGGTGGCTAGCAGTGGGGTAGAGCACTTGCAAGTGAATTCAATGCCCTCCATGGGTGGTTGGATGGAGTTTATATAGGCAAAAGGCTTTTCTAATTTAAGTATGGGTTTTAGCGACGTCCGAGACGTCGCTAAAACCCATACTTAAATTAGAAAAACCTTTTGCCTATATAAACTCCATCCAACATCCGTCGATGTAGCCCCCTTCGCCTGCCGGTCGCCCGCGCGCCTTGTGCTTCTTCTGTGGCGATCTGCACGCGTGCGTTGTGAGCCGTCCCATCGAAGATCGGACGGCTAAGATCTCGCGAAGGGTGCACTCGCGGATCGCTACTGAGGCACGCGCATCTGCCGTGTCATCGCGTGCGTGAGCTTCCGCACACATCCGTTGCGCTGCGCGGTTCGATCGTCACCGTTCATTGCTAATCAGGTGGCTCAATTTCCCATAGCGCGCCTTCGCCTTCCAATTTTTGTGTAGTGCGATTCGATCCCGCGCCAGATGCGTGGCCATGAGGAGGTCGACCGCTATGCTATCGCAGCGGATGGTCGCGGAGAGGGCGAGTGCGTAGGCATCTCTCAGCCGTTCGATCGAAGATCGACGGCTAAGATTCATCCTCAGGGTGAACATAAAAGCGGGCGGCGGTGAGGGTGCGACGAACGGGTGCCACGTGGTACGCTATGGGCCGTTGATCATCAGATCAACGGTCAAAACTTCTTGGGCCCATTGCAGGAGCTCTAGATGATGGATTTGGTCGATTTCGAGTCCGTTGGACTCCATTCGTCGCTCTGAATCCATCC
The DNA here is from genome assembly GCA_037157565.1 of Thalassia testudinum. Classification (NCBI taxonomy): domain Eukaryota; kingdom Viridiplantae; phylum Streptophyta; class Magnoliopsida; order Alismatales; family Hydrocharitaceae; genus Thalassia; species Thalassia testudinum. Next base: position 19,990,355 of record JAZHRO010000062.1, read on the forward strand.
GTGTGGTCCGCTTGCTCATCTGAGGCCTGTTATGACATGTTCTTGTACACATGGCTGTTAATAATGCATTATAAGCAATCTTGATGTGCAATGCAAGTGATGCCTCTATTCCCATTTATGATGTGTTATCTGTGCATTTTGCTCTTAAGATAAACCCCAATTGACAGAATTATCGCCTGCAGTGTTATCACCACCGCACACCGAGCTTACACCGTGAAACAAAACATGCACCGTGCAATAGGTGTTCTCCATCTCTACTCAAGCCACTTCGGCGGCCACACAGTGACAGCGTGCAACCACACCACCCACAACTCCATCTCACCCTCACCCATAGCACAGATCGCGTCCACCACCATCAATATCCCCTCTTCCTCTCTTTCCTTCTCTTTCTCTTCATCTTCACCTCTTTCATTTTCCTCTCCTGTCGCGCCCAACAACAACCCACCACTACCATCACCGCATCCGCTAACCATGTCAACCTCACCTGCTCACAGCTAACCTCACCACAACCATCCACACCATCACCCACTGCCCTTCGCTTCTTCTTCTTGTTCTTCTTCTTTTTCCTCTCCTTCCAACTAGCTCTCCCCTGCCACTTCCCAAAAGGAATCCAACATCACAGCCAACCTCTCCGTACCATCCACCCTTGCCCAACCACCTCGACCCATGCCGGCATCACCAAGCACACCAGAGCACCCTTGCCAATCGCGTAGGCCACATGCTACCACAAGCGGCTCACATCCACAGCCATAGAATCCCACAGGGCCTCGACACCACCGACCTTTGGCACTCCGACCGACGACCGTTTCCGTCCATGCTTCTTATGCCATCATGGAGCCATCGTCGAGACACACCTTCCCCTCGATCCTCGCAGCCAACCACACTCGACCCTTCACGTGAGGAAGAGAGAGGAGTAATCCTCTATTCTTCTCCCAATTAAAAATTATAGAGAATGCCATTGCGAGGTTTACTATTCCTTTATTTATTAAATTAATTTATTGAAAGGAATTTGCATGAATGTCCCTCCATTCTATCTGAATTACCTAGAGTTAAATTCCTCTCACGAATAATATAGCATATGGGTTCTTAGTTATATGAGCGGGCTCTGCTCCGAAGGAGAAATATTAACAATGTTTACTTGTACCAATATCAAGATTCTCCTATTCCCATGGAGGTGATTTTTTCATGTGCACACCTATATTCTTGATTAATTGTCTTAATCGAGAATTTATGTTGGAAATGAGTGCACCAGTTAGTATGCGCACGCATTAAAATTTTCGAATAAACGAGGCACCACTCACTAGTTTAATAGGCTAATTCCTTCCTGTGGAGATGCCTAACTATTTTCATGATTAGATTTTGAGTATTGAATATTTTGAAAAGTTATTTTCTACCACGCAATGAACTATAATGACGTGACATTTTATGTTTAAAATTTCATCAAAAATGCGAATAGCCCTTTCATTATCCATGGTATTAAGTATAAAACATTTACATTTAAATACCTTAAAATAGTAAATCCTAGGTGCACTCCCATGATAAAGTTCAAATGGTGTTCTGTTTAGGATAGGTCAAATCAGGGATCTATTTTGGATATAGCAAGTAGAGTTTACAGCCTCAACCCAAAAATATCATTGCAGCTTTGACTAGCACAGCATTGTGCAGGCACACTCTTGCAGGGTCCTATTTTTCCTCTCAACAACTCCATTTTAAGTTACAGCTCTAGGATAAGAAAATTCATATTTTATCTCAAATTGATCACAGAAGTTGGAAAAAAGATTGATTTTCAAATTCTCCACCATGATCACTTCTTATCCTAATTACTTCCAATCATTTCTCATTTTGCAATCTCTTTGCAAGTTTATTGAAGATATCAATTGTCAAATCCTTACTTTTTAGGAAAGATACCTAGGTAAATCTTGAAAAGGCATCAATTATTGCAAGACAATATCAACACTTACTCAAGCTTTCGGATTTGGTTGGTCTGAATAAGTCTTAGTGAAGTAATTCCAGGGGTTGAGAGGTGCCATCCTTTTTGGTTTAAAAGAGTTCTTTATTTGTTTACTAATTTCACAAGAATCACAAATTTTGTTTTAGTTGAAATTAATTTTTGGCAAGTCTTCGATTAGCTCATGTTTCACAAGTTTACTAATATTTTTCATGTTAACTTGTCCAAGTCATTTATGCCAGAGTATTGCCTCATTATCAGATGCAATAAGACATTCAAAGCTATCACATTTGTCAAAGTTGACAATATGAATATCTTTATATCTGTGACCTTTAAGGAGGGTTTGCTTGGTTTGTTTGTCTTTTATTTTAAAACCAGTTGAGGTGAAACTAATTTTATAACTTTTGTCACATATTTGACTTACACTGAACAAATTATGTTTTAGCCCTTTAACTAAATGTACATTATCAAAAGAGGTAGAAGAGTTACCAATTTGGCCAGTAGCAATGATACGACCATTCCGGTTGTTCCTAAATGTAACTGTACTACCTTCTTAGTGATTGAGTTGTAGGAACAAGCCTTCTTCTCCTGTCATGTGCTTTGAGCACCCGCTGCCCATGATCCATCTTCTTTCTCCTTGGTCCTATCATTCGTGAACTCTGTAAGGACTGGCATCATGGGATCTATACATTGCTTCAAGCTTCCATTGGAGATCGAAGAATCTTCCTCACTAAGGCTTCATTCTTGATCTCTTGATCCAGGTTTCTTAGAGAGTTCGCAATGTCCTTAAACCTTGTAAACACTCCTTAATGGACTCCCCCTTCATCCTGAACAACTCATATTTCTAGGTTAATAAATTGACTTGAGTTTCTTTAACCTTGGAGGTACCTTCATGGGTGACTTCCAAGATGCTCCAGATCTCATGAGCTATTTTACAGGCCTACACTCGATTAAACTCTTCCTTCGAGGGTCCACAGAAGATTGCATTCATCTCTTTGGCATTGTGGGTTGCCAACTTCTTCTGGTTTGGGGTCACTGCAACTCCTTCCTTGATCTCGGGGTGTGTGTACTTTGAAGCAATGACGTCCCAAACCTTTAAATACATGAACTCTAGGAAGATCTGCATTCTAGTCTTCCAATGTCTGTAGTTTATGTTGTCGAACAACAGACGACGAACTGCAGATTGTCCCTTGACATACATGTCAGCAGAGGACTTTGACATCTTCTAAATGGGTATCGATCTAATACCAATTGAAGGTCCTGCGGATCTAAAGCGATATACTAGAGGGGAGGGGTGAATAGTATCGCATCATAATTTAAAAATTTAACTATGAAGCAAATAAATTCAAGCCACAGAAATTCATACATGATTGCACTTGAATTTATAGTGGAAACCCTCTCGAGTAAAAACCACTACCTAAGACTCCTAGCTTAGGATTTTCCTGACTATTCAAGCTAGTTAATCCACTAATGTACCACTTGAAATGAGGGTTGCACAACCTCTTACAAATTCCCTTCTCTTAAACACCTAAAGAGAAGTACAACAACAATGGGTTTTTGATCATTCATTTCTCAATACAGTTAATTAAGGTTATTGTCTTATTTAATTGCATAAAGAATGGACTTAGGTTAACTTGAATCATTAAATTGTTGTCATTGATTGTAGTATAGGGTCAAGCTAACCTAACATTTTGGATTTTAATTCATTTAACTGGTTGAGTCTAGGTCATTCACTGGAAGGCATATATGTAATTTAATTCACCATTTTTATTCTAGTGTATAATATTGCCAATTACTTAATTAATTAAATCAATAATTACAATATATGTTAGGCGTGTGAATAATTGCACATAAAATTCAAGTATGCAACTATTTCATTAATGAAAGAAATGTATATAAAAGATTTTACATTGAATAGCGAAAGAAAAGAAAATGATTATTACAAATGTTTACAAAATATAAGACATAAAAGAAATGAACAAAACAAATAGTGCCTCTTATTACAATAAAGTTCAAACATTTATGTGTTATTTTTCCTCTCTTAGCCTTCACTTTTAATTCTCATTTAGCTCACTCTCTCCCCCATGCATCTCTCTCTCCTAACTTTTCTTCATTTATTCTTAATTCTCTCTTTCTTCACTCTTACTATGCAAACGTTCCATAGCCAAATTTTTAAGCCCTTAACCCATGTTTTTCTTACTTAAACCAAAATGAATTAATGGGTGGACAAGGCCCTTTTCACAAGATCAACGGTCCATGTAGAGATAGGTCGTGCGATGATGCAATACTGCTTAGTCCTTTAGGCTAAAGGAGAACATTTTCATAATTAGAATTTCCCGATTTTGATTTTGAAGTCCAAGAGTTTGGATAGATTTTTAAGATCCTCGATGAGTTGAAATGGATCCTCAGATGCGTAACTGTGGAAGTGCGAGATTCAACCTATGATGTTTGGCTTAAGCTCTGGGTCATTTTCCCCAATGAGAATCCTAACACTAGACTCTACTTGGGCATTGGATGGATTGTAATAATCATGGAGTAGTGGCCTAGGTAGAGGATGAGGTGGAAGGAGATCAGAAGGATCAGGTCCCGCCTTTGGTCGAGGAGGAGGATGAGACTGAAGATTCTGAAGAGCAGCCATCAACAGATTGATTTGATGGTTCTACTCAAGTATCTACAAATTTTGGCTCATGTGTGCCTCATGAATATCAAAAGGCAGCATCTCCCCCTGGCTAGAAGAAGGAATCACGAGATTTAGGTTTTGTGGTTGATCTATAGAATCAAACGTAGAAAATGCAAAAAAAGGAGACGAGAAAATTGGTTGCTTCAATGCAACCGGTCTAGGTAAACCTGTTAAAGGAGACACAAGAGGTGGTTTTAGAGATCGCCTCCAGTGCATAAACTATAAAAAAAAAAGTGCAAAGGTACACTCAGACCACTACATAAAAATAGCGGCAAAGCAAAACCCAAAAACAATGCAAAAAGTGGGTTTTCTTCTTTTCAAAGGAAAAGATGAGCTACAATAAGCGTAAAATATGCAAAGACACAAACAAATAATATGTCAATATAAATATGTGTCCTATATATGTCTACGCATGTGCGTATCATACAAGTTCGAAGGTCTAAGGTATAGGATCGAGACGGCTCACTACTGGCTCCTCGGGGGTCTAATAGTGAGACAGACTTATTTTTTTAAAAAAAGAAGTGAGACAGACTTATTGATCTTCAACCAAAGCTCTAAGAGGTGCAAAGAGGAGATATAGAAGTGAAAAACTCATGTAACTCTAGTGATCACGCTATGTGTACGATAGCATGCAACAAACATAAGTGATAAAAACCTGCATGCAATTTGCAAACAGAATATATGTCACTAGTTCTTTTTTTTTTTAATCCTCTTTTTAGTTAATCTTTTTCAAATGATGGAAAGAAGTAAATGTAATTACTTTTTATATCTTTTCGAACAAATATGTGATCTTGTTTTTTAATCAAATGATAGGGATCTATGTAGGTTTTTCTTTTCGCGTGTTTTCCCACCAATGCAAGATCAAAAATCCCAAGTCAGATCGGTAACTACAACAGGTATATGTACTCGTAAGAGTGTATGCCTAGTAGTATGTTATTGCTATTTAAAAAAGGATGTCTTTTTGTAGTTTTTATATTTCTAACATAAATGCAACAAAGAAACCTAACTAAAGACTACAGAAAAAAAATCTCACAATGGGTATGTAAAGTGAATATGTTGGAAAATATAGAACAGAAAAACCCACCTTCCTCCTGAGAATACCTATGAAGATATCCCTAAAAGAAGACAAAAACAAAATAAAACAAAAACAAACTAGTTAGAAATGAAATATGTACAAAACAAATAATTAAAATGATAATGGCGAATATATCTATAAATTACCTCCTCGGCAACGGTGCCGTTAAAATGGTTGTTCAATTCTCAACATAGTTAATTAAGGTTATTAGTCTTAATTAATTGCATAAAGAATGGACTTAAGTTAACTTGAATCATTAAATTGTTGTCGTTGATTGTAGAATAGGGTCAAACTAACCTAACATTTTAGATTTTAATTCATTTAACTAGTTTAGTCTAGATTATTCACTGGGAGGCATATATGTAATTTCATTCACCATTTTTATTCTAGTGTATAATATTACCAATTACTTATTTAGTTAAATTAATAATTACAATATATGTTAAGCACATGAATAATTGCACATAAAATTGAACAATTAAAGCATGCAACTATTCCATTAATGAAAGAAATGTACATGAAAGATTTTACATTGAATAGAAAAAGAAAAGAAAATGATTATTACAAGTGTTTAAAAAATATAAGGCACAAAAGAAATGAACAATACAATAATGCCTCTGACGAAGGTATTATCTCCAATTAGAGTTAGGGTTCGGAGGACTCATCATCCTAGCTCGCAAAATGCATCTATCAGATAAAATTTATAACTGAAACTCGAAAAGTGAGTCCTGGGTCGAACATGGGGAGGCGAACAATTGGCTTTGAAAAATCCATGCTTCACTTTATTCCTTTTTGTTGTTTTTATCTTTTCCAATTTTTTTTATATTTTAATAGGGCAAGAGATCAGGTCAATGAATTCTAGCTAATCTACTTGCGAAAATATAAGAGAGAGAAATAATCATCTATTCATAAGCAAGTGTATGTTACAACTACAAAAGAAGAAAAATCTATACTACAAAAGCAAAAAAGATAGAAAGAGGTGAGAGAATCCCCCTCGACTGTTGCTTGAAGGACGACTCGCTCTGACGTCACTTGGAGGAAGGTGGTGAGGAGCGGGATGAAGGAGGACGTAGCCGGAGGACGGAGGATGGGGCAGGATAGCATCTCGACGAGGATCTTCTTCCCGAAGGGCGGTGAGAGGACGACCACGAGATGCTCCATGAATGGGGATGAGAGGTGGGAAAGCTATTTTCTTTTCTACTCTAGAAGAGCATCCCGGGCTTGGGACAAGCTCTCCTTAGAGCCTTGGAGGTGGTGAGAGGAAGAAAGGAAGAGATGGTTTGGAATGGTGGTGGGTAGGTCCTTTTATAGTGGAGGAAGAACAACTTCTCATCTGGGTCATTACTGACATCCATAAACGTCACTAGAGATCTGCCCTTTCTGTTGCTGAAGATCCCCGCCTTCAATTCCTTTGCTGGCAAGCACGGGCCATTAGTGACAGCTGCAAGCGCACTAAAGGCCCACGTCGCTGAAGATCCACCCTCCCCTGCTGGCACTGTGCTTGCGCACCTAGCACGCGTCGTGCCGCGCAGGTGCAGATGCTAGTGCTTGAGCTACGCTACTTCTGCGTGTGCACAGTGTGAGTGGCTGTGCGCGCACGTTCGTGTGTGTGCTAGCTTGATTGAGGAATTAGGGGGGCTGCGAGGATTCAAACCTGCACCCCTCCTTTAGGAGTGCCTTTCTCCACCACTTTGCTACGGCGTGAGATGGTTGTGTGGAGGATCCTCTAAAGACCGGCGTGGATGGATTCTCAGCCGTTGGATCAAGATCCAACGACTGAGAATTGATGTGCATGAATAGGAGCTGGTGCTGGGACTGCTGGCTGGTGTTGGGTGGCCTAGATGGCACCACGTGGTGCCATATGGGCCATCCATCTTCTTTCTGTTGCAGAGGGTGCCACGATGCTTAGATCGAGATGATTCTCTCGTTGCCAGATTGCGATCGTCGTTCCAAATCCATCCGTATGGTTGGATTTTCCATCCGAAACCCGTATGGATGTTGCATTGACCCCTGGCCATTGATCTTCCTCGGACTTCACATGATGCTACAGGACTCCGATCTAGACGATTTTGGAGGCATTAGACTCTGATCGTCATCCTGATCAAATCCATATGGTTCGATCGTCCATCCGAGGCCCTAAAATAAATCCTCTTCTCTCCTAACCATAAAAAGGATGTAATTAACCTAAAATATATACAACTACTCTAAATGCAGAATGATGCATGCTATGCAATATTTATAACATAAAATGCAAATCTAAGCCTAGGAACATGCATGATTAGGCATTTTAACCTAAATAGATGTGTCTATGTCGTACCCCCATGCCTATCTTTTGCTAGTCCATAGCAAAATTAAACTGCATGCTATGTATAAAAATAGAATTAGGATTAGATCGCTTAGGCCTAAATTGTTTATTAACAATAGAAAATTTCAACATGGCTCAAGTCCTCACCTTATTTGAGAAGGGAAGATACATTTTTTTATTTTTCTTCTTTTCTAATTTTTTTGTACTTTTGGAGTTTGAGAGTTCCGGGATAACTTTTCACAGCTACCCGATCGGCCCAAGGCTAGAAAAGGACTCTAAGTGCTAAGCATCTAGTGAAAAGAGTGAAAGACTCACTAGGCAGCCATTAAAACAAACTTCGAGTTTCTATGACCCTAGGTGACCTTGCTTAGAGGTTTATCTTTTCGAACGGTAGCTTTCTTGTTACTTCTTTTATTTATGGGGTCAACACAAGGGTGAACCCAGTATATATCTCCCCAACTTATTCTACTTCCCCGCTTCTTCCCTAAGTGTTTTGAGAATTACTGTGCATTTTTGTGAGCTGGGCTTTAGACAACCAGCCAATGGGCTATTACTGACGGCAACTTGCCAGCCATACTCGTACAGTGAAGTATGGTTTTGTTTATTTTTTTGTTTTCTCCTTTCTCTATTTTTTATTTTTTTTCTTTTTCTTCTTTTCTTTTCCAAGTAGGGGGCTTCCCTGAACTAAGATTTACCTAAAGGTAGTATGATCAAAATTATCTTGTGGCTAGGCTATGGACAATCGGCTGATGAGTTGTTACCACCGACAACTTGCCAGCCATATCACCCTCGATAGTTCATTAGCTACCCAATTTTCGAAGAAATTGCCAAAAAGTGACTTAGTGCCAAAAAGTGTGTAGATGCTTAGACTTAAAGTCCCCTCAAATCAAGTGGCGGGTTGATAAGTTGTGTACTTATCATCTCAATTTATTTACTAGATTAAAGATGAATTTGAATTGGCGAGGACTCGAGACTAAGTCCACATATGAGTTGACACCCAGGCTAATTAAGCCCAAAGATCGGAAGAGTCTAAGTGTTCAGGTTCTATCGTATCATTTCCTAAAGTTAATAACTTCCAAATGCCTAAGTTCACTTCTCCTAATTCTCTTTTTTTTCTTTGAATTTTCAAAAAAAAAATTTTTTAAAAAGAAACTAAAAGAAATTCTACGGAGTTAACAAAATGATTTCAGGAATTAATTATCCACCCCCCATGCCTAAATAATGCAATGTCCTCATTATAAAAATAAGGAGATGAAAAGGGTGGAGTAAACAGAATATCACCTGAATATTATGAAAATCCAGTCTGCTCCGCAGAGAGAAGAGAGTATACACATGTGCTAAATTTATTGTCTTCAACTAGGCATAACATATATACAAGGAAGAAATTGAGAATTCACAAGTGCAGGTCAGAGTCAAAATAAAAATATTCATCCTCCACCCGCTAACAGAAGATGTCCACAGATGTGGACCAAGTTGTGGTGTAGACCCATGCACCAAGGTAGAGTGGTTCTAAGTTTCTGGATGAAAATCACCTAGAACCGAAGATTGTTGTATTTACAGGGCCGGGCCTGTGGTTTGGTGGTGTGCAACCCAAGACCAAAGTGTCGAACAATGGGTAAAAATGTTTCAATAGGTGCGGATGTCCACTTGACATTCAGCTCAGAAAAGTAATCAGTTTTTCGAGCTTGGGTTGCACGTGAAAGATATTGTAAGGGTTCTGGTAGAAAGTAGGTGGTTTTAGGTCAATAGGAACCCTTAAATCCAAACTTGTTTCTCCCTCGAAATTAACCTCCCAAATTTTCATTTTAACATTTCTATCCTCCAACATCAAGTGCTCAGGCTCCGAGACCTCTAGCATACCATTCACCCCAAAAGATTTACCCAAGTCCAGAAATCATAGCTGACTTAGAATTGACTTGGGTACAATGATTTCTAAATCAAAATCAATTACTTTGGGGTGTGGTTGAGAAATGGGGCTATTGATTGAATCTTCTAGTAAATGAGGATTGGAATCCTCTGAGTTAGCCCCAACTGAATCCAAATCTTCAATAATTGGGCTATCAAATGGTTCATCAGATTCCTCAAGCCCATTTGTCTCACTAAAATCATATTCCTTATGCTCAAGTGAGACTTCACTAAGAGATTCTTCACCCTCAGAATCAAAGAATCCATGATCTTGATTTATATATGTCTTAAAATCATATGTCATTTTGAGGTCTGTGGAGACATATTTTTTGTCATTCCCTAGCTCTGGGATCTCAAGTGAGAAACTCGATTCATCCTCAAAGGGTTGCTCTAGACCAACCTGGTCATCTCCAATCTCAGAATATGTATCCCCCCCGACAGGCGCTTGAGCAGGTTCAGACATTGGCTCTCCTGAAGGGGTTTCATCTTGAGAATCATCTCAAGATTTGACTAGGGCAACCATAAATTTCATCCTCAACCCTGACAACTTTCCAAGAAGAAACTCACCCAGGTCCCTATCCCTAACATTTTGGAGCAAATCCAATAAGGAGCTATCCAGCTCATCAATCATTTTTATCATAGGCTCCAATGCTTCAGTGCATGGTGTTGGCTGGGCTTCTAAAGATTGTACAGTGTTCCTCAAGTTAGCCAACACCCTGTCTTGGATTTGGTTCACCTGAACTGACTAGTTCGGTTCAGGGCTGGGTGGGTTCGTGTTAAATCTAGGGGAGTCAAGATATTGAGGTTATCGAGTTCCTCCCTGATAGTAGGTCATCTCGGGTTGTTCAAAGAATGGTGGTGACCTATATTCGGTGGAATACTTGGGAGGGTAGGTGTTATAATCAACATATCCTTCATGGTTGTAGATCTGATTAGGTTGATCATCAAAGAGTGGAGATCTATAATCTTTATAGATCTGGGAAGGATAGTAATCATAGTCTTATTGTCTAGGTTTAGACCCTAGACACTGAGGTTCGGATTCGTATCCGCAATCAAAGTTATCCTGGCTAGTGGATGGGTAATTACAAGTCAAGTTGGGATAGAAATCATCTTGGGGATAAGTGGTGGTAGGAGGATAGGATTGGAAATGTGTGTAAGATGTGGAAGGGTTCATGGTGAAGTAAGGAGGGAAATCAAAAGAGAAAGAAGGTGCCCTGCAACATAAAAATACAAGCCTTTCCTTAGGTTCGGTAGCTTAAAGGTCTACAGACTCTCAGAATCTGTCCTAAGATTAGGGTCGATTTACTCTACTTATGCCCAGGCAATCGAACCAGTTAGGAGGGACTGGGGAGAAGGTTCTTCCTTTGGCTTGCACCTCCGGTTCCTAGTGTACCCCCCAACCGCGGTCGTTTGACACTACTCCCCTAGCTATACATCCAATTGACTAGTATTAAAAGGGTAATCGTCAACAATTTCAATCTGGATCCCAACGAGCGAACCAGTCCTTAGGGCCAGTGAACCAGTCCTTAGGGCCAACGTCTACTCAATTTTAGTTAGGCTTGGGATATTGGTGCTTCTAGAATGTGATGGGCCCTTAATGGGTTGTGCCCTTAATGATTTTTTTGAGAATGTGTGAATGTGCACAACCAAGAAATTTTCAAGCAAGACTATTAATGATGAGGTGAGTTTTAGGGTTCGAATCTTGCTTAGTAGCTTTTAAGATTCAAATGTTCAATGTATTCAACAATGTTTTGTGAGGTAAACCAAGTTTTGAAAGCACATGTTCAAGTATTTTCCTTTATAAATAGAGAAAATATGGAATGCCTGGCTTGACCTAAATATTTAATCCTATGAGGTAGCTACAAATGAGTTTCTTTTAAATTAGGTGGTGTGGCCCAAACAATTCAATCAATCGGCTCAAATGCACCACCGATTACGGCACAGAAATGTTTGACCTATTTAGATTTCTACTCACTTATTTGTGTGTTGAGTTAAGTGTACCAGGTCCACAGGTTAGATCCTGGTTAAGTGGTAGAATTGATGTGATTGTGCACCTTAGGGTGAGAAGTTATGGGTGTTAAGTGTGTAGCTTTCAGAAAATCCCATAAGAGAAGAGTTTTTTTTTTTTTGTTTTTCTATATATGCACTGGTGAAATGAGTGAAGGTGGCAAACAAGCAACCAAATCTATCCTAAGGTTTATAAAAAGCACCTATGTTGATTTGGGTTTGAGTTATTAGTGTGGTGAAATGAACAAGTGGGTGGGGGTGTGACGGAAAGCCATTTTCGTGCATTTGAAAGTCGTCGAAAGTCGTATAGTCACGCAAAAACGTTCATCAAAAATATTATTTCATAAAATAACGAGACTTTGAGTCCCGGTCGTTCGTCTCTGAGAGGCATTGTTTTTGTTTTTGAAATCGATCTTAAAGCCGCTCTACTTTATTTAAACGACATGCTGGTGCATAATATATAGGCGGTTAAAGAACAGGCACTTAAATCACGCAAATATGATAATCATTTAGCTCAAGGTGATTTCAAACACATAAGATATATATATATATATATATATAATGAAATTTCATTCATCGTGGGAGAGTTGTTGCACAAGGAAATCTAGAGGAAAGCTTATACATGAATACTTAAAATTAAATCTAACTAACAGAAAATGATTGCATACAAGAATCAACGGGGGGATTTCACATGCATCATTGGGGGAGAAGTAAGACTACTCTACTAAGCAGTAAATGAAAGCAATAAAAATTATGAAGAGCATGATCTAGAGCTAGAAGAATAGAGGGCATTTAGGGGTGGTCCCCAATGGCCTTGGAGTGGTCGAGAAGAGAATGAGGGGCAGCCAATGTAGCTTAGGCCGACCATTGGAGAGAGGTAGGGTTGATCCAGCATCCCAGCATGGTGTCCTCCAGGGTGGTGGTAGTGAGCTTGTGGAGGTGGAGTGAGTGGCTAAGTAGAGGTGGTGTGAATGGCACCATTGGAGAGCAATTGGCAAGGGAGTGAATGGGTGAAAATGGCCACCCAAGGGGTCTTCTTATAGACCTAAGGGAAGCTTTCTAGAGAATTATGGAATTCTCTAGAAGGCCTATGGTGGGAGCTCGTGGGAGAGTGAGAGAGAGAGGGTGGATGGTCGTTTTTAGATCCACCAAATGTGGATCTAAAAATTGAATGGCTCTTAGTTGCTATTTTTGGCAACCAAGGCAACCACACATGGTAGAGAGTTCTAGAGAACTCTAGGCTAGATATTTTCGTGTGGATGGTGTGTGTGGGTGTGTGTGGGTCGAAACTTAGGTGGCTAGGTTGATTAGGTTGGGTTCTAGTGGGTTTAGATCAAGGTAGGTCTCAAATTAGGGTTATAAACCCTAATTCACTAACGTAAAGTGCAATTAAACTTAATACAAGTTTAATTGGGTGTGTGGAAACTTAATTGAGAGTAAAACAACTCAATTAAGTCAGGTCTATGTCAATTGGACTCTCACTGAGTCCAATTGGACAGTGTGTGCTGAGATCAGGGCTCAATTGGACTCAATGAGTCCAATTGAATAGGCTGATGGAATTGACTAAGATCCAAGTCAATTAGGTTTAGTGAGGACCTAATTAGGTCCTTAGGGAGGTCTAGAGGTGATGTACTAGGGTTAGGGCACCTTAATTTAAGTTCCTATAGGGTTGGAATTGGGTTTAGGGACCTTGAAATCCAAGAACAAGGCTTAAATCTCAAAACAGGAATTGGAGAGCAGTATCAGACGTCTAATAATAGAATCAGACGTCTTATACTCAAAAATCAGAAGTCTAGACTTGTTGTCTGGACGTCCAATGAGAGTCAGGAAGGATTTCGGGTTCTGTTTTGGGTATTCTGCAGAACTTGGACGTCTGACAAAGTGTCTGGACGTCCAATAACACTGCAAAAGTGAGTTTGAAGTGTGCGGGAGTTGGCTAAGGGTCCTGGACGTCTTAAAACTTATCTAGACATCAAGAGAAGGGTTGGAACTAGGGTTTTAGGGCTTCCTAGGGTGTTGTGACCTAATCTAAGGATGGCTAAGGCTTGGGGAAGTCTTTAGGATATCCTACAGCTAGGATGGACCTAAGCTTTTCACATTTTACTACTTTATTCCTACTTAATAGAATAGAAAACCTTTAACCCCCTTACATTATTATTCCTACATCTAAATTAGGCCTTCTGCTCCAGCTCTGCTACAACTCCCGTTATTCCTGATCCAGCTTCAGATCCAGCTCCTGATCGGCTTATTCCCTGCAATCGACATAATGCACTTAATCAGCACATTATAACATTATTTTATGCATAGCTAAAGGAAAGCGGTAAAGATGTAGATAATGCATATGCATGCATGAATAACCGTAACTTATGCTAAGTCCTAGCCTAATTTAGGTCAATTAAGACCTATGATTGCTGGGCAATCATACCCCCATGCCTAAATCTTGCTAGTCCCTAGCAAATGCAAGACTAAATTATTTACAGCAAGGGTCCCTAATGGACTAGTTATTTTATCAAGTGTTTGCATAGAGATTTTTCTCCTTTTTGTTTTCATCCTATGCTCTAGAAATCCAGACAATCGTGAAGGTGCAGCTATGTAGCTTTTGCAACAGATTTGAGTGAAAACTAATACACCTCTAAAGCCTGTACTTGACCCCTAATAAAAATTCTAGCGGGATAGGCGGATTTCTTCCCTCAGGGCATTCAAGATATTTTATGAATTTCACCCTGGCTTTAGGCTTAGGTAGAGAATCTTTGAGGGAAAGGATTATATATTTGGTGGCTCATTCTCACTTGGTGCTACATAAAGACTAGTACTACAGAATCTAGATTCCTGGATTACTAAGTAACTCAACTCAGAGAAAGACGAGAAAAACTATGCTCCCTTTTCTTTCTTTTTCTTAGAGCTGACAACCTCACCAGATTCACACATATGTTCTGTATTTGGTGGTCTCACTAGGCATTAACACTTTAATTGAGTTCTTATAACACTAGCACTAAGTCGGGATTCCTCAGCCAGTATTCGGGCGGTCAGAAACACAAGAAAAATAGGTTAAGGCCATATTTGGTGGAGCTCAATTTTATTTGGTGGTATTGCCTCGATGAAAACTAAATATTCACAAACTTTTTTTCTTCTTCGTCAAAAAAAAATTTTTTTTTCAATTTTTCTTCCTTTTCATCATTTTTTTTTCTCATTTTTTTTAATAATTTTTTTTTCAGCATAACACAACTGGCATACATCCATGAACTTTATTAAGGAGGCATTATTGGGGATTGGTAGTACTCAAGAGACATTGGGTGGCTTATTTGGTGGAAGTGCCTACTCACGGCACCGGGAGAGACGAATAGGACGGTGTATTTCTAACCTTGACATCAATACCCTCCTTCAGCTGAGGATTCCGTAAAGAATGGCTGTAACCATCCACCTTAGCTCTAGTTTTATGAAAACTCGCTCTTCGCATATTTGCCTTATTCGGTGGCTCTCACAATTTCGCACAAAAATGTATACGCGGGAACCGAGAGCGAAAACTATGTCTAATCTCAGAGTATCATCACCTAATTATCTAGGATTCCAGATTCCTTGCACTAATCTTAGAGCACCAGTATACTTTACTCTCTCACACTATTTGGTGGATTTTTGGAAGAAAATCTACCTGACTCCCAAAACATTGTCCAAGGGTTCAAGAAAAGAAGCACTGCTTCTTCTCGACAGACTGAAGACGTTTATCAGCCTTCACCGTGAATCCATTGCAAATAATATGTGTGTGTGAAAAGTTGTACTGGATTCCAGATTACAGGAATCAACTAAAGGATAAAAATCCCTAATGCATTCTCTTAATAAAATAATCTTATTCATGAATGCAATATGTATATATGTTATAGACATGTAACCTCGTATAATTTGTACTTCATGAATTTCCCATATCAGGTTACAATCAGCTTAACCCTAAATTTAGAACAAAAGGTGAGCAGGTGAGTCGGAATTGGTTGTTGCGAACGATTTCTAGCTCCAATGCGAGCATTGGAGGTGGAGTTGATTGTTCTTTTATTTAAGGTCCTAGAGTACATTTTGCATGCAGCTCCGAGGTTTTCCTAAGTGTTGGCACAAAATTTTTTTTTCAGTTTTTCTGTATCTAACCCCCCATGCCTAAGTTCTTGCATGTCCTCATGCATGAATATAAAAGAAAATAAATTCGATAGAGGATGAGTGGGTACAAGTCACCTGGAATTGCTCCTGAAATTATATTCAGCATCGGCCAACCTGTTAACATGCAATATACAAAGGAAATATGCTAAAGGAAAAATATGCTTTGTATAAAAATGGTTATGTATTGATGATGGTGGAATGGTATTTATATGTGCTGAGTTTAATGCCTTCAGCTGGGCGAGCACTCAATCAGATATATCAGTTCTTGCATAGGAGCCGGTCAAAATTAAGAGAAAGATGTGCTCGTATGCTCCTAGAATCAGTGGTCCAGAGATGCGGACCAGCTGATTGTGCACCCCTACTCGAAAAAGTCTAGCTATAAGAAAGTGTGGAGTGGTGGTGGAAAATAAAGGATAAACAGAGGGGGGATCATGATGTTGATTTAGCTGATTTATCATGTCCCACAATTCAGCAGGAAGTTGCTGAGGGAGTAGATCAAAATGTATCTCAGAGCCAGAATCTGAGTCATAGGGATCCTCATAGTGATAATTGACATCAAAGATCATTCCCTCTCCAAGCTCTGGGTCATATGGGGATATCCGTGAAAGTAGATCTGTTGGGAGGTCATTGAAATCCTCGTCAGAAATTACTTCATCCTTATCAGTACCCATCTCTGATTCATCAGAGGCTGTCTCCTCAGGCTCAAAGTCGAGCCATCTACTAGGATGATAGGTGCATCCCCAGCTCCTTCTGCTCATAGCTTCACCCTCATATGCATTGGGTTCCTCAGTAATTCCTGCCTCAGGTAGCATATTTATTTCTTCAGTTAAGTCGTCCATAGCTACTTCTGGTTTTCGGATGTTAGAATCAAGGATAGAAAGTGTCATCTTAGAATCTCTAATATCCGAATTAGGGATGTAGGTGAAAGAAGAAGAGTGCAGATCAGAAGATGTTGGCTCTAGCATAGGTTCACCTACAATGGGAAGTGGTCTAGATTGATCAGTAGTGTCCCATGTAATGTCTGCCTTAGGATCCATATCCTCAATTGGATCTGCTTCCCTTATCTCGTTTGGGTTATCCAACCCAAAAGGTGTCTCCCAAGATTCAGGATAATCTGATTGCGGCTCAGTCCTGGAGATATCAGTCCTTTCCTCCTCAATTTCAGATGAACCCATTCGGCATACTTCCTGCTCCTATCTCATATCCATGCTAGATTCTTTTTCCCTTGAGTGATCTTCGGGCATCTACTCCCGAGAATCTTCTATGTGTTCTTCCGACGTAGTTGTTTCAGATTCTTCGAGGTCTTCAATGCTATTTTCCACTTGATATCTCAAAAGCAATAGTTCTTGAGTTTCCCGATTTTGTCCCATTCGCCTTGTTATCTCTGTTGTTTCCTGAAGGAGCTCCATCACAGCTTGTTGATGCGGAATCCGACTTTGTCTTTGGTTCGGCTCAATGATAGCCTGGATTTCGCGTAGATAGGATGTGGCCTTTTCCTTAGTGCTCGCTATAGCTCTCTGTATTCTATAATGTGGCCACATATGCATCGGTAGCTCTTCAGGGGTTCCAGGGGGTGAGTTAGGTCTACCCATGTTCCATGGGTGAGAAGCAGGAGTATGAAATCCATTTCCTGGGTTATAAGATATGATCCTTTGAGGGACCGACTGGTATGGGTCATAATATCCAGGGTTAGGATATGGGTTAACCATTTCGGAGACCCGAGGAGAAGGATCAGGCAAAGCGAAAAGTCTTCTTTGCCACCTTGGGTTCTGATCCCAAGGTTGAGCTGATTCAATGACCCGAGCTCTCAGATAAGCTCGTGGGTCCAGCTCTTCTGGATCCTGATTAGGTCCAGATCCAATGTTAGCCATCGCAGCTTAGCAGATAGAAGTGACTCGCCTCCTTGGGAGCGGCTCCCAAGGTCCAACCAAGTGAGGTCGAAGTGACCTCCTTCCGTGCATACACCGCCCTACCCCTGGGTTGGTGTAGCCACATAGGACAAGGCTAAGGCCCTATCAATCAAATGGTCCTTATAGATCAGGTGACTAGATTTTTCGTTAGGGATTTGAATTCCTGAAGATAAGTTCGTCGTACAACCGACTGAAAAGTGAATCCCGCCTCTCAAGCTAACCAAGCCAGTCTGGTTACAAGGGGACTAAGGGGAAGCTTCTTCCTTTGGTTTACGCCTCCGGTTCCGTTGACCCCCGAGCCGCGGTCATTTGACACTACCCCGCAGACTTAGTCACCAGGTTTGGCAAGAGAGATTAAACTCATTCAGTAGTATGACAAAGAACTCGGGTTGATTTAGTGTTTTAAAATCAGTTTTTAACCAGTTTTCCTCGGTGGGGCTTGTGGTGTGTGGCCCACAAGGTGACCAAGCTCACCGGCTAACTAGACTTGATTAAGTCTAGGTTAGCCAAAAGTGTGGTCTCTATTTGTGACCCTAAAGGTTCAACCTAAGTTGCATGCACTTCTAGGGTTTTTTTTTTTATTTCAGCAGACCACAAGAATAATGTTGATTCTTTGATAGTAATTGGAATCTAATTAATTTGAAATTTTGCGAGTAGATTCCTTTTTCAATTATTTTTTCAGAGAATATTTTTTTGAAATTTTTACTATTTCAACCGAATTTTTAGGAAATTTTAAAAATCAAGGGTTCAGATTTGGAACTTTGACCCCTGGATGATTTTTCGCTTTGAAACAATATCAAATGATCTTCAAAAATTCAGGAAAAATATGAAAAATAAAGCCAATTAGATCAGATTTCAAACCCCACCATTTTTAGTCAAAACAAATTCGCGGATTGCTCAAAAATGCTTTTGGAACTTTGAAAATTTTTGAATCTGGGTCTATCTGAACCCCATGCACTTCACGAATTTCTAAAAATTTTATACTTGGATTTTCTTTAAAGTAATGGTGGCATTTGAAAGATGGTTTGAAAATGAAGGTTTTGCCCGAATTTCATAATTTTTCGCTAATGGATTTTTCGGCAATCAAATTTTTAGGTGAGATTTGAAATTTAGCCGAAAATCAGAAGGTGGTGGAAAAGCTTTTAAAGAGGTTTGAATTTGAAATTCAAGCCTTCCACCAAAAATGTTTTTTTTTAATATTTTGTACTTTTTTTTTCAAAAAGAATTTTTCAAAAGATTCAACAAAAATCCCTTTTTTTCCCCTTTTTTTTTTCAAAACAACCTAGATTCGAAAGAAAACCTAATCTAGATTTTTTTTCAAATTTTTTTTCCTTTTTGATTCTTTTTTTATTTTCCACGAAAATAAGAAAAATCTCTTCTTCTTCTTTTTTTTTTCTAAAAGAAGAAATTGCAGGAAGTAGATCTAGTCCTAGGGTTCAGAAAATAAACCTAATCTAAGAGAATGTGATGTGCACCTGATTTCTTTTCCACGCTTGTTGTGTGCTCAGATCCCTTTTTTTTCTTCCGTGTTATCCTGCACATCAAAAAAAATGAAGTAGAGGCAGATTTGTCAATGATAAGTAAAAGATCGAAATCAAGAAAAATGACATTGCCTCCCAGGCAACGGCGCCATTTGAAGGAAAGCCGTTTTCGCGCATTTGAAAGTCGTCGAAAGTCATAGTATAGTCGCGCAAAAACGTTCGTCAAAAATATTATTTTGTAAAATAACGAGACTTTGAGTCCCGGTCGTTCGTCTCTGGGAGGCGTTGTTTTTGTTTTTGAAATCGATCTTAAAGCCGCTCTACTTTATTTAAACGACATGCTGGTGCGTAATATATAGGCGGTTAAAGAACAGGCACTTAAATAATGCAAATATGATAATCATTTAGCTCAAGGTGATTTCAAACACATAAGATATATATATAATGAATTTCATTCATCGTGGGAGAGTTGTTGCACAAGGAAATCTAGAGGAAAGCTTATACATGAATGCTTAAAATTAAATCTAACTACCAAAAAATGATTGCATACAAGAATCAACGGGGGAATTTCGCATGCATCATTGGGGGAGAAGTAAGACTACTCTACTAAGCAGTAAATGAAAGCAATAAAAATTAAGAAGAGCATGATCTAGAGCTAGAAGAATAGAGGGCATTCAAGGGTGGTCCCTGATGGTCTTGGAGTGGTCAAGAAGAGAATGAGGGGCGGCCAATGTAGCTTAGGCCCACCCGTGGAGAGAGGTAGGGTTGATCCAGCATCCTAGCATGGTGTCCTCCATGGTGGTGGTAGTGAGCTCGTGGAGGTGGAGTGAGTGGCTAAGTCTAGGTGGGGTGAATGGCACCATTGGAGAGCAATTGGCAAGGGAGTGAATGGGTGAAAATGGCCACCCAAGGGGTCTTCTTATAGACCTAAGGGAATCTCTCTAGAGAATTATGGAATTCTCTAGAAGGCCTATGGTGGGAGCTCGTGGGAGAGTGAGAGAGAGAGGGTGGATGGTGGTTTTTAGATCCACCAAATGTGGATCTAAAAATTGAATGGCTCTTGGTTGCTATTTTTGGCAACCAAGGCAACCACACATGGTAGAGAGTTCTAGAGAACTCTAGGCTAGATATTTTCGTGTGGATGGTGTGTGTGGGTGTGTGTGGGTCAAAACTTAGGTGGCTAGGTTGATTAGGTTGGGTTCTAGTGGGTTTAGGTCAAGGTAGGTCTCAAATTAGGGTTATAAACCCTAATTCACTAACGTAAAGTGCAATTAAACTTAATACAAGTTTAATTGGGTGTGTGGAAACTTAATTGAGAGTAAAACAACTTAATTAAGTCAGGTCTAGGTCAATTGGACTCTCACTGAGTCCAATTGGACAGTGTGTGCTGAGATCAGGGCTCAATTGGACTCAATGAGTCCAATTGAATAGGCTGATGGAATTGACTAAGATCCAAGTCAATTAGGTTTAGTGAGGACCTAATTAGGTCCTTAGGGAGGTCTAGAGGTGATGTACTAGGGTTAGGGCACCTTAATTTAGGTTCCTATGGGGTTGGAATTGGGTTTAGGAACCTAGAAATCCAAGAATAAGGCTTAAATCTCAAAACAGGAATTGGAGAGCAGTATCAGACGTCGAATAATATAATCAGACGTCTTATACTCAAAAATCAGAAGTCCAGACTTGTTGTCTGGACGTCCAATTAGAGTCAGGAAGGATTTCGGGTTCTGTTTTGGTTATTTTGCAGAAATTGGACGTCTGACAAAGTGTCTGGACGTCCAATAACACTGCAGAAGTGGATTTGAAGTGTGCAGGAGTTGGCTAAGGGTCCTAGACGTCTTAAAACTTATCTGGACGTCAAGAGAAGTGTTGGAACTAGGGTTTTAGGGCTTCCTAGGGTGTTGTGACCTAATCTAAGGATGGCTAAGGCTTGGGGAAGTCTTTAGGCTATCCTAGGGCTAGGATGGACCTAAGCTCTTCACATTTTACTGCTTTATTCCTACTTAATAGAATAGAAAACCTTTAACCCCCTTACATTATTATTCCTACATCTCAATTAGGCCTTCTGCTCCAGCTCTGCTACAACTCCCGTTATTCCTGATCCAGCTTCAGATCCAGCTCCTGATCAGCTTATTCCCTGCAATCGACATAATGCACTTAATCAGCACATTATAACATTATTTTATGCATAGCTAAAGGAAAGCTGTGTAAAGATGCAGATAATGCGTATGCATGCATGAATAACCCTAACTTATGCTAAGTCCTAGCCTAATTTAGGTCAATTAAGACCTATGATTGCTGCGCAATCAGGGTGGTGGGGATAAACTTACAAAACCTTCATCCGCACTTTTGTTCGATCTAACCGCTTTGGCCCGCCTCGGAAGAGTACCTGCAATCATAGAAAGATCAGAGAAAAAAGTGAGATAAAAGTTAGGTATGGTGGAAAAAATGTGAGAAAAACCAAAGAGCGTTGCCTCCCCAGCAATGACACCAAAATGATGGAGGCGTTATCGCAAATTAGAATTAGGGTATGGAGGACCCGTCATCGTAGCTCGCAAAATGCATCTATGAGATAAAATTTATAACTGAAACCTGAAAAGTGAGTCCTGGGTCGAACATGAGGAGGTAAACATTTGGTTTTGAAAAATCCACGCTTCGCTTTATTTCTTTTTATTTTTGTTATCTTTTCTAATTTTTTTGGCATTTTAATTCTAGCTAATCTACTTGCAAAAATATAAGAGAGAGAGGGAGAAAGAGAGAGAGTGAGAAACAATCATATATTCATAAGCAAGTGTTTGTTACAACTACGAAAGCAAAAAAAACTATACTACAAAAGCGAAAAAGATAGAAAGACGTGAAAGAATCCCCCTGGATGGTTGCTCAGAGGATGACTCACTCTGCCATCTCTTGGACGAAGGTTGTGAGGAGCGGGACAATGGAGGACGGAGCTAAAGGATGGAGGATGGGGCATAACAGCATCTCGGTGAGGATCTTCTTCCCAAAGTGTGGTGAGAGGATAGCCACGAGATGCTCCACGAATGGGGATGAGAGGTGGGTAAACTATTTTCTTTCCTACTCTAGAGGAGCATCCCAGGCTTGGGACAAGCTCTCTCTAGAGCCTTGGAGGTGGTGAGAGGAAGAAAGGAAGAGATGGTTTGGAATGGTGGTGAGTAGGTCCTTTTATAGTGGAGGACAAAGAACAACTTCGCATCTAGGTCATTACTAACGTCCATAAACATCACTAGAGACTCGCCCTTTCTGTCGCTGAAGATCCACGCCTTCAATTCCTTTACTGGCACGCACGGAACATTAGTGACAGCTGCAAGAGTCACTAAAGGCCCATGTCGCTGAAGATCCGCCCTCCCCTGCTGGCGTTGTGCTTGCGCACCTATCACTCGCCATGTCACTTGGGTGCGTTCATAGGCACTTGCACTGCACTGCTGCTGCGAGCCCGCGGTGCGGGTGGCTATGCATTTGCATCCGTGCACGTGCTATCTTAATTGAGGAATTAGGGGGCTTTCGGGATTCGAACCCGTGCCCCTCTGATATAGACACATCTACTTTGGTTAAAATGCCTATTCATGCATGTTCCTAGGCTTAGATTTACATTTCTTGTAATAAATATTGTATAGCATGCATCATTTTGCATTTAGAGTAGTTGTATATATTTTAGGTTAATTAGGTCCGTTTTATGGTCAGTAGAGAAGAAGACTTATTTCAGAGCCTTGAATGGATGATCGGACCATACAGATCTGATTAGGACGACGATTGGAGTCTAATGCCTCTGAAATCGTCTAGATCGGAGAACCGTAGCATCATACAAAATGCGAGGAAGATCAATGGCCAAGGGGCAATGTGACATCCAAACAAGTTTCCGATGGAAAATTTGACCATACGGATGGATCCGGAGTGACGATCACAGTCCACCAGTGTGAGAAACAACTCGATCTGAGCACCGTGAAATCCTCTACAAAAGAAAGAAGAATGGACGGCCCAGATGGCGCCAAATGGCGCCATCCAGGCCACCCAACGCTAGCCAACAGCAGCGCACATGCATAGCCATAGCCGCATGCAGCAGCAGCCCAGCGCACAACAGCACGCACACGCATGCACGGTGCAGCGAGCATGGGAGCATGATGTGTGTGCCAGCAGGGCGGGCACGTATCTTCAACGACACGCACCATTAGTGACGCTTGCAGCTGGCACTAATGGTCTACACGCGTCAGCAAGAGGATTCGGAGGGCAGATCTTCAGCGGTAGCTGCAACAACATTTATGGATGTCAGTAATGACCCAGATGTGAATTTGTTCTTCCACCACTATAAAAGGACCTACCCACCACCATTCCAAAGCATCTCTTCCTTTCTTCCTCTCACCACCTCCAAGGCTCTAGAGAGAGCTTGTCCCAAGACTGGGATGCTCCTCTAGAGTAGAAAACCAAATAGTTTTACCTCCCCTCACGCCCATTCATGGAGCATCCCGTGGCCATCCTCTCACAACCCTTCAGGAAGAAGATCCTCTCTGCGACGTCGTCCTGCCCCATCCTCCATCCTCCAGCTCCGTCCTCCTTCATCCCGCTCCTCACCACTTTCCTCCAGGCGACGTCAGAGTGAGTCATCCTCCGAGAAACCATCAAGGGGGATTTCTCTCACCACTTTCTATCTTTTTACACTTTCGTAGTGTAGTTTTCCTACTTTCATAGTGTAATAAACAATTCTTCATGAATAGATGATTGTTTCTCTCTCTCTCTCCCTCCCTCTCTCTCTTATATTTTTGCAAGTAGATAAAGTTTTCATCGACCTAATGCCTTGGTTGTTAAAAATACCAAAAAAATTAGAAAAGTTAAAAACGACCAAAAACAAATAAATGTGGAGAATGAATTTCTAAAACCAAACGTTTGCCTCCCCGTGTTCGACCCGAGACTCACTTTTTGAGTTTCAGTATAAATTTTATTTGACCACACGTTTTGCAACTTTGACGACGGGTTACTTGTAACCTCGATTTCAAACACACGAAACACATACGATTATTTTGGCACCGTTGCTGAGGAGGCAACGCACTTTGGTTTTCTTTTCCTGTGTTTTTTCCGCCTTGCCTATCTTTTATCTCAACTTTTCTCTGATCTTACTATGATTGCAGGTACTCTTCTGAGGCGGCCCAAAGCAGTTTGATCGGAGAAAAGTGCGGATGAAGATTTTGTAAGTGTCCCCCACTCCACCCCCACCTTAGTTTTCATTCCATAACCTAATAACTCAAACCCAAATCAACTTAGGTGCTTTTTATAAACCCTAGGATAGATTTGGTTATTTGTTTGCTACCTCCACTCACCTCTCCATCCACATAAATAAAAAATAAAAAATACAAAAGTGTTATCTGATTGTGGGATTTTCTGAAATAGACACACCTTAACACCCACAACTTCTCACCCTAAGGCGCACAATCACATCGATTCTACCACTTTACCGAGATCTAACCTATGGACCCAGTACACTTAATTCAACACACAAATAAGTGAGTAGAAATCTGAATAGGTTAAACATTTCTGTGTGCCTTAACTAAGTGGTGCAATAGGCCAATTGATTGAACTGTTTAGGCTGCACCACTTAAGATAAAAGTGATTCATCAAGTAGCTTGCCACTTAGGGTTGATTTGTAGGACTGAACTAGGTACTCCACATTTTTTTTTTATTTTTAAAGGAATATATCTATACCAATGCTTTCAAAACTTGGAGTGTTTTACTGAACCTTAATTGAATATACCTAAAGATTAAACTGTAAAAGCTACTAAGCAAGATTCGAAACCTAAAACTCACCTCATCGTTAATAATCTTGCTTGAAAACCTCTTGGTTGTGCACATTCACACATTCTCAAACAAATAATTAAGGGCACAACCTATTAAGGGCCCATCACATTCCAGAGCACTAATTTCCCAAGCCTAACTAAAATCAATTAAACGTTGGCCTTAAGGATTCATTCGCTCGTCGGGATCCAGATTGAGATTATTCACGATTAACCTGCTTATACTAGTCAATCTGATGTCTAGCTAGGGGAGTAGCATCAAACGACTGTGGCTGGGGGGTACAATAGGAACTAGAGGCGCAAGCCAAAGGAAGAACCTTCTCCCCAGTCCATTCGTCTAACTAGTAGGATTGCCTAGATATAAGTAGAGTAAATCGTCCATAATCTTAGGATGGATTCTGAAAGTCAGTAGGCCTTAGGCTACCTCATCTAAGGACAGTTTTGTATTCTTGTGCTGCAGGGTTCCCTCTTTTCCCTGTCCTTCCGACTTCCTTCCAGTGTATGCTTGGGAGGAGGTCATTGAACCCTAGATTGGAATGATTTTTAGACCATTCTAGGAGGTGGAGGTTGAGCTACAGCCAAGCAGATGCCATGGTTGATAAACAACCACCTCCCCCACCCCTGAACCAGTGAGCTGATTTAGTGGCAGTTGGAAGAATTGCAGCAGATGTAGCAATGGTTCCAACGCATGCATGGTCAAGGAGCTTGGCCCTTAAAGGATTTTTACGATCCTTCAAACTATGGGGAACGTCCTGGCGTCATGATTCCCACAGGAGACATAGAAATCAAGCCCTAAGTCTTAAGTTTGATTAAGCATTTCCATGGGCTTGGCCCGGAGGACCCATTCCAGCACCTTGAAGATCTGACCACTTTGGTTCAAATGACCAAAGCAAGGAATGTGAATGAAGAGAAAATGATCATGAGGCTTTTCCTCCTCTCTCTCAGGGATAAGGCTGCACATTGGTACCAGACTATAGGAAGGCTGATTGAAACTTGGGCTACTCTTAAGTCAGCGTTCTTGAAGAAATTCTTCCCTATTAGAAGGACCAATGCCTTGCGACGAGCGATTACCACTTTCGCCCAGCGGCCGGGGGAACCGTTTCATGGTACCTGGGAGCGATTCCAGGAACTTTTGAGGAAGTGTCCACACCATGAGGTGCCGAAATGGCAACCTGTGCAGATTTTCTATCACGGGTTGGTTGAGCAACTCCGTAATCACGTGGATGCCTCCTGCGGAGGCAATTTCCTCAACAGGGATGCAAATAGCGCATACGACTTGTTTGAGGAAATGAGTGAGAACTCAATTAATCATGCCTCCATGGATGCATTCAACCAGTCCCAACAACCTAGGTCAAGTGTGATTGCGCAGCAATCATAGGTCTTAATTGACCTAAATTAAGCTAGGACTTAGCATAAGTTAGGGTTATTCATGCATGCATACGCATTATCTGCATCTTTGCTGCTTTCCTTTAGCTATGCAAAAAATAATGTTATAATGTGCTAATTAAGTGCATTATGTTGATTGCAGGGAATAAGCTGATCAGGAGCTGGATCTGAAGCTGGATCAGAAATAACAGGAGTTGTAGCAGAGCTGGGGCAGAAGGCCTAGTTTAGATGTAGGAATAATAATGTAAGGAGTTAAAAGTTTGCTATTCTATTAAGTAGGAATAAAGCAATAAAATGTGAAGAGCTTAGGTCCATCCTAGCCCTAGGATAGCCTAGAGACTTCCCCAAGCCTTAGCCACCCTTAGATTAGGTCACAACACCCTAGGAAACCCTAAAACCCTAGTTCCAACCCTTCTCTGGACGTCCAGATAAGTTTTAAGACGTCCAGGACCCTTAGCCAACTCCCGCACACTTCAAACCCACTTCTGCAGTGTTATTGGACGTCTAGACACTTTGTCAGACGTCTAATTTCTGCAGAATACCCAAAAAAGAACCCGAAATCCTTCCTGACTCTGATTGGACATCTGGAGTAGAGTAAACTACTCTACCTAGTGTCATTGGAGGGTCACAGTGACTCTAGATCATAAACAAATGGCCTGGGTACAGTCATCACGCCCGCCATGTAATCCACGCATGCACCAGGGACAAATCCTAGTTTATACGGACCAAACATAGGGTAGGAATCACTTAGCAGCATTTCTGATTTTTCACTAAAGAAATAGTACTAAAAAATGAAAAGAAATAGTACAAACACATAGTACATGTCGAGACAATTCCAACGGTACCTTATTTGTTGAAATCCGAGGTCAGAAAGACCTCGAACCGCTCGAAGAAATGCAAGGGGTTCTCGGGCCAAGCTAAGCTGGTTGGTTCAGTTGAACCGCACATCAATTCATGCATCTGACACATGTCAGGTGCTGATTGGTACTCACGCCTACTCGCAAATCATGCACGCCTACCCTCGGCCGTTCAATCGCATCAAGTGCTGTGCATTTAAATGGCCGCACAACCCTTACTTAGCAGGAACATGTGAAAATGCACGCACGCAAGGTTCGCCACATGTCATGCTCGTACGCTCTGCCGCTGCCACGTGTCAAACACTCAACACACGCCACCACCGTTACCATGAGAATTACTGTGGGAAGCCCAAACTTCTCAGAATTATGGTCAGGTCCTTGAAAATCTGATTTAAGATTCTCTTTTTCTTAGGTTTTGGAGGCTTTAGACACTAATGACGACCCAAGGTCCTTAGGGGGTATATTTATAAACCTAAATTCTATTTATGGTCAGGTTTAGTTGGTTAAAATACTGAATTTACCCTTAAGTTTGCTTCACCTTACATTTTAGTCCTTTTTGACTTGGTTTGGTCATAACTTGAGCTATACACCTTGGATTCACATGAAACAAGCGTCGTTGGAAAGCTTGCAACAAGAGGAAACCAATGATACCATATATAGTACCATTTTGATGAGGTTTGACTATGTGTTGACTCAAAATACATGCTTTTGCCATTTTTATGAGGTGCTTGTACTTACATCGACCCACAACCATGTCTACGGGTTTCAAGTGACCCCAACCACATTGAAATGACACATAACCTAGATTTTAGGACATTACTGATATAAAAACCTTAAAGGGAGTTTTGTCCCCAAAACTCGAGCGAACATGTAGGTAGAGCAAAAAATCATTCTGAGTCTATAACAACCTTAAAGAGGAATAACAACCTTAGAGAGAAATAACCCAGGGAGTCATGGACTTACTAGTGAAAAGTTTTAGGTATTTCTCCTTCATTTCTACCTTTGGTTTTCAAGTCGCATCCTTGTATTTCTGACTCCTCCATAAGACCTTTACTAGAGTGATCTCCTTCTTTCGTAGCCTCTGAACGGTACTAATCGCACGGGTTTTGCGTGTTTGAAATCAGGGTTATGAGTAACCTATCGTCGTAGTTGCAAAATGCGTGGTCAAATAAAATTTATAACTGAAACTCGAAAAGTGAGTCCCGGGTCGAGCACGAGGAGGCAAACGTTTGGTTTTATGAAATCCACGTTTCTCTTTTATTTATTTTTTGTCATTTTTATCTTTTCTAAGTTTTTTTGGAATTTTTTAGGAAGCAAGAGAACAGATCAACAAATGCTTATCTATCTAATCTTCTTGCAAATATAAAAGAGAGAGAGGAAGAGAGAGAGAGAAACAATCATCTATTTATCTCATGAAATGTTTATTACACTAAGTGGAAAATATACACTATGAAAGCATAAAAAGATAGAATGGGTGAGAGAAATCCCCCTCGACGGTTGCTCGGAGGACGACTCGCTCTGACATCGCCCAAAGGAAGGTGGTGAGGAGTGGGATGAAGGAGGACGGAGTAGAAGGACGGAGGATGGGGCTGGACGGTGTCGCGGCAAGGATCTTCTTCCCGAAGTGTGGTGAGAGGATGGCCACAGGATGCTCCATGAATGGGGATGAGGGGAGGGAAAACTATTTGGTTTTACTCTAGAGGAGCATCCAGAGCTTGGGAAAAGCTCTCTCTAGAGCCTTGGAGGTGGTGAGAGGAAGAAAGGAAGAGATGGATTGGAATGGTGGTGGGTAGGCCCTTTTATAGTGGAGGAGGAAGAGCAAATTCGTATCTGGGTCATTAGGGATGGCCGTAAATGTTGCTACAGCCATCGCTGAAGATCTACACATTCAATAGTCCCACTGGCTCGTGCATCACGCGCTTGTTGCACGCGTGCACGTGCTATGCGCCCATGCCAGCTACGCTTGCGCCTACTGTCGCTGCCGCTATTGAGCGCACATACGCGCTGCGCACTACGTTGCTGTGTGCGCATGCCTCCGCGCACGCGCACACTTCCACGCTGATGTGCGTGCGTGGCAGTGCATGTGTGTGTACGGAAGATGACTCGCTCCCACGTGCACCCACGCTGCAATGGCTACCAACTTTAGGTTGTGTGTCAGATAGTTCCTCTCATGTAGGTTCAGTTGCTTCGAGGCATAGGTGACCACATGGCCATGCTGCATCAGAACATACCCTAGTCCCTGGAGTGAAGCATCTGTGTATACTATAAATCGCCACCACTACTGGTGATAGTAAGTACAGGGGCTGATGTCAACTTCTCCTTGAGTGTTTAGAAATTGGCCTCATAATCACCGATCCAAACAAAGGGGGTATCCTTCCTCGTTAACTGGGTTAACAAAAGAGTGATCTATGAAAAGCCCTTGATGAATCGCCTATAATATCCTACTAAACCCAAGAAACTACAAATGTCTTATTGTTAAAATGTTCAGAAGTATATTTTTGATAATGACAAATAAGCTATTTCCTTGGAATGGACTAACATATTACAGGTAGAATTTTGGAGTTTTTTAAAGATAAGGATCGAGGAAAAGGAAGGGCAAAAGAAATCTTTTCATAGTTTATCTTATTTGTTTAATTATTTTTTAGAATGTAAATAAGCCTTGAATTATCCTTAGGATACCCTTACAACCTTCCTATTGATAACCTTTTCCTTAAAATTATGTGATTCAAATTCTGCTATTTTTTTCAGACGTCTCATGATTTATTTAGACGTCTGAGTATGACTTTTCATATTCTAGTATACTTTTTTAGACGTCTAAGATCATATCCAGAACCTAGAATAATGCTTAGAAATCTCAATCTTTGTCTCTTAGGATTTCAAACGTCTGATTTGCTCATTTCAGACATCTATAAGACTTTTCTAAGATACCCACTATTCTTAATTCACAATGGTCAAAAAGCCTCTTCATTTTAGATGTCTTACTGATACCACTGACATCTTATATTTCTTGTTTAATTTACATCATTCAATTTGTTATTAATGATAAATTTGACCTTAATTGAATTCATCGATTACTCATTAATTGTGGAATGTTGTAGGTCTTCAGACGTCTGCCGTATTTTGTAAAGTCATCCAACGTTTCCATCAGACATCCTATAAGACGTCTGGTCACAAAATCTTAAATCCCTGTCTATATCCAATTGAATGCCAGCAATGAAGTGATTGACACTGAAGTATTTTCAGATGTCCAATTTTATTCTCAAACGTCTGAAACTACCTATCCATATGTCTATCTTTTTGTTTAGACGTCCCTGTACTCACTCTTGAGAAATGCTGTAATGACTAATTTTCCATTAGAGCTTTTTCATATGTAGTAGTTTCTTCTCAGACGTCTAAAATAGTCAATTCAGATGTCTGTCGTGGGTTTTCAAGCATCTGATCTAATTAGATTTTGAGTAAATACAATGTAGCCATTCTACCTTAATTTATTCCATTCCAATTCAAATTCCAATGACTACCTAGAGCTAAATCGGACCCTATACACCTATATATATCCCTCATAGGTAGCCTTAAACAAATACACAAGAAGGATACATTCTACTCACTTAAGAAAAGGCTTGTACTCTCATTTGTGCTCTCTTGTGCTCCATTTGTGCTATTGCTTTCTTGTCAAGTTCTCGAGAGCAAATCTTCATTCTACTTTCTATTGTTGATAGGTTTGAACAGGGAGTATTCTAAGCTTTCTATTCCATATCTTATTCAAGGCTTATAGAAATATCTTTTATTGTATTTGATAGTTTTTTTGGGTACTTGGTCTGTGGGTTTCTCATTTCCTCTTAGTAGAGAGGCAAAACTCTTCCTGGGGTTTATACAAGAAGAGGGGAATTGTAAATTACTTGTTGTTAGTAATTCATACTTAGGTAGGGGAAAAATCCTAAATTGGGAGGTCTAGATAGAGGTTTTTCCAGCAAGGGTTTCCTCTCTAAATTCCTCTGTTATTTTATTGCAATTGTTTGCTTTAATTTTTATTGCACAATTCAACCCCACTTCTTGTACCACTAACATTCTGTCATAGTCATGGGATGCTCCCATTTCAACATTGCCTCAACCTTGATAGGGTCCACTGAAATCCCTGCACCTGACACCATGTGTCCCAGAAACTCCACCTGGCACAGCCACAACTCGTACTTACTGAATTTGGTATACAACCTATGCCTCCTCAATGTATCTAGAACCAACCAGAGATGCTGCTCATGCTATATCTCATCGCAAGAATAGATGAGGACATCGTTGGTAAAGCCATGACAAAGTGATCTAGGTATGGTCTAAAATTTCAGTTCATCAAGTCCATGAATGCGGTAGGAGCATTTGTCAGTCTAAACGGCATCACTAAGAACTCATAGTGGCCATATTATTTTTGAAGGCAGTCTTTAGTACATCCTCTTCTTTAATTCTGAGCTGGTGGCATCCGGATCGTAGATCGATCTTGGAAAATATTGTGGCCCCATGAAGCTGATCAAACAAGTCATCAATCTGTGGAAGAGGATATCTGTTCTTGATGGCCACCTTATTCAGTTGTTAGTAGTAAATGTAAAGGCATAAGGTGTCAACCTTCTTCTTCATGAACAACATTGGAGCCCCCCAGGGTGAGGCATTAGGTCGAATGAACCCCTTGTCAAGGAGTTCCTAAGATATGTCTTTAGTTTCTTCAACTCTGCCGGTGCCATTCGATACAAGGTAATCGATATAGGGTTGGTTTCGAGAATGTGAGAGATCTCAAACTTGATCTCTCACTTAGGTAGAAGTCCCAGGAGGTCATCTAGGAACGCATCAGTATATTCATGCACAACAAGAACACCCCTTGTTGGATGCTTCTGCCGTGCTTTAGAAAAGAGATGTGTCATAGTATAGGCGATAAACGTGTAACAACACTTAATTTTATAAAGCTTGAAAAATTGTAAGTTCCGAGGTCGTTCGCAAGGAGCAAAATTAGAATTCAATCCACTAATCAATTATAAATGATGTAAATATGAGCATAATAAACCAAGTCACAATAATGATATGCAATGAATGATCAATCAACTAAAAATATATTCAATAAAGATCCAAATTGTATCTCAAAAGTCAAATGACAAAAAGATAATAGAGAGCCAAAAAAGTAGTTGTTGGAACCACCAATTAATCATTTACACTTAGGCTCAATTCCCAACTCAAGATTAGATCAATATCTCAAAGGGCTTCAAATGCTTCGATTAAACAGTCAATTCAACCCACTAGATGATCTTAAACATTTATTAGACTTCTCAATTAAGCCACAAACAACTTAAAGTTAAAGCCACAACATTTGCAATTTTGCCTAGGTGTGTACGCACATTCCCCAAGAGCAAAACCCCCCAATCTCTCAGAAATCTTCTTTCTCTCACTTCCTAATTAGTTTGGGTAATCAAACCAGGCTCGTTGGGTGTGGCCGATGGGTGAGGTGTACAGAGGGTGTGAGAGGGACCCAACCCCTCATGTTCTTGGGCAAGAGAGTAAGGGACACCAATCAATATCTATCAATTTTATTTTCAAAATCCCATGATATAGGACTATTGGAGCTCGTTTCCTTCACGTGCATGGAGCCGTGAAGGCCTCTTTGATTTTAGTAGCTAAAGCTGGTGTACTACTTGATTGAGGGTCCAAAAAAGCCTTCGTGGTGTTCGTTCGCATCAGCTTGAAGTGATGGAGGTGAAGATGGTGCATGGACGGCGGTGAACGACGGCGATTGATGACGACGGTGAAGTTGTCTCTGACAAACCCTGAAACACACAAATATAGGCCCTAAGCCCTAATAAACACATTCACGAGCATCGTCGAAGCACGACAAGTTGGTGGCGGTGGACTTGAGGTGTATTGTGGTGTGTTGAGCTCGAGTGAAGGCAGAGATGCAGGTTAATAGTGTGTGTTTTAGAGGGTGGGTTAGGTCGGTCAAAGCTCCAAATAGGTAGAGGGCTTTTAACCTATGGAGGGAGAGGAAGGTTATGGAGGTAGTGGCATGTGGTTTGGGTGCATGGAGACCCAGTGTGAGCTCATCAAAGCTCACATCGGAGGCGAAGAAGATAGAGTGGGAAAGGGCAAGCAAGCAGTCGAAACAACTAACTAAAGGCCTAATCCTAAACTAAAGAGGGAGAGGAAGAGAAAGTGCTAGTCTATGGGACGACGAGGGTAGGTGTTGAACGTTACGAATGGCTATGCTAACGTGTTTGGTTTTGGAAAACCTGTCGTTGTAGCTTGAAAGTGAAGAATTCGTGCTCAACAAATAAAATTTATACCGAAATTGAAATTCCAGGTCGAACACAGGGAGGCCGAAGTTTGATTTAAAAACTACGCGTTTCTTTTTATTTGTCAGGGAATAATTCAATTTAAAATTATCTAATTATTTACAATAAATAGAATAGAGAGAGAGAGAGTAAGAGAGAAAGAGAATATTACACAGAGAAATCAAAATGAGATGTGGAATAAACAAGGAATTTATCATTGAGGAGATTGTTCATTACAACTAGAAAGCATAAAACAATTACACTAGAAAGTAATAAATTTACTCTAGAAAGCATTAAAAGAATGGAGGGAGAAATATCCTCCTCGACGATTGCTTGGAGGACGAGCAAAACTACACTAGAAAGTAGTAAATCTATACTAGAAAGTAGTAAAAAGAATAAGGAGAGAGAAATCCTCCTCGACGGTTGCTTGGAGGACGAGCCGGACAGTACGACGCCTGGACAAAGGGGAATGAAGCAGGACGAAGGAGGACAAAACAGAAGAACGGGAACGAAGCAGCACGCCGTCGTCGTCGCGGGATCCACTTCCGAAGGGGAACGAAAATTTGGACTTTATCTCGCGAGAAGCATCCTGGGTGTGGGACAAGCTTCTCTTGAGCTTTGGAGGGGTAGAGAGAAGGAAGGGATGATAATTTCGTATGGAGGGGGTCTCCTTTTATAATTGCAAGGAGTGGGGGCAAAATGGACATTACAATTTCAAAATAATAAATGAGGAGTCTTTAGTGACGGATAAATCCGTCACTAAAGCCCCCAATGTGGGCGTAGCTTCCGCACCCATGCGCGCCGCTTCAGCTTCCCGCGTGCGCAATGGCTTCCCACGTCCTTTGAATCTCAGCCGTCCAATCGCAAGATCGGACGGCTTAGGTCACTCCATCACCTGCTGTGCTGCGCGCCCATCCGCGTGCGATCGCGCGTCCATGCCGCGCATGTAATAGCGCGTCGACACTATCGGGCGAGCGCAGCCGTAGGATCTCCATCTGACGCTCCACACGCCTCAATTTCTCGCGCCTTCCAGCCCCTCGCTGCAGCTCGAACTCACGCTTGCCTCTCGCGAAAGCGCGCTCGACCGCTGCGCTATGGGGTGCAGATGGTCGAGCGGACGCTTTTAGGCGCGGCCGACCACAGCCGTTGGATCAAGATCCAACGGTGGAGAGCTAGCGGGTGCGGGGCCTTTGTAGAATGCATGTGGCCGTTTGGGCGGTTGAGGTGGCGCCACGTGGCACCATCTTGGCCATCCATCTTCTGGAAGTTGTAGATGGTGCCATGGAGTCGGATTGACTCGATTTTTGCGTCGTTGGGCTGCAATCGTCGATCCGAATTCATCCGTGCGGTTGGATTTGTCATCTGAAGTGTGGATTTTCACCATCCTAGCCCTTGGTCTTCTAGGGTTCCCCAGTCACTATCTGATGCTACGGATGCCTGATTAGGGTGATCTTGGAGTCGTTGAACTCCAATCACCGCCCTGATCACATCCATACGGTTGGATCTTTGATCCAAGGTACCGATAAAATATTTACCTTGTCCAAGCACATAAAAGGAGACAATTAACCTCCATTTTATTCAAACTACTCTAAATGCAAGATGATGCATGTTATGCAATATTTATATCATGAAATGCAATCCTATGCTTAAGAACATGCATAAATAGACATTTTAAGTAGTGTAAATGTGTTTACATCATACCCCCATGCCTATCTTTTGCTAGTCTCTAGCAAAAACTATATGCTATTTATAAAAGAATTAGGTTGGATTATTTGGACCTGAGTTATTTTCAATCATTAAGAAATTGTCTACTTAGGAACTGAACTTTCAAAGACACAACAGCGCCTCGGTATCAGCCAAAATGCAGACCGCCTCAAGCCCTGGCCTTATTCAAAGAAAAAATTCTTTTTCTTTTTACTCTTTTCTAATTTTTTTGGATTTGCAAATTTTAGGGGTTAAGAGTGGCTTTCTACGACCATTCAACTCACCCAAGATTTGATGAGAACCCTAAGCTTTAAGCATCTTATTGTGATTGTGATAGACTCGTTGACCGGTAATTAAAATGGACTTCGGATTTCTATGCCTCTAGGTGACCTCAAAAAGACTTCTGCCTAAAGGTGTATCTTTACAACCGGTAGCTTTCTCCCTACTTTTATTTTTTACGAGGTCAACACAAGGGTAAATCCAGTGTATATCTCCCCGGTTTATTCTACTTCTCCGCTTCTTCCTAAGTGTTTTGGAAATTTTTATTGCATTTACTGAGCTAGGTTCTGGACAACCGGTCGATGAGCTGTTACCACCGACAACTTGCCAGCCATACTCGTGCGGCGAAGTGTGGCTTATTTCTTTTTGTTCTTTTCTCCTTTTCTTTTTGATTTTTTTTTTTTTAAGTAGGTGGCTTCCCTGGTCTAAAATTTACCTAAGGGCAGGAAAAAGAGAAAGGTCCAGTGATTGGGCTCTGGACAACCTACCTATGGGCTGTTACCCACGATAAATTGCCAGCCATATCACCCTAGAAGGTTCATTAGCTACCCAATTTCCGTTAGAATTGCCGAACAACGAGTCAGTGCAAAGAAAGTGTGTAGATGCTTAAGACTCAAAATTCCCCCAAATCTGAAGGCGGGTTGATAAGTCGTGTACTTATCACCCAAACTTATTTATTCCAATTATAATAGAATTAAGATGGCGAGGACTCAAAGACAAATCCACATTTTAGTGGATACACAGGCTAATTAAGTCCAAAGATCTGAAGGGTCTTTATGTTCAAATCATAATGTAGTATTTCCTAAGATTGAAAATTTTCTTAAACCCAAATTCTCTTTCCTAATTTCAAAATTTTTTTTTATAAAAGAAAATAAAACAAATCTATGGAGATGACGAATGAATTCAGAGATAAATATCCACCCCCCCATGTCTATCTAATGCAATGTCCTCGTTGTATTAAAAAGACAAAACAGAGTAGAAAAACGTAGAAAGCACCTGAATTGCGTGAATGTTAGGTCTGCTCCGAGATGAAAATGAAAAAAAACTGTATATATGCTGAGTTTAGTGCCTTCAGCTAGGCACACTATACAAAGAAAAGAAATGAAGAATTCACAAGTGCAGGTCAGAATTAAAATAAACAGAAGAATCCTCCGACCTATCAATAGAGGTCCATAGATGTGGACCAGATTGTGGTGCAGACCCATCCCCTATAATCGAGAATATCTTAGGTTCTGGATAAAAATTACCCAAAACCTAAAATCAGAATGCAAGCAGAGTCGGGCCTGTGATTTATGAGGATGCAACCCATGACCAAAAGGTCAGGTTACAGAGAATTGAAGCTCAAAAGGATAATCGTTGAATGTGTGCTTAGGTTTGACATCCTCAAAATAAATATCGTAAGGGTTCTGATTTGATGGTTTTAGCTTAAAAGGAACCCTTCGACTCAATCTTCTGTTTCCTCCAAAATTAACTTCCCAAATCATAACTTCCAAGCTCCTATCCTCCTCATTCAGCATATCAAATTCCAGGACCTCTTGTATATTAATCACCCCGACTGAAATCTCCAAGTCTAAATGATGTGGCAGAATCAGAATTGACTTGGGTTTAATTATCTCAGAAATAGAATTATCGATAAGCTCAATGGGGTGTAACTGATAATCAGGGCATTGAATTGATTCCTCCAGAAAATGCGATTCTGGATCCGTAATGTGTGCCCTAAGATCAGTTTCCTCAATTATTGGGCTATCAAATAATCTATTAGATTCCTCAGGCCTAATCGTCTCACAGAAATCGTGTTCAGAAAACTCGCGTGAGACTTTACAACTTGAATCTTCACCATCAGGATCCGGATCAATGTATGTCCCAAAATCAGTTGTCACTTTCTGTTCCAAGGAGACATACGTTTCCTCGTAACCCGGCTCAGGGATCTCAGGTGAAGAAATCAGATCTTCCTTAATTGGTTGCTTTAATTCAATCTGGTCAGTCTCATAACACGTGTCCCCCCCAACAGGTGCCTGAGCAGGTAATGTCATTGGCTTTCCTGAAGAGGGTTCATCCTGGGAATCATCCCAAGATTGAATCAAAGCAACCACGAATCTCATCCTCAATTTTGCTAATTTCCCAAGTAGAAACTCACCCGGGTTCTTATCCTTAATGTCCTGGAGCCAATCCAACAAAGACTTATTCAAATCATCAATCATTTTAATCAGGGGCTCCAATCTCTCAATGCAAGGTATTGGCTGAACTTCTAAAGTTTGAATGATATTCCTCAAGTTAGCCAGAACCTTATCTTGAACCTGGTTAACCTGAACCAAATGAGTTGGTTCAGGGTTGGGAGAGTTTGGGCTCAATGCAAAGGAATTAACGAATTGAGATTCGTTATACCCTTCCTTATAATAGGTCATTTCAGATTGTTGAAAAGATGGTGATGACCTAAAGGTAGTGAAATCAGAGGATGGGTAAGGATCGGTGTATCCTTCTTGATTGTAGATCGTATTAGGTTGTGCATGAAAGGAAGACGATCTATAATCGATGTAGCTCTGAGAAGGATAGAAATCAGAATCAAAGTGTTCAGGGTTAGTCCCTAAACACGGGGGTCCGGAATTGTATCCCCAATCCGAATTATTCCAACTAACTGATGGTTGATTATAGTATGAGTTGGGATAATTGTCATGTTGAGGATAATTAACAACAGAAGGGAAAGAGCGGGAATGAATGAAATATGTGGAAGGATTCATGAGATACGGGAGGAAGAAAAGTGTCCTGCAATACAAACAATCAAACCTGTCCTTAAATGGGTTAGCCTACAGACCTACAGACTCCCAAAACCCATCTTGAGATAAAGGAACGATTTGATCTACTTCTGTCTGTTCAATCCAACCAGTTAGAAGGAGGGACTGGAGAGAAGGTTCTTCCTTCGGCTTGTGCCTCTAGTTCCTAGTGTAACCCCCAGCCGCGATCATTTGACTTTGCTCCCCTAGCTAGACATCAGATTGAACAGTAGAAACAGACTAATCAAAAATAATCTCGTTCTGAGTTCTGAAGAGCGAGTTCAATCCTTAAGGCCAACGTCTACTCTGTTTTATTTAGGGCTAGGTTTGAATGTTCTTTGGAATGTGATGGGCCCTTTAAATGGGTTGTGCCCTTAATGATTGATTGATTTGTGTGTGCGTGCACAACCAGTGGTTTTCAAGCAAGATTGTTTTTGATGTGGTGAGTTTTAAGGTTCAAATCTTGCTTAGTAGCTTTTAGGATTCAACTTTAGGTATTTTCAAACAGGTTTCGTTGGCACACCAGGTTTTGCAAGCACAGGTGAAGATGTTTTCCTTTAAAGTTTAAAAAAAATGTGGAGTGCCTAGTAAATCCCTAAGAGTTGAACCTAATTGGCAGCTACTTGATGAGTTGATTTTAATTGAAGTGGTGCAGCCCAAACAACTCAAACAACTGGCCACAAATGCACCACTAAGTTAGGCACACAAAGATGGTTAACTTAGAATGATTTCTACTCTTTTATGTGTTGCTTTATGTGTACCGGTTCCACAGATCAGAACCCGGTTGAGTAGAAACAAATCAATTTGGTTAAGTGCCTTTGAATGTGGGTGTACGTTGTGTGTTTGTTGAAAATTGCCCCACAGAATTATCTTTTTATTTTTTTTATATAAATGAAGGTGGAATGAATGTGAGTGAGAATCCAAACAACCAAACTATTCCTAGGATTTATGCAAACACCTAGGTTAATTGGAATTTGGATTCAATGTGGCGAATGAAATCTATGGAGGGGGAAAGAATAGGGGATAACTTACAAAACCTTCCACAGCACTTTACTCCAATCTACCGCTTTTTCTCACCTCAAAAGAGTACCTGCAATTACAATAAGAAAGGAGAAAAGTGAGATAAATGATTTGTAAGTTACAAAATGTGAAGAGAAATCAAAGATCATTGCCTCCCTAACAACGGTGCCAAAATGTTGAACATTACGAAATGGTCCCCGGCAACGGCGCCAAAATGTTGAACGTTACGAATGGCTACGCTAACGTGTTTGGTTTTGGAAAACCTGTCGTTGTAGCTTGAAAGCGAAGAATTCATGTTCAACAAATAAAATTTATACCGAAATTGAAAGTCCGGGTCGAACACAGGGAGGCGGAAGTTTGATTTAAAAACTACGCATTTCCTTTTATTTGTCAGGGAATAATTCAATTTAAAACTATCTAATTATTTACAATAAATAGAAGAGAGAGAGAGTAAGAGAGAAAGAGAATATTACACAAAGAAATCAAAATGAGATGTGGAATAAACAAGGAATTTATCATTGAGGAGATTGTTCATTACGACTAGAAAGCATAAAATAATTACACTAGAAAGCAATAAATTTACTCTAGAAAGCATTAAAAGAATGGAGGGAGAAATATCCTCCTCGACGATTGCTTGGAGGACGAGCAAAACTACACTAGAAAGCAGTGAATCTATACTAGAAAGCAGTAAAAAGAATAGGGAGAGAGAAATCCTCCTCGACGGTTGCTTGGAGGAAGAGCCAGACGGGACGATGCCTGGACGAAGGGGAATGAAGCAGGACGAAGGAGGATGAAGTAGAAGAATGGGAATGAAGCAGCACGCCGTCGTCGTCGCGGGATCCACTTCCGAAGGGGAAAGAAAATTTGGACTTTATCTCGCGAGAAGCATCCCGGGTGTGGGACAAGCTTCTCTTGAGCTTTGGAGGGGTAGAGAGGAGAAGGAAGGGATGAGAATTTCGTATGGAGGGGGTCTCCTTTTATAGTTGCAAGGAGTGGGGGCAAAATGGACATTACAACTTCAAAATAATAAATCAGGGGTCTTTAGTGACGGATAAATCCGTCACTAAAGCCCCCAACGTGGGCGTAGCTTCTGCGCCCACGCACGCCGCTTCAGCTGCCCACGCGTGCAACGGCTTCCCACGTCCTTTGAATCTCAGCCGTCCGATCGCAAGATCGAACGGCTTAAGTCAAGCCATCACCCGCTGCGCTGCGCGCCCATCCGCATGCGATCACGTGTCCATGCCGCGTGTGTAATAGCGCATCGACTCTATCGGGCGCACGCAGCTGTTGGATCTCCATCTGACGCTCCACGAGCCTCAATTGCCCGCACCTTCCAGCGCCTCGCTGCGGCTCGAACTCGCGCCCGCCGCTCGCGAAAGCGCGCTCGACTGCTGCACTATGGGGCGCGGATGGTCGAGCGGATGCTTTTAGGCACGGTCGACCACAACCGTTGGATCAAGATCCAACAGCGGAGAGCGAGCGGGTGCAAGGCCTTCGTAGAATGCATGCGGCCGTTTGGGCGGTCGAGATGGCACCACGTGGCACCATCTTGGCCGTCCATCTTCTGGAAGTTGTAGATGGTGCCACAGATGTCGGATTGACTCGATTTTTGCGTCGTTGGGCTGCGATCGTCGATCTGAATTCATCTGTGCAATCGGATTTTTCATCTGAAGTGTGGATTTTCACCATCCTGGCCCTTGATCTTCTAGGGTTCATCGGTCACTATCTGATGCTACGGATGCCTGATTAGGGCGATCTTGGAGTCGTTGAACTCCAATCGCCGCCCTGATCACATCCATACGGTTGGATCTTTGATTCGAGGTCCCGATAAAATATTTACCCTGTCCACGCACATAAAAAGAGACAATTAACCTCCATTTTATTCAAACTACTCTAAATGCAAGATGATGCATGTTATGCAATATTTATATCCTGAAATGCAATCCTATGCTTAAGAACATGCATAAATAAACATTTTAAGTAGTGTAAATGTGTTTACATCAGTAGGGATTCACACTAGTTTGCCTTGTCGGACGTGAAGGAGACAAAGACTCCAGTGGGGGAGAACAATGTGGAAGGAGGTATGGGCTCCTGCTTTGACGGGTGAGAGGCAGACGAAGGTGGTGAAGGCATTGGGCCTCTCAATGTGACTATTGGGAGGCCGGAGGAAGGAGGAGAAGCTCGCCAAAGCTCAAGTCAGAGATGGCTGGTGAAAGAGGAGAAGAATGGATTTGGCCTAGAACCTGGTTAAGTTTCATCGAGGAATACCCTAGAGCATATATAGAGCTCAAATTTAAGCGTAGTCAGGAAGAATTCCAGAGCTTTGAAGTAGGAATCAGGGGGTTTTCCTTCTTGCAAATCCCTTGCTCAGTGGAGCTTCTCAAGCTTCATTTTGGGCAAGAAATCACTTCCAATCAAAGAGAATCTCCTAAGCAACAATCCTTACAAATTTAGAGGGATTTAAGTATGAATTGAAGGAGATATGTTTGGTCAAAGTC
Organism: Thalassia testudinum; assembly: GCA_037157565.1. Classification (NCBI taxonomy): domain Eukaryota; kingdom Viridiplantae; phylum Streptophyta; class Magnoliopsida; order Alismatales; family Hydrocharitaceae; genus Thalassia; species Thalassia testudinum. The sequence continues at coordinate 20,032,418 of JAZHRO010000062.1, forward strand.
ATTGCATTTGGGTGTTGAAATTGTGATTAGGAAATAGGTGATTTTCAGGCAGTAGGGACCTCGATGTGAAGAAGATGAAGAACTAAGGGGCATAAATTAAGAAAACTTGAAATCTAGGGGTTTAGATGTGAGAAATAAGTATTTTAAGGGTAGAAATGCAAACTATGTCAAGATGGACTTTAATTGGGCCCAAATTTTGGTGTTTACCTAATTTGAACATAAGGGATCTAATGGTGAACTTGTATTTGCGTTTTGACAACATTTGACTAGGTAAATTGCATAGAAGCCCAAATCTAGGCAAATTCTCATCTAAATCTCTATTTTTTGTCAAAATGGGTTTAAATGGTCGAAGTGAAGGTACCAAACCTCTTAGAATATTTTTCAATGAATTTTAGGTGGTTCAGATTGAATTTATATCTACCATAATCCTTTCAATTTAAGTGCGATTGATAATTAGGGTTTTCAATACTATTTTAATTCTTGAAATGCATGAAACCCTAATTCAGTCTGTATGAGCCCACTTCTTTGTCTTTTAAGTTCATTTGGCTTTGAATTAATCCTTAATCAATCCTTTGGTTAATCTGCATGTGTGATTGAATGTTAAAACAACAAAATTAGCCCCATTTTCCAGTCTTCTTCTCAAATCAGTTCATTATGGAATTACGATCCTCAGACGATCATTTAGGAGCATTTATCACTGGATTCTGACTAAATTAAGTTAGTTATGATGAATGATGGTGTTACCATCACCCCTTAACTCCGACTTCTCTCCTGGGGCTACAGATATGCTGGCATGGTATTTGTTGCACCCCCCCATCAGTAATCTGGCTGCCTGCAAGGTTGAGATATTCCTGACTGGTCTACTCTCAAATCTACCATGAAACTCAAACTGTGGTACTCCTAGAATCTAGAAGGAAACTCTTTTCTCAAAATAATTGACCAACACGTGATGCCCTAACAGCCAATCCATACTAAAGATGGCATCGAAATCCTCCATCTCAATTTCCATTACGTCAGCTAGTAAATTGTAGGCCCCCATGTCCACCTCACAGTCTCTAAATACTATCTCAGCTACCCATAGCTACCCTGTTGGACACTTGATAACCAACAGTTCATCTAGAAGTACTGGTTATTTCCTTAGTTTCGTAGAAAACTCAAGTAATATAAAAAGAATGGGATGCACCAGAATCAAGCAGAGTAAAAACCAACCGCCAGTCAATTGCCACTATACCTGCCACCACTGATGGCGAGGCCTGCGTGTCCCTCAAAGATAGGGCATACACTCATCCTGCCGGTGAAGGTGCAGAAGAACCGATCACACTCTGAGTAGGCCTCTATCCTGGGGCTACCACACCTCCTCAGAACCACTGGGAGTGTCTATCACGAGTCTAATAAGTCTGAGCTACCCCCCCATTCCGTATGGAAGACATCCCACCCTGGGTCCTGACGATGAGATTTTCGCTTAACAAGATGATAATGAAAATGTGTCATTGTTGTATTTTATGTGGTGGAAATCTCATATAAAAATTCATTAAATCTAACCACAATGATTAGTATGTCATATCCACAGGAAGGAACAATAGCAATAAATTCACGAATACTTTCTCTTTATATTCGCCCAATTATGTGCGAAATCCGTGCTTAAATCCGAGGCGAAATGAGGAGAACAGAAGAAAACACACAATAACTTGGGAATGAAAGCTTATGTGTGCAATTTTTTCTCAATAAAATGTTCAGTAAAGATGTGATCAGCGGTGGCATCTCATGTAATTTCCAACGGTATTCATACTAGAGAAGAATTGTGTAAATCTGAGTAACAATTTGATGCAATCGAAAGTGATAAACATGCACTGAATAATTATGAGAGAGCGTAAGTGTGCTGATGTAATTTCACCTTAATATATTAATCAATCAAAATAAAGTAATAGTGAACTTGGCAATGGCAGATCTTGTAATTATTAATTGGAGATGAAATAGGGGAAATCATCCCCTCGGGCGTGCACGAAGAAGAGTCGACGACTGGCTGTGGGAAGTTCAAAGGAGGTTGGTGTTGTCGAGGGCTTCGCATCGAGGGTCGCGCCGAGGAGAACTATGACCAGAGCTCTCACCGGCGATGAGGAGGATGGCTGGTGGTAGGGGCTGGCCACACTTGCACGTGGACTGTTGTCAGCCCGTCGAAGGGTGCGGTGGTGCCCGTGGGGTCAAGGTGGGCACGTTGGCATTGATGGAGTGAAGAATTTTTGCTTGTGGTGGTGACTGCGTTGTCGTGGCTTTGGGTTCTTTCAACTGGTAGAGAAGAAGAAGAAGAAAAAGAGAAGGAGGAGGAAGCCAGCTTGCTACGGGGATGGCGCATGGCATGCACTAGGCGGCTCTATGCAAGCAAGGGCATGGTGTGGCAAAGCTATGGCTGTGGGGCTGCGAGCAGGTGCGGTGATGGTGATGGTGCATGCAATGATTGTTGGGTGCGCTGGAGGAAGAAGAAGGTAAGGCAGGTGGTTTGTGGATGATGGTGTTGATGGCGATGATGGTGTGTGCACTGTCACTACACACACCACGGTAGGGGAAGGTTGACAGTGGAGAGCTCAGGCCACGGTGCATGCTTGGTCCATGGTGCAGGTGATGGGAGGACCACAGTGGTTAGGCGTGGCTTTTTCAAACTTCTACGTCTATTTTTCTTTGGCCGCAAACTTCTCCAACCACTCGGCGTAGATCGTGAGTGGTTGGAATAGAAAGATAAGCTCTGGCTGTTCTTCATCAAACGTCCGATCAACACTCTAGACATCTTAAAAAGTGTGGATAGCAGTGAGTCCATGATGGAGGTTCTCAGACATCCAAACTAAGCTCAGGACATCATATAGAATGACTTTAGACGTCTAAATAATGCCTTCATGTTTCTTGCACCTAGCCTGCATCCACCAAATGATTATCTTATCATATCATATGTTATTAAATTTAAAAGTGATGCATAAAATTATATGCAGACTAAGGTGAATTACCATATAACTCATAATCAATTTACAACTAAGAATAGTTAATTAAAGAGTACTTAGACCAAATAATGATCCACTAAAGTGGACTTATCAGGTCACTACCTTTGCTGGGCAGTCCCTCCTAATGTGGCCTTGCTGGCCATACTTATAGCAAGATTGTTGCTTTGGTCCTGACTGTGTCCGTCCTGCGGTTCCCTAAGTCTGTGTCGGCGCAGCAAGACGAGGTTGAGTGTATCCTGAGGTTGAGGTCGGTGCCTACTACTGAGAAGCCCGAGGTACAGGTGGTGTCACTCTATATGGCTAGTACCTCTAGTCCCTCCGCTTTTGGAAACAGTTCTGGAAATCCCACTCTACCTCGATCCTCCATTGAAGCTCTTACGAGTCTCAACGTCACCCTGCTCATACTTCATGGTCGTTTCAACCACCTGGACGAAAGTGTCCAACTCATACTTATCTCCAATCGAAGTCCCTGAACTAACTTCCAATGCTTGTCAGCTTCAGAGGCTACTGCAGTCATCTTAAAGCACGAGAGCTTGATGAAACATGTCCAATACTCATTAACAGTCATCGAACCCTACCTCAGATTATGGAACTCGAGCCTCCTTTGATCTTGCTAGGTCCTAGGGTAGTACTGGTCACTAAAGAGCTCAAGGAAGTGAACCCAGGACACCACCCGAGTGCCCTCCTACTCGCGCACAGATACCCACCAACGATGTGCCACACTAGCCAGCTAAAAAGTCGTGAAAGACACCCTACAGTCCTCCTATGGGCGGATCGTGTGGAAGGCCTTCTCGATATGCTGTATCCAATCGTCCACCCTCGTAGGATCCTCATCCCTCTTGAAGGTTAGGGGCTTCAGCTTCCAAAACTCAGTGAAAATCTGCCGGCACTGATGCAGAGGGTCCACTAGTTCGTCCTTCGATGGGGGAGGCTCACGGTTCTCCCCACTTTCCTCATGTGCAAGCACATATACACTCAGAATCGAGTGCTACTCCTAATCACCACCTCCCCCTCCTCCTGCTTACAATGCAGGAGGTAACCACTGCTCCAGCATCTTCAAGAAGGTCTCTGTAAAGGCTTGGAACAGAGCAGTCAAGTCCAGATCCTATTGAAGGGGATTAGCCTGTCGATCACCATCAGTCCAACTACTAGCACTAGCTTTCCTAGTCTTACGTGGAGCCATCTCCATCTACATAGTGGAAATTTCAATGTCAGTAATCACAATTCCGTAACAAAATCAGAAAATGTGGAAATCATGTGAGTCAGATTTCCAATCAATTGACAAATGGGTACTCATCATTTAACACATTTTGAATGTTCTCATGGCTTTTCGAGTTGTTCTACGGCTTGGTGGGGTGACCTTGCTCTGATACCATCTGTGATGACCTAAGTCCCATCAACCGACAGAACCTGAGTCGCCAACTGCTAACCACAAGCACAACCAACCACAAGATCGCAATCACCTAGCACATAATCATAGAACATCAATAGCCATGCATTCATTCATAATGCATTAAATAAAAGGAATAAGGTGTTGACAAAATATAAAGAAGAATCCACCCTAGAAACAAGAAAGTAACAAGTGCTCAAGTGCAAGTACAATCACCAAAAGATAGGAAATAGAAAGTCTAATAGTGGAAAGAGAACAGAGCTAAGGAGACACTAGGCTCAAAATAGACCATCTCCTAAAGTAGGACCTGATCCTATAGCAAATGGACCAATAGCAGCCACTACCTGGAAGCGAAAATACATAGTTTGTTAATTTTGTGTTTTGAAAATCGTTGTAATGCGTAAATCCATTTCGCTTTTAAAATTTATAACCTAGATAGTGAGTATCTAGGGTCGTCCAAAAAGGCAATTGTTGCAATTATAAATCCCTTGCTTGAAAACATGGAAATCAACTTTCTTTTTGGTGTTTTTCAATATATGCCTTTTTTTAGGGTTTTTGACTTAAGAAGACAATACAAAGATTGGTGGTGAAAAAGACTAAACCTATCTTAGCACTAGCTGACAAGAATGTCTTCTTCCCAAGCTCACCTTAAGCAAGTGAGGGCCTAGGATAATTGAGAAGAAGGTGTGAAAATGCTCAAACAAAATTAAAGCAAGAAGATGATGTACCAAATTTAAAAAGGTAATTTTATAAAAAATGAATTCTTATTTACACTTGTTGAGGAAAGCTTCTAAAAAATAATTGAAACTAAAGATAAATGAAACAAAAATCCTGATTATGTTGGTGAAGAAGAGATGCTCTTGCTCCAACTACGACTGCTCCCATAGTTAAAAAGGGCTCCTTCTCCTTCTCTTTGCAGTAGGCTCCTCCTAGCTGATGTCCTCCAAGGCAAACCCTAAGGGGGGGTGCCTTAAACTTCTCCCAAGGCATGCACCACCCTTTCTCCTCCAATGCTTGGCCATCCTCCTTGATGTGGAATGCTCCACCTTCTTGGTGTGGCACAAGGTGAGGGAATCAGGAGAAGAAGGCACTAAAGGGGCGGGTGATGTGCCCCCTTAATCTTCTTCTCTACTCCTTCTTGGCCATAGGTATGAGGTGGTTATAGGGTAGATTTAACTAAAGGGAGGATTGGAATTATGTGGTGGTAGGGTAGGGTATTTATAGGATGGGAAATGGTGGTTGGCATGACCTTTGGATGGATGGCTAGGATTGGATGATGAGGGTAGTTGGTGATCCAAGGGAGAGGTAAGTTGGCGCCACCTAAAGGGCATGATGGGTGGTGGTTATGGTGACCAAAGGGCACCTAAAAGTGGCACCAACCATTGAAGGGTGCCATGCGTTGGTGCCAACTTGAAGGCTTTTAGAAGGAAGGTGAGGTGGATGGTGGAGATGGATTTAAGGGGAGATATGTGGCGGAGATGAAGGGGATTTTGGAGGGAAAAGGTGGAGCCAATTGGGAGGTGGTTATGCGTGGTTTTGGTGCCACTTTGTGGTGGCTTTTGGAGGTAGTGGGTAGGCTAGGTTGGCTCCAAGGTGAAGTGGACTTAAGATTAGCTTATGTGAAGCTTAGGTAGACTTGGAGTGGAAGGTCATGTAGGTGGAGTTGGGGTTAGGCTTTTGGTGCCATGGAGGTGGATTTAGCTAAGCTTAGCTAGTTGTGGAGTAGAGGAGTAGAGAAGGAGGAATAAGGAAGCTAGGGTTTGAGGAGAGGAGTTGGACAGAGGAAGTCTGGAGCTGAACCAGAGGTGGCAGCCACTGAAGAGGGTGGTACGAAGCTATTTTAGCTACTTAGCTTGCTAGTTCTTTGCTAGTTGCTAAGCCAAGCTAAAGTAAGCTGGCTTCTACCACAAGGAGCTGAGGTGAGCTGGGTTTGGTGCTCCTGAGGAGGATCAAGCTGGTTGAGGCAACTAAGGTAGCTTAGCTCAACTGAGTTGAGCTAAGCTGAGTCCCCGGGAGTTGGACTTGAGCTTCCTAAGCTGAAATAAAGTCATCTTCAGCTGGATGGAGTTGAGTGGAGCTAGATATTGCTGGACCTGTGAACTGATGGGAGCTGATGGGAGCTAGACTCAACTAAGTTGAGTTGGATCGGAGCTAACTTGAGCTAAGGTGAGCTAAGATGAGCTCTCTTGAGCTACCATTCAACTAAGATGAGCTGAATGGAGCTGGGATGAGCTAACCCTAGTTCAAGTGAGCTGGATTCCAACTATGGTGAGCTGGATCAAGCTGAGTTCCAGCTGGTTTGGGATTCTCCTTCACCAATTGCCTTCCCGAGTGCTAGGGTTCTAGGGATCTGACAAACTATTTATCCCTAACACTTACAAAAACACATCGAAACAAAATAAAAAATGCAATGCATGCCTAACCTAAATGATGCCTAAATGCAACCCAAAAACCTGTTTGCGGAGCAAAATCCTAAGAGCTAGGTTTGTTTTAATGCAAAAGAATGATGATAAACTGGTGTTTATCACTACCCTCGACTGCACAGCAAACCTAAGTACGGAACCCGGAAAACACATAAATAAAAACTAAGTAGAGTAGAACAACTACAACAAGCGGCTACAACAAGAAAAGGAAGGAAAGAAGGCATTGTATCAGCAATTATTTCATTTGTTAATTACTACTTATCCAATTCTATTTATGCATTGAAGCCTGCTTTATTATAGTCCATAATTCGTCAATCAACGTCTCAGGGCACAAGATGATTTCGTATAACCTCCTAAGGTGTAAGATCGATATAATCCACCCTCTTGGCCGAGAAGACGGCATATATCCATCGAGTCACCATGCTCTGTCACCCTGGGGTCTTTACAGAAAGGGGTGGTGGCTACGTGGTGTAATGTGAACACATACAAGAATTATGTATGCTGAACCACAGACAAGCAATGACCCACCCACTGGTAGAGAAAGAAACCACTCCAAACCTCAAGCCACGCATCCTGCTATCCCAGCTGGCCGCTAAGCCTAACCAAAATGTCATAGGGAGGCCAACAACTCCCTAAACCAGTCAAGAACCAGTCAAAAAAGGCCAAAGATAAAACCAAATCCAGCGAGTAGTGGGCTAAGCCAGTTATCCATCCTCTAAATCGCGACTAAACTACTGTATTGATTTAATTCCTCAAGTCTAGATGATTGTATCATTAATTGCTATTATACCCAACCATACTAACCATTATGCTTATTAATTTTAGAATTACCAGACATTCACATTATTCTCTAACTTATTCGTTTACATGTAGTTTCCAATTTATGATAGTGGTCCCATAGTGTTTATCAATTAATGGACACAACGGAACTTGTTTCATGTAAATCGGAGTATGTTTAATGCATGCGATAATAAGGGTACATGGGATCATTAAATCTTAATTATTCACATAGAATCCAATTAGTTCACATTAAAGCATCTAAAATTAGAATAAAATATCAGAAGGTCCTGGACTCAGCAAAAGAGGAAACTATTAGGGTGTAAAGTCACGTTTTAGGATGATTAAGTTATAGTATAACGTGAAAATACGTCGAAAGAAATAATAAACATCACAAGATGGTGAGTCCTAGTCAAACTCAGGGAGGCAGAAAACAACTTGCTTATAAATACAGATTTAGAACTAACTAGAGCTAGAATAATCAGATATATTTATATATAAAGAAAATTTGTTCAGATCAGATTGTTCAAACTAGAACTAGAACTAAAAAAAATTACTAAAATTACTGGAAATGAAAATAGCTATCTAGTTCTATTAGAACAAGGGCACCAAGGGTCGTCCTTGGTGGCCTTTGGAGAGGTTGAGGAGACCAGCAGTGGTGCACCAAGGTGGTCTTGATGGATGCCTCAGAGGAGGAGAGCGCTTGAAGAAGTCTAAAAATGCCTGGAGGGATAGATGGAGGAGGAGATGCCTTCAGATGCGGGCTCTAGGGTCCTTTTTATAGCAAAAATGAGGGGCAAAGTAGGTATTTGACCCTCCAAACTGTGCAACAGCCTTGGATTGATCAGATTCGTCGATCAAAAGACCAACGGATCAGATCGTGTCCTAAAATAGCCTCTAATTATGACACGTGGCATACTCTGGGCCCTCAGAAATCGATCTTGCGACTAAGAGCACACGCGCCCACCACCTCTATTCTTTTTCTTGCATATGCACAGGCGTTTGATCTTGGTCGTCTGATCGTAACACGTGCTTGCACCACCTTTTGAATCACATGTGCAATGGCACATTCACACAAGCGTGCATCTTCGCGTTCGCCACACTGCCTAATCAGACACATGATAGCGCGCCACACATTCATGCCTGTGCCATCGAATGAAGATATAATGCTCCAATTTTGTCGCACCTCTCTGCCTCTTCAATTTTGCATTCTACACAATTTGAATGCTAAACACCGGCTGGATTTTACATGCGCTAACCAACGCTAAATTGATCTTCTCCTTGATGAAGTGCTTGGAGACAAGTGGACGTGGGGCATTTGTGGCCGTTAGATGATGTTCCAATGGCCCACAAGGTTGTTAGGCAACTATGATGGTGCTATGTGGCACCATCATGGTCGTCCATCTCTTTGCTTTGTAGATGGTGCTGTAGGGCTCCGATCAAGTTGATTTTTGCACTATTGGACTATGATCATTTATTCAAATTCATCCGTGCGGTTAGATTTGGCATCTTTGGTTTGAATTTTTGCCACCTTGCTTCTTGGCCTTGGCTCGTCTGCGAACTTCATAAGATGCTATGTGAGTTCAATCAAGACTATCTCAGAAGAGTTGGACTCCCGTCGTCGTCCTGAACAGATCCGTACGATCAGATTCATCATCTGCAACACTGAATTACCTGCAATTGTTATTACCAATTAATTAGAACATAATATAGCATTATTATTTATAAAGCTAGCAAATCGACTTTGATGCAAAATAAGATGCTTATGCATGCATTATTCCTAAGTTAAGCTAAGATCTAACTTAATTTAGGTAGATTAGGACCTATGATTGTTGTGCAATCATACCCCCACGCCTAAATCTTGCTAGTCCCTAGCAAATGCAAGACTAAATGTATTCTATCAAGAGTTTGACTAGTGATCTATTTCTTTTGTTTTCATCCAAAAATTTATTGTGACAGTGTACTGTTGTAGCCTATACAACAGATCCAAGCGACTTGCTTGAACAGTGGCTACAATGGTCGGGCGATCCGCACGACCGCCTACTGCCAGTGCTGTGAGTGCGGACAGCTCGGCGCATGCGGTGGAGTGGCTTCGGCTGGTGGCTTGCGGGTGGGATGTTGCGACAAAGGGCGCAGAGAGGGCTGCTAGCGTGCGCGGTGGAGGGCAAGGGCAACCTGCTGCTTGCGCGGAGACTTGCGGGTGCTGGCTAGGGTGTGTGGTGAGCTTGGCCGGCCGCTGCAGAGGCATGCAGTGGCCGGTTGCAGGTGAAAGAGAGAGCGCAGTGCGAAGAAGCTGGAGGCGAGGGCGCCTGCAGGCACACGCGGAAGGCCTACGTGCGCTGCTGCCACCTCGCTGCTGCTGCTGTGGGGCTTGGCCAGCTGCTGCAGGGCGTGTGGTGGCCGGTTGAGCTTCACAGCTGCAGCTTGGTGGTATTGGCTGAAGTGCTTCAAATGTAAAAACGAGGAAAGAGCCACCACGCCCACCGGCTCTTTGGTGAGCTCGGCGGTGGTGGACTCACGGTGGTGGTTGTGCACCACCATGAGGTGCTCCTATCCGTCGGGTGTCTCCTTAGAGGAGGAGGGCCGACATATGGAGGGAGAGGGGACGGTGGCCTAGAAGGAGAAGTTGCTGGGTTTTTTTCATGGAGGACCAGGCTGGCCTTTGCAAAGGAGGAGCCGTGGATGTTTTATAGAGGAAGAGGAGAGCATGCACAGCCATGCCCTGGCTGTGCATGCTCATGCATGGCTCATGGCAGGGAGTGGGCTACTGCGGCTGGCAGGGAGAGTTGTGTATGCGGCTGGCAGGGAGAGGTAGCCGCAGGGAAGGGCCTGAATAGGGAATGGCACGAGGAGAAGAAGTGGTTGCCATGCGGCCACGGGAAGAAAATCAAAAAGAAATAAATAATGAAGATGGAATTTTTGCAAGGCATCATTTAAGGAAAATGTGAATTGCGAGGCCATTTTATTCACTCTCCTCCCCTCTCAATTAAATGCATGCATGCATGTATTTTTACAAATGCGACTATGGAACCCTAATATGCACTGGTAATGCTAGGAAATAGCACAAGACGACACAATTGCAGGTGTATATTTGCGGTACAATCATACCCCCATGCCTATCTTTTGCTAGTCCCTAGCAAAACTTTTTTTTTTTGTTGTATTTAGAAATGATCTTTAAGCTGAAGATTTTCTTCTGAGGCAACATAAGTGTGTTTATTGTTGTATATTGTGAGAACCAATTGTAGAGAAGACTACCAGTACTTTAAGTCTCACATGACATAGATCATCTCTCGACTAACCAGGACTCTTGATATTTAAACCTTAAGTACGATTTCCAAGACCCAAGAGGTTTTTGCCGTACTTGAGAGCTCAAGAGGTTATGGCTTGTGTTTAGTGAAGGATCAAGACTGACCAGATGAACATTAAGACTCAAGCCTAGGTGATGAGAGCCTCATCATGAGCCATAACTAGCTCATTTTGACCCAATAAAGAAGATAAAAGCTCCTACATAACCTAGAAGAAGGCCTAACTGAAGGAACAAGTGCCCTGAGAAGAAAACATGAAATAAAGGTTAAAACTGCAATTTTACCATTGCAGTACGTAAACAGGATTTCTCAGAGGCAAAACATAGGTCAAATGGTATAAATGAGATAAAAAGTGGGTTGAGTCAATCAGAAATGGGTTCATGTGCAATCTAAGAACTAAATGACACTTGGTAACCCTAAAACAGACCCTCTTAAATTAACAAGGTTCCGGTCAGAACAAAAATCAAGTAAACCCTCTATAAATCATGGAAAAACACACTCTAGGGTTTAGAACACTTAATTTGGCCTTTGGAACCTAGTTTGACCTAGATTAGGGTCCTAGCTCTTCAATTAACCTAATTTGGGTTTTTACGCAAAATGTCCAGTCAAACGAGGTCAAACCTGAAATCTAACTTCGCCATTGGATTCCTTAGGTCCAAATTAGGTTTGTACCAAAATTTGGACCTAAGGAGGGGTCATCTTGACCTACTTTGCAATTTAGTACACCCAAATCACAAATTGGTCCCTATCTTTTGAATACCGCTGTAGAGAGCCCCCTAGGTTCTTCGCCTCCTTTGCAAACCGGTCCTGCCGCCAGTGCTAGGGCAGAACCGAGCTCCGGCGAGGTTCGAAGAGGGATTGCTCTCTAATCCCTCAGAGATTCCCTCCCAGAAATGGAAGGAGGATTCTCTGAGGAATTCCCTTCCTTATAAAGTCAATTACAATTGCTGGTGTGAACCCAATCTCTCGTGCGAACGGACGGGAGATTTGGGTATCCTAACTCCTTTCCATCTCCGACGACCAACTTCAGGCAATTACGTGCCCTTCACGCCCTGCACACCCAGTCCAGCGCCTATATAAGAACCCACAACTCCAGCCGAACAGGCTAAGCTTGATTTTGACGGAGCTCCCTTCCAAATTCCTCCCTCTCCCATCTCCGGCCAAACGACCCACAAGCTCCGGCGACCTCCTTCCCTCCTTCTCGTCGCTCTGCTGCCATACCAGCAGCAGAGTCCTCTCCGCCGCTATCTCCCGCGTCGCGCTGTACCCCGCGCACGCACTTCTGACCTCGTCTTCGTCGCCGCTTCCTCCCTCAGGGTCTTTCTTCCCCGACAACGGCAGTTACGAGCCGTCTTCTCCGCCGCCTCCCTTCCCTCCAGACAACCCCAGATACGTTCTCCATCCTCTCCTCTCTCTTTTCCCCCAACTATTTTACTTGATTACCCCTCGACAGTACCTAACCGCCTTCATCTTCCTCGCCTCCGACTGCACTCCGGCGAGCCGCCCACACCACTCCGCCACTCCATACGGCTCGCCAATCACCTCGTGAGCTCCGCCTCACCACCAGGAACTCGCTCCACCCCACAACTGCCACTCCAGACCTCCATAACTACCCCCCGAGCAACCCACCATCTCCGGCCATAGGTTGACCTAGGCACGCATGCCTAGGCCGACCGACAACCTGCAGCATCACCCACCGCCTTCGTCGTGCTGCGGCGAAGGTTTCCAGCTATTCTGATTGGGCCAATAGGCCGTTCTGTGGAATCTCAGGTGAACGTCCCGGCCGCCATTAACAGCCGAAGCAGCAGGAAGCTTGGAGCAGCAGTAGGCGTCAGGCTTCCCAGGCGACAGGTGCAGCTGGCTCTCGCAAGTGTCGCGAAGTAACTGAGTTCAGCAGGGAGCACCAGCAGGGCCTTCAGCGTGGGCAATTGCACACGAGAGTCTGCGGGCGCGCGCAAAGGAAAGGCGGAACGTTTAGTCCCACATCGTGGAATCTCAAGGCACAGGTATGGTATAAAGAGTTTTTGTGATATAGCTTTACTGCCTCGAAAGCACAGGGGTGAGGTCCCTCACTGACCCCACCCGCCTCGTCCGCGGCCTGACCACGCGGACTTGGTGGATCCGACCCGACCTAGACCTACGCACTCCTCGCGCATCACACCACCTTCAGGTGCGCCTGGTCCCGGGTACGATCCGACCCGATTAATGCTTGTGGCTCTGGGAGAGCGGCTCTGAGTGAATTGCTTGAGAGAAAGAGACGTGCGGGTAGCAGGAGAAGGGTTAGGTTTTGCTCCTGTTCGCAGGAGAAGGACTTGGCCGCTGCAGAAGAAGGAAAAGCAAGCCAAAGAAGAAGACAGAAGAAGAAGAAAGAAGCCTTCGCAGGAGAAGGAAAACAGAAAGATTAGAAGTCTTCGCAGAGAAGAAGAAGAAGGACAAGGGAAGATTGCAAAGAGATCGGAACGGCAAAGCAGAAGGAAAGATACAGAAGCAGAAAGGAGAAGAAGGAAGAAAGGAAGAAAGATCACATTTAAGACGTCTGATACATAAATCAGACGTCTAATTCTACTTTTTCTAAAAACTCTTTGAATCAATTATATTTGCATGTAACAGTTGTATTCTTGGGTTTTCCAAAGTACTGAGATTGCTCCCTATGTTCGACCTCAGATACTCCGATTTTCGAGTAATAAAAATCTTTATTTGTTTTGAACGCTTTCGCGGCTATACTACAACACGATATTATCTTTTAACAAACCGCACAAAAGCGTGACGAACACTAGGGTTTCACGAATTTTTAAGTACAGGTTGGTCCCAATTTCAACTCGTGTTTTCGGATTGACCCTGAAAAGATGACGGAAAACTCAACTCTCATTTTCTGACATTTGTGGCTCATAGGGTATTTGTGACTTGCCCTAAAAAACTTTTACGGTAGAGACATTTGCGAAATATACTAACTTACTTGCAACTTCTCTTTTTTTTTTTTTTTTTTGAATCATGTCAGTATATCTCTTACAACATTATTTGAAGGAACACACTTTTCTTTTTGGTGGGAGAGTTTTTTTTTGGTGGAAAGAGTTTCTCCTAAACACAAGACTAAAACCTGGGATAAAAAGTCTACCTGTGTGCACAGGTAAGGACTCCACCTTCCCCAATGAACACTAGGGTTGGATCTTATGTTCGCCTAGTCTTTCCTGATATGTGTAGTGTGAACCAAGTTTACTTAAGCTCTCAAGTAGAAGCAAACCAGCTGATCCTGTACTGGTGTCTCAGGTACAAGAATACGTCCTTAGTCAGGAGATATTCCGATCTATCTTGTCAATGCTCAAGTGAATTAAGCCAAGCCTGAGCGAATCAAGCTTCTGTCGCCTGGAAAGTCTTCAAAATAGAGGTTGAATATCCATAAACACTTATTATATTTTTGTTTCAGCCTTTAGATCATTACTAAACACCATTTATTATTATTATATATATATATTTTTTTTTCTTTTTCTTGCATATTTATAAATAGGTGGAAACTGCATGATACCATAAAATACCCAGATCCTATGGATGCCTATCCACCCCACCATGCCAAACAATACTATGTCCTCATATGCATGTAGGGAAAGGTAGAGAAAGGATGAAAGATTGGGTAACGAGAGCTGAGGTGCAGGGTATACAGCAGGGTGGTAGGGTGGGTGGATGGTGGGTGGTGAAAGATCTGCCATTTTCTGCAACAAGTCAGGAGGAAGTAGTTGGCCCTCAGATTGGCCAAGAAGAGGGGCTTCTTGGATAGATGGATCCAAAAAGGAATAGCCCCAGTGAGTAGTATGTGGGCTCAAGGTCCTGGTGTGGATTTGCAAATCTGCCTGATTTGGCAGGAAAGAAAAGGCAGTCCGATCTTCAAGAGTATGGACCGGCGGTGAGCAGCCTGGATATGACTCAGACCACGAGGTATGGGAAGCGGAGAAAACCTCATCAGAAGTCTGGCCAGGAGAAGGTACGGGACAAGGGAGGGATGGGGAACGTCACAGTATGTGTTGATCAGGCAATCATCAGGTAATCCACAGCAATCTGAATAGGTCCCCATTAGTCTGATACACGCACTGACGGTCATGTCCTCGTCAGACATGTCACCCTCGATGCAATCGCAATCAAAGTTCTTGACTGCCTTGAAGATGCTAAGCTTGATCTTTTCAGATCCAACGGCAATCTCAATACAGCCCGACTCGCAGTCGATAAGGGTGCGGGCTGTGGCCAAGAAAGGTCTACCAAGGATGATCGGACAATCAGAAAGTGAGCTAGGAACTTCCATATCTAAAACAAGAAAGTCAACAGGAAAACAGAGACTCTTGACCCTAACCACCACATCTTCCACCACACCCTTTGGGATTTTGACAGAACGATCTGCCAACTGTAACGTGACAGGGGTGGGTTTCAGATTTCCCAAGGAAAATTTTTCAAGCATGATGGTCGGTATAAGATTTATGGAAGACCCTAGATCAAGCAGGACACGACTAAAATTGTAGGCTTGGATGCTACAGGAGATAAGCGGTGTGCCCGGATCTTTCTACTTCGGTGGTAGATTTGACAGTATAGCACAACTTGCATGAGGCGAGAGAACCACCAGATTCTTGGTTTTCTTTGACTGTCGCCTGGGTGTTGTGTAGTCTTTGAAAAATCAGGCGACAATAGGTATGTGGTCGATAGCCTCGAGTGGAGGTACCTTGATTTCTACGTCCCTGAACAAATTATGCAGGTTATCAAAGGCCTGCATATCTTTCTTTTTACCTTTTGGCTCCCTCAGTAGAGCCTCAGGGAATGGAACTGATTCTGGCACGAATTTGGGTGTATCGTCCTCTCGCGAATGCAGTGTGCATCCCAATTGAGAGGGCGATGAAGAAGAAGATGGGCCAGGATCAGGTCAAGGCGGATCGATGGTCTACTTACTGCTCCTCGTAGTGATAGCATTGGACGATGCGAGTCCAGTGGGATCATACGGCGGAGGAGGGTTCGCAATAGGGACATAAGAGTGCGGTGCTGTAGCGGGATTAGCCTGAAATCCCGGTGGAATGCTCAAAGCTTGCAGAATTTGATGAACCTGTCCCTGAGAAAGTTGTACTTGTGGTTGAGGACCACGGGGTACGAAATTTCGTGGGTTGGGAACAGGTTGGGCGGGAAGAGTGCCCTGAGATCGAGTCGCCATGCGTAGTTGACTGATCTCAGCATTCTGCTGCACCAATTGGTGCTGAAGAGAGGTCATGTTCCCTTCATGGTGCTTTGACATATCCATCATCATTCGCATCAATTTGTCAAGAGGACTTGATGCGTGTTCAGTTTGCAATACGCAAGGGCCTGATGGTGAATTCTCCATAGGATTAGACTGGGCCCTTGGGATGACGGGTGCAGATGGTCGCATTGGTCCATCCGCGGGGTTTTGTTACTGCGGGTTGTTGGACCATGCGAAATTTGGATAATTTCGCCACCATGGGTTATAAGTGGCAGAGAACGGGTTGTTCCCAAGGGCGCAAGCGTCTTCTATGCCAGAAGACGCATCTGCATGTAAGTATGCGTCCGAGCACACGGAGGCTTGGTCCTCCATGTCGAAATACTGGCTCACAGAATCCAGTTCCACATGCTTACGGAGTCGCTCTGTGTGATACTCGGTAAGGAAGGTCTTGCCTGGTTTCTTGGAATAAACCTGGTGTTGGAAGAATTTGGATTATGACGAAGTGGTGAGGTGGGGGTGTTTACCATAGTATGGGCGGGGTTGGCCAGAAGCTCGTCCAGCTTCTTGTGCACGACGAAGACTTCATCCAGTTTTTGTGTGATAGGGCTGAGATCAGTGGATGAATGGGAAGGCCCCGTGTCAACTTCGTGGACATTTCGGGGCTGGCTGGTATGATTAAAGGCAACAATGGAGGCATTGTTCATTGAGTTTTCACTCATATTTTCAAACAATTCGAATGCTCCATTCTCATCTTTATTCATAAAATTCCCTCCGCAGGAAGCGTCTGCAATCTGCTTCAAAGTCTCATTTAGCCCGTAGTAGAAAATCTGGGCAATATGCCACTTAGGCAAACCATGGTGCGGACACTTCCTGAGGAGGTCATTATACCTCTCCCATGCCTCATGAAATTGTTCGCCATTTTGTTGCGTAAATGAAGTGATAGCATGGCGAAGCGCATTGGTTCGCCTGATTGGGAAGAACTTCTTGAGAAATGCTGTTCGCATCTCTTCCCAAGAGTGGATGGTTCTCCCAAGGGTGCATAACCACTGCGACACTTTATCCTACAATGAAAATGGGAACATTTTCATGAGGACTATAGGTAACCCGATATTTCTTGGTTTAACAGTTTCAGCCAATCGGGTTAAGTCTTCCAAGTGGAGAAAAGGATCTTCACTTGCAAGACCATGGAAGTGGAAATTTATTAGGCCAATTATGTTAGGCTTCAGTTCAAAGTCGTCCCCGCCCATGGGGACCCGAATTTGTCCTATGGTCTCTGTAGCAGCAGGATTCTAATAGGAGCTAAGAGACCTAGGCTCCTCCCGTTCAGGAGGGTTCTGCATTTCCTCCAA
This sequence comes from Thalassia testudinum, assembly GCA_037157565.1. Classification (NCBI taxonomy): domain Eukaryota; kingdom Viridiplantae; phylum Streptophyta; class Magnoliopsida; order Alismatales; family Hydrocharitaceae; genus Thalassia; species Thalassia testudinum. The sequence continues at coordinate 20,049,858 of JAZHRO010000062.1, forward strand.
TGTTTCCCAAATGGCTTCCATTTTCTCATTATACATTTCCATTTGGGCTTGGAGGCGGGTTATGGGATCTAAGGTTCCACCACCTGGTGGGTTCTGAGGGCAGTTTCCTCCCTCGGGATTTGGGGGTGGGCGTGCAGCCATGTTTGTGGAGGAGGAGGACGATTCGGCTTCTTTTCTAGATTTATCAGGCAATTCAAACAGTTCAGGGTTTTGTGACCTCCTCCCAAACATGTACTACCGCAGGAAGAATTGAGGAGATAAGAAAGGAAAAGAAATGAGAGAAATGACATCGCAAAGGTACACTTGATGAGAAATCAATTCAATCAAATTCCTAACCTCTACAGTGTGCCCTTAGACCTAAATATCTAAGTTACCTACTATCACGAACTACGGAATCGAATGCGATCACCGCGGAACCACCGGGCCAGATTGAAAGGCCGTTTACCCTAGTCTTAGACACCCGATAGCACACGGGAACCCTCACCAGCACATAGGCGCTACACGCAGGTAGTTAGACCTCCAATCCTTAAGAAGGGTCAAGTTGCTACCAATTTTAGTTAGAGGCTTAGGGTTGTTTACGGGTAATGCCCAAGTGATTGATTTTCAGAGTGTGTAAAACAAGCATGCAACGGGGAAATTTCCCTAAATCGAAGTTTTTAATTGGTGAATGGTTTTTAGAGTTCAGCCTTAAGTAGTATGGATTTTAGGATTTCGCTGAAATACCAATTCAACCAATCTCCGAGTTTTGCAAGAATACAAGTTTTCTTCTAAGCCCAACAAACCCTTCTTCAATATCAGTTGGTTAATGCATGCTACAATGCAATGGGCTTCGCTAAATGGAGATTTCTATGTGTGGATGCACGAATCAGTTTTAAATTAGTGTGAAAGGGAGCCAAAGCACTTCAATTCAAGTACTCCCAATCACCAGAATGAATTCCACACAAAAGGCTCAACCAAAAGATAAAGAAAATCAAATTATTAGGGTTGAAGTACTCGAGATCGAATCTTAGGCAAGTTGAAAAGTCGTGGTGGGGTTGGAATCAACTCAATTCCAAGTCTCCCCACCAAAAAATGTGATCCCGAATTTGCAGATAAGTGAGGCAAAGAGGGGTGCAATCAATCTTTTTATGTTTGCCTCAAAGAATACTTCACACGGCGAAAAATTCAAGAATCAAGATTCTTGGATTTTCTCTATGCTAAGTAAGGTGGGAGTAAAGGCAATCAATCAAATAAGTGAATTTTAGTCCACTTGCCCCAAGAGATCCCAAGAAGTTTTTCTAGTTTTTTTTTTTATTGTGACAAGTTAACCTAAGTTGCTAAGAAAAGAAGACCAACTTGTTCGGCAACGTGTGTGAAGCTCCAATGCGGTGTCAGCGCCTTCACGCTCTCATTCCTGCCTTGGATCTGCATACGTCTTCGACATCGTCTACCTACCTTCTCCTTGCAGCAGGTTCACCTGCACAGCAATAAACAAAAGAAACCTGTGAAGAGAGAAGAGAAAAATGAAAGGAATGGAATAGAAACTTACTTGAAGGTGCACTTCCCCAGCAACGGTGCCAGAAAAGGTATAGTGTCAGTCGCGGATAGGTTGTTAATATGGTGATTTTATCGTTGAAGTGTGTATAGTGGTTAACCTAAATCGGACCTAACCATCTCTTTACAAAATTTTTAACCTGGCCTACTTGATTTTATCTTGGTCACTTTTAGGCCCAAGGTCGAACTCAGGGAAGTGGGGTTACAAGTCAAGTTTCTACGCCTTTCCTACAACGAATCTCTTCCGTTCGTTTATTATGTTTTTGGTGTTTTTTCTATTTAGATTTTTTCTGATAACCTTGGTCCTTGAGGCACACCCTCAAAATTAGGTTCTTGGCTTTTAGCCAAATCAGGGTTCCAAAATGGGTCTTGCTATTCGCAAGATGGGGTACCTGCAAGTCAAAGATTATCTTTTCTCTTTTATATATATTTTTTTATCTTTTTACTAAGAGGAAAGCGAAATAGAAATAAAGTAAATATAGTATATATATAGGTATATATTATATATATAAAGGGGTGGGGGTGGAGGCGGAGATGGAGTGTAGCACGGTGCCGAGTCAATCGTCATCAAGAAAGACGTAACCAACAGGACGAAGTGCCGTGTGTAAGGTGTAGGATGGATGGTGGAAGATGAATGCGAACACGCTTTTTGTACACGTGTATTGGGGAATATCAGCAACTAGTGCAGATATTCCTGCGATACCACGTATGGTAAATAATGTGAAAATATATATATGTATATATGACCATATATCTATATATATATGGTTATAAACATATAGGTATATATATGTAGTTATATATGTATATATATGTATGTATATATATATGTATATGTATATATATATGTATAAGTATGTATATATAACTATATAAATGTAAATATATATATATATGGTAATATATGTATAGCTATATGTAGATAGATATGTATATATATATGTATATATAGTTATAGATATATATATATGTATGTATATTTATATATAAGTATATGTATAAATATATGTATATATATGTATGTATAAGTATATGTGTATATATATGTATATATATATATATAAGTATATAGATGTATTTATATATATATGTATGTATATAGACTAATACATATTTATATAAGTACTAATATATGTATAGATATATGTGTATATATATATATATAAATGTATATGTATATAAGTATATGTATATATGTAAGTATATATGTATATATATATATAAGTATATAGATATATGTATATATATATGTATACTAATACTTAGTTATATAAATACTACTATATATATAGATATAAGAATATATATATATGTAAATGTATATAAGTATATGTATATAGGTAAATATATATATATGTATATATATAAGTATATAGATATATATATATGTATGTATGTATAGTAATACATAAGTATGTAGGTACTACTATATGTATAAATATAAGTATATATATATGTATATATATATGTATATATGTATATAAATATATATAGATATAAATATATATATGTGTATATATATAAGTATATAATAGTGTATAGGTGTGTGTGTGTGTATGAAAGTGTGAGTGTGTGTGCGTATGTGTATTTGCAGAGAGAGAGGGAGAGTGTGTAGTGAGAGAGAGAGAGAGAGCGAGAGAGAGAGGGAGAGGGAAGCTGCACGCTCCCTACTGGAGTGAAGACGTGCAGGTTAAGACGTCTGTGCGCTCAGGGCGTCGTCTGGAAGTCCCACGCACGTGCACAAACTCGTATGCGTGCAGAGAGAAGAGGCCGCAGCACGCAAACGGGAGTGCGTACGAGGGAGAGAAGAGGTTGCAGTGCACCACGCTGCGTGAAGGGCTAGAGCGAGTACTGGCATGCGCGCGTGGGCGAAGAGAGCGGGACATGCAGGCGGGTGTAGGGGCTGGCAGATGCACGGGCAGGCACTGGCAGAACGTGAGGCAAGACGTGCGTGCGGGCAGTGGTCGGTAGCGGCGAGCCACGTGACTGGATAAGTGAGAAACTCTCCGGTCACGCCACTGTAGCCACAGTGTCGCGCAGACTTCCGTGAACAATGGCTACAGTGGTCGGGCGAGCTGCGCGACCGCCTGCTGCCGGTGCTGTGAGTGAGGACGGCTCGGCGCGCACGCTGGAGTGGCTCCGGCTGGTGGCTTGCGGGCAGGATGTCGCGACAGAGGGCGCAAAGAGGGCTACTGGCACGTGCGGTAGAGGGCGAGGGCGACCTGCTGCTTGCGCGGAGGCTTGCGGGTGCTGGCTGGGGTGTGCTGTGAGCTTGGCCGGGCGCTGCAGAGGCACGTAGTGGCTGGTTGCGGGCGGAAGAGAGAGCATAGTGCAAAGAAGCTAGAGGTGAGGGCGCCTGTAGGCACACGCGGAAGGCCTGCATGTGCTACTGCCGCCTCGCTGCTGCTACTGTGGAGCTTGGCCGGCTGCTACAGGGCGTGCAGTGACCGGTTGAGCTTCACAGCTGCAGCTTGGTGGTAATGGCTGAAGTGCTTCAATTGTAAAGACGAGGAAAGAGCCACCACGCCCACCGGCTATTTGGTGAGCTAGGCGGTGGTGGACTCACGGTGGTGGTTGTGCACCACTGTGAGGTGCTCCTGTCCGCTGGGTGTCTCCTCAGAGGAGGAGGGCCGACGTATGGAGGGAGAGGGGACGGTGGCCTGGAAGGAGAAGTTGTTGGGTTTTTTTCGTGGAGGACCAGGCTGGCCTTTGCAAAGGAGGAGTCGTGGCTGTTTTGTAGAGGAAGAGGAGAGCATGCACAGCCATGCCCTGGCTGTGCATGCTCATGCATGGCTCATGGCAGGGAGTGGGCTGTTGCAGCTGGTAGGGAGAGTTGTGTATGCGGCTGGCAGGGAGAGGCAGCCGCAGGGAAGGGCCTGAGCTGGGAATGGCGCGAGGAGAAGAGGTTGCCATGCAACCGCGGGAAGAAAATCAAAAAGAAATAAAAAATGAAGATGGAATTTTTGCAAGGCAGCACTTAAGGAAAACGTGAATTACGAGGCCATTTTATTCACTCTCCTCCCCTCTCAATTAAATTCATGCATGCATGTATTTTTACAAATGCGACTATGGAACCCTAATATGCATTGGTAACGCTAGGAAATAACACAAGACGACACAATTGTAGGCATATTTTTGCGATGCAATCAGTACTCATACCAAAGCTTGAAATCATTCGCAACAATCATCTCGACCTGTTCACCCACCCTTCTGATCCTGTTCTAACCCATGAACTAAGCTGATTCCATACCCTCTGGTTTAGAATGAGGACATTGCAAAACTTAGGCATAGGGGGTGTTAAAGTGCAAACACATAAAAATTCAAGTTTCTGAAGGGTTCTCACAAAAAAAACTCATTCAAAAAACTAAAAAAAATAAAAATTGAAAAAAATAAGAAATGGAGAAAGGGGAGAAAATTTTGAGAGATAATTCAATATCATTCTTGGGGAGGAAAAAGAGGAGGTGATTTAAATTTCAAAAAGGAGCAACAATTTGAAACAAAAAAGTGATAGTCATTAGTAAATTATTATGAAATCTACTTAAGTTCTAGACCAATTCAAAAGAAAAAATTAAGTCCTAGAATAACAGAGAGACAAAGAGATTAGTATGAGTGCTAATCTTAGGCCTCTTGGGCATGTTTTAGGGCTTAAAAATTCACGTATCCATTAAAATCTAAATAATCTTCAAGAAGTTGAGGAAAATGCGAAGCTTATGTATTAGGTTTAAGGTTTAGGGATTATTCAGCCTCATTAACTGACCTCTGGTTTGCGTGACTCGGTAACCTAAGCACCCTATTCCACACACAATTCTGGTTCAGTGCGCTTAATAACCAAAATCACACAAAAGCGTTTACTCTGTTCTGAAAAAGCTGCCTAGATTAGGAGCATCTTATCAAAACAAGTTGATTTGGATGAGTTCTCGACATAGAAAGGCGGAAATTTCCCCTAGAAAATGTGTAACAACATGCCGTCTCCTTGGTGCTTGTCTCCTGGGATATCTAAATATCTTACCAAGGGCATGTTTGCACCTTATGCTGGTTTAGGTGCCATGGGTAGGATTATCCTGAAATGTCGATCGCCAAGGCCTAAATTTAGCTAGAAAATGCCATGGGCGGCACTATCCCAAAGTGTCGAAAGCCAGGGTTCTAGGTGTTGCCATGGGCGGTGCTATCCCGAAGCATCGATTGCCAGGGATCCTGCGAGGATTGATGGTTGGGGCTAGGAATCCAATATAGATCGTGTTTCTAAGCCAATCTGAAGCTAGAAATAAAGAAAAGAAAAAGAGAGAGAAAACTCTCTAAAAATGCAAAAATTCTTCTATCCCTCTCTCTTACAAAAATGCACTACAAACTAAACCTAGACTAACCTTGTTTCAAGCATGGGTGCTTTAACCGTTGGGCCCAACAAACCTTAGGATAGTTCCTATGGGCCTTAGAAACCTTCATGATAGATTGAGGCTAAAGCTAGTCAGGTCTAGCTCTTGGTTGGTACTTGAGTACCTCTATGCCTACTATTAACATTTTAACCTAATTTCTAAAAGGAAGAACAAATCAAGATTTTGAGCATCAAAGCATGGTCTAGAATTTGAGTTCATTCCATAAGATTTTGCTAATGGACTGGAAAAAGTTAGGCATGGGGGTACGATGATAACGTCATCATCAGCCATATCTTACTTGAATTAGTCGTAATCAATAGTTAAATGCTCCTATATAACCGCCAGAAGATCGTAATTCACTGCAAATCCTTTCTGAGAGACATGCATTAAAATAGGGGCAAAACTGTATTTTTAACAGTATAGCCTAAACGCAAAGCAAGCACAGGGTTTCTCAGGGATTAAATGAAGGTCAAATGTTCATAAATGTCTAATAAGTGGGTTCATGCAGACAGAAATGGGTTTTCACACACTTTGAGAATTAATGGACATCTGAAATCCTAAAAACAAGCCTGCTTAATTAACTAAGATTTTGATCAGGATAACATTCACCTAAACCTTCTAAAAATCATATAAAATTACTCTATAAGGTTTGGTATGCTTTCTTTGACCATTTGAACCCAATTTGACCTAAAATAGATTCTCAGATAGATAGTTGCCCTAATTTAGATTTCTACGCAATTTACCCAATCAAACTTGGCCAAAACCAAAATCCAACTTCACCATCAGATTCCTTGGGTTCAAATTAGGTTTGTACCGAAATTTGGGCCCAATCTGAGATCATCTTGACCTAGTTTGCATTTTAATCCTATTCTGACTCTTTTTCTTACAAGAAGCCCCTCAACTTTCGAATTCTTTACAAATAAACCCCCAACATTGTTGTCTTCTTCACAAATAGGTCCCCTCCACCTCCATACCTACAAAATTCCTAAACCCACTTCACTGGCGACGTTCAATCAGGGAATACTCCCTGATTTCGCGACTAAACCCTTCCAAAATTGGAAGGAAGATTCACGACATGATCCTCTTCAATTTGGACCTACTCCTACCTTCCAAATCCATTCATGGAGCTCATGCGAACTCCTCAAATCCTTATGTCCTATTTGAGAAAATCATGGAGTTACAAGCTTATTTCCAAGATTGAAACTCCTCCTTAGGGCCTATAAAAGCACACTCAGGGCATGCCTTACCTCCTTAGCTTGGTTTGGAGGCCGAACACCCCCTCTTCCCTTCTCCCTGACCTCCATCTCCACCAACTCCGGCGAGCCCCTCCATCCACATTCCTCGTCCACCGTCACAAGCAATAGCCGACGGATTCCTTCTCCCCACGTTCTTCCGCATCTCGCAATATCGCGAATGCTTCCTTCCTCATCTTCCTTGCCGCTCCTTTATCACCGAAGGTTTCATCTTCCCCACATCTAGTGTACTACCAATGTGGGCATTCCCCCCTTTCATCCAATGAAAATAGATTAGATAGGTTTCTTTAGATCCTTAGGTTAATTTCTCATCTTCAAAACCCAAAAATATCCCCTCAATGCCGTCGCCAACCACCTTTGTCCTCCAATCCGGCCACCTCTCCGGTGAGGCGTTTCCATCACCTCACACCTCCAACCACCTCGCCAACAACTCCACAACCTCCGCCACATCACCACGAATAAAAGCCCTAACCTTTCCAAGGCAACTGACCACCCAAACCACCTACCAAACAAACCCACTTCACGTGATCTCCTCTACCTTTGCCAGCCATCTCCGTCCATCCTCGCGGCATGCCACCAACACCCTCACTGCTCCCTTACGAAGCTTCTGAGCTGGTTCAAGTTGGCCGAAAGGCCATCCTCTTATTTTCAGGTGTTCGCCCCTCCGCCACCATTATTGAATCTTCTTCAAAGAGCTCCACAGCGTGTTCTTGCAACCTTCTTCCTAGGTGCTCGCTCTAGGTGACGAGGAATCACCTAAGGATCATCTCTAGGTGGTCAATTGGGAGCTTTGACTACCCCCCAGACGCAAATTGAAGCCACCTGTTGCTGCTACTACAAACGCAAAAAGGAGGGACATTAGTCCCATATTGGTGGGAGAGAGGCATATGAGCACGCATATGTTGATTTTGTCACATGGCCTTGTCGCATCCAAACATGGGGTGAGGTCCCCTTCATACCTGTGCATACCCGACCTGACTATCCTTTCACTCCTCGACTGCGGCCTCACACCCGCAGCCCTGGACCTGGTTACGCAACATGAATACCCAATTAACCCGGCTATATGAGAAAGAGGAGCAGAGGAAGGATGGAAAGAAAGAGAGAGTGGGTGAGGGGTGGGTTTTTCTCTTTAGAAGAGATTTCCAACACTTAGTCGCTGGATCCTTGGCTCGCCTTGTGCATGAAGAAGGAGAGGGCTCGTGCAAAAAGGAAGAAAAGAAGAGAAGAAAGTCAGAAGAAGAGGCTAAAGGCTAAACGAAGAAAAACAGCAGAAGATCAAAAGAGAAACACTGTAGTAGGCAACATTTAAGTCATCTGATCCATATGCCGGACGTCTAATCACTATTCATTTATTTGACATTAATGAGTATTTGATATACATGTGCTTAAACTAATAATTGGTGATCTAAATCACCATTATTTTGTTCTAGGTATCTTTTTGTCATAGTTAACTCTTGATATACTCATGTTTCACATTGAAAATCAGTTTAGAGTAGTTATTATTCATTGAAATATCTTAATTGTGCTTCATTCATTATGCTCATTTATATTTTAATTGAAGATTAGCACATGAATTCCATATTTTCTCCCTGTGTTCGACCTCGGACTTTATTTAGATATTTGAGTTATAAATTTTATTTGTTGAAGAGCTATTTGTCAGTTGTACGACAACGCATTTCCCTAACATTGACGAAAAGCCCTATCAACATCGACCAATCGAGAAGAACTTTTGGAGGAATCCACAATGTAATTTCGCCCAGGTTCCAATCGGCCTCCTGATGGTCATGAACCAATAAGAAGCTTTATCCTGAGAGAGAATGGAAAAAACTTCATGAGAACAAGCCATATATCAATATTTCTAGATTGAACTGAATTTACGGTTCGACTCAGATCCTCAATGTGCTGGAAGGGATCCTCATTCGAGTTTCCATGAAAATGAGTCTGGATTAGACTTATTATGTTTGGCTTCAACTAGAATGTGTCTCTGCCTACGAGAATCCAGATTTGAGGTGCCACGATCATAGCTGCTGAATCATTGAAGTCCCACAGTTGTTCTCCACACAATGGATGCTGTATCCTGTCAAGTGTGGTGAGAATCCTATTAATTCTCTACTCATATCTCTATTCTTATTCCTCGACCCTAGCTTCCATATGAGCCATTGGGTCTAGATTTTCGAGGCCCTGACCAGGTCTAGGGCAAGAATTAGACATCTCAGCTAATCAACAGGAGGATGAGGGTTGGGAAGAAGGGTCGACCGAAAGTCACCTTTTCGCTACTTCAGGTTTGGTTCCCAAGGTCCAACTAGTTTAGGTCTCAATGACCTTCCTTGCATACACCAACAACATGAGTTGGTGTAGCCAAGCCAAACAAGGCTAAGGCATTGTTAATCAAATTGATCCTTTATAATCAGATGACCAGATATTTCGTTCAGGTTTAAATTGTTGAAGAAAATTCATCCGTAAGCTGACTGAAAATGATCCCTGCCTCTTAAGTTAACCTGACCAGTCTGTTTACATGGGGACTAAGAGGAAGGTTCTTCCCTTGGCTTTCACCTCCGGTTCCTTTGTACCCATTAAACATGGTCGTTTGACACTACCTCACAGGCTTGGACACAAGGTTTGGCTAAAGAGGTTGAAACCATCCAGTAGTTGCTAGACAAATGCAGGTTATTAAGATATTTTTTTATGATTTTTTTAACCTTTTCTTCAATGTGTGTGTGGTGAGTGGTCCACAAGGTGACTCGACTCACCGACTAACCACTGGGCTTAATTGAGTCCATGCTAGTCCAATGTGGTCCTATGGTTCATACACTTCCAAGTTTTTCAAGTAGCAGAACACAAATCAAAGAAATACTCTCTCAGACAGCTTAGAATCCAAATGATTTGAAAATGTGCAGGAAGATTTCTTTTTCAATAAGCTTTTTAGATAATATTTTTTCAAATTTTGTACTATCTCAAATAAATATTTATGAATTTTTAACCAAGGGTCAAATCTGAGATTTTGACCCCGAGTTGGTTCCTCTTTTTGAAACAGTATCAATGTGATCCAACAATTCGTCAAAAATATGAGAATGAAAGCTAACTTGATTATCTTTAAAACACCACCATTTTTGGGTCAATTAGATCCGTGTGCTGTTCGGAATCGATTTTTGTGGTTAAGAAAAATTTAGATTTCAATCTATCTAACCCCTATACACTCAGCGAATTTTTAAAAATTCCACAAATTGAATTTTTTTTAGGGAATGGTGGCATTAGAAGGATAATTTGAAAATCTACCTATCCGAATTTCAAAATTTTTGGACCACTAGAAATGGGGCAAATGAATTTTCAAATTCATATCTAATGTCTTGCTGAGTTTCTAAAAATAGTAGTGAGTAATTTTTTTTAATCCTATTTTTTTTTTGTTTTCAAAGCAAAGCAATTCCTAACTACCTAACAAATCCAATCCTAATTTTTTTTTGCAAATAACTCCTACCCTAATCAAACCTAATCTAAAATCCTCCTGAAATAATCATGTGCACTTGATTTCTTCACCCACACTCGATGCGTGCACAGATTCACATTTCATATCTGCACGTTAAAGAAAAATACACTAAATCAGATATTAAATCAAGAATCACTGTGCCCCTCCGGCAACGGCGCCAACTTGTTCGGGCATAAAATCGCATTTTAGGATGATTAAGTTATAGTATAGCGCAAAAATTTTGTTGAAACAAATAAATATAACGAGATGGTGAGTTTCGATCAAACTCAGGGAGGCAGAAAGTAACTTGATTATAAATACCAATTTAGAACTATCTAGATCTAGAATAATCAGATATAAATATGAAGGAAATATTTTCAGATTAGATTGTTCAGACTAGAACTAGAACTAAATGAAATTACTAAAACTATTGGAAATGAAAATAGCTCTCTAGTTCTACCAGAATAAGGACATCAAGGGTGGTCCTTGGTGGCCTTTCGAGAGGTTGAGGAGAGCAGCAGTGGTGCACTAAGGTGGTCTTGATGGTTGCGTCACAGGAAGAGAGCGTTTGGAGATGTTTGGAAATGTCTAGAGGAATAGATGGAGGAGGAGATGCCCTCAGATGTAGGCTCTAGGGTTTTATATAGCCAAAATGAGGGACAAAGCAAGTATTTGGCCCTCCAAACCATGCAACAGCCTTGGATTGATCAGATCTATCGATCAGGACATCCACAGATCAGATCGCATCCCAAAATAGTCACCCACATGCCTAATACACGTGCACTGCCTCTAATTGCGACATGTGGCATGCTTTGGGACCTCGGATCCCAATCACGCAGTTGAGAGCGTGCGTGCCCACCAACTCTGTTCTTTTCCGCACGTATGTGCAAGCATTTGATCGCGGTTGTCTGATCTTACAATTGGACGGCTTGAAACAAGCGCCTACACCGCCTTTTAAATTGCACGTGTAATGAAACGTTCAGATGTGCATGCATCTCCATGTTCGCTGCACCGCCTGATTAGATGCACAACAACGTGCCACACGTTCGCGCCCGTACCATCGATTGAAGATCTGATGCTCCAATTTTATCGCGCCTTGTCGCCTCTTCAATTTCGTGCTCTACGTGATTCAAACGCTTAACACCCACAGGATTTTGTGTGCGCTGACCGATGCGCTACACATGCAGATGGTCGTGCATTTGCTTTTTCACTCGGCTGCTCTCAATTGTTGAATGGAGATCTAATGGCTGAGATGATCTTCTCCTTGATGAAGCGCGTGGAGACAAGTGGATGTAGTGTGTTTGTGGTCATTGGATGATGATCCAACAGCCCATAAGGCGCATAAAACATTCTTCAGTGGATGGGGCCGGCAATGTTGGGCGGCTATGATGGCACCATGTGGTGCCAACGTGGCCGTGCATCTTCTTTGCTTTGTAGATGATGTTGTAGCACTCCAATTGAGTTGATTTTTACGTTGTTGAATTGCAATCATTGATTCAGATTTATCCGTGTAGTCAAATTTGGCATTTGAGGTTTGGATTTTTGCCACCTTGCTTCTTGGCCTTTTCTCTTCCACAGACTTCATAAGATGCTACGGGAGTTCGATCAAGATGATCTTAGAAATGTTAGACTCCCATCGTCGTCCTGAACAAATCCATATAGTTAGATTCATCATTGGTGGGTCTGAATTACATGCAATTATTATTACCTCTTAATTAGAACATAATATAGCATTATTATTTACAAAGCTAACAAAATAAGATGTTTATGCATGCATTATTCCTAGGTTAAGCTAGGATCTAACTTAATTAAGGTAGATTAGGACCTATGGTTGTTGTGCAAGCAGAAATGCATGCCAATTAACACAATATACATGAAGAACCTCACCAGACGGGCCCACAGTTACCCGAAAATGAGACAAAATCAAGAGAAGAGTAAACTACTTTACCCAGCATCACCAGAGGGTCACGGTAACTAAGAATCATGCACAAAGGGCCTGGGGATAGTCTCCATGCCCGCCACATAATCCGCACACGCACTGGGGAGAAATCTTGGTTTACAAAGACCAAAAATAAGGTTGGAATCACTTAAGAACATTTGTAATTTTTCACTAAGGAAAAAGTACTTTAAAACAAAAATAAATAGTACCAATGCGTAGTATGCATCGAAATAATTCCAACGATACCTTATTTGTCAAAATCCAAGGTTGAGAAGACCTCAAACAGCTTGAAAAAATGCAAGGGGGTCCCAGGCCAAGCTAAGCCGACTAGTTTAGTTGAATCGCACATTAATTCACGCATCTAACACGTGTCAGGTGCTGATTGGCACTCATAGCTACCTACGCATCGTATGCACCCACCCTGGATGATCTGATCGCGACACACGTTACACATCCAAGCACTTGCGTGATCCCTACCCAGAGTGACCATGCGAAAACGTGCACGCAAGGCTCACCACATGTCGTGCTTATATGCTCCGCCACTGCCACGCTTCAAACGTTCAACGTGCGTTGCCATCGTCGATGCAAGAATTGAGGTGGGAATCCCAGACTTCTCAGAATTACGATTAGGACCCTGAATATCTAATTTAAGATTTCTACATAAAATCTTAAGTCTCTTTTTCTTTCTTTCTCTTGGATTTTTGAGGCTTTAGAGACTAATGATGACCCAAGGTCCTTGGTCGCGCGTGTTTTGCATGTTAGAAATTGGGGTTAGAAGTAACCCATCATCATAGTTGCAAAACACGTCGATCAGATAAAATTTATACCAAAACTCCAAGGGAGTCTTGGGTCGAACATAGGAAGGCGATGTTTACTTTAACTGAAAATCGCACTTCGATTTGTTTCTTTTTGGTATTTTAGGGTTTTGTTATTTCTTTTTGTATTTTTGTAAGAAGGAAACAAGCAAACGAATCACAAGATAGAGATGGAACGAAAATGGTATAGATGTCACTTCAATGTTTATTACAATCTACTATGAAAGTGTAAAGAGATTGGGGTGAGAGGAAATCTCCCGAGTCGGCTATTCGGCGAGACGATGGCGCCTGGCAGAAGCTCAGAAGAAGGAGGTGAGGAGCGGGACGGTGGAGGTGAGATGCAGGAGGACATCGGGTTGAGGAAAGCTTCGACGTGGCTCTGGAATGGAGGTGAGAAGACGGAGATGATCTACTATCGGAATGGAGGTGAGAAGATGGCTCCAAGGCGACCTATGAAGGGGGATGGGAAGTTAGAGGAGTATTTGGTGGGGCAGAGGTTTGCTACACTAATAAGAGCCTTGGGAGCTTGAGAACAAGCTCTAATGGAGCGTTAGTAGGCTTGCTAGAGCTTGGGAGTAGGTGGGAGAAGAGTAGGTAGAGATGGCTTGGAAGGGAGGGGGTGTAGGTCCTTTTATAGTGGAGAAGAGGCTAAAAATGGGTAAAGGACCTTTAGCGACCTCCAGACCATCACTGGAAATGTCACTGTAGATAGCTCACATCCGCTCACGCCCTTAGCTGGCTTTGCTGGCTTGTAATGAAGTAGCGATGGCTATAAGCATTACTATAGGTTAGCCCAACTGTCACTGAAAGCTGGCACCAACAGCGCACGCGCTCGCACTACGCTACTGCCCATCACGCACGTAGATCGCACGGCGTCTTGCTGGTGTGTGTGTTGGCGTATGCTGGCACATCCGCACACTGCACTGCCACTACTGCTGCATGCACTGCTGCTTTGCCTGGCTGATTTGATAATTGGGGAGGGCTGCAGGGATTCGAACCCATGCCCCTCCCTTGTGAACCACCGCGTTGACCAATGCGCTAAGTCTGCATGTGCGTCGTGAGGAGGATTTGCAGCCACGTGGTGAGGGCGACTCTTAGCCGTTGGATTCTCATCCAACGGCTGAGATCACTTGATGATCGGCCTTTAGAGAAGTGGCGGGTGACATTGGGCACTCCAGATGGTGCCATGTGGCACCATCTGGACCATCCACCCTTCATTGCTTGTAGAGGATGGCCACGGTGCTCGGATCAAGGTGATTTCTGCATTGTCGGACTACGATCGTTGCTCCAGATCCATCCATATGATCGGATTTTTCATCCGAAGTTTGTAAGGATGTCACATTGCCTCCTAGTCATATAAAATGAAGGAATTAATATACAAAAATATGCAACTATCCTAAATGCCATGCAGTGGATGTTATGTAGTATTTATAACATGATATGCAATGCTAATCTTAGGAACTATCATAAATAAGCATTTTACGATGAATTTATGCGTGTTTATCATACCCCATGCTTACTTTTTGCTAGTCCCTAGCAAAATTAACCTAGTTGCTATGTATAAAAGTAGAATCAAGATTCGATTATTTAGGCAAAATTCGTCGATTGCTTTAGAAAATCTCGGCCCTATGACCTAGTCACAAAGACTCAACAGTGCCCAGGTGTCTACCAGAATGCAAACCGTCTAAGCCCTCGCCTTATTTGAGAAGAGAAGGTAATTTTTCTTTCTTCTTTTCTAATTTTTTTGTACTTTTGGAGTTTGAGAGTTTCGAGATAACATTTTACGGCTACCCAACCCTCCCAAGACTCGAAAAGGGCTCTAAGTGCTAAGCATCTTGTGAAAATAGTGAAAGACTCACTAGGCGGCCGTTAAAATGGACTTCGGGTTTCTACAACCCTAGGTGACCTTGCCTAGAGGTTTATCTTTTTGAAAGGTAGCTTTCTTCCTACTTTTATTTATGGGGTCAACACAAGGGCGAACCCAGTGTATATCTCCCCGGTTTATTCTACTCCCCCGCTTCTACCCTAAGTGTTTTGGAAATTATTGTGCTTTTTTTTTGTGAGCTGGGTTCTAGATAACCGACCGATAAGCTGTTACCACCGATAACTTGCCAGCCATACTTGTGCAGTGAAGTGTGGTTTTACTTTTTTTTTCTCCTTTTTCCTTTTTTTTCTATATTTTCTTTTCTTTTCTTTTTTGGGTAAGTGGCTTTCCTGATCTAAGATTTACCTAAAGGCAGTACAATGAAAATGATCTTGTGACTGAGCTGTGGACAACCGGTCGATGAGCTATTACCACCGACAACTTGCCAGCCATACCACCCTAGATAATTCATTAGCTACCCAATATCCGAAGAAACTGCCAAAAAGTGAGTCAATAAAAAAATGTGTGTAGATGCTTAGGCTTAAAGTCCCCTCAAATCAGAGGGCAAGTTAATAAGTCGCATATTTATCATCCCAATTTATTAGCCAAATTAAAAATGAATTTGAATTAGTGAGGACTCGAGACAAAGTCCACATTTGAGTGGACACCCAGGCTAATTAAGCTTGAAGACCTGAAGATTCTAAGTATTCAAGTCTCAAAGTATCAATTCCTAAAGTTTGCAACTCCTAATGCTTAAGTTCTCATCTCTTAATTCTAAATTTTTTTTTTTAAAGAATCAAATAACAGGAAATTACTGTTACAACTGACAAAAAGGTTATAAAATATGTCCACCCCCCCATGCTTAGCTATTATAATGTCCTCATTGTGAAAAATGAAAGCATGCAGGAGAGTCGAAGTGGAAGAATAGCACCTAGTTTCCATGAGACTCAGGTCAGCTTGGAACAGTCTTTATATGTGCTTAGTTTAGTGCCTTCAACTAGGCGAGGTCCTTAATCAAAAATAACTAAACATTGAGGCCACAACAACACAGTTTTCAAGCCCCCAGGTATAGGTCCCGAAGAGTGAAAATGGGCTTGCCAAAGAGATGAACAATGAAAATGGCAAGCCAGTGGTGTAGGGAGAGCCCAAATGGTCTCCAATAGGAGTTTTGTTGATTTATTACGGAGGAAGTGTGGTTGGGTATAGAATTTGTGCAATGATTGGGTGAAAAAGGATGATGAGGGTTTTGTGATGTGCTGGGGAATTGTGAGTATTCTAGAATACCTAATTTTTTAAGAGTTCTTCCCCAATGTTCAATTTCATCCTCACACTCTAGGTTCTTAAACCAACAATCCTGATCCTCAGAATTCCCACCCACAAGTTGGACCTCAAACTCTAAGCATTCAGGATAAGGATGTTGTTGGGTTTTATCTTGATCATGTGAATCATCCAACAAATTTTTGATTTCATGTATATCTTCCTCATTCTGCGTTGCTATAGTTGGTCACATTTTTGTTTTGTCCTCAATTATTTCCACAACTGTGTGATCTTCTTCCCACGTTTGGGTTGAGTTGGCCATTAAAAGGTTGTCTAAGGTATGTATGGCCATTACTTCCTCTATTCTACCAAGCTCCTCCATCAAACCACATTTAATTTTATTCTTCTTTGAGACCTCAAAAATATTGAATCGATTTATCTTATCCCCTGAGGCCATTTCTATATCTCCCGATTCACAATCAATCCTCGCCTTGGTAGTAGCTAGGAAAGGTCTTCCAAAAATAATCGGGGTGTGGTTGAGCTATTTTGGGGTTTCCATGTCTAGGACCATGAAATCAGCAAGGTAATGCAAATCATTAACCTTTACTAAAACATCCTGCAAAATACCCCTTGGTTTTATAATGGATCTATCGGCTAACTGCAAGGTTATGTCAGTGTGTTTTAGGTAGCCTAGACCCAATTCCATGTGTAGTTAGGTGGGGATCACATTAATGGAAGCACCCAAGTTGAGGAGGGCCCGGTCAAAAGTAATGCTTCCTATTGTGCAGGAAATCAGTGGGGCTCCTGGGTCCTGCTTCTTAGGAGGTAGCTTGTTTAGGATCAATGTGCCTGTATTATAGGACAAAACTACTCTCCTACTAATTTCAGATTTCGTTCTACGCCTTTCATTATATTCATTTAGTAAACCTATGGCGTAGGCGGGGATTGATCCGATAGCCATGAGGAGTAAAATGATTATCAATTTGAAAGCCTGAAGTAAGGACATCCTTTCCTCCAATTTCTCCTCCGACTTTTTCTATTTTCCCATACAACAACATACTCCTGAATCAGACTCTGATGTTTTGTTGATCACATTCTTAGTTGGGAGTTTGGAATTCTTGCTACGGGACCTAATGGGGTTGACATGGGGTTGGGTAGGTCCCTTGTGTCTACTACCAATCCTCAAGGTGATGGTGTTTGCCGTGGCAAAATGTTGTTCGTTAGTGCCTTGGGGAGGGTTGGGCAAAATAGGAGGCTCCCGGTTGATTATGGTAGGAGCTTGGTTCACTCCGGGAGGGGCTGGGGTAGCCTGATAAATAGCGTGAGCTTGAGCATGCGACTCCCCATCATTACCCAACCCTTGAGGCCCACCACCTCAGTTTTGAACATTCCTTAGGTTTGGTACAGATTGTGATGGTAGAGATCCAAGTTGTCGGTTGTTTGTACTAAGTCCGGATTGCAAGGTGTCCAGCGAAGTTTTCATCTATTGCATGAACTGGAGCATTGACCCTTGCATTTCTACCATTTTCAGGTTCAAGTCAGCCTGCTCGACAGGTTGTTGAGCATTCCACCTGAGCTGATTAACCTGATTCAAGGGCAACTGAGTATATACATGACCCTGACCCGTTGGCTTTTGCGGTATGTAGTTGTTGGGTCAAATTGGGTTTACTGCCCCTGATCTTTCCAAGAGAAGTTAGGATGATTTTTCCAGCCAGAATTGTAGGAATTCGAAAAAGGGTTGGACCTATCATTCTCTCACACATCATGAGCATCCTCATAAGATCGGGATGAAGAAGGATAAGAAAGACTGGGATCCAAGTCCCCAGTTTGGAACCCATAAGGTTCCGAGAAGAGTTGGCTCGAAGGTCAAGTCGGTTCCAGTTGGTTCACAAACTCTCGTCCTGTAGGAGCTTGCAAAGAATGGAATCCCGATCCCTGGGATTGAGTGGATCTAGAAAAGTTAGAGTTTTCGGACATCCACTCTTCCATTTGTTTAGTAACCAGATCCATCTTATCTAATCTATTGCAGATCAATTCCATATCAGATGTATGAGAATCTTGGACCTCATTGGCACTTGATCTAATTTGTTGGGATCGGTTGAAGGTTTCCATGGAGGCGTGGTTTAAAGAATTTTCGCTCATTTCCTCAAACAAATCGTGCGCGCTATCTACGTCCTTGTTGAGGAAATTGCCTCCGCAAGAAGCATCCACATGATTACAAAATTGATCATTCAACCCGTGATAAAAAATTTGCACAAGTTGCCATTTAGGCACCTCATGGTGTGGGCACTTCCGCAACAGATCCTGGAATCTCTCCCAGGCCTCATGAAACGATTCCCCCAGCCACTGGGCAAAAGTGGTAATTGCCCATCACAACGCATTGGTTCACCCAATTGGGAAGAATTTCTTCAGGAAGGCCGATTTCAAAGCTATCCAGGTAGCAATCGGTCTTCCATTGGTACAATACCAATGTGCGGCCTTTTCCCAGAGTGAATGGGGGAAATGCCTCATAAGCATCTGTTCTTCATCCACATTCCGTGATTTGGTGGTCTGAACAAGAGTGATCAGGTCTTCCAAATGTTGGAATGGGTCCTCTGAGCCAAGCCCGTGAAAGTGTTTAATTAGACTCAAAACCTGGGGCTTGATCTCAACATCTCCGATGGGAATCACAACGTCAGGACGATCCTCATAATTTGAAGGATCATAAAAATCCTTCAGGGGCCAAGCGCCCTGACCATTCATTCGTTGCAACCATTGCTGCATCTACTGCAATTCTTCCAACTGCCTCTAAATCAGCTCTTACTGGTTCGGGAGCAAGGGAGGTGGTTGTTGAACAACCATGGGATCTACTTGGCTAAAGCTCAACATCCGCCTTTGGGAATGGTCTAAAGGTCCTTCCAATCTAGGGTCCAATGACCTCCTTCCAAGCATACACTGGAAGGAAGTCGGAAGGACGAGGAAGAGAAGGGACCCTGCAGCATAAGAAATACAAGCCTGTCCTTAGATGGGGTAGCCTAAGGTCTACTGACTCTCAGAATCCATCCTAAGATTATAGACAATTTACTCTACTTATGTCCAGGCAATCCAACCAGTTAGAAGGAGGGACTTGGGAGAAGGTTCTTCCTTTGGCTTGCGCCTCTGGTTCCTAGTGTACCCCCCAGCCATGGTCGTTTGATGCTACTCCCCTACCTGGACATCAGATTGACTAGTACAAGTAGGTTAATCATGAATAAACTCAATCTGGACCCTGAAAAGCGAATTAATCCTTTTGGCCAACGTCTAATCAATTTTAGTTAGGCTTGGGATATTGGTGCTTCTGGAATGTGATGGGCCCTTAATGGGTTGTGCCCTTAATGATTTGTTTGAGAATGTGTGAATGTGCACAACCAAGAGGTTTTCAAGCAAAATTATTAATGATGAGGTGAGTTTTAGGGTTCAAATCTTGCTTAGCAGCCTTTAGGATTCAAACCAAGTTTTCAACCAAGTTTTGTGAGGCAAACCAAGTTTGTTTTTGAAAGCATGTGTTCAAGTATTTTCCTTTAGAAATCAAGAAAAATATGGAGTGCCTAGCTTGACCTGGTTATTGAATCCTATGGGGAAGCTACAAAATGAACCTCTTTTATATTAGGTGGTGCGGCCCAAATAATTCAATCAATCTGCTCAAATGCACCACCGATTAAGGCACACAAAGAGGTGGTTATCCTAGTATGATTTCTACTATTTATGTGTTGAATTCATGTACTGGGTCCACAGGTTGGAAGCCCGGTTGAGTAGATGAAAATCAAGTCTGATTATGTGCCTCAAATGTGGGTGTATAGAGTGTGTATATTGATTCATCCCATAAAAAGTATCTCTTTTTTTTTTAATTATGGGGGTGAGGTGAATGAAGGTGGCAAACAAGACAAACAATTCTATCATAGGGTTTATGCAAACACCTAGGTAGATTAAGTCTTGGTTATGAGTGTGGCGAAATGAATTAGGGGGGGAATGTGGGGGACACTTACAGAGTACTCTACCTACACTTTACTCTGGTCTACCGCACTTAGATCTCCATGCTAGGGTACCTGCAAGACAGTAGATCAAAGACAAGTGGGGTTAGTGTTATGTAAATGCAAAGAAATGCAATAAACAATAAAGTAAATTCTGTTGCCTCCCTGGCAACGGCGCCAAAATGGTTGCGTGTGTTTCTCGTGTTAGAAATCGGGGTTAGAAGTAACCCATCGTCATAGTTGCAAAATGTGTCAATCAGATAAAATTTATACCGAAACTCCAAGGGAGACCTGAGTAAAACACGAGGCGATGTTTACTTTAACTAAAAACCACGCTTCGATTTGTTTCTTTTTGGTATTCTAGGGTTTTATTTTTTTTTGTATTTTTTTAAGAAGAAAACAAGAAAACAAATCACAAGATAGAGATCGAACGAAAATGGTATAGATGTCACGTCAATGTCTATTACAATCTACTATGAAACTGTAAAAGGATTGGGGTTAGAGGAAATCTCCCGAGTCGGCTGTTCGGCGAGACGACGGCACCTGGCAAAAGCTCAGATGAAGGAGGTGAGGAGCGGGACGATGGAGGTGAGATGCAGGAGGACGTCGGGTTGAGGAAAGCTTCGACGTGGCTCCAGAATGGAGGTAAGAAGACGGAGATGATCTACCACTGGAATGGAGGTGGGAGGATGGCTCCAAGGCAACCTATGAAGGGGAATGGGAAGTTGGAGGAGTATTTGGTGGGGTAGAGGTTTGCTACACTAATAAGAGCCTTGGGAGCTTAAGAACAAGCTCTAATGGAGCGTTAGTAGGCTTGCTAGAGCTTGGGAGTAGGTGGGAGTAGAGTAGGTAGAGATGGCTTGGAAGGGAGGGGGTGTAGGTCCTTTTATAGTGGAGAAGAGGCTAAAAATGGGTAAAGGACCTTTAGCGATCTACAGACCGTCACTGGAAATGTCGCTGTAGACAGCTCACATCCGCTTACGCCCTTAGCTGGCTTTGTTGGCTGGCAATGAAGTAGCTATAGATGAAAGCGTCGCTGTAGGTCAGCCTAGCTGTCACTGAAAGCTGGCACCAACCGCGCACACACCCGCACTGCGCTGCTGCCCATCACGCATGCTGATCGTGTGGCATCCTACTGGTGTGCGCGCTGGCGTGCACTGGCGCGTGCATGCTCTGCACTGCCGCTGCTGCTTTGCTACTTTGCCCGGCTGATTTGAGAATTGGGGGGGCCTGTGGGGATTCGAACCCGTGCCCCTCCATTGAGAACCACCTCGTCGACCAATGTGCCAAGTCTGCATGTGCGTCGTAAGGAGGATTTGCAGCCATGTGGTGAGGGCGACTCTCAGCCAATGGATTCTCATCCAACGGCAGAGATCACTTGAAGATTAGCCTTTAGAGAAGTGGCGGGTGGTGTTGGGTGCTCCAGATGGTGCCACGTGGCACCATATGGACCATCCACACTTCATTGCTTGAAGAGGATGCCACGGTGCTCGGATCGAGGTGATTTCTGCGTTGTCAGACTGTGATCGTCGCTCCGGATCCATCCGTATGGTCGGATTTTTCATCCAAAGTTCGTAAGGATGTCGCATTGCCTTTTGGCCATATAAAATGAAGGAATTAAGATACAAAAATATGCAACTATCCTAAATGCCATGCAATGGATGTTATGCTATATTTATAACATGATATGCAATGCTAAGCCTAGGAACTATCAGAAATAAGCATTTTACAATGTATTTATGCATGTTTATCAGTCCTTAGGGGGCATATTTATAGACCTAAATTCCATTTAGGGTTAGGTTTCGTTGGGTAAAATATCTAATTTACCCCTAGGTTTGGTTCACCTTACATTTAGGTAATTTTTGGAATGTTTTGGTCATGGCATTATCTATACACCTCGGATTCATGTGAAACAAGCGTCATTGGAAAGATTACAGTAAGAGGAATTCAACAGTAGCATACATGATTCCCTTTTGATGATGTTTGACTAAGGGCTGACTTAAAATATGTGCTTTTGGCATTTTTAAAAGGTGCTTGTATTAGTTTCAAAAAAAAAAGGTGCTTGTATTTTCACCGACCTGCGACCATGTCTACGAGTTTGAAGTGACCCAAACCACACTAAAATGACTCAGAACCTAGATTTTGGGATGTTACACACACACTAAGTAGAGCCGCCCATAAGAATACCAACTAGTCCCTCTCACCACCACCATTACCCTTAGAATCTAGGTTACTGCGGCCCCCTCCCCATATCACCGAGTGCACCAAGTTGATTCACTAGGAATCATCACCATAGATCAAACCCTTGTCACACCCAAATATAGAAATTTCATCTCCAATTCACTCACCTCCGCCATAGTCATTACCACTAACATTAGGACCAATGAACACATTACCAGTTACATCACCGAGCCACTTACCATTAACCACAATAGGGACCTCCAACACTTCATCCTAACCTATATGGCCTACTACCTAATCCTAATCACCCCATAATCACCACAACCTTTGTCCCCTTTACCACTTGGATTCCATTCCTCTATGAAGCTCCTCGCTAAACACAACATTGAGTTGTGCTAATCATCTCCACTTATGCTATTAGTGAGTGAGATGAGAGTGTTGTAAATATTTTCTTAGTCTTTGTTGTATGGCACGAGATTCATCATTTTAAGAAATGTGTCACATCATAGTACAGTCGATGAAAATTGCTCTACAACATTTAAAATTTGGAAAGTGCTCGAAAATAAAGAATTGAGTCCAAGGTTATTCGTAGGGAGCAAATGTGGAATTCACACACTAATCACAATATGAATCAATGAGCACAATAATAATGATATGCAGAAAGAATCAATAATAAAAAATATATTCAATATCAACCCAAATTATATCTCAAGAAATAATGGGATAAAAAGAATAGAAGCTCAAAACAATGGTGATTTAGATCACCAATTAGATCCTCTAATTAAACATATATCCCAAGCATGTCAACTAAACAAATTTTCCAATAGTGGTCCTTGAACCACTAATCCATGTCAGATAAGTCCACAGTACCAGCACAAATAATGCCATAATACCACATCAGACGTTGGCCACAAGGGGCAAACGACTTAACCATCACTAACCCTCAGCAACACAAGGCACAAGGACCTAACAGAGCTAGAGCACCAAGCCTTAAAGATGCTAAATGTGTGCATTCATCCCAAGGCACCGGGCATGAATCCTGAAGTAAAACCTCCCCCTACCCTCCTCAAAATCTCTTTCTTTCCTCTATTCAGAATCGGGTAATAGGGTAAACGGGTCATGAGCATAGGGGACCAAACTTGCCAACATGATATAGCAGGTGAGGTGTGAGGGGCTTAAGGTGAGAGGGACCTCAACCCTGTGTCTGAGGCAAAGAGACTTAAGCACAAAATTCATTTATATGCTGTTGGCAACTCTTCCACTCATGATGTGGCACTAAATGTGCCCTCATCTTTGCATGAAGTTGTAGTGGAGAAGCTTCATCTCAATTGCACTTCTACTAGGCCTTTGTCCAATTGAAGGTGCTGTTGGGTTCGTGAGATGGTTC
Source organism: Thalassia testudinum (assembly GCA_037157565.1). Classification (NCBI taxonomy): domain Eukaryota; kingdom Viridiplantae; phylum Streptophyta; class Magnoliopsida; order Alismatales; family Hydrocharitaceae; genus Thalassia; species Thalassia testudinum. Next base: position 20,073,912 of record JAZHRO010000062.1, read on the forward strand.
TGCAGCACCTGCAGGTAGACTCAAAGCTGGGGGTGGTCGAAAAGTGGCAGTTAGAGCTGGAGATGATGGCAGCAGTGGAAGATGTCTAGTGAACACCAAAAATACATAACACGGGCTCTAAGCCCTAAGTAGAAAGCTCTAGGTGATCACCTTGATGAGAGGAATTCATTGCTGGTGGTAGCGAGGTGATTAAAGCACCAGAGTGGTCGGACAGTGTCGGAGATGAATGGCAGTAATGGGTTCATCTGGCTGGATGAATGAGCGATCGAGAGCCCTAATTATGTTAGGGCTTTTTGTGACTGAGGGGTAAGGAATGCTTTGGAAGTGATAGTGTGGAGATTAGTGGTTGGAGGTGGTATAATGGCTTCACCGAAGGTGTCACCGGAGGCAGAGAAGATGGAGTCAGAGATGGTGTTACGATGGTTGAATTACTGGTTGGAGGGACTAAACCTGAACTAGAGAGGGAGAGAAAGAGGATAAACCTAGCTAACAGTCAAGAGGGAGGGAATTAGCACACCAGTGTGATTGCCGGATACAGAGAAGATGAAGTCTCCGGTGGGAGAAACAGCAAGGAAGGGGTCTGGGGGCCTCTGCTTGGTACGACGAGAAGATGACGAGGGAGAGGAAGAAGACCCCTCTGTCTATTGTACGTGGCAGAGGGCGACGAAGGAGGATTGAGGAAGCTTGCCGGAGTCACGGCGGAGGTGGCCGAAGGGAGAGAAAGTTGAAGAATTTGGGGCCAAACTGGACTAAGCAGGATGGTGGAAGTTCCTTGAGCTTAAATAGAGCTTGAATCTGAGCTCAAATTGGGAAAAGAGGATTGATTGAGCCTTGGTTTGGAAGCAAAGAATCCCACAAATTCCATGGGTTCGTATGAGCTTTCAGCCTCGAATCAAAGCCTAAAATTGCATTCGCATGAATCTCCAGCATGTGAACTCCAATCCCACCAAACTTCGTGGGATTTGGAGGTGATTTGATGAGGTTTCCATCAAGTCAAAGCACGCCTATAAGTCGATTGACCTAGCAATGGCAGTAGGGACCTGTCTGTGAAGAAAATGAACTTGGGGACCCATTTGCAATAAAATCGAAAGTTATGGGTTAATGGTGAGAAAGAGATTTCAGGGACTGAAATACAAACTAGGTCAAGATAAACTCTGATTGGGCTCAAATTTTGGTACTAACCTAATTTGGACCAAAGAAATCTAATGGTGAACTCAGATTTGAGTTTTAACCATGTTTGAGTAGACAATTTGTATAGAAGCCCAAATTAGGGTAAAATTCCTTCTAAGACTCTACTCTAGGTCAAAATGGGTTCAGATGGTCAAACAAAGGATACCAAACCTATTAGGATATTTTTATATGAATTTTAGGAGATTTAGATGAATTTTATCATGACCAGAACCTCTTTAATTTAAGCGAGTCTATTACAGTTCTCAAAACACGTGAAATCCTATTTCTATCTATGTGGACCCACTCTTTTGATTTTAATGCTCATTTGACCTTTAATTAGCCCTTGACAAAATCCCATGGTTACTCTGCATTTATGATGTGATGTTAAAACTTTAGAATGAGCCCTATTTTAATGTTCTCTCCTCAAAATGGATCAGAGTGGAATTATGGTCCTCAGGCACTTATTCAAGAGCATTTGTCTCTTGATTCTGACTAATTTAAGCTACTTATGGCTAATGATGGTGTTACCATCAGTCTTTTTATAAGCAACCATGCTACAAGTAGAGTTTGTAATAAACTTCTTTAGTTCTACTCTTGAGTTGTAGTGTTTTTCTTTCTTACTAATGCAAAGTTGAGTTAGTTTCTTTACTTTGTGAGTTGTTCTTCTTCTTATTCAAAAGCCAAAAATCTCCACAAAATGAAAGTCGTAAAAACACTTCTCTCTTTGTTTAGTTGGAGTTTGTAAATATATTTATCGCTTTCACTTGTAAAATCAAAAGCAAAAAAAATAAAAAAGAGAAAAAGAAAAAAAATATATTTAGCCTCTCACTTCTGTCACTAAAGAAAAAAATAAAAAAAAATGGAGTGTAGCTCAATTTAGCTTAGCTCATCTCATATAAAAAGAAAGAAAAAAATGGAAAAGCCAAAAATACAAAAATAGAATAAGGAACCTCTATTAGGCCCACTTCCTAATTAGCCTTCCCATTGGATTGACCGAGACTCCCATAACCATAATCTAAATCAAGTTCCATAATTACTAAATGATCTAGTGCTTAAGTGCAAAAAATTGTGCTACAATGACACATAACTACTTCAATTTCCCACATCTTAATGCACTACGCCCATCAATATTATTCCCAAATCTATCCACTTTATTTTTCTTTATTCACAACCTCCCGCATATTTGGATTCAACCATCTTTGCATTTCCCGGGTGGGTTTAGATCCTTCTTCAACATGTATTCTATGAGTATAGTAGGTAGGAGTAATTCTATTTAGATCATCCAATGTCCAACTGATTGCTCTTCTATTCCTTCCCAACACTTGAATCAATTGAGTTTCATGAGTCTGGGTCAAGTGAAAACTGATAATCTTAGGGTAGGTCTGGTTGGCTCCCAAAAATACAAATTTCAGATAATCACGTAGAGGTTTCATTTCAGGTTTAGGGCCATGGGAGGGTGGGTCCAAAGGGGGATCAATATTATCCCTAAGAGGTCGTGAAATCATGTCAGTGATAGGGTGACTGACCTCTTGGTTGGTTTAGGGATCGAAGCCTATATGATTGGATTGAGAGGTTCCTATGTTCATAAAATATTTGACATAATGATCCAAATCATCACAATCCTAGATAATTTCACAATCCTCAAAATGTTTAGTGGCCTTGAAACTATTAATCTTCATTTTTTTATCCCCAAATTTAATTTCCATACAAACAAATTCACAATCATTATTAGCCTTGGCAGTAGCTAAAAAGGGTCTTCCCAAGATTATAGGTATGTTCCATAATTTTTCTGATACATACATGTCAAGGACTTAGAAATCCACTGGAAAATAAAATTTGTAGACCTTGACAATCACATCCTCAACAATACCTCATAGAGTGGTCAATGTAACCTTAGTTGATTATAATTATCCGAATTCAAATTTTTCATATAACACTGTAGGCATCAAATTAATGGAGGCACCCAAGTCTAGAAGTGCCTTACTAAAAAGTAGTCTTCGCAATTACACAAGAAATTAGAGGGGCTCCTGGATCATTTTGTTTCTAGGGTAGTTTGTTAAGGATGATTGCACTAGCTTGTCAAGACAAAACTACCCTCATTAATAACTTGGCTTGGCATTTTAGTGTGTGCATCTCCTTAATTAGGAAATTTTGCATAGGTTGGGTTATTCTCAGTAGTTTCTAGGAGTGGAATATTCACTTGGACTTGATTAAATATATCAAGCCACTCCTCAAATTGGTTATTTCTCATTTTCCTAGCTTTGTTCAAGGCTTCAAGAAAAGGCACTTTAGTCAAATCAAGAGTAGTCGAGTCCTAAGCCATTTTACCTAGGTCAATTGGTTCCCTCAGGTCAGATTCACTCGTCTCAAGATCTTGGTAAAATTTTGATGTAGAAGGTTGAGGATCTTGCGTTTGTTTCCCACTTCTCAAAGTAACAGCATTTGCATAGGCATTACGTTTAGAAGGGTGAGGTCAGTTTTGCAAAATAGGCTGAACCTAGTTTGGATTTGGGTTAACAAAGGCAAGTGGAAATTGTGGAGTGGGTTGAGCTATGTGTGACTGTTGCTCCTGTGTGTGGTTCTAATTAACCCTAATGAAATTTGTAGGGTTAGGGATGGGTTGGGAAGGCAACAACCCATGCTACCTAGAATCTACAAGGTGGTCTAGGCGTCCCATTAACTCGGTCCTCAATTGATTCATCTCCTCTTTATGCCTTAGATTGATTTCCCACATCTATTTGAGGACTAAATTCATATCAATGGGTTGGGCTTCTGATGACACCGGTTTCGCATGTTTGAAATCGGGGTTACGAGTAACCCGTCATTGTAGTTGCAAAAACTCGTAATCAAATATAATTTATACCGAAACTCTAGGGGAGTCCCGGGTTGAACACTGGGAGGCAACGTTTAATTTAATTGAAAACTGTGCTTCCTTTTGTTTATTTTTTGGTATTTTAAAGTTTTGTTTTTTTTTTTTGTTTTTGAAAGAAGAAGACAAGGAGAATAAATCACAAGTGATATGGAACAAATATGATATATATCATGAATGTCTATTACAATAATCTACGAAATCATAAAAGGAGAGGAAGGTGAGAAGAAATATCGCGAAGCGGCTATTTGGTGAGACGATGACGCCTAGCGAAAGCTTGGACGAAGGAGGTAAGGAGCGGGATGATGAAGGTGAGATGCTGGAGGATGTCGGGTAGAGGAAAGCTTCAGCATAGCTACGGAATGGAGGTGAGGTGGCAGAGATGATCTGCTACCGGAATGGAGGTGGGAGCATAGCTTCAAGGTGACCTATGAATGGGGACGGGAAGATGGAGGAATATTTGATGAGGCAGAGGTTCGCTACACTTATAGGAGCTTTGGGAGCTTGAGAGTAAGCTTTAACGAAGCGTTGGCAGGCTTGCTAGAGATTGGGAGTAGGTGGGAGTAGAGTAGGTAGAGATGGCTTAGAAGGGAGGGGGTGTAGGTCCTTTTATAGTGGAGAAGAGGCTAAAATAGGTATGGGACCATTAGCGACCTCCAGGCCGTTGCTAGAAGTGTCGCTGTAGGAAGCTCATGCCCACTGGCACGTGTAGCTAGCCTTGCTAGCATGCGAATAATTAGCGACGGCTGTAAGCATCGCTGTAGGTCCAACTCAGGCGTCGCTATAGGCTGGTGCCAATTGAGCACGCGCACGCCCCATGCTCGGCTGGTGCTGCACTATGCGCACTCTTTACCGTGCACACACATGCTCACACACTGGTGCTGCGCTGTGTGCATGCGTGCCTCTGTGCGTGCACGTGCACCCGCACTACTCTACACATGCGGTGGTGAGTGCATGCACATGGGTGGCTTGGGCTGTGCCACATGGTGCAATCTGGGCCGTCCATCTTCTTTTCGTTGTAGGGGCTGCTACAGAGCTCGGATTGAGTCGATTTGCACGCTGTTGGGCTACAATCGTTGACCCAAATCCATCCGTGTGGTTGGATTTGTCATTTAAAGCTCCGAATTATGCCACCTAGTCCCTTGGCCATTGATCTTCCTCGGACTTTATATGGTGCTACGGGACTCCGATCGATGCGATTTCGGAGTCGTTGGACTCTGATCGTAGTCTTGATCAGATCTGTATGGTCGGATAGTCAATCCAAGGTTCCAAAATAAATATCCTTCTCTCCTGACTACAAAAAGGACACAATTAACCTAAATTATATACTACTCTAAATGCCGTATGATGCATGTTATGCAATATTTATAACATGAAATGCAAATCTAAGCCTAGGAACATGCATGAATAGGCATTTTACCCACAATAATTGTGTCTATCATACCCCTATGCCTATCTTTTGCTAGTCCCTAGCAAAATTAAACAACATGCTATGTATAAAAATAGAATTAGGATTAGATCGCTTAGGCCTCGGTCATTTATCAACGATAGAAAATTTCAACTAAGGTCCTAAACAACAAAAACTCAACAGTACCTGGGTGTTTGCTAGAATGCAGATCACCCAAGTCCTCGCCTTATTTGAAACGAGAAGATACATTTTTTTTATTTTCCTTCTTTTCTAATGTTTTTTGTACTTTTGGAGTTTGAGAGTTCGGAGATAACTTTTTACGGCTACCCGACCCGCCCAAGACTCGAAAAGGACTCTTAAGTGCTAAGTGAAAGACTCACTAGGCGGCCGTTAAAATGAACTTTGAGTTTATACGACCCTAGGTGACCTTACCTAGAGGTTTATCTTTTCAAACGGTAGCTTTCTCCCTACTTCTTTTATTTATGGGGTCAACACAACGGCGAACCCAGTATATATCTCCCCAATTTATTCTATTTCCCTACTTCTTCCCTAAGTGCTTTGGGAATTATTGTGCATTTTTGTGAGCTAGGTTCTGGACAACCAGCCAATGAGCTGTTACCTACGACAACTTGCCAGCCATACTCGTGCGGTGAAGTGTGGTTTTTTTTTTTTCTCCTTTTTATATATATATTCTTTTTTCTTTTTATTTATTATTATTATTTTTTAAAGTAGGTGGCTTCCCTAATCTAATATTTACCTAAAGGCAGTACAATGAAAATGGTCTTGTGACTGAGCTCTAGATAACCGGTCGATGAGCTGTTACCACCAACAACTTACCAGCCATACCACCCTAGATAGTTCATTAGCTACACAATTTTCGAAGAAACTACCAAAAAGTGAGTCAGTGCAAAAAAAAGTGTGTAGATGCTTAGGCTTAAAGTCCCCCCAAATAAGAGGGCACGTTGATAAGTCGCATACTTATCATCCCAATTTATTTACCAACTTAAAATGAATTTTAATTTGTGAGGACTCGAGACTAAGTCCACATTCGAGTGGACAGCCGGGCTAATTAAATCCGAAAACTTAAAGACTTTAAGTATTCAGGTCCTTTCGTATCATTTCCTAAAGTTAATAACTTCCAAATGCCTAAGTTCTCTTTTCCTAATTTTTTCTTTTCATTTATCTTTTGAATTTTCAATTTTCTTTTTCTTAAAGAATAAAATAACAGGAAATTACTTTTACATCTAACAAAAAGGTTATAAGATATCTTCACCCCCATGCTTAGCTATTGCAATGTCCTCATTGTGAAAAATGAAAGCACGTAGGAGAGTAGAAGTGGAAGAATAGCACCTGGTTTCATTGAGACTCTGGTCAGCTTGGAACAGTCTTCACATGTGCTGAGTTTAGTGCCTTCAGCTATGTCAGGTCCTCGATCAAAAATAACTAAACATTGAGGCCACAACAACACAATTTTCGGGCCCCCAAGTATGGGTCCCGGAGAGTGAAAATGGACTTGCCAAAGAGATGATCAATGAAAGTGGCAAGCTGGTGGTGCAGGGAGAGCCCAAATGATTTCCAATAGGAGTTTTGTTGATTTATTACAGAGGAAGTGTGGTTGGGTATAGAATTTGTGCAATGATTGGGTGAGAAAGGATGATGAGGGTTTTGTGATGTGCTGGGGGTTTGTGGGTACACTAGAATACCTAATGTTTGAAGAGTTCTTCCCCAATGTTCAATTTCATCCTCACACTCTGGGTTCTTAAACCAACCATCCTGATCCTCAAGATTCCCAGCCACAAGCTGGACCTCAAACTCTAAGCATTCGGGATAAGGATGTTGTTGGGTTTTAACTTCATCACGTGAATCATCAAACAAATTTTTGATTTCATATTTATCTTCCTCATCTCGTGTTGCTACAATTGGTCACATTTTTGCTTTGTCCTCAATTATTTCCGCAACCGTGTGATCTTCCCAAGTTTGGGTTGAGTTGGCCATTAAAAGGTTGTCTAAGGTATGTATGGTCATTACTTCCTCTATTCTACCAAGCTCCTCCTTCGAACCACATTTAATTTTATTCTTCTTTGAGACCTCAAAAATATTGAATCAATCTGTCTTATCCCCTAAGACTATTTCTATATTTCCCGAGTCACAATCAATCCTTGCCTTGTCAGTAGCCAGGAAAGGTCTTCCCAAAATAATCGAGGTGTGGTTGAGCTATTTTGGGGCTTCCATGTCCAGGACCATGAAATTAGCAAGGTAATGCAAATCATTAGCCTTGACTAAAACATCCTCCAAAATACCCCTTGGTTTTGTAATGGATCTATCGGCTAACTTCAAGGTTATGTCAGTGTGTTTTAGGTAACCTAGACCCAATTCCACGTGTAGTGAGGTGGGGATCACATTAATGGAAGCACCCAAGTTGAGGAAGGCCCAATCAGAAGTAATTGTGCAAGAAATTAGCGGGGCTCCTGAGTCCTGCTTCTTAGGAGGAAGGTTGTTTAGGATCAGTGTGCTTGTGTTATTGGACAAAACTACTCTCCTATTATTTTCAGATTTCCCTCTACGCCTTTCTTTATATGCATTCAGTAAACCTATGGCATAGGCAGGGATTGATCCGATAGTTGCGAGGAGTAAAATGATTGTCAATTTGAAAGCCTGAAGTAAGGACATCCTTTCCTCCAATTTCTCCTCCGACTTTTTTGCCCATACAACAACAACATACTCCCGAATCAGACTCTAATGTTTTGTTGATCACATTCTTAGTTGGTAGTTTGGAATTCTTGTTACGGGGCCTAATGGGGTTGACGTGGGGTTGGGTAGGTCCCTTGTGTCTACTACCACTCCTCAAGGTGGTGTTTGCAGTGGCAAAATGCTGTTGGTTAGTGTCTTGGGGAGGGTTGGGCAAAACAGGAGGCTCCCGATTGATTATGGTAGGAACTTGGTTCACTCTGGGAGGGGTTGGGGTAGCCTGATAGATAGAATGAGCTTGAGCATGTGACTCCCCATCATTACCAAACCCTTGAGGCCCAACACCTCGATTCTGTACATTCTTTGGGTTTGGTACAAATTGTGATGGTAGAGATCCGAGCTTTCGGTTATTTGTACCAAGTCCGGATTGCAAGGTGTCCAGTGAAGTTTTCATTAGTTGCATGAGCTGTAGCATTGACCCTTACATTTCTACCATTTTCAGGTTCAAGTCAGCCTGCTCGGCGGGTTGTTGAGCATTCCACATGAGCTGATTAACCTGATTCAGGGGCAACTGAGTATATACATGACCCTGATCCAATGGTTTTTTGCGGTACATACTTTTTGGGTCGATATTGGGCCTGTTGCCCTTGATCTTTCCAAGAAAAGTTAGGATGATTTTTCCAACTAGAATTGTAGGAATTTGAATAAGGGTTGGACCTAACATTCTCTTGCACAGCATGAACATCCTCATAAGATGAGGATGAAGAAGGATCATAAAGATTGGGATCAAAAGCCCTAGTTTGGTACCCATAAGGTTCCGAGAAGAGTTGGCTCGAAGGTCGAGCCAGCTCCAGTTGGTTCACAAACTCCTGTCCCATAGGAGCTTGCAAAGAATGGAATCCCAATCCCTGGGATTGAGTGGATCTAGACAAATTAGAGTTTCCAGATATCCACTCTTCCATTCGTTTAGCAACCAGATCCATCTTATCTAATCTATTGCAGATCAATTCCATATCAGATGTTTGAGAATCTTGGACCTCATTGGCATTTGATCTAGTTTGTTGGGATTGATTGAAGGTTTCCATGGACGTGTGGTTTAAAGTATTTTAGCTCATTTCCTCAATCAAATCATACGCGCTATCTACGTCTTTGTTGAGGAAATTGCCTCCACAAGAAGCATCCACATGGTTACAGAGTTGATCATTCAACCCGTGATAAAAAATCTGCACAAGTTGCCATTTAGGCACCTCATGGTGTGGACACTTTCGCAACAGATCTTGGAATCTCTCCCAGGCCTCATGAAACGGTTCCCCTTGCCACTGGGCAAAAGTGGTAATTTCCCGTCGCATCAATTTCCTCAATCAAATCATACACGCTATCTACGTCTTTGTTGAGAAAATTACCCCCACAAGAAGCATCAACAAGGTTACGGAGTTGATCATTCAACCCGTGATAAAAAATCTGCACAAGTTGCCATTTAGGCACCTCGTGGTGTGGACACTTTCGCAACAGATCCTGGAATCTCTCCCAGGCCTCATGAAATGGTTCCCCTTGCCACTGGGCAAAAGTGGTGATTGCCCGTCGCAATGCATTGGTTCACCTAATTGGGAAGAATTTCTTTAGAAAGGCCTATTTCAAAGCTGTCCAGGTAGCAATCAGTCTTCCAATGGTACGATACTAATGTGTGGCCTTATCCCTAAGTGAATGGGGGAAAAGCCTCATGAGCATCTGTTCTTCATCTGCATTCCATGATTTGGTGGTCTGAGCCAGAGTGATCAGGTCCTTCAAATGTTGGAATGGGTCCTCTGAGCCAAGCCTGTGAAAGTGTTTAATTAGACTCAAAACTTGGGGCATGATCTCAACATCTCCGATGGGAATCACAATGTCAGGATGATCCTCATAATTTGAAGGATCATAAAAATCCTTCAAGGGTAGAGTGCCCTGACCATTCATTCGTTGGAACCATTGCTGCATCAGCTGCAATTCTTACAACTGCCTTTGAATCAGCTCCTGCTAGTTTGGGGGCGGGGGAGGTGGCTGTTGATCAACCATGGGATCTACTTAGCTAAAGCTCAACCTCCGCCTCCGAGAATGTTCTAAAGGTCCTTCCAATCTAGGGTTCAATGAACTCCTTCCAAGCATACACTGCAAGGAAGTCGAAAGGACGGGGAAGAGAAGGGACCCTGCAGCACAAAAATGCAAGCTTGTCCTTAGGTTGGGTGGCCTAAAGGTCCACAGACTCTCAGAATCCGTCCTAAGACTATGGACGATTTACTCTACTTATGTTCAGGCAATCCAACCAATTAGAAGGAGGGACTGGGGAGAAGGTTCTTCCTTTGGCTTGCACCTCCGGTTCCTAGTGTATCCCCTAGTCGCGGTTGTTTGACGCTACTCCCCTAGCTAGACATCAGATTGACTAGTATAAGTAGGTTAATTGTGAATAATCTCAATTTGGACCTCGAAAAGTGAATCGATCCTTATAGCCAACGTCTAATCAATTTTAGTTAGGCTTGAGATATTGGTGCTTCTAGAATGTGATGGGCCCTTAATGGGTTGTGCCCTTAATGATTTGTTTGAGAATGTGTGTATGTGCACAACCAAAATGTTTTCAAGCAAGATTATTGAGGATGAGGTGAATTTTAGGGTTCGAATTTTGCTTAGTAGCTTTTAGGATACAAATATTAGGTATATTCAATCAAGTTTTGTGAGGCAATCTAAGCTTTGAAAGCACGAGTTCAAGTATTTTTCCTTTGTAAATCAAGAAAATATGGAGTGCCTAGCTTGATCTAAGTATTGAATCCTATGGGGTAGCTACAAAATGAATCTCTTTTAAATTAGGTGGTGCGGCCCAAACAATTCAATCAATTGGCCCAAATGCACCACCGATTAAGGCACACAAAAAGGTGGTTAACCTAATATGATTTATACTCTTTTATGTGTTGATTTAGTGTACCAGGTCCACAGGTTAGAACCCCGATTGAGTAGATGAAAATTAAGTCTGATTATGTGCCTCAAATGTGGGTGTATGAAGTGTGTATATTGATTTGTCCCACATAAAGTATCTTTTTTATTTCTTTTTCTAAAATATGGGGGTGAGGTGGATGAAGGTGGCAAACAAGATAAAAAATTCTATCCTAGGGTTTATGCAAACACCAAGTAGATTAAGTCTTGGTTATTGGTGTGGCAGAATGAACTAGTGGAGGGGAAATGTGGGGGACACTTGCAGAGTACTCTACCCGCACTTTACTTTGGTCTACTGCACTTGGATCTCCATGCTAGGGTACCTGCAAGATAGTAGATCAAAGACAAGAGGGGTTAGTGTTATGTAAATGCAAGGAAGCGTAGAAAACAATAAAGTAAATTCCGTTGCCTCCCCAGCAATGGTGCCAAAATGATGACATGGGTTTCACGTGTTTGAAATCGGGGTTTCGAGTAACCTATCGTCGTAGTTGCAAAACTCATAACCAAATATAATTTATACTGAAACTCCAAGGGAGTCCTTAGTCGAACACAGGGAGGCGATGTTTACTTTAATTGAAAACTGAGCTTCATTTTGTTTATTTTTGGTATTTTAAGGTTTGTTATTTTTTGTGTTTTTGAAAGAAGAAGACAAGCAGAATAAATCACAAGTGATATGGAACAAATATGATATATATCATGAATGTCTATTATAATAATCTACAAAAGCATAAAAAGAGAGCGAGGTGAGAAGAAATCTCCTGAAGCGATTGTTCGGTGAGACAATGGCGCCTGGCAGAAGCTCGGACGAAGGAGGTGAGGAGCGGGACGACGGAGGTGAGATGCAGGAGGACGTCGGGTAGAAGAAAGCTTCAGTGTAGCTCCAGAATGGAGGTGAGGAAGCGGAGATGATCTGCTATCGGAATGGAGGTGGGAGGACAGCTCCAAGGAGACCTATGAATGGGGATGGGAAGATGAAGGAATATTTGGGGAGGCAGAGGTTCGCTACACTAATAGGAGCCTTGGGAGCTTGAGAGTAAGCTCTAACGGAGCGTTGGTAGGTTTGATAGAGCTTAGAAGTAGGTGGGAGTAGAGTAGGTAGAGATGGCTTGGAAGGGAGGGGGTGTAGGTCCTTTTATAGTAGAGGAGAAGAGGCTAAAATAGGTATGGGACCATTAGCGATCTCCAGGCTATCGCTGGAAGTGTCGCTGTAGGCAGCTCATGCTCGCTGGTGCACACAGCTAGCCTTGCTGGCATGCAAATAATTAGTGACGGCTGTAAGCATTACTGTAGGTCCACCTCTGGCGTCGTTGTTGGCTGGCACTAATCGAGCATGTGCCCACTCGATGCTCCGTTGGCATTGCGCTGTGCACACTCTTTGTCATGCACATGCACGCTCAAGCGCTGGCACTACGCTGTGTGCATGCGTGCCTCCACACGCACGCATGCCCCCTTGCTGCTGTGCACGAGCAGTGGCGCGTGCATGCGCATGGGCGGCCTAGGCTGCTCCATGTGGTGCAATCTAGGCCGTCTATCTTCTTTTCATTATAAGGGCTGCTACAGAGCTTGGATTGAGTCGATTTTTGTGCTGTTGGGATGCGATCATTGACTCGAATCCATCCGTGTAGTCAGATTTGTCATTTGAAGCTCCAAATTATGTCACGTAGTCCCTTGGCCGTTGATCTTCCTCGTATTGCATATGGTGCTACGGAACTCCGATCGAGGCGATTTTGGAGGCGTTGGACTCCGATAGTCATCTTCATCAGATTGTACGGTCGGATCATCAATCCGAGGCTCTAAAATAAATATCCTTCTCTCCTGACCACAAAAAGGACGCAATTAACCTAAATTATATACAACTACTCTAAATGCAGAATGATGCATGCTATACAATATTTATAACATGAAATGCAAATCTAAGCCTAGGAACATGCATGAATAGGCATTTTACCCTCAATAACTGTGTCTACATTAGCTTCCTGAGTAGGCTGAGCTTGGTATTGGAGAGGCTGCTGTTGTGTGTACCTACTAGGTTGCCCAAAGTTATTCTACCTAGTCGAGTTAGCATCCTCAAAATAATTTGGCATCGGGCTACCTAATTCTGGATTTGAGGGCATCAAGGTCCCTCTTTAATACACAGAAAGAGATGTGTCCAAGTATAATTTGCTCATGGGTTAAGCCAAGGGCAGGTCATTTATGTTGTGCACTAATTCTTGACTTAGGTGGGGTTGGGTGCAAGTAAAAATAGAGCTTCCTTGGGTAATTATGGGATTTACATAGGAAGTTGTACCTAAGCAGTTCTCGTCCTTTAATAGGTTATCCTACCTTCCAGCTTTTTATCCAAATTTTTCACATTCTTTCCGACCAGCTCCACCATATCTAGTTGCTTGGCAATGATTTCTAAATCAGCTGAGCTTGTACCCCACTTTTTGGCTAATTGGATCTGGAAAAAGTGGACATAAAGGCATTGTTGAGGGAGTTTTCACTCATTCTCAAATAATTCAAAGGCCCCCTCCTCATCTTTACTAAAGAAATTGCCCCCACGTGCTGCATCAACAAAATTCTTAAGGTTGTTATTCAACCCATAATATAAAATGTGGGCTAAATGCCACTTAGCAATACCATAGTGTGGGCATTTCCTAGCAAGGTCGTTGAACCTCTCCCATGCCTCACGAAGTTGCTCCCAAGGGTTCTGCTTAAATGTGGTTATGACACATCTAGGTGCATTGGTTTTTCCTATGGGAAAGAAATTTTCTAGAAAGGCACATCTCAAATCTTCCCAAGTTATGATAGGTTTACCTATTGTCCTTAACCATTGAGTAGCTTTGTCTTTTAGAGAGAATGGGAAGATCTTTAGCCTAAGGGTATCTTCATCCATGTTCCTAGGGGAGAAGGTCCTTCCTATGTGTAAAAGCTCTTTAAGGTAGTGGAAAGGGTCATCAGAATTGTGGCCATGGAAGTGGGAAATTAGATTAATGATTTACGGTTTGAGTGTAGAATCATTCCCCTCATGGGGTACCTTAATATAAAGCTCAGGTTGATCATTGGGAGGGTTGTAGAAATCTCTGAGATGTCGATTTTGTCTAGGATTTTAGATTCGATTCAAGGCCTGTACTAGAGTTTGAATCTGACGATAATGATGTTGGCCTTGCCTCTCGATTTGTCTCTGGAGGTTGGCAATCGAGTCTAGGTTCAGCTCCTCTCCCCAATCACTTCTTCCTCATGGTGACTAGCCATGGGAATAGATTCAGATTCATCAAAATCAAATTTTCTCCTAGGATTTCTTTCTAAAGGTGGCACCAATTCAGGATTCAAAGATCTTTTACTATTCATGCACTAGAACAAATTCAATAGATGAGAGAGAGAAGACAGATGAGAGAATCCCCAAACAAATAAACAAACCATGCCTTAAGGTGTAGCCCTAAATGACCTAGAAACTTTAGAGAGTCTAAGGTAAGAAGACAAAGTGAATAAAATCCAGCTTTCCCAAGTTAACCTAACCAGGTTGAGTACGAGGGGACTAAGGGGAAGGCTCAGCCTAGCTTTGTACTAGGCTCCTTTGTACCCCTTAGGTGCGGCCATTTGGCACTACTCCGCAACCTTAGACATCGAGTTCCACAAAGGAAATTGAGATTATTCACCTATTTTCCCCAGTTAGGTCCCAAAGCTTGGACTCAAGTTATTCCTTAAGGACCAACGACTAGTCAATTTTATTAGGCTTAGGATGTGAATGTGCTTGGGAATGTGATGGGGCATTGTTTAATGGCTTGGTGCCCCCTAATGACAGGCTGGAAATGTGTAGTGCACAAACAATAAGGTTCACAATACAAGCTTAATGGGTGTGGTATCTTTTAAGGTTTAATGCTTGCATTAGTTGATTTTAAGGTTCACTTAATTAGATATTTTCAATCAATATTATGGTGGAGCAACCAAAGGTTCACACATCCCAATTTGTTTGATCAATTTCCTTTAAGTGTGAATTGAGCTCGACCTTATTGTGAAAACCCTAATTGTGAGATAGCTTTAGATAATGAAATTTAAGTCCAAAAAGGCAAATGTGATGTGACTCAACCAGAGCAATCAATAACACTATTGCATCACTAGAATTCTTAATGCATGTTTTGTAATTTTTTTAGAATTAAATGTACATTGAGGTCATCAAGTCTATTTTGATACTTAGTTAGTGATTAGATTTTCAAAGTAATCAAACGTACTTAATTTTCTTTTTTCAGATTTTACTTCAGAGTTCAATTATCAAAAAAATCTAAAGCCACCAATTTTAGATCAATTAGAGTAGTATAAAATATATGATGTTTTTTGGACTAATGCAAACTAGGAAGAAAAATTAGAATGGATATAAGTCTATTGTGAGAATTTTTAAAAATCAAATATAAATGAGATGAAGCTGAAATTTTGACACAAGCTTCCTGACTTCGGTAGGTATTGGGAATTTTATAAGGTTCGAAAAGTCAAAAAAATAATTTTTGAAAGAATTCCTAAATCATTTTCGCAAACAAAAGTTGGAGATTTAAAGAAATGCAAGTCAAAATCACTCCAACCAAGATTATATATATATATATATATATATATATATATATATATATATATAGAGAGAGAGAGAGAGAGAGAGAGAGAGAGAGAGAGGAATGATCGTATGAAAAGTGAGAAGATGAGAAAAATCTGCCCAAATTATTAAATTACCTTGAAAATAATAAAAGATTGAGATTAAAAGATCATCGTTTCCACTTTCCCTCCCCCTCACATCCCTTCCTCTCCAACCACCGCCACCGTCATCGAGACCAAACATAGCTGCAACTTCATCTCCCCTTCTCTGGCGACTCTCTCAGTCAACGTCCTTGCCGTTGGGAACGTTCTCTAAGTAACAATCGACCTCCCCTCTCCCACCACCACTGGCCCCTTCTCTTCTCCCTCTCCCCCTGCCCCTGAGCACCCACATCACCACCACCACCCCTGGCCCCTTCTCTTTTCCCTCTCCGTAGCCCCCCTACCACGATCACCAGTACCGCCCCTCTTTTCCCTCTCCACACCACCACCTGTCTCTTCCCTTCTCCCTCTTTGCAGTCCCCACCACTTGCCCTTCCTCTTTTCCCACTCCCTATGCCCCTAAGCACCACCACCACCACCGGACCGTTCTCTTCTCCCTCTCCCTCTACCCCTAAGCGCCGCCACCACCACCACCACCGCCACCCCTCCTCTTTTTCTCCGTCAACCATTGGGAGGATCTTTCTTTATTTATTTTTGGTAATAATTATTTATGCTTCTGTGTTTATGTTGCTTACATAGTGAGATAGATTATTATCGTTGTTATGCAAGACGGTTGTTATTAGTATGGGTGGCACTCGTAGACCAGTTTTTACCATCTGACAGGATTGCGGCTGCCGATCAAGCTCTCGACGAGGTGCGGGCGGGCGCGAACGTCGTGGATGATGGGCCTCTGGAACCACGAGACAGAGGTCGTGGGCAGCCGGTCTGGATTAGGTTGTGCAACGTCGTATGCAATGACGAGTGGCCTGCTATCCAAATCAGTGCTGCGTGGTTACCTCTTGCCATGTCGATCTAGATCACCCTATCAAACACATGCGTGAGGATCTCGTCACCTCGTGAAGGAGCTCGGTTGGCAGTTGCAGTTTTGAGTCCTCAAGAACAACCCAGTTAGTTTTAGCATTGGGGCCATGGGCTTTGAGCATTTGAATGCCAACTCCATGCAGGAAAAGATCTGATTTTAACTCCATGAATGTTATGGAGTTCTTTTGTTCTCCACATGGTTGTTAATGCCACTTAAGTCTGTTATTGAATTTCTTTTGTTGTCTCTACGTTTGTTTATGGTATATAAGCCTATTGTTGGATTTTGTTTAATATCTCTAAGTTGTTTGCTAGCCAAATGTTGTAAATTTCTGCAAGTTTTGTGCTATTTTAGTTGTTCCAGTGCTAATGTATGTTCAGTATGGTTATGTAGTCTTGTCTCCGATTCTTTGTAATTTTTGTAGCCTCTACACCTTATTCCTTTTTCCATTATTTTCCTTTCCAAATAATTGACATTGTTGTTAGAAAACAACGTGGTGAAAAGTCATTAAATGAATACAAAAGGCACATAGGGTCCTCATCACCTGTGGGGCACATCAAGATGTGAGCGCAAGAAAGAAAAAGTTCATTGTGTATATTATGTAGAGAAAAAAATAAAAACATATATATACACAATGCCCAACAACCCACTACTTCAAACCTCGAATACATTAAGTAGATAGCATGTATGCATTTGAATGCAAAGAGCTTCCATATAATTCAAGTATCATCATGCACCAATGAACTATTTTTTCCCTTTGTAGCAGGGTCCCTTAATCTGCTACCCCCTCACTTCAGAAATAATTAATCCTAAATCAAAAAGTCTGAACAGATTTTTCTCCCCTACATTCTGTTCGTCAACCTTAAGCCTGCTGTTTTGGATAAATAAATTACTTGTCTTGTCGAGAACTGTTCAGAAAAATGCGGTGAACCACATTTTGTGTGTTTTCGGGAAATTATTACTTTTCAAGAAAAGGCAAATGAGAGTGAATTATGCATGAGTATCAATATGGCTCTTTGTGCTGTAAGGAAATAGATCATAATCCATTATTAGATGTGCCGGTTGGTTATGCCTGTTAGGGTGGGGATATATGTTAGATGACATATACTGATCGGCTATTGATTAATGATATTATTTCTTCACTTCTCTCCTCCATTTCACCGTCTCTAACTTTCTCTCTTATTCTTTTTCTTTTACGTTCTCCTTTTCCACTGTGGCCGTCAACCAAACCCAACAAATCTACAAATCAACAACCTGACAAAATGAATTTTAGAGGGTTTGTTAGTTGAAAGAAAGTAAAGTCAGAAGGTCAGTTATTATGATGTTCAAGAAATTTATTCGATTCTTCCTGTTCAAGCAAATCTGCAGCTAACTTCGACAGATTCCCTTCCTACGTATGGGTAAGATTATCTACGGGATTTAAGAAGTAGGGCCGAAAATTACCTTCAAATGACATAGGATCACGTCTAGTTCCATTAAATTTGTTCAGTTCATTGCATTATGTTTAGAAGGCATGACCACATAGGCTATTATTTTGGGGATTTTTTACCAAACCTAATTCGTTGCTTTCTGGCTAGACCTGTCTCAAATCTTTATGATCATTCCTAACTAAACTAAAATGAATAAATGATTTTTGTTGTGTCCCATGATTTTGACAAAAGCATGCCGTGAAATCTGTTTATAAATCCCAATAAACAAATACATGTTCCACATGATAATAAGACAATTCCTTTCATTTGAAAGCTACTACTTATAAACAAATTTATGATCTCAACAGATGTTAAAACTAGTTTGTTTCGCTGAAGAATGATCTTAAGGCATTTTATGTATATACTAGCTGTCTTTCCAAAGTCATGAAATAATATGATGAAAATCTTACACTACATCAAGATTATATTGTTAATATTCCACCAAAGCTTCCATCACCCAGCATACACAGATCAAGTGTTCTTGGGTTAGTCACACATTTTCAAATGCATTGCAATTTGCTGCAGCATAACCCTATAAGAGTTGCTACTAAGCTCTTTCGGTGGCTATCATGGGATTTCAAGTGAAGAATGTAAAGTATTTGCGCAAGGGCCTCCACTTTAGGGTTCAACACAACCATAAATCCAAGGAGCATATTTCAATATTATTGCTTCCGATGAATAATAATAATAATAATAATAATAATAATAATAATAATAATAATAATAATCATCATCATCATCATCATGTCGATGGCGACCACCATGTCATCATCTTCAACCGCCTTGTCAGTAGCAAGGATAAGGTGCATCCCTTCGCAATGCACCTGATGGTCTCGTGGTTCGAAAGGCCCATCATCTATGACATTCGCACCCACCCACACCTCATCGAAAGCTTGACCGGCAACCGCGATCCTATCCGATGGTAAAAACTGGTCTATGAGTGCCACCAATACTCATAACAACCGTCTTCCATCACAATGACAATAATCTACCTCACTATGCAAGCAACATAAACACAAAAGCATAAATAATTATTACCAAAAAAAAAAAAAAAGAAAGAAAGATCCTCTCAGTAGTTGAGGGAGTAGAAGAGGAGGGGTGGCGGCAGTGGTGGTGCATAGGGGTAGGGGGATAGGGAGAAGAGAAGGGGCTGGTGGTGGTGGTGATGCTTAGGGGCAAAGGGAAAGGGAGAAGAGGAGGGGCAGGTGGTTCGGGTTGCTAACATGGAAAAGGGAAGAGGCCGATGGTGGTGGTGGTGGTGCTGCGGAAAGGGAGAAGAGGGGCAGTGCTGGTGGTCATGGTATGTGGTGGTGGTGCTGCGGAAAGGGAGAAGAGGGGCGGTGCTAGTGGTTATGGTAGGGGGGGTGTGGAGCGGGAGAAGAGAAGGGACCGGTAGTGGTGGGGGAGAGGGAGAGGGAGGTCGATTGTTACCTCGAGAACGTTCCCAACAGCGAGGACATTGACAGAGAAAGTCACTGGAGAGGGGAGATGAAGTTGCAGCCGTGCTGGGTGGGTTTGGTCTCGGTGACGATGGTGGTGGTCGGAGTGGGAGAGGAAGGGACGTGAGGCGGAAGGAAAGTGGAAGGGAGGGTCTTTTAATCTTAACCCTCTATAGTTTTCAAAGTAATTTAACGGTCAGGATAGATTTTTCTCATCTTCTCACCAAAGGAGGCTTCTCATAGGATCATTCCTATATATATATATAAATAGCAAGAAATCAAACACAAGTATATTTGTCTAACCTATGAGTCAAGAAAAGCACCTAATTTTTTTTTGTCTCAAAAGACACCTAACATAACAACATGCACTTACCTTGAGAAGACCAAATCCGCTTTTCTTCCTGTTGTTGTGGTCTTCCTTGGATTTCTGATACTTGCACACACGCTGACAAAAATGAAGCAAAGTGGATTAGTAATATAAAAATAAGTGCAGAATCAAAAGGCAAGAAAGAAATCTATGCCTCCTCGGCAATGATGTCAAATTTATTTGCTAAAAATCACAATTTAAAACTTTAGAATCATTGTAGAATGAAATAAAGCGATCAATTAAATGTTTCTCTGAACTACTGGGAGTCCAAGTCGAATACAGAGAGGTAATCGCTATTTTAAAACTTTTCATATTATTTTTTTTTGTCTTTTTGAATAAAGTTGCAAGAGCAATGTGATAGACTAAGATAGCACTAATAATATTGTAGAAATATAAATACGAAACCACTATTGCAAGAGAAAATATCATAGAAAAAATGCTTTCATTGCAAATAAGCACGAGTCTTACAAAGCTAGAAATGGAACTACAAGTAAAATGAAAATAAAGAAAGAGAGAAAGTGAGAGAGAAACAGAGTCGCTTGAGGGATGCTTGAGGAAGTTGGAAGAACTTCAGTTCCAGGACACCAGGAAGAAGACGAAGAACAACAGAAAAGCGACCAAAGTGGTGCAGAGGAGGAGGATGGATGGTACTAAAGGGGGTATCTACCTAAGGTGGAAGGAGCGTAATAGCATGGTGGTGATGGAGGGCTAACTATAGTGGTGGTTGGCCATGGTGAAGGTGCTTTAATGGTGGCGAGCGTGCACTACTTGGTGGTGGAGAGGACTACTAACTATGCTAAGGGAATTACACCAAAATATACTTAATGTGTAGGTGTATGAGGGGGTTGTTTTATAAGAAAGGGAGGTAAATGAGAGTCCTTGGATGTGAATCAAGGGATGTGGTTATTCCACCACTTAAAGTTTAATTTAGGCCACTAGATGGACATCTAAGGGTGTAGGAAGAAGGCTAGGTTGGGCTGCTATAGATCTAGGCCTTGGGTTTCTATATTAAGGCCTAAGATGGAGTAGGATGATGTTGCATGGGTAGGTTATTAACTAAGGGTTATATGGGCCATTGGATGGTGGATGGAGGCAGGGGATTTGGGCAGCTATGGCAGTATACTAAGGATAGGTTTTTGGGTGGCCAATTAGGGCCATAGGATGGCGGGTAGACGGTGGAGATGTGGTCATGGGAGTTAAGAGAAAAGGGTTACGAACAATAGGTTGTGTTATGGTTGGCCTTAGGATGGAAATCTAAGGGTAGATGGGGTTTCTCTAAACTAGATTTAAGATAAGGTTTTGTAGAGAATTAGGTGTCCTAATGCCTAAGAATAGGGAGGGCTTGGGTGGTGCCATGTGTCCTTTGTCTTCCTCCTCTTTGCTTATCTTTATTTCTTCTAATCTCCTTGTATTTAAGTCCTTTATTCCTCTTTATTTGGGTTTCCCATGTCTCCTTCTCTTCACTAAAATACATTTTCAAGTCCCTCATTCTTTATTTATAAACCTTACTACCTGCATTATTCACAAAAGCACATAATTAGTCATATTTATTTACAAAACACACTAGGCCATATATTATGCATGCATGATGTATTACTTTATATAGAACC
Source organism: Thalassia testudinum (assembly GCA_037157565.1). NCBI lineage: Eukaryota > Viridiplantae > Streptophyta > Magnoliopsida > Alismatales > Hydrocharitaceae > Thalassia > Thalassia testudinum. The sequence goes on from JAZHRO010000062.1 coordinate 20,095,474, forward strand.
TAAATGCATGTTTTAACCTAGAAACTAACACAAGGTAAAGCATATTAGGAATATAAATAAGTTGTTATCATGCACACACACATACTAATTAATCATTAAGGGCACAACCAATTAATAGCCCACCACATTCCAAGACCACATTCAATCATAGGCCTAAGTAAAAATGAGTAGGCATTGGCCCTAATGATTGGAATCTCTCTTTGGGCTTTGGATTGAGATTGATAGTGATTAATTTTCTCCTATTGGTCCATGTGATGTCTAGTTAGGGGAGTTGTGTCAAACGACAGCAGTTGGGGGGTATTAAAGGAACCTAAGGCGAAAGTCGAAGGAAGAACCTTCTTCCCAATTCCTCCTTCTAACTAGTTGGATTGATCGGATAGTAGTGAACCAAACCGCTCTTGATCTTAAGGCAAGCTCTAGGAGTTAGTAGGTCTCTAGGGTAGCCAACTTAAGAATAATATTGTATTCATGTGTTGCAAGGCTTATCTATTGTCCTTTTGACTTCCTTCCGGTGTATTCTTGGTAGGAGGTCATTAAACCCTTGCCAGGAAGGACCTTTGGACCATCATTCCAAGAGAAGAAGGTTGAGTTTTAGTCAAGCAGATCCCATGGCTACTAACCAACCACCACCACCACCTTGTTCAAACCAGCATGAGCTTATTCAGAGGCAGCTAGAGTAGTTGCAATAGATGCAAGCTTGGTTCCAGAGAATGAATGGTTAGGGCACCCGGTCCTTGAAGAATTTCTATGATCCTTCAAATTATAGGGATGGACCTGGAGTTATGATCCCCACAGGTGATGTTGAGATCAAGGCCTAGGTTTTGAGTCTAATTAAGCATTTTCATGGGCTTGGCTTTGAGGATCCACTCCAACATTTGGAGGATTTGACCACCTTGGTCCGACCACCAAATCAAGGAATGTTGACGAGGAGCAAATGATCATGAGGTTGTTTCACCACTCACTCAGGGATAAAGTCTCATATTGGTACCACACCATTGGAAGACCGATTACCACCTAGATGGAATTGAAATCAGCTTTCCTGAAGAAATTCTTCCTAGTCAGGCGGACCAATGCTTTGAGACGGACGATTACTTCCTTCATCCAGCGACCAAGGGAACAACTTCATGGGGCCTGGGAGCGATTCCAGGACCTCGTACGGAAGTGTCTATACCACGAGGTGCCCCAGTGGCAACTTGTGTAGATTTTCTATCATCGGTTGAATGATCAACTCTGTAACCATGTGGTTGCTTTTTGTAGAAGCAATTTCCTCAACAAGGATGCAAATAATGTGTATGAATTGTTTGAGGAAATGAGTGAAAACTCTATTAATCACGCCTCCATGGATACATTGAACAAATCCCAACAACCTAGATCAAATGCTAATGAGGTTCAAACTGATTCTTCTAAACTTGATATGGAATAGATTTGTAACAAACTCGATAAAATGGATTTGATTGCTAAAAGAATGGACAAGTGGATGACTGGTAACTCAAGTAACACATCTAGGTCCACTCAATCCTAAGGTTTAGGATTTCAATCTTTGCAAACTTCCGTAGGGAGGGAGTTTATAAATCAACTTGATTTGGCTCAGCTTTCGAACCAACACTTCTCGAAACCCTACGGGTTCCAGATTGAGGCCTTTGATCCCAGTTCTGATCTCTCCTATTCACCGTCCTCACCTTATGAGGATGTTCAAGCAATTCAGGAGAATGCTAGGTCCAACTTGTACTCAAATACTTGTAATCCTGGTTGGAGGAACCACCCTAACTTTTCCTGGAAAAAGTATGGGCAATAGACCGAATCTTGACCCAACAATTATGTACCATAGAAACCCATGGGTCAGGGTCATGTATACACTCAGCTACTCTAAGATCAGGTCAACTAGTCCATGTGGAATGCCCCGCAACCCATAGGGTAGGCTGCTTTGAACCTGAAGATGGTAGAAATGCAAGGCTTAATGCTCTAGCTCATGCAAAAGATGAAGACTTCACTGGACACCTTGTAATATAGGCTCATTGTGAACAACCGATAGCCTAGATCTCTACCATCCCAACATGTACCCAACCCGAGAAATGTCTAAAATCAGGGCAACCGAGCCTTAGGGTATTGTAATACGAGGAAAACACACATACATGCTTAAACAGTTGATTAGGGTCACTCATCTCTTCATCTTGGATATCACTACATGTCAAATCAAGCTCCACCTATCATCTCTACTCCACCTCAAGACCTGAACCCAAATGCTTCAGCTAACTCAGTTACCTTGAGGAGTGGTAGGCAAACCCAAGACCAGAATAGACCTTCATTTAGCAAGCAGAACCCGGTGAGCCAAATGATTCAATGGAGAACAATAAAGAAGAAATCGAGGCTCAGGAACCCAAACAAGAAGAACCAATCCACATCCTGTTCCATAAAGCCCTTAAGAAATCCTAGAAACCTAAATCAGCTGATAACAACAAAGTGCTTCTGAATATTTTCAAGCAGGTTGAAATTAACATCCCACTCTTAGATGTTATTAAGAACATCCTAGCTTATGCAAAATTTCTCAAGGATTTGTGTACTCAAAAGCATAAGCTGAAGGAACCCACTTCAAGAAAGGTGATCCACTTTGAGTAGGCTAGTTCTATTATCCTGCATCACCTTCCTCAAAAGAAAAGAGTTCCAGGTGCCCCCTTGATTTCTTGTGTCATTGGGGACTACACTTTTGATTGGGTAATATAGGATCTTAGTGCATCCATCAACCTAATCTCAACCACCCTATATGAGAAGTTGAGGTTAGGTGGGCTTAAGGACACCTCAATAATGCTCCAATTAGCTGGCCATTCAGTCACCACTTCGAGTGGTGTTATTGAGGATGTGATTGTTAAGGTTAAGGACTTTTATTTCCCTGTCGATTTCTGATCCTTGATATGGATGTACCAGAGGAGTTGAAAAACATGCCCACTATTCTAGGGCATCCATTCTTAGCTAGTACCAAGGTTAACATCAATTGTGAAAGTGGTAGCATGGAAATCATTTTTGGGGATAGAAAAGTACAACTTCATATTTTTAAGGCGACAGATAAATTTGAAGATTGTGGATATATAGATGAACTTGAGAATACTGATTACATTGTTGAGGAATGCATGTCGATTCATGTAATTGAGGAACCAATTGACACATGCAACCCTGACCCACAACCCTCTATGGCAGATCTGCTACACCCTAAAGCGGATGTTGATTTTATTTATTCCCAACCTCTTGCCTTAGATTTCCTCTATGAATCTTCACTTATATCTTCTTTACCATCAATTTAGAACCCACCTTAGCTGGAGTTAAAACCATTGCCTGAGAACTTGAAGTATGAATTTTTAGGACCTAAAAAGATGTTCCCAGTGGTTATAAGTGCAAAATTGATGAGGTAACAAAAGATAAAATTGGTTAAGGTCCTTAAGAAAAATAAAGAGACCATTGGTTGGACCATTCACGACTTGAATGGGATCGAGCCTTCATGTTGTAACCATAGGATTTATTTGGAAGAAAGATCTCACCGTTCTCACTAGATGTAAAGGAGACTTAACCCCAATATGCAAAAAATGGTCAAGAAAGAAATTATTAACTGGCACAATGCTGGTATAATCTACTTAATCTCAGACAGTCCATGGGTTAGCCCCATGTAGATAGTTTCCAAGAAAATTGGGATAACCGTGGTAACTAATGAGAAAGGAGAATCTATGATGACCCGTTCAGCTTCCACTTGGCGAGTTTGTATTGACTATAGGAAGCTAAGAATAACCACTAAAAAGGATCATTTTCCTTTACCTTTCATTAATCAAATCTTAGAAAAGTTAGCAAGGTAGAAGTACTTCTATTTCCTACAAATAGACATTTGGGATACAATCAAGTTGCTATCCATCCTGAAGACCAAGAAAAGACAACCTTCACAAGTCCCTACGAAACCTTTGCATTCTATAGGATGCTATTTGGGCTTTGCAATGCATTCGCGACTTTTCAAAGGTGAATGCTTGTCTTTCTTTCTGACATGTTGGGGGAGTGTCTTGAAGTGTTCATGGATGACTTTTTTGTCTTTAGAGATTATTTTGATTCTTGCCTAGCTAACTTTGAACTGATCCTTAAGAGATGTGTTGATACAAAATTGGTTCTTAGTTGGGAGAAGAGCCACTTTATTACCCAAGAAGGAATTGTCTTGGGGCATGGTCGTGTGTGTTTCGTGTGTTAGAAATTGAGGCTACAAGTAGCCCATCATCGTAGTTGCAAAATACGTCGATCAGATAAAATTTATACCAAAACTCCAAGGGAGTCCCGGGTCGAACACAGGGAGGCAACGTTTACTTTACGTGAAAACCACGCTTCGATTCGTTTCTTTTTGGTATTTTAGGGTTTTGATATTTTTTGTATTTTTGTAAGAAGAAAACAAGCAAATGTATTACAAGATAGAAATGGAACAAATATGATATATATATCAATTCAATGTCGATTACAATGGACTATAAAAGCATAAAAAGAGAGGGAGGTGAGAGGAAATCTCCCGAATCGACTATTCGACGAGACGATGGCACTTGGCGGAAGCTCGGATGAAGGAGGTGAGGAGCGGGACGACGGAGGTGAGATGTAGGAGGACGTCGTGTTGAGGAAAGCTTCAGCGTGGTTCCAGAATGGAGGTGGGAGGACGGCTCCAAGGTGACCTATGAAGGGAGATGGGAAGTTGGAGGAGTATTTGGTGGGGCAGAGGTTCGCTACACTAATAGGCACCTTGGGAGCTTGAGAACAAGCTCTAATGGAGCGTTGGTAGGCTTGCTAGAGCTTGGGAGTAGGTGGGAGTAGAGTAGGTAGAGATGGCTTGGAAGGGAGGGGGTGTAGGTCCTTTTATAGTGGAGGAGAAGAGGCTAAAAATGGATGAAGGACCTTTAGCGACCTCCAGACCGTTGCTGGAAACGTTGCTGTAGACAGCTCACCCCCACTCAAGCCCTTAGCTGGCTCTGCTGGCTTGCAATGAAATAGCGACGGCTATAAGCGTCGCTGTAGGTCAGCCCAGCTGTCGCTGAAAGCTGGTGCCAACTGCCCTTGCACCCGTGCTGCGCTGCCCCGCTCATCACGTGCGCTGACCGCGTGCGCCCTGCTGTGTGCGCGCTTGCTATGTGCTGGCGTGCACGTGCGCATGCTTGCTACCATGCACTGGTGCTGCCGCTGCCATGTGCCCGCCCCAAATTGCGAATTGGAGGGGCTGCAGGGATTCGAACCCGCGCCCTTCCTTTGCAAATCGGTGCTCCAACCATTGTGCCAAACCTTCCTTTGTGTCGTGAGGAGCAGCTTGGCGCAATTGCTTCCCAGCCATTGGATCTTGATCCAACGGTTAGGATTGAAGGGTGTCGATGAAGGAGTTGAGCGGTGCTGCTAGTCGGTGTTAGGTGGCCTGGATGGTGCCACGTGGCGCCATCTGGGCCGTCCATCTTCTTCTTATAGAGGGTGCCACGGTGCTCAGATCTAGATGATTCTTGCGATGTCGAATTGCATTCGTCGATTCGGATCCATCCGTACGGTCAGATTTTCCATCTGAAGCCTGTATGGATGTTGCATTGCCCCCTGGCCATATAAAATGAAGGAATTAATATACAAGACATACAACTATCCTAATTGCCATGCAATGGATGTTATGCAATATTTATAACATGATATGCAATGCTAAGCCTAGGAACTATAAAAAATAAGCAATTTATCATGAATTTATGTGTGTTCATTAGGGCATGTTGTCTCAAGTAGGGGGATTGAGGTGAATAAGGCTAAGGTTGATGCAATCGCTAAACTTCCCCCACCCATATCGGTGAAACATTCCTTGGCCATGTTGTTTTCTATAGAAGATTTATTTGGGACTGCTCTAAGATTGCTTGGCCCTTGAGCAATCTTCTGGCAAAAGACTAGTGATTTAACCTTATTTTGTATTGCCTATGTTTATAATTTGCTAAATCCCCACTCATCTTAGTCTGATTTCATGAGCATATTGCATGCATTAGCATAAATTGCGTTTTAGATAGGCTTGCATTATAATTTGCATAATTTTGTGTTCTTGCATTGATTGATGATATTTGATGATCACAAGATTGAAGGCCAAGGAGAAAAGAGAAGAAGAAGAAGGAATTGAAGAATTGGAGTTGAAGATTTGAACTCAGGAGACTTGCAAACCCCATGAACCATCTCAACTAAAACAACAAATAATCAGGCAACAACATTCAATGAGCTCCCCACTTTAATTAATGTGCTCAAGCTCAAGCTTTGTTACAAGCTCATCCATGCCTCCACATTCTTTGAAGAAGCTCTCTGGAAAATTGATGCATACACACCCTCCCAGGCCTCTTTAAGAGCTCTCCACAATTCCAATGACCATCCCATTTACTCCATGTCACCCAATGGGGGCTCCCCCATTCCAACACAACCATGAAATCCCAAATCACAATTCCAACACCCTCTTCATTAAAACCTTCACACCACCCATTGTCTCCTCCTATTTCCTAGGTCTAAAAAAATATATCCCTATATTCCATTATTGCAATCCCATTTTTTAGACTTAGGAACCTTCCACCCATAATACCTTTCTCCATTCCAATACCTAGAAACCCCAATCCACACTTAATAGCCACAAACTCTAATTCCAAGGCACCATTTTTTCCTCCACTTTTTGGCTCCAAAAAAACCCTAAATCACTTCTATATAAGAGCCTTTCTTCCAACCATGGGGCACACCTTTGGCATTGGCTATAATAGAAAGAAACTTGGGAGGGATTAAAAGCCTTAGGTCATCCATTGGGTAGCTAGGCTTGAGAAGGAGCATTCCAACACCTTTCAAGTGCCTAACCTTACACCATACACCCGTCACCTTCACCTACTAGCCTGCTACTTAAAGGACATCTTGAGGTGCTGCCCAAAGCTTGGAGGGGGTCCCTTACTTCCACACCATGGAGGAAGGAGGCCACGGGAGGAGGACGTGTACCACTAGAGGATTATCTTCATCACTCGAGCTCCATCTTCATTCTCATAAGCTTCCTTTGATCTTGTTTTATTTTTGTAGTAGCATGTTATGTCGAGTCTCATTCTAGTCTGGTAGTGAGCTTGCCTTATCTTATGAGCTTTCTCATTGTTACTCTCATCTCCTTGTGTTGTAAGCACTTAATTTGGAAGGCAATGAAAAGCATGTTTCCTACTTGTATTTTGTTTTGATTCCCTTAGACGTGTGAGCTTGGTTGGTGGTTGATTAAAAGCCACCCACTGTGGTGCTTGTGAGCTTACTCACCAACACCTTTTATAGTGTTTAATTTCATAGATTGATTTGAGTAGGTAGCATCATCTCTTGTGACATTGATTTGTGATCGCATTTTCACTTCATACTCTTATGTCAAAAAGACAAAAAAATCTCAAAAGCGAAAAATACAAAAAGAAATAAAAGACAATTCAAGGTTGATTTGAGACATCGAGCTTCCTAGGATGACTCATATACTCTCTAGTTGTAGTTTATAAATTTTAAATGTTGAACACTTGAGTTGTGCTATAAGGATTCAAACTCCATTTTTTACGAGAAATGATTCAGGTAGTTCCTTTTTGGTGCCATTGCTGTGGAGGCATGGTTTGTTTTCATCTCGTATCATGATTTGCCTTATCTTGGTCCTAATATACTTGCCTTGTGTTTGCTTCATTTGTGTAGGTACCAAAAGTAAAGGAAAGGGGAAAGGACCTTGGAACGAAAGCTTCAAGCATTTCATGTTCTACCAGGAAAGGTTGGTACCCTACACTTTGGACTAAGAATTTACTTGAAAAAAACACCAAAAAAATTTCAAATCTCAAAAACAAAACCAAAGATTCTAGGGTGGTGGCTTAAAAGAGAGCCCTTAGTGTACTTGCTTTAAGAAAGGAAACCACTACCCTAAGTGATCATATTAAAAAATTTAGCTTCTATTTTTCAGACTAGATTTTAGTACATCATTTCGGTGACCTAGGTACCTTCGAAAAGTTCAAAAAAAATTCTTGAAGATGCCCCATCAAGTGAGCAAACTTCACTTAAAGTTTCATGGCCAAACTTTTTGTAGTACGGCCATAAAAATTCATTCACTGAAGGCAGGCAAGGTTTACCTGATTCTAGAGAAGATAGAACTTGTTGAGAGTGTTGCGAACTCCATATAGCATGAAATTGTTTGATACTTGTAGTTTTGGAAAGCTTCTTAAATTTAATTTCTTTTATTTGAAGAACAAAAGTTGATTTGAGCAAGGTAAGGTTGAGTTTCAAAGTGATCTTTGGAAGTATGCACCAAGTTTTAAATTCTAATGTTTTTGCCACCCCCTTTAAAAATCACATTTTTGCTGATAAAACGTCCACGAAAAATTCTTATTTTTTAACAATGTAATCCTTGCTCGATTTCAGTCAGGATAAGGTCATTGTTTGTTCTGTTTGAACCATTCCTGACAAACCCCTCATAAAAGGAATTCAGATCATATAGAGCTATCTGTTGTAGAGCTAAAACCTAGGCATTCATTTAGGCACACTCATACATCAAAGGAAATTCACTTTAACCCATTGTATGCCTTATTTGTGGACTGATTGAATTGGTAACAAGTGCAATCCTAAAAGGCATCTAATGTGAACTTGAATCGTAAAAGAGGGCCACCCAAAAATTGCTTCAAAACCTACTTGGATTGGCTTGGGTCCTTGCACCCAATTGCAAGTGAGATTGAACTAGAATTTTAAGGGCATCGACCCCCTTAATGATAATCACAACCCGAGTGCACTCACGTTCCTAAGCCGCTAACTAAAATTGATAGTAACTTGACTGATCTAAGGACTGGATTGAGCAAAGCTTGCTTGAGTAGGTTGAATTATCTTGGATAGGTCATTTTCTTTTGGTCAAATTGAGCGTCAGGCTGAGTGGGCAATGCTAAATGGCTAGTGGGTGTTTACACAGGCACCTGGTACTAAGGTGGGAAGCTCTTGGGCCTACCGTTCTTAGTTAGGATAGCCTAGCTCAATTCACTTAAGAGACGGTGACCGACTTTAGGGTATTTTGATCTTCTTATTCTAAGTCTTAGGTTCTTAGGGTCACACTTTAGGGATAGTTCTTTGTTTGCTTGTTTGTAAGGGTGGGTATTTCTCTCTCCTATCATCTTCTCTTCCCTCAAATTCTTCCAAATCATGGGTTTTGATGCTTATTGATCAACCAGATTTTGCACGAGAAAAATCAAGGTTGGGAAAACCTGGCCGTCATAGTGGCGAAAATCCGCTTATCAAATAAAATAACCGAAACTTAGGTGAGCCCCAGGTCAAACACAGGGAGGTGACTTTTGATTTAAGAAAACCACATTTGTTTTATTCATTTTTGTATTTTATGGCTATATAATTTTTTGGGTACTTTTTAGGGAAGACATCAAATCAGAATGTATCTAACCTGGTACTACTCTACTTGAAAAATAAAAGAGAGAGAAAGGGAGAGAGGGAGAATAATTATTTCACATAAACCAATCAATATTTGTTACAACTACTTACAAAAAATAAAGCTACACTAGACAATAGTAAAAGATAAAAAGGTGAGAGAAATCCTCCTCATCAGCTACTTGGAGGATGAGCTGGTCGGACGACGCTTGGAAGAGGGAGAATGGAGATGGAGGAAGAAGGACGAAGCTCGAACGAAAGGAGGATGAGGCAAGGCATCATCGTCACAAGATCTGCTTCCAGAACAGAGGTGAGAGAATGACCACAGGTGCTCTACAAATGGGGATGAGAGGGAGGAAAAATTATTTTAGCTTTCTCTAGTGGAGCATCTTGGGCTTGGGACACAAGCTCAAGAGGCCTCTTGAGCTCTAAAGAAGGTGAGGAGAGACTAGGAAGGGATGAAGAAGAAGGAGGGGTTCACAGGGCTATTTATAGGTGAGTGGAGGCCTTTGCTAAATGATTTGCCACAACAAGGCCTTAATGTCCGTGTAACACGCTCTTCGCACATGGTGCCCATGCACACAGTGCAACACAACATAGCGCAGCTCGTGCTACACTGCTGGTGAGGCATGGAGGATTGAGGGTTGTCAGATCACGCTCTCACAATCGTGGATGTCTGAAGATCGTACTTTATAATCTAAACGACCATGGAGAGGAAATTCGTAGACTGTTGGATCATCGATGGAGGGTGGAGATCGTGCGTGCACACTCTCTTCAGATTGAGCACTTGGACGTTGGGTGGTGCATGATCGCACAGGTTCTACATGCCTCGATCCAATGGTACGCGTGGCTAGAGATGGACCACTTGATGCCAATCAAGCAGCCTTAATAGATTACCTCACGTGTATTTAAGATTTGGGGGTCACGTGGGGGCTCGAACCTGCGACCTCTCCTTGTGAGTAGCTCATGCTACCAGTGCATTGAGGATGCCTTTGAGTCCAAAAGATGATTATATCCTCATGGTGTCCATGCAATCATGGCCATTAGATCTCCATCCAACGGTTGTGATTTTGCAGATGAAGGAAGCTGAGGTAGCATGGCGATTTCTTAGTCGTTGGATGAAGATCCAATAGCCATGGTTTAATGTGCGCCTCTCCTTTGAAATGTGAAGGTTGGAATGAACAGGGTGACATGGCTAATTCTTGGCCATTGGATGGACATCCAATAGTCTCAATCACATGCTGGCCATGCGTTGGAGATGGGCTGGTGGCGTTGGGTGGCAGTGATGGAGTCATGTGGTGCCATTTGGGCCGTCCAACTTCAGTACTTGTAGGGGATGCCACAAATGTCCGATAGGTTGATCTTCGTGCTGTTGGGCTACAATCGTGACTCAAACCCATTCGTGTAGTTAGATTTGTTGTTTGAGGTTTGAATTTGCATCCTCCTGCCACTTTGGCTATTAATCTTCTGTGGCTTCTAGCAAATGCTACAGATGTCCAATTGGGGTGATTTCAAAGGCATTGGACTCTGATCATCCCCTTGATCACATACATACAGTCAGATCTTCCATCTAAAGCCTAGAAATGTGTCACCCTGCCCCCTAGCCATTAAAATACATAAATTATTATATAATTTATATAAATTAAACTAAATGCAAGATGATGGATTCTATGCATTATTTACAATGCTAAATGCTTCTTAATAGCTTAGGAACCTATAAAATAGGCATTTTATCACAAATAAATATGTATTTATCACACCCTTATTTATATCTTTTGCTAGCCCCTAGTAAAATTAAACTAAATGCTATTTATAAATAGAATTAGAGTTTGATTACTTAGGAAATAGTTATTCATCAACATTAAGAAATTTCAACTAAGGACCTAAACTACAAAGACTCAACAGTGCCTGAGTATCTGCCAAAATGCAAATCACCCAAGTCCTCACCTTATTTTGAATAAGAAACAGGGATTTTTTTTTCTTTTTCTTCTTTTCTATTTTCTTTTGTTGGAAGTTTTGAATTTAGAATTTCAGGGTAGCTTTCTATAGGTACCCAACCCACCCAAGACTCGAAAGAATTCTAAGTACTAGGCATCTTTATGTGTGAATGTGATTGACTCACTAAATGGTGAAATAGAATGGACCTTAGGTTTCTATAAACCCTAGGTAATCCTAAAAAAAATTTTTTCCTAAAGGTTTATCTTTCTGATCGATAGCTTTCTCCCTACTTTTTATTTTTGTGGGGTCAATACAAGGGTGAACTTAGTGTATATCTCCTTGGTTTATTATACTTCCTTGCTTCTCCCTAGATTTTGGAATTATTTGTGTATTTTTGTGGGCTGGGTTCTAGACAACCGACAATGAGAGGTTACCCACGGCAACTTGCCAGTCATACCCATGTGGTGAAGTGTGACTTTTTTTTCCTCCTTTTTCTGTTTTTCTTTTTTTTTCTTTTCTTTTTGGGTATTTTCTCCTTTTTTTAAAGTAGGTGGCTTCCTTATCTAAGATTTACCTAAAGGCAATGGTCAAAGAGATTGGGTCGCGTGGCTGAGCTCTAGACACCCTGTTATGAGTTGTTACTCACAACAACATACTAGCCATACCACCCTAGTATGTTTATTAGCTACCTAATTTCCGTTAAGACCACCTGAGTAGTGAGTCAGTGTGAGATGTGTGTAGATGCTTTAGACTATAAGTCCCCTCAAATCAGAGGGTAGGTTGATAAGTCATGTACTTATCACCCTAACTTATTTAACCAATTAAAATAGACTTAAAGTAGCGAGGACTCGAGAAACGGGATAACATTTTAGTGGACACCTAGGCAAATTAAACCCAAAGACCTAAAGAGTCTAAGTGTTCAGCTCCTTCTGTATCATTTCCTAAAGTTAAAGAAAAACTCCTAATTCCTAAGTTTTCTTTTCCTAATTCAATTTTCTTAAAGAAAAGTAAAATAAGAAAAAGAATCTACAGAGTTAACAAAATAATTCAAAAATGAATCCACCTCCCAATGCCTAGCTTATGCAATGTCCTCATTGTAAATAAAGGCATGAAAAGGGTATAATAGAGAAGATAGTACTTGAATTCAATAAAGATTTGGTTAGCTCAGAATATATATAGAATTGATGAGTTTAGTACTGTCAGCTAAGCATAGTTTGACCAAAGAAATCAGACCAAGGTTAGAGTAACCTTGTTGGGCTTAGGAATCATGTGGTCAACATAAGGTTTTAGATGTTGTCTGTTGACCTTAAAGGAGTTACTCTTCTACATGTTAGAAATTGCAACGGCTCATTTGGAAATATCCGATCAATAATAAACAGGCCATTCCACTTGGACCTAAGCTTGCCTTGAAAGAACTTAAGTTGTGAGTTGAAAAGCCAGACCTTCTGGTTCAACTAAAGGCTTTTACAAGAGATCATATGATCATGTAAAGCTTTGGTCCTCGCCATATAAACCTTAGTGTTTTCGTACGTGTCATTTCTAAGCTCCTTCAACTCAGATAGTTGGAGGTGTTTGGTCTTCCCAGCTAAGTCTAGGTCAAAATTGTATCTCTTGGTAGCCCAGAATGACCAGTGTTTGATTTCTATGGGTAGATGACATGCCTTACCAAACACCAGATGGAACAGAGACATGCCAATAGGCATCTTGTATGCCATACGGTAGACCCAAAGAGCATCATCAAGCTTTTAGGTACAATCTTTCCTATCAGGCCTAACCATCTTTTAAAGGATATTCTTGATCTCCTTATTGGAGACCTTGGTCTGTCTATTCATCTGGGGGTGGTAAGGTGTGGAAATCCAATGATTTACCCCATATTTTGCTAGGAAGTTCCTGAATTGGGCATTGGTGAAGTGAGTGCCACCATCACTGATGATGGCTCTCAGGACCCTGAATCGACTGAAGATATTCTTCTCAACAAAGTCGATGACCACCTTGCAGTCATTGGTTCGGGTGCAAATAGCCTCAATCCATTTGGACACGTAGTCAACCGCAGCCAGATTATACTAGTGTCCAAATGAAGGGAGGAAGGGTCCCATGAAGTCGATGCCCTATATGTCGAAGATTTCGATGGGAAGGATCACATTTAAGGGTGTCATATCTCTCCTGGCTATGCTCCTAATGTGCTTGGCATCAGGAATATGACCTCGATAAATCTTGGGCATCTTTGAACAAAGACAACCAATAAAATCTAGATTGCAGTATCTTCACAGCCATCTTCTTTTCGGGAAAATGTCCACCACACGCAGATGCATGGCAAAACTCAAGTATACTTTGAAATTCTTTTTCTGGAACACATCAATGAATAATCTTGTTGCCACTGATGCAGTACAACTAGGGAAAAAGTCTATCCTGTTGTTGCTTGGTCCAGTCTTGGGAGACTTGACCAACGACCAAATGATTGACTATGTCTGCAAACTAGAGGGTTGAGACACCCGAGACTATAAGGATAGTCTCACTCGAAAAAGTATTAATAATCAGAATATCCAGATGAGGAGAATCAGTCAGGATTCTTGACAGATGATCTGCCACCACATTTTGTCCCCCAGCTTTGTCGTTGATTTCAAGATTGAATTCTTAAAGTAAAAGAATCCATCTAATGAGCCAAGGTTTGCCATCCCTTTTGGCCAAGAGATGTTTCAAGGCTGAGTGGTCGATGTAGATTATGACTTGAGAACCTAACAGATAAGCCCTAAACTTTTCTAGAGCAAAGACTACGGCTAGCAATTCCATTTCAATAATGGTATAATTTCTCTAGGCCTTGTCCAGAGTCTTGCTAGCATAGTAGATAACAGAGAGTTTTTTTATCAATTTTATGACCCAAGATAGGCCTGACCACACAGTTAGAAGTGTTGGTCATAATCTCAAATGGGGCTGTCTAGACCAGTGGTTGTAACACTGGGTGATGTGTATGCATCTAAGTAACTTAAAATGTCTATTTATGAATGTTCTTAGTATCGTAGAAGCACCATGCATTATAAATATTGCATAACATGCATCATCATGTATTTAGGTCAAATTGTATAATTTGTATAGTAATTTACTCTTTTGGGTGATCAGGGATAGGCAATATTTAATTTGGGTCTTGGATTGAAGATCCAACTATATAGATCTGAGCAGGGCGACGATCAGAGTTCAACAACTCTAAGATTGTTTTGATTGGACTTCCGTAGCATCAAATGCAGTCCGAGAAGGATCATAGGTCAAGGGGCCAGGTGGTGTAAATCCGTTCTTCAGACGACAAATCCAACCATACGGATGGGTTTGATCGACATCGTAGCCCAACGACGCAAAAATAGGTCCAATCCAACATTCGTGGCACCACCTACAAGCATATGAAGATGGACGACCAAGATGGTGCCACGTGGTGCCATCTCAACCGCCTAAACCGACTGAGCTAAAAGAGCAAGGACCTGTCGTTCCCTTTCTCTCCTCAACTGGATGATCATATCTGGGCCATTGGATCATGGGTCGTTGGATCTTGATCTAATGACCACGAGCATACGTGCCTTGGATGGAAACGCGACAAAGTCTCGGCCTTGGCATTTGGTTGAGCACTCTATGCACGAGATGAGGGCACGAGTTCGAAACTCACCGTGTGTCTCAATTCAGCGCTGCACAAAGCGCAGCCAATTTCAACTGTTGGATGAAGCATGAGCGGCGTAGATGGGTGAAACGTGGCATAACGAGATGCGTGAGCGGGCACACATGAAATCAGACGCCCAAGCCCACACGCAATCACACACGTGGGTGTTGGGCACGTTGAAGGAGAAGCGACGTTGAGGGCTTTTAAGCCATCCGATCACTTGATCAGATGGCTCAGAGCTTGTGTGCATGATGCATGCATTGAGCGCGAGGAGGTGGGGAGGTGCACGCATGTTGCCTACGTTCAGGTCTTTAGTGACGGTTTTATCCGTCACTAAAGACCCCTACATTAATGTTTTAAGGTTAAAATGACCTATTTGCCCCCAACCTTTACACTTATAAAAAGCCTATGGCCCCCACATATCATTAATCCCTTCATTCATCTCTCTCCCTCTCCAAAGCTGTAAAGAAGCTTGTCTCAAACCCGGGATGCTCCTTTAGAGTTAAAATCAAAAAATTTTGTCCACTTCTCACCCCATTCATGGAGCTCCCATGGTCGTCTTTTCACCCATGTTCCGGAAGTGGATCCCGCGACAACGATGCCCTACATCGCCCCCAGTTCTTCCAGCTTCATTCTCCCTTTTCCGTCTCAGCTCTACATCTTCAAGGCATCGCCTCGTTCCGGCTCATCCTCCAAGCAGTCGTCGAGGAGGATAATTTCTCACCTACCTTCTCTTTACTGCTTTCTAGAGTAGATTTATTGCTTTCTAGTTGTAATATTTCCAGCTTTCTAGTTGTAAAAACATTATCTCTATTATAAAGTGTTTTGTTTCTCTCTCTCTCTAATATAGTATCGATTCATTGTGATTATCTCTCTTTTAAACCAAAATTACACAAAAAAAGATAATTGCGGATTACGAATCAATGTGCCTCCCTGTGTTCGACTTGGAATTCCTATTGAGTTTCAAAAATTTTATTTGTTGGATTTGTCGCAAATCGCACTACAACGACGGGTTTTCAAAACTCAACCTTTTAGCATAGATTTTCTGCATCAACACTAGGGCACAGGTGACTGCCATTTTTAATAAATCGAATGCCTTACAGCATGATTTATCAAACTCAAATGGCTTATCTTTGGCTAGAAGATTGCTCAGGGGCTGAGAAAACATTGAGAAGTCCTTAATGAACCTTCGATAGAAACCCACATGACTCATAAATGAATGGATCTATTTAATAGATGTGTGTGGGGGAAGTTTAGAGATAGCATAACCTTACCTTTATCAACTTCAATGCCCCGGTTAGAGACCACATGACCCGGGACAATGCCTTCTTATGCCAAAAAGTGGCTCTTTTCTCAGCTAAGGACTAACTGAGTTTTAATGCATCTCTTAAGGATCAATTCTAGGTTGGCGAAGCAAAACTCAAAAGAATCTCCAAAAATGGAGAAATCATGCTTGAGAAGATAGCTAGCATGCACCTTTGAAAAGTTGCAAGTCATTGCAAAGCCCAAAAAGCATCTTACAGAATGCAAAAGTTCCGTAGGGACAGGTGAAAGTTGTTTTTCCTAGACTTCGAAATGGATAGCAACTTGGTTATATCCCAAATAACTATCTAGGAAAAAAAATACTTCTACCCAGCTAACTTCTCAAGGATGGTGGATGAAGTTCAAGCATCACATGTTATCGATGCCGAGAGAGGGGGCACATGGTGTTGGAATGTAGGAACACTATGGTATGCCTTGCGTGTAGGGGTTTGGGGCATCAGCATTTCCATTGCAAATCGAAGAAAATGACTTTTCATGATGGGAGTATGGATCCTCGAGGAAACCCTAGTGGCATGCATGCTACACGATTAAACCCTAATGTGGGTTTTTCAACATTTGTAGCCACGAAACCAATGCACTATGACGAGGCACACAAAGGGAGTAGTCCCCATTGCAAAGAATGATTTGGGATGAGGACAACAAGGGGACGTCCTGCTTTGCCTCCATACCCTCCATCGCTCGACGTGGAGGTCCCCTTATCCTTTAAGGTGTTGGCAGTGGAAACCATGCTCTGAGGAGTGCTGATAGGTGAAGTAATGTGCGACTAACCAAAAGTTGCAAAGCTTTGGGAGTTGGTAAATTCCTTATCCCTTTCCTCCTCCTTGTGGAAGCTTTTGATGTCGGGTAGATCACAATTCTTAGTATTTGGTTTCAGTGAAGGAGATGTGGAGAAGTTGAAGTTTATATCTTTGTCTTTGGGTGAATTATCGATGATTTGGCAGTTAGTTTCCCCTTTCGATGGTGCACTTCCAGATCAACCTCCCCAACGGGTGTTTGTTTGTAGTGGGTCTATTTGTATTCATGGTTTACTGCTACACCTTCAATCGACGGCTGTGGTCAATCATGTGGTGGTCGATTTTTCATCCTTGAAAGATGATGTGGTGGTTGGTTTGAATGAGGGGGATGGCAGTGTCATGTAGGTGGAGGTGATCCTTAGATAGGGTGGCTCTTTTCTCGATAAAGTTATTTTGAGATGTGGTGGTTCATCTTGGTTGCTTCGCATCAAAGTGGAGGTCCATCTGATCCATCCCTAGAAACCCTCAGCTATGAATGGTATGGATGTGCATGTTAATAGGGAGGATGAGATGCGTTGGGAAGAGGTGTAGTGTGAGGTGGTAATAGGGGAGGGTAGTGGTTAAAAAGAGAGAAAATTTCATAATGTATTGGACAATGTAGAGGGTGTAGCTACGTTAGGGGGCGATATGGAGGATGTTGTGACTTCAGGTGCCATTGTCGTACACAAGGAGGGCAATCTAAGTAGTATGCAACTTGGAGAGGAAGGGGTTGGTCAAGAGGCTATGTGTGGGTTCACATTCAAGGCAGATGGGGGCTTGTCTTATGAGGTAGGCTCTTCATCAAAAGTGTGTGGGGGGTCTGGAAGTCTAGGAAGATACAATCTGACAAGCCGTGGGTCGGTGAAGTCCTTGATAGTTGATGAAAAGGTTGCGGCCAAGTTACTGAATGTGGTTCGCACTCAATGTGGGAAGGAGGGGAGCTAGGTGTTGTCATGCTAAAGATCCTCTCGTGGAATGTGTGTGGGCGATGCGACAGGGTTAGACATGGGTTGTTGGCCAGGTACTTGAAGGATTGGAGGGTTGATTGTGGTCTCCTACAAGAGACACACATTGATAGTGAAGATGCCTCATTTTGGCAACCTTTGTTGGTGCGTGGTCAAGCAGATATTCGATGTGTTAAGGCCGTGGGGAGGTCAAGCAGTTTTTGTGTTTGGTGGAAAAAAGACACGCTATAGTTGACAGACGCTTGGGCTAGTAATTTGTTTTACTTGCAAGTTCTGTCGGGTGCATGATGATAACTTTATTTTCATTACGTCAGTGTATGGACCTTGCTTGCAAAATGATAGACCATCAATGTGGGAAGAAATGAAGGAGGTAGCAAGCCACGTTCAGGGGGGAGCATGGCTGATCGGCGGGGACTTGAACGCAACTTTATCCTTAACTGATAGACTGGATGGACATGCTGATTCTTCTACCTTTGGTTTTTAGTCTTTGGTGGTGGAGTTGGATCTAGTTGATCTTTCGATTTTAGGGTCGATGTATACCTGGAGTAATGACAATGAGTTGATGTCCAAGATTTATAGATTCATGTGTAATGTTGACCTGATGGAATCCTTGTAGTTGGCTTCTATGGTTACATTGAAGCATCCCTTTTTAGGCCATACTCCTATCCTTTGGGAGAGTGGAGAAGGTATCGATGAGCACACGTATTTTAGGTTCCAATAGTCATGGTTAAATGAGGATGGTTTTAGGGAGATAGTTGCTTCTTGGTGGGAGTTTCAAAGGACCAATGGATCAGCAACTGAAGCCCTTATGTCCAAGATCAAAGGCTTGCGACATTTACTTTTTGAGTATAAGAAGTCGAACACTATTGCTAGGGAGCAGAGGAGGGCAGATCGTTGGATGAGGTGAAGAGATTGGATGACAAAGAAGAGATGGAACTATTATCCCCTTATGATCAGCAGTGAAGGAAAGAGCTACATAGTGTTAGTGCCCATGAAGATCTGAAGCATGAAATTGATTGGAGACAGAGATCACGTCAACTATGGTTGAAGGAGGGAGACTCCAATATGAAATTCTTTCATTGGGTTGCTAGTGCAAGAAGAAGACAATCCTATTTCTAGCTTGAGCTATAATGGTTGCACGGCTGACTCACCTCGTGAATTGCGTGAGTTGGCTAATCAATACTTCTTTGATATGTCGCGTGCATGGCCTAGAGGAAAGTCGCATCTATGTTCTTATGATATGCCACTGCTAGGGGAGGAGGACGACAGATTGTTATGTAGGCCGATTGTAGAGGAGGAGGTGGTGAGTGCTTTGAAGTGTTTGAAGCCTGAGGGATCCCCAGGGCCAGATGGTTTTCTTGTGCTCTTTTATAAAGAATTTTGGACTGTTGTTAAATGACATGTGATGATGGTAGTGGAGGAATTTCAAAAGGGTAACTTTGGCCTTGAGAAGCTAGACAAATCTCTACCTTTTATTTTGCCTAAGAAGCAGGGTGCGGTGGCGTGTTTTGACTTTAGATCCATTGCCTTATCCAACTCTATTTTCTTGATAATTGGCAAGGTGCTCACAAACCACCTGAGGGAGGTGTTAGAAGGCTTGATTAGTCCTATTTAGTCGATCTTTTTGAAGGGCTGGTCATTACAGGAGTTGTTCATCTTGGCACAGGAGATGGTTGTAGGTTGGTTGCGGAGAAGAAAATTTGCATTTTTGTGCAAGGTAGGCTTGTACAAGGCGTACGACTCTATCTCTTGGTCATACCTTTGGGAGATTTTTCAGAGGTGGGGATTTCCATAGATGTGGATACAGTGGTTTAAACGTTGCATTACCACTTCCTCTTTTTCTTCTCTGGTCAATGGCCGACCTATGGGACAGTGGCTACAACCTCATAAGGGGGTGAAACAGGGTTGCCGTTAGCACCACTTGTCATTCTTGTAGTTGACACGTTGGCACACTTCACATTCAAAGCATGTGCAAGTAGTCTAATACACGGGTACTCTTTGGAAAGCAATCATGCTTAGATGCCCATTCTGCAATACGTAGATGACGCGGTATTTTTCATAGAAGGGAGAATAAGGGAAGCAGAGTGTCTAAAACATGTGGTGGACATATTTGGGGAGGTGTCTGGTTTGAAAATAAATGGGGAGAAGTCTTCCCTCATCTACTTTGGAGAGGCATCCAACATCAAGGATTCCCTCTCTAGCATCCTACAAACACCGGTGGTGACTTTACCTATTAAGTATTTGGGGCTTCTATTACATGCCAAAAAAATGAAGAGTGGTGATTGGAAGGATCTTCTTGAGAAGATGTCTATGAGGCTTTTAGTATGGTGTGGTCGATTGCTCTCAAAAGGGGGTCAGCTGGCGCTTTTAAATTCAGTGCTTTTGGCTATGCTTGTTTTCCTTGTATCTATGTTTAGGCCACCAGGGACAGTTATTAAGAAGATGGACACCATGAAGAAGCATTTTCTCTAGATGGGAGCAGATCATGAGGGTCGCTTTAAGCAACTTGTCAAGTGGAGTACCATTTGTAAACCAAAGAAAAAGGGTGTATTAGTGATTGTGCAGCAATCATAGGTCTTAATTGACCTAGATTAAGTTAGGACTTAGCATAAGTTAGGGAAATTCATGCACGCATAAGCATTATTTGCATCTTTATTGCTTTACTTTAGCTATGCATAAAATAATGTTATAATGTGCTGATTAAGTATATTATGTCGATTGTAGGCAATAAGAAGATCTGGTGCTGGATTTGGAGCAGGATCTGAAGCTGAATCTGAAACAACAGGAGTTGTAGCAGAGCTGGAGCAGAAGGCCTAGTTTAGAATTAAGAATAATAATGTAAGGGGGTTAAAGGTTTTCTATTCTATTTAGTAGAAATAAAGCAGTAAAATGTGAAGAGCTTAGGTCCATCCTAGCCCTAAGATAGCCTAGAGACCTCCCCAAGCCTTAGCCACCATTAGATTAGGTCACAACACCCTAGGAAGCCCTAAAACCCTAGTTCCAACCCTTATCTGGACGTCTAGATAAGTTATAGGATGTCCAGGACCCATAGTCATCTCCCGCACACTTCAAACCCACTTCTGCAGTGTTATTGGACATCTAGACACTTTGTCAGACGCCTAATTTCTGCAGAATACCCAAAACAGAACCCGAAATCCTTCCTGACTTTGATTGGATATCCAGACAACAAGTCTGGACTTTTGATTTCTGAGTATAAGATGTATGATTCTATTATTTGACGTCTGATACAGCTCTTTAATTCATGTTTTGAGATTTAAGCCTTGATCTTGGATCTCTAAGTCCCTAAACCAAATTCCAACCCTATAGGAACCTAAACTAAGGTGCCCTAACCCTAGTACATCACCTCTAGACCTCCCTAAGGACCTAATTAGGTCCTCACTAAACCTAATTGACTTGGATCTTAGTCAATTCCATCAGACTATTCAATTGGACTCATTAAGTCTAATTGAGCCTTGATCTCAGCACACACTGTCCAATTGGACTCAGTGAGAGTCCAATTGACCTAGACCTAAATTAATTGAGTTTTTTTACTCTCAATTAAGTTTCCACACACCCAATTAAACTTGTATTAAGTTTAATTGCACTTTACCTTAGTGAATTAGGGTTTATAACCCTAATTTGAGACATACCTTGACCTAAACCCACTATAACCTAACCTAATCAACCTAGCCACCTAAGTTTCGACCCACACACACCCACACACACCCAAACACACCATCCACACGAAAATACCTAGCCTAGATTTCTCTAGAACTCTCTACCATGTGTGGTTGCCTTGGTTGCCAAAAATAGCAACCAAGAGCCATTCAATTTTTAGATCCACATTTGGTGGATCTAAAAGCCACCATCCACCCACTCTCTCTCACTCTCCCATGGGCTCCCACCATAGGCCTCTCTAAAGAATTCCATAATTCTCTAGAGAGCTTCCCTTGGGTTTATAAAAAGACCCAATGGGTGGCCATTTGCACCCATTCACTTTCTTGCCATTCATTCCACTTAGGCTAGCCACTTCCATCTCCACTCCACCTCCAAGAGTTGAGCACCACCATGGAGGCCACCATCTCCACGCTAGGAAGTTGGATCAGCTCCCCAACCTCTCTCCAAGGGCCGGCCTAAGCTCCATTGGCCGCCCCTCCTTCTCTCAGCCACTCAAAGGCCATCGGAGACCACCTCCGAATGCCTTTCCTTCTGCTAGATTAGTAGCTTAGATCTTCGTATATTTACTGCTTAGTAGTGTAGTCTTACTTCTCCCTCAATGATGCATGCGAAATCCCACCATCGATTCTTGTATGCAATCGTTTTCTGGTAGCTAGGTTTAATTTTCAAGCATTTATATACAAGCTTTCCTCTATGTTTTATGTTGCAAACGACTCTCCCGCTGAATGAATGAAAAATGCTTTTATATATATATTTGTCTCTATATGTTTGAAATCACCATGAGATTAATAATTGTCATACTTTTTGTGTGATTCAAGTTGCTTGTTTCCGATTCCTAATACTCTTTCAACTAAGCTTGTCATACCTAAATACGATAATAATCATGAATTGGCATGCGATTCTAAACAAAGTAGAGTAAGATCGATTTCAAAAGTAAAAGCAATGCCTCTTAGAGACGAACGACCGACTTAAGTCTCATTATTTTTACAAAACAATATCTTTGTTGGATCGTATTTCGCAACTATACTATAATGCTTTTATCAAAAACACGAGGTACGATTTTCACCAACAAAATGGTGCCATTGCCGGGGAGGCAATGTCATTTTTCTTGAGTTTGATCTTGTAATCTATCACTGACGAATCTGCCACTACTTTCTTTTTGATGTGCAGGACAACATGGAAGGAAAATAGGATCTGCGCACACATCGAGTGCAGTAAAGAAAAATCAGGTGCACATCACATTCTCGTAGATTAGGTTTATTTTCTGAACCCTAAGATTAGATCTACTTTACGCAATCTCTTTTGTGAAAAAAAAGAAGATTTTTCTCATTTTCGTGAAAAAGAAAAAAAAATCAAAAAGAAAAATTTTGAAAAAAATCCAGATTAAGTTTCTTTGCAAATCTAGGTTAGTTTAAAAAAAAAAGATATTTTATTTGAATCTTTTGAAAAAAATTCTTTTTGAAAAAAAAAGTGCAAAAGATTTGAAAAAAAAAGCATTTTTGGTAGAAAGCTTAGATTTCAATTCAAACCTCTTTAAAGGCTTTTCCACCATCTTCTGATTTTCGGCCAGATTTCAAATCTAACTTAAAAATTCGATTGCCAAAAAATTCATTAGCGAAAAATTCTGAAATTTGGGTTGAACCTTCATTTTCAAACCATATTTCAAATGCCTCCATTATATTAAAAAAATTCCAAGTATAAAATTTTTGAAAATTCGTGAAGTGGACGAGGGTCAAACTGACTCAGATTCAAAATTTTTCAAATTTCAAAAATCGATTCCGAGCAATTCATAAATCTGTTTTGACTAAAAATGGTGGGGTTTTAAAGCTGATCTCATTAGCTTTATTTTCCATATTTTTCCTAAATTTTTGAAGGTCATTTGATACTATTTCAAAGTAAAAAAATGACCATGGGTCAAAATTCCAGATCTGACCCCATGACATTCAAAATTTATTAAAAATTCGATTGAAGTAGTAAAAATTCCAAAAAAATACTCTGTAAAAAAATAATTTAAAAGGAATCTACTCGCAAAATTTTAGATTAATTTGATTACAATTATTATCTGAAAATCAGCATTATTTTTGTGGTCTGCTGAAACAGAGAGAAATCCTAGAAGTGCATGCAACTTTGGTTAAATCCTTAGGGTTACAACTAGAGACCACACATTGGGCTAACTTAGACTTGATCAAGTCTAGTTAGCCGGTGAGCTTGGTCACCTTGTGGGCCACTCACCACAAACCCTATTGAAGAAAATGGGTTAAAATTACTTTAAAATACGAAATCAACCCGAGTTTGTTGTCGTACTACTGGGTGAGTTTAATCTCTCTTGTCAAACCTAGTGACTAAGTCTGCGGGGTAGTGTCAAACGACCGCGGCTCGGGGATCAACGGAACCGGAGGCGTAAGCCAAAGGAAGAACCTTCCCCTTAGTCCCCTCGTAACCAGACTGGCTGGGTTAGCTTGAGAGGCAGGATTCACTTTCAGTCGGTTGTACGACGAACTTATCTTCAGGAATTTAAATCCATAATGAAAAATTTGTTCACCTAATCTATAAGGACCATTTGATTGACAGGGCCTTAGCCTTGTCCTGCGTGGCTACACCAACCCAGGGGTTGGGCGGTGTATGCATGGAAGGAGGTCACTTCGACCTCACTTAGTTTGACCTTGGGAGCCACTCCCAAGGAGGTGAGTCACCTCACCCGGACCATCTTATCCCCCCATTTCCTCTACTCCAAGAGCCACCATGGAAAATCCTGGACCTGCACCTACCCGGGTCAGGGCATTGAGAATCTGGACTTGATGGCTCATCTGGAAGCCTAGGTCGCCGAATCTGTGGAGCGACATCAGCAGAGCATGGATCGTATTCTGACGGCGCTTGACAGGATGCAGCACCCGCCGTGAGGAGAACAACTGCGGGATTTCTACGACCCAGCCGCACCTATCGTCGCACCGCTAGTCAGAATTCCCGCAGGCGGAGACGCGTTTGAGCTCAAGCCCAATGTAATTGGTTTGATCATCACTCATTTCTACGAGAACTCAAGCGAAGATCCGTTCTAGCACCTTGAGGACCTGAGTCGACTCGCTGAAACGATTCGACCCAGGAATATTGATCTCAGGATCATTCTGATGAAGCTTTTCCCATTCTCTCTAAGGGACAAAGCTTCATACTGGTTCAAGACTATTCGGAAGCCAATTGGAACCTGGCCGGAATTACGACGTGAATTCCTGCAAAAGTTCTTCCCAATCGGTCGAACAAATGCAATGCGGTGCGCAATCATGACTTTCTCCTAGGGAGATGGGTAGAAATTACATGAGGCATGGGATAGATTTCACGACCTTCTAAGGAAATGCCCACATCATGGTATACCCAGATGGCACTTAGCCTAGATTTTTTACCATGGGTTGGATGACACACATCGGTATTTGGCCGATGCATCTAGCAGCGGGAATTTTCTTGCAAAAGATGAGAACAACACATTTCAGTTGTTTGAATCATTAGCGGAGAACTCGATGAATGCCGCATCTATGAACTAGTTCCAGTGGTTTGGTTACCAGCGGGTTGGTGTCAACGAGGCTCACACCGATTCTATTCGAGCTGACATGGATATCATCGTCAAGCAGCTGGATAGAATAAACCTAATTGAGAAGAAGATTGACCAGATCAGTCAAGGTCAATCCGACTCGAGCATTGCCACTGCAAGATCCTCTTATGAACCCTGAGCCCCACCTGCTAGAGTTAATATACTCATTCGGGATGCACCTTCTCCATATTTACAAGATCCCGCATATTAGGATCCAGTGAATAATCTAGATCTGGCACCTTATGACCAAGGTTACGCACCACCCGCAGATTATAATGCGTATCCCCTTGATGGATATACGTCTAGATATCTTCAGCCTACGAGGACGTCAGGGCTATCCAAGGATATAGGCGTAATAACCAGTACTCGGAGATGTATAACCCTGGTTGGCGCCAGCATCTAAACTTCTCCTGGTCTGGTAATTCACAGAGACCACATCAAGATCCACACTACCAGACCAGGAAATACGGGAATGTGCAAAACACGTATCCTAGGCAGCAGCCATTCCCATCTCAGCAGCAGCAACCCTGCTTATTATACTAGCCGCTGCACCAAGCTGCCAACCACCCTCCAAAGCGGGCCAACCCTTTGGAGGTGCTGAAAGAGGAGCTGCAAGAATTAATAAGGAAATCTTCACAAGATAGCTTGCAGATTATCAAGGCGATGGCTGATCAGATTCAGACCATACAGAACACGCAGAACCAGCTCTTGCAGGAGCATAGGACTCAGGGAGCCTTGCCCTCCCAACCCGTCCCGAATCCTCGATATGTACAGAACCTGGGCACCCTGCCTAGCTTTCAGGCACCGCAGGGACAGGCGCCTCCTGCACCACCCGGTTACGCGCAAGGCCAGCCGCCTTTGCAGAATCCTGCTTATTCTGCCCCTTCCGCTCCCCCACCACCTCATGGACAGCAAGCCGACGCACACGTTGTTTCTTTGCGGAGTGGAAGGAAGACATTCGACCCACCACATAGGCAGGCGGGTTCTGATTTTTCCCACCCTTCGCCGCAGGCAGATTAGACCCCTTCATCATCTCAGGAGCCACCTGCGGTAGATAAGGGTAAGAGGCCACTTAACCTTGAGATTTCCATCCCTTTTCCTGAGGCTCTGACACAAAATGTATTATGGGAAAAGGACACATGGAATTTCGATGACCTGAAATCGATGTTTAAGGAAGTACATATTTAGGTCCCCCTCCTCGAAGCTATCGATCACATTCCTACTGTCGCTAGGTTCTTCAAGGACTATTGTACCCCGAAGCGACAGTCGAGAATTGGACGACAGACGGTACTGTCAAAAGAGCTAGCGTCGTGATTCTAGCTAACCTACCACCGAAGAAGAAAGACCCTGGCACCCGACTCATATCTTGCTTCTTGCAGGATTCTCCATTTGATCGGGCCCTTCTAGATTTAGGTTCGTCCATCAACTTAACTCCCACCGCTGTATTTGATTGATTTCAATTTGGGGAGTTGAAACCCACCTCGGTTACGATTCAGCTGGCTGACAGATCAGTCAAAACATTGAGGGGGGTGGTTGAGAACGTGATCGTAAAAGTCCGCAGGTTCTGCTTTCCCTCAAATTTTTTCCTTCTCGATATGGAAGTTCCTCCTAATCTCCAAGATGCATCAATTATTTTGCATCGCCCATTTCTGGCGATAGCCCGAGCGAACATCGATTGTGCATGCAGGTGTATGGAGATTGCCCTAGGTAATGAGCGACTTCGACTAGACATATTCAGGGCAGCAAAGAACTTCGACTGTGATCGAATAGAGAAGGATGGAGAAGACGAAGATTCAGCTTATTGTGGTAACATTGGGCTCCTTTGTGATGACCCAATGTCTCATTCGTCTACACTATCAGGGTTCTCGGACCTCGATCCACATGGGATTGCAACCACTGCATTACACATATCACCCCGAGGGTCTGACTATTTGGGGTGCGCTTCTGACCACAGCACCCCTGAATCCAACTATCTTGATCCATATATTACTGAATTGCCCCTGTTATTACAGGATGATGTGACTACAGCTAACGGGTTTCCTATTAACGCGGTCACAACAGATTTCACAGGGAGCGACTCAGCGGGAATTCACGTATACATGGATCTGCAGATTCCCACCCTCGATTCTGCTCCTCCCACTCTTAGTTCTGATTCTGACCCACCCGTAATTGAATTGAAGCCCTTACCTGACTCACTCAAGTATGTGTTCTTAGGCGAAAGTGAGACATATCCAGTCATTATTAATGCCCACTTAACCCAAGAACAGGAGCATCAATTAATTTCTACACTTCAAGACCATAGGGCTGCTATCGGGTGGAGTGTTGCTGATCTTCGCGGTATTCGCCCCTCGTATTGCACTCATCACATTTACACGGATGAGGGGGTGAAACCTTCGAGACAACCTCAAAGATGGCTAAATCCGAATATGCTAGAGGTTGTTAAGAAGGAGATCATCAAATGTCTGGATACAGGCATTGTATATCCAATCTTGGACAACCAGTGGGTGAGTCCGATTCAGATAGTGCCCAAGAAAGCAGGACTCACCGTCATAAAAAATGATAAGGGCGAATCCATCCCGACCCGCACTGCGACATCCTGTCGGGTCTGCATTGACTACAGGAAACTGAACACGGCTACCCAGAAGGATCACTTTCCTTTGCCGTTCATCGATCAGATCTTGGAACAGTTAGTCAGACGCAGTTTCTTCTGCTTTTTGGATGGATACTCCGGGTATAATCAGGTAGCAATTAGCTCAAAAAATCAGGACAAGACCACATTCACATGCCTCTTTGGAACATTCGCCTTCAGGCAGATGCCCTTTAGCCTCTGCAATGCACCAATGACATTTCAGCGTTGTATGATGGCTATCTTCTCTGACATGATTGGGGATTATGTGGAGGTATTCATGGATGACTTCTCTATTTTCGGAGATGATTTCGCATCTTGTCTTGATAACCTCACCAAGATCCTGAAATGATGTATTGAGGTAAACCTAGTACTATCCTGGGAAAAAAGCCATTTCATGGTGAGGGATGGCATAGTACTAGGGCATAGGATCTCCAAAAATGGACTTGAGGTCGACCGGGCTAAATCAGAGATTATCTCCCACTTACCGCCACCTAGCTCGATCAAGCAGATTAGATCATTCTTGGTCCACGTCGGCTTCTATCGGAGATTTTTATGCGCTTTTTCAAAAATTGCATGGCCTTTGACGAATCTCCTGGTTATCGATGTCCCATTTGAATTTGATACCTCGTGTCTCAGCGCCTTTGAGACTTTACGAAGCGCTGTTTCTGACTCCTCGATTCTCCAACCACCCGACTGGTCGCTTGATTTCAAAATGATGTACGACGCCTCTGATTTTGCCGTTGATGCTGTTTTAGGCCAACATCGGGAGAAACAACCTTTTGTCATATACTATGCTAGCAAGACGCTGAATGAGGCTTAGCGTAATTACACTGTCACCGAAAAAGAATTGCTAGCAGTAGTTTTCGGGTTGGAGAAATTCAGATCATATTTATTAGGGTCCAAGGTCATCATCTTCACTGACCACTTCGCCCTCCGGCACTTGTTGGCAAAGAAGGATGCCAAACCATGACTCATTAGATGGATCCTTCTATTGCAGGAATTTGATATCGAGATCCACGACAAAACTGGAAAACAAAATGTTGTGGTGGATCACCTATCCAGATTGGACCCAGACCACATTCCTTATTCCTTGCCTATCCATGAACAATTTCCGGATGAATCACTTTTGGCAATTCATTCTATTGAGTTCCCCTGGTATGCGGATTTTGCGAACTACCTTGCCGTAGGCAAAATTCCTGCGAACCTATCCAGGACCAGAAACTCAAATTCATTGCAGAAGCCAAATACTATCTCTAGGATGACCCACTGCTCTTCCGCATTGGAGCGGATCAGATTATCTGCAGATGCACCCAGACTCTGAGATCCCCAGTGTGTTATCTTTCTGCCACAATAGTGCATGTGGTGGCCATTTCTCAGGACGGAAAACTGCAGCAAAAATTTTGCAGTCGGGATTTTTCTAGCCAACCATCTTCAGAGATACACATGTTACGCCCAACGCTACAAATGATGTCAATCGATCGGTTCTATGACCAGGAGAGACATGATGCCACTCCAACCCATCATGGTCGTAGAAGTGTTCGACATCTAGGGAATCGATTTTATGGGCCCTTTTTCGAACTCGCATGGCTTCGAGTACATATTGCTAGCCGTTGATTATGTCTTGAAGTGGGTCGAGGCCATCCTAGCGAGATAGGCTGACCACAAGACCGTCATATCTTTCGTACGGCAAAATATTTTCGCGAGATTCGAAATACCCCGCACTCTGATTAGTGACGGGGAAGCCACTTCATCCATGCCCATTTCAGGTTGTTATTAAAGAAATACGGGGTACATCACCGCATAGCCACCTCGTATCACCCACAGACCAATGGGTAGGCTGAAGTGTCTAACCGTCAAATCAAGCTGATTCTCCAGAAGATGGTTAGACCAGACAGGAAGGACTGGTCCGACAAATTAATCGATGCACTCTGGGCATATCGAACCGCATACAAGGCCTCACTCGGAATGTCACCATATCGCATGGTATATGGCAAAGCCTGTCACCTTTCTGTAGAGCTAGAACACCGTGCCTTTTGGGCGGTGCAGAAATGCAACCTCAACCTCGATGCAGGAGGTCGAGAATGGAAACTCCAGCTCAGCGAATTAGAAGAAATCAGATGGGAGGCCTATGAGAATACATTAATATACAAGGACAAGACCAAGGCCTTTCACGACTACCACATCCGAAGGAAAGTATTCACGCCTAACCAGCGAGTCTGGTTATTTGATTCACGGCTGAAACTATTTGCGGGGAAGCTCAAGTCCAAGTGGACTGGCTCGTATGTTGTGATGCAGCCATATCCTAACGGGACAGTCCAGTTCAAGGACCCAAAATCTGGGAATATATTCACGGTAAACGGTCAGTGCCTCAAGCCATTTTTGGCTCAGGAACCTCCTTCACCTGACAAGACTATTCATATTAGTGAGGACATGTGATTGAGTGCTCGCCCAGCTGGAGGCGTTAAACTCAGCATATATAAATGCCATTCACTCCACATTCCACCATCATTTATATATAACCATTTTTATACATAGCATATTTTTCCTTTAGCATATTTCCTTTGCATAGTGCATGCTGACAGGTTGGCTGGTGCTGAATGTATAGTTCAGGAGCAATTCCAAGTGACTTCTACCCACTCATCCTCTGTCAGATTTATTTTCTTTTATATTCATGCATAAGGACATGCAAGAACTTAGGCATGAGGGGGTAGATACGGAAAAACTGAAAAAAAAAAATTTATGCCAACACTTAGGAAAACCTCAGAGCTGCATGTAAAACGTACTTTAGGACCTTAAATAAAAGAACAATTGACTCCACCTCCAATGCTCGCATTGGAGCTAGAAATCATTCGCAACAGCCACTTTCGACTCACCCGCTCACCTTTTGTTCTAAATTTAGGGTCAAGTTGATTGTAACCCGATACAGGAATTTCACGAAGTACAAATTATATGAGGTTACATATTGCATTCATGAATAAGATTATTTTATTAAGAGAATGAATTAAGGATTTTATCCTTTAGTTGATTCCTGTAATCTGGAATCTAGTACAACTTTTCACACACACGTAAAATTTGCAATGGATTCACGATGAAGGCTGATAAACGTCTTCAGTCTGTCGAGAAGAAGTAGTGCTTCTTTTCCTGAACCCTTGGACAGTGTTTTGGGAGTCAGGAAGATTTTCCTCCAAAAATCGACCAAATAGTGTGAGATGAGATTAGAGTGCACTGGTGCTCTAAGATTAGTGTGAGGAATCTAGAATCCTAGAAAATTAGGTGATGATACTCAGAGATGAGATAGTTTTCACTCTCAGTTCCTGCGTATGCATTTTGTGCAAAATTATGAGAGCCACCGAATAAGGCAAATACGCGGATAGCGAGTTTTCATAAAACTAGGGCTAAGGTAGATGGTTATGACCATTCTTTACAGAAATCTCGGCTGAAGGAGGGTATTGATGTCAAGGTCAAAAATACACTGTCCTATCCGTCTTTCCCAGTGCCATGAGTAGGCACAGCCACTAAATAAGCCACCCAATGTCTCTTGAGTACCACCAATCCCTAATAATGCCTCCTCAATAAAGTTCATGGATGTATGATAGTTGTGTGATGTTGAAAAAGAAAAAAAAAAGAAGAAAAAAAAGAAGAAAAGAATGAATATTTAGTGTTTATTTCATCGAGGCAATACCACTAAATAAAATTGAGCTCCACCAAATATGGCCTTAACCTATTTTTCTTGTGTTTCTGACCTCCCGAATACTGGCTGAGGAATTCTGACTTAGTGTTAGGGTTATGAGAACTCAATTAAAGTGTTAATGCCTAGTGAGACCACCAAATACAAATCCTATGTGTGAATCTGGTGAGGTTGTGAGTTCTAAGAAACAGAAAGTAAAAGAGTAAGAGATAATGAATACAAAGGAATCAAAGAAAGCATAGTTTTTCTCGTCTTTCTCCAAGTTGAGTTACATATTAATCCTGGAATCTGGATTCTGTAGTACTAGTCTCTATGTAGCACCTGTGATAATGAGCCACCAAATATATAATCATTTCTCTAAGAGATTCTCTACCCAAGCCCAAAGCCGAGGTGAAATTCATAGAATATCTTGAATACCCCGAGGGAAGAAATCCGCCTATCCTGCTAGAATTTTTACTAGGGGTCGAGTACAGGCTTTAGAGGTGAATCAGTTTTTCACTCGAATCCATTGCAAAAGCTACATAGCTGCACTTTCACGATTGTCTGGATTTCTAGAGCATAGGATGAAAACAAAAAGGAGAAAAACCTCAAGGCACACACTTGATAAAATAATCAGTCCCGTAGGGACCCTTGCTGTAAATAATTTAGTCTTGCATTTACTAGGGACTAGCAAGATTTAGGCATGGGGGTATGATTGCGCAGCAATCATAGGTCTTAATTGACCTAGATTAATCTAGGACTTAGCATAAGTTAGGGAAATTCATGCACACATAAGCATTATCTGCATCTTTACTAATTTACTTTAGCTATGCATAAAATAATGTTATAATGTGCTGATTAAGTATATTATGTCGATTGCAGGCAATAAGCAGATCTGGAGCAGGATCTGAAGTTGGATCTGAAATAACAGGAGTTGTAGCAGAGCTGGAGCAGAAGGCTTAGTTTAGATGTAGGAATAATAATGTAAGGGGGTTAAAGGTTTCTATTCTATTAAGTAGAAATAAAGCAGAAAAATGTGAAGAGCTTAGGTCCATCCTAGCCCTAAGATAGCCTAGAGACCTCCCCAAGCCTTAGCCACCATTAGATTAGGTCACAACACCCTAGGAAGCCCTAAAACCCTAGTTCCAACCCTTATCTGGACGTCTAGATAAGTTATAGGATGTCCAGGACCCATAGTCATCTCCCGCACACTTCAAACCCACTTCTGCAGTGTTATTTGACGTCCAGACACTTTGTCAGACGTCCAATTTCTGTAGAATACCCAAAACAGAACCCGAAATCCTTCCTGACTCTGATTGGACATCCAGACAAGAAGTCTGGACTTTTGATTTCTGAGTATAAGATGTATGATTCTATTATTTGACGTCTGATACAGCTCTTTAATTCATGTTTTGAGATTTAAGCCTTGATCTTGGATCTCTAGGTCCCTAAACCAAATTCCAACCCCATAGGAACCTAAATTAAGGTGCCCTAACCCTAGTACATCACCTCTAGACCTCCCTAAGGACCTAATTAGGTCCTCACTAAACCTAATTGACTTGGATCTTAGTCAATTCCATCAGACTATTCAATTAGACTCATTAAGTCCAATTGAGCCTTGATCTCAGCACACACTGTCCAATTGGACTCAATGAGAGTCCAATTGACCTAGACCTAAATTAATTAAGTTGTTTTACTCTCAATTAAGTTTCCACACACCCAATTAAACTTGTATTAAGTTTAATTGCACTTTACCTTAGTGAATTAGGGTTTATAACCCTAATTTGAGACATACCTTGACCTAAACCCACTATAACCTAACCTAATCAACCTCGCCACCTAAGTTTAGACCCACACACACCCACACACACCCACACACACCATCCACACGAAAATACCTAGCCTAGATTTCTTTAGAACTCTCTACCATGTGTGGTTGCCTTGGTTGCCAAAAATAGCAACCAAGAGCCATTCAATTTTTAGATCCACATTTGGTGGATCTAAAAACCACCATCCACCCACTCTCTCTCACTCTCCCACGAGCTCCCAACATAGGCCTCTCTAGAGAATTCCGTAATTCTCTAGAGGGCTTCCCTTAGGTCTATAAAAAGACCCAATGGGTGACCATTTGCACCCATTCACTTCCTTGGCATTCATTCCACTTAAGCTAGCCACTTCCATCTCCACTCCACCTCCACGAGTTGAGCACCACCATGGAGGCCACCATCTCCACGCTAGGAAGCTGGATCAACTCCCCAACCTCTCTCCAAGGGCTGGCATAAGCTCCATTAGCCGCCCCTCCTTCTCTCAGCCACTCAAAGGCCATCGGAGACCACCTCCGAATGCCCTTCCTTCTGCTAGATTAGTAGCTTAGCTCTTCATATATTTACTGCTTTTATTTACTGCTTAGTAGTGTAATCTTACTTCTCCCCCAACGATGCATGCGAAATCCCACCATCGATTCTTGTATGCAATCATTTTCTGGTAGCTAGGTTTAATTTTCAAGCATTTATATACAAGCTTTCCTCTACGTTGTATGTTGCAAACGACTGTCCCACTGAATGAATGAAAAATGCTTTTATATATATATTTGTCTCTATATGTTTGAAATCACCATGAACTTAATAATTGTCATTCTTTTTGTGTGATTCAAGTTGCCTATTTCCGATTCCTAATATTCTTGCAACTAAGCATGTCATACCTAAATGCGTAATAATCACGAACTGGCATGTGATTCTAAACAAAGTAGTGTAAGATCGATTTCAAAAGTAAAATCAATGCCTCCCAGAGACGAACGACCGGGACTCAAGTGTTGTTATTTTTAGAAAATAATATCTTTGTTGGATCATATTTCACAACTATACTACGACACTTTTATAAAAAATGTATCAAAAATGTGAGGTACGATTTTCACCAACAATTAGGTATGCGGTCTCTAAGGGAGTTTGGAGATTCTCTTTTATTGAAATGGGGTGTTGTTATTCTTAAAGGAGAAACTGGCATGTGGCAGGAACTGATTAAAGACTCCTATGGGTATATGGACACACCTGAAGGTATTCTTCATTCCTCAAAACTGTCTCCTTTCTAGCACTCTATCTCTTCGATAGTGCAAAACCACCGGTCTTTATTCTTTATGCAACTTAGAGATGGAAGTCACTTTCACTTCTAGAAGGATAATTGGTCTGGTAGAGGATGCTTGGAGTATCTCTTTCCACAATCCTTTGGATGGTTTGCTAAGAATGACTCAAAGTCGTGGAGTTTTGAGAGGGTGCTTGGCAGCCTCCATTGCAGGAGGGACATTATGTTAGTAGATCTTTGGAGGAAGCTGGGAGATTGTTGGACATGCTTTAGGCTTTCCATCCATGTGAAGGAGTTGATGACTTTGTTTGGAAGGATGGCGTCTACAGTCCTTCCAAGGCTTATGGTGGCATGGTTGGACATGTTGGAAGTAATGACTACATGCAAGGTTGTTAATCAATTTGGAAGCTTCGGATTCCTTTGAAGGTGCGACCTTTCTTGTGGTTGACTAGAAGAGAGGGTCTTGTAACAGGTGCTCTTAGACATTGACTTATGGGTACGCCTCCTATTGCATGCCCATTGTGTGATTTTGGTGATGGTGATTCTAGGCACCTGTTTGGTGCTTGTCTCATTACAAATGAAGTGTGGCATTGATGAGAGCCCCATCATGAGTCCTAACTAGCTCATTTTGACCTAAGAAAGAGAATAAGAGCTCCTACATAACCAAGAGAAGGGTTTAATACAAGGAATAAGTGTTCTGAGAAGAAAACATGAAATAAATGTTAAAACTATAATTTCACCATTGTAGGACATAAACGGGATTTCTCAGAGGCAAAACATAGGTCAAATGGTATAAATAAGATAAAGAGTGGGTTGGTTTAGTCAGAAATGGGTTCTTGTGCAATCCAAGAATTAAATGACATTCTATAACTCTAAAACAGATCCTCTTAATTCAACAAGGTTCTGGGCAGGACAAAAATCAACTGAACCCTCTGAAATTCATGGAAAAATATCCCTTAAGGTTTAGAACCTTCAAATTGGCCTTTGGAGCTTGTTTTGACTTAGATTAGGGCCCTAGCTCATTAATTGACCTAATTTTGGTTTTTGTGCAAAATGTCCGGTCAAATGTAGTCAAACCAAAAATTCAACTTCACCATTAGATTCCTTAGGTCCAAATTAGGTTTGTACCAAAATTTAGGACCTAAGGGGAGGCCATCTTGACCTACTTTGCAAAATAGTACACCCAATTACATTTTGGCCCCTATCTTTTGAAAACCATTACAAAAACCCCCATGACTTCTTCGCCACTCTTACAAACAGGTCCCCCTGCCATTAATGGGGAGAAATCCTTCTCCTACGAGGAATGTAGGGGGAGTACTCCCTGATTCCTCAGAGATCTCCTCCCAAATTTGGAAAGGAGATTCTCTGAGGAATTCCCTTCCATCTGAGCTCAATTGCAATCTTTGATTTGCATCCAATCTCTCGTGCGAACGCACGAGAGATTTGGGTCTCCAACTACCTTCCTTCTCCAGCGAGGAGTCGGTGATAGAAGGCTTGCCCTCCAAGCACTAGAAGCTCGGCCAGCAACTATTAAAGGATTCTTGGTCCTCTGCGAATCCCTCAAGCTTGATTTGGCCAAAGAATCCTCCCAGAATTCCTCTTTCCCCTCTCCATCCAAGTAGCCCACAAGCTCCGGCGACTCTTCCTTCCCCCTCTCGTTGCTCTTCTGCCATACCAGCAGCAGGGTTTGCTTCGTCTCGTTCTTCCACATTGTGCCACACCAGCACACGCCTTCCTGATCTCCTCATCGCCGTTATTTCCCCCTCAAGGCCATCTTCTCCATCAACGACACAAACGTGCCGTTCGTCTCCTCTACCTCCCCTTCGCTCCAAGTACCCCAGATAAGTTCCTTGTCTTCTACTCTCTCTTTTCCCTCCTTCTATTTCACAAAACACCTCTCGACTGCCACTGTCCACCCTCATCTTCCCCATCTCCGACCGATCTCCGGTGAGACGCATCCATCACTCTACACCTCCACATGTCTCGCCACCAACCTCTTCACCTCCGCCATCAACCAATGAACACTTTCCACCCACTCACAGACCGCCACACGCGCTCCACACTTCCACCGAACAAGCCCACTCACACGGACTCAGACAGACCTAGGCACGCACGCCTAGGCCGGTCTGAGCCATGCCAACACCCACCTCACCTTCGCCGTGATACGGTGAAGGTTCTCCTGTTGTTTGATAGAACCGCAAGGCTACTTTTGTGATGTGCAGGGTCGAGCCCTTGTCCGCCATTAACAAGCATACAAGCTTGCTTGTTCTCTAGCTTCAGGTCACGTGCTTCAGGTTTCAGGCTCCCATGTTGCGCGGGATGAATGTGTGCGCCAATCCAGCCTGAGAGCAATCGCTGCAGACCATTCAGCTGCGTCAATTGTGCGAAGACATCCTCCTGCATGTGCTAGCAGAAGCAGGTGGGACTTTTAGTCACACCTTGGAAACACAGGAGTGAGGTAAGTGGTTTAAGTTGATTTTATGAATCCTGCTATTTGCCTCAAGTCACACAGGGGTGAGGTCCCTCGCCCTCACTCGCCATGCCTCATCCGCGACACTTCCCCCACGGACCTGGCACCCAGATCCGACTACCTAACCTAGCACTCGTGCACCACACCCATGCCAGTGTGCCTGGACCCAGGTGCATACTTGACCCGATTACCCGACTCTGGGAGAGTGAACTGAAGAGAGAAATAGAGAGAGAGAGACATGAGGAGGGTAGGGGAGTAGATTTTGCTGTGTGGTGATTGTGCTGGAAGAAGAAGCTAAAGGAGGAAGAGGCACAGCAAGAGAAGGAAAGGAAGAAGGACTTAGTAAGAAAAGGAGGTAACCGTAGCAAAGGAAGGAAAAAGGAGAAGAAGAAGAGAGATGCACTGTAGCAGAGGAGTAGCAGACCAAGGGAAGAAAAAGAAGAAGGAAACTAAGGAAGACAAGAAGAAAAGGCCAGGACTTAGCTGCAGGAAGAGAATCAAGAAGAGAGAAAGCAAAGGAAGGAAAAAGAAGAGAAGAAGAAGCAGCTAAGGAAGAAAAAGAAAAGGAGAAGAAGAAGCCATAGCCATTGGGCAAAGCAAAAAGAAAAGATAGAAGGCCAACAATTTAAAAGCACTGTAGTCTGAATTTTTAAGATGTCTGATACAATATCGGACGTCCAATTCTTTTTTGAGCACTTTCTCCATAACATTACTCTACTATTTTTGTTGAACTAGTTATTGCTTTTTATTGAAAGTTGTGTTCTCAAGTTTTGGAATACCCAAATTGCTCCCTGTGTTCGACCTCAGATACTTTGATTTTCGAGTTATAAATTCTTATTTGTTTTCGCGGAGAGTTCATCTATATTACAACGAGATATCTGTTAAAACACAATCATGCTGCGTAAACATTTTGGCATCGTTGCCGAGGAGCAACGGGCATTTCTGAAGCTTTCGATCACAACTTCTGATTCAATACTAACTTAATTTCTCTCCTTTGTTGTGCTTGTCTCTGGGAAAGCAGAGAAAAGAAGAGCAGCTGCACAACAACCACACCAAGCAACAGGTAACTTTCATTAGCCCTCTATCTTAATCCCCTCAAAGTCTGAAAAATAAATAAAACAAAGAAAAATCAACCTAGGGCTACCTGTTTCCATACTTAGTAATTCATCAAAGTTGCCTGATTTTCATTTCAACACATCTTGAACTGCACATCCAACTAAGGTAACTAGGGCTAAAACTTTCTTAATTGAGCCCTAGATACCAATCTTTTAGGCAACTGAATTGGACTAACTAGAGCCAACCTAAGGATTGCAAAGCTAGGGTTTTTAGAGACACATCTTCCCTTAAACAAAGAAAAAAATAATTCAAAAAGAGGTGTGCCTAAGCCTTGTTTGAAAAGATCTATACAAGAGAAACCCTAAGCAAATTAGGCTCTTAATCCATTTGAACCCTAAAAGAAAGGACCTAAAAGCTCTCAAAGGAACAAGATGTGAAGTTGATCCTTTGGGTCAACCAACCTTAAAATTAGGTCACTTTTTACACTCAAAAGGCCAAAAGTTCAAGTGGAACCCTAAGCACCTTGATCTTAATTAATAAAAGGTAGACTTAAAGGTCCCCATTCTGGTCTACCTAGAATCTCAGTGACAAGAGAGGTCGGGTGAGGGAAACCCTGTAACTAGTGGGGATGCTCTACCGTGTAGGGGTCTTTGTGGGACTCTCCCTCTTTGGTTGCCTAGGTACTTCCCAAGTGGATGACCTTTCTGACTAAGGGGTATCATCCACCCTAAACCTCTATAGTCCCCAACAATTTTTGGGTGTCTCGATTGGGTCCAGCACCTTCCAATCTCATCACATCCTTCAGTGCATGTTCGGTAGGAGGTCCTTAAGACCATCCTTAAGACCTCCTTTAGAAATTCATTCTTGCCGAGGCCAAGCCTCGATGCCCTTATTTGTGTAGCAACCTCACCACATAGACCTTTCCTCTGATTCAGAACCAAGTTCTCCTTCCATCATGGCACAACCCATTGAAGAAGAGAACAACCTTGAGCACCGGCTTCAGCACCTGACTGATCTCCTCCAAAACTTTGTAAACCCACCATAGCGACCAATGATGCGAGATCACTATAATCCTACTGCGGTGGCAATCGAGCCTCGAGTCCGAATCCCAGTTGGAGGTCCTGATTCTGAACTCAAGCCCAATATGATTCATGCCATACCAAAATTTCATGGGCTTAACTCTGAGGATCCATTCCAGCACATTAAACAACTCAAGCATTTGGCCTAGACCTTCGGGTTAGATGCACAAAATCGGGATATTCTGCTCATGAAAATGTTTTCTTTCTTCCTCCTGGACAAGGTTGCTCATTGGTATCAAACTCAGACTCATCCGATCAACACATGGGATGAACTTCAGTCTGAACTTTTGAAAAAGTTCTTTCCCATTGGTCGGACAAATTCCTTGCGCCACTAGATCACCCATTTCACTCAACAAATGGGAGAACCTCTTCACGAAGCATGGGACTGATTCTTAGATCTCATGTGAAAGTGCCCCCATCACGGAGTTCCAAAATGGGAACAAGTCCAATTTTTTTACCAGGGACTCTGTGAAGACATTCGATTATTCGTCAATGCAACTTGCAGAGGAAACATCATGGATCAACATGATGACACAATATGGAAGATTCTCGAAAACATGTGCGAGAACTCTATCAATAATGACTCCATGGGCTTATTCGACAGGGCGAATGCACGTGCATCAACGAATCTTAGGGGAGTACGTGAGACGCAGGACTTGTCCACATTCGTCGACTTTGAACTAATGGCCAGTTGGTTGGACAAGGTTTCTATCATAGAAAAGAAGGTGCACGAGCTGACTTGGCATCTGCAGAGAGCCACCTCTACGCAGAACTCTTTTGCACGGCCACCTCTAGCAAGGGAAACTGTGTAGAACATCTATCACCAATCTTCTCAGGGGATGGACCTGCGTCCACCCTCATCTGACTCTTGTACTGGAGTGACCTCCGATCCACTCTGTTCGAGTTGGGGGAACTCTGAACCCTCGTATTCTGACTTTCCTGAGGTTCCTCAGACCTGCGAGGACCTCAATGCCATCCAGAATGACCCATTCTCCAATACCTACAACTTTGGATGGCGAAATCATCCCAACTTTCAGTGGATGGGAAATTCTCAGACTCAAAGACCATTTTATCAGCCCCGTCCACAAGCTCCTCGTCCATATCAGCTGTCTCAGCCTCGGCCCAATCCCACTTATCAATCCAAGCCAAACCAGGATCAAATGACTCCTATCCTTCAAGCACTGGCTGACATTCAACAGACGAATGCGGCAATGCAAAAACAGCACAAGGATGAGATCACAGAGGTTCTCAATCAACTAGCCTAGATGGCAAATTCTTGCCAACCTGGCACCCTTCCTTCACAACCTCTGCCAAACCCAAATAACGTGCCGACCCAGAGGTGCGTTATGAACCCAAATTTAGGCCACGCACATTTGATTTATTAGGCCCCTGCTGCTCCATCACTAGACGGGATGGAAGCTTCGACAACTTATGCGGGATTTCAGTAGCAGCCTCCCCTCTTACTAAACCCAAACCAAAACCAGGTAGGATTAAACTCCGTAACGACTCGTAGTGGTAAAGCAACCCAAGACCCACATTATTCAAACCACTCCAAGCCTGGTAGTAGCCAAAACCCTAGGATAGTTATCTAAGATATCCCTATCCCAGATAAAAAACCTGGACCTATTCTAGAGGAACCAACTAGGATTCCATTTCCTGAGGCCTTGACCAAAGGAAAAAGGATAACCAAACACGTGGCTCTCGAGGAGGATCTAGTCAAGCTCTTTGAACAGGTCCAGATAAACATCCCCTTGATGGATGCAATCCGCCACATGCCAGCTTACGCAAGATTCTTGAAAGACATATGTACACCTAAATGTAAGCCACGAACTAAGAGTGGGAATCCAATCGCACTGTCAGAGCAAGCCAACCCTGTAATCTTGAGCAAACTCCCACCCAAGGCTAAAGACCTGAGAACTCCCCTGATTTCATGTAAAATTGGTGAAACCCAATTTGATAGAGCCTTGCTAGACCTAGGTGCCTCCATAAATCTAATACCTACATCCCTCCTTGACCATCTTGAAGAGTTCGAACTTAAACCGACTGAGGTGACGTTGTAGTTAGCCGATCGATCCATCAAGTCACCTAAAGGAATACTCGAGGATGTCATTGTTAGGGTACAGGATTTCTACTTCCCGGTGGATTTCATAGTTCTGGATATGGATGCACCTAAGAACCCAAGGGACACGCCAATCATATTAGGGAGACCTTTTTTGGCCACTGCTAGGGCCATCATAAACTGTGAAGAGGGCAAATAGAATTAAAATTTTGGAATCAAACTTTGAAGATTGACATCTTTAAGGCCCAACAAGGGATTAATTGTGGGGTTATAGAGCAAATATGTGATATCAAAGCCGTGGTTGATGAATCGCATACTGAGGACAACTTGATTATCCCTAATCAACCACTAGAAGATCAAAACCCGCAAATAGAGGAGTATGAACCTGATCTAGACACACCCATGACTCCGACCCTTGTTCCTGATACAAACCCCGAACCACCTGCTGCTACTGATAATCCTGTCATGGAACTCAAGCCCCTTCCCAAGCATCTGAAGTACGTCTTTTTGGGTTCCAATCAGATGTTTCCTGTGATTATCAACTCCCGACTCACATGACTAGGAATCCCGTCTGATTACTGTTCTCCAACAAGATCGCAGAGCCATTGGATGGACTCTCGATGATTTAACTGGCATAAGCCCCTCGTATTACACACATCGAATCTACACAGAAGAGGGTGCACGACCTTCACGAGAGATGCAGAGACGTTTAAACCCTAACCTGTAGGTGGTCGTCAAAAAGGAGATCATCAAGTGGTTAGATGCAGGGATAATCTACCCAATCTCCGACAGTCGCTGGGTGAGTCCAATCCAGGTTGTGCCTAAGAAGGTCGAACTCACCATCATCACGACTGAAACTGGAGAGGTCATACCTACCTGAATAACTAACTCGTGGAGAGTCTGCATTGATTACAGATGACTCAATTCCTCCATGAAAAAGGACCATTTCCCACTACCATTTATTGATCAGATCCTTTAGAAACTAGCGGGAAATAGGTTCTTCAGCTTTCTTGATGGGTACTTCGGTTACAACCAGGTGGCAATCCATCCAGAAGACCAAGAAAAGACCACGTTCACCTACCCCTTTGGGACATACTTGTTTCGAAGGATGCCTTTCGATCTTTGCAATGCACCCGCGACCTTTCAGCGGTGCATGCTTGCCATATTCTCAGATATGGTAGGTGATTATCTGGAAGTCTTCATGGATGACTTTTCAATTTTTGGAGCATCATTTGATGATTGCCTCCAGCACTTGGTCCAAATACTCAGGCTGTGCATCGATGTGAATTTGGTTCTTTCCTGGGAAAAGAGCCATTTCATGGTGCCTGAGGGAATCATCCTGGGACATCTAATCTCGGGAAAGGCATCCAAGTCGATCGAGCCAAGGTTGACCTGATTTCCAAGCTCCCTATGCCTAGATCGATTAAGGACATCTGATCTTTTTTGGGGCACATCGGTTTGTACCATCAATTTATCCCTGATTTTTCAAAAATTGTGTGCCCCCTGACTACTCTTCTCTCCAAGGGTGTGCCTTTCGAAATTTCCAAGGAATGCACTCAAGCATTTGAGATCCTTCATGACCAAGTCACCCAAGCCCTGATCCTACAGTCCCCTGATTGGTCTCAACCCTTTGAGATCATGTGTGATGCATCTGACTTCACTGTAGGTGCGGTTTTGGGGTAGAAAATTGACGGGAAACCCGTGGTCATTTACTACGCTAGCAAAACACTAGACGAGGCTCAGCGTAACTACACAATTACTGAGAAAGAGCTACTAGCAGTAGTATTTTCCATAGAAAAATTCACATCATACCTCCTGGGTTCTCGTGTTATCATATACTCGGATCACATAGCTGTGAGGCATCTCCTTGCAAAGAAGGATGCGAAACCTCAATTAATCTGATGGATCTTGCTGTTGCAAGAATTTGACCTCGAGATTCATGACAAAGCGGGAAAGAAAAATGTGGTAGCTGATCACTTGTCCCGCCTTCCTTCTGAAATAATTGACCCTTTTGGACCCATCACAGAACACTTTCCTAATGAGCACCTCCTGACTATCAATACAGGCCTTCCATGGTTCGTAGATATAGTGAACTACCTGGCATCACATCAGATCCCATCCTATTGGCCGAAGGCCAAGAAGGAGAAATTACATTCCGATGCCAAGTATTACCTGTGGGAAGACTCGTATTTATTCTGCATTGGTGCTAATCAAATAATTCGACAGTGTGTCGCGGAAGTAGAAATCAAAGACATACTCTCCTTCTACCATGATTAGGCATGCGATGGACATTTCTCAGGACACAAAACTGCATCAAAAGTCCTCCAGTGTGGCTTTTACTGGCCCACAATTTTCAAGGATGCATACGATCACTGTAAGTCATGTACCTGTTGCCAGACCTTGGGCAACATGAGCCATCGAGACATGATGCCTCTACAGCCGATCCTAGTATGCGAAATTTTTGACATTTGGGGGATCGATTTTATGGGACCCTTCCCTATCTCGGATGGCTTCGAATACATCTTACTCGCCGTTGACTACATGTCCAAGTGGATAGAAGCCATTCCAACCCGAACCAATAATCATAAGGTTGTTATCAGATTCATTCATCAAAACATTTTCTCAAGGTTAGGGATTCCACAAGCAATAATTTTCGATGGAGGGACCCATTTCACAAATGCGTAGTTCAGTTCACTGATGACCAAATACGGGGTGTCGCATCGAATCTCTACTCCTTACCACCCCCAAACTAATGGTCTAGCTGAGCTATCAAACCAAGAGATCAAGAAAATCCTCCAGGTTACTGTTCGACCTGACAGGAAGGATTGGTCTTCTTGGCTTCCAGAAGCATTGTGGGCCTATAGGACCGCCCACAAAACCCAATTAGGTATGTCTCCCTTCAGGCTGGTGTACGGGAAGGCATGTCACCTCCCCATATAATTAGAGCATAAAGCCTATTGGGTAGTACGGAATTGCAACTTAGATCTTTCTAAGGCTGGAACCCATAAAAGGCTTCAAATAAGCGAGATCGATGAATTATGCCATGATGCGTATGAGAACTCGCAAATTTACAAAGAATGGGTTAAAGCTTTTCATGACAAACAAATTTCTAGAAAGATCTTTCATCTTGGTCAAAAGGTTCTACTCTTTGATGCCCGACTCAAATTATTCCCAGGAAAGCTACGATCTAAGTGGGTCGAACCCTACCTAGTCTGACAAATCTTTGGAAATGGAGCCATTAGATCAGCCCACTCAGCCACGATTCTGAACCCTTTGTTGTGAATGGCCAGAGACTCAAACCGTTCATTGACATGACAAATACAAATTTGGCTGAGTCATCCTTTTCCCTCCATTCTCCTTGAGCTCATTGCGCCCAGCTGATGGCATAAAACTCAACTCTTAACAGGAGGCAACCCGTCATTCTTTGAAAAACGCAAACCCTTTTCTAACATTTCTATGTTGAATTCAAATTGCACTTTAGGGTTCATCCATTAGAACAGCTGACTCCACCTCAGGTACCCCTACCCGAGATTAGAAATTGTTCGCAACAGTCACTTCGACCCGTTTGCCCACCCAACACCTATCCTAATGCATGAACTAAGCTAATATCGAACCCACCTAATTTACAATGGGGACATTGCAAATCGTAGGCA
The DNA here is from genome assembly GCA_037157565.1 of Thalassia testudinum. NCBI lineage: Eukaryota > Viridiplantae > Streptophyta > Magnoliopsida > Alismatales > Hydrocharitaceae > Thalassia > Thalassia testudinum. The sequence goes on from JAZHRO010000062.1 coordinate 20,140,473, forward strand.
TGGGGGGTATGAAAGTGCAAAATGTCAGGAAAACTCATATTAAGAAAAGGTTTCAACAAAAAAATTCACAAGCAAAAAAATATCTTTAAAAAGAAAAAAAAAACTGAGGAGGTGGGAGAGAAAATTTTTGGGCTATACAAAATGAGAGGAGGAAAAGAGCAAAATGCCAAAAAAGGAGCACAAAATGAAAAAGAAAAAAGTGGTCATTAGTAAAAGATTAAGGGATTAACTGAAGTTCTAGACCACATCAAAAAAGGAGAAAAATGAAAGAAAAAGTGCTAAGGAGACATAAAAAGATATTAGCAGGTATGCTGATCTTAGGCCTTTTGGGCTAGACTCTTAGGATTAAAAATTCAAGTACCCTCTAAAATTTGGATACTGCTCAATAGGTTGGGGAAAATGCGAAGCTTAAGTATTAGGTCAAAGGCTTAGGGAGTATTCGGCCTCGTTAACTAACCTTCGATTTGCGGGATTCGGTAACCTAAGCACCCCAATTCACACACAGTCTGGTTCAGTGCGCATAAATATCAAAATCATGCAAAAAGCGTTTCAATGTTCTAAAAAAAGTCACCTAGATAAGGAGCGGCCGATAAACACAAGTTGATTTGGACGAGTCCCCGACGCGGAGAGGTGGGAAATTCCCCTCGAAGATGTGTAACAAGATATCATCTCCTCGGTGCTTGTTTCTTAGGATATTTAAATATCCTATCGAGGGCATGTAAGCACTCTGCTGGTTTAGATACCATGGGCGACATTATCAGGAAATGATGATTTCCAAGGTCAGAATTCAACCACGGAACGCTATGGGTGGGATTATCTCAAAATCTTGAAAGCCAGGGTTCTGGGGGTTGCCATGGGCGGTGCTATCACGAAGTATCGATTGCCAAGGACCCTTGAGGATTGATGATAGGGACGAGGAATCCGATATAGACCGTGTTGAGAAGCCAATCTGAAGCTAGAAATAAAAAGAAAAGTGAGAGAAAGCTCTCCAAACAAAAAAATCCTCTATCTCTCTCTTACAAAAATGCACTGCAAACTGAACCTAGGCTAGAGATGTCTCAAGCATGGGTGCTTTAACCGCGGAATCCAACAAACCCTAGGTTAGTTTCTGTGGGCCTTAAAAACCTTTGCAGAAGATTGAGGCTAAAGTGGCTTAGGTCCGAATTTTGGTTGGTACTTGAGTACCTCTAGGCCTATTGGTGGCATTCTGACCTAATCACAAAAGGAAAAGAAAAGCACTTATCATGACTAGTGACAAAAAACTCAGGGTCTAGAACAGAAGTTAAAACCTTGAAATTTTGCTAAGGGACTAGCAAAAGCTAGGCATGGGGGTATGACGAGAGCCTCATCATGAGCCCTAACTAGCTCATTTTGACCTAAGAAAGAGAATAAGAGCTCCTACATAACCTAGAGAAGGGCTTAATTCAAGGAATAAGTGTTCTGAGAAGAAAACATGAAATAAAGGTTAAAACTGCAATTTCACCATTGCAGGACATAAATGGGATCTTTCAGAGGCAAAACATACGTCAAATGGTATAAATAAGATAAAGAGTGGGTTGCTTTAGTCAGAAATGGGTTCTTGTGCAATCCAAGAATTAAATGACATTCTGTAATCCTAAAATAGACCTGCTTAATTCAACAAGGTTCTGGGTAGGATAAAAATAAGCAACACCCTCTAAAATTCATGGAAAAATATCCTTTAGGGTTTAGAACCTTAAAATTGGCCTTTGGAACCTATTTTGACCTAGATTAGGGCCCTAACTCATTAATTGACCTAATTTAGGTTTTTATGCAAAATGTCCAGTCAAACGTAGTCAAACCAAAAATCCAACTTCACCATTGGATTTCTTAGGTCCAAATTAGGTTTGTACCAAAATTTGGACCTAAGGGGAGGTCATCTTGACCTACTTTGCAAAATAGTACACCTAATTACATTTTAGCCCCTACCTTTCGAAAACCATTACACAAACCTCCCTAACTTCTTCGCCACTCTTACAAACAGGTTCCCCCACCATTAATGGGGAGAAATCCTTCTTCGACATGGAATGGAGGGGGAGTACTCCCTGATTCCTCAGAGATCTCCTCCTAGATTTGGAAGGGAGATTCTCTGAGGAATTCCCTTCCATCTGAGCTCAATTGCAATCTCTGATTTGCATCCAATCTCTCGTGTGAAGGCACGAGAGATTTGGGTGTCCAACTACCTTCCTTCTAAAGCGAGGAGTCGATGATAGAAGGCTTGCCCTCCAAGCACCAGAAGCTCGGCCAGCAACTATAAAAGGATCCCAGGTCCTCTGCGAATCCCTCAAGCTTGATTTGGCCGAAAAATCCTCCCAGAATTCCTCTTTCCCCTCTCTAGCCAAGTAGCCCACAAGCTTCGGCGACTCTTCCTCCCCCCTCTCGTCACTTTGCTGCCATACCAACGGTAGGGTTCGCTTTGCCTCATTCTTCCGCGTTGTGCCACACCAGCGCATGCCTTCTTGATCTCCTCCTCGTCGCCGTTATCTCCCCCTCAGGGCTGTCTTCTCCAACAACGGCACAAGCGCACCGTTCATCTCCTTTACCTCCCCTTCGCTCCAAGTACCTCAAATAAGTTCCCTATCTTCTACTCTCCCTTTTCCCTACTATTTCACAAAAACACCTCTCGACTGCCACTGTCTACCCTCATCTTCCCCATCTCCGGCCAATCTCTGCTGAGGTGCATCCATCACTCCACACCTCCACACATCTCGCCACCAACCTCTTCACCTCAACCATCGACCACTGAACACTTTCCACCCACTCATAGACCGCCACATGTGCTCCACGCTTCCACCAAACAAATCCACTCACACAGACTCAGACAGACCTAGGCACTCACGCCTAGGCCGGTCTGAGCCACGCCAACACCCGCCTCACCTTTGTTGTGACATGGTGAAGGTTCTCCTATTGTTTGATAGAGCCGCAAGGCTACTTTTGTGACGTGCAGGGTCAATCCCTTGTCTGCCATTAATAAGCATACAAGCTTGGTTGTTCTCCAACTTCAGGTCACGCGCTTCAGGTTTCAGGCTCCCAGGTAGCACTGGTTGAGTGTGTGCATGAATTCAGCCTGAGAGTAGTCACTGTGGACCTTCAGCTGCGTCAATTGCACGAAGACATCCCCCTGCAGGTGCCAGCAGAAGCGGGTGGGACTTTTAGTCCCACCTCGGGAATGCAGGAGTAAGGTAAGTGGTTTAAATTCATTTTGTGAATCCTACTGTTTGCCTCAAGTCACACAGGGGTGAGGTCCCTCGCCCTCACTCACCACGCCTCATCCGCGACACTTCCCCCATAGACTTGGCACCCGGATCCAACTATCCAACCTAGCACTCCTCGCGCACCACACCCACATCGGTGCGCCTGGACCCGGGTGTGCACCTGACCTGATTACCCGGCTCTGGGAGAGTAAACTGAAGAGAGAAATAGAGAGAGAGATGCAGGGAGGGTAGGGGAGTAGGTTTTGCTGTGTGGTGATTGTGCAGGAAGAAGAAGCTAAAGGAGGAAGAGGCGCAGCAAGAGAAGGAAAGGAAGAAGGACTTAGCAAGAAAAGGAGGTAGCCGTAGCAAAGGAAGGAAAAAGGAGAAGAAGAAGAGAGACACACTGTAGCAGAGGAGCGGCAGACCAAGGGAAGAAAAAGAAGGAAACTAAGGAAGATAAGAAGAAAAGGCCAGGACTTAGCTATAGGAAGAGAATCAAGAAGAGAGAAAGCAAAGGAAGGAAAACGAAGAGAAGTGGAAGCAGCTAAGGAAGAAAAAGAAAAGGAGAAGAAGAAGCCATAGCCGCTGGGCAAAGCAAAAAGAAAAGACAGAAGGCCAACAATTTAAAAGCACTATAGTCTAAATTTTTAAGACGTTTGATACAATATTAGACGTCCAATTCTTTTTTGAGCACTTTCTCCATAACATTACTCTACTATTTTGTTGAACTAGTTATTGCTTTTTATTGAAAGTTGTGTTCACAAGTTTTGGAATAACCAAATTACTCCCTATGTTTGACCTCGGATACTTTGATTTTCGAGTTATAAATTCTTACTTATTTTCACGGAGAGTTCATCTATATTTCAACGAGATATCTATTAAAACACGATCTAGCCACATAAACAGGCGTCGAACCTTCTCTTCTTCCATGCTAACGTGGGATGAGCTTTGGTTACATTTTTTGAACTCCTCCAAGATGAGGGTTCTTATGGCTGCTGTAATGTGGACAATATGGAGAGCCAGAAATGATGTTGTCTTTAATGATGGGAGGGAAGGGGTTGAGAAATTTGCATTGATGTGAACTCCTTTGACTGTTTGCGGCTATCATCTTTGTAATATCATTTTATTAATAATATTTGAGTGGCTACTATATCAGTAATGGTTCTTTCTTTCTTTAAAAAAAAAGAAGAATTTGATCAATAAAGGGGTAGAGGGAAATGATCCTTTTTGGTGGCTGTGTTCAGCTTCCTATACTCAATACAAACTCTCCAAGAGGAAGCTGAATGGGTAGTGATGGATTCCCCTTTCTCATTAGTCGCTACAGTTATCCCCACCTTCTTGGGAACAATCTGCACGGGGCTAACCCAGGGACTATCCGAGATCGGGTAAATGATTCCTGCATTGAGTCACTTTATGATTTCCTTTTTAACCACTTCTCACATATTGGGGTTTAATCTCCTTTGCATCTCGCGAGAAGGGCAGGATCCATCTTCCATATAAATACGTTGATTGCAATAAGATGGCTCGATCCCTCTAAGGTCATGGTTGGTCCAACCAATTGCCTCTTTATTTGTATTAAAGACCATAATCAATTTCAGCTCTTGCTTCTTAGTCAATATAGCACTAATTATCATAGTGAGTGTCTTTTTAGGTCCCAAAAACTTACACTTTAAATTTTTAGGCAATGGTTTCAATTCATGTTGGGGTAGGTTCATGATAGAGGGTAAGGAGGATGCTGATGAAGATTCATTAGGATGATCTAGAGAAAGAGGTTGGGAATGAATAAAATCAACAACCTCTTCTGGGTGTGGCAGGTCTACCATAGAGGGTTGTGGGTTAGGCTCGTCTGTACTAGTAAAATCCTCAAGAATATTGATAGCCATGTAAGTCTCAACATTATAATCTATATCCTTGAGTTCCTCAAAATCCACAATCCTTAAACTTATTAATCGCCTTAAAAATATCAAGTGTTAACTTCCTATCTCCAAAGGCGATCTCCATACTATCATGTTCACAGTTTATATTGGCCTTAACAGTAGCCAAGAACATATGCCCCAGAATGATGGGCATGTTCCTTAAGTCTTCAGGTACTTCCATGTCAAGGATAAGGAAGTCTACAAGAAAATGAAAATCCTTGACCTTGAAAATAACATCCTTAATAATGCCTTTCGGGGTGATGACTGAACAATCTACTAACTACAGCGTTACTGAGGTCGACCTGACTTCACCTAACCTAATCTTTTCATACAGGGAAGTCAAGATTAGGTTAATGGATGCACCTAGGTCCAGCAGTGCCTGATCAAAAGAGTATTTCTTGATAACACATGAAATCAAGGGGACACCTAGATCTCTCTTTCTCTGAGGAAGGTTATGCAGGATAACAGAACTAACCTGCTCAGAGAATATCACCTTCCTCGGGGTAGGTTCCTTTGGCTTATGCTTTTGAGTACATAAATCTTTCAAGAACTTAGTGTAAGCCAGGATATGTTTAATAACATCAAGGAGTGGGATATTGATCACTACACTCTTGAATACATTCAGGAGCTCTTCGTTGCTGTCTATGGGTTTCTTCTTCCTGGATTTCAGTAAGGCATTAGGGAAACAGGATGTGGGTAGTGTCATCAGTTTTAGGTTCCCGAGCCTTAGTTTCTTCTTCGGCTTTCTACATTTCTTCCTTAGGCTTACCAGGGTTTTGTTTACTGGAAGAGGGTAGTTAAGGGTCTTGGGTTTGCTTTCTGCTCCCCAAGGTGACAGAATTTGCATATGCATATGAGTTTGGGTCTTGAGGAGGGTTAGGAAAAATAGGAGGGGCTTGACTAGCCAGATAACCAGGATTAGAAAAAGAAGAAGAAGGATCTTGCTCAACCACTTGAGAATATGCATGTGGATCCCTCTGATTCCTATACCCTTGGGCTTTATTGCCTTGATTTTGTACATTTTGTGGGTTAGGTATGGGTTGAGATGATAAAGATCTAGGTTGTCAAGTATTAGCAATGAGCCCGGATTGCAAGTTATCCAGCGATGCGTTCATTTATTGCATGAGCTGGAGCATGGATCCTTGCATCTCCATCATCTATCGGTTTAAATCAGCCTACCCTACGAGTTGTTGGGCATTCCAAGATGACTAATTGACATGACTTTAGGGTAATTGGGTGTATACTTGACCCTTAGCCATAGATCTCTAAGGGGCATAGTTGTTGGGTTGCATTTGGGTTTGTTGCCCCTGATTTTTCCAGGAAAAGTTAAGGTGGTTCCTTCAACTCGAGTTGTAAGTGTTAGAATATAGGTTGGACCTAGCATTCTCCTATACAACATGCACATCCTCATATGGCAAGGATGGCGAAAAGGAAGAAGGATCAGAAAAACTGGAATCAAAGGCCCTAGTTTGGAACCCAATGTAGGTTTTGATGGAGGGGGTGAGATTTGTGTGATATGAAAGAATAATGCGGAAATAATATAACAACCGCACAAATAAGCAATCTCATAAAGACAGATTTTTAGGTGGAAACCTAAACCCGGGTAAAAACCACCATCTAAACCTTTCGGTTTAGGATTTCCTGATCTATGTAGTAGATCACATCAACTAATGAACTACTTAAACGAGGGTAGTTCAATTTCTTACAACCATGCTACTTTATAATTGAGGGTAGCATACCTCAAACCCTTCTCTTCATGAGGAGTATTTTGTCTCGCGATGGAGATGGGAATTCGCAAAGTGAATACCCAACCAAAAATAGATTTACAGCAATCCTATAGAGCCCAAATAGGTAGAAATGAAATATGCTCCTATAGGTTTAAGATACTTCCCTAAATCAGATGTGTGTTGGCTAGCAATGCGGTGTGCAGGTTAATGCTCTTGAATGTAGAGTGCATAGATGAGAGAGCGGTTGCACTGCTAAGATGGTGCTATCGAATGTATGCTTAGAAGCTTAAAGAGAAAAATCACTTTCTTTCTTGATGATTCCTTCTCTATCACACAAAGAGTATAGAAGTAGTATTACTTGGGTGTGATTTAGCTTAGGAAGGGTGCTCCTCTATTTATACAGGTCCTAAGAAAGGTTTAGAAGGCTGTAGAAGCCTTTTGTAGCTATTGGGAACAAGGCTCAAGAGATTAAGCCAAAATCCCAATGAAATCATGGTCATTATGACTTTGACAGAGTTATCAGATGTCTAATAATTGGGTCAGATTTCTGGTCAGATGTCTGATGTCAAGTTTGGACATCTACTTAAAAGGGTTAGAGTCCCTGATCTTATTGGATCGAAACAGGGATCTAGGTGGACATTTGATATGCCATTATAAGACATTTGACACTAAAATTGGACGTCTAATAATAGGCTGGTTCGCTTCTGTTTTGACCAGATCCAAACAAAGTTCTAGATTTTAAGGGTCAGATGACATATTAGATGTTTGGGTAAATGTATGGATGTATGGAAAGAGATTCTTTATGGGAATTGATTTCCTGAGGGTCTAATGATCATAAGGTCTGACAAATCTTGATTTGGGTTAGATTTAGCCTAACGTCCATTTATCGGATGTCTGAGATCTATACAGACGTCTGAAAGTAATATTAATGTGTTTAATAGTTAATCCTCGAAGATATTCTCTGACAGGCCAATGATCCTCTAATTGGACATCTAGCAAGGTTGTTAGATGTATGGACTATGGGCTAGTCATCTAAAGGTAATGATCAGAGAACACTGAATCCAGCCTAAGTGTTTGGACATTTGTACAAACTATCAGACGTCTTAAATTCCATAATCAGATGTGTGATGATCATGTTAGACATTTGATTGGGCTATCTGATTACTATATTGATTTTCTAATTCTATTCTAAGATTTTCCTAAGTGTCCTAGTGATGGAATAGTGTTCCCAGGACTAAGGTAAGATATATTGGGCTTTTTACATGAATCTAAGGAAATAAAAGAGCAAAGTACAATAAAATAATTACAAAATACAAGAATGAGATGTACTTCTATCCTATTCTTCATCTCCAAGCTCTCACTCGACGCGAGGCTCCATCTTCTCTTCTGCTCCATCAAGCTCCTCCAATCCACCATAGATGTGAGCTTGAGCTCCTTCACACTTGATTCCATTTGCATTATTCCTGAAAACCTAAACTCAAATGTGAATGTTAAATATCAAGAGTTTTGTTATCATCAAAATCAATGATCGTGGTGCTCTTGCACCAACAATCTCCCCTTTTTTAATGATGACAAAATCACAAATACTAATAAAAAGTTCTTCCCCTTTTTGACATTGTCAAAAAGATTTAATCAATTTTAATCATTTATCCTATACTCCCCCTTGATACATGCTCTTCTAATTTGGGTTAATTCTCCTTTTTGACATAATAAAACATGAATAACATTCTCCCCTTTTCATCATAACAAGATAGCTATTCATTTTATCCATTAACTTCCCCTTTCTAATGGAAATATAGCTATATTTATCTTTTATGATCTCCCCCTTTGTAATTGAAGGAAATCTTTCTCCCCCTTATTAAAAGAGTCCAAACATATGGGAAATGTTTATCTATCTCCCCCTTAATGATGGACATATGGCATATAAACTTTTAAAACTCCCCTTAATTAAAGCTATTAGAAAAAATAGTGTAAAGCGATTACCTTACCATGGCCAATAGAATGGCCCTTGAAGTGGATGCCAAAATTGATGGGGCTCCCATCCGAAACTTGGAGGTCCATGCATCGGTGCTAGTCTCCAATCGAACGGTTGATGTAAGGCTGTCCAAACACCTGCCGTTGTCTCATCAATCTTCTTGTGTTCCTTGGTCTACTCTTTGATCTTCCCAATTCGAGTTGACCATTCTTCATCTTGTAGGCCTAATCTTTTACATTGAAATCTTCTTTGAAACATACAAAATAAGATTCTAATTAGTTTCTTGGTATCCAAGTTAGCTTGGCTCTAGGCTTGCTAGTTAGTCTCCTTGATGGAGATCCTTTCTCAACCTTTGGGCTAGAACTATCCTTTTCATTAGAAAAATTATCTAGTCTATTCATCAATTTATTAAAGTTTCGCCTAAGACATGCAAGCTCTTTTTCCATAACATGCATCTTAATTTTTAAATTAGAAATTTCTATTTTCAAGCAAGTATTCTCAAATTACTATTTTCATTGATTAGATTATGATTCTTTAATAACAAATTATCCTTTTCAGAAATGTTAGAACTAAAACTAATTTCTAGATGCTTAATTTGAGTCTCTAACCTTTCATTTTCAGATTTTAGAAAACTAAGATTCTTTGTCATATTTTATTTTCTACTTTTAATGACCTACTAATTTCATAATGCTCTTCTAATGCTTTTTGTAATTCTAAGTTGGTAAAAGAATTTAACTCCTCTTTGTTAGAGCTATCATCTTCATCCCTATCACTCACAATGGCCATGAAACCCATCTAAGCGATTTTGTTCTTGGTCTTGAGATCCTCCTTTTCTTCCTCCTCTAAGGTTGAATCATCCCAAGTGCCTTGGAATGCTTTCTTCTTGTATTTCTTCTCCTTCCCTTTCTTCCTCTCTTTCTTTAGAAGAGGGCATTCAGGTCTAATATGCCCTTTCTTGTTGCAATGATATCAATGTGTTTGTGATTCTTCCTCCTTCTCCTTCTTTGAGGTCCTACAAAACATAGAAAATTTTTAAAATAAAATCCCAAGGTCCTTGTCGTTAGAACTTACCTCACTATCTGATGCGGCTTTGAAGGCTAAGCTCTTTCTTGGCTTTGGCTCCGGTGTATCCTTCTTCTTTTGCTTCATCTTTGTCTCATAGGCCATAAGATTACCTAAGTGGTCTTCCATGTTGAGCTCCTCTATTTGGTTGTCCTCCTAAATGGCGGTGACCTTTTACACCCACTATGGTCCAAGGGAGTGCAAAAGCTTTGATTGAAGCTCTCCCTCGATAAAGGTCTTCCCCAGAGACTTAAGATTGTTCACTATACGAGTGAACTTAGTGTACATCTCACTCAAGGATTCATTAGTTTTTATATAAAAGGATTCAAATTCTTGAGAAAGAATGTCAATCTTAGAAGATTTTACCTTGGAGGTACCTTTGTGAGTTACTTCAAGTGTGTGCCATATCTCATATGCACTGGTGCATTGTGATATGCGGTTGAACTCCTTTGGGCTCAAGTGCAGTACAACACATTCATTGCATTCGCATTGAGGGATAGCTCCTTGATTTGATTCTTGGAGTATCCTCTTGCGGGCTTCTCCAGGATGCCATAGGGAGTCTCCGATCTCTCCCAAATTGCAAACTTGGTGGCTTGAAGCCACATCATCATTTGCAATTTCCACACCCATAATTCATCCCATCGAAATAGGGAGGACGGTAGTGGACTGCCCCTCGATGTGACTTGTTGCTGTGATGCTTCCCTCTATTGGATCCTCATTGAGTTGTGACACCATAAAGCAAGACCTCCTCTGATATAAATTTTAGAATCTGAAAGAGGGGGTGAGATTTGCATGATATGAGAGAATAATGCAAAAATAATATAGCAAACACCCAAATAAGCAATCTCACAAAGATGTAGATTTTTAGGTGGAAACTCGAACACGAGTAAAAACCACCACCTAAACCTCTCAGTTTAGGATTTCCCAATCTACCTAGTAGATCAAATCCACTAATGAACTACTTAAAGTTTAATGAGTGGAACCACACAAGCAGAAATGGGGTTTCACGTGTTTCGAGAACCGCAATAACACACAAACCCTAATTTCAAACCTGCTTGAATTCAAGAGGTTCTGGTCAAGATAAAGTTCATCTAAACCTCCTAAAATTCATAGAAAAACATCTTGAGAGGTTTGGTACCCTTGGTTTGACCATCTGAACCTATTTTGACCTTGAACAGAGTCGTAGACAGGATTTTGCCCTAATTTGGGCTTCTGTACAAATTGCCCAGTCAAATGTGGTCAAAACTAAAATCTCACTTCACCATTAGATTCCTCGGGACCAAATTAGGTTAAGGCCAAAATTTGGGCCCAATCAGTGTCCATCTTGACCTAGTTTGCAACTCAGTCCCCACACCTTTGTTCCTTGACTTAAACCCTTAGCTTTCATCTTTTCCTTTCAAAGAGGCCCCTAGCTTCTCGTCTGTCTTGCAAATAGGTCCAAACGCCATCTTCTTCCTCGCAATCAATCTGGGAAAGAAGTAGGAACTAACCCAAACCTACTTCATTGATTTTGGCAAGTCGATTGATGAAATCTCAACCATAAATCACCAAATTTGGCGAAATTGATCCTTAGATGCTTCAACCTAGGTCATTCTTGAGGCTAATCATGGTCGGAAATTGTGTTGGCGAGCTTGAGAAAATCAAGCTCTTCAGGCAACTTTGGACACCTTTTGAATAGGCATTTCAGAGGAGAGAAGCCTCATCTATAAAAGTAGTCGCATCCACCAAGCCATCATTGTCTAGTTTTTGGAGAGAAACTCCTCCTTTCTTCTTCTTCCACTACCGCCATTAATGTCAACCTAGAGCTTCACCAACCCCCTTCTTCAGTCGTTCCCACGTACAATAGGGAGAGGGCTTCTTCTCAACTCCTCATCGTCGTGCTTCCGGAAAAAGAAGGCATCCCAATTACCACCTCGTCAGCTCCATCTTCACCACCTTCGTCCGTAGCTCCGACATACCTCTAGCAAGCTTCCCTAAATCTCTGTTTGTCCAATTACATTAGGGCTTCTCTCTCTCCCCCCTCCAATTAGGTTTAGGTTAAATCTTAGGTTCCAATTCTGTCTCCTTCTCCCTCTTCGATGCCAGCTGCTTCACCTCCGACCACCTTCACCACCGGCATACCTTTGCCCATCGCACACCCCATAACCCACACTGATAGCATCACCTCAGCTTTGCGGGGCTCCCCAGCTCCTCAATTTCACCATTTGCTGTCTCCATCACTTCTCTCCAACACCGATGATCGAAGCTCACCATTTGCTCCTTGTGAATGACCTCGGACTCACATTGTTTTTGAGCTTTATAAATTTAAGTGTTTGTCGTGTTTTTGTCAACTGTACTACGACCCAAACACATTTCTTAAGAGATGACTCAAATGCGTTAAACATACACTCTTCATTCTTTTCACAACCAAATCCACCTTATCTAACTTGTTACAAATCAATTTCATGCCAAATGAATGAGAATCCTAAACCTCATTAGCATTTGACCTAGGTTGCTAGGATCAATTGAAAGTTTTCATGGAGGTGTGGCTTATAGAGTTCTCTCTTATTTCCTCAAACAAGTCATATGCATTATCTACATCCTTATTGAGGAAATTGCCTTCATAGGAAGCATCCACATGATTATGGAGTTGATCCGTCACTCGTGATAGAATATCTACACGAGTTGACATTTTAGCACCTCGTGGTGTGGACACTTCTGCAATAGGTCTTGGAATCGCTCCCAGGCACACCATGAAATGGTTCCCTCGGCCACTTAGTGAAAGTGGTAACTGCTCATCATAGAGCATTGGTATGTCCGACCAAGAAGAATTTCTTCATGAAGGTCGATTTAAGACTACTCCATGTAGCTATCGGCCTTCCAATAGTCCGGTACCAATGTGCGGCCTTATCCCTAAGAGAGTGGGGGCAAAGCCTCATGATCATTTGCTCCTTATTCACATTTCGAGCCTTGGTGCTCTGAACCAATGTGGTTAAGTCTCCAAGTGTTGGAATGGATCCTCGGAGCCAAGCCCATGAAAATGTTTAATCAGGCTTAATACCTGAAACTTGATTTCGACATCTCCTATGGGGATCATAACACTGGGACAATCCTTGTAGTTTGAAGGATCATAGAAATCCTTCAAGAGCTGACAACCCTGACCATTCATACGCTGGAACCATTCTTGCATCTATTGCAATTGGTTAAGCTTCCTCTGAATTAGCTCCTCTTGATTCGAAGGCGAGGGAGGTAGTTGGTCAGCCATGGGATCTACTTGACTATAGCTCAACCGATGCCTCTGTGAATGGTCTAATGGTCCCTCCAAATGAGGATTCAATGACCTCCTTCCAAGCATGCACTAGAAGGAAGTTGGAAGGATGGGAAAAGGAGCCCTGCAACACAAAAAATACAGTCCTATCCTTAAGTTGGGTAATTGATGAATGAGATTTTGCATGGGAAAAATCAGATTGGGAAAACTCGGTCATCGCAGTCACGAAAATTCACTTATTAGATAATATTTATAGCTGAAACTCAGGTGAGTCCCGGGTCCAACACGGGGAGATGAATGTTTGATTTGAAGAAAATTGCATTTGCCTTTATTTGTTTTTCATATTTTTTAGCATTTGTATTTTTTTGGTATTTTATATAACAGGAAATCTGGTTGGAGAATTATCTAATCTAATCTACTCTAGTTGCAGAATATTAGAGAGAACAATATATATATATATATACACACATACATATAGAATAATTATTTGAATAAAATAGAGCAACTTTCATTACATCTAATTTCAGAAAATAAAATTATTCTAGAAAGCAAATAAAAGAGAGGAGAGGGAAGAATCCCCCTTGATGGCTGCTTGGGGAACAACTCACGTTGACATGACGATCGGGGCAAGGAGGTGAGAGGCTGGATAAAGGAGGACAAAGCTAAAAGGAGGACAAGGCAGGATGGCATTGCAGTAAGGATTCACTTCCAGAATAGGGTGAGGAGATGGCTACGGGTGCTCCACAAAGGGGATGAGAGAGAGGGAGTAAAAATTATTTTCTACACTCTAATGGAGCATCCCGGGCTTGGGAAAAGCTCGTAGAGCTTTGGAGAAGGTGAGGAGAGAGTAGGAAGGGATGTTGATCAATGGAGGGTGTAGGGGGCTTTTATAGTGGTAGAAAGGGGTTGGTTTTGCCAAATGGGCTCAATTGGTGGTCAATTCATGACCAAGAGACATGCTGGGCATGTCCCTTGCACGCTAATCACACCCCCAGCTAGTGATAGGCTTGAAGGAACGACGACCGTAGGATTTTCATCAAATGCTCCAGATTGCGCTATGAAACATGCTCCAGATCACCCCTCAAGCACGCACAATCACGTATGATCATGCGTGGGAGATGACAACCATCTGACCTTCATCAAACGCACGAGATCACATGCCCATGCTCATCAGATTGTGAATAAGGCACGTACAATCTCACGTGACCTCTCGCGTATTGCGAGCTCATCATTCGCTACCCTACCTAGCCACTATCGTTGCTATCTAGCCACGCATCGACAACTTAATTTCATCCGTGCCTCTCATGCTGCAAATTGGATGCCCGTGGGGCTTCTAACACGTGTCTGCACTTTATGAGTGGTGATCTCAACCACTGAGCCATGCGCTTGTTTGTGTCACGTGGAAGATTATGTGATGGAGTTAACATGGTTGCTTGTGGATCATTAGATCTTCATCAAACAGTTTAGCTTGATGAAGGCACGAGTGGGGGAGATGGCAACATGGTGGCTTTGTGGCCATTGGATGAGGATCCAATGACCCATAACGCATGCTGGGGATTCTTTTAACATAGGTGGTTGGCCTTGGGAAGATTTGGAGGGTCTGGATGGTGCCACGTGGTGCCATCTGGACCATCCATTCTCTTCTCTTTGAAGGTGATGCTACAGATGTCGGATCGGGTTAATTTTCATGCCATTGGGTTGCGATCATCGACTTGAACCAATTCGTGCGGTTGGATTTGACGTTTAAGGCTCAGATTTGCATCACCTTGCCCCTTGGCCTTTGATCTTTCTCGGACTGCATATGATGTTACTGAGGTCCGATCAGGGCGATTTCGGAGGTGTTAGACTCTGATTGTTGCCCTGATCAGATTCGTACGGTTGGATCTTCAATTCAAGGCCCAAAATTATGTCTCCTTCTCCCCTAGCCATTAAAAGAAGTAAATTACTATACAATTTATACAAATGATTCTAAATGCATGATTACACTATTAATGTAAATTTACACATTTAAATGCACCTAAGTTGCTATGGAACCCACATTATAGGTATTTTTAGATAAAATAATGCAAACTTATCACCCTAGCAAAATTGCACTACATGCTGTTTATAAGAATAGAATTAGGGTTTGATTACCAATGCAAAAGTAATTTGTCAACAATAGAAAATTTCAACTAAGGACCTAAACTATGAAGACTCAACAATACCTAGGTGCCTACCAAAATGCTGATTGCCCAAGTCCTCACCTTATTCCATGCAAAAGTAAATACATTTTTTTCTTTTCTAAGTTTTTTGGACTTTTCTTTTGAGTTTAGAGTTTCAAGACAGCTTTCTACGACTACCCAACCCACCCAAGACTCGAGAAGACTCTAAGTTCTAATCATCTTATTATGAAAACGTGATTAACTCACTAAACGACAATTAGAATGGACCTCAGGTTTCTACAAACCCTACATGTCCCTTAACAAAAAATTTCTGCCTAAAGGTATATCTGTTTAATCGATAGCTTTCTCCCTACTTTTATCTTTATAGGGCCAACACAAGGATGAACCCAGTATATATCTCCTCGAGTTATTCTGCTCCCTTGCTTCTTCATAAGTGTTAGGAACTATTTGTACATTTTGTGAGCTAGGCTCTGGACAAACTGCAATGGGGGGTTACCCACAGCAACTTACCAACCATACTCGTGCAATGAAGTGTAGCTTATTCATTTTCTTCTTTTCTATTTTTTTTTTCATTTTTTCATTGTTTCTTTTCTTTTTGAATTTTTCTATTTTTTTTAAGTAGGTGGCTTTCCTGATCTAAGATTTACCTAAAGGCAATAATCAAAGAGATTAGGTCGTGTGGCTAGACTCTAGGCATCCAGCTATGAGATTTTGCTTACAACAATGTGCCAACCATACCACTCTAGTATGTTTATTAGCTACCTAGTTTTCGTTAAGACCGCCTGAGTAGTGAGTTAGTGCAAAATGTGTGCATATGCTTAGACTATAAGTCTCCTAAAATCAGAGGGCAGCTTGATAAGTTGTGTACTTGTTACCCCAACTTATTAACCAAATTAAAATAAGCTTAAATTGGCGAAAACTCGAGAAACATGTCCAAATTTTAGTGCTCACCAGGATTAATTAAGCTTGAAGACCTGAAGAGTCCAAGTGTTCAGATCCTATTGTATTATTTCCTAAAGTTGAAAAACTCCTAATGCCTAGGTTTTCTTTTCATAATTCTCAATTATATATATATATTAAGAAAAAATAAATGAAAACAATCTATGGTGCTGACAAAATAATTCAGAATTAAGTGTATCCACCTTCCTATGCCTAGCTAATGCAAGGACGTTATTGTATAAACATGTACGAGAAAGGGACAGAATAATCAAGATATCACTTGAATTTTCGTAATGAAGCTGGTCAGCTCTGAGTAAAAAATGGACTATACAGATGCTGAGTTTAGTGCCTTTAGTTAGGCATAATATACAAATAGAGGGAAGGGATTAAGAACTCAAATGTATGGGTCAAGATTAGAATAAAAAGATTAATCTTCTGGCCTGCAAGAAGGGTATGCCCGTAGATGTGGACCAGATGGTGATGTAGACCCATGCCCTTGGGTCGGGAAGTCTAAGGCTCTGCTTATGGGGTTGAGCCTGTGATTTATTAGAATGCAACCTAAATCCAAAATGTCAGACAATAGGGAACTGTGGATCAATAGATGTGTTTGTCCTCTTAGAGTTTAGATCAAAAAGGTAATCAATTACTCTACACTTGGGTTGCACATCCTCCAAATCAAAGATATCATGAGGGTCCTAGTAAAAGGTTGATGGTTTGAGGCAAATAGGAACCCTCTGATCCAAATTTTTGTTTCCCCCAGAATTATCTTCTCATAATTTGACTTCTAGATTTCTATCCTCCAAAATCAAAGTTTTCGGGACCTCCAGATTGTTACACACCCCATCTAAATTATCCAAGTCTAAAAATTGTTGCTGAATTAGAATTGACTTGGGTATAGTGATTTCAACAACAAAATCATTATATTATTCTAGGAGTGGATGAGGAATGGGGCAACCGATTAAATCATCCATTAAATTAGGATTTGAATCCCCCATATTAGCCCCAATTACATCAAATTCCTCAACTAAAGGACCCTCAAATAATTCATTAAGTTCCTCAGGTGTTGAACAAGTTATTTGGGAGTTAAAGTGTATCTCATTATAGTAAAGTCTCCTAAATAGCTCTTCAACAGATAAAATTTATAACTTGAAAATATAGAAATGAAGTTCGACATCGAACACAAGGAGCAACTAGGAATTCACACGCTAATCTTTAATTGCATATAAATGAGCACAAAAATAAGGCAATAATGATATACAATGAAATACTAATCTGTCACATTAGATATTCAATGAATAATATAAGGATTCCAAGAGTTAAAGAGGATAAAAAGATACCTAGAATAAAATAATGGTAATTTAGATCACCAATTATTAGCCTAAGTACATGTACATCAATTACTCAATCAATGTTAAATAAATGAATAGTACTTAGGCATCTAATTTCATAATCAGATGACTTAACTATCGCTTGCTATAGTACTTTCAAGCTTCTGTTCTTCTTCTTCCTTCTTTCTTTTCGTGGCCTCTTCTTCTTCTTCTCTTAGGTACGACTCCTCTCTCCTTCTTTCTTCTTTCTCTTCTCAGAGTCTTCAATTATGACCTCTTCTTTTCTCCTCTGCCTTTAAGCTCTTCTCCTCCTCTTCTTCTGAGGGCCTTCTCCCTTATCGTTAAGTGTTGGACAGTACCTTCAAGAGCAAAAGCCCCCTACTCTACTCTCTCTTTCTTTCTTTCCTCCTCTCCTCTTTCTCTCAGATAGTCGGGTAATCGAGTATACGGGTCGCTTAACTAGGTTCAGGGCTGCGTGCGTGGGTGTTGCAGCCGAGCAGTGAGAGAGCTTAGGTGGGTCAGGTTAAGTGCGGGCAAGCGGGACCTCACCCGATGTTCTGAGGTGATAAGCCCAGAGCACAAATCCAATTTATTCACGTCCATGCTGTCCTATGTTTCCGTGGTGGGACTAATCCCACCCTTCCTTTTCGTACGCTGCTGCTGTGATGCTCGCTGAGGGATATGCTTCCAACTGGTGTAGCTGCTGAGCTAAGGTCCTCAATTGAAAATCCGAAGCTTGACCTGGGCCTTATCCGCAGCGTTTGGAGGTGCCAACTAGGACTCGCATGGCTAGAACACAACTCCAAGCTTGCTTGGAGCTCCTTCATTAATGGCGGCGAAGGGTGAAACTTGAAAAGCATACAAATGGCCTCACAACCACATTAAACTTGGTCAGGAGATTCACCGGACATTGGAGAATGTAGTGGCAATGGTTATGTAGCATTTGAAGGTGCGTGATGGCCGACCGGAGGCTGATGATGGGTGTGTTGGGGGGCGGTCGTGAGTGTGTGGATGGTGAAATAAATATGGGGGTTTTGTGTGAGTGGATGCGGTGGAGGTTGAGGAGTAGGTGGTGAGGCAGTTGGAGGTGTGAGGTGATGGGAAAGCCTTAATAGAGATGTGGCTGGAGCAGAGAACGATGATGGATGGCGGTGTAGTCAAGGGTCAATTAGGGATTTTGATGAGGGGAAAAGAACCTAGAGATCTAGCTAAACCTAATTGACCTAATCTAATTGGATGAAAGGGCAAGGTGGCATTGGCTTTAATTGGTCGGTGCCATGGAAGATGAAGTCTCCATGAGGGGGACGGCAGCGTGGAACTGGGAGGATAGCCCTCGCTTTGACTGGCGAGACGTGGAGGAAGACAAGGAAGAGGATGGGCATGCCAATTTGGCTATTGGCTGCCTATAGGATGAAGGGGATGGAGGACTGCTGAAACTTGGTCGGAGAGGGGCCAGAGGTAGGGTTAGGAAGAGGTTTTTGGCCCCAAACCTTGCTAAGGAAGTAAGGTTTGCAGTAGGTGTGCATTTATAGGCATTAGGCCTGAGCTTCAAGCTTAAAAACAAGCTTGAAAGCTTGGAAATTAGGGGCTTAGGTTTAGGAATTTCTAGGAGTTCGCATGAACTCTTGGATGATTTAGGCAAGCCATGGAAGAGCTAAGATGGAAGGGAATCTCCTCAGGAGTCTCCCTTCCAATTTTGGAAGAGTTTCTCCGTGAAATCAGGGAGAAAACCCTGATTGAAGGTCGGCTCTTGGTGGGTTCACACGGCCATGGAGGAAGGGACCTTTCGAGAAGAAGATGGAGAAGTTAGGGGGGTCCTTGCAAAGAATTCGAAAGTTAGGGGCATGTGTGTGGGAGAAAAGACTTAGACTAAACTCGAATGCAAACTAGGTCAGGATAATCTTTGATTGGGCCCAAATTTTGGTACAAACCTAATTTGAACCTAAGGAATTTGATGGTGAAGTTAGATTTCAGTTTTGACCAAGTTTGACTGGGTAAATTGTGTAGAAACCTGAGTTGGGGCAATTGTCTGTCTGAGACTCTGTTTTAGGTCAAATTGGGTTCCAATGGTCAAATCAAAGGTACCAAACCTTAGGGAATATTTTTCTATGATTTTTAGAAGGTTTAGATAAAATTTATCTTGACTAGAACCTCAGTTAATTAAGTGAGTCTATTTTTAGGATTTCAGATAAACATTAATTCTCAAAACGTGTGAAAGCCCGTTTCTATCTGCATGAACCCACTTATTTGACATTTATGAACATTTAACCTTTATTTAACCCATCAGAGACCCCATGATTGTTTTATAATTAAGATATTTTGTTAAAACTACAGTTTTACCCCTATTTTAACGCATTTCTCTCAAAACGGATGGGCAGTGAATTATGGCTCTTTGGTGGTTAAGTAGGAGCATTTATCTGTTGATTATGACTAAATAAAGTTAGTTATGGCTGATGATGACGTTATCATCATCAGGCCTGTTTGTCTCACTAAAATCATTTTCCTTAAATTCTAATACATCAAGTGAGACTTCACCTAAAGATTCTTCTCCCTCAGAGTCAAAGAATTCTAGATCCTCATTAATATATGTCTCATAATCATTTGTTATTCCTTGGTCCATAGAGACATATTTTTCCTTGTACCCTAGCTTGGGGATCTTAGGTGAAGAAATCAATATATCATCAATTGAATACTCTAATTCACCATGTCATCCCAAGTCTCATAAAATGTGTCCCACCTACAGGTGCCTGAATGGGTTCCAACAATGGCTCTCCTGAAGGGGGTTTATCCTAAAAATCATCCCAAGATTGGACTAAAGCAACCACAAATTTCATCCTCAATTTTCACAACCTCCCAAGTAAAAACTCACCTGGGTCCTTATCCTCAACATCTTTTTTTTTTGAAATTGAAAGGAAAGCTGATGTAAACACAATTATTAAGGGTAAATATTTATTTATGCATGTCCCTAGGCTTAGATTTTCATTTCATCTTATAAATATTGCATAGCATGCATCATTCTGTATTTAGAGTAGTATATAATTTAGGTTAATTGCATCCTTTTTGCGATAATGAGAGAAGGATATTTATTTTGGAGCCTCGGATTGATGATCCGACCATATGGATATGATCAAGACGACAATCGGAGTCCAACACCTTCGAAATCGCCTCGATTGGAGCCTCGTAGCACCATATATAGTCCGTGGAAGATCAACGGCCAAGGGACGAGTTGACATAATTCGGAGCTTCAAATGACAAATCCGACTGTGCGGATGGGTTCGAGTTGACGATCGCAACCTCACAGCGTGAAAATTGACTCAATCAAACCTCTGTAGCAGCCCTTACAACAAAAAGATTGGCGCTGCCCAGGCTGCTCATGCGCACGCACGCGCCACCGCACACACGCGGCAGCGTTGGCATGCGCGCATGCGCACAGTGCAGCGCTAGCATGTGAGTGTATGTGCGCGTAGCAAGGATGGGGACAGCGTAGCACCAATGACGCATGAGCTGGACCTACAGTGATGAATGAGTTGGACTTATAGTCGTCGCTAATTATTTGTGCGCCAGCAAAGCCAGCTGTGGGCGTGAGCGGGCATGAGCTGGCTACAGCGATGCTTCCAGCGATGGCCTGGAGGTCACTAATGGTTGCATACCTATTTTTGCATCTTCTCATCCACTATAAAAGAACCTACACCCCCTCCCTTCCAAGCCATCTCTACCTACTCTACTCCAACCTACTCCAAAACTCTCGCAAGCCTACCAACGGTCTGTTAGAGCTTGCTCTTAAGCTCCCAAGGCGCCTATTAGTATAGCAAACCTCTGCCCCACCAAATACTCCTCTAACTTCCCATCCCCATTCATAGGTTGCCTTGGAGTCGTCTTCCCACCTCCATTCCGGTAGCAGATCGTCTCCACCTTCTCACCTCCATTTTGGACCTACGCCGAAGCTTTCCTCTACCTGACGTTCTCTTGCATCTCACCTACGTTGTCCCGCTCCTCACCTCCTTCGTCCGAGCTTCCGCCAGGCGCCGTCATCTCACCAAACAACCGATTCGGGAGATTTCCTCTCACCTCCCTCTCTTTTTATGCTTTCATAGTTTATTGTAATCGACATTGGATTGATATATATATCATATTTGTTCCATCTCTATCTTGTGATTCATTATGCTTGTCTTCTTCTTTCAAAAATACAAAAATATAACAAAACCTTAAAATACCAAAAGTAAACAAAATGAAGCGTGGTTTTCACTTAAAGTAAACGTCGCCTCCTTGTGTTCGACCAGGGACTCCCTTGGAGTTTCGGTATAAATTTTATTTGACCTTGCATTTTGCAACTACGACGATGGGTTACTCGTAACCCTGATTTCTAACTCGCGAAACCCGTGCGACCATTTTGGCATCGTTGCTGGGGAGGCAACGGAATTTACTTTTTTGTTTATTGCACTTCTTTGCATTTACATAGCACTAACCCCGCTTGTCTTTGATCTACTATCTTGCAGGTACCCTAGTATGGAGATCCAGGTGCGGTAGACCAGAGTAAAGTGTGGGTAGAGTGTTTTGTAAGTGTCCCCCACATTTCCCCCCACCAGTTCATTTTGCCACACTCACAACCAAGACCTAATCTACTTAGGTGTTTGCATAAACCCTAGGTTAGACTTTGTTTGTCTTATTTGCCACCTTCATCCACCTCACCCCCGCATTTAAAACAAAAAAAAAAAGATATTTTCTGTGGGATGAATCAATATACACACTTCATACACCGACATTTGAGGCACATAATCGGACTTGATTTTCATCTACTCAATCGAGATTCTGACCTGTGGACTCGGTACATGAATTCAGCACATAAAAGAGTAGAAATCATATTAGGTTAATCACCTTTTTGTGTGCCTTAATCAGTGGTGCATTTGAGCTGATTGATCGAATTGTTTGGGCTGCACCACCTAATCTAAAAGAGGTTCATTTTGTAGTTGCCCCATAGGATTTAATAATTAGGTCAAGCTAGGCACTCCATATTTTTTCTCGATTTCTAAAGGAAAATACTTGGACACATGCTTTAAAAACAAACTTGGATTGCCTCACAAAACTTGATTGAATACACCTAGTCTTTGAATCCTAAAAGCTACTAAGCAAGTTTTGAACCCTAAAACTCAACTCATCATTAATAATCTTGCTTGAAAACCTCTTGGTTGTGCACATTCACACATTCTCAAACAAATCATTAAGGGCACAACCCATTAAGGGCCCATCACATTCCAGAAGCACCATTGTCCCAAGCCTAACTAAAATTGAGTAGACATTGGTCTTGAGGACTTGTTCGCTCTACGGGATCTAGACTAATATTATTCACGATTAACCTACTTCTACTAGTCAATTTGATGTCTACCTAGTCGAGTAGCGTTAAATGACCGTGGTTGAGGGGTACACTAGGAACCGGAGGCGCAAGACAAAGGAAGAACCTTCTCCCCAGTCTCTCCTAACTGGTTGGATTTCTTGGACATAAGTAGAGTAAATCATCCATAGTCTTGGGATGGATTCTGAGAGTCTGTAGACCTTTAGGCTACCCAACCTAAGGACAGGCTTGTATTTTTGTGCTGCAAGGTCCCTTTTCTTCCCCATCCTTCCGACTTCCTTCCAGTGTATGCTTGGAATGAGGTCATTGAACCCTCGATTGGAAGGACCTTTAGACCATTCCTAGAGGTGGAGGTTGAGCTTTAGCCAAGTAGATCCCATGGCTGATCAACAACCACCTCCCCTGCTCCCGAACCAGTAAGAGCTGATTCAGAGGCAGCTGAAGAATTGCAACAGATGCAGCAATGGTTCTAACGAATGAATGGTCAAGGCGCTAGGCCCTTGAAGGATTTTTATGATCCTTCAAATTATGAGGATCGTCCTGGCATTGTGATTCCCACCAGAGATGTTGAGATCTAGCCCCAGGTTTTGAGTCTAATTAAACACTTTCATGGGCTTGGCTCAGAGGACCCATTACAACATTTGGAGGACTGGATCACTCTGGTTCAAACCACAAAATCACGGAATGTGGATGAAGAACAGATGCTCATGAGGCTTTTTCCCCACTCACTCAGGGATAAGGCCACACATTGGTATCGTACCATTAGAAGACTGATTGCTACCTGGACAGCTTTGAAATCGGCCTTCCTGAAGAAATTCTTCCAAATTGGGTGAACCAATGCATTGTGGCGAGTAATTACCACTTTTGCCCAGCGACAAGGGGAACCGTTTCATGAGGCTTGGGAGAGATTCCAGGATCTGTTGCGGAAGTGTCCACACCACGAGGTGCCTAAATGGAAACTTGTGCAGATTTTTTATCACAGGTTGAATGATCAACTCCGTAATCTTGTGGATGCTTCTTGCGGAGGAAATTTCCTCAACAAGGACGCAGATAGCGTGTATGATTTGTTTGAGGAAATGAGCGAAAATTCTTTAAACCATGCCTCCATGAAAACCTTCAACCAATCACAACAAATTAGATCAAATGGCAATGAGGTCCAAGATTCTCATACATTTAATATGGAATTGATCTGCAATAGATTAGATAAGATGGATCTAGTTACTAAATGAATGGAAGAGTGGATGTTCGGAAACTCTAATTTTTCTAGATCCACTCAATCCCAGGGATTAGGATTCCATTCTTCGTAAGCTTCTACGGGATGGGAGTTTGTGAACCAACTCTTCTTGGAACCTTATGGGTTCCAAACTAGGGCCTTGGATCATAGTCTTTCTGATCCTTCTTCATCCTCATCTTTTGAGGATGCTCATGCTATGCAAGAGAATGTTAGGTCCAACCTTTATTTGAATTCCTAGAATTCTAGTTGCAAAAATCATCCTAACTTCTCTTGGAAAGATCAGGGGCAGCAGACCCAATATCGACCCAACAACTATGTACCGCAAAAACCAATGGGTCGAGGTCATGTTTATACTCAGTTGCCTTTGAATCAGGTTAATCAACCCATGCAGAATGCTCAACAACCTGTCAAGCAGGCTGACTTGAACCTGAAAATGGTAGAAATGTAAGGGTCAATGCTCCAGCTCATGTAACAGATGAAAACTTCGCTGGACACCTTGCAATTCAGACTTAGTAGAAACAACCGACAACCCGGATCTCTACCATCACAATCTGTACCAAACCCAAGGAATGTACAGAATCGAGGTGCAAGGCCTCAAGGGTTTGGTAATGATGGGGAGTCGCATGCTCAAGCTCATGCTATCTATCAGGCTACCCTAGTCCCTCCCGGAGAGAACCAAGTTCCTACCATAATCAACCAGGGGCCGCTTGTTTTGTCCAACCCTCCTCAAGGCACTAACCAACAGCATTTTGCCACGGTAAACACCATTACCTTGAGGAGTGGTAGTAGACACATGGGACCTATCCAACCCCATGTCAACCCCATTAGGCCCCATAGCAAGAATTCTAAACTCCCAACTAAGAATGTGATCAACAAAACATTAGAGTCTAATTCGGGAGTATGTTGTTGTTGTATGGGCAAATAGAAAAAGTTAGAGGAGAAATTGGAGGAAAGGATGTCCTTACTTTAGGCTTTCAAATTGACAATCATTTTACTCCTCATGGCTATTGGATCAATCCCCACCTATGCCATAAGATTATTGAATGCATATAAAGAAAGGCGTAGAGCGAAATCTGAAAATAATAGGAGAGTAGTTTTGTCCGATAACACAAGTACACTAATCCTAAACAAGCTACCTCCTAAGAAGCAGGACCCAGGAGCCCCGCTGATTTCCTGCACAATAAGAAACATTACTTCTAACTGGGCCCTCCTCGACTTGGGTGCTTCCATTTATGTGATCCCCACCTCACTGCACATGGAATTGGGTCTAGGCTAACTAAAACACACTGACATAACCTTGTAGTTAGCCGATAGATCCATTATAAAACCAAGGGGTATTTTGGAGGATGTTTTAGTCAAGGTTAATGATTTGCATTACCTTCCTGATTTCATGGTCCTGGACATGGAAACCCCAAAACAGCTCAACCACACCCCGATTATTCTGGGGAGACCTTTCTTGGCTACTGCCAAGGCAAGGATTGATTGTGAATTGGGAAATATAGAAATGGCCTCAAGGGATAAGACAAATCGATTCAATATTTTTGAGGTCTCAAAGAAGAATAAAATTTAGTGTGGTTCAATGGAGGAGCTTGGTAGAATTGAGGAAGTAATGGCCATATCTACCTTAGACAACCTTTTAATGGCCAACTCAACCCAAAATCAGGAAGAAGATCACATTGTTGCAGAAATAATTGAGGACAAAGCAAAAATGCGACCAATTGTAGCAACATGGGATGAGGAAGATATACATGAAATGGAAAATTTGTTGGATGATTCACGTGATCAAGATAAAACCCAACAACATCCTTATCCTAAATGCTTAGAGTTTGAGGTTCAACTTGTGGGTGGGAATTCTGAGGATCAGGATGGTTGGTTTAAGAACCCAGAGTGTGAGGATGAAATTGAACATTGGGGAAGAACTCTTCAATCATTAGGTATTCTAGAGTACCCACAAATCCCCAGCACATCACAAAACCCTCTTCGTCCTTTTTCACCCAATCATTGCACAAATTCTATACCCAACCACATTTCCTCTGTAATAAATCAACAAAACTCCTATTGGAGACCATTTGGGCTCTCCCTGCACCACCAGCTTGCCACTTTCATTGTTCATCTCTTTGGCAAGCCCATTTTCACTCTCTGGGACCCATACCTAGGGGCCCGGAAACAATGTTGTTGTGGCCTTAATGTTTAGTTATTTTTCATTGAGGACCTTGCCTAGCTGAAAGCACTAAACTTAGCACATGTAAAGACTGTTCCAAGCTGACCTGAGTACATGGAAACAAGGTGCTATTCTTCCACTTCTACTCTCATGCATGCTTTCATTTTTCAGAATGAGGAATTGCAATAGCTAAGAATGGGGGGGTGGACATATTTTATAACCTTTTTGTCAGCTGTAACAGCAATTGCCTGTTATTTGATTCTTTAAAAAAAATGAAAATTCAAAAAGTTAAGATAAAAGGAAGAATTAGGAGAAGAGAACTTAGGCATTTGGAAGTTATTAACTTTAGGAAATGATATGAGAGGACCTAAACACTTAGACTCTTTAGGTCTTCGATCTTAATTAGCCCAGGTGTCCACTTAAATGTGGACTTAGTCTTGAGTCCTCTCCAATTAAAATTCATTTTAATTTGGCAAATAAATTAGGATGATAAGTATGCAACTTATCAACCCGCCCACTGATTTGGGGGGGCTTTAATCCTAAGCATCTACACACATTTTTTGCACTGACTCACTTTTCGGTGGTTTCTTCGGAAATTGGGTAGCTAATGAACTATCTAGGGTGGTATGGCTGACAAATTGTCGGTGGTAACAGCTCATCAGCCAGTTGTCCAGAGCCCAGTCACAAGACCATTTTCATTGTACTAACTTTAGGTAAATCTTAAATCAGGGAAGCCACCTGCTTA
This sequence comes from Thalassia testudinum, assembly GCA_037157565.1. Lineage (NCBI taxonomy): Eukaryota > Viridiplantae > Streptophyta > Magnoliopsida > Alismatales > Hydrocharitaceae > Thalassia > Thalassia testudinum. Next base: position 20,167,531 of record JAZHRO010000062.1, read on the forward strand.
AAGAAAAAAAAAACAACAAACAAAAAGAAAAATAAAAAAATAGAAAAAGGAGAAAAAAATAAAAAATAAACAAAACCACACCTTACCGCACGAGTATGGCTGGCAAGTTACCGTGGCTAACAGCCCATTGGCCGGTTGTCTAGACCCGGCTCACAAAAAATGCACAATAATTCTGAAAACACTTAAGGAAGAAGTGGGGAAGTAGAATAAACTGGGGAGATATACACCGGGTTCGCCCTTGTGTTGACCACATAAATAAAAGAAGTAGGCAGAAAGCTACCAACCGAAAAGATAAACCTTTAGGCAAGGTCACTTAGGGTTGTAGAAACCCGAAGTCCATTTCAACGGCCACCTAGTGAGTCTTTCACTATTTTCACAAGATGCTTAGCAGTTAGAGTCCTTTTTGGGTCTTGGGCGGGTCAGGTAACCGTAAAAGGTTATCCTGGAACTCTCAAACTCCAAAAGTACAAAAAAATTAGAAAACAAGAAAAGTAAAAAATGTATCTTCCCTTTTCAAATAAGGCGAGGACTTGGGCTATCTACTTATGGCAGACACGTGGATACTGTTGAGTCTTCGTAGTTTAGGACCTTAGTTGAAATTTTCTATTGTTAATAAACGACTTAGACCTAAGCAATCTAATCCTAATTCTATTTTTATACATAGCTTGTAGTTTAATTTTGCTAGGGACTAGCAAAAGATAGGCATGGGGTATAATGTAGGCACAATTGTTGAGGGTAAATGTCTAGTCATGGATGTTCCTAGGCTTAGATTTGCATTTCATGTTATAAATATCGCATAGCATGCATCATTCTACATTTAGAGTAGTTGTATATAATTTAGGTTAATTGCATCCCTTTTGTGGTCATGAGAGAAGGATATTTATTTTGGAGCCTTGGATTGACGATCCGACCATACGGATATGATCAAGACGATGATCGGAGTCCAACACCTTCGAAATTACCTCGATCGAAGTCCCATAGCATCATATACAGTCTGAGGAAGATCAACGACCAAGGGACTACGTGACATAATTTGGAGCTTCAAATGACAAATCTAACCGCGTAGATGGATTTGGGTCGACGATCGCAGCCTAACGGTGTGAAAATAGACTCAATTAGACCTCTGTAGCTACCCCTACAACAAAAAGAAGATGGATGGCCCAGACTGCGCCACGTGGTGCAGCCCAGGTAGCCCATTCGCATGCATGCGCCACCACATGCACGTGGCAACGCGTGCACACCCGTGCGCGCGGAGGCTCGCATGTGCACAGCGCAGCGCCAGCGCGTGAGCATGTGCGCGCGTAGCAAAGGTGGGGACAACGCAGTGCCAACGACGCATGAGTTGGACCTACAGCGATGGATGAGCTAGACTTACAGCGACACTTATAGCCATCTCTAATTCTTTGTGAGCTAGCAAAGCCAACTGTGGGCTTTAGTGGGCATGAGCTGTCTACAGCGACACTTCCAGCGATGGTCTGGAGGTCACTAATGATCCCATACCTATTTTTGCCTCTTCTTCTACACTATAAAAGGACCTACACCCTCCCTTCCAAGCCATCTCTACCTGCTCTACTCCTACCTACTCCCAATCTCTAGCAAGCTTACCAACGCTCTGTTAGAGCTTGCCCTCAAGCTCCCAAGGCACCTATTAGTATAGCAAACCTCTGCCCCACTAAATACTCCTCCAACTTCCCATCCCCATTCATAGGTCACCTTGGAGCCATCTTCCCACCTCTATTCCGGTAGCAGATCATCTCCGCCTTCTCACCTCCATTCTTGAGCTACGCTGAAGCTTCCCTCTACCCGATGTCCTCTTGCATCTCACCTTCGTTGTCCCGCTCCTCACCTCCTTCATCCGAGCTTCCTCCAGGCGTCGTTGTCTCGCCGAACAGCCGATTCGGGAGATTTCCTCTCACCCCCTCTCTTTTTATGCTTTCATAGTTTATTGTAATCAACATTGGATTGATATATAAATCATATTTGTTCCATCTCTATCTTGTGATTCATTCTGCTTGTCTTCTTTCAAAAATACAAAAAAAATAACAAAACCCTAAAATACCAAAAATAAACAAAATGAAGCGCGATTTTCACTTAAAGTAAATGTCACCTCCCTTTGTTCGACTCAGGACTCCCTTAGAGTTTTGGTATAAATTTTATTTGACCATGCATTTTGCAACTATGACGACGGGTTACTCGTAACCCTGATTTCTAACTCGCAAAACCCATGCGACCAAAAGCTATCATACTACGATAGGAATCCAGGAAAGCAATTTATTAATAATAAAAGGGAATACAAATTGACCTACAAATTAGATCCCCATCTATGTATGAGGGACCATCACTTATTTACAATTTGTACACAATAAACTGGTCTCTCCTGAAATAGTCTCTCATTCCTCTCCCTCCACACGCACCAAAGGGTCATCGCCATGCGTAAATGTGGCTTCCCAGTTTTCCCAAAACCATGCCATGAAGATTCCCATGATGGAAGGGGCTTGCTACACGTTTTTCTCCAAATCATGTCAGTGACCAAACAAGAGGAAAAAAAATGATTCAAACTGTCAATGTGCATCCCACAAAGATGGCACTCATGTAGTGTTGTCCCCATCCTCCTTTGCCTAAGGTCTCCTGTTATCAGACCATCCCTTCTACATAGCCATAGAAAGTTTTGTACCTTGAGAGGGATCTTCAATAGCCATAGTTTCTTATCAATATAATCACCTCCCATACCACTGTTAGAACTCCTAATTTTTCCATAGGTGTGTTGAGTCGTATAGATGCCATCCCATGCATAAGTATCCTCCACACCGGGTCTTGGACAGATGGTTTGCAGGTCTGAAACCAGGCACTGCTTTTCTTCCCAAAACCTGGTCCCCTCCCTGATTACCTCAGATTCAGTCAACCGCCAACGTCTGCCAGATTCAGACCAATAGTTATTAACCAGCCCATCCTTATCAGCAGAAGCCAAGTAGACCCTCAGATAAGCCTCCTACAGGGCTCCCAACGACGTCCACTGCTCTTTCCAAAAACTGAAGTGCCTGCCATCTCCAAGAACCGGCTGTAATAAGTTCCAATTATCTCTGATAGCTTGAGTGACGAAATGCCAAAATGGGGAGGGTTTGGAGGGGTATAATATGTTCAAAGCACTGTTGGAGCAGCCATAGCCATCATTAATAAGTTCAGTCCATAACCTTTCCTCCCCATTTAGAATTTTGATAGCCCATTTAATCAATAAGGCTTCATTAAACTCTTTAAACGTTATAATCCCCAATCCACCTTTTTCCTTGGGGTGACACAGATGTTCCCATTTCAGTGGCTGCATGAACGTATCCTCATGTCGCGCACCTTTCCAAAGGAATTTCTTTTGAATCAAATCCAACTGTTTCCAAATGGATTTTAGAGCTTTGAAAAGGGAAAACAAGAAAATCAGAATTGAAGTGATAACAGAATTTAACAAGATTAACCTTCCGCCCTTAGATAGGAACTTACTATTCCATCCTTCTAGCTTAACAGAAATCTTGTCAAAGAGGGCATTCCAATCACTCTTCAGCAGCTTTGAATATCTCAATGGCATCCCCAAATATCTGATTGGCAGATTTGATAGAGTTCCCAACGTGGCTGACAGTGCATATTGCTCCTGCTCATTCATGCCAAAACATATCAGGGTGGATTTCTCCCTATTTAATCTCAGACCAGATAGATCCCCAAAGATGTTCACCATATGTCCTAATGCTTAGGCTGCAACAATTGTCCTCTCAACAAAAAATACTATGTCATCTGCGTATTGGATTACAGGGACCATAGCTCTTCTGTTAGACAGTGAGTATCCTCTGATGACACCAACCACAGCTAGTTTACAGGCATACCTAGCTAGTCCATCCACAGCAAGGTTGAAGACCAGTGGAGCTAACGGGCATCCTTGCCTAACACAACATTGTGGTTGAATCAACGCCCCACATGGTTTTCCATTGATCAAAGGAGAGAAAGAAGAGGTTGTGATATAGCACTTCATCCATTGGATCCATAAGGATGGGAACCCTCTTCTCTTAAAGACCTCCCAGAGATACAACCATGAAATAGAGTCATAAGCCTTCTGGAAATCAACTTTCCACATAAAAGCTTTACATTTCCTTTTGTACCACTCACACACCATCTCCTGAGCCATAATAAATGATTCCTGCAAGGATCTATTAGGGAGGAATGCTGATTGGACAAGATGAATCAAATTCTACAAGACCGACCTCAACCTATTTGCCAGTATTTTGCTCACCACCAAATAAATTGAGTTTAAGAGTGCAATAAGCATGAAATCAGAGAAACTTTGTACTCCTTGGACCTTCGGTAGCAGAAAAAGAAAGGACTGGTTGATCTTATCAAAGCCTGAATTCCCTCTCTCAAATTCCTTGATGACCTCCATCACCTCACTACCGACCAAGCTCCACAGTTCCTTGTAAAAGAAAACTTGGATGCCATTAGGCCCAGGGGAGCCCTCACTGTTTAGCTTTTTTATGGAGTGCACAATTTCTTTCTTAGTTATGGTATTTGTCAACCTAGAAGCCAGTTCCTCAGAAACTTTATGTGCATCACTCACCGTCATCCTCCACATACCTCTAACTACAGCCCGTGAAGCATCCCTGTAATATTTGATAGCTTCCAATCTAATCTCTTCATAGATGAGAATCTTTGACCATTCTTGACTATGGAAGAGATTATGTTTTCCCTTCTACGGGAACTAGCTGCGAGATGAAAATATTTGGTGTTGGCAACGCCCTCCTTCAGCCAAAGTTGTCTTGATCTCTCCCTCCAATCCATCTCTTGTTTCAAATCTTCCTTCGCCACCACTCCTTGCCACATTCTTTTATCATCAAGTTCTTGGTAAGACAAAGGTCCTGCTGCCTCTTTTATATTCAAGCCCTTGATCTTCTCCAAAGCCTCCAGTCATCTTTGTTGTCTCAACGTAGATATCACTGACCCATATTCTTTAAGCATTTTGCGTAAATCAGCCAATTTAGAACCAAACTTGACAGTAGGTGATCCTTCCACTCGTTTGGCCCTCCACCACACCTCAATCATCTCATGAAAACCCAATTCATGCATCCATGACCTTTTAAATTTGAAATAGGAGCCGGCCTGAATTTGTTCCCCAATGTCCCAAACCAGGGGGTGTGGTCTGAGAAAGGGCATTCCAGCCCAGAAACTATTGATATATGGTACATTTCGAGGAGATTGGCATTTCAAAAAAATATGTCAATCTTTGACATAAGGTCACTACCATTTCTCCAAGTAAACTCAACACTAGAAGATGGGTATTCACTTCAACTCAGATTTTGGACCAACAACTGGAAGCCAAGGGATGCACTATCCACTACACCATTTTGCTTGTCTTTCTCTTTCAATACACAGTTAAAATCCACCCCCACCAACCAAGTAGCCCCTTGTATAAGTTTTGTGGTTGCAACCCAATTATCCCATAATTTTTGCCTAATTAATGCAAGACATGGCCCATATACACCAGTGATGAAATACACATCTTCCCCTTGACATCTTTTGAACTTACATGTCACCAAATGTCGGGCTTTATGCACCTCTAGCAACTGAAGAAAAGCCTTTCTCCACCATAGAGTGATCCCACCTGATCTGCCTTAAGCATTGAGAGACACACATTCAGATACCTTGAGAGTCAGTCCAGACCCTGTCCTTTTCGTTCTCAATGTGTGTTTCTTGAATTATGGCACAATCAATCTCCCACTCTCTCAGATACCTTGAGAGGGAAGCCCTCTGGCTCTTGTCACGCAACCCACACACGTTCCATGTGAGGACTCTCATTGTCCTCCAAGGGAATTCCCCCTATTTGCATCTTAGGCCCTGCCCATGTTCATAATAGCAGCCACTAAGTTTTCATCAATTTTCACAGCCATGGTCGGTCTTCTCTGTCTAAGTTTATAAGGAGATCTATCCAGTCCTCCTTTGGTATTTGTCCCAGCTCCAAATTTCAAACCTTCCAATGCATTTAACTTGGATTGGGGTTGCCTAAAGGTATTTGAAATTTCTTGCAGGATCCTCTCTTCCGCTAAATCTGACTAAGGTTGAGTTGTGTTATTCACTCTAAAATGGGTTTTAAAATCATCACGTTGCAGTATAGCTTGAATCAATGCGAAAACTTGTAAACTTTATTACTTGAATGAAATACAAGATCGAACACAGGGAGCAAGTGGCAATATAATTCTCAAGATCGCAATTCAAATGCAATATAAGAATTTCAAACAATAATGATATATAAATGAAATCTGATGTTAATAATGCAAAAAGATGAGAGGGTAAAATGGTGATTTGAACCATCAAATTACCCTACAATATTAAGCTTAGCAAGCTACTCAATGTAACAGATCAGATAAGCCAAGCACAACTCAATTTAACCAATAGAACCAAAGTATCAGATATCAGACGACAGATTTAGGCTTAGACGCCTTAACAGAGGCAAAGGCCTCTTCCTCTTTCTTCTTCAAGCCTTAGGGAGAGGCTTCTCTCTTCTTCTCTTCCTCTTCTCTTCTTCTTCTTCCCTTTGCTTGCAGCACAGGACTTAGCATGCCAGCAGAGGCAAAGGCCTCTTCAGATTTCACAAGAGTCAAGAGGAGGGCGGCAGAGCAAAACCCCTCCTCTCCTCTCTTTTCTTTTTCTCTTCTTCCTTTCTCAGACCAAGAAAACCAAACCAGACCTAGGTATCCGGATAACTGGACCAAGCCTAAACCTGTAGGCCGTGAGCATGCGAGTGAGTGAAGAGGTCAGACAACCACAAGATGATAGTGTGGTGAGCATGACGTTCGGCAGGTGATTAGGGTGAGCGATAGGTGGATTTAGGTTAGGGCTTTAGTAGGTGGAGTTATGGAGAAGCTGATGGGGGTGGTAGCGGCGAGTTTAGAGTAGTGTGGCAGTGTGTAGGCATCGTTAGAGCATCGCCAGAGGTGGAGAAGATTATGGTATTGAGGGAGAAGCGATGGTTGTGCGTGTGTAGCGAGAGTGGGAAAATTGTGTAGAGAGGGAAAGGGAGAGATAGAGAGAGTTAGGGATGCGGTAGGGAGGTGGAGGGCTCTGGTGTTGGTCGATCGGAGCCAGAGAAGGAAGTAGAGGTGGCGAGGCAACGACGATGAAGCAAACGGAGGAACGCCTTCCCTTTGGCTTGGAGGGTCGCGAGGAAGAGAGGAAGAACTTAAGCCGTGCAATTTGATGGTTGGACGGCCGGAGGAAGGGGATCCAGGTTGGTCACCGAAGCAAAGATGTTTGGCGGCCAGAGAGGGTAGACTAGGGTGCTTTAGCTCACCAAAACTTGCTGAAAAGCTTGGCCATGCGACAGGGGTTTTTTATAGGCCATAGGAAGCCCTTCCAAGCTTGGAAAGAAGCTTCCAAGATCGGAAGTTTTTTGCAAAATACGATACCCAAACCTTTGAAAGGTTCGCATGGCCTTTTGGGAAAGTCTTAGAGCCTAAGGAATAGCTCAAATGGAAGGTAACTTCCCAAGGAATCCCAATATCAATTTTGGGAGAGATTGAGAATCGAGCGAGAAATCCTCGCTAGAAACTCGACGGTGAAGGTTTAGCCTTCCAAAAATATCACAAGACTATTTGTGAAAAGGATGACAAAGTTAGGGGCCTTTTTTAAGGATTTTGAAAGTTAAGGGCATAAGTGTGATAGAAAAGAATCAGATAAGACCAAATTGCAAATAGGTCAAGACAGTCTCAAATTAGGCCCAAATTTTGGTATAAACCTAATTTGGACCTAAGGAATCCAATGGCGAAGTTGGATTTTTGTTTTGACCAAGTTTGATTGGATAATTTATGCAAAAACCTAAATTAGGGCAAATATCAATCTGAGACTCTATTTTGCATCAGGATGGGTTCTGATGGTCAAATTGAAGGTACCAAACCCTAGAGAATATTTTTCTATGAATTTTAAAGGGCTTAGGTGAATTTTATCTTAACCAGAACCTCATTTATTTAAGAGGGTCTATTTTTAGGGTTGTAAAAGTCATTTAATTCTCAAAACACACGAAAACCCTTTTCTGTATGTTCTAACCCAGTTGTTAGCCTTTCAGGACCATTTGACCCTTAATTAACCCTTGAGAAAACTTGTGGTTGTACTACATTCAAGATATGATGGTAAATTGCAGTTTTAACCCTATTTTCTTGTCTTTCTCTCGGAATGATTATGCAATGAATTACAGTCCTTTGACGGTTATGTAGGAGCATTTAATGACTTAATCTGATCAAATTGTGCTAGTTATGGCTCATGATGGTGTTCCCATCATGCCCCCATGCCTAGCTTTTGCTAGTCCCTTAGCAAAATCTCATGGAATTAGATTTAATTCTAGACCATACCTTTTTATGCTCAGATGTGTGCTTTCTTTTTGTAGATTAGATCAGAATACTGATAGTAGGCCTAGAGGTACTCAAGTACTAAACAAGATCTGGACTTGACCAGCTCTAGTCTTAGTTCGCCTCGAAGGTTTCTAAGGCCCACAAGAACTAACCTACGGTTCATTGAAATCCACGGTTAAAGCACCTGTTCTTGTAACTTATTTTAGCCTAAGTTTAGTTTGCAGTGCATTTTTGTAAGAGTGAGATAGAAGATTTTTTTTTTTTGGAGAGTTTTCGCTCTCTTTTCTTTCTTTATTTCTAGCTTCGGATTGTCTTTACAACATGGTCTGTATTGGATTCCTAGTTCCCACCTTCAATCCTCGTAGGGTCCCTGACAATTGATGCTTTGAGATAGCACCGCCTACAGCAACCCCCATAACCCTGGCTTTCGAGATTTTGGGATAATCCCATGGCATTTTGTAGCTAAATCCAGACCCTGGCAATCGACATTTCATGGTAATGCCGCCCATGGCATCTGAACCAGCACAAGGTGCTTACATGCCCTCGATAGGATATTTAGATGTCCTAGGAGACAAGCAATGAGGAGACGGTATGTTTTTACACATCTTCGAGGGGAATTTCTCACCTCTCCACGTCGAGAACTCTTCTAAATCAACTTGTGTTGATCAACCACTCCTAATCTAGGTAGCTTTTTTAGAATAGATTTAATGCATTTGCATGATTTTGATACTTAAATGCACTGAACCAGACTGTGTGTGGATTGGGGTGCTTAGGTTACTGAGTCCTGCAAACCAGAGGTTAGTTAATGAGGCCGAAAAATCCCTAACCCTTAGACCTAATGCTTAAGCTTCGCATTTTCCCCAACCTCTTGAGGACTATCCAGATCTTAACAGATACTTGAATTTTTAAGCCTAAACACAAGCCCAAGAGGCCTAAGATCAGCGTTCATACTAATCTCTTTTTGTCTCTTAGCACTTGTTGTCTTTCATTTTCTTTCTTCTTGATGTGGTCTAGAACTAAGTATATTCCTTAATCTTTTACTAATGACTATCTTTTTTCTTTTCAAATTGTGCTCCTTTTTGACATTTATATTACCTCCCCTTTTCCTCCTCAAAAATGATATGCAAATTGATCTTTCTTCCTCCATTTTTTTTTCTTTTTCAGTTTTTTATTTTTTTTGGGTTTTGGAATATGTAATTTTTTTGATGAAACCCTTTTCTTGTGAAGTGATTCTCACAACGTTTTGCACTTTAATATCCCCCATGACTACGATTTGCAATGTCCTCTTTGTAAATTAGGTGGGCTCAAATTCAGCTTAGAATGTACAATAGAACAGGTTTTGGGTGGGTGGACGGGTTGGGGTGACTGTTGCGGACGATTTCAAGCTCCGATACGGGTACCAGAGGTGGAGTCGATTGTTCTAATGGATGAACCCTAAAGTGTAATATGAGTTCACCATAAGATGTGTCAAGAAGGGTTTTGGGTTTTTCAACAAGATGACTAGTTGCCTCCCGTTAAGCGCTGAGTTTAACGCATCAGCCAGGCGCAATGAGCCTAAGGAGAATGGAGGGCAAAAGATACCTCAGCCAAGTTTGAGTCAGTGAGTTTGATGAACTGTATGAGTCTCTGACCGTTCAGGACAAAAGGTTCAGAATCAAGGCTGAGTTCACTAATTTCAATGGGTTCATTTCCAAAGATTCGTCTCACCAAGAATGGCCCAATCCTTTTCTATCTGAGTTTTTTTAGGAATAGTTTAAGTTTAGCATCAAAGAGTAGAACTTTTTGACCAGGGTGGAAAGATTTTCGCACAATGTGCCTGTCATGAAAGGCCTTAACCCGCTCTTTGTAGATACACGAGTTCTCATATGCATCATTGCATTATTCCTCAATCTCCCTCAATTGCAACTGGTAGTGTATTCCAACCTTCATCAGATCCAGGTTGCACTTTTGTATAGCCCAATAGGCCTTGTGCTCCATCTCAACGGGAAGGTGACATGCCTTTCCATACATTAATATGAAGGGAGACATGCCTAATTAGGTCTTGTGGGTGGTCCTATAGGCCCATAAGGATTCTGGAAGGCGAGTAGACCAATCCTTCCTATCAGGCCAAACAGTGACCTGAAGGATCTTCTTGATCTCTCAATTTGACAGTTCTGCCAGTCCATTAGTTTGGGGGTGGTAAGGAGTCGAGATACGATGGGACACCCCATACTTTTTCATCAGGGACTGGAAGTGCACATTGTTAAAATGAGACCTGCCATCGCTGATGATGGCCTTAGGAACCCCAAATCTGGTAAAGATGTTCTCCTGGATGAATTGGAGGACAACTTTATGATCACTAGTTCTCATGGGGACGGCTTCGATCCATTTACAGACATTATTAACAACAAGTAGAATGTACTCAAAGCTACTAGATCTGAGAAAGGGTCCTATGAAATCGAGTCCCCATATGTCAAAGATTTTGCACACAATAATCGGATTCAAGGGCATCATATCCTGCGGGCCCATGTTGCCAAGGGTTTGACAACGAGCGCATGCCCTACAATACGTCTGTGCGTCTTTGAACAAAGTAGGCGAAAAGAACCCACACTGGAGAATTTTCACTGTGGTTTTATGCCTAGAGAAATGGCCACCGCAGGGTTGGTCATGATAGAATGATATTACGTCATTGACCTCATCGTCAGGAATGCATCTTCGGATCATCTTGTCATTGCTAATGTGGAAAAGGTATGGTTCCTCCCAAATATAGTACTTGGCCTCGGCAATCAATTTGTCCCATCTGGAAGTTGGCCAATGTAGTGGAACTTTCCCCGTAACCAAGTAATTTACAATATGAGCAAACCAAGGGAGTCTGTGAATGGCTAGTAGGTGCTTGTCTGGAAAATGCTCGATGATCGAACCAGACGAGTCGATGATGAAAGAAGGAAGACGGGACAAATGGTTAGCTACCATGTTCTATTTTCCCTCTTTATCGTGAATCTCGAGATCAAAATTCTTGCAACAGTAAGATCCAGTGGATTAGTCGAGGTTTCGCATCCTTCTTTGCGAGGAGGTGCCTCACAGTAGTGTGATCCAAGTATATGATGACGTGGGAACCCAAAAGATAAGATCTGAATTTTTCCAGGCTAAATATGATGGCTAGCAGCTCTTTCTCAGTAACTGTGTAGTTCCGCTGAGCCTCATCAAGTGTCTTGCTAGATGATTATACAGCAATCATGGGTCTTAATCAACCCAAATAATGTTTGAACCTGGCTTAATTTGTGGATATTGCACTCATATCTTGCATATCATGCATTGCATCAGTCTATTTAGAATAAGATGAGATATCTTGCTATTTAATGGTTTTTATTACTATTTGCAGGTAATAAATTGATCCATGAAGGAGATAGTGGAATAAAGCAATAAAGGAAGAAGAAGATTGATCCAGATAAGAGGAGTGAGGAGGATAGCCTTATCCCTACCCTTAGAAACCCTAGGACAACCTTCCCAAACCCAAAATGACCTCCATTAGGACACCTTAGCCTTAAAACCCAAACATGGATAGCACTATCTATGTTCTTATCCACCCTATCCCTCTCCCAAACACTTAGGAACCAAAACCCACCTTAGAAAACCTAAAACCCACTCTCTAGAACCTTTTAGGACGTCCAGACATCTGGCTGGACGTCAGATTTCTACAGAATAACAATCCAGGAAGCCAAAACTCATACTGACACATTGGACGTCCAATTTTGTAGTATAAGACGTCTGACCACTATCCTGGACATCTGATATTGCTATTTGGCTTCTGATTTTGGCGTTGGAAGCCCTAGCTTGCCTATTTTGACCTAAGAACCCCATCGAACACCCTAGGAAACCTAATTAGAGACCTCCTAAGCCTAGTCCACTATCCATAGCCCTACTTATCCTATCCCTAACCCAATTAAACCATCCCATACCTAATTGGGTGCATCTACAGTTGATTGGGTGCACCTGAGCCCAATTGGATCCACCCAAGATCTAATTGACTCATACCTATTAGGGTTACCCTAGCCTAATCACATGCACACATCCAATTAGACTTGACCTAGACCTAATTAGGATCACTCCTATCCAATTAAACTTTCCTAAGCCTAATTAGGTCCACACCCGCTTAATCTAGATTGACCCAACCAATTTAGCACCTAATCCTACCAAAACCCACAACCTAGCCCTACGAAAAACACACACCCACACACACCTTGCTATTTTACCCCCACCAAACCCAAGCTCACTCTCTTGGAAACCCTAAAACTTGTGTCAAAACTAAATCCTAAAAATGTGGCATGAGCTAATTTTGGAGCCACCATAAGTGGCAACCAAATGGAGCCTTCCATAAGGGCAAAGAGAGAGCCATGAAATTGGACCATCTCCCATCCATACTCTATACTCTAAACTTGCGACCACACCTCCTCCTCTCCCTCTCAAGGCCATCCTCCACCTTCAAGGCTCCCTCCATGGATGGCTAGGAAGAAGCTCTCCTTCAAGCTTCTTCAAGGGTGGCAAGAAGAAGAAGAGCATAAGGATGCAACACCATGTGGGCGTGCCTTCTTCCTCCACCGTAGAGGGTCCACGCCCCATTTGTTTTCCTCTTAGACGGCCATAGAGAAGACCCCCCTCAAGGTCTTCTCAAGGACGACCATTGGTAGAGAAAGGGTGTAACACCCTCCTCTCTCCACTTGGGTGCGCACATCCATCCTCTCTCTTTAGTGGACAGCCAAGAAGGCTTTTCCTTAGCCTCTCTTGGTTGATCCCTTTCTTTAGTTTAGCTTTATGTCCATGTATCCAGATTTTTATAGTGACTTAATTTTTTATGCATGATACTCTTGTTTAATGGTTTTATATGCATGATATTATCTTCATGGCTTACAACTTTGTTTCATGCTTTCATTTTGTGTCTCAAAATAAACATCAAAAACACAAAAAGGCAAAAATATTTGGTTATATTAGATTTAGGTTAGATTAAGCCAATTCAAATCTCGACTTGTTTTCATGCCTCCTAAAGAGGAACGACCGGGACTCAAGTTTTCAAAAGAATAAAATCCATCGAGTTTCGATATTATAAATGTTTTTGTCAAGGGGATTTCACGACTATACTACGATGTTGTTTTTCGAAAACTCACGGTATCCATGCTTGTCACTAGCATAGCAGATAACCATGAGTTTCCCATCTATTTTCTGCCCAAGTACTGCACCCACAGCCTAATCAGATGCATCGCACATGATCTCAAAGGGTTGAGACCAATCAAGGGACTACAGGATAGGGCTTGGGTAACTCGATCATGGAGGATCTCAAATGCCTGAGTGCACTCCTCAGAAATTTTGAAGGGGACATCCTTAGATGGAAGAGTAGTCAGGGGGTGTGCGATTTTTGAAAAATTGGGAATGAATCGACGGTAAAAATTGATGTGCCCCAGAAAGGATCTAATGTCTTTGACCAAACTAGGCATAGGGAGTTTGGAAATCAGATTCACCTTGGCTTGATCAACCTGGATGCCTTTTTCAGAGATGAGATATCCCAGGACAATTCCCTCAGGTACCATGAAGCAGCTCTTTTCCCAAGAAAGAACCAAATTCACATCGATGCATCGCCTGAGGATTTGGACCAAGTGCAGGAGGCAATCATCAAAAGATTCACCAAATACCGAGAAGTCATCCATGAAGACCTCAAGGTATTCACCTACCATATTTGAGAATATGGCAAGCATGCACCGCTGAAAAGTAGCGGGTGCATTGTAGAGACCGAACGGCATCCTTCGGAATGCGTATGTTCCGAAGGGGCAGGTGAAGGTGGTCTTCTTTTGGTCCTCAGGATGGATTGCGACCTGATTATAACTGGAGTACTCGTCCAAAAAGTAGAAAAATCGATTTCCCACTAGCTTCTCGAGAATCTGATTAATGAACGGTAGTGGGAAATGATCCTTCTTTGCGGAGGAGTTGAGTCTTCTGTAATCAATTCTCGAGAATCTCCCACACGGTCTCTTCGTGTTGACCCATGATATTTCCTCCACAAGTCACATTGATGAATAATCGATTATCCACATGGAGTCCCTAGTAAAAAGACTGGACTTTTTCCTACTTAGGAACTCTGTGGTAGGGGCACTTTTGCATGAGATCCAGAAAATGATCCCATGCTTCGTGAAGTGGTTCTCCTGCTTGCTGCGTGAAATGCTTTATCTAGTGTCGTAAAGCATTTGTTCGACCAACAGGGAAGAACTTTCTCAGAAACTCCGATTGTAGTCCTTCCCAGGTGTTGATTGGATGCATTTGGGTTTGGTACCAGTGAGTAGCCTTATTCATGTGAGAGAAGAAGAACATTTTCATGAGTAAGACATCCCGATTTTGAGCTTCTGACCCAAAGGTCTAGGCCAGATGCTTGAGTTACTTGATATGCTGGAAAGGATCCTCGGAATTACAACTATGGAATTTGGGAATAGCATGAATCATGTTGGGCTTGAGTTCAGTATCAGGACCTCTAGTGGTGATTTGGACTTGAGGTTCGATTGCCACCACAGCGGGATTGTAAGCCCTCGCATCATAGGATGCTGCGGTGGGTTTACAAAGGCTTGGAATAGATCATTGAGGCGTTGAAGCTAATTTTCAAGATTGTTTTCTTCTACTGGTTGCTCCATGATGATGGATGAAGGAGAATTAGGTTTCGATGAATCAGAAGAGATGTTGATTGGTTTGGGTTGTTGCACAAAAGAGGAGGTCAAGGCTTGGCCTCAACGGGAATGAGTAGCTAATGGAGGCCTCAAGGATGGTCTTAGAGACCTCCTCCCAAACATGCATCGATGGATTAGATGAGAGGTAGAATGTGATGGACCCAATCAAGACACCCAAAAAATTTGGATGACTATAGAGGTTCGGGGCGGATGATATCGCTTAGTCAGAAAGCCATCCACCTAAGAATTACCTGGGCAGCCAGAGAGGGAGAGTCCCGCGAAGACCCCTACATGGTAGAGCACCCCCACGAGTTACAGGGTTTCCCCCACCCGACCTCTCTTGTCACTAATGATCCAGGTAGACCATAATGGGGACTTCACCTCTTAAGTCTACCAGTTTTTAATTAAGAGCAAGGGTGCTTATGATTTCACTTGAACTTTAAGATGTTTTTATGCAAAGTGACCTAATTTGAAGATTGGTTAACCCAACAAGGTGGGTCAACATCAGTTGCTTTGTCCTTTGAGAAATTTAGGTTCCTCTTTTAGTGTTCAAATGAAGTTACGAGACCAATTTTAGGGTTTGCTTGAATAGATCAATTCAATCAAGGCTTCGGCACACATTGTTTGGGAAGATTAATTGGAAGATTAATTCTTGATTAAGCAAGTGTCTCTAAAATCCCTAAACTGGAAACCCTAATTGGCTCTGATTACTCTAATTTCATTCATCCAAATGTGGCACCTAGGGCTTCAAGCAAGAAGGTGATAGCCCTAGATGCCTTATGATCTTAAGTAGGTGCACAAATTAGGGTTTGGATGCTTCTCTAGAATGTATCAAATCAGGCAACATGATGATTTGTCTAAGAATAGAATGTAAGTAGCCCTAATTGATTTTTTTCCTTTTTGTAGCTTTTTAGAATTAGGGGCTTAGAAGAGATTGGATTTGTGTTTTACCTGCACCTGGAGTGGCTGATGTGCGGCTCATCTTCCTCAATGAATCCCTCCTTAACAAATTACAATAAAAAGAGATGTAGCAAGTTAGTACCAAATCTGATATTGCAATCAAGAGATCTAATTATGCGTTACTCCCTGGTAACGGCGCCAAAATGTTATTCGCCCTGAAACGGGTTTTAAAATCATCGCGTTGCAGTATAGCTCGAATAAGTGTGAAAACATATGAAATTTATTACTTGAATGAAATCCGAGTTCAAACACAGGGAGCAAGTGGCAATATAATTCTCAAGATCGCAATTAAAATGTACTATAAGAATTTCAAACAATAATGATATATAAATGAAATCTGATGTTAATAATGCAAAAAGATGAGAGGGTAAATGGTGATTCGAATCACCAAATTACCCTAAAATGTTAAGCTTAGCAAGCTACTCAAAGTAACAGATCAAATAAGCCAAGCACAACTCAATTTAACCAATAGAACCAAGGTATCAGATATTAGATGATAGATTTAGGCTCAGACTCTTTAACAGAGGCAAAGGCCTCTTCCTCTTTCTTCTTCAAGCCTCAAGGAGAGGCGTCTCTCTTCTTCTCTTCTATTTTTCTTCTTCTTCCCTTTGCTTGCAGCACAGAACTTAGCATGCCAGCAGAGGCAAAGGCCTCTTCAGATTTCACAAGAGTCAAGAGGAGGGCGGCAAAGCAAAACCCCTGTTTCCTCTCTTTTCTTTTTCTCTTCTTCCTTTCTTAGACCAAGCCAACTAGACCAGACCTGGGTATCCGGGTAATCGGACCAAGCCCAGACCTGCGAGTGTGAGCACAGGAGTGAGTGAAGAGGTCAGACGATTTCAAGATGACAGTGCGGTGAGCGTGGAGTTCGGTAGGTGATTAGGGTGAGCGATAGGTAGATTTAGGTTAGGGCTTTAGTCGATGGAGTTGTGGCGAAGCTAATGGGGGTGGTAGCGGCGAGTTTCGAGCAGTGTGGCGGTGTGTAGGCATCACCAGAGGGGGAGACAATGACGGCATTGAGGGAGAAGTGGTGGTCGTGCGCGTGTAGCGAGAGTGGGAAAATAGTGTAGAGAGGGAAAGGGAGAGATAGAGAGACTTAGGGATGTGGTAGAGAGGTGGAGGGCTTCGATGTTGGTCGACCAGAGCCGAAGAAGGAAGTAGAGGCGGTGAGGTGGCAACGATGAATCAGATGGAGGAACGCCCTCCCTTTGGCTAGGGAGGGTCGCGAGGAAGAACTTAAGCCGTCCAATTTGATGGTTGGATGATAGGAGGAGGGGGATCCAGGGAGGTCACCGGAGCGAAGATGTTTGGTGGCCAGGGAGGGTAGATTAGGGTGATTTGGCTCACCAAAACTTGTTGAAAAGCTTGGCCATGAGACAGGGGTTCTTTTATAGGCCATAGGAAGCCCTTCTAAGCTTGGAAAGAAGCATCCAAGCTCGGAAGGTTTTTGCAAAGTAGGATACCCAAACCTTTGAAAGTTCCACATGGCCTTTTGGGAAAGACTTAGAGCCCAAGAAATGGCTCAAATGGAAGGTAACTTCCCAAGGAGTTCCCGTATCAATTTTGGGATAGATTGATTGAGAATCGAGTGAGAATTCCTCGCTCGAAACTTGATGGTGAAGGTTTAACCTTCCAAAAATGGTGAGGGACCTATTTGTGAAAAGGATGACAAATTTAGGGGCCTTTTTGTAGGGATTTTGAAAGTTAAGGGCATATGTGTGATAGAAAAGAATCAGACATGACCAAATTGCAAACTAGGTCAAGACAGTCTCAGATTAGGCCCAAATTTTGGTACAAATCTAATTTGGACCTAAGGAATACAATGGTGAAGTTGGATTTTGGTTTTGACCAAGTTTGACTAGGTAATTTATGCAAAAACCTAAATTAGAGCAAATGTCAATCTGAGACTGTTTGGGTTAAGACGGGTTCTGATGGTCAAATTGAAGGTACCAAACCCTAAAGAATATTTTTCTATGAATTTTAGAGGATTTAGGTGAATTTTATCCTGACCAGAACCTCAGTTAATTAAGCAGGTCTGTTTTTAGGGTTTTAGAAGCCATTTAATTCTCAAAACATGCGAAAACTCTTTTCTGTCTGTTCTAACCCAGTTGTTAGCCTTTTAGAACCATTTGACCCTTAATTAACCCTTGAGAAAACCTATGGTTGTACTGCATTCACGATATGATGGTAAAATTGTAGTTTAACCCTATTTTCTTGTCTTTCTCTCAGAATGGTATGCAATGAATTACAGTCCTCTAACGATTATGTAGGAGCATTTAATGACTTAATTAGATCAAATTGACCTAGTTATGGCTCATGATGGTGTTCCCATCAAGTTACTACCATATCCTCTACCATAGCGGGTTCCATTGGCACCAACTCATTACTTCCTTCACCCTAAGATGGTGATGATCCTTATGCTGCTTGGGCATAGGTGCCTCATCAGGGGTCATCCTACCCATCTGATGCTAGACATCCTCCGCACCAGTCACCTCTGCATATGATGACTTATCTTGATCGTTCTCCCCATCAATATTGCCCATTGTGAAGCTTATTGCCAGAAGCCAGGAGCTCCCCCCACATCGGAGAATTATCCTTTCTGGGATAGAACCTGCTTTGAAGACATCCACCAAGACACTCATAACCCGACCATCTCCTTCCATTAAACCAACCTCCGCCTCTTCGGCCAGAGTAGAAAAGCCTGCAATCATGGTTGCCACCACCTCTTTCGATCTCAGATGTAAAGGTAGACACCTAATCCCCAGCCTTCCCGATCTAGAACCTGTCCTTTGGGGCAGTCATTCAGGCAAGGATTCATCAAAAGGAGAGACCAATCTCCAAATCACCATCAATCCATTAGAAGAACTTGATCGAAAACGCAAACGTTCAACATCCATCATCCCCAAATCAAAAAACACAAACCGCGTGGGGGAGAAAAATGCAACCTTCGAATCATCGGTCGACAGAGATAGAGACCTTACCAACTGACAAATATTGTCCAAGGAGGGAGTGCCAGTCATCACCTCTCCTACAAGAGCCCCTCTCAGCACCAGTTCAGCAGTTTTGATTTCTTTCGTCATGGGTACCTCAACATCCACTGTATGACCCCCATGGGTAGGAGGAGGTGATGGTGGTGGCATCCTAAAGTTTGCTGCCCTTGGATGCTGGTTGGACCCATCCCTCTCCTACTCTCTATTGGTCACATAGGAATCCCGCTTGTGGCCATGTCCTCCACATGCAAGCCATATGAGTGGATGACGGCAAACCACCGTCATGTGCCCTGAGCGTCGACATTTAAAACACAAAACCTCCCTGTCGCCCCAATGCCACCCCCTGTTTGCACTCCCCATGCTCGCTCCCCATCTTCCAGCATCCCTGGCTCCTCTTCTTTTCTTCCATCTCTGAGCCCTGGATCTCCAAGTTGTCCAGCCTTTACCATCATGATTTCTCCCTCCATTCACCCTACGATCGCCCGCCATCCCCTTCCCACAAAGCAAGTTCTCTATTCTTCCCTCAAGCATCTTATCCTCAACATCTTGAAGCCAATCCAATAAATAACTATTAAGATCATCCATCATTTTAATCAAGGGCATCAATGCTTCAGTGTAGGGTGTTGGCTAAGCTTCTAAAGATCGATAGTGTTCCTTAAGTTAGCTAGCACCCTATCTTGGACCTGGTCTACTTGAGCTGAATAGCTCGATTAAAGGTTGGGTGAGTTTAGGTTTAGCCTATAAGGGTCAAAAAATTAAGGTTCTTGGGGCCCTCCCTGATAATAGGTCATCTCAGGTTGTTCATTAAGGGGTGGTGACCTATATGCAGTGTAGTCCTGGGGAGGCTAAGGGTTGTAATCCTCTTATCCTTCTTGAGTGTAGATCATATCAGGTTGTTTGTCAAAGGGTGGATATCTATATTCTGTGTAGGTGTGAGAAGGATAGTAATCAAAGTCATGATGCCCAGGGTTAAGCCTTGGACATTAAGGTTTGGAATTATATTCCCAATCATGATTATCTCAACTAGTGGATGGGTGGGTGGTGGTTAGGTTGGGATAATAATCATCTTGGGGATAAGTAGTGTTTGGAGAGTAGGAGTGGAAGTATGAGTAAGAGGTGGAAGGATACATGGTAAAGTGGGAGGGAAAATAGGAAAGAGGAAGGTGCCCTACAATACAAGCAATTCAAACCTATCTGTAGGTGGGTAGCCTGAAGACCTACAAACTCCCAGAACCTATCTTAAGATTATAAATGATTTGATATTCTTCTATTTGGTCAATCCAACCAGTTAAAGGGAGGAATTGGGGAGAAGGTTCTTCCTTTGGCTTACACCTCAGGTTCCTTTGATACGCCCCAACTACTTTCATTTGATGGTACTCCCATAGTTGGACATCAGATGAACCAGTAGAAGTAGATTAATCAAAAATAATCTCGGTCTGGGCCCTAAGGAGCGAGTCAATCCTTAAGGTCAACGTCTACTCAATTTTAATTAGGATTAGGTTTGAATGTTCTCAGGAATGTGATGGGCCCCTTCGATAGGTTGTGCTCTTAAAAATCTATTTACAGTGTGTGTGTGCACAACCAGAGTTTTCAAGTAAGATTATTAATAATGAAGTGAATTTTAGGGTTCAAATTTTGCTTAATAGCTTTTAGGATTCAAATTTAGGTTGATTCAATCAAGTTCAATGAGGAAAACCAAGTTTTGAAATCAATGGCTCAAATATATTCCTTTAGAACTCAAAAATAAAATGGAGTGCTTGTTTTAATATAAAATTTGAATCCTAAGGGGCAAGCTACTAATGAGTTGATTTTATCTGAAAGCAGTGTGGCCCAAACCACTCAAACAATTGGCCTATTGCACTACTATATTACCACATAGAAATAATCAACCTATTCTGATGTCTACTCGAATATGTGTGTCTTTGTATCTACTAGTTCCACAAGTCGGGGTCTCGATTGAGTGGCAGAATCTGAAAGGTTGAGTGCCCTAAGTTTGTGGGTGTATATAGTGTGTCTGTTAATTAAGTCCCACAACCATATCAATATATATATATTTTGTATTTTCTTTAAGCGAGTGGGTGAGGTGGGTGGGGTGACAATCAATCAACCAATTCTAACCTAGGGTTTATGCAAGCTCCTAGGTTGATTTGGGTTTGATTTATTAGTATGGTGAAATGAAACTAGTAGGTGGGGGTAGGCAATAAACTTATAAAACCTTCATCTGCACTCTACTCCAATCTATAGCTTTGGCTTGGCTTGTTTGAGTACTTATAGTCACTGCAAATAAGAGCGGAGTGAGATAAAAAGTTAAGTAAGGCGGGAAACGTAAGTAAAAATCAAGCAGCTTTGCCTCCCAAGCAACGGTGCCAAAATGAAGAGAGAGATTTTGCGTTGGAAAAATTGGATTGGGAAAACCTGGTCATTGCAATCACGAAAATTCGCTTACCAAATAATATTTATAACCAAAACTCAGGTGAGTCCTAAGTCGAACATGAGGAGGCGAACGTTTAATTTGAAGAAAATCGTGTTTGCTTTTATCTATTTTTTAAATTTTAGGCTTTTGTATTTTTTTGGGTATTTTATGTAACATGAAATCAGGTTAGAGAATTATCTAATCTACTCTATTCTAACTATAGAATATTAGAAAGAAAAGAAAGAGAAAAAGAGAACAATTATTTGAACAAAACAAAGCAACGTTAATTACATCTAATTTCAAAAAATAAAACTATTCTAGAAAGAAAATAAAAGAGACGAAAGAGAAGAATCCCCCTTGACGGTTTCTTGGGGGACTACTCACGTTGACGTGATGCCTAAAGGAAGGAGGTAAAAGGTTGGAAGAAGGAGGATGAGGCTAGAGGAAGGAGGACGAGGCATGATAGTGTCGTAGCGAGGATCTACTTCCAGAATAGGGTAAGAGGATGACCATGGGCACTTCATGAAAGGGAAGAGAGAGAGGGATTAAAAATTATTTTCTACACTCTAATGAAGCATCCTAGGCTTGGGACAAGCTCATAGAGCTTTGGAGGGGGTGAAGAGAGAGTAGGAAGGGATTTTGATCAATGAGGAGTGTAGGGGGTTTTACAGTGGTACAAAGGGATTGGTTCAGCCGAATGGGCTCAATGGGTGGTTAATTCGCACCCAAGGGACACGTTAGGCATGTTTCTTGCACGTTCCTCATGCTCTCAGCTGGTGATAGGCATGGAGGAACGACGACCAAAGGATTCACATCAAATGCACTAGATTGCATAATGAAATGCTCTTTGGATTGCCCCCCAACCCCACATGATCACGTATGATCGTGCATAGGAGATGACAACCATCCAATCTTCATCAAACACACAAGATTACGTGCCCATGCTCATCAGATCGCTTATAAGGCACGTATGATTGTGCATGATCATGAGGGTATCTCACTCTCATCATCTACTATGCCACGTAATCGCTCCTGCTACCATCTGATCATGCATCGATAGCTCAATTTCATCTGCGCCTTTCACGCTACGAATTGGATGCATGCAGGGCTTCGAACGTGCATTTGCACTTTATGAGTGGCGATCTCAACCACTGAGCCACCACTCGTTTGTGTGACATGGAAGATTAGGTGATGGAGGCAACATGGCTGCTTGTGGATTGTTGGATCTTCATCCAACGGTTAGGTTGATGAAGGCACAGGTGTTTGGAGCGCTTGATTGAGTTTTGAAAAGGTTGCGTTGTAGTATAGTCGAAAAAGCGTTTAGAACAAATACAATTTGTCACTCGAATTTTAAAGTCTGAGGTCGAACATAGGGAGAAAATTAGGGTTTACAAATCAAGATCACAACTTGAGAATTTAAATGAATATAATATGCAATAAGATCAATGTTATAGTGCAAAAAGATAGGAATAAATGTAAGCACAAAATATTAAAGAAATCAATGTACATATGAAGCTCAAAATTGGACGTCTGATTTGTGAATCAGATGCCTTAAAATGATGATGCTACAGTGCTTGACTCTTTCTTTTCTTCTTCTCCTATTCTTCTTTCTCTGTCTCTAACGGTTGCCTTCAATCTTCTTCTTCTTTCTTTCTCTTCTTCTTTAACTTCTTCCTTTGCCTTTCTCTTCCTTTTTCTCTTTTGATTTTGGCTTCAGCTTCCTTGCCTTAGCCTTTCTCTTCCTCTGCCTTCTTCTCTCTCTCGACTGCCTTCAACTTCTTCCTTCAGTTCCTTCCTTCTCTTTTCTTTCTTTCTCTACCATCCTTGCTCTTTCCTTCAGCTCCTTGTTCCTTCTTTCTTCTTCGCTGGCTTCCTTTCCTTAGCTTCTTTCTGGCCTTGTCTTCTCCTTCCTCTTCCTTTGGCTTGGCTTCACCTTTCTCTATAGAGCAAAACCTACCCCTACCCGCATGAGCTCTCTCCTCTATTTTCTCTCTTAGGTTTGCTCTCCCAGAGCCACCGCTTCTCGGGTAATCGGGTCAGATACATGCCCGGGATCAGGCCCATCGACGTGCTGTGGTGGGCGAGTCGGGTCACTAGGTTTGCAGGGTATGATCACGGACGAGGCGTCGGGTCAGGTGAGAGGGGACCTCACCCCGTGAGTTGGAGGCAAATGGCCTTATGCGGAAATTCCTTTTATATGGGTGCGGCACTCCACTACTTTTCTAGGTGGGACTAACTTCCCACCCCCTTTCACGCACGCCTACAGCCGAGTGTCTTCGTTTGATTGCAGCTACTGTGTTAGCTCTTGGCTTCAATTGGTCACCTGGAGATGTTTGCGAGAGAGTCCTGTGTAGCTTGGGACTATGTCCTGGAGTGGGTACGGCTGGGAGAAGCTTGCAAGGAAGCTTCAAGCGGTGCGTCAATGGCGGCGAGTCCTTGGACCTGAAATCACACAAACAGCCTTGCGACCACGTTAAAAAGCTCAGGGAGCTTCGCCAGGGTGCGTCGTATGTGCAGAGTTGGTCGGCGTGGCGTGGGATCGCTTGAGAGAGTGTGCTTAGGGCACACTGCGGCCGTGTGTGTTGGTGTGTTCAGGTGTGCGTTTGGGTGAGTGGAGGAGTGTTGTGAGTGAGGGGTTATGATCGATGAGTCAGAGTGGTGCTTATGGACTGGTCGGTGAGGAGGGAGGCGGTCTGTGGAGGTGGAGCGAACTCACCGGAGTGGTGGCCGAAGGTGAAGGGGATGATGGTGGTGGAGTGCAGCAATGGTTGTTTGAAGGAAATAAAGAGGGAAAAGAATGTAGAGAGTGAGAGAGATTTATCTGGGAGTGAAGAGACGAAGGGGGAGGCTGGGATGGCATCTGGCTTGTATCGCCGATGCTGGAGACGAAGGTTCTCAGTGAGGGTCGTCGACGAGGATGAAGGGGAGGCAGGAGCGTCGGCGGGTGCTACGTGACGCGGATGAGCGAGAAAAAGAGGAACCTGCCACCGGTATTGTGGCTAGGAGACGAGGGAGAGTGGGAGAAGTCGCCAGAGCTTGATGAGCAAGTCGGCTAGAGGAGAGATGAAATTGAGGGGGTTCTCCTGCTGATTTCAAGCTTAGGAGATGCGGGGTGAATTGGGGTCTCTTAAATAGGCCCTAGAGGTTGGGTTTGTGCTTATAAGCCAAGCTTCCAAGCACGGCAAGGTCGTCGGCAATGGAAAATCGAAAAATACCCAAATCTCTCATGCGTTCGCATGAGAGATTCGATACCAAATAGGGCTTCTAATTGGGTTCACATTGAAGGAGATTTCTCAGAGAATCTCCCTTTCCATTTTGAAGGGGATTCTCTGAGAGATCAAGGAGAAATCACCCTTTCAAGCTCGCTCTGCTATAATGGTGGAGGGACCTAATTGTAAAGAATGAAGAAGAAGCTAGGGGTTAAATGTAAGGATTTTTGAAAGATAGGTGTAGAAATGTAATTGGGCTGGACCTATTTGCAAAGTGGGTCAAGATGAATTCCCTTTAGGTTCAAATTTTGGTGAAAACATAATTTGGACCTAAGGAATCCAATGGTGAGGTTGGATTTCGGGTTCGACCATGTTTGACTGGGAAATTTATTCAAAAACCCAATTTATGGCAAATATATGCCTGAGACCCCATGCAAGGTCAAAATAGGCTTTAAGGGCCAAATCGAAGGTTATAAACTCTAGAGAATTATTTCTATGATTTTTAGAGAGTTTAGGTGAATTTTATCCTGACCAGAACCTTGTTAAATCAAGTGTGTCTATTTTAGAGTTACAAGAAGTCATTTAATTCCCAGAATTCACACGAACCCTTTTCTATTTGAACCAACCCACTTTTTATCTTGTTAAGACCATTTTACTTGTGTTTAGCCCTTGAGAATACCCATTGTTGTACTGCAATGGTAAAATTGCAGTTTTATCCCTTGTTTCTTACTTTTCTCTTAGAATGGTTATTCAGTGAATTAGGACCTCCAGTTGGTTATGTAGGAGCTTTTGTTCTCTTTTATGGGTCAAAATGAGCTAATTAGGGCTCATGATGGTGTTCCCATCATACCCCCATACCTAGCTTTTGCTAGTCCCTTAGCAAAATTTTAAGGTTTTAACTCTGATTCTAGACCATGAGTTCCTTGATGTTCAAAAACTATGATGAGTGCTTTCTTCTTTTGATTAGGTTAGAATGGCGATAATAGGCCTAGAGGTACTCAAGTACCAACCAAGATCCAGACTTGACCAGCTCTAGCGTCAGTTCGCTGCGAAGGTTTTTAAGGCCTACAGGAACTATCCTAAGGTTCGTTGGACTCTACGGTTAAAGCATCTGTGCTTGTAACAAATTTTAGCTTCAGTTCAATTTGTAGTGCATTTTTGTAAGAGAGAGAGACAGAGGATTTTCTTTGTTTGGAGAGTTTTCTCTCTCTTTTCTTTTTATTTCTAGCTTCAGATTTGCTTCTCAACATGGTCTATATCGGATTCCTAGTCCCCATCATCAATCCTTGAAGGGTCCCTGGCAATCGATGCTTCGTGATAGCACTGCCCATGGCAACCCCCAAAACCCTGGCTTTCGAGATTTCGAGATAATCCCACCCATGGCATTCTGTAGCTAAATCTAAACCCTGGCAATGGACATTTCGTGATAATGCCGCCCATGGCATCTGAACCAGCACAGGGTACTTACATGTCCCTAGTAGGATATGTAAATATCCTAGGAGACAAGCACTGAGGAGAAGATATGTTATTACACATCTTTGAGTGGAATTTCCTGCCTCTCTATGCTGGGAACTCGTCCAAATCAACTTGCGTTGATCGGCCACTCCTAATCTAGGTGACCTTTTCAGAACAACTTAAATGCATTTGCATGATTTTGATACTTATGCGCATTGAACCAGACTATGTGTGGATTGGGGTGCTTTGGTTACCGAGTCTCGCAAACCAGAGGTTAGTTAATGACGTCGAATACTCCCTAAGGCTTAAACGTAATACTTAAGCTTCGCATTTTCCCCAACCTCTTGAGGACTCTCCAGATCTTAGCAGATACTTGAATTTTTAAGCCTAGGAGTCTAGCCCAAGATGCCTAAGATTAACGTTCGTACTAATCTCTTCTGTGTCTCATTAGCACCTTTTTTCCTTTCATTTTCTTTTTCTTGATATGGTCTAGAACTCAGTTAATCCCTTAATTTCTTACGAATGACTATCTCTATTTTTTTCTTTTCATTTTGTGCTCCTCTTTTGACATTTTTCACTTTTTCCCTTTTTCTCCTCATGATATGTATGGCCTCAAAATTTTCTCTCCCCTCAGAATTTTTTTGTTCTTTTTCAAGAATTTTTTCATTTTTTGGTATTTTTGAGATATGTGATTTTTTTGTTGAATCCTTTTCTTGTGAGATGAGCTTTCACGATGTTTTGCACTTTCATACCCCCCCATGCCTACGATTTGCAATGTCCCCATTATAAATTATGTGGGCTTGAGTTCAGCTTAGATCATTCATTAGAACAAATTTTGGGTGGGCGAACGGGTCGAGGTGACTGTTGCAAACGATTTCAAACTCGGGTACAGGTACCTGAGGTGGGGTCGACTATTCTAATGGATGAACCCTAAAGTGCAATATGAATTCAGTGTAGGAATTGTCAAGAAAGGTTTCAAGTTTTCAAAAAATGACGGGTTGCCTCCTGTTAAGCGCTGAGTTTTACACCATCGATTGGTTGCAATGAGCTCAGGGAGAATGGAGGGTAAGGGATATCTCAGCCAAATTTATATTGGTTAAGTTAATGAATGGTTTGAGTCACTCACCGTTCACGATGAAAGGTTCTGAATCGTGGCTGAGTGGACTGATCTCGATGGCCCCATTTCCAAAGATTCATCGAACGAGGTAAGGTCTGATCCATTTTGATCATAGTTTTTCTGGAAACAGTTTAAGCTTGGCATCAAAGAGTAGGACTTTTTGATCAGGGTGGAAGATCTTTCTGGATATGTGCTTGTCGTGAAAGGCCTTAACCCGCTCCTTGTAAATTAGCAAGTTCCCATACGCGTCATGGCGTAATTCATTGATCTCGATCATTTGAAGCTTTCTGTAGGTTCCTGCCTTAGAAAGATCTAGGTTGCAATTCCGTACTGCCCAATAGGCTCTGTGCTCCAATTTGATGGGGAGGTGACATGCCTTCCCGTATACCAATCTAAAGGGAGACATACCTAATTGGATTTTATGGGCAGTACTATAAGCCCACAAAGCTTCCGAAAGTCGGGATGACCAGTCTTTCCTGTCAGGTCTAATAGTGACCTGGAGGATTTTCTTGATCTCCCGATGCGATAGCTCAGCTAGACCACTAGTTTGGGGGTGGTAAGGAGTAGAGATTCGGTGCGACACCTCATATTTGGTCATCAGTGACCTGAACTGAGCATTAGTAAAATGGGTCCCTCCATCAGAGATTATAGCATGTGGAATCCTGAATGGCAAAAAGATGTTCTAATGAATGAATTTGATAACCACCTTATGATCATTGATTCTGGTCGGAATGGCTTCGATCCATTTGGACACGTAGTCAACAGTGAGTAGAATGTACTCGAAGCCGTCCGAAATAGGAAAGGGTCCCATAAAATCAATCCCCCATATGTCAAAGACTTCGCATACAAGAATCGACTGTAAAGGCATCATATCATGGTGGCTCATGTTGCCTAAGGTTTGGCAATGAGTGCATGCCCTACAGTGATTGTATGCACCCTTTAAAATCGTGGGCAAATAGAAGCCGCACTGGAGGACTTTTGCTGCGGTTTTATGACCTGAGAAATGTCCACCACATGCCTGGTCATGGCAGAAGGACAATATGTCCTGAATTTCTGCTTCCGCAACACATCATTGAATGATTTGATCAGCACTGATGTGGAAAAGATGCGGGTCTTCCTAGAAGTAATACTTGGCATCGGAAAGCAATTTGTCCTTCTTGGCCTTCAGCCAATCGGATGGAATTTGATGTGATGCCAGGTAGTTTACTATATTAGCAAACCATGGAAGCCCTGTATTGATAGTCAGGAGGTGCTCATTAAGAAAATATTCCATGATGGGTCCAGAAGGGTCGATGATCTCAGAAAGGAGGTGGAACAATTGATCAGCTACCATGTTCTATTTTCCCACTTTGTCACGAATCTCGAGGTCAAATTCTTACAATAGCAAGATCCAGCAGATTAATCGAGGTTTCGCATCCTTCTTCACAAAGAGATGCCTCACAGTTGTGTGATCCAAGTAAATGATAACACAGGAACCCAAACGATATGATTTGAACTTTTCTAGGGCAAATACTATGGCTAGCAGCTCTTTCTCAATAACTGTATAGTTACGCTGAGCCTCGTCAAGTGTCTTGCTAGCGTAGTAGATGACCACGGATTTTTTGTCAATTTTCTGCCCAAGTATCGCTCTTACAGCGAAATTAGATGCATCGCACATGATCTCAAAGGCTTGAGACCAATTAGAGGACTGTAGGACCGGAGCTTGGGTAACTCGATCACGGAGGATTTTAAATGCTTGAGTGCATTCCTTGGAGATTTCAAAAGGAGCATCCTTAAAATGTAGAGTGGTCAGGGGGCGTGCGATCTTTGAGAAATCAGGAATGAATTGATGGTAAAAATCGACGTGCCCCAAAAGAGATCGAATGTCCTTAATTGAGCTAGGCATAGGGAGTTTGGAAATCAAGTTCACCTTGGCTCGATCGATCGGGATGCCTTTTTCTGATATGAGATGTCCCATGACAATTCCTTCAAGCACCATGAAATGGCTCTTTTCCTAGGAAAGAACCAGATTCACGTCAATGCACCACTTGAGGATTTGGACCAAGTGCAAGAGGCAACCCTCAAATGATTCTCCGAATACTGAAAAGTCATCCATGAAGACTTCCAGATAATCACCTACTATATCTGAGAATATGGCAAGCATGCATCACTGAAAAGTAGCGGGTGCATTGCAGAGACCGAATGGCATCCTTTAGAACGTGTACGTCTCGAAGGGGCAGGTGAAAGTGGTCTTTTCTTAGTCCTCAGGATGGACTGCCACCTGGTTATAATCGGAGTACCCATCCAAAAAGTAGAAAACCTATTTCCTGCTAGTTTCTTGAGGATCTGATCAATAAATGGTAGTGGGAAATGATCCTTCTTTGTGGAGGTATTCAGTCTTCTATAATCAATGCAGACTCTCCATGAATTCGCCTTACGGGTTGGTATGATTTCTCCGATTTTAGTCGTGATCAAGGTGAGTCCTGCCTTTTTAGGCACAACCTGGATTAGACTCACCCACCGACCGTCGGAGATTGGGTAGATGATCCCTTCATCTAACGACTTGATGATATCCTTTTTCACAACCTCCTACAGATTAGGATTCAGACGACTCTGCATTTCACGGGAAGGTCGTGTGCCCCCTTCGGTGTAGATACAGTGTGTGCAGTAGGAAGGGCAGATACCAGTCAAATCATCGAGAGTCCATCTACTGGCTCTTCGATGTTTCTAGATGATGAAAGCCTCATCATGAACCCTAACTAGCACATTTTGATCCAAATAACTGTACAAAAGCTCCTACAAAACCTAAGGAAAATCCTAAATCAGAGAATTCTAAATTTAAGAATAAAATAATTCACAATGGGTAAAACTGCAATTTTACCAATGCAGTACATAGACGGGGTGTATAAGGGTCTAAACACAGGTCAAATGGGCTTAATAAAAAAGAAAGTGGGATGACCTGATCCGAAAAGGGTTATGGCAACTTCTAGGAATTAAATGACATTCTGTAACCCTGAAACAAACCTGCTTTAATTCAAGAGGTTCTAGGTAGGATAAAAATTAACTAAACCCCCTAAAATTGATGGAAAAATATTCCCTAGGGCTTAGAACCTTCAATTTTGCCTTTGGAACCTATCTTGACCTAAATTGAGAACCATACTTAATTTTTGACCTAATTTGGGTTTTTATGCAAATTGACTGACCAAACGTGGTCAAACCAAAAATCAAACTTCACCATTGGATTCCTTAGGTCAAAATTAGGTTTTCACCAAAATTTGGACCTAAGGGAAGGCCATCTTGACCTACTTTACAAATTGGTCCTCTTGAATTACTTTTCGACCCTTATCTTTCTGAACCCTTGCAATTTACCCCCCAACTTCTCTTTCATTCTTTGCAAAACAATCCCTCTGTCACCCCACTCAGTCGCCCATACCTCCGGCAACCTTGCGCGGAGGATGGCGCCATGCAGGGTACGGGGGCCACTCTCAGAAACGAAAGGGGGGTTCCCTACGTCGTCCTCTTTCGCAGGGACCCCCTCCCATTCCTGCCATCGCCCACTCCTCTCGTGCCAACGCACGAGAGGAATGGGTCTCCATCTTCAGCCAACTCCGGCAAGCTCTCCACGATCTCTCCTCGAGATTCTCCTCTTGCCTGTTACTATAAAAGGGACGGCAATGCTCTCCAGTCGTCTTAAGCTCGTTTTGGCCAGAGAATTCCCCCAAACTCGTCCCTTCTCACTCCGGCCAGATAGCCCGATGCTTTCAGCAACCCTTCCCCCTCCCCCTCATCGCTCTGCTGCCACACCTGCAGTAGAGTTCACTCCGCCTTGTCCTCTCGCACTAGGCCGCACCAGCTGGCACCTTCCAGATCCCCTCTTCGTCGCCGTTACCCCCCTCTGGGCATCTTCGTCTCTGGCGTCGGCAGGGACGCACCGAGTGCCTCCTCCCCCCCCTTCGTCAGTTAAGTAGGTGAAACTCTTCCCCTTACCCGCTCTTTTATTTTCCCCTTTTTTATTTGCTATTTCCACCCACCGACCACCATTGTCCATCACCACCTTATCCATCTCCGACCACCCTCCGACTAGGTGTTCTCGCCTTTCCACGCCTCCATCCGCCTCGCAAATCACTCCTTAAGCACCATTACACCGCACTGACACTAAATCCGCACTCCACTCACCATGCCACACCTCCAGAACACCCCCCGAACACACCCACTCTCACGCACACAGTGTGCCCTAGGCACGCACACTCCGACCTTCCCACGCCACGCCGACCTCCGCACTGTCTTTGCCGTGCTCTGGCAAAGCTCACCAATTGTTTTGACGTGCCCGCGAGGCCGTTTTAATGTTTTCAGGACCCAGGTGCTCGCTGCCATTGTCGAGCGAGTGAAGCTTGCTCTGGAGCTTCACCCAGGTCTCCTCGCTCTAGGCAACAGGTCCCAGGTCACGTAGAATCTCTTCGTGTACAGCCTTAGTAAGCAATTGGCACTGCCGCCCCACATAGCTGCTGTAAAGAGGAGGCAGGGTCTATTGCAGGCACGCGAGAAAGAGCGGTGAGCATTAGTCCCACCTTGGTAAGTCACAAAGCACGTGAGAGCTTTATATTGATTTTGTGCTATTGCTGTGTTGCCTCGAATACATTGGGGTGAGGTCCCTCCTCACCTATTCACAGCACCTCGTCAGTGAGCTCATCACGCGGATCTGGTGCCCCACCCCGACTACCCCCACTCCTGAGCACTCCTCGCGCACCACACCCATGTTGGTGCGCCTGGACCTGGGCGTGCGACCCGACCCGATTACCCAGCTCTGGGAGAGCGTACCAAAGAGTGATTCAGAGAGAGAGAGATGTGAGAAAGGGTAGGGGTAGGTTTTGCATGTGTGGAGGGAGCAGCTGAAGAAGAGAAGAAAGAGTAGGCGGTGAGGACTTAGCCGCAAAAGCGAAGAAGAAAGAAGAAGGTGAAGGAGAAGTAGCAGCAAGGAAGAAAAAGGAAGCCAAGGAAGAGCTGTTGAAGAAGGCGAAGGCACTATAGCAACAGCACTGGTAAGGCATTCGACTCGAAGAGCAGACGTCCGGAACAGGGAAAGAGCGAAAGGGAAGAAGAAGAAGAAGGAGCTGCTGAAGAAAGAAGAGGAAGAAGAGAAGACAAGCAGAAGAAGAAAAGCTGAAGCCAAGCAGATCCAAGAAAGGAAAAGAAGAAGAAGCCAAAGCACTATAGAAACAGAGCTGAAGGAGAGGAGAGGAGAAGAAAGAAGGAAAAGCCGCAGCAGAGGAGAAGAAGAAAGAGAAGGCACAGTAAAAGATAGAGAAGAAGAAGAAGCCAAGAGAAGGAAGGGAAGGAAAAGAGAAGAAGAAGAAAAAGAAAAAGAAAAGGAGTTTTTGCTCATTCTCTCTGAATTTTTTGTAAAATAGTATATAGTCAATTGTGTATTCATATTTTTCTAGAATGACGTGTGCTCCCTGAGTTCAACCTCTGGATATTTTAAAATCTCGAGTAATAAATAAATTTAAGTGATAATCATCTTTCATAATACTGTAACGAATACATCATTAAAACCCGAAGGATGAGACCAAACACTTTTTGGCACCGTTGCCGTGGAGCAACGGCCATTCTAGAAGTTATTTATTCACAATTTTTGGATTTACTACTGACTTAAGCTCTTCTCTTTTGTTGTGTAGGAGCACAGGAAAACAAGAAGGAAACAAGCAGCTGCACAACAACCACGCCAAGGGACAGGTAATTTTCTATCCTTTTTTTTAAGCCCCTCAAAATTCTAAAGAGGAAGAAAAAAAAGAAAGAGCAATTTAGGAATAACCTATTGTCCATACCTAGTAAATCACAGAAGTTGCCTGTTTTCAAATTTCAACACATTCTATCTGTACATCCACTAAAGGTATTTAGGGCTAAAACCTTCTTGCTTGAGTTCTAATTACCTAATCTTGAGGCAACTAACTGGACCAATTAGAGCCAACTTAAGACTCAATGCTAGGGTTTTAGAGACACACTTTCTAATCAAGAATTGAAAATTCCCAAAAGAAGTGTTCCTAAGTCATTGGTTGAAAACATTTATCAAGAGAAACCCTAAGCAATTCGGCTCTTAAATCACTTGAACCTTAAAAGACAAGACCTAATAAGCTCTCAAAGGAACTAATAGGTGAAGTTGATCCCTTGGATCAACCAACCTTTAACTTAGGTCACTCTTTGCACTCAAAAGGTTAAAGTTCAAGTGAAACCCTAAAGCACCTTGATCCTAATTAAAAGTGGTAGACTTAAGAGGTTAAGGTCCCCATTCTGGTCTACTTGGAATCTCAGTGACAAGGGAGGTTGGGTGGGGGAAACCCTGTAACCCGTGGGGGCACTCTATCGTGTAGGGGTCTTCGCGGGACTCACCCTCTCTGGCTGCCCAGGTAATTCTCAGGTGGACGACCTTCTGATTAAGGGATACCATCCACCCCGAACCTCTATAGTCACCCAACATTTTGGGTGTCTTGATTGGGTCCAGCACCTGCTAAACTCATTTAATCCATCAGTGCATGTTTGGTAGGAGGTCCTTGAAACCTCCTCTAGAAATTCACTCTCCCCGAGGCTGAGCCTCGGTACCATTGTTTATGCAACCAACTCCTCACATAGACCTCTCCTCTGATTCTGAACCCAACTCACCTTATTCTTCCACAATGGCTCAGCCAGTTGAGGAAGAGAATAATCTTGAGCACCAGCTCCAGCAACTCAATGACCTCTTTCAGAACTTCATGAACTCATCGCAGCATCCCATGATGCGAGATCACTATAATCCCACTGCGGTGGCAATTGAGCCTCGAGTCAGAATCCCGACTGAAGGACCTGATTCTGAACTGAAGCCCAACATGATTCATGCCATACCTAAATTCCATGAGCTTAATTCTGAAGACCCCTTCCAGCACATCAAACAGCTAAAGCATCTGGCCCAGGCTTTTGGGTCAGATGCGCATAATCAGGATATCTTACTCATGAAGATGTTCTCCTTCTCCCTTATGGACAAGGTAGCCCATTGGTATCAGACTCAGACCTGTCCGATCAACACTTGGGAGGAACTTCAGTCCGAGTTCTTGAAAAAGTTCTTCCCTGTTGGTCGGACCAATGCCTTGCGCCATCGGATTACTCACTTCACACAATAGACTGGAGAACCTCTTCATGAGGCAAGGGATCGTTTTCAGGATCTCATGAGAAAGTGCCCCCATCACGGAGTTCCTAAATAGGAACAAGTCCAATCTTTTTACCAGGGACTCCATGAGGATATTAGACTGTTCGTCAATGCAACTTGCGGAGGTAATATCATGGGTCAGCATGAGGGCACCGTGTGGGAGATTCTCAAGAATATGTGCGAGAACTCCATCAATAATGACTCCATGGGACTATTCGATAGGACGAATACCCACTTAGCGACGAACCTTAGGGGAGCACATGAGACGCAGGGCCTATATGCATCAGTCGACTTGGAATTAATGGCTAGTCGATTGGACAAGGTCTCTATTATTGAGAAGAAGGTGGATGAGCTAACTCAGCATTTGCAGCAAGCCACCTATGCGCAAAACTCCTTCACACAGCCCCCTCCCGCACGGGAGACTGTGCAGAACATTTTCCACGGACCTTCTCCCAGGGAGGACTCGTATCCACCCCCATCTGACTCTCGTATCAGAGGAACCTCCGATCCTTTCTATTCTAGCCGGGGGAGCTCTACTCCCCCATTCTCTGACTTTTTTGAGGCTCCTCAGACCTGCGAGGACCTCAATGCCATTTAGAATGACCCATTCTCCAATACCTACAATCTTGGATGGAGAAACCATCCTAACTTCCAGTGGGCGGGAAATTCCCAGCATCCAAGACCTCCCTTTCAGCCCCGTCCACCAGCACCTCGTCCGTATCAGCCGCCTCAGCCTAGGCCCAACCCCACTTATCCATCCGAGCCAAACCTAGACCAAATGTCCCTCATCCTCTGGACTTTGGCTGACATTCAGAGAACGAATGCGGCTATTCAAAAGCAACACAAGGATGAAATCACATAGGTTCGAAATCAACTGGCCCAGTTGGCAAACTCTCACCAACCAGGCACACTTCCTTCTCAGCCTCTACCTAACCCTAATAGCTTGCCGACCCAGCAGAGCGTTATGAACCCAAATCAGGGCCAAGCACACATGGTTTATTAGGCCCCTTCTATTCCTTCACCTGATGGGATGGAAGCTTCAACTTCTTATGTGGGTTATCAACAGCAGCAGCCCATTCTACCAACCCCCAACTAGAACCAGGCAGGACTTAACTCTATAACAACCCATAGTGGTAAGGCGACCCAAGATCCACCTTATCCAGGCCACTCTAAGCCTGGTAGTGACCCAAATCCTAGGGCAGTCATCCAGGATGTTCCTATCTCTGTCCCAGATCAAAAACCTAGACCTATCCTAGAGGAACCAACTAAGGTTCCATTTCCTGAGGCCTTGACCAAGGGAAAGAAGACAACCAAATCCGTGGCTCCTGAGGAGGATCTGGTCAAGCTCCTTGAGCAGGTCCAAATAAACATCCCCTTGATGGATGCAATCCTCCACGTACCATCTTACGCACGATTTTTGAAAAACGTGTATGTTGAACGATTTTTGCAAATCGCTACGCTTACATGTTTGGTTTTGGAAAACCTGTCGTAGTTCGAAAGCGAAGAATTCGTGTTCAACAAATAAAATTATACCGAAATGAAAATTTCGGGTCGAACACAGGGAGGTGGACATTTGATTTAAAAACTCCGCGTTTCTTCTTATTTGTCAGGAAGTAATTCAATTTAAACTATCTAATTATTTACAATTAATAAAAGAGAGAGGGTAAGAGAGAGAGTATTACACATGGAAATCAAAATGAGATGTAGAATAAACAAAGAATTTATCATAGAAGAGACTGTTCATTACAATTAGAATGCATAAAACAATTGCACTAGAAAGCAATAAATTTACTCTAGAAAGCATTAAAAGAATGGAGGGAGAAATGTCCTCCTCGACGGTTGCTTGGAGGACAAGTAGATTAATCTAGAAAGCAGTAAATCTACACTAGAAAGCAGTAAAAAGAATAGGGAGAGAGAAATCCTCCTCGATGGTTGCTTGGAGGATGAGCCGGATGAGATGACGCCTGGATGAAGGAGAATGAAGCAGGACGAAGGAGGACAAAGTAGAAGAACGGGAACGAAGCAGCACGCCGTCGTCGTCGTGGGATCCACTTCCGAAGGGAAATGAAAATTGGACTTTATCTCGCGAGAAGCATCCCGGGTGTGGGACAAGCTTCTCTTGAGCTTTGGAGGGGTAGAGAGGAGAAAGAAGGGATGAGAATTTCGTATGGAGGGGGTCTCCTTTTATAGTTGCAAGGAGTGGGGGCAAAATGGACATTACAACTTCAAAATAATAAAAGTAGGGTCTTTAGTGACGGATAAATCCGTCACTAAAGCCCCAATGTGGGCGTAGCTTCCGCGCCCACGCACGCCGCTTCAGCTGCCCGCACGCCCAACGTACACGCACGTCCAGTGATCCTCAGTCGTCCGATCGCGAGATCGGACGGCTTAAGTCGCGCCTTCTCCCGCTGCATTGCGCGCCCGCCTGCACGTCTGATTGCGCGTTTGATTGCGCGTCGACGCTATCGAGCGCGTGCGGCCATTCGATCTCCATCTGACGCTCCACCCGCGCCCAATCGCCGCGCCTTCCAGCCCCTCTCCACGGCTCGAACCCGCGCCCGGTGCTCGCGATAGCTCGCTCGACCACTGCTCTATAGGGCGCGAATGGTCGAGCGGACGGTTTTAAGCGTGAACGCCCATAGCCATTGGATTAAGATCCAACGGCAGAGAGAGATTGGGCGTGGGGCCTTCACAAGATGCAAGCGGCCGTTTGGGCGAATGAGATGGCGCCACGTGGCGCTATCTTGGCCGTCCATCTTCTGGAAGTTGTAGATGGTGCCACGGATGTCGGATTGACTCGATTTTTGTGTCGTTGGGCTACGATCGTCGATCCAAATTCATCCGTGCGGTCGGATTTATCATCTGAAGTGCAGATTTACACCATCCTGGCCCTTGATCTTCTAGGGTTCCCGAGTCACTATCTGATGCTACAGATGCCTGATTAGGGCAATTTTGGAGTCGTTGAGCTCCAATCGTCGCCCTGATCACATTCATATGGTTGGATCTTTGATCCGAGGCCCCGATAAAATGTTTGCCTTGTCCAAGCACATAAAAGGAGACAATTAACCTCCATTTTATTCAAACTACTCTAAATGCAAGATGATGCATGTAATGCAATATTTATATCATGAAATGCAATCCTATGCTTAAGAACATGCATAAATAGACATTTTAAGTAGTGTAAATGTGTTTACATCATACCCCCATGCCTATCTTTTGCTAGTCCCTTGCTAAAACTATATGCTATTTATAAAAGAATTAGGTTGGATTATTTGGACTTGAGTTATTTTCAATCATTAAGAAATTATCTACTTAGGAACTGAACTTTCAAAGACACAATAGTGCCCGGGTATCAGCCAAAATGCAGACCGCCTCAAGCCCTCGCCTTATTCAAAGAAAAATTTCTTTTTCTCTTTTTACTCTTTTCTAATTTTTTTGGATTTTCAAATTTTAGGGTTTAAGAGTGGCTTTCTACGGCCATTCAACTCACCCAAGATTTGATGAGAACCCTAAGTTTTAAGCATCTTATTGTGATTGTGATAGACTCATTGACCGGCAATTAAAATGGACTTCGGATTTCTACACCTCTAAGTGACCTCAAAAAGACTTCTGCCTAAAGGTGTATCTTTACAACCGGTAGCTTTCTCTCTACTTTTATTTTTTACGGGGTCAACACAAGGGTGAATCCAGTGTATATCTCCCCAGTTTACTCTACTTCTCCGCTTCTTCCTAAGTGTTTTGGGAATTTTTTAGTGCTTTTACTGAGCTGGGTTCTGGACAACCGGTCGATGAACTGTTACCAGCGACAGCTTGCCAGCCATACTCGTGCGGGGAAGTGTGGCTTATTTCTTTTTGTTCTTTTCTCCTTTTCTTTTTTAATTTTTTTTTATATTTTTTAAAATAGGTGGCTTCCCTGGTCTAAGATTTACCTAAGGGCAGGAAAAAGAGAAAGGTCCAGTGATTGGGCTCTGATAACCTACCTATGGGCTGTTACCCACGATAACTTGCCAGCCATATCACCCTAGAAGGTTCATTAGCTACCCAATTTTCGTTAAAATCACCGAACAACGAATCAGTGCAAAGAAAGTGTGTAAATGCTTAAGACTCAAAATTCCCTCAAATCAGAGGGCGGGTTGATAAGTCGTGTACTTATCACCCAAACTTTATTTACTCTAATTAAAATAAAATTCAAGTTGGCGAGAACTCGAAAAACAAATCCACATTTTAGTGGATACATGGGCTGATTAAGTTCAAAGACCTGAAGGGTCTTTGTGTTCAGATCTTTATGTAGTTTTTCCTAAGATTGAAAATTTTATTAAACCCAAATTCTCTTTCCTAATTTCAAATTTTTTTTTAATCAAAATAAAATAAATCTACGGAGCTGACGAATGAATTCAGAGCTAAATATCCACCCCCCCATGCCAATCTAATGCAATGTCCTCATTGTATTAAAAAGACATAAAATAGAGTGGAAAAGTGAAGAAAGCACCTGATTGCGTGAATGTCAGGTCCGCTCCAAGATGAAAAATTAAAAAGAACTGTATATGTGCTGAGTTTAGTGCCTTCAGCTAGGCACACTATACAAAGAAATAAATAATTCACAAGTGCAGGTCAGAATTAGAATAAATAGAAGAATCCTCCGACTTGTCAACAGAGGTCCACAGATGTTGACCAGATTTTGGTGTAGACCCACACCCCATAATTGAGAATATCTTAGGTTCTGGATAAAAATTACCCAAAACCTAAAATCAGAATGCAAACGGGGTCAGGCCTGCGATTTATGAGGATGCAACCCAAGACCAAAAAGTCAGGTTACAGAGAATTGAAGCTCAAAAGGATAATCGTTGAATGTGTGCTTGAGTTGAACATCCTCGAAACAAATGTCGTAAGGGTTCTGAGTTGATGGTTTCAGCTTAAAAGGAACCCTTCGACTCAATCTTCTATTTCCTCCAGAATTAACTTCCCAAATCAGAACTTTCCGGCTCCTATTCTCCTCATTCAACATATCAAATTCCAGGACCTCTTGTATATTCATCACCCCGTCTGAAATCTCCAAGTCTAAATGATGTGGCAGAATCAAAATTGACTTGGGTCTAATTATCTCAGAATTAGAATCATCAATAAGCTCAACAGGGTGTAACTGATAATCAGGGCATTGAATTGATTCCTCCAGAAAATGCGATTCTGGATCCGTAATGTGTGCCCTAATAAGATCAGTGTCCTCAGTTATTGGGCTATCAAATGATCTATCAGATTCCTCAGGCCCAATCGTCTCACAGAAATCGTGTTAAGAAAACTCGCGTGAGACTTCGCAACTTGAATCTTCACCATCAGGATCCGTATCAATGTATGTCCCAAAATCATTTGTTACTTTCTGTTCCAAGGAGACATACGTTTCCATGTAACCCAGCTTAGGGATCTCAGGTGAAGAAATCAGATCATCCTTAATTGATTGTTTTAATTCAATCTGGTCAGCCTTGTAACATGTGTCCCCCCAACAGGTGCCTGAGCAGGTTCTATCATTGGCTTTCCTGAAGAGGGTTCATCCTGAGAATTATTCCAAGATTGAATTAAAGCAACCACGAATCTCATCCTCAATTTCACTAATTTCCCAAGTAGAAATTCACCCGGGTTCTTATCCTTAACATCCTGGAGCCAATCCAACAAAGACTTATTCAAATCATCAATCATTTCAATCAGGGGCTCCAATCTCTCATTGCAAGGTATTGGCTGAACTTCTAAAGATTGAATGATATTCCTTAAGTTAGCCAGAACCTTATCTTGAACCTGGTTAACCTGAACCAAATGAGTTGGTTCAAGGTTGGGCGGGTTTGGGCTCAATGCAGGGGAATTAACGAATTGAGATTAGTTATACCCTTCCTGATAATAGGTCATTTCAGATTGTTGAAAAGATGGTGATGACCTAAAGGCCGTGAAATCAGAGGATGGGTAAGGATTGGTGTGTCCTTCTTGATTGCAGATCGTATTAGGTTGTTCATGAAAGGAAGACGATCTATAATCGATGTAGCTTTGAGAAGGATAAAAATCAGAATCAAAGTGTTCAAGGTTAGACCCTAAACACGGGGGTTCGGAATTGTATCCCCAATCCGAATTATCCCAACTAACTGATGGTTGATTACAATACGAGTTGGGATAATCATCATGTTGAGGATAATTCACAATAGGAGGGAAAAAGCGGGAATGCGTGAAATATGTGGAATGATTCATGAGACACGGGAGGAAGAAAGGCACCCTACAATACAAACAATCACACCTGTCCTTAAATGGGTTAGCCTAAAGACCTACAGACTCTCAAAACCATCTTAAGATAAAGGAACAATTTGATCTACTTCTATCTGTTCAATCCAACCAGTTAGAAGGAGGGACTGGGGAGAAGGTTCTTCCATCGGCTTGCGCCTCTGGTTCCTAGTGTACCCCCCAGCCGTGATCGTTTGACTCTGCTCCCCTAGCTAGACATCAGATTGAACAATAGAAACAGACTAATCGAAAATAATCTCATTCTGGGTTCTGAAGAGCGAGTCCCATCCTTAAGGCCAACGTCTACTCTATTTTATTTAGGGCTAGGTTTGAATGTGCTTTGGAATGTGATGGGTCCTTTAAATGGGTTGTGCCCTTAATAATTGATTGATTTATGTGTGCGTGCACAACCAGTGATTTTCAAGCAAGATTATTTTTGATGTGGTGAATTTTAAGATTCAAATCTTGCTTAGTAGCTTTTAGGATTCAACTTTAGGTGTTTTCAAACAGGTTTCGTTGGCACACCAGGTTTTGCAAGCACAGGTGAAGATATTTTCCTTTAAAGTTTAAAAAGAATGTGGAGTGCCTGGTAAATCCCTAAGAGTTGAACCTAATAGGCAGCTACTTGATGAGTTTATTTTATTTGAAGTGGTGCGGCCCAATCAACTCAAACAATTGACCTGATGCACCACTTAATTAGGCACACAAATGATTACCTAATCTGATTTCTACTCAATTATGTGTTTGAATGTGTGTACCGGTTCCTGAGGTCGGTTTACCGGTTGAGTTTGAGAATCAGATGAGGTTGTGTACCTCTTTGAGATTTTTTTAATTTTTTTCTTTCTTTTTTTTAATATGGGGGTTGGGGTGAGTATGGGTGTCAAACAACAAACAATCTAACCTTTGAGTTTATAAAAACACCTAGGTTGATTGATGTTTGAATTATTATGTTGTGGAATGAAATCTAATGGGTGGGGGGTGGGGGATAACTCACAAAACCTTCTATAGCATTTTACTCCTATCTACCGCTTTTGCCTGTCTCGAAAGAGTACCTGCAATCACAATAAGAAAGGAGAAAAGTGAGGAAAATGATTTGTAAGTTAGAAAATGCGAAGAGAAACCAAAGAGCGTCGCCTCCCCGGCAACGACGCCAGAATGTTGAACGGTTTTTTCGAATCGCTACGCTTACGTGTTTGGTTTTGGAAAACCTGTCGTTGTAGTTCGAAAGCGAAGAATACATGTTCAACAAATAAAATTTATACCGAAATGAAAATTCCGGGTCGAACACAGGGAGGAGGACATTTGATTTAAAAACTTCGCGTTTCATTTTATTTGTCACGAAGTAATTCAATTTAAACTATCTAATTATTTACAATTAATAAAGGAGAGAGAGAGGGTAAGAGAGAGAGAGAGTATTACACATGGAAATCAAAATGAGATGTAGAATAAACAAAGAATTTATCATAGAAGAGACTGTTCATTACAATTAGAATGCATAAAACAATTACACTAGAAAGCGATAAATTTACTCTAGAAAGCATCAAAAGAATGGAGGGAGAAATGTCCTCCTCGACGGTCGCTTGGAGGACGAGTAGATTAATCTAGAAAGCAGTAAATCTATACTAGAAAGCAGTAAAAAGAATAGGGAGAGAGAAATCCTCCTCGACGGTTGCTTGGAGGACGAGCCGGACGGGACGACGCCTGGACGAAGGAGAACGAAGCAGGATGAAGGAGGACGAAGCAGAAGAACGGGAACGAAGCAGCACGCCATCGTCGTCCCAGGATCCACTTCCGAAGGGGAACGAAAATTAGACTTTATCTCGCGAGAAGCATCCCGGGTGTGGGACAAGCTTCTCTTGAGCTTTGGAGGGGTAGAGAGGAGAAAGAAGGGATGAGAATTTCGTATGGAGGGGGTCTCCTTTTATAGTTGCAAGGAGTGGGGGCAAAATGGACATTAAAACTTCAAAATAATAAAAGAGGGGTCTTTAGTGATGGATAAATCCGTCACTAAAGCCCCAATGTGGGCGTAGCTTCCGCACCCAGGCGCGCCGCTTCAGCTGCCTGCGCGCCCAATGTACATGCACGTCTATCGCGATCGGACGGCTTAAGTCGCGCCTTCTCCCACTGCATTGTGCGCCCACCCGCGCGTCTGATTACGCGTCCAATCGCGCGTCGACGCTATCGGGCGCGCACAGCCGTTCGATCTCCATCTGACGCTCCACCCGCGCCCAATCGCCGCGCCTTCCAGCCCCTCTCCACAGCTCGAACCCGCACCCGGCGCTCGTGATAGCGCGCTCGACCACTACGCTATGGGGCGCAGATGGTCGAGCGGACGCTTTTAAGCGTGAGCACCCACAACCATTGGGTTAAGATCCAACGGCGGAGAGCGATCGGGCGCGGGGCCTTCACAAGATGCAAGCGGTCGTTTGGGCGGCTGAGATGGCACCACGTGGCGCTATCTTGGTCGTCCATCTTCTGGAAGTTGTAGATGGTGCCACGGATGTCAGATTGACTCGATTTTTGTGTCGTTGGGCTGCAATCGTCGATCTGAATTCATCCGTGCAGTCGGATTTATCATCTAAAGTGCGGATTTACACCATCCTGGACCTTGATCTTCTAGGGTTCCCAGGTCACTATCTGATGCTATGGATGCCTGATTAGGGCGATCTTGGAGTCGTTGAACTCCAATCGTCGCCCTGATCACATCCATACGGTTGGATCTTTGATTTGAGGCCCCGATAAAATGTTTGCCCTATCCAAGCACATAAAAGGAGACAATTAACCTCCATTTTATTCAAACTACTCTAAATATAAGATGATGCATGTAATGCAATATTTATATCATGAAATGTAATCCTATGCTTAAGAACATGCATAAATAGACATTTTAAGTAGTGTAAATGTGTTTACATCAGTACACCTCAGCTTAAGCCGAGAACTAAGAGTGGGAGTCCAATTGTACTGTCAGAGCATGCCAGCTCTGTAATCCTGAGCAGACTCCCACCCATGGCAAAAGACCCAGGCACTCCCTTGATTTCATGTAAGATCGGTGAAACCCAGTTTGACAGAGCATTGTTAGACTTAGGCGACTCCATAAACTTGATACCCACATCCTTACTCAACCATCTAGAAGAATCTGATCTAAAACCGATAGAGGTAACACTATAGTTAGTAGACCGATCTATGAAGTCACCTAAAGGAATTCTTGAGGATGTTATTGTGAGGGTGCGGGATTTCTATTTCCTTGTAGAGTTTGTAGTCTTAGATATGGATGCACCTGAAAATCCAAGGGATACACCGATCATACTAGGTAGACCTTTTCTGGTCATTGCAAGGGCCAAATAGAACTAAAATTTGGGAACCAGACTCTCAAAATTTATATCTTTAAGGCCCAACAAGGAATTAATTGCGGTGTCATTGAACAAATCTGTGATGTTAGAGCTTTGGTTGATGAACCACAACTTTAGGACAACATGATCATTCCTCATCAACCACAAGAGGATCTTGCACCGCAATTATAGGAGGCAGACATTGAGATAGACAAACCCATAACTCCTACCCATGTACCTCACACTCACCTTGAACCTCCCGCTGTTGCTGATAACCCCATTCTTGAACTCAAACCCCTTCTCGACATTTAAAATATGTCTTCTTGGGTTCTAATCAGACATTTCCTGTGATTATAAACTCTAGACTCACACCTGATCAGGAATCCCGTCTGATTACTGTTCTCCAGCGACATCACAGGGCCATTGGTTGGACTCTCGATGATTTGACTGGAATAAGTCCCTCTTATTGCACACACCGTATTTATTCTGAAGAGGGCACACGACCTTCCTGTGAGATGCAGAGACGCTTGAATCCCAATCTGCAGGAGGTCGTGAAAAAGGAGATCATTAAGTGGTTAGATGCAGGGATCATCTACCCGATCTCCGACAGTCGTTGGGTGAGCCCAATCCAGGTTGTTCCTAAGAAGGCAGGGCTCACTACTATTATGACTGAAATCGGAGAAGTCATACCTACCCGTATAGCCAACTCGTGGAGAGTCTGCATAGATTACCGAAGACTCAATTCCTCCATGAAGAAGGATCATTTCCCACTACCATTCATTGATCAGATTCTTGAGAAATTAGCAGGAAATAGATTCTTCTACTTCCTTGATGGGTACTCCGGTTATAACCAAGTGGCTAATCATCCAGAGGAC
This sequence comes from Thalassia testudinum, assembly GCA_037157565.1. Taxonomy (NCBI): domain Eukaryota; kingdom Viridiplantae; phylum Streptophyta; class Magnoliopsida; order Alismatales; family Hydrocharitaceae; genus Thalassia; species Thalassia testudinum. The sequence continues at coordinate 20,212,345 of JAZHRO010000062.1, forward strand.
CAAGAGAATACCGCATTCACCTGCCCCTTCGGGACGTACACGTTTCGAAGGATGCCTTTCGATCTCTGCAATGCACCCGCGACTTTTCAGCAGTGAATGCTTGCCATATTCTCTGATATGGTAGGTGATTTTCTGGAGTCTTCATAGATGACTTCTCAGTTTTCGGGGCATCATTTGATGATTGCCTTCAGCACTTGGTTCATATACTCAGGCGTTGCATTGATGTAAATCTGGTTGTTTCCTGGGAAAAGAGCCAGTTTATAGTGCCTGAGGGGATCGTCCTAGGACATTTAATTTTTGAGAAAGGCATCCAGGTGGATTGAGCCAAGGTTGATATGATTTCTCGACTTCCTATGCCTAGCTCAATCAGGGACATCCTTTCTTTTCTGGGGCATGTTGATTTTTATCGTCATTTCATCCCTGATTTCTCGAAAATCGTGTGCCCCCTGACTACTGTCCTCTCCAAGGATGTACCCTTTGAAATTTCCAAGAAATGCACTCAAGCTTTTGAGAGCCTTCGTGATTGAGTCACCCAAGCCCCGATCCTATAGTCCCCTGATTGGTCTCAACCCTTTGAGATCATGTGCGATGCATTTGATTTCACTATAGGAGCGGTTCTGGGGTAGAAGATTGACGGGAAACCCATGGTCATATACTATGCTAGCAAGACACTTGATGAGGCTCAGTGTAACTACACAGTTACGGAGAAAGAGCTGTTAGCTGTAGTATTTGCCCTCGAAAAATTTTGATCTTATCTCTTTGGTTCCCATGTCATCATCTACTCGGATCACACAGCTGTGAGGCATCTCCTTGCTAAGAAGGATGTGAATCCTTGATTAATCCGATGGATCTTAATGTTGCAAGAATTCGACCTCGAGATTCACGACAAGGCAGGAAGGCAAAACGTGGTAGCTGACCACTTGTTGCGCCATCCTTCTGAGATCATCGACCCTTCTGAACCCATCATGGAGCATTTTCCTGATGAGCACCTATTGACTATTGGTACTAGGCTTCCATGGTTTGCTGATACAGTAAACTACCTGGCATCTCCTTAGATCCCGTCTGATTGGCCAAAGGCCAAGAAAGACAAGTTGCGCTCTGATGCCAAGTACTACAACTTGGAAGACCCGTACCTTTTTCGCATAAGTGCTGACCAAATCATCTGGAGATGTGTCCCAGAGGGCGAAGTCAATGACATTCTCTCCTTCTGCCATGATCAAGCATGCGGTGGCCATTTCTCTAGGCACAAAACCGCATCAAAAATCCTCCATTGTGGCTTTTACTAGCCCACTATCTTCAAGGACGCATATAGTCACTGTAAGGCATGCAGTCATTGCCAAACTTTGGGCAACATGAGCCACCGCGACATGATGCCTTTGCAGTCGATTCTCGTATGCGAGATCTTCGATATTTGGGGGATTGATTTTATGGGTCCCTTTCCTGTTTCAGACGGCTTCAAGTACATTTTACTCGCAGTAGACTACGTGTCCAAATGGATCGAAGCCATTCTGACCCGAACCTGTGATCACAAGATCATCATCAAATTCATTCATCAGAATATCTTCTCACGGTTCAAGATTCCTCGTGCAATCATCTCTAACGGAGGGACCCATTTCACCAATGCTCAGTTCAGGTCACTGATGACCAAATACGAGGTGTCTCACCGAATCTCTACTCCTTACCACCCCCAAACCAATGGTCTAGCTGAGCTATCAAATCGGGAGGTCAAGAAAATCCTACAGGTTACTGTTCGACCTGACAGGAAGGATTGGTTGTCCCAACTTTCGAAAGCTTTGTGGGCTTATAGGACTGCCCACAAGACCCAACTAGGCATGTCTCCTTTCAGACTGGTGTACGGGAAGGCATGTCACCTTCCCGTCGAATTAGAGCTCAAAGCCGATTGGGCAGTATGGAGCTACAACTTAGATCTTTCTAAGGCTGGAACCCACAGAAAGCTTCAGATAAGCGAGATCGATGAATTACGCCTTGATGCATATGAGAACTCGCGAATCTACAAAGAGCGGGTTAAAGCCATCCATGACAAGCACATATCTAGAAAGATCTTCCACCCTGGTCAGAAGGTCCTACTCTTCGATGCTTGACTCAAACTCTTCCCTGGGAAATTGCGATCCAAGTGGGTCAGACTGTATCTTGTCCAACAGATTTTTGGAAATGGAGCCATCAAAATCAGTCCTCTCAGCCATGATTTCGAACCTTTCATCGTGAACGGTCAGAGACTCAAACTGTTCATTGATGTACCTCTACAGATTTGGCTGAGTCATCATTTATCCTCCATTCTCCCTAAGCTTATTATGCCCAGCTGATGGCGTAAAACTCAATGCTTAACAGGAGGCAGCCCGTCATTCTTTCTGAAAAACCCGAAACCTTTTCTGACACCTCTTTGCACTTTAGGTTCATCCTTTAGGATAGCCGACTCCACCTTAGGTGCTCACATCTGAGATTAGAAATCGTCCGTAACAGTCACCCCGACCCATCCACTCACCAAAATACCTATTCTAATGCATGAACCAAGCTAAATAAAAACCCTCCTAATTTACAATGAGGACATTGCAAATCTTAGGCATGGGGGGGTATGAAATTGTAAAATGAATAAAAACTCATAAGAAAAGGTTTCAACATAAAAAAAATGAAAGGAGGAAGGATTCTTGTGGATTTTACAAAAGGAGGAGAAAAAGAGCTAAATGATAAAAAGGAGCAAAAAATGAAAAAGAAAAAAGGATAGTCATTAGTAAGAAATTAAGGAATTTAACCTAAGTTCTAGACCACATTAAGGAAAAGAAAAAGGAAAGTGAACAACAACATTAGTAAGAACGCTAACCTTAGGCATTCTTGGATAGACTCCTAGTACCCATTAAGATCTAGATACTCCTCAAGAGGTTGAGGAAAACGAAAAGCTTAAGGATTAGGTCCAAGGCTTAGGAAGTATTTAGCCTCGTTAATTAACTTTTGGATTACGGGACTCAGTAACCTAAGCACCCAAATTCACACACACAGTCTAGTTCAGCAAGCATAAGTATCAAAATCATGTAGAAGCGTTCCAAATATTTTGAAAAGTCACCAAGATTAGGAGCAGTCGATCAACATAAGTTGATTTGGACGAGTTCCCGACGCGGAGAGGTGGGAAATTCCCCTCGAAGATGCGTAACATATCATCTCCTCAGTGCTTGTCTCTTAGGATATTTACATATCCTACTGGGGGCATGTAAGCACTCTGCCGGTTCAGATTCCATGGGTGGCATTATCACGAAGTGTCAATAGCCAAGGTCTGAATTCGGCATGGAACACCATGGACAGGATTATCTCAAAATCTTGAAAGCCAGGGTTCTGGGGGTTACCATGGGCGGTGCTATCTCGAAGCATCGACTGTCAGGGACCCTTGAGGATTGATGATGGGGACAAGGAATTCGATATAGATCGTGTTGTGAAGCCAATCCTAACCTAGAATTAAAAAGAAAAGAGAGAGAAAACTCTCCAAACAAATAAATCTTCTGTCTCTCTCTTACAAAACGCACTGCGAACTGAACCAAGGCTAAAATTATCTCAAGCATGGGAGATTTAACCACGAAGTGCAATAAACCTTAAGTTAGTTCCTGTAGGCCTTAAAAACCTTTTCTAAAGACTGAGGCTAAAGCTAGACAGATCTGGATCTTAGTTGGTACTAGAGTACCTTTTAGGCCTATGATTGGCATTTTGAGGTAATCAAGGATATAAGAGGAGAAGCACTTATCTAAACTTGATAAGAAATTCATGGTATAGATCAAGGGTTAAAACCTTAAAATTTTGCTAAGGGACTAGCAAAAACTAGGCATGGGGGTATGATGAGAGCCTCATCATGAACCCTAACTAGCACATTTTGATCCAAATAAGTGTACAAAAGCTCCTACAAAACCTAAGGAAAAGCCTAAATCAGAGAATTCTAAATTTAAGAATAAAATAATTCACAAGGGGTAAAACTGCAATTTTACCAATGCAGTACATAGACAGGGTGTCTAAGGGTCTAAACACAGGTCAAATGGGCTTAATTAGAAAGAAAGTGGGATGACCTGATCCAAAAAGGGTTATAGCAACTTCTAGGAATTAAATGACATTCTTTAACCCTGAAACAAACCTGCTTTAATTGACGAGGTTCCAAGAAGGATAAAAATCAACTAAACCCCCTAAAATTCATTTAAAAATATTCCCTAGGGTTTAAAACCTTCAATTTGGCCTTTGGAACCTATCTTGAACTAAATTGAGAACCATACCCAATTTTTGACCTAATTTGGGTTTTTGTGCAAATTGACTAACTAAACATGGTCAAACCAAAAATCAAACTTCACCATTGGATTCCTTAGGTCCAAATTAGGTTTGTACCAAAATTTGGACCTAAGGGAAGGCCATCTTGACCTACTTTACAAATTGGTCCTCTTGAATTACTTTTCGACCCTTATCCTTCTGAACCCTTGCATTTTGCCCCCAGCTTCTCTTTCATTCTTTGCAAAATGGTCCCTCTGTCACCCCACGCAGCTGCCCATACCACCGACGACCTTGCGCGGAGGATGGTGCCGTGTATGGTATGGGGGCTGCTCTCAGAAATGAAAGGGGGTTCCCTGCATTGTCCTCTTTCGCAGGGACCCCCTCCCATGTCCTGCCATCGCCTACTCCTCTCGTGCGAACACGCGAGAGGAATGGGTTTCCATCTCCGGCCAACTCCAGCAAGCTCTCCATGATCTCTCCTCGAGATTCTCCTCTCGCCTGCTACTATAAAAGGGACGGCAGGGCTCTCCGGTCATCTCAAGCTCGTTTTGGCCAGAGAATTCCCCCAAACTCATCCCTTCTCACTCTGGCTAGACAGCCCGACGCTTCTGGTGACCCTTCCCCCTCCCCCTCGTCGCTCTCCTGCCACACCTACAGTAGAGTTCACTCCGCCTCATCCTCCCACGCCAGGCCGCACCAGCTGGCGCCTTCCAGATCCCCTCCTTGTCGCCGTTACCCCCTCTAGGCATCTTCATCTCTGGCGTCGGTAGGCACGCGCCGAGTGCCTCCTCCCCCCCCCATCGTCAGTTAAGTAGGTGAAACTCTTCCCCTTACTCTCTCTTTTATTTTCCCCTATTTTATTTTCTATTTCCATCCACTGACCACCACTATCCATCAGCACCTTCTCCATCTCCAGCCACCCTCCAGCGAGGCATTCCTGCCGTTCCACACCTCCATCTGCCTCGCCAATCACCCCTTAAGCACCGCGACACCGCACTGACACTAAATCCGCAGTCCACTCACCACGCCACATCTCCAGAACACCCCCTGAACACACCCACTCTCACGCACACAGTGTACCCTAGGCATGCGCACTCCGACCTTCCCACTCCACGCCGACCTTTGCACTGTCTTCGCAGTGCTCTGGTGAAGCTCACCAAATGTTTTGACGAGGCCGCGAGGCCGTTTTAATGTTTTTAGGACCCAGGTGCTCACCGCCATTATCGAGTGAGTGAAGCTTGCTCTGGAGCTTCACCCAGGTCTCCTCACTCCAGGCAACAGGTCCCAAGTCGCACGGAATCTCTTCGTGTACAACCTTAGCCAAGCAATTGGCACTGCCGCCCCACATAGCTGCTACAATCAAGAGGCAAGGTCTGCTGCAGGCACGCGAGAAAGAGCGGTGAGCATTAGTCCCACCTCGGTAAGTCACAAAGCGCGTGAGTGCTTTATATTGATTTTGTGCTATTGCTGTGTTGCCTCGAATACACTGGGGTGAGGTCCCTCCTCACCTATTCACAGTGCCTTGTCAGTGAGCTCATCACGTAGATCCAGTGCCCCGACCCGACTACCCCCACTCCTGATCACTCCTCGCACCACACCCACGCCGGTGTGGCTGGACCCGGGCGCGCGACCCAACCCGATTACCCAGCTCTGGGAGAGCATACCAAAGAGAGATTTAGAGAGAGAGACGTGGGAAAGGGTAGGGGTAGGTTTTGCATGTGTGCAGGGAGCAGTTGAAGAAGAGAAGAAAGTGCGGGCAGTGAGGACTTAGCCGCAAAAGCGAAGAAGAAAGAAGAAGGTGAAGGAGAAGCCACAGCAAGGAAGAAAAAGGAAGCCAAGGAAGAGCTGCTGAAGAAGAAGGCAGAGGCACTGTAGCAACAGCACCGATAAGGCGTCCGACTCGAAGAGCAGATTTCCAGAATAGGGAAAGAGTGAAAGGGAAGAAGGAATGAGCTGCTGAAGAAAGAAGAGGAAGAAGAGAAGACAAGCAGAAGAAGAAGAAAAGCTGAAGCCAAGCAGAGCCAAGGAAGGAAAAGAAGAAGAAGCCAAAGCACTGTAGAAACAGAGCGGAAGGAGAGGGGAGGAGAAGAAAGAAGGAAAAGTCGCAGCAGAGGAGAAGAAGAAAGAGAAGGCACAGTAAGAGAAAGAGAAGAAGCCAAGAGAAGGAAGGGAAGGAAAAGAGAAGAAGAAGAAAAAGAAAAGGAGTTTTTGCTCATTCTCTCTCTTAATTTTTTGTAAAATAGTATATAGTCAATTGTGAATTCATATGTTTCTAGAATGACGTGTGCTCCCTAAGTTCGACCTCAGGATATTTTAAAATCTCGAGTAATAAATAAATTAAAGTGATAATCGTCTTTCATAATACTGCAACAAATACATCATTAAAACCCAAAGGACGAGACCAAACACTGGAGAATAGTAATCAGACATGATTCCTGATCAGGTGTGAGTCTAGAGTTGATAATCACAGGAAACGTATGATTAGAACCCAAAAAGACGTACTTCAGATGGTCAGGAAGAGGCTTGAGTTTCAGAATAGGGTTATCAGCAATAGCGGGCGGTTTGGGGTGTGTGTCAGGAGCAAGGGAAGGAGTTATGGGTGTATCTAGGTTAGGTTCGGACTCCTCTGATTGCAAGTTTTGATCCTCTTGTGGTTGATCGAAAGTAGTTAGGTTATTCTCAATATATGGATTGTCAACTACAGCCTTGATGTCACATATTTGTTCCATAACGCCGCAATTAATCCCTTGTTGGGCCTTAAAGATGTCAATCTTTAGTGTTTGGTTCCTGAATTTCAGTTCAATTTGGCCCTCCTCACAATTTATGTTGGCCCTAGCAGTAGCCAAAAAGGGCCTCCCTAGTATAATTGGTGTATCCCTCGGATTTTCTGGAGCGTCCATATCCAAGACTACAAAATCCATCGAGAAATAGAAATCCCGCACCTTAAAAATGACATCCTCAAGAACTCCTTTAGGTGACTTAATAGATCGGTCAGCCAACTGTAATGTCACCTTTGTTGGTTTAAGCTTAGATTCCTTAAGGTGGTCAAGTAGGGATGTAAGTATTATGTTTATGGAGGCTTTTAGATCTAATAAAGCTCTGTCAAATTGGGTATCACCAATGGTACAAGAAATCAGGGGTGTACCTGGGTCTTTTGCCTTAGGTGGGAGTTTGCCTAAAATTACAGAGCTGGATTGCTCTGACAGTACAATTGGACTCCCACTTTCGGTTCGCGACTTACGCTTAGGTGTACACACGTGTTTCAGAAATCATGCGTAAATCGGTACGTGGTGGATTGCATCCATCAACGGGATGTTTATATGGACCTGTTCAAAGAGCTTGACCAGGTCATCCTCAGGTGCCATGGGTTTGGTTGTCCTCTTTCCCTAGGTCAAGGCCTCAGGAAATGGAACCTTTGATGGTTCCTCTAGAATAGGGCCCGGTTCTTGATCCGGGACAGGGGTATCTTGGATGACTATCCTAAGGCTTGGGTTAGTACTACCAGGCTAAAAGTGGGTTGGGTAAGGTGGGTCTTGTGTTGCTTTGCCACTACGGGTTGTAACATAATTCAGTCCTACTTGGTTTTTGATTGGTGTCGGTAAAATAGGTGGTTGCTGCTAAAATCCTGCATATGATGTCGAAGCTTCCATATCGTCGGGTGATTGAATAGAAGGGGCTTGATAAATCATGTGGGCTTGGCTCGGATTTGGGTTCATAACGTGCCTCTGGTTCGGCAAGTTATTCAAATTTGGCAGAGGTTGTGAAAGAAGTGTGCCAGGTTGGCGGGAATTTGCATTTGGGCGCGTTGATTGCAAACCAATGTGATCTCATCCTTATGCTATTTTTGCATAGCCGCATTTGTCTTCTGAATGTCAGCCAGAGTCAGAAGGATAAGAGTCATTTGATCTATTTGAGTTGGCCTGGATTGATAGGTGGGGTTGCGTCGAGGCTGAGGCTGAGGCAGCTGATATGGACGAGGAGCTTGTGGGCGGGGTTGATATGGTGGTCTTTGATTCTGATTATTTCCCGCCCACAGGAAATTGGGATGATTAGGCCATCCAGGGTTATAGGTATTAGAGAATGGGTCATTTTGGATGGTGTTGAGATCCTCGCAGGTTTGAGGAACCTCAGGAAAGTCAGAGTATGAGGGTTTAGAGTTCCCCCAACTAGAGTAGGTTGGATCGGAGTTTCCTCTGGTCCTAGAGTCAGATGGGAGTGGATACGAGTCAATCCCATGAGAAGATCGGTGATAGATGTTATGCATAGCTTCCCTCCCAGAAGGGGGCTGTGCAAATGGGTTTTGGTCAGAGGTGGCTCGCTGCAGATGTCGAGTCATCTCGTCTACCTTCCTCTCAATGATAGAAACCTTGTCCAATCGACTGACCATCAATTCCAAGTTGATGGATGCGGACAGGCCCTACGTCTCATGTGCTCCCCTTGGATTTGTCGATGCACGGGCATTCGTTCGGTCGAATAAGCCCATGGAGTCATTATTGATGGAGTTCTCGCACATATTCTTAAGAATCTCCTGCACAGTATCTTCATGTTGACCCATGATATTTCCTCTGCAGGTTGCATTGATGAATAAGCAGATATCTTCATGGAGTCCCTGGTAAAAAGACTGGACTTGTTCCCATTTAGGAACTCCGTGATGGGGGCACTTTCGCATGAGGTGTAGGAAACGGTCCCATGCTTCATGAAGGGGTTCTCTAGACTGCTTGGTGAAGTGTGTGATCTGGGGTCGTAAGGCATTCATCCGACCAACTGGGAAGAACTTTTTCAAAAACTCGGATTGTAGTTCAACCCATGTGTTGATTGGACGCGTTTGAGTAAGATACCAGTGAGCTGCTTTGTCCATGAAAGAGAAGGAGAACATCTTCATGAGAAGAATATCCCGATTTTGTACATCTAACGCGAAGGTCTGGGCCAGATGCTTGAGTTGTTTGATGTGCTGGAAGGGATCTTCGAAATTAAGCCCATGAAACATAGGAATAACATGAATTAGGTTGGGCTTGAGTTTAGAATCAGGACCTCCAACCGGGATTTGGACTTGAGGTTCGATCGCAACTGCATCGGGATTATAGTGATCTCGCATCATAAGATGCTGCGGCGGGTTTACAAAGGCTTGAAATAAATCATTAAGGCGCTGAAGTTGGTTCTCAAGGTTATTCTCTTCTTCTACTGGTTGTGCCATGATGATGGAAGGAGAATTTGATTCAGATGAACCAGAGATGTCTATGTGGTGGGGTTGCTGCACAAACACAGATGTCAAGGCCTGGCCTTGGCGGGAGTGAATCACTAAAGGAGGCCTCAAGGATAGTTTTAAGGACCTCCTCCCATACATGCACCGATGGTTTGGACGAGAGTAGAATGTGATGGACCCAATCAAGACACCCAAAAATTTTGGATGACTATAGATGTTCAGGGCAGATGATACCCCTTAGTTAGAATGCCGTCCACCTGAGAAATACCTAGGTAGCCAGAGAGGGAGAGTCCCTCAAAGATCCCTACATGGTAGAGCACCCCCACGAGTTATAGGGTTTCCCCCACCCGATCTCTCTTGTCATTGATGTTCCATGTAGACCAGAATGTGGATTTTGACCTCTTAAGTCTACTATTTTTAGTTAAGAGCAAGGTGCTTAAGATTCCACTTGAACTTTAGATGTATTGAGTGCAAAAGTGACCTAATTTTAAGGTTGGTTGACCCAACAAGGGGGTCAGCTTCACCTATTTGTCCTTTGAGAAGTTTTAGGTCCTTTCTTTTAGGATTCAGGTGAGATTAAGAGCCTAAATTTTAGGGTTTTCTTGAATAAGTCTTTTCAACCAAGGCTTAGGCACACCTCCTTTTGGAGAGTTGATTCTCGCTTATGAAGGTGTCTCTAAAATCCTAAATTGAAATCCTTAATTTGTCTCTAATCTTGGTCAAATTTAGTTTGCCAAAATATGGTATCCAGGGCTCAATCAAGAAGGTGGTTGCCCTAGTTACCTTAAATGGGTGCACAAATCAATATTGTTGTTGAAATCAAATCAGGCAACTTTGGTGAATTAGCTAGAAATGGAAAGCAGGTAGCCCTAATTGATTTTATCTTTTTTCTTTTCCTTTTCAAAATGAAGGGCTTAAGAGAAAGAGATTAATCAGAAATTACTTGCCCTGGGTGTGTTTGATGTGCGGCTATCTTTCGTTGAATCTTCTCCCCTGAAACAACCATAATAAAATAGATATATCAAGTTAATACCAAATCAGCAATTGTAATCAGGATTTCTAAATCACCCATTGGTCCCCGGCAATGATGCCAAAATGTTTGCAGCACTTGATCAAGTTTTAAAAAGGTCACGTTGTAGTATAGTCGAAAAAGAGTTCAAAACAAATACAATTTATTACTCGAATTTTAAAGTCTGAGGTCGAACACAAGGAGCAAATTAGGGTTTAGAAATCAAGATCACAACTTGATAATTTAAAAGAATGTAATATGCAATGAGATCAATGTTATAGTGCAAAAAGATAGGAATAAATGTAAGCACAAAATATTAAAGAAATCAATGTATATATGAAGCTCTAAATTGGATGTCTGATTTGTGAATTAGATGCCTTAAAATGATGATGCTACAGTACTTGACTCTTTCATTTCTTCTTCTTCTCTTGTTCTTCTTTCTCTATCTCTGACAGCTACCTTCAATCTTCTTCTTTCTTTCTCTTCTTTATCTTCTTCCTTTGCCTTTCTCTTCCTTTTTCTCTTTTGATTTTGTCTTCAGCTTCCTATCCTTAGACTTTCTCTTCCTCTGCCTTCTTCTCTCTCTCGATTGCCTTCAACTTCTTCTTCCTTTAGTTCCTTCCTTCTCTTTTCTTTCTTTCTCTGCCTTCCTTGCTCTTTCCTTCAGCTCCTTCTTCTTCCTTCCTTCTTCGCTAGCTTCCTTTCCTTAGCTTCTCTTCGACCTTGTCTTCTCCATCCTCTTCCTTTGGCTTGGCTTCACCTTTCCCTACAGAGCAAAACCTACCCCTACCTGCGCGAGCTCTCTTCTCTATTTTCTCTCTTAGGTTTGCTCTCCCAGAGCCACCGCTTCTCGGGTAATCGGGTCGGATACATGCCCGGGACCAGGTCCACCGACGTGTAATGGTGGGCGAGGTGTGCGGTCGAGTTAGGTCACCAGGTCCGTATGGTGTGATCACGGACGAGGCGTCGGGTCGGGTGAGAGGGGACCTCACCCCGTGAGTTGGAGGTGAATAGCCTTATGCAGAAATTCCTTTTATGCGGGTGCAGCACTCCACCACTTTCCGAGGTGGGACTAACTTCCCACCCTCTTTCATGTGCGCCTACAGCCGAGTGTCTTCGTTCGATTGCAACTGCTGTGTTGGCTCTTGGCTTCAATTGGTCACCTGGAGATGTTTGCGAGAGTGTCCCGCACAGCTTGGGACTGTGTCATGGAGTGGGTACGGCCTATGGAAGCATGCAAGGAAGCTTCAGGCGGTGCGTCAATGGCGGTGAGCCCCTAGACCTAAAATCACACAAACAGCCTTGCAACCATGTTAAAAGCCTTAAGGAGCTTTGCCAAGGTGCGGCGAATGTGCAGAGGTGGTCGGCGTGGTGTGGGACTACCTGAGGGAGTGTGCCTAGGGCACACTGCAGACGTGTGTGTTGGTGTGTTCGGGGGTGCGTTTGGGTGAGTGGCGAAGTGTTGTGAGTGGGGGCTTATGTTCAGTGAGTTAGGGCGGTGCTTATGGACTGGTCGGCGAGGAGGGAGGTGGTCTGTGGAGGTGGAGTGAACTCACCGTAGTGGTGGCCGGAGGTGAAGGGGATGATGGTAGTGGAGTGCAGCAGTGGTTGTTTGAAGGAAATAAAGCAGGAAGAGAATGTAGAGAGTGAAAGAGATTTATTTGGGAGTGAAGAGACGAAGGGGGAGGTGATGCGAAAAGTCACATGATTATAAAAGCGGGTTTTTAATGTCGTTGTAACATGCGAATTCACATACGTTTTTAAATTTATATCCTAGATAGGGGAGTATCTAGGGTCATCCAAGGAGACCAAATGTTTGCAAAATTAATTCTCTTGCTTACAAAATAGATCTCAACTCTCTCTTTGGTATTTTAAATAGGTAATTTTTTTTTGTTTTGAAATGACGAGGGCAAAATGCGAATTGTTGCGGAAATTACTAACACCTATAATTACTTAACTAAAACTTAAGAGATAGATATATCCTCTTCATAAGCTCACTCTAGGCAAGTGGAGGCCTAGAGTAATTAGGAAGTGCTAGAACAAAAACAACAATTGCAATAGAAAGTAACAAGAAGGCAATTTGATTAACTAGAATCTATGTTCTTTTCCAGGACAAGTAGAGGAATGCTTCTACTAGAAATGAAAAAATCTAAAAGCAGTAAAAGAAACACAAATCCTCTTGTAAAATTTGGTGAAGAAGGGAGTCGTCTTGCCCCAAGCCTAGCTGCCCCTTGGCTTGAAAAGAGGGCCTCCTTCTTCTCCTTCCTTGAGAGCTCCTCCAAGGTGGATGCTACCACCTTCAATGCTCTCCAAGGGGTGGGCATGCACCACCCTCAAAAGCTCCTCCAAGGTGGCATGGGCCACCTTCAAGATCTCCTCCAAAGATCTTCCTTGCTTGGCTTCTCCTTTGGCTGGAGTGGCTCAAGGGAGAATGGAAGAGGGGAAGGCACCAAAGGGACAGAATATCCCCTTAATCTTCTTCTTCTTCTCTCTTGGGCGTGGGTGCTAGGTAGAATATGAGAGTGAATTTGCTAGCAAAGGATGGTTTGAATGGTGGTGGGTAGTGGTCTTTTTATAGGGTAGGATGAGGGGTTATGGTGCCTCTTGAAATGGAGGGCTAAGATGGGAGGATGGAGGTGGTTAGATGATTCTAGGGTTAAGGATGGTTGGTGCCAACTAAGGGGTGTAAGGGGGGTAGTTAGGGTTGGTCAAGAGGCATCTAGAAGGTGGGATTATGTGGAGGGTGGAGATGGGTTTAAGGGGAGATGTGTGGTGGAGATGAAGGGGATTTTTGGAGGGAAAAATGGCGCCAACAAGGGGGTAGTTAGGGTGGTTTTGGCACCACTTTTACGTGCCTCTTGAAGCTAGTGGGTAGGCTAGGTTGGTGCCAAGTAGGGTTAGCTTATGTGGAGCTTAGGTGGAGATAGTTGGTGGAGTTGTTAGGTAGGGTTTTTGGGTGGTACAAGCCGAGGAAGCTGGAGCATAGCTAAGCTAAGCTAAGCTAGCTTAGCTAATGGTGGAGTAGAGGAGGAGGTGTTGGAGCTAGGGTTTGGAGGGAGGAGCTGGTTCTGAAGAGTCCGGAGCTGAAGTGGAGCTGGCAGCTGCTGAATAGGTCAACATGGGGCTACTCCAGTTGGCTTAACTTGCTACTTCTTTGCTAGCTACTAAGCTAAGCTAAAGTAAGCTGGCTTCTGTTGAATGGAGCTGAGGTGAGATAGGTCTGGTGCTCCCGGGGAGGATTGAGCTGTTTGAGACAGCTAAGGTAGCTTAGCTCAATTAGCTTGAGCTAAGCTAGGTCCCCGGGAGCTGGACTTGAGCTTCCTGAGCTGGGATGAGTTCTTCTTCAGCTAGCTGGAGTTGAGTGGAGCGAGATGTAGCCGGATCTGAGCTAGGGTGAACTCCAATCAACTCAACTGAGCTAGCTAAAGCTCCCTGTGGACTAGTGGGAGCTACAATGAGCTAGACTCAACTAGGTTGAGCTGGATCTGAGCTGACTTGAGCTAGGGTGAGCTTAAGATGAACTCTCTTGAGCTGCCATTCAGCTGAGATTAGCTGAATGGAGCTGGGATGAGCTAACCCTAGTTCAAGTGAGCTAGGTTCCAACTGTGGTGAGCTGGATCAAGGTGAGTTCCAGCTAGTTTGAGCTCCTCTTTCACCATTTGCCTTCTTGAGTGCTAGGATTTTAGGGATCTGTATATCTATTCATCCTTGATACTGACAAAAATACATTAAAACAACAAAAGAAAATGCAATGCATGCCTAACCTAGTTAATGCCTAAATGTAGCCCAAAAACCCATTTGCGGAGTAAAATCCTAAGAGCTAGATTTGTTTTAATGCATAAGAATGATGTTAAACTAGCATTTATCACACCCCCATGCTTATCTTTTGCTAGTCTCTTAGCAAAACTTCAATTTTTTTGGAAAATGGAATTTTTGGGAAATCTAATTTTTTTCTACTTTTGAGGAGAAAGAGATTAAGGGACCTTGGTTGAACTAAACATAGGAGGTACAGGATTTGTAAGAGATAAACATTAGGATTTGTTTCGGATCTAACCATTAGACAAAATGGGATCAATATATCCTCCAGAAAATTCACAAATTAACCTCTTGTTAATTTAGATGACTTGAAATTTTTTTTTTTAGGATTTCTCTAGCTCATGAATCTGATTCGCAACTTGCAAAATCTTTTAAAACCTTGTGTCCGTGCCTGTGAAAAGCCAACATTTATAAGGGCGTGCTAATTAATTTATTATTACTATTTTTTTTTCTCCCCCATGCTTATTTTTAGCTTAGTCTTACAACAGATGTGTCATGATCATAATTCCCGTTACCAATCCTTGAGGGGGCTCTGGCACTAGTACTTCGGGATAGCACTATCCATGACACCACCCAGGAGCTCACAACCCCAAAGCACAATGCGGTGTAAAGGGGCGCTCCAAGCAAACTCAAGCTCTTGCTCTGACACTATAGGTAGAGCACCATCCAAGACACTTGAGCTACTAAAATGCGCTTTAATGCTCCATCTAAAGATATGAAATATAGATATGGAGCAGGGTCGAGGCTGTAACATGTTGACATCGCATCTTCAAAGGAGGCATTTTCCTCCTTCTTGGCGGTGGGAACTCAAACCAATGATCTACTTCATACTTTTACTAAGTCCAAACAAGGGGGGTTTTCTAATTTTTAGTTGTTTTTTAAGTGTTGGCTTGTGTGTGAAAATTGACACAAGAAGTTCCTCAAGAAATGCAAGTTTTTGAATCAGAGACTAAGCCAAATACTTTTCATATTACAAAATAGGATCAAGTTACCTAAACTATCATGAGTTCAGGTGAAATTTTAGAGAAGGATATCTGATCTAGTCTAAAAATAGACCTTGAAATTCTAATGATCAGATTTGCATCCTCATCCCTAGTTTGTTAAAGATTAAATCCCATTGTACCCAAAAGTAAATTTTTTTCAACCTAAGTCCCTATTTCAAAAATTTTTCCCCAAAAAGTTTTCAACATTTTTATTTTTTATTTTGGGTATGCAAGCAGGAAAATAAAATAACTAAAGAAAAATGCATGTTTCAAGATTTTCAAAATCCTAAATCGATCGTCAAATTTTAAAAACTCCTCCCCATGCTTAAGATATGCTATGTCCTCATGCATTAGGAGGGAAAAGGGATCACCTTAGTGAAGAATGGTCGGGTTTATGATGATCAAAACCTGGAAAAAGAAGAAAAAGGGAAAATAGGAAAAGAAATGATGGGTTACCTCTCATCTAGTGTTATCTTTTACGCCATTCAGCCGGGCGTAGTGTGCATTAGTGATCAAGGGTGGCTAGCTCAGTAAAATTAAAAGATTCAGATGGAATTTTAGGCGTATGATCAAAATAGGGCTTTAAACGTTGGCCGTTGACTTGAATGGTTGAATTAGTTTTTGGATCAAAAAGATCAACAGTGCCATATGGATATATTTTATGGACAATAAAGGGGCCGGTCCATTTAGATTTTAATTTGCCAGGAAAAAGACGTAATCTTGCATCGAAAAGCCAAATGCGTTGATTAACATCAAAGTATTTTCGAATAATATATTTATCGTGAAATTTCTTTGTTCGATCTTTATAAATCTTTGCATTTTCATAGGAAAAATTACGTAATTCTTCCAATTCAGTTAATTGTAATTTTCTATGGATACCGACGTCAAATAAATCCATGTTGAGTTATTTTATTGCCCAAAAAGCCCTATGTTCTAGCTCTACCGGGAGATGGCATGCCTTTCCAAAAATCAGACAGAAGGGAGACATGCCGAGCGGGGTTTTAAAAGCGGTATGATAGGCCCATAAAGCGTCATCTAATTTGGTGGACCAATCTTTATGGTCGGGCATGACCATCTTTTGTAAAATATTTTTAATTTCTCGGTTAGAAACTTCAGCCTAGCCATTTGTTTGGGGGTGATAAGGTGTGAAAATTTTATGATTAACCCCATATTTAGAAAGAAGGTGACGGAATTGTGAGTGGGTGAAATGTGAGCCTCCATCACTGATAATGGCTTTTGGTATGCCGAATCTTGAGAAAATATTTTTCTTAAAAATTCAACAACCACACGATGATCACTAGTGCGAGTGGGTATTGCTTCTATCCATTTTGAAACATAGTCGACTACGACTAATATATATAAATACCCACCAGAGTTGATGAACGGTTCCATAAAGTCGATGCCCCAAACATTAAAAATTTCAACCTCTAAAATAGGATTAAGGGGCATTATATCCTTCCGAGTCATGTTGCCGATGCTCTGGCAACGCACACAGGACCGAACAAAGTCATGAGCATCATTGTGCAAGTTGGGCCAATAAAATCCCACATTAAGGATTTTAGCTATAGTTTTCTTGCCCGAAATGTGTCCGCCACGGGCCATTAAGTGACAATGTGTCAAAATATCATGGATTTCATAATCGGGTACACATCGTCGAATGACCTAATCGGCACAAATGCGGAAAAGGTCGGGCTCCTCCCAAAAATAATATTTAATATCAGCAAAGAACTTATCCTATTTTATTTTTGGCCAATCAGCGGGGATTCGTTCTATTGCTAAGTAGTTTGTGATGGGTGCAAACCAAGGGAGGGTTGTAGCATCTAAAATGCTTTCATCGGGGAACTGATTTGGCGGGGTCATTATGTCATTCGTCATAAGATGAGCGAGATGGTTGGCCACTACATTATGCGATCCCACCTTATCCTTGATTTCTAGGTCAAATTCCTGGAGCAGCAGAATCCAACGGATAAGGTGGGGTTTCACATCTTTCTTTGTCAGCAAATATTTAATTGCTGAGTGGTTAGTATACACAGTGACATGTGACCCCAACAGATAAGATCTAAATTTTTCTAAGGCAAATACAATGGCAAGAAGTTCCTTTTCAGTAACCGTGTAATTCCATTGTGCATCATCAAGAGTTTTGCTAGCATAATAGATCACAACAGGCTTCTTGCCAATTCTTTGCCCAAGAATGGCCCCTACAGCAAAATCTGAGGCATTTGTCATTAATTCAAAGGGATTATTCCAATCAAGTCCCTGCAATATTGGTGCCTCAGTAACCTCCTTCTTTAACCTCAAAAAACTCTCCAGGCACTTATCATTAAAATCAAATGGCTGGTCTTTAGTGAGAAGCTGACTTAAGGGCTTGGAGATTTGGGAAAAATTTTGTATGAATCAACGGTAGAACCCCACATGACCCAAAAAGGATCTGATCTATTTGACAATAGTGGGTGGTGGGAGCTTAGATATAGCATCTATTTTTGCTTTATCTACCGCGATTCCTTGTTTTGAAATAACATGGCCCAAGACAATACCTTCTTGGACCATGAAATGACTTTTTTCTCAACTGAGGACCAGATTAACTTCTATGCATTTTTGGAGAGTTCATTCAAGGTTTTTGAGATAATGGTCAAAAGAATCTCCAAAAATAGAGAAGTCATCCATAAAGACATCTAAATATTCACTTAACAGGTCTGAAAAATTGCAAGCATGCATCTTTGAAAAGTCGTAGGTGCATTGCAAAGACCGAAGGGCATCCTTCGGAAAGCAAAGGTTCCGAAGGGGTAGGTGAAAGTTGTTTTGTCCTGGTCCTCAGGATGAACCTCTACCTGATTATAGCCGAAACAATCATCCAGAAAATAGTAAAAATCCCGTCCAACTAACCACTCCAAGATTTGATCAATAAAGGGGAGAGGGAAATGATCCTTCTTGGTGGTAGTGTTTAATTTTTGGTAATCAATACACACGTGCCAAGAAGAAGCGGTTCGAGTGGCTACATTCTCCCCATTATCATTAGTGACAATTGTTGGTTTAGCCTTTTTGGGCACAACTTGTGTTGGACTAACCCAGGAGCTGTCAGAAATGGGGTAGATGATATCAGCATCCAGCCACTTAATAATCTCCTTTTTTACCACCTCCTGCAAAACAGGGTTCATGCGCCTTTGTGGTTGGCGGGAGGGGTGAGAATCATCCTCTAAATATATACAATGCGTATAATAGGACGGATGAATACCCTTAAGATCAGAAAGGGTCCAGCCAATAGCTTTTCGATATTTACTCAAAACCTAGATAAGTTTGTGCTCTTGTGCCCCCGTAAGTCTAGAATTTATAATCAGGGACAGGGTCTAATTAAGACCCAGGAAGACATATTTAAGGGAGTCGGGAAAAGGTTTTAATTCCAATTGTGGGCCCGGCTCTGAAAGAGTTTCTGCTTTGTGGGCTAGTGGTGAGGTGAGAGTGAAAGGGTCAGATGGAAGGTTAGTTGGACGTGTGGTTAGGGTGGAAGGGTGAGAAGAAGTCGATTGTTCAGCAACCGTATTGATGGCAAAATAGGAACCTAAATGGGAAATCTGCAAAGTTTCCTCCATAATATTTT
The DNA here is from genome assembly GCA_037157565.1 of Thalassia testudinum. Classification (NCBI taxonomy): domain Eukaryota; kingdom Viridiplantae; phylum Streptophyta; class Magnoliopsida; order Alismatales; family Hydrocharitaceae; genus Thalassia; species Thalassia testudinum. The sequence continues at coordinate 20,231,208 of JAZHRO010000062.1, forward strand.
CTATTTCTGAATCTGAATCATCAAAGAAATCCAATTCTTGGAACCGCCTAGAAGCTAGAAAAATGTCTAGGGTTACAGATTCACCGCCGCACATGATCTTCATCTTTCTAGAATCACAATCAATATTTGCACAGGCGGTGGCTAAGAATGGTCTTCCAAGAATAATGGGGGCAAACTTTAGTGCTTCTGGTACCTCTATGTCCAGGACTAAAAAGACTACCATGAATAGAAAATTTTTGACCCGGACAAGAACATCCTCAACAATTCCCCTTGGTTTAATTGTAGATTGGTCAGCTAATTGGAGAGTAACCTCAACAGGCTTTAATTCACCGATCTTAAATTCCTCAAAAACAACTGTGGGGATAAGATTAATTGAGACACCGAGATCCAGCAAAGCTCGATCAAATGAGGTATCATTAATGATAACTTGAATTTGGGGGCACCGGGATCTTTTCTCTTAAGAGGTAGTCGACTCTACACAACTGAGCTGACTGTCTCTGGAAGGATCACCTTTCCTAAATTTCTGGGCTACCTTTTCGTAGTACATAAATCTTTTAGGAATTTTGCATAGGTAGGAATGTATTTAATGGCATCTAGGAGAGGGATATTAATTTCTACTTGCCCAAATAAATCCATTAATTCCTTCTCAGTAGGATCAGATTTCTTCTTTTTCTTATTTGAAGAGTGGAGGGCTTGTGGAAATGGAGCAAGGTTTCCCTGGTTTGCATTAATTGGTTCCTGAACAATAGGAGGGGGAGATAGGGAAGAGTTAATCTGTGTTTCATTAAAGCGAGTTTCTTTAACAGGAAGGGGATTGTGAATGGTTTTCCCATTCCTCAAAGTAACTGCATTTGCAGTCTGGTTGTTTCTAGGATGAGGACAGGAAGCCTGACTATTATTGAAACTCGGTGGATGCTGAGGTGCTGGTTGAATGGGTTGATTGGGATATCCACCTTGGAACTGATTCCTTTGATTATTTGGGTTGGGCATGGGTTGGGAAGGTAAATTCCCAATAGGTCGATGATCAGGAGTAACCTTAACTTGGTGTTGCAAGTTGGTAATCATGCGGGTTACTTCTATCATTTGAGTCTGCATTCCTTGTAGAGTTTTCATGACTTGATTATTAATGTCGTCCTGGGATGGTCTAGGTTGATACATAGGTTGACCATAATTCCCAAAATAGTTTTGTTTGGGAAAAGGAATTGGGTTCGGGTTTTTCCAAGAGTGATTCGGGTTAGTCCTTTAGTTTTGATTGGAAGTGTTGGAGGGGTTTCTAAATTGCTCCTGGAGAGCATAAATATTTTTCGAGGTGGGATCAAAAATATTTTCATCACAATTCCCGATCAAATCTTGTGGGAAATCAGCCGAAAATTGCTGGCTAGTAGATGTGGCATCAATGTTGTGTAGATTTTCTCTTTGGAGAATATGTGGGGGTTTAGTGTGTGGAGAGTGAGCGTGTGGAGCTTGTTTATTTATGAGCTTTTCTTCCATTTTCTTTTGGTGAATTTGCATCTGGTCCAGTCATTGAGCTAACATGTATAGATCATCTTGAGTGACTAGAACAGAGGTGGATTTGGAGTCAATTTCATGGACTCTGTGTCTGGGGTTTTGTGATCTACCAAAAGTGTCCATTGAAGTCATGTTAAATGAGTTTTCACTCACTTCTTCAAAGAGGAGATAGGAACTTTCGGCATCTTTGTTAAGAAAATTGCCTCCACATGAGGCATCCACAAATCGTTTCAATTGATCTTCTAATCCATGATAGAAGATCTGCACTAACTGCCATTGTTAAATTTCATGGTGGGGACAACTTCTTAAAAGTTCCTGAAATCTTTCCTAGGCTTCATGGAGGGGTTCACCAATTTTCTGTTGAAAGGTCGTTATGAATCTTCTTAATGCATTCGCTTGACCGATCGGAAAAATATTTTTAAGAAAAGCACTTTTTAATTGGGGCTAGGTGGTAATAGGGCGCCCAACCATTCTAAACCAATGAGATGCTTTGTCTTTATGAGAGAGAGGAAAAAGTCTCATTAACCACATGTCTTCCTGCACATTGCGGGAACGAGTGGTTTGAGTGAGGACAGTTAATTCCTCGAGATGACAAAAAGGGTCCTCTCTTGGAAGACCATGAAAATGTTTGGAAGGATCATAGAAATCCTTAAGAGGAACGACAGGTTGTTGGCAGGGTGGTGGATTTTGTCCTTGGTTAGCTAGGTTCATGACAGTCCTAGCTAAATCTTCTTAATTTTGTTGTAGTCGAACCAAATGGTCGACCATTAATGCAAAGGGATTTGGATTTTGAGTTATAATTGGAGGGCCACAGGGCCCAGCTGGTATTTTTGGTTGCTCCAAGTTAGGGAGGTGAGGGAGGGTGAAGTCAGCTTGTGGGTCGACTGACAGGTTAGAAGTGGAAGCAGAAATTTTTTGCCGGCTTCCTAGGTTTTCCATTTTTTTAGAAGAGGAGGGGGAACAAAACAATGACTTTCTGCTGCGGGGCCAAAATCATATGGTCCCTCAAGGTGTGGTTTTTGGGATCGTCACCCATGCATGCACTGTTTGGGAAGAATTGGAGAGGAGGTGAAGAGAAAGAGATGAGAGAAAGTGTGCAATTCAAACAAACAAAGCTAAACCTAACTTAAGTGTGACTCCCTAACAATAAACCTAAGACTTGGTCTACGTAGGAAATAAATAATCAATAGTGAATACCCGTTCTATCAACAAATCTAGCCAAGTTGCTTAAGGGGAGGTTTGGGCCCAAACGTTTCCCAGGGAAAGCCATAGGTGCTTGTACAAACCTGCGCCTGGTCATTTGATGTGGCCCCTCAGCTTGAACACCAGATATAGATGACAGAATTGGTATGAACTAAAGAAGACTTAAGACCTATATAGCAAGCCAACGTTGATGAAGCCTTAAGGGTCAAGTTGCTATGGATTTTAGTTAGATCTAGGATACTATAGTGCACACGGAATGTGGAGGGCATTAATTGGGTTGTTGCCCTGTTATTTCAATTTTTTTTTGTGTGTGTGCAGGAATTGGAGAGTGGTTCCAATTAAAAAGCAAGTTGTCACACAATTTCTTGTATTTTTGTCTTTTAGGATTTGATTTAATTAAATGTGTTATGGGATTTTTCTTTTTAAATTTTCAAACAAGTTTGAAACTCCACAATAAAAAGAAAAGTAAGTTGTATCGGTGATGGTTAATTTCCGTTAATGTGAGTCTCTGAAAAGAAAGAAGAAACCCTAAGTCAATTATCCCTAAGACAAAAAATTACTACCAATGAATTATTTTTAGGCTTTCTATATTAAGTAGTGGTCCAAACAAGTCAAATAAAGCCACTACCTTCAATAAAATCAAACAAGGATTCCATAAAATATTTTTGTAAGATTTTAGGAATTTGTTTGATAATTGTTTTGAATTTTTCCTTGTACTAGTGTCAAAGTCCAAAAATGATACCTGTGGGTATTTATACTTTTTAGTATTACCACTGACCTCATAAAATTATGATGATTTTATATGATGTGTAAAATTTCACAAAGATTCCAGAAAGCTAAATTTCAAAAAAATTGGATGAGTATAAAAATTATAAAAATTCATGGATAGTAGTAAGACAGGAAGATTAGAGGGTGTGACCCCTCTACAGTCCACGAATTTCTAAAAATTAAATACAAAGAAAATTGATATGAAATTTGGAAAAAATGTTCCTAACTTAATTTAAAATTAATGTATGAAATGTTATGATTTTAAGAGGTCTGTGGTGCTGGGAATTGATTTTTCAACTCTAGATAGAAATCTGGATCCGAAAAATAGAACACCAATACTTGCAATGGAGTGGTGTTAATGAAACATTCAATCAAACAATGAATTTTTATGGGTACCGCTCCACTTAACTAAAGTGTTTAGGGTCCTGAAAGATAAGTTTAATATTTTTTTGGTAGTCTTTTAGCCTAAATGTGACAAGAAAGGGGAACCAACTTGAATTTCATGGGAAGAAAAGGAACTTTGAGCTCTCGCTTCCAGATTCCCGCTTTCTTCCTGCAATAGTTCCTGCACACACAAAAGAAAGGAAAGAGAAGGAGATGAGATCCACTTCAAGCAAGAGAAAAATGACTAATGCAATGCCGTGCCTCCCCGGCAATGGCGCCAAAAAGTGATGCGAAAAGTCACGTGATTTATAAAAGCGGGTTTTTAATGTCGTTGTAACACGCGAATTCATATATGCTTTTAAATTTATATCCTAGATAGGGGAGTATCTAGGGTCGTCCAAGGAGGCCAAATGTTTGCAGAATTAATTCTCTTGCTTACAAAATAGATCTCAGCTCTCTTTTTGGCATTTTAAATATGTATTTTTTTTGTTTTGAAAAGACAAGGGCAAAATGCGAATTGTGGCGGACAGTACTAACACCTATAATTACTTAACTAAAACTTAAGAGATAGATATATCATCTTCCTAAGCTCACTCTAGGAAAGTGGAGGCCTAGAGTAATTAGGAAGAAGAGGTGAAACAAGTGCTAGAACAAAACAACAATTGCAATAGAAAGTGAAAAGAAGGCAATTTGATTAACTAGAATTTGTGTTCTTTTCCAAGACAAGTAGAGGAATGCTTCTACTAGAAATGAAAAAATCTAAAAGCAATAAAAGAAACACAAATCCTCTTGCATAATTTGGTCAAGAAGGGATTCTTCTTGCTCCAAGCCTAGCTGCTCCTTGGCTTAAAAAGAGGCCTCCTTCTTCTCCTTCCTTGAGAGCTCCTCCAAGGTGGATGCTACCACCTTCAATGCTCTCCTCCAAGGGATGGGCGTGCACCACCCTCAAAAGCTCCTCTAAGGTGGCGTGGACCACCTTCAAGATCTCCTCCAAAGATCTTCCTTGCCTGGCTTCTCCTTTGGCTGGCGTGGCTCAAGAGAGAAGGGAAGAGGGGAAGGCACCAAAGGGACAGAATATCCCCTTAATCTTCTTCTTCTTCTTCTCTCTTGGGCGTGGGTGCTAGGTATAATATGAGAGTGAATTTGCTAGCCGAGGATGGTTTGAATGGTGGTGGGTAGTGGTTTTTTATAGGGTAGGATGAGGGGTTAAGGTGCCTCTTGAAATGGAGGGCTAAGATGAGAGGATGGAGGTGGTTAGATGGTCCTAGGGTTAAGGATGGTTGGCGCCACCTAAGGGGTGTAAGGGGGGTAGTTAGGGTTGGTCAAGATGCACCTAAAAGTGGCACCAACCATGGAGAGGTGCCATGGGTTGGTGCCAACTTTGAGGCTTCTAGAAGGTGGGATTATGTGGAGGGTGGAGATGGGTTTAAGGGGAGATGTGTGGTGGAGATGAAGGGGATTTTTGGAGGGAAAAGTGGCGCCAACAAGGGGGTAGTTAGGGTGGTTTTGGCGCCACTTTTAGGTGCCTCTTGAAGGTGGTGGGTAGGCTAGGTTGGCACCAAGTAGGGTTAGCTTATGTGGAGCTTAGGTGGAGCTAGTTGGTGGAGTTGTTAGGTAGGGTTTTTGGGTGGTACAAGCCAAGGAAGCTGGAGCATAGCTAAGCTAAGCTAAGCTAAGCTAGCTTAGCTAATGGTGGAGTAGAGGAGGAGGTGTTGGAGCTAGGGTTTGGAGGGAGGAGCTGGTTCTGAAGAGTCCGGAGCTGAAGTGGAGCTGGCAGCTGCTGAATAGGTCAACATGGGGCTACTCCAGTTGGCTTAACTTGCTACTTCTTTGCTAGCTACTAAGCTAAGCTAAAGTAAGCTGGCTTCTGTTGAATGGAGCTGAGGTGAGCTAGGTCTGGTGCTCCCGGGGAGGATTGAGCTGTTTGAGACAGCTAAGGTAGCTTAGCTCAATTAGCTTGAGCTAAGCTAGGTCCCCGGGAGCTGGACTTGAGCTTCCTGAGCTGGGATGAGTTCTTCTTCAGCTGGCTGGAGTTGAGTGGAGCTAGATGTAGCCGGATTTGAGCTAGGGTGAACTCCAATCAACTCAACTGAGCTAGCTAAAGCTCCCTGTGGACTAGTGGGAGCTACAATGAGCTAGACTCAACTAGGTTGAGCTGGATCTGAGCTGACTTGAGCTAGGGTGAGCTTAAGATGAACTCTCTTGAGCTGCCATTCAGCTGAGATTAGCTGAATGGAGCTGGGATGAGCTAACCCTAGTTCAAGTGAGCTAGGTTCCAGCTGTGGTGAGCTGGATCAAGCTAAGGTCCAGCTAGTCTGAGCTCCTTCGCCATTTGCCTTCTTGAGTGCTAGGGTTTTAGGGATCTGTATATCTGTTCATCCCTGACACTCACAAAAACTCATTAAAACAACAAAAGAAAATGCATTCCTAACCTAGTTAATGCCTAAATGCAGCTCAAAAACTTATTTGCAGAGTAAAATACTTGGAGCTAGGTTTGTTTTAATGCATAAGAATGATGATAAACTAGCATTTATCAGGAGGTGGGGATGGCGTTTGGCTCGTATCACTGACGTCGGAGAGGAAGGTGCTCAATGAGGGTGGTCGGCAAGGACGAAGGGGAGGCAGGAGCATCGGTGGGTGCTGTGCGACACGGACAAGCGAGAGGAAGAGGAACTTGCCATCGATTTGTGGCTAGGTGATGAGGGAGAGTGGGAGAAGTCGTCGGAGCTTTATGAGCAAGTCGGCTGGAGGAGGAGAGACAAAATTGAAGGGGTTCTCCAGCTGATTTCAAGCTTAGGAGATGCGGGGCGAATTGGGGTCTCTTAAATAGGCCTTGGAGGTCAGGTTTATGTTTGGAAGCCAAGCTTCCAAGCATGGCAAGGTCACCGGCAATGGAAATCGAAAAGGACACAAATCTCTCATGCGTTCGCATGAGAGATTGGGTACCAAATAGGGCTTCTAATTGGGTTCACATTGGAGGAGATTTCTCAGAGAATCCCCCTTTCAATTTTGATGCAAGGTCTAAATTTTGGTGCAAACTTAATTTAGACCTAAGGAATCCAATGGTGAGGTTGGATTTTGGGTTGCACCATGTTTGACTGGGTAATTTATGTAAAAACCCAATTTTGGGCAAATATATGCCTAAGACCCCATTCTTGGTCAAAATAGGTTCCAAGGCCAAATTGAAAGTTCTAAGCCCTAGAAAATATTTTTTTATGATTTTTAGAGGGTTTAGGTGAATTTTATCCTAACCAGAACATTGTTAAATCAAGTGAGTCTGTTTTAGGGTTACAAGAAGTCATTTAATTCCCAGAATTCACACGAACCCTCTTCTGTTTGAACTAACCCACTTTTTATCTTATTAAGACCATTTGACCTATGTTTAGCCCTTGAGAAAACCAGTTGTTGTACTTTAATGGTAAAATTACAGTTTTACCCCTTGTTTCTTACTTTTTCTCAAAATGGTTATTCAGTTAATTAGGATCTCTAGTTGGTTATGTAGGAGCCTTTGTTCTCTTTTATGGGTCAAAATGAGCTAATTATGGCTCATGATGGTGTTCTCATCAATAGGTAAGGGAGATGGCAACGTGACAGCTTTGTGGCCATTGGATGAGAGCCCAATGGCCTATAACGTGCGCTGGGGATGCTTTTAACATAGGTGGTTAGCCTTAGGCAGATTTGGAGGGTTTGGATGGCACCATGTGCCACCATCTGGACTGTCCATTCTCTTCTCTTCATAGGTGATGCTATGGATGTCGGATCATGTTGATGTCCAGGTCATTGGGTTGCGGTCATCGACCCAAACCCATCCATGTGGTTGGATTTGATGTTTGAGGTTCCGATTTGTGTCACCTTTCCCTTTGGCCTTTGATCTTCCTCGGATTACATATGATGCTACAAACATCCGATTAGGGCGATTTTGAAGGAGTTGGACTCTGATTGTCGCCCTGATCAGATTTATACAGTTGGATCTTCAATCCGAGGCCCAAAATTATGTCGCCTTCTCCCTTAGCCATTAAAAGAAGTAAATTACTATCCAATTTATACAAATCATTCTAAATGCTTGATTACACTATTAGCATAATATTTACACATCTAAATGCACCTAGGTAGCTACGAAACCCCCATTATAGGCATTTTTAGATAAAATAATGTAGACTTATCAATAGCCTAAGGACCTATGCTCCAAGATAAGCTCTAACCACAACAAGAATTTTGTGTTGTCCTTAATCCAAAAGCTTGTTAAGTTTGGTCAGCGAAGTAGGGGGAGCATGTCCCGAGGGCCGCTAATTATGCCAAACCCCTATTTAAGTCATTTGACAATAAGGCTCCTCAACTTAGCACCTGCTAAGAAAAGCAAATGTCACTAATTCAATGTTACAGTCTGGAGAGTACCTTGAAATAGACTCGATGAATCCTTCTACTCAATTTTAAGCTAGTCTTGGGATAGTAGTGCTCTTGGAATGTGATGGACCCTTAAATAGGATGTGCCCTTAATGAACAATTTACAAGTATGCATGCGTAACTAGAGGTTTTCAAGAAATATTACTTAAGATAAGGTGGATTTTAGGGCTTAAATCTTGCTTAGTAGCTTTTAGGGTTCAAATTTAGGTTGATTCAATCAAGCTTAGGGAGGCAAACTGATTGTGAAAGCACTGTTGTAGATGTATTTCTTTAAAACTTGAAAATAAAATGGAGTGCCTGGTTTTGACGTAAAATTTGAATCCTAAGTGGTAAGCTACTGAATAAGTCTGTTTTAAATGAAGTGGTGCGGCCTAGACAGCTAAAACAATTAGCCTGATGCACCACTAATTAAGTCACACAAAAAATGGTTAACCTATTCTAATTTCTACTCACTTATGGGTGTGTTTTTACACGTATCGGTTCCAGTGGTTGGAGTACCAGTTGAGTAATTGAAATCAGAGAGGTTGTGAGCCTCATGTTTATGGGTGTAAATAGTGTGTATGTTCAATTATATCCTACAATTAGAGAAAGAATTTTTTTTAAATTTTTTTATAAGCAAGTAGGTGAGGTGGGTGGAGTGATAATCAATCAACCACTTCTAACCTAGGGTTTATGCAAGCACATAAGTCTATTTCGATTTGATTTATTACTATGGCAAAATGAAACTAGTGGGTAGGAAAGTGGGGACACTTACTGATTATCTACCCGCACTTTACTCTGATTTATCGCTTTAGCACACCTTGGTCAGGTACCCATAAGACAATAAATCAGAGAGAAGATTGGTTAGAGAATAAATAAGTGTGGAGAAAACATGGGAAAATCAAAGACCGTTGCCTCCCCAGCAACGATGCTAAAATGATCAACGAGATTTTGCGTGAGAAAAATTGAGGTTTGGAAAACTCGATTGTTCCAGTCACGAAAATCCACTTACCAAATAAAATAACCGAAACTCAAGTGAGTCTCAGGTCGAACACAGGGAGGTGATGTTTGATTTAGGAAAATCGCATTTGTTTTATTTCTTTTTGGTATTTTATGGATATATAATATTTTAGTATTTTTTAGAGCAAAAATCAAATCAAAATGCATCTAAACTAATATTTCACTACTTGCAGAATAAAAGAGAGTGAAAGTGAGAGAGAGTGATAGAGAGAGAAAGAGAGAGAGAATAATTATACCCCTGAGCATGCAGGGGCTCAAACCAGCGACCACTCCTTGCGAGTAGCTCGCACTACCAATGCATTGAGGTTGCCTTTGAGTCCCACAGATAATTATACCCTCGCAGTGGCCATGCAATCGTGGTCATTGGATCTTCATCCAACGGTCATGATTGCACAGATGAAGAAAGCTAAGGCAGTGTGGTGATTTCCTATCTATTAGATGAAGTTCTAATGGCTAGGGTTTAATGTGTGCCTCTCCTTTGAAATGTGAAGGATGGATTGAATGGGGTGACATGGCCAATTCTTGGCTGTTGGATGGACATCCAATGACCTCGATTGCACGTTAGGTGTGCATTGGGGTTGGGAAAGCAATGTTAGGCGACTGTGATGGTGCTACGGATGTCCGATTGGGTTTATCTTTATGCCATTGGGCAGCGATCATCAACCCAAACCCATCTGTGAGGATGGATTTGTCATCTGAGATTCGAATTTGCATCCTCCTATCCCCTTGGTTGTTGGTCTTCTATGGCTTCTAGCAAATGCTACAGATGTCCAATCGGGGTGATTACGGAGACGTTGGACTCCAATCATCACCCTGATCACATCTATACTGTCAAATCTTCCATCTAAAGCCCAAAGATGTGATGCTCTACCGCCTGGCCATTAAAATACATAAATTATTGTACAATTTATATAAGTTAAACTAAATGCAATATGATGGATGCTATGCATTATTTACAATTCTAAATGCTTCTCAATAGCTTAGGAACCCACATAATAGGCATTTTATCACATAAAAATATGTATTTATCACTTATCCCTCCTATCCTACCTATCTCCTACATGAGTGTCCCAACTCAACCTACAACTACTCATCTTCTAGTTGGTATAACCTTAAACTTATATACGAAAACTTATCCCAACTCAACATGATTGTTATCCAAGCTTAAGACCAGGGTTCAACCCTGGATATAAAAACTTGACTCCTATCCCTCTCAAGCTTGCACTCAACATAGGTCCCCATCCCTCCAGGAAAAATGTCATAGGACCTATACACAGGGTGGATACCTGGAACCCTCATATCTTGACTCTCATTATCCATACTCAAGCCCACTCAGCCCAAAGCAAGACTTTAGGACCCAATTAGCCTTAGCCTGAAAGAATGTGTTGGTGAGGATAACACAAAGTCTTCAAACCTTAGAGTCCCAGCCAATACCCAATAGCGATAAATTGGAGCCTTTGATAAAAATGATCAATGATTTCAAGAAAGTAGAAGCAAAATTACTCCAAGGGGTTGAAGATGAAACGAATAGGGGTTGAGCTAAGGTGCTAATTTCAAAGATGTTAATATTAAGAGTGAAACTTGTGGTTGCTCTCATCCAATCTTGGGATAACTCTAAAGATGAAGGTTTCATTAATAGCCCCCCACATGTTGAAGTAGTTAACAAATCTTTACACATACCTGTGGAGAACTTAATTGATCCAAATGAGACCTTGCATGCCATAATTAATCTTAAGGGCATAGAGCACACCATAGAATTTGAGGATGAATCAAGTCTTTCTACGATCCTAGAACTAAGGAATGAGGAAAAATATGTATCTGAGGTTGTTGGTTTGATTCTTGATCAAGAGACATATATATGTGAGGATCATGGATTTTTTGATTCTGATGATGAGGGATATGTCATTGATGGTGTCTCACTGGGAAAATCAAATGAAAACATTAACTAGAGACCATCTGAGGATCACGAGCATGAGGAATCTAATGAACAATTAATTGACAACCATTTTGATGGGGCAGAAGCGAATGAGTTAATTTTAGAAATATTTGATGTCCTGACTCTTAGACCCACCCCCTAGTTAGATCCCCTGATATTGGATACAAAATCAATTGGGCTTGAATTTGATCAACCCAAGTCCACTATGACTGATCCTAACTCTATGGACTTGAACATTTTAGAAGGGGTCAGTGACATGTTGGAAGTCTCAAATGCAGAATTGATAATTGTGGAAGATCGAAAAGTGGATGTAACATTTTGGGATGAAAAATCTAGTGGAGTGACAACTATGTAGCTTAGAGTCTAAATGTTTTTAAAGCCACCAACCTTATTCAAGGACCCTTATGAAATTTTTGACTTAGACTTAAGGGCATATATAGAACTTAAGGGCATCCAAGAACCACCTTTTTGAGTTGAATGACCAGTGGACGCACGCCTGTTATGATAAACATTTATCTTGTGTCCATCATTATAGATTCAAGTTGGACTTGTATAAGTCAGCATCCAAACCGTGTGCCCAAGAATTAAGGGACAAAAGAATGCAGGCATGCATAACCCACCATTTACAGCCTCCACCACAATCTAATCCAAATTTGTGAATCGTTGATTTTGAGCTCTCATGAACATATCTTTTTCTTAATCTTGACCCAGCCCACCAATGTGATTATCTCTTTGCTACATAAGGTTTTCATCTAGTTGCAAGCCTCAATTGTAAAGCTTGTTGGGAGGCAACCTAACAGTATTTTGACATATTTTTTCTCTTCTTTTACATTCCATCACATTCCAGGTTTCCTCGATTCACCTCTAGCTTGAACACTACAATCAAGAGTTATTTTCCCTATCCAGCTTCATGCAATGAGGACATTGCAAATCTTAGGCATGGGGTGGGGATAGCCGCTGCATGATTAATCTTTTTGATATTTCATGTGAAGGAACCATGTGCATCATTCATTCATGCATACATCATCCCATGTGCATACTTTAAAAAAAACCAAAAAAATCAACATATATCGAAAACGAATATTGAAAAATTAGAGGTATAAGTAATGGGATCGAAGGTCGAAGAGGATAACGAAATTTTGGTGCTTTAGGATGAAAATCACTTTCGCGAGATTAGATTTTAGGAGTCTAAGTTAAGATTTCTTTGTCCGAATGGCCTTAATCAATTCAATGTAACTCAAGGTTCGATTTTCGATCTCCTGAGGTGATCAATTGATTTTGGTGGGAGATGACTGATCCAAACATTAGTTGGCTTCGTACTTACCCTCTTAAAGTTGAGTAGTTGAGGACATTGAGTGTCAAATCTTTTCACACACAGGTCCTGTAGCAAGCACTAATAAAAGAACAATCACAAAAGTGTCCTCTCAAAGAAAAAAAAAAGAGATTCTCTCTGAGTTTTAAATTAGGAAAGGCTTAAAACATAAGTTGATTGGAGGAGTTCCCACCGTAGAGAGGAGAAGTTTATGTTTCCCTTGAGGATGTGGCGTCACCACATTGCACTTATCTCTTAGGATATCTAAATATCCTACCGGGACATGTAAGTGCTTGCACGATTCAAGTGCCATGGGCGATGCTATCCCAAAGCATTGATTGCCAGGGGCTCGGATTCATTACAGAATGCCATGGGAGGTGATAAACGCTAGTTTATAATCATTCTTATGCATTAAAACAAACCTAGCTCTTAGGATTTTGCTACGCAAATGAGTTTTTCGGTTGCATTTAGGCATAAATTAGGTTAGGCATGCATTTTACTTTTTATTGTCTTTTTGATGTGTTTTTGTGGATGTTAGGGATATACAGATTGACAGATTCCTAAAATCCTAGCACTCAAGAAGGCAACTAGTGAAGGAGAAGCCCAAACTAGCTGGAACTCAGCTTTATCCAACTCACCATAGCTAGAATCTAGCTCACTTGAGCTAGGGTTAGCTCATCCTAGCTCCATTCAGCTCATCTCAGCTGAATGGCAACCCAAGAGAGCTAATATTAGCTCACCTTAGCTCAAGTCAGCTCAGATCCGGCTCAACTTAGCTAAGTCTAGCTCATCTCAGCTCCCATCAGTTCACTGGGAGCTCTAACTAGCTCAGCTGAGTTGACTAGAGTTCTCCTCAGCTTAGGACCAGCTACATTCAGCTCCACTCAACTCTAGCTAGCTGAAGATGACTTCATCTTAGCTCAGGAAGCTCAAGTCCAGCTCCTGGGCACTCAACTTAATTCAACTTAGTTGAGCTAAGCTACCTTAGCTACTCCAGCTAGCTAGGTCCTCCCCAGGAGCATTAGACACAGCTCACCTCAGCTCATTTTGGTAGAAGCCAGCTTGCTTTAGCTTGGCTTAGTAGCTAGCAAAGAGCTAGGAAGATAAGCCAGCTAAAGTAGCTCCATGCACCCTCTTCAATAGTTGCCAGCTCCAGTTCAGCTCCAAACTTCTTCTGTCCTGCTCCTCCCCTAAAACCCTAGCTCCAATTGCCTCCTTGTATACTATACTACTAGCTAAGCTCCAGCTCCCTTGCCATCCACCACCCTAATACCCTACTAAACTAGCTCCACCAACTAAACCCTACCTAAGCCCACCTAAGCTAGCTCCACCCTACTGCTTTTGGCACCACCACCTACCCACCTTTCACCCCATCACCACCACCAAAAGGCACCAATTTTGGCTCCAAAAACTACCCTAACCATCACTCACTTTTGGTGCCAAAATACCCTTACATCATGGCCCTACACCTACCCCCTCCAAGCCGCATCCACCATCCACATACCCCCTTCTAGAACCCTACCTTGGCGCCACCTAATCCCCCTTCTAGAAAGCCATTTTGGCACCAACTTCAAGGGACACAAGCACCCATAACTACCACCTATGTGACCCTTGGGTTGGCGCCAATCATACTTAGCCCTAGGATCTATTAACTACCCTAGAATCCTATCCTAGCCATCCATTCCAAAGGCCACCTATACCCCCCATCCTCCATTTAGTATAATTCCACCCTACATCCACCCTAACTCACGGCTAAGGAAGGAGAAGAAGAGAAGAAGATTAAGGGGGCATCCTACCTGCCCCCTTGGTGCCTTCTTCCCCCTTCTCTCTTCTTCCTTGTGCCACACCAAGGAGGAGACTCTCTTCACATTAGAAGACGGCCAGGCATTGGAGGAGATAAGAGTGGTGCATGCCCACCCTTGGAGAGCAAGTGCACACCCCCTTTGTGGGCTTGCCTTGAGGACCATTCACCACTTGGAGGAGCCTTTCAAGGAAGGAGAAGGAGTTTCTTTTCAAGTCAAGGAGCTACTAGGCTTGGAGCAAGAAGCCCCTCTTCTTCACCATTTTTATCTAGAGGATTTGTGTTGTTATTTTCTTGCATTTTCAAGTAGAATAGAAGCATTCCTCTATGTGTTTTGTGTAGACCAAGTTTCTATCAATTCAGGTTTGCTTCATTTTGATTCTTGTCGCATTTGTTTTCTTTGTCTCTAGCACTCTTCACTCCCTCTCCCTAATTACTCTAGGCCTCCACGTGCCTAGGGTGAGCTTAGGGAGTGGAATTATTCATCACTTAGGTTTTAGCTTAGTGATTGTAGGTGTTAGTTGCTTTCCATCAACAATTCGCATATTGCCTTCGTTATTTCAAAACAAAAAAATATAAAATTGAAAATACCAAAAAGAAAGGTGATTTCTGTTTTCAAGTAAGACATTTTTAAAACATTTGGCCTCCTTGGACGACCCTAGATACTCCCCTATCTAGATTTTACAAATTTAAGAGTTGATCGATTTTACATGTTACAACGATGTATTTTACAAACCGCGTAAAATCCCATATCACTTTTTGGCACCATTGCCGGGGAGGCACAACTTTGCATTCATTTAGTCTCTTGCTTGATAAGTGGATCTCATCCCCTTGTCTTTCTATCTCTCGTGTGTGCAGGAACTACAGGAAGAAAGAGGGATTTTGGAAGGAAGACAATGCAATTCCTTGTCTTCCTGTGAAAATTCTGATTGGTTCCCCTTTCTAGTCACACATAGCCCTAAAAACTATCAAAAAAATATTAAACTTGGCTTTCAGGATCCTAAACAACTTAATTAAGTGGAGTGGTGCAAATTAAAACTCATTTGTTGCTTGTTTGCACCACTAAACACCACTCCACTTTAAGTGTTGGTGCTCTTATTTTCGGGTCCGAACTTCTGTCCAGACTTCAAAAATCAAGTCCCAACACCACAGGCCTCTAAAAATCTTGAAATTTCACCCAGTGATTCCAAATTAAGCAGGGAACATCTGTTCCAAATTTCATATTAATTGGATTTATATTTAATTTTTAAAAAAATTTGTGTACTACAGAGTGGTCATCTCCTCTAATCTTCCTATTTTTCTACTGTCTGTGAATTTTAGGAATTTTTATTCTCATCCAACATTTTTCTGAAATTTAGCTTTCTAAAATCCTTGTGAAATTTTACACATCATATAAATTCACAAAAATTTCTGAGGCCAGTGGTGCTAGTGAAAAGTCCAAAATACCCTTGGGTATTTGATAACTCTACATTCGATGATGATAATTCCATCAACTAGGATTTATCTTGAGGATATATGTGCACTAATAACACACCATAAAAGCACTACATGCATCGCAAGTTAAGATTGCTTATAAATCAAAGTCTAATGGCCATCTGTACAAGTTCATGTTGAAACAAGCCTCAGATGAGCAATCGAACCACATGGATGGATTCAGATCGACGAATGGAGTCCAACGGACTCGAAATCACTTAAAATTGACATCCGAAGCACTCTCGATTAGCCCCAGAAGTTTTGGCCATTGATCTGATGATCAACAACCAAAATGCGCCACGTGGCACCCGCTTGCCCGCATCCACCGCACTCCAACAGCATCAAACGACCTTTAAGCCGTCCGATCTTCAGTTCCGACGACTGAAAATCCACAATAGGAGAGCTCTCCACCGCGCCCAAAGCTCCTTCAGCGTAAAGATCTAACCGTTGGATCTCCATCCAACTATCGATATTGCCCGTGTCTTATTTTTTCTTCATGACTAATCGCGAAGGTAGCATAGCGGGTAGCGCCTCAACCTCGCAAGCGAGCGGTGAGCATTCTACTCCCGCTGCACCTTAAATCGTGCCCCAGCCCGCACCGCAGCTGATTTAGGTCATCTGATCACCATCGAACGACTCTAAGGCAAGCTACGGGATGCGTGCTCAAGCGCCCGATGCGAACGCGCGTGATCACATGCAAGGCACGCCCTCACCACACGCGAAGCAAAATCCAAGAGCTTCCCGCTCACGTGATCGCAGCTGTTGAAGTGAAATCCGACGGTCAATGCACATCCATTATGCGAATGCTTTTCCCTCTGCAGGTGTGGGAGGGCGACGTGGCACACCCTCAGCCATTTGATGGTGATACGCACCTCGGATTGGACGGCTGCAGACACATGTGCGCGGATTGGGGAAGAAAGCATGTGCACCTCAAAGGAACGGCAAGTGAGGGGCTTCACCGACACTTATGGAATGGGTTTAGCGACATCCTAGACGTTGCTAAAACTTTTACTTAGTTTGGAAACCCCTTCTCTATGTAAACTTCCTCAACCACCCCATTTAAGGGCATTCAATTCACACACTCTCTCCATGCAACACTAGCCCTCTCCAAGCTCCACCAAACACTCCATACCTGCCCCTGAGTTGTCAAGCCACCGATCGAGCCCCCCTCCATTGCCGTGGCTGCCTTGCCTCCTCCTCCCATTCTCTTTACTTTAGTTTTATGTTGCACTTGTTCAAGCTTTCATCTATTGTTATAGTTGTAAATAAACTCTAATTGCATGCTATATGTTGATGATGTTTCACATATCTTAGCTCACATCCTCTCAGAATGATTGTCATGTTTTAGCCATGATCTCTAACCCTTCTCTCTCTCTCTCTCTCTCGTTTTCTCACAAGCAAGCAAACCAAACATTCCTATGACAACTAAAGCAACAAACTAATCCGATTTCATGCCTCCTCGTGTTCGGTAGTTGGACTCACCCAATCCACATCTTAAATTAAAACCGACGTTGTGAATGCATACTACAATGGCATAATTAAACAAACGTGTTCCGCACACATCATTTTTTGGTGCTATTGCCAGGGAGGCAGTGGATTTCTTTTGTCGCTTTTATCCCACATTTGTATTCACATCTTCTAACTCATTTTGCTCTCTCAACTTGATTGGTTGCAAGAACTCGATGCTTGGGCAACAGAGGAGCACGATCCAAGATAGTGGCCGAGAGTGAAGTGCTGTGAAGATGGTTGTAAGTATTACTCCACCCATTGATTGTTTGCTTGCCTAAAAAAATACAAAAAAAGTGTAAAAATAAAAAATTGGCATGGTGAATGGCTACTTGATCCACATTTCAAAATCATCACCCAACCAAAAAAAAAATACACTCTAACCTTCTTGAAGAGATAATATTTTTGGAGTGTTCTTCTTTCTTTTGAGTGGTGTTTGTGAAGCCACCTTGACTTGACTTGGGCCGCACCACTCACCACAATTAAAATCAACTCACATGGTAGAATTGCATGAACACTAGGGTGAATACACTAGGGTTGTTTTTCTAGGGCCACATCATTGTAAAGGAAATTGACTTACACCCGTTGTGTGCAAAACCTTGTGTGCCCACTTGAATCTTGTTTGAAAACATTAAGGAACTTCAACCCTAAAAAGCATTAAAGCAAGGACAAATCATTAAAAGGCACCACATCCTAAAATCCTTGCTTGAGAACCATGTTTTGTTAAGTGCACACACACACTCAAATAGGTTAACTAAGAGGCACAAACCCAAACAATGCCTCATCACATATCCTGAGCACAAGCACTAGCCTAGCCCCTCATTAAATGGAGTAGACGTGCCCTAGGTAGGACTAGTCTAAGTCTTGAAGGTGTGATTAGGTTTGCTAGGCACTTGGCCTTCATTCCCCTTGTAGAATCTAGTGTCTAGGCTGTAGGGAAGTGTCAAACAACCGCGGTTGTGGGGTATACGGAACCAGCAGCGAAAGCCAAAGGAAGAACCTTCCCTTCAATCCCCTCGTAATCAACCTGGCCGGATTAACATTGGGAAGGGTGGTTAAGTGCTTACAGATTTGATCATTTCCTTTGAGGCTTCTAGGTCACCTAAGGTATACACAATAAGGACGAGACTGGCTTTCTTGTTTGTGCACACACTTCCGCACCTGTCTCTCTCTGCATCCCTCCCTACTTTTCTCTAGTGTATGCACAGGAGACGATCACTTCATCCTGAGCTATTTGTTTTAGAAAGGGAAATCAGGAGGAGACTTGATTTTTCAAGGGAGATGGCTAACCCAAGAATTGATGAGGTTGCGGACCAACCTTAACCCAATGCTATGGCCATCATTCAGGTCCAGATCTCTGCCAACCACCAACTTCAACAACAAAAAATACAAACCATCTTGCAAGCCATACACTGATTGCAAAACCCTCAAGGGCAACCCCCACTGAACCCACCAAGCCCACCACAACCTCCTGAGGGCCAACCTAGACCTCTCCGTGATTTTTACGATCTATTTGCTATTCGAATCAAGCCACATCTTAGGGTGCCCAAAGAGGGAGATGATTTTGAGCTAAAACCTAATGTCCTAAGCTTAACTCAGAGCCACTTTCATGGGAGCTCAAATGAGGACCCCTTCCAACACCTTGAGGACCTAGACCAGATCGTTCGAACTGTGAAACATAGGAACATCAGCTTGGACATTGTTTTGATTAAGATGTTCCCTTTCTCCTTAAAAGACAAAGCATCTCACTAGCTTAGAACCTTAAGGAGACCCATCTCCACCTGGGAGGAACTGAGACATGCATTCTTGAAGAAAGTTTTCCCCATAGGTAAAACCAATGCCCTCAGAAGAGCCATTACCACATTTACACTACAAGGTGGGGAACAATTCCATGAGGCGTGGGAAAGATTCAATGAATTGTTGAGGAAATGCCCATACCATGAGGTCCCAAGGTGGATATTAGCCCAGATCTTCTACCATAGTCTAGACAGAAATCTGAGAAACTTTGTTGATGCCTCATGTGGAGGCAACTTTTTGAACAAAGATGAGGAGAGCGCATTTGAACTCTTTGAGTCCATGAGTGAGAATTCACTCAACAATGCCTCCATGACCTAGTTTAATCGATCCAATCAACCCCATGGTTGGATCTATGAAGTGCAAGCCAATTCTGGAACGGTTGACATGGACATTATAGCAAAAAAGTTTGATCGAGTTGAGTTGGTGGACAAAAAGATTGATGAGTTGTTGAACCAAACCAGAAACCCACTATAGACCCTCCCCCTAGCAAAGGGAGCTCACAATGTAGATTTGGCTTAGCCAATGAACCAAATGCACCTGAAACAACCCCTGACCATGTTCCAGGGAGGGACCTTTGCTTCCTCAAACCCTGATTACTCTCTCCCCTCCCCCTTGGCACCTTCTATCTTTGAAGATGTCCAGGCCATCCAAGGTTACTCCAAACTTGACCCCTTCTCCAACACCTAAAATGCCAGATGGCGTAATCACCTAAATTTCGCCTGGACGAACCAATAATCGAACCAATTCCAGAACCAACCCAGGCCAAGCCCCCTCCCTAACAGCAAGGTCCACCGGTTACACCACCCTATAATCAGAATAGGGCTGCCCCTCCCCCACAAAACCAAATGGACACGCTGATAAAAATGATGGCTGATATGAATTAGAAACATTAGGAGGAAATGGTATTAGTGAAGGGACAGTTGAGCCAGTTGTTAGATTGCAAATAGTAGGGATCCCTTCCTTCTCAGCCACAACCAAACCCACGAAATGTGATCAATAGAGGCCCCAATTCTCAAGGGTTCCAAGCCAATCTTAGGCATACCCACATGGTCCAGCAAGCCCCACAAACACCCTCTAGGTTTGGTGCTTCTTCTTCATCTTCTTCTCAAGGATCTACCCATGGTCCCAACGACTCAGCCAACGTGTTACCTTGAGAAGTGACACTAAAACCCAGGACCCCAAATGGTCAACCCCTCCTGTGACCTCACTTTCTGAGATACCTGATTTTGAGGATGAGCGAGAGGAGCCCAAGGACCTGGAGACTGACCCGATTCAAACCCAAACACCACACCTTGAGGCCTTGGACAAAAGGAAGAAAAAGAAAGTTGTAGTTGAGAATGAGGAGCTGTTGGAGATTTTCAAACAAGTCCAGATTAATATTCTGCTCCTCGAAGAAATCAAGCATATCCCAACTTACGCTAAGTTCTTGAAGGATGTCTATACGCCGAAGCGTAAGTCGAGAACCCAAGCACCTAGGAAGGTAGTGCTCTCAGAACAAGCTAGTTCAGTGATATTGAGCAACCTGCCTTCCAAACGAATTGACCCAGGAGTGCTCTTGATTTCTTGTAATATCAGGGATATGACATTTGATAGAGCACTCTTGGACTTAGGTGCCTCAATCAACCTAATCCTGACTGCCCTTTATCACCAGTTTGGATTTGAGGAATTGAAACCCACACCTATGACTATCCAATTGGCTGATAGATCTGTGAAAACCCCGAAGGAGGTAGTTGAGGACGTAATTGTTCGGGTCAAGGACTTCTACTTCCTGGTCGACTTTTTGTTACTCGACATGAAAGTCCCCAAACAGCTACAAAACACACCCATCATCTTGGGCAGACCCTTCTTAGCTACGGCTAAGGCGAACATTGATTGCAACACGGGATGCATGGAAATCGCCTTTGGAGACAAGAAGATGCAATTGGATATCTTCAAGGTGGCTAAGTCTTTTGATTGTGGCTAGGTTGAGGAGCACGATCCTGTGGAACCTCTGGTTGAAAAATGCCTCAATCTTAGCTCTTTAGCAAACCATCTGACTCAACGAGTTGATGACTACTGATGTGCATACATATGATTAACCTAAAATGTCTATTAATGCATGTTCTTAGTGTCACATTAGCATCATACATTGTAAATAGTGCATAACATGCATAATCATACATTTAGATCAAGTTGTATAAATTATATAGTAATCGTTTCCTTTCTATGGTTAGGGATAGAGAGAATTTTTATTAAGGCCTCGGATCAAAGGTCCAACTGTATGGATCTGATCAGGGTAACGATTGGAGTTCAATGACTCCAAGATCTCCTTAATCGGACATCCGTAGCACCAGATAGAGATCGAGGAACCTTAAAGAGAAAGGGCCAAGATGGTGTTAATCCGCACCTCAGACAATAAATCTGACTGCACGGATGGGTTCGGATCGACGATCGCAGCCTAACGGTGCAAAAATTGGTCCAATTCGATACTCGTGGCACCATCTACATCACTCAGAAGATGGATGGCCTAGATGGCGCCACGTGGCTCCATCATAGCCTCCCAACACCGACCGCAGCTCTCCTTCTTCACCCGCTTGACGAATCTTAGCCGTTAGATGCCCATCCAACGGCCGAGATCGCGCCATGCCACCGCTCATCCAACGCCATCCTCTTCTGAAGGCGCAGGCTATGTTTGATCTCGACTGTTGGATGAAGATCCAACAGTCGAGATCAGCTATGTGCAAAACACGCCGCGCGACACAAATGCCCGCTCTACGCAGCGGTCGAGCGTGCTACGTGAGCGCGCGACACATGTTCGAGCCTACATTCACTACAAGCGGGTGCGCAATTAGAGTCGCACTATGAAGATCTAGTTGCGGGAAGTGAGCGATAGCGCCCACGTGCGATCAGATGCACGGCCTTACGTGTAATTGCACATGGGCGCACGACGCGAGCATAGCCACTTTAAGTTGTCCGATCTCTTGATCGGATGGCTAAGAGCACGCGAACGTGCGGGTGCATTGAAGGGTGCGGAGGCGAGGGGCTGCACGAGCGACGTGCACGTCAGCCACGTTCAGGCCTTTAGTGCTGGATAAATTTGTCACTAAAGGTCCTAAATTAATGTTTTTCAAGTTGTAATGTCCAAAATGCCCCCACTCCTTGGAACTATAAAAGGAGACCCCCTCTGTATGGATTTCTCATCCCTTCCTTCTCTTCTCTCCCTCTCTAAAGCTCAAGAGAAGCTTGTCCCACACTCGGGATGCTCCTCAAGAGCTAAAATCATGTTTTCGCCCCCGTTCCGGAAGCAGATCCCGCGACGACGATGATGTGCTACCTCGTTCCAGTTCCTCCTGCTTCGACCTCCTTCTTCCCGCTCTGTTCCTCGTCTTCCAGGCATTGTCTTGTCTGGCTCATCCTCCAAGCGATCATTGAGGAGGATAACTTCTCTCTCCCATTCTTTTTCCTACTTTCTAGAGTAGAATTTTCCTGCTTTCTAGTTGTAATAATTTCTCTCTTTCTAGTGTAATCTTTTCTAGCTTTCTTAGTTGTCAAAACATTTTACAATATCAAGTGAATGTTTTCCCTCTCACTCTCTCTTATTGTCTATATTGATTCCATTTCATTGTGATTATTCCACCTTTTAAACAAAAACACAAAAAAAAAATATAATTAAGAATTTTGATTGACTTAGCCTCCCTGAATTCGACCCAGGATTTCTTTACAGAATTTTTGGTATAAATTTTATTTGTTGAATGGATTTCTTCGCTACTCGAACTACAATGACAGGTTTTCAAAACCAACTCTGATAGGGTAGTCTTCCGACGTTCAACAACTACCCTAACCCACCCCAACCTATGGAGGTTTATCTATGTAGAGCTGATTACTTCAGCAACCTCCATTCGAGGAGATTGAAGGTGATCAACTCCCACCTTTCCCGTACCCATCAAATGTTGTCCGGCCTACACCCAAACTAAAGCCTTTTCCTAATAATCTCAAGTATGTTTTCCTAGGACTTGACCAGACCTTTCTATGATTATCAATGCCCATTTAACTAGGGATCAAGAACTTAGGTTGACTGCAACCCTCTTTGAACATCGGGTAGCCATTGGGTGGACAATTTCTGACTTAAGGGGAATTAGCCCTGCCTATTGCAGTCACAAGATCTATTTGGAAGATGGGGCTCGACCTTCTTGCCAAATGCAGAGGCGATTGAACCTAAATATGCGAGAGGTCGTGAAAAAAGAAATAATCAAGTGGCTTGATGTAGACATCATTTACCCAATTTCCAATAGCCCCTAGGTAAGCCCCACTCAAGTGGTCCCTAAGAAAGCTAGGCTCACTGTGGTCACCAATGACCAGGGTGAATCCATCCCCACCCGGACCACTACCGCATGGCGGGTGTGCATCGACTATAGGAAGCTTAATGAGGTCACCAAGAAAGATCATTTCCCTCTTCCATTCATTGACCAGATTCTCGAGAGATTAGCAGGGAAGAAATATTTTTGCTTCCTGGATGGATATTCAGGATACAACCAAGTTGCTATTGCACCAGAGGATCAAGAGAAGACTACATTCACTTGCTTGTATTGCATGTTCACATTCCGTCGTATGCCATTCGGGTTATGCAATGCACCCACGACCTTTCAGCATTGCATGCTAGCCATTTTTTCAGAGATGGTGGGTGAATACCTGGAGGTCTTTATGGATGATTTCTCCGTGTTTGGGAACTCATTTGACCATTGTCTTAGTAACTTGGAGAAGATCCTGAAGCGATGTATCGAGGTTAACCTAGTTTTAAGCTGGGAAAAGAGCCATTTCATGGTTCAGGAAGGGATTATCCTCAGTCACATCGTCTCACATAGGGGTATCGAAGTGGATCAAGCTAAGGTTGATTTAATTTCGAAACTTCTACCCCCTAGCTCGATCAAGAAAATCCGATCTTTCCTAGGACATGTTGGATTCTATAGAAGGTTCATTAAGGATTTTTCCAAACTTTCTAAGCCCTTGATTGACTTTCTAGCCAATGACACCCTTTTTCACATGACACCTAATTGCATTAAGGCTTACAACACCCTTAGGGAAACAGTCTCCACTACACCTATTTTACAACCCCTATATTGGTCCCAAGACTTTGAGATAATGTGCGATGCATCAGATTTTGCCATCAGCATAGTCCTAGGGCAAAGAAGAGAGAAGAAACCTGTGGTGATCTACTACGCGAGCAAAACGTTGGATGAGGCTCAACAGATTTATACCATCACAGAAAAAGAACTGCTTGTTGTAGTCTTTGGGTTAGAAAAGTTCCGATCATACCTTCTGGGATCCCACGTGACAGCTTACACTGACCATTCGCTATCGAGCATTTGTTGGCCAAAAGGGACACTAAACCCAGGCTCATCCGATGGATCCTGCTCTTGTAGGGATTTGACCTGGAAATATACGACAAAGTCAGGTCCAAGAACATCGTAGTTGATCACCCATCCAGACTTCACCCGGACCACATCGGACCCTCATTACTCTTGACTGACAACTTCCCTGATGAACAACTTCTAGCCATGCAAGGAACAAAGCTACCCTGGTATGCCGACTTAGTCAACTATTTGGTGGTAGGACAGACTCCACATGGCTGGTCTAGATAGCAACGGGATAAGTTCTTAGCTGAAGCTAAGCATTATTTCTGGGATAATCCTATGTTGTTTAGACTCTGTGCTGACCAGATCATTAGGAGGTGTATTCCTGAAGAGAAAGTCCAAAGTGTGCTATCCTTTTGTCACGACCAAGCTGTGGTGGCCACTTCTCTAGGAAACAAACGGCTGCAAAAGATTTGTAGTCTGGATTTTACTGGCCATCCTTATTCAAGGATGCACACAGCTTCACTAAGAATTACTCTCGATGCCAGACATTAGGGACTATAACTAGAGAGGATATGATGCCCCTCCAGCCCATTCTGATTGTTTAAATTTTTGATGTTTGGGCATCAATTTTATGGGTCCCTTCTTGCCATCCAACAGCTATGAGTACATATTAGTCTCAGTGGGCTGTCTCAAAATGATCAAAGTCGTAGCCACCTAAAGAAGTGGCCATAAGGCTGTCATGGACTTTGTTAAGCAAAACATCTTCTCTCGGTTTGGGATACCGAAAGCCATGATCAGTGATGGTGGGAGTCACTTTATTCATGACCAATTCCGTGCCTTAGAAAATATGAGGTTACTCACCGCATTGGCACCTTGTATCACTAGCAAACAAATGGGCAAACTGAGGTCTCTAATAGGCGGATCAAGAATATTCTGCAAAAGACTGTGAGACCTGACCGGAAGGATTGGTCCACACGATTGGATGATGCCCTTTGGGCATACAGGATCGCTTCTAAGACCCCGATAGGCATGTCGCCTTATCGATTAGTCTTTGGCAAGGCTTTCCACCATCCAGTCGAGTTGGAACATCGTGCATATTGGGCTGTGAAGCAGTGCAATATGGATTCCCAGTTGGCCAGAGCTTAAAGGACGTTCTAACTCTAAGAGCTCAAGGAAATCTGTCGGGATGCCTATGAGAATAGTCGACTTTACAAAGAAAAGATGAAAGCTGTCAATGACAAACACATCCATAGGAAAGCCTTCCAGCCCAATCAGCAAGTCTGGCTTTTTGATACAAGACTTAAACCTTTCCCCGGGAAGCTGAGATCAAAATGGACAGGACCATATCAGGTGGTCAAACCTTATCCCAATGGGGCGGTTGAAATTGCAGATCCTAACACTAGGCAAATCTTCACAGTAAATGGCCAGATTTTAAAACATTATCTTGCCCAAATTCCCTCAAAGGAAGTAGTCACCCTCATTAAGGGTTGACACGGAGCTTCGCCCAACTGGAGGCAATAAACTCAGCGCTTCCTGGGAGGCAACCCAGAAGATTCAGACTGATCAGGTAAACTACGAGACTCTGGTGATTTCTTTGCTAATGAGGACATTGTCAGGTGATTTCTGTACCCTCTTACATACATTTATTTGCCAATGAGGACATTGTCCAACTTAAGCATAGGGGGTGGTAATTCGCATTCTCTGAGTTTATATTATCTACCTGAATTTTATATAAAAAAAATTAGGAAGGAAAACTTACGCATTAGGAGCTTGTCAACCGTGGGAAATAATACCAGAAGAACCTGAACACTTATACTTTTCAAGCCATCAGGCTTAATCATCCCGGGTGTCCACTAAAATGTGGATTTAGCCCCGAATCCTCTCAACCTTAATTTACATTAATCTGATCAATAAAAAAGGGTGATAAGTATATGACTTATCAACCCGCCCTCGGACTCGGAGAGACTTTTCATCTAATCATCTACATACATTTTTGCACTGACTCACTCCTCGGAGATTCTAACAGAAATTGGGTAGCTAATGAACCTTTTAGGGTGGTATGGCTGGCAAGTTGTCATGATTAACAACCCATTAGCCAGTTATCTAGAGCCCAGCCACAGGACCATTCTCTTTTATTGCCTTTAGGTAAATCTTAGATCAGGGAAGCCACTTACTGAAAAAAAAGAGAAATAAAAAAAATAGAATAAAGAAGAAAAAGAAAAAAAAAAGCCACACTTCACCACACAAGTATGGCTGGCAAGTGGTCGTTGGTAATAGCCCATTGGCCGATTGTCCAGAACCTAGCTCACTAAATGCATGAAAAAGACCAAAACACTTAAGGAAGAAGCGGGGAAGTAGAGCAATCTGGGGAGATATACACTGGAAACACCCTTGTGCTGACCCCACACAAAATAAAAGTAGGGAGAAAGCTACCGATCGGATAGATAGACCTTCAGGCAAGCATTTTCTTTTCCGGACAACTAGGGGCATAGAAACTCAAAGTCTATTTTAATTACTGTTGAGTGAGTCTATCGCAATCTTGACACCAAGATGCTTAGCACTTAGAGTCATTTTTGAGTTATGGGTGGGTTGGGTAGTCATAAAAAGTTACCTACATACTCTCAACTCCAAAAAATAAAAAAAAATTAGAAAAGATGAAAAATAAAAAATATATGTATCTGTATATATGCTTTAAAGCAAGGAATTGGGCGGTTTGCATTTTGGCAGGCACACGGGTGTTGTCTAGTCTCTGTGGATTAGGCTCCTAGTATCTTTCCTCCCAATGACAAGCAACATATGTCTGAACAATCAATTCCTCATTTCGACTGAAAATAATAGCTAGGATAAACCTTGCTAGGAACTAGCAAGGGATGAGCATGGGGGTATGATAACTCTGCATTCGATGATGATAATTCCATCAACCAGTGTTTATCTTGAGGATATATGTGCACTAATAACATACCATAATGAGCATAGGAGCACTACATGCATCGCAAATTAAGATTGCTTATAAATCAATGTTTAATGGCCATCTGTACAAGTTCATGTTGAAACAGGCCTCAGATGAGCAATCAGACCGCATGGATGGATTTAGATCGATGAATGGAATCAACGGACTCGAAATCACTTAACTCCAACATTCGAAGAGCCCTCGATCAGCCCAAGAAGTTCTGGCCATTGATCTGATGATCAACAGCCAAAAACGCGTCACATAGCACCCGCCTGCAGACATCCACCTCCCTCCCGCAGCATCAAATGACCTTTAAGCTATCCGATCTTTAGATTCGACGACTGAAAATCCGCAACAGGTGAGCTCTCCACCGCATCCAAAGCTCCTTCAATGTAAAGAACTAACCGTTGGATCTCCATCCAATGATCGATATCGCTCGCGCCTGATCTCACCTTCGCGACTAATTGTGAAGGCAGCGCAGCGGGTAGTGCCTCACCCTCGCAAGCGAGAGGTGAGCGTTCGACTCCCACTGCGCCCCAAATCGCGCCCTAGCCTGCATCGTAGCTGATTCAAGTCATCCGATCATCATCGAACGACTCTAAGGTAAGCTACGTGGTGCACACTCAAGTGCTCAATGTGAACACGCATGAACACGCGTAAGGGGTGCGCTCACCTCACGTGAAGCTTGATCTAATCGCTCCCCGCTCACACGATCACAGCTGTTGCAATGAAATCCGACGGTCGACGCATGTCCATCATGAGAACACTTTTCCCTCTGTGGGTGCAGGAGGGCGACGTGGCATGCCCTCAGCCATCCGATGGCGATCCACACCTTAGATCAAACGGCTGCAGGCACATGAGCACGGATTGAGGAAGAAGGCACGCATGCCTCAAAGGATCGACGGTCGAGGGGCTTCACCAACACTTATGGAATAGATTTAGCGATGTCTCGAACGTCGCTAAAAACCTTAGTTTGGAAACCCCTTCCCTATATAAACCTCCTTAACCACCCCATTCAAGGGCATTCACTTCACACACACTCTCCATGCAACACTAGCCCTCTCTTAGCTCCACCAAACACTCCATATCCGCCCCGGAGTTGTCAAGCCACCGATGGAGCCCCCCTCCACCACCGTGGCTGCCTTGCCTCCTCCTCGCATTCTCTTTACTTTAGTTTCATGTTGCACTTGTTTAAGCTTTCATCTATTGTTATAATTGTAAACAAACTCTAATTGCATGCTATATGTTGATGATGTTTCATATATCTTAGCTCACATCCTCTTAGAATGATTGTGATGTTTTAACCACTATCTCTAACCCTACACACTCTCTCTCTCATTTTCTCGTAAGCAAGCAAACCAAACATTCCTGTGACAACTAAAGCAACAAACTAATCTGATTTCATGCCTCCTCATGTTCAACACTTAGACTCACCAAATCCACATCTTAAATTGAAATCGAAATCGTGAACTCATACCACAATGGCATAATTAAACAAACATGTTCCACGCGTGTCAGTATCATTTTTGGACTTTGACACTAGCATAAAAAAATATTTTAAAAATATCAAACAAATTCCTAAATCCTAAAAAAATTTTTTTTTCGAATCCTTGTTTGATTTGCCATACAGTAGTGGTGTTGTTTTCCTTGTTTGGACCACTACTTTAAAAGAAAAATCCTGAAGCAATTCATTGGTAGTTAAATTTTCTATTTTAGGGCCAAATTCAATTAGGGTTTCTTTCTTTCTTAGTCTCACAATATAAAGGAAATATATTATCACCAACACAACCTATTTTTCCTTTGTTTGTGGAATTTCAAACTTGTTTGAATACTTAAAGAGAAAATCCCTAAAACACAGTAAGCTAAAGCAAATCCTAAAAACAGAAATACATTAATTGTGTGATAACTTAATTGCTAATTGGAATCACCTTTCAATTCTTGCACACACCATAAAAATTAAAATAGCAAATCATTACCCAAATCAATGCCCTCTACATTTCGTGTGCACTTTAGTCTCCTAGACCTAACTAAAAATTGTAGCAATTTGACCTCTAAGGTTTCATCAATTTAGGCTTACTACCTAGTTCTTAAAATTTTTCTAGTTAATATCAATTATGTCATCTATATCTAGCATCAGGCTAAGAAGCCATGTCAAACGACCAGGAGTGGGTTTACACAAGCCCCTGGGGATTTTCCTGGGAAATGCTTGGGCCCAACCCTCCCCTTATGCAACTTGGCCAAATTTGTTGATAGAACGGGTATTCACTATTGATTTCTTATTTCCTAGGTATATCAAGTCTTAGGTTAATTTTTAGGGAGTCACATTTAAGCTAGGTCTAGAATTTTGTTTGATTGATTGCACACTTTCTCCCATCTCCATCTCTTCTCCTCCCCTCCCGTTCTTCCATTTTATGCATGGGCAACGGTCTCAAAATCCACAATTGGAGGGACCATTTGATTTTGCCCCTACTTAAAAAGATCGCTTTTTCCTTTTTCTTCTTCTAAAAAAATGGAAAATCAACAAAACAGGTCCACTAACCCTTCCACTTCCACCTCTAATCCCACTTCTAATCCCAATTTTGACCCTTCCACCCAAAACCCCCTCACCCTTGACTTCCCACATTTGGAGCTTTTTAATGTAGATTTACCTCAATCACAACAGCAAGCCCCCCCACCTGATCTCTACACCTTGATGGCTGAGCAGATTGCTCAACTTAATGCCAATCAACAACTGTTGACTAGGAATGTCCGAAACCTAGCCAACTAAAGGCCAAACCCACCACCCCATCAGCAGCCTGTCATTCCTCTAAAAGATTTTTACAATCCTTCCTATTGTGAGGAAGAACAAGGGGTGGTCATACCTAAAGGGGACTTCGAGATCAAGGCAGCAGTTCTGAACCTGATTAAACATTTCCATGGCCTTCCTAGGGAAGACCCATTTAGCCACCTTGAAGAGCTAACTCTTCTTGCACAAACAACTCGTTCCCGAAATGTGCAATAAGACCTATGGCTGATGCGGGTATTTCCATTATCTCTTAAAGATAAGGCTGCTTACTGGTTCAGGACCATTGGACGTCCAATCACCACATGGCCTCAGCTCAAGGGTGCCTTCCTCAAGAAATTCTTTCCCATAGGTTGTACTAATTCCCTACGAAGATCTATTACAACCTTTCAATAGAAATCTACTGAGACTTTCCTTGATTCTTGGGAAAGATTTCAAGAACTCCTAAGAAGTTGCTTGCACCACGAGATTCCTTTTTGGCAAATCGTGTAGATATTTTATCATGGATTAGAAGAACAAATCCGATGTTTCGTCGATGCTTCGTGTGGTAGAAATTTCTTGAATAAGGATGCTGAGAGTGCCTATGGCCTATTTGAAGAAATGAGTAAAAGCTCATTTAATCAAGCTTCCATGAGCACATTTTGCAGAACTTCAAACCCGCAATTCGGTGTTCATGAAGTAGGCACTTAATCTATTCCTGTAACCCAAGACGATCTTCAAATGATTGCATAAAAACTCGACCAGATGCACATTAATCAAAATAAAATTGAGGAAGGACTTGCCACACCAACCCAAGCTCCACATAGTCCACATCTGACCCAGCCTAACATTCCATGAAGAGAAAATTTGCACAATCTCAACACTACCCCTGCTGATTATGACCAATATTCTGAGTCTTTCTATGACTCATTGGGGAATTACAAATATCCAAACCCTAACCCCATTGAAAGTGTTTCTGCCCTTAAAGGATTTGTGTTTTTATTTTCTTGCATTTTCAAGTAGAATAGAAGCATTCCTCTATGTGTTTTGTGTACAACAAGTTTCTACCAATTCAAGTTGCCTTCATTTCAATTCTTGTCGCAATTGTTTTCTTTGTCTCTAGCACTCTTCACTCTCTCCCTAATTTCTCTAGGCCTCCACGTGCCTGGGGTGAGCTTAGGGAGAGAAATTATTTATCACTTAGGTTTTAGCTTAATGATTGTAGGTGTTAGTTGCTTTCCGTCAACAATTCGCATATTGCCTTTGTTATTTTAAAACAAAAAAAATATAAATTTGAAAATACCAAAAAGAAAGGTGATTTTTATTTTCAAGTAAAAGACATATTTCACAAACATTTGGCCTCCTTGGACAACCCTAGATACTCCCCTATCTAGGTTTTACAAATTTAAGAGTTGATCGATTTTACGTGTTACAACGACGTATTTTACAAATTGCATAAAATCCTGTATTAAGAGGCACTATCACAAAGTGTCGAATGCTAGGGTTTTGTGGGGTTGCCATGAGTGTTTCTATGCTGAAGCATCAATTACTAGGGGCCCCTCAAGGAACAGTAACGGGGAACGTAGAATCTAATACAAAGTGTTGTGAGCCAATCCAAGTTTAGGTGTAGAGGAATCTTAAAAAGAAAATTACAAAAAGAAAATCATAAAAATATTCCTTTCTTTCTATGTTGGCCATGATACCAACAACAATCCATCTGCAAGTTGAATAATGGCCAAATATGCGCATTTCATTGACGCTTGATTTTTCAAGACTAGGCAAATGAAGGGCTGAGTGAGAAACCAATGATGTTTGAATTTAAGAGTCTCAATCTGGGATTAGTTGAGATCTAACAGAGAAAGGTGGTCTTATACTGGAAAGCACTAGAACATTAGCTATCTAGATTGTGGCTCTAAAGATCTCTCCTCTGATGCTTTAAAAGAAATCTTGCACCCTTTGACTTACAATTTGACCAAAAATCCCATGGGCATTCCTTTCAGCCAAAAAGAAGTCTTGACTTTTGAATAACGAGTTTTCTAGGGAGTAGCAAAAGATGGGGATAGGGTGGTTATTTAACCTCATTTTGTATTATGCATGTTTATAATTTACTAACTCCCCACTCATCTTATTCTGATTTCATAGGCATATTACATGCATTAGCATAAGTTGCATTTTAGATAGGCTTGCATCATAATTTGTATAATTCTTTGTTCTTGCACTAATTGATGATATTCAATGATCACAGAATTGATGGCCAAGAAGAAAAGAGAAGAAGAAGGAATTGAAGAATTTGAGTTGAAGATTTGAACTCATGAGACTTGCAAACCGTAGGAACCATCTCAACTAAAACAACAAATAATCAGGCACCAACATTCAATGTGCTCCCCACTTCAATTAATGTGCTCAAGCTCAAGATTTACTACAAGCTCATCCATGTATCCACATGCTTTAAAGAAGCTTTATGAAAATTTAATGCATACACGCCCTCCCGGGCCTTTTTAACAGATCTCCACAATTCCAATAACCATCCCATTTACTCTCCATGTCACCCAATGGGGGCTACCCAATTCCAACACAACAATTAAAACCCAAATCACAATTCCAAAACCCTCTTCATTAAAACCTTCACACCACCCATTGTATCTTCCTATTTCCTAGGACTAAAAAAACATATCCCCATATCCAATTATTGCAATTCCATTTTCTAGACCTAGGAACTCTCCACCCATAATACCTTCTTCCTCCATTCCAATACCTAGAAACCCTAGTCCACACTTAATAGCCACAAACTCCATTTCAAAGGCTCCAATTTTTCCTCCAATTTTTTGCTCCAAAAAAATCCTAAACCACTTCTATATAAGGGCCTTTCATCCAACCATGGGGCACACCTTTGGCATTGGCTAGAATTGAAAGACACTTGGGAGCAATTAAAAGCCTTAGGTCATCCATTGGGTAGTTAGGCTTGAGAAGGGGCATTCCACCACCTTTCAAGTGCCTAACCTACGACCATACACCCATCACCTTCACCTATTCATCTATTACTTGGCGAACATCTTAGGGTGCATGCCCAAAGCTTGGAGGAGGTCCCCAACTTCCACGCTAAGGAGGAAGGAGGCCACGGGCGGAGGACATGTACCACTGGAGGATCATATTCATCACTCGAGCTCCATCTTCATTCTCATAAGCTTCCTTTGATCTTATTTTATTTTTGTAGTAGCATGTTATGTTCAGCCTCATTATACTTTAGTAGTGAGCTTGCCTTATGTTATAAGCTTTCTCATTGTTACTCTCATCTCCTTGTGTTGTAAGTACTTAATTTGGAAGGCAACGAAAAGCATGTTTCTACTTGTATTTTGTTTTGATTCCCTTGGACATGTGAGCTTGGTTGGTGTTTGATTAAAAGCCACCCACCATGGTACTTGTGAGCTCAGTCACCAGCACCTTTCTATAGTGTCTAATTTCATAGATTGATTTGAGTAGGTAGCATCATCTCTTGTGACATTGATTTGTGATTGCATTTTCACTTCATACTCTTATCTTAGAAAGAAAAAAAAATCTCAAAAGTGAAAAATACAAAAAGAAATAAAAGGCATTTAAAGGTTGATTTTAGACATCAAGCCTCTTAGGATGACTCGTATACTCTCTAGTTGCGGTTTACAAATTTTAAAAGTTGAACACTTGAGCTATGCTATAATGATTCAAACTCCATCTTTTACAAGAAGTGATTTGGGTGGTTCGACCAGCTATTCGAGTTTAATGAATGATGTCAGAAGGCATTTGATTTACATAGAATGATAGTTGTTGTAAGGTGATAGAGGAGATTTGAAAATGCGTTCATTGTCATACACTCCTAAATCGCACAACAAAACATTTCAATTTATAAAACTCAGATTCTAATTGGAGTCCGAGGTCGTTCGCAAGGAGTAAATGTGAAATTCACACATTAATCTTTATTTAAAATAGATGGGCACAATCAATTGAGTATAATAATAGATATTCAATGAATGCAACTTCTTAAATTAATATTCAATGTAATCCGATGTATCTCAGAAAACGTAGAGACAAAAAGAATAGAAAGACAAAATAATGGTGATTTGAATCACCAATTATTCATCTTAATTAGCATATATCTCAACATTTAAATCATTCAACAATATCTCAATCAGATAATCAATATTAACTTAGGTACTTAAATAATTCAACAGTGCCAGCATCAACCTTTTAGACGATAGGAACAAGGCATTAGGTGCCTTAACAGATCAACAGAGCTTAAGGCTCTCTCAAGAACCTTTCTTCTTTTTCTTCTCAAGCCTTTCAAAGACCAAGGCTTCTCTCACAAGCCTTCAAGCACAACACACGACTATGTGTTAGCCGTCCTTCAGCACAAGGCCAACTTCTTTAGAGCAAAACCTATCCCCCTCCTCTTACAGAACTCTCTCCTCTTTCTTCTCTCTCAAACCCAAGGCTAATTGGACATGTACGTGGGTTAACAGATCCGGGCAAAGGACTAGGCTCATCGGGCATGAGGGAGAGTGAGGTGTGCATGAACGGGTGAGCGAGGAACCGATTGCTGGTGACTTGGGTAGATAACGGATATCAGAAATTTAACTTATGTGTCTGCGGCTACTCCTCATCCAATGATGTGGCAATAAAGTGCCTTATTCACCTTCGCACGTAGTAGCTGAGGGCGTGTCTTCAGTTAAAGTAGCAATTGCAGCCAAAGTCTTCGATTGAGGACCTAGGAAGAGACCTGGAGCTGGGTCGCAGCACCTGGAAGTGGAATTAAGGTTAGACCTACTCGGAGCACGGTGGACAGGGTTGGAGGCGATGGTGGTGAACTTGCAGATCATGAATACGGGCTCAAAAGCCCTAATTAAAAGGTCCAGGAGCTTCGTTGGAGGATGGAGAATATGTTGGCGGTGGAATTTTGAGGTGAGAAGGTGTGTGGTGACGTGGCGAAGTCGGAGGAGGTGAATAGAGGATGGGTTGTTCAATGGGGCAACTCAGTGGGTGTTCAGTGGCATTAAGTGAGGGCTTTTGTGCGAAAAGGTGAAGTGGAGCTCGTGCTGGTGGAATTGAGTGATTTGGTAGTCTGCGGAGGATGTATGGCCATGCCAAAGGCATGCCGGACGTGGGGAAGACAGTGGCGGTGAGGGTGTGTCGGTGGTCGAAACAGGGAGAGGAAGATCTAGGAAGATTCAGGAGGAGAAGAGGGATAGGTTGAGACCTAAATTAAGGGATGAAAGTGATAGGAGGGCATCGGTAGTGATTGGCCGACACTGGAGAAGAGAAGTCCTCCGGTGGTGGAGTGGCGACAATGAAGAGGATCTGGGCACTCCTATTGTGGTTGGCAAGGAGTGGACGATGGAGAGGAAGAAGAACATACTGCCTATGGTACGTGGCAGCAGGCAAAGAGGTTGGAGAGAGAGGAGTCACCAGAGCTACGGTGGAGGTGGCCAGAGAGGGAGAATTGATGAAGAATTGTGGCCAAACCGAGCTAAGGAGCTTGGTTTGGCAATGAGGAAGCTTTTATAGAGCTTCAGTCGAGCTTTAGACAAGGAAACAAGCCCACATTGGCTTGTTCTTGAGGCAAGAAATACCTAATAATTTCGTGGGCTCACTAGGGCAATCAGATGTGATTTGAAATCCCAAATTGCTTTCAGATGATTCCTCACAATGTGAACACCAATCCCACCAAATTTGGTGGGATTTGGTGTTGATTTGAGTAGGATTAGGTGCGGTCACAGGCTCCTTGGAGATCAGTTGACCTCCAATGGCGACAGGGAATTGCTTGCAAAGAAGATAACAAAGTTGGGGGGTAGTTCGCAAAGAATTTCAAAAGCTAGGGCCTCATATGTGAAGAATAAAGTTTTAAGGGACTAGAATGCAAACTAGGTCAAGATGGACTCTGATTGGGCCCAAATTTTGGTAAAAATCTAATTTTGACCCAAAAGATATGATGATGAAGTTAGATTTGAGTTTTTACCAAGTTTGATTAGGCAATTTGCGTAAAAATTGAAATTAGGGCAAAACTCTATCTGACTCTATTTAAGGTCAAAATAGGTTCCAAAGGTCAAATCAAAGTTACCAAACCTCAAGAAATATTTTTCTATGAATTTTAGGCGATTTAAATGAATTTTATCCTGATCATAACCTTTGTAATTCAAGCGGGTTTGAAATTAGGGTTTTGAGTGCTGAATTGGTTCTTGAAATACGTGAAATCCTGTTTCTATCTGCGTGGACCCTCTTATTAGACTTTAGTGCTCATTAGACCTTATTAACCCCTGGAAAACCCCATGGTTACTCTACTTTTATGATGTGATGTTAAAACAGCATAATTAACCTTATTTTAATGTTTTACTCTCAGAATGGATATGCATGGAATTATGACACAGGCAACTATGTAGGAGCATTTGTCAATTAATCTTGACTAATTAAAGCAAGTTATGACTCATGATGATGTTATCATCAATAGTCACCTGTGCTTCGATGTTGTAACAACTAGTTTGGACAACCCCATTTGAGATCATGACCGTATCGAATTTTGCGGTTAGGGTTGTCTTGGGTCAAAAGATTGACAAACGTTTCTTAGTGACTTACTACACTAGCAAAACTTTAGATGAGGCCTAGAGGAATTATACTATGATAGAAAAGGAATTTCTAGCCATAGTTTTCACTCTAGAAAAATTTAGGGCTTATCTCTTAGGATGTCAAGTAATAACCTATACAGACCACTCATCCTTGAAACATCTCTTAGCCAAAAAGGATGCCAAGCCTCGGCTCATTAGGTGGATTTTATTGCTACAAGAATTTTATTTAGAAATCAAAGATAAGGTCGGGGTGCATAACATAGTGGTTGATCATTTATTGAGAATTCTAACTAATACCCCCCATTTGGAACTTCCGATTTCTAGTACTTTACTGGATGAGACTATCTTTACAGTCTCGAGGGTTCGAACCCCTTGGTTTATGGACATCATAAATTATTTGGACATTGGTCAAGTCTTCCATGACGAGATCAAGCAACAACAAGATAGACTCATATCTGTCGCTAAATATTACTTCTGAGATGACCTTGAGCTATATCGCATTAATACTGACCAGATTATTCACCCAGGTGTATTGGAAAATGAATTCTAGAGTATTCTCGAGTTTTTCCATGCATCAGTGTATGGTGGACATTTTTTCAGTAAAAAGATGGTTACAAAAGTTCTCCAATCTGTGTTCTATTGGCCGTCTTTATTTAAGGATGCCCAGGATTTTTCAAAGTCTTGTTCCTGATGCCAAGCTCTTGAGAGCATTGCTAAGAGAGATATGATGCCCCTCAACTTGATTCTACCTATCGAAATTTTTGATGTTTGGGTCATCAACATCATGGGACCCTTCTTTTCATTTGGACACCAGTAGATTACGTGTCCAAATGGATCGAGGCAATTCTCACCTAAACTAGTGAC
Organism: Thalassia testudinum; assembly: GCA_037157565.1. Lineage (NCBI taxonomy): Eukaryota > Viridiplantae > Streptophyta > Magnoliopsida > Alismatales > Hydrocharitaceae > Thalassia > Thalassia testudinum. The sequence goes on from JAZHRO010000062.1 coordinate 20,268,798, forward strand.
CATAAGGTGGTCATTGAATTTGTCCAAAATAATATATTTGGCTGGTTTGGGGTACCCAAGGCCATCATTAGCGATGGTGACACTCACTTCACTAATGCCCAATTTAGGAATTTACTAGATGAATATAGGGTAAATCATCGAATTTCCATGCCCTACTACCCCTAGATGAATGGCCAATTTGAGGTTTCTAATAGGAAGATTAAGAATATTTTCTAGAAAATGGTTAGGCTAGATAGAAAAGACTAGAGCCAAAAGTTGAATGATGCACTCTAGGCCTACAGTACTGCTTACAAGATGCCGATCGGCATGTCCCCTTATCATATGGTGTTTAGTAAAGTGTGCCATTTACCCATAGAAATTGAAAATTAAGCATTCTAAGAAATAAAATAGTGTAATTTGGACATAGACCAGGTTAGGAAAACTAGAGCTTAGAAATGACACTTATGAAAATGCTAGGACCTATAAGGCTAGGACCAAAGCTCTTCATGACTAGATTATTTCTTGCAAGAGTTTTGAGCCAAACTAGAAGGTTTGGCTTTTTGATTGTAGAGTTAAGCTCTTCCTTGGCAAACGTAGGTCTAAATGGAATGGCTTGTATACTGTGATCTACATATTCCCAAATGGAGCCATCAAAATCTTTGACCCAAAAATAGGCAATATTTTTAAGGTTAATGGACAACATCTAAAACCTTATGTTGACAATGTTATACTTGACCTCATCTCAAACAAGGCTGCATTAACCTTGATCTAAATTTAGCCTGACTACGCCTTGCTAAAGGCACTAAATTCAGCGCTTCCTAGGAGGCAACCCAGTGATGTACATACTCTGTGGCTTCCTGGGAGCTAATCGGATTTGACACATTATTCAAGTGCTATCATTGTCGCACTCTACTCTTACATGCATATATAATACAACAAGGACATTACATTAGATAGGTATGGGGGGGTGTGGATATTTATTTTCGAATTAACTTTGTTAGTTCCGTATAATTTTTTGTTTATTTTATTTATATAAAAAAATATAAAAATGAAAGGAGAAGAAAATATAGAGTGAGGAAAGGAAAACTTGGGCATTAAAAGTTACTAACTCTAAGAAGTGATACAGTAGGATCTTGACAGTTAGACTCTTCAGGTCTAAGCATCTACACACTCACAACACTAACTAATTTTATCGGTGACCTAAGTGGAAATTAGGTAGCTAATAAATAAATAGGGTGGTATGGTTGACACGTCGTTGTGGGTAATCCTCCATTGTCGGGTGCCCAAAGCCTAACCACTTAACGTGATCCTCTTGGTTGTTCCCTTTAGGTACATCTTAGACTAGGGAATCCACGTGCATAACATATATATATACCCAAAAAAAAGAAAGGAGACAAAAAAGGAATAAGCCACAAAAATGCACAAGTAAATCCAAGAATAAGGAAAAGCAGGGAAGTAGGAATAAACCCGAAGAGATATTCACTAGGTTCGCCCTTGTGTTGACCCCATCAGAAATAATAGCAAGTAGAAAGCTATTAGTCAAAAAGATAAACTTTAGGCAGCAATAATTTTCCATAGGATCAGCTAGACTTTATGGATCCCTAAGGTCTGTTATGGTTTCCCGTTTAATGAGTCAACCACACACAATAAGATGCTTAGCACTTTTAGGTCTTTTCGAGTCTTGGGTGGGTTGGGTAGTTGTGGAAAGCTACATTGAAACCCTAGATCAAAGATCTAAAGAAAAATTATAAAAGAAAAAAAAAATTATATATATTATAATAAGACAAGGACTTAGGCAGACTACATTTTGGCAGACACCTTGGGTACTGTTGAGTCTCTATTTTCTTTTGTTGATAAACGACTAATGTCTTGGTAATCAGCTCCTAACTCTATTTTTGTAGATATCTTTTTATTTTGTTTTCCTAGGGCCTAGCAAAAGATAGGCATGGGTTGTGAAAATAACATAATTATTACACTTAAAATGTCTAAATTATGCTAAGGCCTAGGTTAACATAGCTCATTTAGGGTGTAAATAGTGCATTCTATTCAATAAAGGCACAATAGGCTCATAATAGCATTTATAAATAAGTTGTATGCATTATAATAATTTTTATGTATCCAGGAATCAGATGCAGGGGGTAAATTGGGAGATGGATGGCTGTAGAGAGGTCTAAAAGAAGAATCCATCCCAGAAGGGTCAAAACCATAATTTTGCTAAGTTGCAAGGGCTTAGGTGTAATTTTTACAACCAACATCCCAAGCCGTTTCTCTTGAAAATAAACCAAGCTCCTCCAGACATCTCTACAAAATTCCAAGTAGAAGAGACCTTACGGGCACTAGATCAATTGCTGGCACGTAGCTCGCATACGAGTCGTGCGCCAATAACAGCCTTGGCATGCAACTCGCCCATCCGCGCTTGCAAGCCATGCACCGAGTAAAGACCCCAACTACAACACTCATGCGCTTGCCCGCTTTAGTGCTCTGCGGATCTACGTCAACTCTGCTCACAATCCATGTGCGTTGGATGTGCACCTGCCCACTCCAGCTCGCCTAACAGCTCTACGTGTGCAATGCACACCCGTTCTTCATGCTAGCAAATTTGCTGATGCGTGATTTGTGTGCCAGCTACCTGCTCCAGCTTACCACACATTCTACTCATAGGGACCTCACCTCGTGCACCACCCATGTGTCGCTGGTGCTCAAACTACATGTTTTTGCCGAATTTGTCCTCTCTTCCTCCACCATATAAAGGCCATTGCCCCCACCCCGCCCCCCCCATTGCAAACCATCCAAGTCTACTCCCTCTCTACCTTCTAAGGAGCTCTAAGATCATTCTAAAGCTCCTCTTCCCTACTTCAAGGTGTGCTCTAACTCTCTGCTAGTGCAAAAAGTCCATCTCTACCCTCTTTCGTTTAGCCTCTCTCGCTCCTTCGCAGAGTGCCACTGCTTCCTCCCTCACTCTATCCAAGGCTTGCGATAAACTTGAGTAGCTGCTCCACTCATCCTCAACCCGTCCAACTCCACCCTCCTTCGTTCGGCCTCCTCCCCCCTTCGTTCGAGCATCGCCCGATCCTCTATCTTCCAAGTGACCCTCTCGAGAGTCTTCTTTCTCTCCCCTTTTATTTCGTTTTGTAGGTAGTTTTATATTGTTAAGAATTCTTGTAATAAGAATATACTCTCTCTTTCTCTATCTTTTTAGTGTAATTATTGATATTTTATTTGTAATAAAATTCCAATTATTTCTCATTTCTTAATCTATTTTTCCCCCCATCTCACTATCACCTCAGTACACACCATTTTTCTTTTACTCCACTACACCTACTACCACTCACATTTTTCGACGTAATTTTTATTTCAAAAAATTTATTAAAATTACAAAATCAAAAAATACCAAAAATAAATAAATTGTCGTGCAATTTTCTGAAAATCAAATGTTGCCTCCTTGTGTTCAACCCAGACTCATCATCTGGTTATTAATTTGATCATGAAATTTTGCCACTACGACGATGCGATTTTTCAAACCTATTTTCTATGCAAATTTTTCGATGATCAGTAGGCCTCCGAAATATCCATCCTCCCACATGTGTGCACCTCTCTATTAGAACCCATCAACCCCCCCTCCCCCCTCCCCTGTCCTCCCCAACACCTTTGCTGGCCGGCCTTGCCTCGCTACTTCATCCTCTCCTCCACATGGATCACCCCACTCCTCCTTGCTCCTCCTCTCATCCTTTGAGGGCTTACCGGTGGCCACCCTTAGCCTTCAACGGTAGCTCCCTCTATCCCAAGCCGGTAGCCACCGAGGCCCCAAATTGGTGGACACCCCCTCCACTGGTGGCCTCCGTCGTGGCCCTCCTAATGGTCAAGGTTTCTTCCTCCTCCTTTCTTCCTTTTTTCCTTTTATCTTAGCTTTCATCTTCCTCATTCCTTCCTCCACTGGTGGCTCGCAAGTGACCTCATCGGTGGACATGAGACCTCCCTTCTTTAACCTTCCCTTGGCTCCTTCTTAGGACCCTCCATTAGTGCTACCTTGGCTCCACCACACACTGCCATTGCCATCACCATCTACACATCCATTATCATCACCACCTATGCCATTCCACGTGCCACCACCTCTTACTTTCTCACCATCCACACATGCACACACACACACAGCACACCACCATCACATGCCATTACCTACCACCATTACTCCCATCTCCATCTATGCCAAGCTCTCCCTCTCCACTCTTCATCACCACCACCATCGTGACGGCTACATTGCATGCTCTTGGTGAGCTACATAAGTGAGGGGCTGCATTTTATGTGATGAGGCATTGACCCACCAAATGCCCCGACGTGCTGCATTGCGTTGTTTGTGTTTATATTGCTAGCATGTTTACATTTTTTTATGTTGATTTATGTTCATCTATTTCCTTTTGTCTTATGTTGTTCTTATGTGTTGTGAGCATGTACTAAACTTCAAGTTGACGTAATATATTTAGCGTTTTCATCATTTCCATGCTCTCCGTGTGTATCTTTATCTCACCTAATCAAATGACAAAAAATGGCAAATGAAAAAGGACAAAAAGATAATAAATAGAGAGATTGATGAGTGAGCAAAAGAATGCTCCATTCATACCTCTCTATGTTCGACTCAAGCCTTACCATATTTTAGTCCCTATAGTTGCAAGCGTCAATTTTATTAGTGTGTCAGAACACAAACATTATACTATAAACAACGCCTTTTATGGACCACCTCACATTGTCGTCATATCTTTTTGGCGTCGTTGTTTGGGAGCCAATAGGCAATTTCTTGCACTTTCTCTCCCTATATATTGCTTGCTTCTTCTTTAACCTTGCTTGCCTCTTCTTTCTCTCATGTGCACAGGAACACATAGAGTAGGAACGAGAGTTTCAGCTCCAAATCATCCCATGGATTTGAGGTAAGTCCCTCTTCATCCAAAAAGAGAGAGAGAGAGAGGAAAAGATTATAAAAAAGAAAAAAATACAACAAAAAAAAATCTTGCTTAAAATTGGCGTGTTGCATAAAATTACTTAACCCACGTCTCAAACACCACATCTCTGTTTTCGAGGCCGAAGAATAGCAGCACATTGAACTTCAAATTAAAATTTGCTACAAGCAAATCTAACCTCTAAAATCCTGAACATCGATTGGAGATAGCCCTTTGAACGAGTGTTCATCTAAAAAAAACATAGAAAAATTTCATATATATAATTTTCTTAAAATTTCTGAGTACGAAGGGGTTCATTCTGAAACAGAATTGAAAATCTTCAACTTTGCAATTTTTCTAGCACGTGCCCACTTATCCAAAATTTGTGGGGAATTCTCAGAGAAGAAATTATTTACTGTTTGGCTGGATTTTCAGTAGGGGGTCATTTCTGCCTATATGGTTTGCATTAGAAAATCATTTTAAATATCTAAACTACCTAGAAAAATTATGAAAAAATATTTTTCCGATGTATCCAAGATCATGGAACAATACCCAGAAGTGCATGGTTGTTCGAATTGAGCTCCACCTTCTGGAACCTTAAATCCATATGTTTTGGTCATATTTCAGAAGCAGCATGCTATATGGTATATACTTAGGATTTATTTGATCTTAGTCACCCTCATTCTTGATTGGTTAAGACCTCGTTTGTTTCTTTTCTTCGTTAGTGGAGTTTCTGAAGCATTTGTTACTTGTTTTGCTACCCCTCTCAGATTAAGTAAAATTAATTCACATCTTCACCATTAGAAACAACTCCTAGGGAACCCCTTGGCTTCATTGCATCGGAGGCATGCATTAAAGGACAACCTACTGATTTTGATTGCAAACTCTCTTTGTTGCCACTTGAAATCTTGTGTGAAAAGGATTAAATATTGAAATCCTAAAAGGGGGTCAATCAAGGCTCAAACCTTAAAAATCTTAGATTAAAAATTCCCAAGGCAAGGGCTTTGCTTGTTGATTGCCTTGCACCACACACTTATGAATCAGTCTTAAGGGCAAAAACCCCTTAAACAATGCTCTCCACATTCTAGATCACGTCTCTCCTAAGCCTAACTTAAGGAAGAGTAAACGTCATCCTTAGGATTAGGAATTTTACTTTGGGATTCTTAGTTAGGGACTTGGTTAACTTGGCTTGAATTTCCATTGTTACATTCGATGTTTAAGGCTACGGGGTAGCGCCAAATAATCGTGGTTCGGGGGTACAAAGGAACCTTGGTGAGAGCCTTGGAAGAACCTTCCCCTCAAACCCCTCATATTCAACCTAGCCAGATAGACTTTGGAAAGGTAGGCTACTTCACCCATTTTTCCTATCTAGGTATCCTAAGGTTTTAGGTCATTCATAGGGTTATACATATTAAGGCTTAGAACTTTGGTTGCTTGTATTGTATTAGACATTTCTCTTTGTTCCCACCACATCCCCTCCCTTCTTCCATGGATTACAATTCCTATCCATCCTATCCTTCTTATCCTCAACCCAACTGCTATCCCAATTGGGATAATTTTGAACCACCCTGGGGATATTACCAGGGACAACAATGTGCAGGGCCTAACCATGGATATCAGCCATTTGACTTTTATCCTTCCCAACTAGCTAATTCCTAGTATTGTCAAAGTTGGCATCCTTTATTCCCTGACTTTTATCCTAAGCTACAGCCTACTTGGAATGATCATCCTGATAATTGGGATTACACCTCAAATAACCAATATCTAGGGTGTCCCTCTTATCCCCAAAACCACCCCAACCCCTATCCCAATTTCTCCCAATCCACACCACCCTCCCTTTTGGATAGCTTCAACCCCTCCACCCATGAATATAATCCAAACCCTAGATATCCTAATACAAGTTTTGATCCTCAATATGGTTTTTCTTCTAGGTCCCTATTACCCATTGACCAATCTAATAGGACCCAAAACATGGAAGGATGTCAAAATCCTCAACCCTTCTAAGATGATTTGCAAACTAGGGCACCTGAGCCAGAAGTCTATTTCTACATGACCAACAACTTGGAAGGGTTGTTGAACAAACATAATGATCCTCAACCTTATTAACTCTATTATGAATTAGAACCTAAACTCTTTTGGAGCCGAACCAGGGGCAAAATGGTGACTTTCAAGGGATGACATCCTCACAATGATGTTCTTTGCACCATTCCCATTAGCACCCCACAGCCATATCCTAACCCCAACCCAAATCTAGGTACCACTTCCCCAAACCAGGATCGTCCCATGTCTGTCCCACAATCCACTCCACCACCCTAGGGATCACTAACCAAGAACCTGCCCCTCACAAGCCTAACCCAACCTAAATCTCAGATCTAAAAATCAGAGTCCTGACAAAAGCCTAAAACCCATCTAATAGCCAAGATAGAATAAACATTCCTGGAGTCCTAAAGGTAGCATGAAAAATAAATGGAGGAGCTCCACAAGCAATTTAGGAAGACCAATTCTCTTAAGGAATATAAAATTTGTAGAAACAAACCTAGTGGACCCATTGATTCCCCTATAGGAGTCAATGACCATTTGGGACACCACGGCAACTACACGAACTCTTGTCACCCCAGGGATGTAACGATGGACCAACAAGTGGAGACTACCAAGGATCTGAAACTTGACGTAGATGCATCTTTTAAGGATGACATAGACTCTTCTACCCTTGTATCTGATGATATCTCCCTCCAGGACTAGAACGAGATGTCGTCGATATAGGACAAAATCACGGGTTTGACCATTTCCTTGAGACCCACTTGGAATTGAGCATCCAACATGAGAGTCAGTATGCCTCCCAAGATCAGGATCTTTCCAAATATTGGAGTGCAACCCTGAGGCATCCATAGTTGAGGATTATTCCTTAGGCCTCACGACAGAGATCACCCTAACCATGGACTATCCAGATCTACCCCTTGTCAAGGTTACCACATCCCCATCTTACCCCCTCACTAGGGTCTTGCAGGACCTACATTTGATTCTAACAGTAGGGCCTTGAGAGACCCCCCTTCCCTTCCCTGTATCTTACCCCTTATCCTACTTATCCGAGTTTTGAGGGACCTATTTTCGATTCTACCTATTTGGGTTCTGAGGAACCCACTTCTTCCTTCTTGTGTCTCCCTTCCATTTACAAACCTAATTCCCAATGTAGTTTGAATGAACAAGATATGGAATCTCCTTGCGAAAGAGGTACACAAGAGATTGTGAGACTTTTTGGGGTGACATCTGATGATCTATCCGAGGAATCAAAAACCTCATTAGAATTATAAGAATTAGAGGAAGAATCCATTGATTTGATGAATGAGTAAGAAGAAGACACAACCTTGGGTAATGGAGTTCTGAACATAATGAATTGGGGAAGAAATTATGAACCCACCAATTCAAATGGCTGGCTTGACCATGAGGAAGAAGCAATTTCTATGGAGGAAGACACGCTAGATGACTCTGTCTCTCGGTACTCCATTTATACTAAAAATGATTATGTGACATCTAGCCTAGACTCCCCGATCTCTTAGGCTCTCACATTATCATGGTACAACTCACAGTTCAAATCATTTATGACCGCTGAGATTGCACAACACATCTTCGAGCCTTACACAAACTAATACAACCCGGATTTAGAATCTGACATAGACTTCAATCTTCTCCCTCCTCTCCCCTCCCTCCTCTTTCCTCTAGAATTGGATCTACAGTGACATCGATGAGCAGGCCCAACATCGCGAACTTTGTTTCCACTATCTCCTTGCATATTTTCCTGATTCATACCTTGGCCCTGAGAGACCACTCGAGATAGGATTGCACCATTAGTTGGTTCGCATATACAGGCCATTGCTAGTGCCCTTATGGATGCATTTGGTGTCACTACTCATTCCTATCTCTATTGGGCTTAAAGACCCTTTATTATGAGTTTCTGCCTGGATGAAGGTGTTAAACTTAATGCTCGTTGGGGGTAGCCTAACATTTGTATACATTGTCTTTTTCCATTTTTGTTAGCAAGTCTGTAACTTACTGGATTTTATGGTTTAAACACTTTGACTCTAGGAGATATCTTTTTCATTCCCGTGCATGCATGAGGGCATGGCATGATTTAGGCATGGGGGGTGGGAATGATTATTTTGAGTTACATTTTCAATTAACAGATGACGTCCAAAAATGTGCTTATGTTAATTCATTCATTGTAGCAAGTAATTACAACATCAATTTTAAAATAATAAGATGGTGAGTCCAAGTGTCAAACACAAGAGGTGAGAAATCTAATCTTCTAGTCGCTTAGTTTATTGCCACATGATGCTTTATTTTATTTGCTTCCATGAGAGAAAGAAAGAGAGAGAGGGTGGGAGATAGGGTTAGAAATTCAATAGAAAATATGATTACATCGCAACATTAATCTACTTGACTTGCATAAAAATAACATGAGCATAATAGCACAGATTACTTTCATGAAAATTATTTTACAATTATAATCAACAAAACTAGATAAATGCTTGAATAAAATGCAAAATATAAGCAAAAGAAGAACTAGGAGTGAGTTAAGGTAGCCACGGCGGTGGGAGAGGCTCCATCGATGGCTTGGTCACTCTAGGGACTCACTTTGGACTCTATGAAGGTGGTAGAAGACTTGTGGAAGCAATGGATCACAATGGGGGGCCATAGGACCCTTTTATAGGCCATGCCAAATGATTTGTCATTTGGCATGGTAACACATCAATTGCCTCGCATCGAACACATACACGTGCATTGCAACTACGCTGCATGTTCTACAACACTGGCGTATGCGAGGACATTTACTGTCCATTGGATTGCCAATGGAGGGACACGATTGCACGTGACCATACTCAGATCGCTCACCCCCACATGAGATCATGCGTTCGCCGCTTCGCCTCATCCAGCTTGCCACGTGGCTTACTCTTCATTTCTTGATCTTGATCTCACGATTGAGAGTGTGGAAAGGGCACACCCTTAAGTTGTGCATACTGAGATAGGGGCAACGTGGCCACATCTTGTCCGCCCACGCTACATCCTCCTACCGAATTTAGCACGCTCGTAATCACGAGAGACGTGCAGATTGCGATACGATCCTACTTCACTCACGATTGCAAGTGCATGCCTAACCACTACACTATGCGTAGTAAGGTGAAATCCTAGCCATCCATCTTTGATCGTACAGGCGGCATTGATGCGAGGTGTAATGCTGGGAGGTGCGTTTGATCATGATTGAATGGTAGTGATTGCATGCACCTGCGCACTAAGGAGAGGAAGCGGGTGCTGCTAGGGCTCGTTGTGGGTGACACGTAGTGAGTTTCAAGCAGTTGATCTAACCCACACATGATGCAGGAAATACGTGGTTTGTTAAAGGTGGAAAATAGTGTCATTGTAACACGTAAATCTGCAATCAAACTTTTACATTTATAAAACCTAGATAGTGGAGTATCTAGGATCATCCAAGGAGGCTAATTTTTTAGTCACAAAGCTGGTTCTCTCTCTAGCCTCTCAAATCCACACTTTCCTTTTGTGATTTTGATTTTTATTATTTTTATAAGTTTCAAAACAATCGTGCAACTGAATATGAGATGATGATTATACTACACCTATCAACTAACCTAGAGTGACAAGAATGTCCTCTCTTCTAATCTCACCCTAGGCAAGTGCACCTAGGGTAATTAGATGAGAGTTATGGTGCACTACAACTATAAGGAAAAACACACTAAGTAGAATAAGAATTTGGAAGGCAAAAAGCTTTATAATAGCTAGATATGCAAAGTCATAAGTGTAGTTTCCCTACTAGGAGGGGGTACGTAATAAATTACGGAAATATAATATAAAATAATCTCACAAAATTCAATCACACAAGGTACACAATTATTTTTAGGTGGAAACCCAAATCGGGTGAAAACCACCACCTAACCCTCCCGAGTTAGGATTTTCTGATCAACCAAGTTGATCAAATCCACTAAACGAATCACTAAACGAGGGTGATTCAACCTCAATTACAATCACGCTACTTTATACGAGGGTAGCATATCTCAAACCCCTTCTCTTCAAGAGAAGGATTTTGTCCCACGAAGGAGACGGGAATTCGCAAAGCGAATACCCAACCAAATAACAAAGTAAAATAACAAATATAGTCCTATAGAGCCAGCAAAGATTTAAACCTAACTTCTATAGGAATTAGGAAACTCCCCTTTACAAGGAGTGCGTCGAATAGATGATGTGGGTGCGTGGGCTACACGACGATGCAGCGTCGCTCTCGTGAACTATGGCGGGAGAGCGGGTGCGCAAAGGCTTGATGCTCTCAAGATGTAAAACTTGAGCTTGGAGAACAAGAGCTTTTCTTGGACACAAAAGAGTGTGAAAGTGTATTACTAGGTGTGTCTTGTGTATCTAGGTGTGTGTTTCTGTGCAAGAGGTTCCTCTCTCTTTATAGAGGCCTTAGGAAAGCTTTGGAAGGCTTTGGAAAGCTTCCATAGCCGTTGGGTGCAAAGCCCAAGAGAATCAGGTCGAAATCAGGAACAATGATTGCACTAACAGGGTTATCAGACGTCTGATCCTTGCATCAGACGTCTGGAAGATCAGTTTAAGACATCTGGGAACAAAGTCAGACGTTTGATTTTAGGCGGGTTTCTTCCTGACTTGAATCAGATCTAAACAGGGTTCTAGTACAAGTCCATCAGACGACATATAGGATGTCTGGCACTATGTCAGGACGTCTGGAAACCTATTTTTTCTGCGAGAATGGATTTTCAAGAGTTGCAATGGCTAGAAAATCTTTGAGAAGAGATTTTGGGTTAGCCAAGGCAAAATGATCATTTATCAGACGTCTGGAAAGGCTTAAGGACGTCTGATAAGGCTCTAACTGTCATATCCTCCAGTGTTTGCTTAGGCAGCCAACGGTCCACTAATTGGACGTCTGGCAAAAACATCCGACGTCTTCTAAGACGTCTGGTCTAAGGTCTGGACATCTGATTTCATCAGATAGAGCTAGCTAAGTCCAGCCTAAATGTTATCAAACGTCTGAATCAACAGTCAGACGTCTTAAAACATATTATCAGACGTCTGATTTTGGAAATAGATGTCTGAAAATGTTGTTTGAACCCTATATTGGTTTTCTAAGTTCTCCACAGAAAACCTAAGTGTCCTAGGGTTGTGCAGGTGTTCCTAGGACTACTATTAGAGTACTTTGAGGCTCTTTAACATGATGTTCTAAGGAACAAAAAGAGCAAGGAAATAAAGACAAAAGTACATGAAAGAAATAGATAGAATTCTATCCTATTCTTCTTGTCCTTCCATCTTCAATCTATCGCTCCTCGCGAATCTCCTCTATTCTCCATCAAGCTCCTCCAATCCATCCTGGATGCGAGCTCGAACTCCGTCTAATCACGTCTCCATTTGCAATTGACCTGAAATCTAAGACTCTAAGTGTAAATGTTAAATGACATGTGTTTTGTTATCATCAAAACAATCATAGTACTCTAGCACCAACAATAAGTAGATGAATGTTTAAAACATAAACAAAATCTAACTAATACAAAAATAGAAAGTGATGAAGAACAAGATGAAGATCCTCCAGTAAAAGCTTTAGGAAATCCTTGCTCCAACTACAGCTGCTCCCGCAGTTGTAAAGAACTCCTTTTTGGCTTCTTCCTTCAAGTGGTCCTTCTCTAAGCCTTCTCCAAGGGTGGACGTCCACCACCCTTGTTCCTCGTCTTGCCTAGCCGTCTCCCTAGATGAAAGCATCCTCCTTGGCATGGCACAAGGTAGAAGAAGAATGAAGAAGAAGGCACCAAGGGAGTGGGTAGGTTGGCCCCTTGATCTTCTTCTCTTCTTCTTCTTCCTTGGCCTTAGGTGTAGGTGGTGTAATGGTGGAATATACAAAGGGAGAAGATGATGTTATGGTTGTGGTTAAGGGTGGTATTAATTGGAAGGGAGAAGGGTGGTTGGCGTAGGATGTAATGGAGGGCTAGGATTGATTTTGGTGGGTAGTTGGTGATCCCATGGCTAAGGAGGATTGGTGACAATCCAAGGGTCACATAGGTGGTAGTTGTGGGTGGTTGCTACCCTTGGTGACCTTTGGTTTTGGTGCCAAAATGGGCCTTCTAGAAGGGATCTTAGGTGGTGCCAAGATTGTATGGGTAGGATAGGTTTAGGTGTTGGATGGAGGGTGGAAATGGAAGGGGATTTTGGTGCCAAAATGGAGAGAGTAGTTAGGTGTTTTTGGCACCAAAATCAAGGTGACTCTTGGTGGTGGTGGTGGGTTGAAAGGTGGTGAGTTAGGTGACACCAAGATAGATTGGGAGTAGGGAGCTTAGGTGGACTAGGCTTAGGGTTATTTGGTGGAGCTTAGGTAGGTGGCTTTTAGCGTTAGGTAGGGATGCCAAGGAGTTGACTAGGTAAGCTAAGCTACCTTAGCTAGCTTAGCTAATAGGGAGTTGGGTAGAGAGGTAGAGGGAGCTAGGGTTTTGGAGGTGATGAGCTAGAGGTAGCTATCTTGAGTTGCACTAGAGCTAGTGGTTACTGAAAAGAGCTGCAAGGAACTACCTTAGCTGGCTTAGCTTGCTAGTTCTTTGCTAGCTTCTAAGCCAAGTTAAGATGAGCTGGCTTCTGCTAATGTGAGCTAAGGTGAGCTGGGTCTGGTCTTCCCGGAGGTTACTAAGCTAGCTAGAGTACCTAGCTTAAGCCAAGTAGCTCAGTTGAACTAAGTTGAGCTGAGTTGAGCCTCTGGGAGCTGAACTTGAGCTGGACTGAGCTAGTTAAGGTCATCTTCAATTGACCAGGTCTAGCTAGTAGCAAGAGCTAGTCAGGTTGAACTTCCAGTGAACTCTTCTGTGTTGGAGGAGCTCGAATGGAGCTGGGATCAATTGACTTGAGCTAGTTTGAGCTGCCATCTAACTAAGGTGAGCTAAATGGAGCTAAGGTGAACTAGCTAGAGCTACCATTCAGCTGAGATGAGTTGAATGGAGCTAGGGATGAGTTGATCCAGCTAGAATGAGCTTGGAGCCAGCTGAGATGAGCTGGATCTAGCTGGAATCCGATTGAAAGGAGCTTCTTCTTCATCTTATGTCTTCCTGAGTGCTAGGGTTTTAGGGATCTGACTATCTATTTATCCCTAACACTCAAATAAATGTGTCAAAAACACAACAAAATATGCAATCCATGCCTAACCTAATTGATGCCTAAATGCAACTCAAAAACCTATTTGCAGAGTTAAAAACTGGCATTTATAAGAATGATGATAAACTGGCGTTTATCAGCACGTGCTAAGTTTCAGGCCATTGATCATCAGATCAACCGACAAAACTTTCATGGCTTACTGTGAGAGCTATAGAGGTTGGATTGGGGCATTTTCAGAGCTGTTGGATTCTTATTTTCATCCTGAATTCATCTGTGCTGCTTAATTGCTCATCTGAGACCTATTTCAATATGCACCTTCACAACTTGGCCTTTAAACATTAGTTCCAAGCAATATTAATATAAAGATTATCTTAACTGCATGCATTTCTCCTAGACCCACTAGGTTATCATATTTAAGTACATAGGCCCTCAGAATTGACTCTAAATGATGTAATTAACACTACTAATTATAGAGTCATCATACCCCCATTCCAACCCCTTACTAGTCCCTAGCAAGGTTAATTGAAAAATATGGAGCCAAGGAGTGACTACCAAGGTATTAGTTGTTTACCATCTTGAGGAAATGCAATACTGTTGAACGTACGAATCGCTACGCTAACGTGTTCGGTTTTGGAAAACCTGTCATTGTAGCTTGAAAGTGAAGAATTCGTGTTCAACAAATAAAATTTATACTGAAATTAAAATTCTGGGTCGAACACAGGGAGGCGGACGTTTGATTTAAAAACTACGTGTTTCTTTTTATTTGTCATGGAATAATTCAATTTAAAACTATCTAATTATTTACAATAAATAGAAGAGAGAGAGAGTAAGAGAGAAAGAGAATATTATACAGGGAAATCAAAATGAGATGTAGAATAAACAAGGAATTTATCATTAAGGAGATTGTTCATTTCACTCTTACAACTACAAAGCATAAAATAATTACTCTAGAAAGCGATAAATTTACTCTAGAAAGCATTAAAAGAATGGAGGGAGAAATGTCCTCCTCGAAGATTGCTTAGAGGACGAGCAAAACTACACTAGAAAGCAGTAAATCTATACTAGAAAGCAATAAAAGGAATAGGGAGAGAGAAATCCTCTTCGACAGTTGCTTGGAGGACGAGCCGGACGGGACGATGCCTGGACGAAGGGGAACGAAGCAGGATGAAGGAGGACGAAGCAGAAGAACGGGAATAGAGCAGCACGCCATCGTCGTCACGGGATCCACTTCCGAAGGGGGACGAAAATTTGGACTTTATCTCGCGAGAAGCATCCTGGGTGTGGGAGAAGCTTCTCTTGAGCTTTAGAGGGGTAGAGAAGAGAAGGAAAGGATGAGAATTTAGTATGGAGGGGGTCTCCTTTTATAGTTGCAAGGAGTGGGGGCAAAATGGACATTACAACTTCAAAATAATAAATGAGGGGTCTTTAGTGATGGATAAATCCGTCACTAAAGCCCCCAACGTGGGCGTAGCTCCCACGCCCACGCGCGCCTCCTCAGCTGCCCGCGCATAATGCTCACGCACGTTCGTTGATTCTCAGCCGTCCGATCGCGAGATCAGATGGCTTAAGACGCATCTCCACCCGCTGCTGCGCCCGCCTAGCGCGTGTGATCGTGCGTGACGCAGCGCGTTCAATCGCA
Organism: Thalassia testudinum; assembly: GCA_037157565.1. NCBI lineage: Eukaryota > Viridiplantae > Streptophyta > Magnoliopsida > Alismatales > Hydrocharitaceae > Thalassia > Thalassia testudinum. Next base: position 20,284,497 of record JAZHRO010000062.1, read on the forward strand.
CGTGAACGCTATCAGGCGCGCACAGCCGTCCGATCAAGATCCAACGCTCCACGCGCCTACTTGCTTGCGCCTGATTTGAGGCTCGCAGGACTTGATCCCGCGACCTCTGCTTCACCTGCAGCTTCGTCTCCGCTGCGCTACGCAATCGAAAAGGTCGCGCGGACGATTTTAAAGAGCCGCGTCCACAGCCGTTGGATCGAGATCCAACGGCGGAGAGGGGGCGGGTGCACGGTCTTCATTGAATGTAGGCGACCGTTTGGGAAACCGAGATGGCACCACGTGGCGCCATCTTGGCCGTCCATCTTCTGGAAGTTGTAGATGGTGCCACGGATGTCGGATTGACTCGATTTTTGTGTCGTTGAGCTGCAATCGTCGATCCAAATTCATCCATGCGGTCAGATTTTGTCATCTGAAGTGTGAATTTGCACCATACTGGCCCTTAATCTTGTAGGGTTCCCCGATCACTATATAATGCTACGGATGCCTGATTAGGGCGATCTTGGAGTCGTTGAACTCCAATCGTCGCCCTGATCACATCCATACGGTTGGATCTTTGATCCAAGGCCCTGATAAAATGTTTTCCCTGTCCAAGCACATAAAAGGAGACAATTAACCTCCATTTTATTCAAACTACTCTAAATGCAAGATGATGCATGTTATGCAATATTTATATCATGAAATGCAATCCTATGCTTAAGAACATGCATAAATAGACATCTTAAGTAGTGTAAATGTGTTTACATCATACCCCCATGCCTATCTTTTGCTAGTCCCTAGCAAAAACTATATGCTATTTATAAAAGAATTAGGTTAGATTATTTGGACCTGAGTTATTTTCAACCATTAAGAAATTGTCTACTTAGGAACTAAACTTTCAAAGACACAACAGTGCCCGGGTATCAGCCAAAATGCAAACCGCCTCAAGCCTCGCCTTATTCAAAGAAAAATTTCTTTTTCTTTCTTTCTCTTTTCTAATTTTTTTGGATTTTCAAATTTTAGGGTTTAAGAGTGGCTTTCTACGGCCATTCAACTCACCCAAGATTTGATGAGAACCCTAAGTTTTAAGCATCTTATTGTGATTGTGATAGACTCGTTGACCGGCAATTAAAACAGACTTTGGATTTCTACGCCTCTAGGTGACCTCAAAAAGAATTATGCCTAAAGGTGTATCTTTACAACCGGTTGCTTTCTCCCTACTTTTATTTTTTACGGGGTCAACACAAGGGTGAATCCAGTGTATATCTCCCCGATTTATTCTACTTCGTCGCTTCTTCCTAAGTGTTTTGGGAATTTTTAGTGCATTTACTGAGCTGGGTTCTAGACAACCGGTCGATGAGCTGTTACCACCGACAACTTGCCAGCCATACTCGTGCGGTGAAGTGTGGCTTATTTCTTTTTTTTTTCTTTTCTCCTTTTCTTTTTGATTTTTTTTTCTTCTCTTTTTTTTTCTTTTTTTTAAGTAGGTGGCTTCCCTGGTCTAAGATTTACCTAAAGGCAGCAAAAAGGGAAAGGTCCAGTGACTGGGCTCTGGACAACCTACCTATGGGCTGTTACCCACGATAACTTACCAGCCATATCACCCTAGAAGGTTCATTAGCTGCCCAATTTCCGTTAAAATCGCCGAACAATGAGTCAGTGCAAAGAAAGTGTGTAGATGCTTAAAACTCAGAAATTCCCTCAAATCAGAGGGTGGGTTGATAAGTCGTGTACTTATCACCTAAACTTATTTATTCCAATTATAATAGAATTAAGATGGTTAGGACTCAAAGACAAATCCACATTTTAGTGGATACACAGGTTAATTAAGTCCAAAGACCTGAAGGTTCTTTGTGTTTAGATCTTAATGTAGTATTTCCTAAGATTGAAAATTTTCTTAAACCCAAATTCTCTTTCCTAATTTTGAATTTTTTTTTATATATAAAAGAAAATAAAACAAATCTACGGAGCTGACGAATGAATTCAGAGATGGATATCCACCCCCCCATGCCTATCTAATGCAATGTCCTCATTGTATTAAAAAGACATAAAACAAAGTGGAAAGCATAGAAAGCACCTGAATTGCGTGAATGTCAGGTCCGCTCTGAGATGAAAATGAAAAAGAACTGTATATGTGCTGAGTTTAGTGCCTTCAGCTAGGCACACTATACAAAGAAAAGAAATGAAGAATTCACAAGTGTAGGTCAGAATTAAAATAAACAGAAGAATCCTCAGACCTGTCAACAGAGGTCCACAGATGTGGACCAGATTGTGGTGCAAACCCATTCCCTATAATCGAGAATATCTTAGGTTCTGAATAAAAATTACCCGAAACCTAAAATCAGAATGCAAGTGGGGTCGGGCCTGCGATTTATGAGGATGCAACCCAAGACCAAAAAGTTGGATTACAGAGAATTGAAGCTCAAAAGGATAATCATTGAATGTGTGCTTGAGTTTGACATCATCGAAACAAATGTCGTAAGCGTTCTGATTTGATGGCTTCAGTTTAAAATGAACCCTTCGACTCAATCTTCCACTTCCTCCAAAATTAACTTCCCAAATCAGAATTTCCCAACTCCTATCCTCCTCATTCCGAATATCAAATTCCAGGACCTCTTGAATATTAATCACCCCGTCTAGAATCTCCAAGTCTAAATGATGTGGCAGAATCAGAATTGACTTGGGTCTAATTATCTCAAAAATAGAATTATCAATAAGCTCAATGGGGTGTAACTGATAATCAGGGCATTGAATTGATTCCTCCAGAAAATGTAATTCTGGATCCGTAATGTGTGCCCTAAGATCAGTATCCTCAGTTATTGGGCTATCAAATGATCTATTAGATTCCTCAGGCCCAATCGTCTCACAGAAATCGTGTTCAGAAAACTTGCGTGAGACTTCGCAACTTGAATCTTCACCATCAAAGAAATCAGGATCCGTATCAATGTATATCCCAAAATCATTTGTCACTTTCTGTTCCAAGGAGATATACGTTTCCTCGTAACCTGGCTCAGGGATCTCAGGTGAAGAAATCAGATCTTCCTTAATTGGTTGCTTTAATTCAATCTGGTCAGCCTCGTAACACGTGTTCCCCCAACAGATGCCTAGCAGGTTCTGTCATTGGCTTTCCTGAAGAGGGTTCATCTTGGGAATTATTCCAAGATTGAATCAAAGCAACCACGAATCTCATCCTCAATTTCACTAATTTCCCAAGTAGAAACTCACTCGGGTTCTTATCCTTAATATCCTGGAGCCAATCCAACAAAAACTTGTTTAAATCATCAATCATTTCAATTAGGGGCTCCAATCTCTCAATGCAAGGTATTGGCTGAACTTCTAAAGATTGAATGATATTACTCAAGTTAGCCAGAACCTTATCTTGAACCTGGTTAACCTGAACCAAATGAGTTGGTTCAGGGTTGGGCGAGTTTGGGCTCAATGCAGGGGAATTAACGAATTGAGATTCGTTATACCCTTCCTGATAATAGGTCATTTTAGATTGTTGAAAAGATGGTGATGACCTAAAGGCAGTGAAATCAGAGGATGGGTAAGGATCGGTGTATCCTTCTTGATTGTAGATCGTATTAGGCTGTTCATGAAAGGAAGACGATCTATAATCGATGTAACTCTGAGAAGGATAGAAATCAGAATCAAAGTGTTCAGGGTTAGACCCTAAACACGGGGGTCCAGAATTGTATCCCCAATCTGAATTATCCCAACTGACTGATGGTTGATTACAATACGAGTCGGGATAATCGTCATGTTGAGGATAATTTACAACAGGAGGGAAAGAGTGGGAATGCGTGAAATATGTGGAATGATTCATGAGACACAGGAGGAAGAAAGGTGCCCTGCAATACAAACAATCAAACCTATCCTTAAATGGGTTAGCCTAAAGACCTACAGACTCCCAAAACCCATCTTGAGATAAAGGAACGATTTGATCTACTTCTATCTGTTCAATCCAACCAGTTAGAAGAAGGGACTGGGGAGAAGGTTCTTCCTTCGGCTTGCACCTCCGGTTCCTAGTGTACCCCCCAGCCGCGATCGTTTGACTCTTCTCCCCTAGCTAGACATCAGATTGAACAGTAGAAACAAACTAATAGAAAATAATCTCGTTCTAGGTTCTGAAGAGCGAGTCCAATCCTTAAGGCCAACGTCTACTATGTTTTATTTAGGGCCAGGTTTGAATGTGCTTTGGAATGTGATGGGCCCTTTAAATGGGTTGTGCCTTTAATGATTGATTGATTTGTGTGTGCATGCACAACCAGTGGTTTTCAAGCAAGATTATTTTTGATGTGGTGAATTTTAAGGTTTAAATCTTGCTTAGTAGCTTTTAGGATTCAACTTTAGGTATTTTCAAACAGGCTTAGTTGGCACACCAGGTTTTGCAAGCACAGGTGAAGATATTTTCCTTTAAAGCTTAAAAAGAATGTGGAGTGCCTGGTAAATCCCTAAGAGTTGAACCTAAGTGGCAGCTACTTGATGAGTTTATTTTATTTGAAGTGGTGCGACCCAAACAACTCAAACAATTGGCCACAAATGCACCACTAAGTTAGGCACTCAAAAAAAAATGGTTAACCTAGAATGATTTCTACTCTGTTATGTGTTGCTTTGTGTGTACCGGTTCCACAGATCAGAACTCGGTTGAGTAGAAACAAATCAATTCGGTTAAGTGCTTTTGAATGTGGGTGTACGTTGTGTGTTTGTTGAAAATTGCCCCACAAAATTATCTTTTTATTTTTTTTTATATAGATGAAGGTGGAATGAATGTGAGTGAGAATTCAAACAACCAAACTATTCCTAGGATTTATACAAACACCTAGGTTAATTGGAATTTGGATTTAATGTGGCGAATGAAATCTATGGAGGGTAAAAGAATGGGGGATAACTTACAAAACCTTCCACAGCACTTTACTCCAATCTACCGCTTTTGCTCGTCTCAAAAGAGTACTTGAAATTATAATAAGAAAGGAGAAAAGTGAGGTAAATGATTTGTAAGTTACAAAACGCGAAGAGAAATCAAAGAGCATCGCCTCCCTAGCAACGGCACCAAAATGTTGGTTCCCCGGCAACGGCGCCAAAATGTTGAACGTACGAATCGCTACGCTAACGTGTTCGATTTTGGAAAACTTGTCGTTGTAGCTTGAAAGCGAAGAATTCGTGTTCAACAAATAAAATTTATACCGAAATTAAAATTCTAGGTCGAACACAGGGAGGTGGACGTTTGATTTAAAAACTACGCATTTCTTTTTATTTGTCACGGAATAATTCAATTTAAAACTATCTAATTGTTTACAATAAATATAAGAGAGAGAGAGTAAGAGAGAAAGAGAATATTATATTGAGAAATCAAAATGAGATATAGAATAAATAAGGAATTTATCATTAAGGAGATTGTTCATTTCACTCTTACAACTACAAAGCATAAAACAATTACTCTAGAAAGCGATAAATTTACTCTAGAAAGCATTAAAAGAATGGAGGGAGAAATGTCCTCCTCGACGATTGCTTGGAGGACGAGCAAAACTACACTAGAAAGCAGTAAATCTATACTAGAAAGCAGTAAAAAGAATAGGGAGAGAGAGATCCTCCTCGACGGTTGCTTGGAGAACGAGCAGGATGGGATGATGCCTGGACGAAGGGGAACGAAGTAGGACAAAGGAGGACGAAGCAGAAGAACGGGAACGGAGTAGCACGCCGTCATCGTCACGGGATCCACTTCCTAAGGGGGACGAAAATTCAGACTTTATCTCGCGAGAAGCATCCCGAGTGTGGGACAAGCTTCTCTTGAGCTTTGGAGGGGTAGAGAAGAGAAGGAAGGGATGAAAATTTCGTATGGAGGGGGTCTCCTTTTATAGTTGCAAGGAGTGGGGGCAAAATGGACATTACAACTTCAAAATAATAAATGAGGGGTCTTTAGTGACGGATAAATCCGTCACTAAAGCCCCCAACGTGGCTGTAGCACCCTCGCCCACGCACGCCTCCTCAGCTACCCACGCACAATGCTCACGCACGTTCTTTGATTCTCAGCTGTCCGATCGCGAGATCAGACGGCTTAAGATGCATCTCCGCCCACTGTTGCGCCCGCTTAGCGCGTGCGATCGCGCGTGAACGCTATCGGGTGCGCGTGGCCATCCGATCAAGATCCAACGCTCCACGCGCCTGCTTGCTTGCACCTGATTTGAGGCTAGCGGGACTCGATCCCGCGACCTCTGCTTCGCCCGCAGCTTCGTCTCCGCTGCGCTGCGTAGTCGAAAAGGTCGCGTGGATGATTTTAAAGAGCCGCATCCATAGCCTTTGGATCGAGATCCAATGGCGGAGAGGGGGCAGGTGTGCGGTCTTCATAGAATATAGGCGGCCATTTGGGTGGCTGAGATGGCACCATGTGGCGCCATCTTGGCCGTCCATCTTCTGGAAGTTGTAGATGGTGCCACGGATGTCGGATTGACTCGATTTTTGTGTCGTTGAGCTGCAATCGTCGATCCAAATTCATCCGTGCGGTTGGATTTGTCATCTGAAGTGCGTATTTGCACCATCCTGACCTTTTATCTTTTAGGGTTCCCCGATCACTATCTGATGCTACGGATGCCTGATTAGAGCGATCTTGGAGTCATTGAACTCCAATCGTCTCCCTGATCACATCCATACGGTTGGATCTTTGATCCGAGGCCCCGATAAAATGTTTGCCCTGTCCAAGCACATAAAAGGAGATAATTAACCTCCATTTTATTCAAACTACTCTAAATGCAAGATGATGCATGTTATGCAATTCTTCCGTGTGGTCGAATTTTCATCAGCTACTAAGACTTAACTACTAAGACTTAACAATATCATGATGTCGACCAAGATATGGGTCACTAATGGGAACACCATCATGAGCCATAACTAGCTCAGTTTGATCTGATTAAGTCAATAAAAGCTCCTACATATCCATCAGAAGATCTTAAGGGCACAAAATGTTGATTTGAGAAAAAGACAAGAATATAGGGTTGTTTATGCATATTTACCTTTCTATCAAAAAAATAGAATAATCGCGGGTTTTCTCAGGGGTTGGAGAAAGGTCAAATGGTCTTAAGAGTCTAACAAGTGGGTTAAAACAGACAAAAAAGGGTTTTCATGCATTTCAGGAATTAAATGACATCTGAAACCCTAAAAATAGACCCGCTTAATTAACCTAGATTATAGTCAATATAAAATTTATCTAAACCCTCTACAAATCATAGAAAAATTTTCCCTAGGGTTTGGTACCTTCAATTTGACCATTGGAACCCATCTTGACCCAAAATAGAGTCTCAGACAGACATTTGCCTTAATTTGGGTAATTATGCAAATTACCCAGTCAAACTAGGTCAAAATCAAAATCCAACTTCACCATTGGATTCCTTAAGTCTAAATTAAGTTTGTACCAAAATTTGGGCCCAATATAAAATCATCTTGACCTAGTTTGTAATTTGGTCCTATTTGATTCTTTTATCTCACACACATGCCCTTAACTTTTGAATCCTTTACAAATAGGTCCCCAACTTTATCGTCTCCTTCCTCGAATAGGTCCCTGCCACCATGAAATCCTAATCCTACAACTTCGACAAGCTTAATTTGGCATTTTCTCCTTGATTCCTCGACGAATCCCTCTCAGATTCGAAAGGGAAGTTCGTTAAGGAATTCTCTTCCTTTTGAGCTAGATCCGAAGCCTTACAACCTTCCCAATCTCTCATGTGAACGCATGAGAGATTTGGGTATCTTTCAAGCTTCCATCTTCGATGAACATTCCAAGCTTGGGAAGCTTGCTTCCCAAGCTCAAATCATCCTCCAGAGGCCTATAAAAGAAGCCACAATGCATACCAACCATCCCAAGCTTTTTTTTGGCTGGAAATTCCCCACATTCCTCCTTCCTATTCCAACCAAAAGGATCCTCGAGCTCCGACGACTCCCTTTGCCTATCCTCATCATCTATTCGCATACTAGCGGCGAATTCATCTTTGTTGTCTTCCTCCGCATCGCGCCATACCAGCGGGCGTCTCTCCCTCCGTCTTCCTCACCGTTTCCTTCTCACCAAAGTCACCTTCTTCCCCGACTCGACCACACCGTAACCAGCATCACCTCTACTCCCGTCTTCTGCCAACTACTAGATAAGTTCCCTAACTCCTCTACTTCATTCACACACCAACCACACTCCCTTTCGACCGCCATCTCACTCCCATGCTCCCCGTCTTCCACCTCATCTGTGTACCTCCAATGAATTTGCACAGCCACTATGCTCCACCAAATTGGTCTCCGAGACTCCCTACACTTTTGCCTCAACTCGAGGAGAAAAAGCCCTAACCTAGTTTGGTTGATTGGCCCTCCAAATCTTCCACCGAACAGACCCATTTCCGACCACCCTTCTAGAGGTTGTCAAACCTCCTCACTCCGCCAAACACCTTTGCACCACCACCATTGCACTCTACGAAGTCCGACGATGCTTCTTGAATTATTTTTACATGGCTATTAAGCCCTTTTCTTCTTTTGAGGTATAGGACCCCCTTGCCATTGTTGGAGCTTCTTTGCGAAGCTCCAGGCCTTGTTCGTGTGGGGATTCGCCTAGGTACCTGCTCCAGAAGTCACGGGATTGCATCAGGAATACACTTGGGCTTCTAATTGGAGCATTTAACCATTCCTAGGACCTCAATCAGAGCTTCAGCTACTGCGGCCAGTGTGTGCAAGAAGATAGGGACTAATAGTCCCACATCGTAGAGCGGTAGACCACCAGCAGGTGCATAAATTGAATTTGTGTTGTAGGCTATTCGCCTCAACACACGAGGGTAAGGTTCCCTCTCACCCGACATGCACTTTTCTCGTGACATGCATCACACGGGCCTGGTGCTGACCCGACCCACCTATCCCTCGCACATCTCGGCTACGACCCACACCTACAGCCCTGGTCTTGGGTGATCTTAGATCAGAATCCGATTGCCCGGTACTGTGTAAGGCCCTGGGAGGGTGGAACCCAGAGAGAGAAAGGAGAGAGAGTGCGTGGGGTAGGGGAGGGTTTTTCTCTGAGGAGATTTCGACAATTAACCAAAATTAGAGCCCCTTTGTGTGTGAAGAAGAGAAGAAGAAGAGAAGAGGAAAAGGATAGAGAAGAACAATGCTTCCCTAGCACTGTAGCACTTGCTGCTTAAGTCGACTGATTGGCCTGACCATCGACTGATACTACTGTTGCATTATTTGAGATACTTGAGCTTATTTGTTCTTAGGGGTAATTGGTGATTCAAATCACCATTTTACCCTAATCTTTTTGCCTCATTGACATTTGCTTTATCATATATATCATTCATGCTTGGATTTATTGTTATACATTGATAGAATTGCAATCTTGAGAGTTAATTGTTACTTGCTCCCTGTGTTCGACCTCGGATTTCTTTTGAGCATAAATTTTTTTCTTTTCAAGTGATTTCGACCTATACTATGATGCAGCATTTATAACATCGATTTTGCTCACAAACATTTTGGCACCATTGCCGAGGAGCAACGTGCAACTTTGATCTCTTGATTGCAATATCTAATTTGATACTAACTTGCTCTATCTCTTTTGACTGTAATTTGTGCTTAGGGGGGGATTCATTGGAGGAAGATCAGCCGCACATTAGAACACTCTAGGGGCAGGTAAACTCCGTCCAATTTTCCCTATGCCCCTGATTCTGAAAAATCTAAAAGAAGAAACAAATCAATTAAGTTCAACTTGCATTCTATTCTTAGATTAATCATCAAGTTGCCTAATTTGATACATTCTATTTAGAGAACATCCAAACCTTGATTTGTGCACCTACTCAGGATTTATGGTATCTAGGGCTATCACCTTTTTGCTTGAGCCCTAGGTACCACATTTGGATGAATTAAATTGGACCAATCAAGAGTCAATTAGGGTTTCCAGTTTAGGCTATTTAGAGACACACTTTCTTAATCAAGAATTAACCTTCCCAAACAGTGTGTGACTAAACCATGGATGAATTGATCTATTCAAGAAAACCCTAAAATTAGTCACTTAATTTCATTTGAACACTAAAAGAGGGACCTAAATTTCTCAAAGGACAACCAGGTGAAGTTGACCCACCTTGTTGGGTTAACCAATCTTCAAATTAGGTCACCTAACACAAAAACATCTTAAAGTTCAAGTGGAATCATAAGCACCCGTGTCTTAATCTAAAATTGGTAGACTTAAGAGGTCAAGTCCCCATTCTGGTCTACCTGGATCCTCAGTGACAAGAAAGGTCAAGTGGGGGAAACCTTGTAACCCATGGGGGCACTCTACCATGTAGGGATCTTCGTAGGACTCTCCCTTTCTGGATACCCAAGTAATTCTCAGGTGGACGACTTTCTAACTTAGGGGGATCATCCGCCCTAAACCCCTATAGTCATCCAAAATTGTTTTTGGTGTCTTGATTGGGTCCATCGCTTGCTATCCCTCATCTACTCCATCAGTGCATGTTCGGAAGGAGGTCCTTAAAACCACTCTTGAGGCCTCCATTAGCTATTCACTCTCATCAAGGTCAAGCCTCGACTTTCATGTTTGTGCAACAACCTGATCACATTGACATATCTTCTGATTCAGAACCTACTTCCCCCTTATCAGCTATGGATCACCAAGATGATCAACATAACCTTGAGCAGCAATTCCATGATTTCTGAAATCAAATCAATGCTGTCATCAACCCACCACCACGTCCTCAAATGTGAGATCACTATAATCCTATAGCGGTGGAGATCAAACCCTGAATCAACATTCCCGTGGGAGGACCTGAAGTGGATCTCAAGCTTAGCATGCTTCATATGATCGCAAAATTTCATGGCTTGAACTCCGAGGATCCCTTCTAGCACATAAAAAACCTAAAACATCTAGCCTGCACTTTTGGGGCAAATGTACAGAATCAGGACGGATTACTCTTAAAACTCTTCTCATTCTCTCTGGCTGACAAAGCCGCTCACTAGTTTCAAACTCAACCACACACAATCAACACATGGGGAGAACTTCAAACCGCCTTCCTGCAAAAATTCTACCTCATTGGTTATACAAATACAATGCAACACCAAATCACGCATTCTCCTAAGGAGCAGGAGAATCTCTACACGAGGCATGGGAACATTTTCTGGATCTCATGCGTAAGTGCTCCATCACGGAGTTCTGAAGTGGGAACAATTCCAATCCTTTTACCATGAACTCCGTGAAGACATCAAGCTCTTTGTCAATGCAACCTGTGGTGGTAGCATCATGGGTCAACATGAGGACACGATTTGGGAAATTCTCGAGAACATGTGCGAGAACTCCTTGAACAATGAGTCATTGGGTGCATACGACCAAATGTTCACCCGTGCATTGACAAACAATCAAGGGGTACACGAATCCCGAGGCCTTTCCGCATCAGTTGATATGGAGTTGGTAGCTAGTCAATTGGATAAGGTCTCCATTATTGAAAAGAAGGTGGACGATGTCACTCATCATCTACACAAATCCACCTCTGCACCTCAAAGCACATACGTGCACCTGCCCATGGGAAGGGAGGCTGTGCACAACATTTACCACTCCCTGGGGATGGATGCATACCCACCCGTATCTGATTATGGCTTTAGAGGCAACTCCGGGTCAGCCCACCACAGTTGGGGGAACTCTGAACCCTCGTACCCTGATTATCTCGGAGCTCCTTAGACATGCGAAGATCTCCACACCGTCCAGAATAATCCTTTCTCCAACACCTACAACCCTGGATGGTGGAATCATCCTAACTTTGTGTGGTTAGGAAATAACCCAAATCCAAGATCCCAATTCCAACCCCAACCACAACACTAGCGACCATATCAACCCACTCAATCAAAGCCTAATCAAAATTTCCAATTTGGACAGCCTAAAGAAGATCAGACATCTTTGATTCTCCAAACCTTCGTTGACATGCAAAAATAAGACAAAGAAGAGATCTCTAAGCTGCGTAATCAATTGGCCCAGTTGGCAAGTGCTTGCCAGCTTGGTGCACTTCCTTCCCAGCCTCTTCCAAACATAAATAATGTGCCAAACTAAAGGCATGCTATGAACCAAATCAGGGCCAAGCTCACTTTGTTTATCAGGCCCCTTCTACTCCATCACCTGATGGGATGGATGTTTCAACTTCATACTTGAGATTTTAGTAGCTGACACCTATTTTGCCCAACCCAAACCAAAATTAGGTAGGATTAAATTCCGTCACCACCTATAGTGGCAAAGCAACACAAGACCAACCTTTTCCTAGCCACAACGTGCGTGAGACAGTAGACCTTTACCATAGATTGGTCATCTAGGACACGCCCATCCCTGATAAAGAGCTTGAGCCAATTCTAGAGGAACCATCTAAGGTTCCATTTCCTAAGGCCTTGACCAAGGGAAAGAAGATAACCAAACTCGTGGCATCTGAGGAAAACTTGGTCAAGCTCTTTGAGCAGGTCCATATAAACATCCCCTTAATGGATGCGATTTGCCTCGTACCAACTTATGCACGATTCTTGAGAGATGTATGTACACCCAAGTGTAAGCCGCAAACCAAAGGTGGGAACCCAATCGTACTCTCGGAGCAAGCCAGCTCCATCATTTTTAGCAAACTCCTACCTAAGGCAAAAGACCCAGGCACCCCTCTGATCTCCTATGCTATCGGTGATATATAGTTTGACCGATCCTTATTAGACCTAGGAGCTTCCATCAATTTGATACCCACATCCCTACTATACCACTTTGAGGAATCTGAGCTTAAACCGACAGAGATGACTTTGCAGTTAGTCGATTGATCTGTTAAGTCACCAAAAGGAGTATTTGAGGATGTCATAGTTAGGATACATGATTTTTACTTTCCCATGGATTGCATCGTCTTAGATATGAATGCTCCTGAGAACTTGAAGAATACACCGATCATATTAGGGAGACCCTTTCTGGCCACAGTTAAGGCTAATATTTATTGCGAGGAGGGCCAAATTAAATTAAAATTTGGGATCAAGACACTAAAGATCGATATCTTTAAGACCCAACAAGGAATTAATTATGGAGATATTGAACAAATTTATGATGTCAAGGTCATGGTTGACGACCTATGTATCAAGAGAAACCCGATTATTTCTGATCAACCACAAGAAGATCAAAACCCTCAATTAGAGGAGCCTGAACCTAACCTAAACACACCCATAGATCCTTCCTTTGCTCCCAACACCCATCTTGAACCACCTGTTGCTACTGATAATCCAATTATGGAATTGAAACCCCTCCCTGACCATCTTAAATACATCTTTTTGGGTTCCAATCAGACGTTTCCTATGATTATCAACTCCCGACTCACATCTGATCAGGAAACATGCGTGATTACTATCCTCCAGCAACATCAGAGAGCCATTGGATGGACTCTCGATGATCTGACTGGCATCAGCCCCTCATATTGCACCCATCACATCTATATGTTGGAACCTTGTTCCACATCTTGTTTTGGTGTTAACAAAATTATTATGAATTAATGTTTGCATTAAGTGTTCTTCAGATTTAGGTGAAGAAGCAAGGTAAATAGGAAATGATGGAGGAGAAGATCATGATAAGAAGGAGGCTTGATGAGAAAGAGATGATGATGACAAGGAGGAGGCAAGATGACAAGAGTCGAGGAGAAGAAGATCATCTTCGACTTTAGTTTCTTTTTGTTTAGATTTTATTTTCATAGATTGTATGCCTCTTAACAAGAGAACTTAACTTAGATCGTAAAATCAATTAGAGATAAATTAGGATTTATATGGCATTCGCTTTCAAAGAACATAATGAATTAAGATACTTAAGATAGGTACTTGTAAGCAAGTACTGGTACTGTTCATCAGTACTGGTATTTGCAAGGCACAGGTTTGAGAATTCATCTCAAATTGTGAACAACAAGTACCGGTACTAATCATAAGTACCGGTACAAGTTGGCCACAGGTTGAAGGCTTTATTTTGGCTTGAACCTTACAAGTACCGGTACCCATGATGAGTACCGATACTGGTAGGTTACTGTGCCCATGTAATCTCAAACCTAGGAGTCACAAGTACCAGTACCTATGATGAGTACCGGTACTGAGACTCAGCTGCTGGCGGTAGTGAACAGCTAGTACCGGTACAGGTACTTTAGTACAGGTACTAGGTAGTCGTTGGCTCATTTCTGAATAGCTATAAAATTAATTCCAACAATGTGAACATTGGAAATTAATTCCCAACGTCTAGTAGACAAATCATTAAGGTCCTAAACTCTATATAATGACCCTAGGATTCTTTGTTTGCACACAAGAGAAAGATTAGAAATACAAGAGAAATTCCTAGAGCTATATTTCCTAAATTTCCACCATATTCACATGAGAAGAAATCATGTTTGTTGCTTTTTGTCGTGCTACACTTTTGGAAACACTTCAACGATGTGATTTCTTCACACATTATCAAAGCGATTCACGCTTATTCTAGGCTCTCAAATTGGTAATATTATTTTAATTATTGTTGAGAGGCTTAGGTTCTTGTTGTAAGAGTTTTCTTTATTACACCAGTTTTCACTTGTATTTTGAGCATTTGCTCATTTGGGTTGTAACAGACCCATTCTTGTAATTGGGTTGAGGTAACCTATTAATTACCTCTGATATTAGTAAATTGATTCTCTCGGGGTTGAGAGAATCAGGTTAAAAATCCTAAGCTGGGAGGTTTAGGTAGTGGAGTACCCAAGGGAGGGGAACCACTATATATCTTATGCCAATTTCTGTGATTGTGTTTTGTGCAAATTATCTTTCTTGTTATTACTAATTTGTCTGTTTAAGTTTTTTTTTTTATGCATAGCCATATTCCATCGATCTATCACTATACTGAAGAGGGCTCACAACCATCGCGTGAAATGCAAATATGTCTAAATCAGAACCTATAGCTTGTTGTGAAAAATGAGATCATCAAGTGGTTAGATGCAGGGATCATCTACTTGATCTCCAATAGTCGATGGGTGAGTCCAATCCAAGTTGTACCTAAGAAGGTAGGACTCACCATGATCACGACTGAAATCGAAGAAACCATATTGGCCCATATAGAAAACTCATGGAGAGTCTGCATTGATTATAGAAGACTCAATTCTTCCATGATGAAGGATCATTTCCCACTACCGTTCATTGACCAAATCCTCGAGAAACTACCTAGAAATCGATTCTTCTGCTTTTTGGACGGGTACTCCAGTTATAACTAGGTTGCAATCCATTCTGAGGTCCAAGAGAAAACTACCTTCACCTACCCCTTCGGGTCATACGCATTCCGAAGGATGCCATTCGGTCTCTGCAATGCACCCACTACTTTTCAATGGTGCATGCTTGCCATATTCTCAGATATGGTGGGTGAATACCTTGAGATCTTCATAGATGACTTCTTAGTATTTGGGGAATCATTGATGATTGCCTCCTGCACTTGGTCCAAATCCTCAAGCGGTGCATTGATGTGAATTTGGTTCTTTCCTTGGAAAAGAGACATTTCATGGTACCTGAGGCAATTGTCTTGGGACATCTCATATCTGAAAAAGGCATCCAAGTTGATCGAGCCAAGGTGAATCTGATTTCCAAACTCCCTATGCCTAGCTCAGTCAAGGACATCCGATCTTTTCTGGGGCACGTCGGCTTTTATCGTCGATTCATTCCCGATTTCTCGAAAATCGCACGCCCCCTAACTACTCTACTGTCAAAAGATGTCCCCTTCGAAATTACTGAGGAGTGCACTCAGGCATTTAAGATCCTACGTGATCGAGTTACCCAAGCACCTATCCTGCAGTCCACTGATTAGTCTCAACCCTTTAAGATCATGTGCGATGCATCTGATTATGCTGTGGGTGCAGCACTTGGGCAGAAAATAGATGGGAAACTCGTGGTCATCTACTACGCTAGCGAGACACTTGACGAGGCTCAATGAAGCTACACAGTTATTGAGAAAGAGCTGCTAGCTGTAGTATTTGCCCTGGAGAAATTCAGATCGTATCTTTTGGGTTCCCGTGTTACAATATACTCAGATCACATTGCAGTGAGGCACCTCCTCATGAAGAAGGATGCGAAACCTCGACTAATCCGTTGGATCTTACTGCTGCAAGAATTCAATCTTGAGATTCGCGATAAGGCGGGAAAGCAGAACGTGGTAGCTAACCACTTATCCCACCTTCCTTCTAACATTATTGACCCTTTCGAACCCATCATAGGGCACTTTCCTGATGAGCACCTCCTGACTATTAGTGCGGACTTCCTTGGTTTGCTAATTTGGTGAACTACTTGGCGTCACATCAGATTTCGTCCGATTAGTTGAAGGCAAAGAAAGGCAAATTACTTTCCGATGCCAAGTACTACATCTGGGAAGAACCGTACCTCTTCCGCATTGGTGCTGATCAAATTATCAGATGGTGCATCCTGGAAGAGGAAATTCAGGACATTTTGTCCTTTTGCCATGACTAGGCTTGTGGTGGACACTTCTCTGGACATAAAATCATAGCGAAAGTCCTCCAGTGAGGCATTTACTAGCCCACTATTTTCAAGGACGCATACGATCACTGTAAGGCATGCACTCATTGCTAGACCTTAGGTAACATGAGCCACCGCAATATGATGCCTTTACAGCCGATTCTTGTATGTGAAATCTTTGATATTTGGGGGATTAAATTCATGGGACCCTTTCCTATCTTAGACAGCTTCGAGTACATCCTTCTCATTGTAGGCTACGTGTCCAAATGGATCAAAGCCATCCCGACCTGAACCAACGATCATAAGGTGGTAATCAAATTCATTCATCAGAACATCTTTTCACAGTTCGGTATCCCACGTGCCATTATTTCTGATGGAGGGACCCATTTCATGAATGCTGAGTTCAGATCACTGATGACCAAGTATGGGGTGTCGAACCAAATCTCTACTCCTTATCAACCCCAAAACAATGGCATAGCTGAGCTATCAAATCGGGAGATCAAGAAAATCCTTCAGATCACTGTTCGACATGATAGGAAAGATTGGTCGTCTTGACTTCTGGAAGCCTTGTGAGCTTATAGGACCACCCACAAGACCCAATTAGGAATGTCTCCCTTCAGATTGGTGTACGGGAAGGCATGCCACCTCCTCGTCGAGTTGGAGCACAAAGCCTGTTGGATAGTACGAAAGTGTAATCTAGATTTTTCTAAGGCAGGAACCCACAGACAGCTTAAAATGAGCAAGATCGACGAACTATGCAATGACGTGTATGAGAACTCATGAATTTACAAAGAGTGAGTTAAGGCCTTTCACAACAAGCACATATTCAGAAAGATCTTTCACCCTGGTCAGAAAGTCTTACTCTTTGTTGCCAAACTAAAACTCTTCCCAGGCAAACTCATATCAAAATGGATTAGACCATATCTTATCCAACGGATTTTTGGAAATGGAGCCGTTGAAATCTGTCAACCCAGCCATGATTCTGAACCCTTTATTTTGAATGGCTAGTGACTTAAGCCATTCATTGAACTCACCGATACAAACTTGGCTGAGGTATCTTTTGATCTCCATTCTCCCTGAGCATATTGTGCCTGGCTGATGGCGTTAAACTAAGCACTTAACGGGAGGCAACCCGTCATCTTTTTCGAAAAACCTGAAACCCTTCTTGATATATCTCGTGTTGAACTCATATTGCACTTTAGGGTTCATCCATTAGAATAGCCGACCCCACCTCAGGTACCCATACCAAAGCTTGAAATTGTCCGCAATAATCATCCTGACCCGTCCACCCACCTAAAACCTGTTCAAATGTATGATCTAAGCTGAATTCAAACCCACCTAATTTACAATGAGGACATTGAAAATCATAGGCATGGGGGGGTATTAAAGTGCAAAACATTGTAAGAATCACTTCACAAGAAAGGGTTTCATCCAAAAAAAAAATTCCATATTTCAAAAAAAAAAAAATGTAGTAGCCATTTTAAGAGAAAAATGAAAAGAAAGGAGCACAAAGTAAAAAGAAAATTGAGTCCCTTAGAAACAATTTGGAACCTACCCACCTTTTCGGTTGAATCAAATGATGAACTAAGACCTGAAAGGCTAAAACTTAAGGGATTAGTGGCGAATACCGACCTTAAGCCTCTTGGATCTGTATTGGATTTAAACATTCATGTACTTGTCAAGATCTAGATTAATCCTCAAGAGGTTAAGGAAAATGCAATGCCTATGTATTAGGCCTAAGGCTTAGGCTTGGTAACTTAAGCACCCTAAATCACACACAGTCTGGTTCGGTGTGATCTAAAGTTAAAACCATGCCAAAATGCATTTAATCTATTCTGAAAAAGGTCCTAAGATCTAGATTAGGAGCGACTCGAAAACACAAGTTGATTTGGATGAGTTCCCAGTGTGGAGAGGTGGAAAATTCCCCTCGAAGATGCGTAATAACATACTGTCTCCTCAGTGCTTTTCTCCTAGGATATGTAAATATCCTACTGGGGGCATGTAAGCAACTTGTACTTGTTCAAATGCCATGAGCGGCATTATCACGAAATGTCAATTGCTAGGGTCTGGATTTAGCTATAGAACACCATGGGCAGGGTTATCCCAAAATCTCAAAAGCTAGGGTTCCTGGGGTTGCCATGGGCAGTGCTATCTCGAAGCATCGATTTCCAGGGACCCTGCGAGGATTGATGGTAGGGACAAGGAATCCGATACAGACCGTGTTTAGGGCCAATTAGAGGATGGATCTAAGGAAAAATATAATGAAAAGAAAAGAGAAAGCTCTCCACAAATTAAATTCTCCTTCTATGCCTCTCTCAGAATGCACTGGCAAACTGAACCAGACTAACCATGTTTTAAGCATGGGTACTTTAACCGCTGGGTCGAATGAACATTAGGATAGTTCCTGTGGGCCTTAAAAACCTTCGCGGCGGACTGAGGCGAAAGCTAGTCAGGACTAGATCTGGGCTGGTACTTGAGTACCTCTAGAACTATTGTTGGTATTAAGATCTAATTCTTGGATATGCAGTAAGGCATCCTAACGAATAAATTCGACCAAGATAAACTAGTTCGATTTAGATGATTTTGCTAAGGGACTAGCAAAAGCAAGCCATGGGGGTATGATGGGAGCACCATCATGAGCTATAACTAGCTCAATTTGATCTGATTAAGTTAATAAAAGCTCATACATATCCATCATAAGATCTTAAGGGCATAAAACATTGAATTAAGAAGAAGACAAGTATACAAGGTTATCTATGCAAATTTACCATTCCATCACAAAAATATAATAACTGTGGGTTTTTTCAGGGGTTAAACAAAGGTCAAATGGTCTTAAGAGTATAACAAGTGGGTTAGAACAGACACAAAAGAGTTTTCGCGCGTTTTAGGAATTAAATGACATCTGAAACCTTAAAAATAGACCCACTTAATTAACTAATATTTTGGTCAATATAAAATTCACATAAAACCTCTAAAAATCATATAAAAATATTCTCTAGGATTTGGTACCTTGAATTTGACCCTTGGAACCCATCTTGACCCAAAATAGAGTCTCAGACAGACATTTGCCCTAATTTGGGTAATTATGCAAATTACCCAATCAAACTAGGTCAGAAAAAAATCCAACTTCACCATTGGATTCCTTAGGTCCAAATTAGGTTTGTACCAAAATTTAGGCCCAATCTGAAATCATCTTGACCTAGTTTGCAATTTGGTCCTATCTGACTCTTTTATCTCACACACATGCCCCTAACTTTTGAATTATTTACGAATAGGTCCCCAACTGTATTGTCTCCTTCCTCAAATAGGTCCTTGCCACCATGAAATTGTAATCCTACAACTCTGGCGAGCTTGATTTGGCATTTTCTCCTTAATTCCTTGACGAATCCCTCTTAGATTTGAAAGGAAATTTCGTCAAGGAAATCCCTTCCTTTTGAGCCAAATCCGAAGCCTACAACATTCCCAATCTCTCATGAAAATGCATGACAGATTCGGGTATCATTCAAGCTCCCATCTCTGGCAAGCATTCCAAGCTTGGGAAGCTTGCTTCCCATGCTCAAATCATCCGCCAGAGGCCTATAAAAGAAGCCCCAATGCATACTATCCATCCCAAGCTCGATTTTGGCTGGAAATTCCCCACATTCCTCCTTCCTATTCCGGCCGAAAGGCTCCTCGAGCTCCAGTGGCTCCCTTTGCCTATCCTCGTCATCCTTCCATGGGTGGATTCATCTTCCTCGTCTTCCTCCATGTCGTGCCATACCAGTGGGCATCTCTCCCTTCGTCTTCCTCGCCATTTCCTTCTCACCGGAGTCACCTTCTTCCCCGGTGCCGACCACACCATGATCGGTGTCTCCTCTACTCCCTGTCATCTGCCAACTACCTAGATAAGTTCCCTAACTCCTCTACATCATTCACACACCAACCACACTCTGTTTCGACCGTCATCTTACTCGCATCCTCCCTGTCTTCCACCTCACCAGTGTAACTTCGGTGAGTTCTCACGGCCACTACGCTCCACCAAATTGGTCGCTGACACTCCCTACAATTCCGCCTCGACTCGAGGAGAAAAAGCCCTAACCTAGTTAGGTCGATTGCCCCACCAGATCTTCCGCCAAACAGACCCACCTATGGCCACCCTTTGAGAGGTCGTCAGACCTCCTCACTCTGCCAAACACCTCCGCACCACCACCATTTCACTCTACGAAGCCCGACAATGCTTCCTGAACTGTTTTAACATGGCCATTTGGCCTTGTTCTTATTTTTAGGTACAAGACCTCTGCGCCATTGTTGGAGCTTCTTCGCGAAGCTCCAGGCCTTGCTCATGTAGGGATTCGCCCAAGTACCTACTCCAGGAGTTGCAGAATTGCATTAGGAATACACTTGGACTTCCAATTGGAGCCTTTGACCATTCCTAGGATGTCAATCAGAGCTTCAGCTGCTACGTCCAATGCATGGAAGAAGATAGTTACTAATAGTCCCACATCGTAGAGCGGCAGACCACCAGCAGTGCATAAATTGAATTTGTGTTGTAGGCTATTCATCTCAACACATGGGGGCGAGGTCCCCTCTCACCCGACACACGCCTCGCCCATGACACGCATCACGCGCACCTGGTGCTGACTCGACCCGCCTAACCTGCGCACACCCCAGCTGCAACCCATGCCCGCAGCCCTGGTCCCGAGTGGGCTTAGATCTGAATCCAATTTCCTGGTACTGTGCAAGGCCTTGGGAGGGCGAAACCCAAAGAGAGAAAGGAGAGAGTGCGTGCAGGGTAGGGGAGGGTTTTGCTCTGAGGAGATTTTGACACTTAACTGAACTTAGAGCCCCTCTGTGTGTGAAGAAGAGAAGAGAAAGAAAAGAAAAGACAAGAGAAGAAGAAGAGAAGAGGAAAAGGATAGAGAAGAACAGTGCTTCCATAGCACTGTAGCACCTACTGCTTAAGTCAACTGATTGGGCTAACCGTCGACAGATACTACTATTGCATTGATATTACTGTTGCATTATTTGAGATACTTGATCTTATTTGTGCTTAGGGTAATTAGTGATTCAAATCACCATTTTACCCTAATCCTTTTGCCTCATTGACATTTGCTTTATCACATTTATCATTCTTGCTTGGATTTATTACTATGCATTGGTAGAATTGCAATCTTGAGAGTTAATTGTTACTTGCTCCCTGTGCTCGACCTCGAATTTCTTTTGAGCATAAATCTTATTTGTTTTGAAGCGATTTTGACCTTTACTATGATGTAGCATTTATAACATCGATTTTGCTCGTAAACAATCACCTTTGTCCTTGCCTTATTCATATAGATATATATATATATATATATTATTATTCCCTTTTTTTATGCTGGGGGTTTGAAGTAGCAATCTGCAGCTACCCAACCCACCCAGGACTCGAAAAGATCAGAGCATGCTAAGCATCTTATTGTGTATGTAATTGACTCACTATACGACCAACTAAAGCGGGCCTTCAGTATCCATAGGCTCTAGTTGACCCTAAAATGAAGTTATTACCACCTAAAAGTTTATCTCTGTAACTAATAGCTTTCTCCCTACTTTTTTGTGGGGTGATGTGCATACATCTGAATAGCAAAAAATGTCTATTAATGCATGTTCGTAGTATCATATTTGCATCATGCATTGTAAATATTGCATAACATGCATCATCATGCATTTAGGTCAAATTGCAAAATTTTGTATAGTAATTTCTTCTTTTTGGTGTCCAGGGATAGGGTGACTTTTAATCGGGACCTCGGATCGAAGATCCAACCATACGAATCTGATCAGGGTGACGGTTGGAGTTCAACAACTCCAAGATTGCCCCGATTAGACTTCTGTAGCATCAGATATAATCTGAGGAAGGTCAGAGATCAAGGGCCAAGATAGTGTCAATCAACACTTCAGATGACAAATTTGACTACACAGATGGGTTTAGATCGATTATCGCAGCCTAACGGTGACAAATCAGCCCAATCAAACATCCGTGGCACCTTCTACAAGTCACAGAAGATGGACAGCCATGATGGCACCACATGGCACCATCTCGGCCACCCAAACCGGCCCAACTAATACATGAGGACTCGCCGCACCTTCTCTCTCCTCAACCATGCCATCACTTCTCAGTCGTTGGATAAAGATCCAATGGCTGTGAGCGATGGAGCCGAAGTTATCTTCTCAACAATTCACCACGATAGCGCATTGGTCGCGTACTCATGGCCGAAGCAAAGGTTCCAGGTTCAAGCCCCACGAACCGTAAAATCAGCTAAGGATGTAGGTGTGGGCACAATTGAGCAGTTGGATGGTGAGCGGGCGGTGTAGATGCAAGAGACGTGGCACACCTAGAGCGCGCAGATCGCGTATGCGCTATCCGACGTGCAATTGCACGTGCAATTTGTGCGGGAGCGTGATGAGGCATAGCAGCTTATAAGCTGTCCAATCTCGCAATCGGATGGCTATAATCGCAAGAACGTGCTTGAGCCGTTTGCATAGAGAAGAGGAAGATGCGTGCGTGGGAGGCTTGCACGTGGCCCACGATTTGGGCTTTAGTGACAATTTTATCTGTCACTAAAGGCCCTTTCATTAATGCTTTTAACATAAAATGACCATTTTGCCCCAAACCTCTAAACCTATAGAAAGGCCTACGCCCCCCACATTTCAATCATCCCTTCCTTTACTTCTCTCCCTCTCCAAAGCTCTAAAGAAGTTGGTTTAAAACCCAGGATGCTCCTCTAGAGTCAAAATCAAAGTTTTCTCCCCTTTTTTGGAAGTGGATCCCGCGACGACGACGATGCCCTGCCTCGCCCTCGATTCTTCTTGCTTCATTCTTCGTCTTCCATTTTCATCCTCAGTCTTCAAGGCATCACCTCTTTCGGCTCATCCTCCAACCAACTGTCGAGGAGGATAACATCTCTCTTCCTTCTTTATCACTTTTTAGAATAGAATTTCCCACTTTCTAGCTGTAATCATTTCCTGCTTTCTAGTTGTAAAAATAGTATTCAGTTACGAAGTGATTGTTCTCTCTCTCTCTGTCTCTCTCTTAGTATTAATTTCATTGTAATTATCTCTCTTTCAAAACAAAAATACAAAAAAAATATATAATCATGGATTTTAGATCAACGTAGCCTCCTTGTGTTCATCTTGAAATTCTTAGAGTTTCGGTATAAATTTATCTGT
This sequence comes from Thalassia testudinum, assembly GCA_037157565.1. Classification (NCBI taxonomy): domain Eukaryota; kingdom Viridiplantae; phylum Streptophyta; class Magnoliopsida; order Alismatales; family Hydrocharitaceae; genus Thalassia; species Thalassia testudinum. The sequence continues at coordinate 20,308,119 of JAZHRO010000062.1, forward strand.
TGATGGATTTCTTTGCGAATCATACTATGACAACAAGTTTTTCGAAATCCAATCCCTTTTTGCGTAGATCTTCCTCTACAACATTTTAGCACTATTGCCGGGGAGGCAATGATTCTCAATTTTCTTTTTGCATTTCGTGTATTTTATTATTTTCTAACTTGCTTTTATTTCTCTTCTATTGTTTTGCAGGTACCTCAACAGGGAATCTTCAAGCGGTAGAAAGGAGCAAAGTGCAGTTGAAGACAATTATAAGTGCTCCCCATTATTCCCCCCTCCAAAGATTTCATTCCACAACCTTAATTCAAACCCCAATTAACCTAGATGTTCGCATAAACCCTAGGATTAATTTGGGTGCTTTGATTTCCACCCCCACTCATCTCACCTTCATAAAAAAGAAAATGATACTTCTTGTGCGAATAATCAACATACACACTGCATACACCCACATTCAAAGCACATAACCTAACTTGATTTTTATCTACTCAACCGAGATTCTGACCTGTGGAACTGGTACACGTAAATCAACACATAAGAGAGTAGAAATCAGTCTAGGTTAATCATCTTTTGTGCCTAACTCAGTGGTGCATTTCGATCAATTGTTTGAGTTATTTGGGCCGCACCACTTCATTTTAAAATCAACTCATCAAGTAGCTTCCCCTTAGGGTTTACAGTTTAGGTCAATACCAGGCACTCCACTTTTTGATTTCAAAAAGAAAAGATCTTCACCCGTGTTTGAACATCTAGTTTGCCTCTGAAACTTGACTGAATTAACCTAATTCTAAACCTAAAAAGCTACTTAAGCAAGATTTGAATCCTAAAATCCATTCATCCAAATAATCTTTCTTGAAAACCCTGGTTGTGCATGCACTCACACATATTCAATTGATCATTAAGGGCACAACCCATCTTGAGGGCCCACCACATTCCATAAGCACTACAATCCTAATTCTAAGTAAAATCAAGTAGACATTGGCCTTAAGGACTGATTCGCTCTTCGGGGCCCAAACTGAGATTGTTTACGATTAACTTGCTTGTAGTAGTCAATCGATGTCTAGCTAGGGGAGTAGAATCAAACGATCGCGGCTGGGGTTACACTAGGAACTGGAGGCGCAAAACGAAGGAAGAACCTTCTCCTCAGTCCCTCCTTCTAACTAGTTGGATTGACTGGATACAAGTAGAGTAAATCGACTATAATCTTAAGACGGATTCTGAGAGTCCATAGATCCTTAGGCTATCCAACTTAAGGACAGGCTTGTTTTGTTGTGCTACAGGGTTCTTAGCCCCAGTCCTTCCGACCTCTTTCTACTTTATGCTTGGAAGTAGGTCATTGAATCCCCGATTAGAAGGACCATTAGATCATTCTAGGAGACGTAGATTGAATTTTGGCCAAATTGATCCCATGGTCTATCAACAACCTCCTCTACCTCAAAATCAGCAGGAGATGTTTCAAAGGCAGCTGGAATAAATGCAAAAAATGCAAGAATGGTTCCAGAGAATGCAGGGCGCTCAACCCTTGAAGGATTTTTATGATCCTTCAAATTACGGGGAATGTCCTGGCATCCAGATTCCTACCGAAGACATAGAAATCAAGCCCCAGGTGTTAGGCCTGATCAAACATTTCCATGGGCTTGGCTTTAAAGACCCGTTTCAGCATTTGGAGGACTTGACCACTTTGATCCAGACCACTAAAGCACGAAACATGAATGAAGAGTAGATGATCATGAGGCTCTTTCCCTACTCTCTTAGGGATAAAACCGCTCATTGGTACAAGACCATAGGAAGGCCGATCGCAACATGGAACGATATGAAATTGACTTTCCTAAAGAAATTCTTCCCAGTCGGGCGTACCAATGCACTAAGGCGGGCAATTACTATTTTTGCCCAGCGGCTGGGGGAGCAGCTTCATGTTTCCTGGGAGCAATTTCAGCACTAATTGCGGAAGTGTCCACACCACGAGGTGCTGAAATGGCAGCTCGTGCAGATCTTTTACCACGCGTTGACTGAGCAACTCAGAAATCACATGGACACTTCTTGTGGAGGCAATTTACTTAACAAACACGCAGATAGTGCGCATGATTTGTTTGAAGAAATGGGTGAAAATTTAATCAATCATGCCTCCATGGATACTTTTAACCTGTCCCAACAACCCAAATCGAATGTTAATGAGGTCCACGACTCTCATTCATTCAATATGGAAGTGATTTGTAATAAACTAGATAAGGTGGACCTAGTTACTAAAAGGATGGAGGAGTGGATGGCGGAAAACTCTACAAACAAATCTCGATCCACTCAATCCCAGAATTTGGGATTCCATTCTTCGCGAGCTCCTTCTGGATGGGAGTTCGTGAATCAATTGGATGTAGCTCAACCTACAAGCCAACATTGTTCGGAACCCCATGGGTTCCAAACTGGGGCCTTTGATCTTAGTTTCTTTGATCCTTTCCTTTCTTTTTATCCATTCTCTCCCTATGAGGATGTCTATTGTTTCACGTACGTTTTATCAGGTTTTTAAAGATTATCACGTTGTAGTATAGCTGAAAAAATGTTCAAAACAAATAAAGATTTTATTACTCGAAAACTGGAGTATCCAAGGTCGAACACAGGGAGCAATCTAAGTACTTTTAAAAACATTGAGAAAACAATTGGTTCAATGAGAGAATTATAAAAATGAATTGCTAAAAAGAACAGATTTGGACGTCTGATTTCTATATCAGACGTCTTAAAATGAAAGTCTTCTGCTTCTTTTGCTGTTGCATGCCTCTGATCTTCTTCATTGTTCTTCTTCTTCTTCTTTTGATTCTATCTTCTATTAGTCCTTCTTCTTCTCTCTTTCTTCTGTTCTTCCTTTTCTTTCTTTCTTTCTCCTTCTCTTCTTCTGAGTCCTTCTGCTAGTCCTTCTTCTTCTTCTTTGGTGAGCCTTTTCCTATTCCCTCTGCAGTATCTTCTTCTTCTTCCTTGGCGAGACTTCTTCTTTTGAGTTCTCTTTTCTCTTTTCTTCTGCTTCTTCTCTGCCTTGCCTTTTCCTCTGCTTAACCTCTCTTCAGAGCTTCTTCCTTCTCCTTCCTGCGGCTCAGTACTTAACCTTTCTCCTTCGGCGCTCTGTTCCTGCACACAAGGCACAGCAAAACCTACCCCTTTTCTCTACCTACACGTATCTCTCTCTCTCTGCAAATTGCTCATAGGAAGCTCTCCTAGAGCTGGGTAAACAGGTCGGGTTGCGTACCCAGGACCAGGCGCACCGGTGTGATATGGTGCGTGAGGTGTGCTCGGTGGTGTCGGGTCGGATCCCGCCAGGTCCGCGAGGTGAATCCGCGGACGAGGCGGGTGTGATGGGCGAGGGACCTCACCCCAGGTGTATTCGGAGGCGATAAGGCTTATTCACAAAAACAATTTAAACCACTGAATCGCTGAGAGGCTTACCGATGTGGGACTATCCTGTCGCCTCTCCTCGCGTGCGCCCGCAGGAAGACCTCTTCGCAATCTCCTCAGTGGCAGCCTCGATTCTCGTCGGTTGCTGGCTGGCTGCCTTCACAGGAGACTCCCCAATCCGCAGCAGCTGAAAGCCTGGAGCTTGGAAGAAGCTGCTTCAATGTGGTTTTAATGGCGGTCGAGCCTCAGAACCTGTCAGACACAAATATGGCCTCTCGGCCTAATCAAACTACTGGGGAACCTTCGCCATGGCACGGTGAAGGTGTTGAGCTGTGCGGCAGGCCGCGGGGTGGCCTAGGCATGCGTGCCTAGGTCGTCCTGTGGCCGGAAAGATGGGTGTGTTCGGTGGCGTGTTGAGTGAGTGCAGAGGGACTGTGGAGGGGCGGAGGGTGTTCAATGTGATGAGGCGGAGCTTCTGGGACGGTCGGCGAGTTGTGTGGAGCTACGGATCGATGGGGGCAACTCGCCAGAGGGTGGCCGGAGACGGGGAAGGTAATGGTGGTTAGGGATAGTCGAGGGTTGGTTTGAATGAAATAATGTGGGGAAAAGAAAGAGGGGAAGATGGGGAGTAATTATAACCTACTTGCGGGGACGAAGGGGGCCAGAGAGGTAGGCAGTCATATCGACTGTCGCCAGAGAAGAAACACCCAGAGGGAGAGAGCGGCGACGAGGAAGTGGGCAGGGAGGCGTGCGCTTGGTGCGGCGCAACGCAAGAAGACGAGACGAAGCAGACTCTGCTGCTGGTATGGCAGCAGAGCGATGAGAAGGAGGAGAAGTAGTCACCGGAGCTTGTGGGTTTCTTGCCGGAGAGGGAAGAGAGGAAATTTTGAGGGATTCTCGGCCAAGACAAGTCTGCTTCAAGCGGCTGGTCCTGGGGTTTCTTTTAAAGGTGCAAGCAAAGGGTCAGATGCACGGAGGGTGAGCAAAGCTCTCACCGGAGGTCGCCGCAGGTACAACACCCATACCTCTTGAGTGTTCGCACGAGAGGTATGGTGCGAATCAGGGCATGGGGGGCTGCTCAAGCGGTAGGGGACTTCTCAGGGAACCCCCCTTTCACATCTGAGAGTAGCTCCCTGGGGAAGCAAGGAGAAATCCTCCTCGAGACTTCGCTGGAGTATGGGTCTTCTGCTGCGTTGGCAGAGGGACCGGAATGCAGAAAGTGACAACAAAAGTTGGGGGGGTTTTCGCGAGGGTTTTCAAAAGTTAGGGGCCAGAATGTAATTAGGTGGACTATTTTGCAAAGTAGGTCAAGATGACCTTCCCTTAGGTCCAAATTTTGGTACAAACCTAATTTGGACCTAAGAAATCCAATGATGAAGTTGGATTTTAGGTTTGACCACGTTTGACTGGACATTTTGCATAAAAACCCAATTTAGGTCAATTGATGAGCTAGGACCCTAATTTAGGTCAAACTAGGTTCCAGAGGCCAATTTAAATGTTATAAATCCTAGGGGATATTTTTCCATGATTTTTATAGGGTTTAATTGATTTTTATCCTGACAGGAACCTTGTTGAATTAAGCGGGTTTGTTTTAGGGTTACCAAATGTCATTTAATTCCTAGATTGCACATGAACCCATTTCTGATTGATTCAACCCACTTTTTATCTTATTTAGACCATTTGACCTATGCTCTGTCTCTGAGAAATTTTGGTTATGTACTGTAATGGTAAAATTGCAGTTTTAACCTTTATTTCATGTTTTCTTCTCAGAACACTTATTCCTCCAATTAAGCCCTCTTCTAAGTCGTGTAGGAGCTTTTATTCTCTTTATTAGGTCAAGATGAGCTAGTTGTGGCACATGATATGGCTCTCATCATACCCCTATGCCTAGCTTTTGCTAGTCCCTTAACAAAATTTCAAGGTTTTAACTTCCATTCTAGACCCTGAGTGTCTGTCAACAATTATGATAGGTGGTTCTCCTTTTATTTTGTGATTAGGTCGGAATGCCGACAATAGGCCTAGAGGTACTCAAGTATCAACCAAAATTCGGACCTGATCCACTTTAGCCTCAGTCCTCCGCAAAGGTTTCTAAGGCCCACAGAAACTAACCTAGGGTTTGTTGGACTCCGTGGTTAAAGCACCCGTGTTTGAGACATTTTCAGCCGAGGTTCAGTTTGCAGTGCATTTTTGTAAGAGAGAGATAGAAGATTTATTTGTTTGGAGAGCTTTTCTCTCTCTTTTCTTTTGTATTCTAGCTTAGGATTGGCTTTTCAACACGGTCTGTATCAGATTCCTTATTCCCATCATCAATCCTCAAGGGTTCCTGGCAATCGATGCTTCGAGATAGCACCGCCCATGGTAACCCCCGAAACCCTGGCTTTCAAGATTTTGAGATAATCCCGCCCATGGCATTCCATGGCCGAATTCAAACCTTGGCGATCAACATTTCGTGATAATGCCACCCATGGTATTTGAATCAGCAGAGTGCTTACATACCCGTAGTAGGATATTTAAATAACCTAGGAGACAAGCACCGAGGAGACGATATGTTGTTACACATCTTCGAGGGGAATTTCCTGCCTCTCTGTGCCAGGAACTCGTCCAAATCAACTTGTGTTGATTGACCGCTCCTAATCTAGGTGACTTTTGCAGAACATTAAATGCTTTTGCGTGATTTGGATATTTATGTGCACTGAACCAGACTGTGTGTGAATTTGGGGTGCTTAGGTTACCGAATCCCGCAAACCAAAGGTTAGTTAACGAGGCCGAATACTTCCTAAGCCTTAGACCTAATACTTAAGCTTCGCATTTTCCCCAACCTTTTGAGGATTATCTAGATTTTAACGGATACATGAATTTTTAAGCTAAAGAATCTTGCCCAAGAGGCCTAAAATCAGCATTCTCGTTAATCTCTTGTTATGTTACCTTAGCACTTTTTTCTTTTCTTGATCTGGTCTAGAACTTCCGTTAATCCCTTAATCTTTTACTAATGACTATTTTTTTTTCTTTTTCATTTTGTGCTCCTTTTTTGGCATTTTACTCTTTTACTCCTCTCATTTTGTATGACCCTGAATTGTTTCTCTCCTTCAAGTCCTTTTTTTTTTTTAGGTCAAAAAATTTTTTAATTTTTATGGTGTTTTTGGTGAATGTGAATTTTTTGTTTAAAACATTTTCTTACAAGTTTTGCACTTTCATACCCCCCATGCCTAAGATTTGCAATGTCCTCATTGTGACTTAGGGGGTTTTTATTCAACTTAGTTCATTCCTTAGGACAGATATTTTGGTGAGTGAATGGGTCGGGATGACTTCTGCGGATGATTTCTAATCCCAGATGTAAGTATTTGAGGTGGAGTCGGCTGTCTTAAAGGGTGAACCTTAAGTGCACAAAGGTGTCAAAAAAGGTTTTAGGTTTTCAAAGAGAATGACGGGCTGCCTCCCATTGAGCGCTAAGTTTTACGCCATCGGTTGGGCGCAATAAGCTCATGGGGAATGGAGGATATAAGATGATTCAGCCAAATCAGTAGAAGTTACATCAATGAATGGTTTGAGTCTCTGACCATTCACGATAAAAGGTTCAGAATCATGGCTAAGCAGATTGATTTCCACGGCTCCATTTCCAAAAATCTATCGAACCAAGTATGGTCCGACCCACTTAGATCGTAGCTTTCCTGGGAATAATTTGAGTTGGGCATCAAAGAGTAAAACCTTTTGACCAGGATGAAAGACCTTTCTAGAAATGTGTTTGTCGTGAAAAGCTTTAACCCGTTCTTTGTAAATTCGCGAGTTCTCATACGCGTCGTGGCGTAATTCATCGATCTCGCTTATTTGAAGTCTTCTGTGGGTTCCAGCCTTAGAAAGATCTAGATTACAATTCCGTACTGCCCAATAAGCTTTATGCTCCAATTCGATGGGGAGGTGACACGCCTTCCCGTACACTAGTCTGAAGGGAGACATTCCTAATTGGGTCTTGTGAGCAGTCCTATAGGCCTACAATGCTTCCGAAAGCTGAGAAGACCAATCTTTTCTGTCAGGTCGAATAGTAACCTGAAGGATTTTCTTGATTTCTCGGTTTGATAGATCAGCTAGACCATTAGTTTGGGGGTGGTAAGGAGTAGAGACTTGGTGTGACACCCCATATTTGGTCATCAGTGACCTGAACAAGCATTTGTGAAATGGGTCCCTCCGTCGAAAATTATTGGTCGTGGAATCCCGACCCTTGAGAAAATGTTTTGATGAATGAATTTGATAACAACTTTATGATTGTTGGTTCCGGTCGGAATGGCTTCTATCCACTTGGACACGTAGTCAACTGCGAGTAAGATGTATTCAAAGTCATCCGAGATCGGGAAGGGTCCCATAAAATCAATCCCCCAAATATCAAAAATTTCACATACCAAGATCGGCTGTAGAGGCATCATGTCTTAATGACTCATGTTGCCCAAAGTCTGGCAACGGGAACATGCCTTACAGTGATCGTATGCATCCTTGAAAATTGTGGGCTAGTAAAAGCCACACTAGAGGACTTTTGATGCGGTTTTATGTCCTGAGAAATGTCCACCGCATGCCTGGTCATGGCAGAATGACAGTATGTCGTTGATTTCCACTTCTGTGACACACCGTCGAATTATCTGATCAGCACCAATGCAGAATAGATACAAGTCTTCCCATAAGTAATACTTGGCATCGGAACGCAATTTGTCCTTCTTGGCCTTCGGCCAATCGGACGGAATCTAATGTGATACCAGGTAATTTACTATATCTGCGAACCATGGAAGACCTGTACTGATAGCCAGGAGGTGCTCATCAGGAAAATGTTCTGTGATGGGTCCGGAATGGTCAATTATTTCAGAAGGAAGATGGGACAAGTGATCAGCTACCACATTTTGCTTTCCCCCTTTGTCGCGAATCTCAAGGTCAAATTCTTGCAACAGCAAGATCCATCGGATTAATCGAGGTTTCGTGTCCTTCTTTGCAAGGAGATGCCTCACAGCTGTGTGATCCGAGTATATGATGACACGGGAACCCAGAAGGTATGATCTAAATTTTTCTAGGGAAAATACTACAGCTAGCAGCTCTTTCTCAGTAATCGTATAGTTACGCTGAGTCTCATCCAGTGTTTTGCTGGCGTAGTAAATGACCACAGGTTTCCCGTCAATTTTCTACCCCAAAATCGCTCCTACAGCGAAATCAGATGCATCGCACATGATCTCAAAGGGTTGAGACCAATCAAAGGACTGTAGGATCGGGGCTTGGGTGACTCGATCACGTAGGATCTCAAATGCTTTGGTGCATTCCTTGGAAATTTTGAAAGGCACATCCTTCGAGAGTAGAGTGGTCAAGGGGAGCGCGATTTTTGAAAAATCAGGGATAAATCGACGGTAAAAATCGACGTGCCCCAAAAAAGATCGGATGTCCTTAATCGAGCTAGGCATAGGGAGCTTGGAAATCAGGTTAACCTTAGCTCGATCAACTTGGATGCCTTTCTCCGAGATTAAATGTCCCAGGACAATTCCCTCAGGCATCATAAAATGGCTCTTTTCCCAGGAAAGAACCAAATTCACATCGATGCACCGCCTGAGTATTTGAACCAAGTGTTGGAGGCAATCGTCAAATGATGCTCCAAAAACTGAAAAGTCATCCATGGAGACTTCCAGATAGTCACCTACCATATCTGAGAATATGGCAAGCATGCACCGCTGAAAAGTTGCAGGTGCATTGCAGAGACCGAAAGGCATCCTTCGAAACGCGTACGTCCCGAAGGGGCAGGTGAATGTGGTCTTTTCTTGGTCCTCTGGATGGACTGCCACCTGGTTGTAACCGGAGTACCCGTCAAGAAAGTAGAAGAATCTATTTCCTGCTAGTTTCTCGAGGATCTGATCAATAAATGGTAGTGGGAAATGATCCTTCTTCGTGGAGGAATTGAGCCTTCTGTAATCAATGCAGACTCTCCACGAGTTAGCTATTCAGGTAGGAATGACTTCTCCAGCTTCAGTCGTGATTATGGTAAGTCCTGCCTTTTTAGGCACCACCTGTATTGGACTCACCCAATGACTGTCAGAGATCGGGTAGATGATCCCTGCATCTAACCACTTTATGATCTCCTTTTTCACGACCTTCTGTAGGTTAGGGTTTAGGCATCTTTGCATTTCTCTTGAAGGTCGTGCACCTTCTTCTGTGTAAATTCGATGTGTGCAGTATGAAGGGCTTATACCAGTCAAATCATCGAGAGTCCATCCAATGGCTCTACGATGTTGCTGGAGAACAATAATCAAACGGAGTTCCTGGTCAGGTGTGAGTCGAGAGTTGATAATCACAGGAAACGTCTGATTCGAATCCAAAAAGACGTACTTCAGATGCTCGAGAAGGGGCTTGAGTTCCATGACAGGATTGTCAGTAGTAGCGGGTGGTTCAGGGTTTGTATCAGGAATAAGGGTTGGAGTCATAGGTGTGTCTAGATCATGTTCACACTCCTCTGTTGGCAGTTTTTGATTTTCTATTGGTTGATCAGGGATAATCAGGTTGTCCTCTGTGTGCAATTCCTCAACCACGGTTCTGATATCACAAATCTGCTCTATAACCCCGCAATTAATCCCTTGTTGGGCCTTAAAAATGTCAATCTTCAGGGTTTGATTCCCAAATTTTAACTCTATCTGGCCCTCTTCACAGTTTATGTTGGCCCTAGCAGTGGCCAAAAAGGGTCTCCCTAATATGATTGGTGTGTCCCTTGGGTTCTTAGGTGCATCCATGTCCAGTACTATGAAGTCCATCGGGAAGTAGAAATCCCGTACCCTAACAATGACATCCTCGAGTGTTCCTTTAGGTGACTTGATGGATCGATCAGCTAACTGCAATGTCACCTTAGTTGGTTTGAGTTCAGATTCTTGAAGGTGGTCAAGGAGGGATGTAGGTATTAAATTTATGGAGGCACCTAGATCTAGTAAGGCTCTATCAAATTGGGTTTCACCAATTTTACAAGAAATCAGGGGAGTTCCTGGGTCTTTAGCCTTGGGTGGGAGTTTACTCAAGATGACAAAGCTGGCTTGCTCTGACTATACGATTGGATTCCCATCCTTGGTTCGCGGCTTACGTTTAGGTGTACATACATTTTTCAAGAATCTTGCGTAAGCCGGTACATGGCGAATTGCATCCATCAATGGAATGCTTATCTGGACCTGTTCAAAGAGCTTGACCAAATCCTCCTTAGGGGCCACGGGTTTGGTTATCCTTTTTCCTTCGGTCAAGGCTTCAGGAAATGGGATCCTAGTTGGTTCCTCTAGGATAGGTCCAGGTTCTTGATCTGGGACAGTGGTATCTTGGATAACTATCCTAGGGTCTTGGTTATTATCAGGCTTAGAGTGGTTCGAATAATGTGGGTCTTGGGTTGTTTTACCACTACGTGTTGTTACAGAATTTAATCCGGCCTGATTTTGGTTTGGGTTTGGTAAGAGGGGTGGCTGCTGCTGAAATCCCACATAAGATGTCGAAGCTTCCATCCCGTCTGGCGATGGAGTAGCAGGGGCCTGATAAATCAAATGTGCGTGGCCTAAATTTGGATTCATAACGCGCCTCTAGGTTGGCACGTTATTTGGGTTGGGCAGAGGTTGCGAAGCAAGGGTGCCAGGTTGGCGGGAATTTGCCATCTGGGCCAGTTGGTTGCGAACCTCTGTGATCTCGTCCTTGTGCTGTTTTTGCATTGCCGCATTGGTCTTTTGAATGTCAGCTAGTGCTTGAAGGATAAGAATCAGTTGAACCTGGTTTGGCTCGGATCGGTAGGTGGGATTGGGCCAAGGCTAAGGTGGCTGATATGGACAAGGGGCTTGTGGACGGGGTTGATATAGTGGTCTTTGAGTCTGAGAATTTCCCGTCCACTGAAAATAAGGATGATTTCTCCATCCAGGGTTGTAGGTATTGGGGAATGGATCATTCTGGATGGCGTTGAGGTCCTCACAGATCTGAGGAACCTCAGGAAAGTTGGAATACGAGGGTTCAGAGTTCCCCCAACTAGAGTAGGATGAATCGGAGGTCATTCCGATTAGAGAAGCAGACGGGCGTGGATATAGGTCCATCCCATTGTCAGATTGGTGGTAAATGTTTTGCACAGCTTCCCTTGCCAGAGGAGGTCGTGCAAAAGAGTTTTTCCTAGAGGTGGCTTGCTGCAAATGTCAAGTTAGCTCGTCCACCTTCTTCTCTATGATAGAAACCTTGTCCAACCGACTGGTCATCAGTTCCAAGTCGACGGAAGCGGACAGGTCCTGCATCTCATGCGCCCCTCTCAGATTCGTTGATGCATGGGCATTCGTCCTGTCAAATAAGCCCATGGAGTCATTATTTATGGAGTTCTCACACATGTTTTCGAGAATCTCCCACACCGTGTCCTCGTGTTGACCCATGATGTTTCCTCCGCACGTTGCATTGACGAATAAACGAATGTCTTCACGGAGTCCCTGGTAAAAAGATTGGACTTGTTCCCACTTAGGAACTTCGTGATGGGAGCGCTTTCGCATGAGATCTAAGAATCGATCCCATGCTTCGTGAAGAGGTTCTCCCGGTTGTTGAGTGAAATGAGTGATCTGGTGGTGCAAGGCATTCGTCCGTCCAACGGAGAAGAATTTTTTCAAAAATTTAGACTGAACTTCCTCCCATGTGTTGATCGGACGGGTCTGAGTTTGATACCAATGGGTGGCCTTGTCCAAGAGGGTGAACGAAAACATTTTCATGAGAAGGATATTGATTAGCCCATAGTTGTGGGCTATTTAAGTATTTAAGTGCCTACACATTAGGTTAATTCTAACATTTATTTAGCATAAATTAGGATGTAAATAGACTAATTCATAGTTTTAATTTAATTACATAATCCATACATTGCATTCATATCTTAAGTGCATTTAGAATTAGCTTAGAATAGCATTCATCTAATTAGACAACCAATTAGTTACATTGCTTTCATTAACATAGAAGTTGAGGGTCTGTATATAAATGACCCTAATATTTTAACATTATTTTCTTTACTCTTCTCCTTACAGGAACGGCTGGCTGCCGCTCCAACTTCGAACGGCCGCAGTGAAGACCCATTCAAGGGGCAGCGGATGTGGTGGATCTGGTCGGGCGGCTGATTTCAAACTTGTGCAGGCAACTACAAAAGGAGGAGGGAGGCAGCCGAGCTCGGGAGGCCTCCACCACCGACCCACCACTGTGCAGAGAGAACTTCTCTCTTCCACTCCATACTGCCGGCCTCTACTGTGGCGGCGAGTCTCCACCACCGTGGGCGTGTGGTGTGACAAGCCACATCGCCATCCGGAGCTCGTCCGCATCACCGTGAGCACATTAGCGTGCATCTCCCTCGCCGTCGTCGCCAACCACCACCACCACAACAACCGTCAGCCACCCTTTCAGTAACTTAACACGTCCGGGAAATTTCCCGAACGTCTGAAGCTACCAGCTCACTTCCACCGCACACGTCTGAAGTAGCCTGCAGACCCTCTCCCGCGCCTGCAGAACCTTTAGCAAAACCCGTGCCCATCAACCTTCAGCTCAATCGCGCCTGCACCCTCCAACCACGCACGCCCTCCTCAACCGCGCCCATCTCCACGCGCTCACCGACTGCAGCGCTCTCCACGCGCCTGCAGACCCGCGCAACCATCCTCCCGTGCCTGCAGACTCGTCCAACCGGGCCTGCAGAACTTCACCCGCTCCCACCACCGCGCCTGCAGATCAGCGCACAGCTGCAGAACGCCAACCGCTCTTCCCTGCGCCTGCAGATCAACACTCACCATGCCTGCAGATCCCTTCGCTCACTCTCCCGCCACCAGCAGCAGCCACGCCCGTGCCTGCAGCTTGCGCACCTGCTCTTGCGCCTGCAGCACCCTCCGCCCGTGCCTGTAGAGCCGCCAGTAGCAGCACGCGGCAGATCTCACGCTAGCAGGCCGCACAAGCTCACCGGCTGCAGCACCTCAGCCGGAGCTCGTCCGGCCACCTCCTGCCGCCGCGCGACTCGCCGCCACCACCGATTCGAAGCCCTCGGTCCAAGGGACCTCCTCCGAGCTTCCCACGCCTGGGCATCTGCTCCTCGTCGCGCAAGACAAAGGGGAAAAATTCCCCTATTTTGCTACAGTAAACCATCAATTAGAAATTACATTTTATGCCATTGTCACTTTTTAATGATATTTTATTGACTCTGCATTGTGGAAAATATCCTCTAGTTTCTCATAATTGCCATTTCAGCATTGTTTCTTGCTTAAACCTTAATCTAAAGGCAATCTTAACTTGATTCTTGTCCAAACTAACTATGAACGAACATTTTTAATTGGTGCGAATTTTAATACGTCATTGCCTCCCTGTGGATACGACCCGTTCCTCTGCGAGTGGTTATTTCTTCTTAAATATTGTTCAGTCGATTTTTCCACCACATTAAACTGCAACCGACTTAAAAGCGAAAGATCGACCAGTCAAATGGCGCCGTTGCCGGGGAGGCAACAGACGCAATAATTTTGCCTAATTGTATTTTTATTATTTGTCAATTTCACAGAGATTTGACCATTTATTATTTTCTTTTCTGTGCGAGAAAAATTATGCAAGAATCAGCTAGTGTGAGAGGCGACCCTTGACGTCGCCAGACGAGAAGTGGACGAGCAATTTTGAAAGGAGGAGAAGGACGAGGACGCGACGGACACCATTGTATTTAGTCGCTAGTTTAATTAGACTAGAATTAAGACTGTAGACTTAATTTTTCATTGCAGTTAGCTTGAAACCCTTGTTCTGGGGCAAATTTTGAGGGGTCTGTTTCCCGATTTTGTTTTGGGCCCATGTTGGGTAATTTTTGGGAGTCGGTTCCCTTTTCTTTAGATTTAGGTTCATTTTTTTTATTATTATTACTTTTATTTGCTTGTGCATAAGTAGTTCTAAAAAAAAATAGAAAAAAAAATGAGCTGCCTGCCCTAGGACGAACCATTTAGGTCTGTATGAGCAGCCTCTAGATTTACTTTTCTGCATTGTGTGCATTTTTGCATCGTAGATCGCTGGAGGCAAGGTACGTATTTTCTCACTTTGCATCCTATTTTTGATCACGCATTGCATTTAGGATTTAATGCAAAGACCACAAAGTTTGTCTTGAAGCGATCTAACAAGTGGTCACATATATTTGAAAAAAGGACTAATTAAAGGAGGGATATCTAAAAATCAAGGACTTGATTGTAAAATGTGGTGTGCGATTCAAAATTCAAAATCATTTTGCGGTGAATGCACACTTATATTTGTTGCACCATAGCACTCATTTAGAGACTCCTAAGTCTTGAAACGACTAGGACAAGAGCCCTCCTATCGTTGGATTTTGAAGTGTTCGGAACTTGAGATCAAAGGTTTTGTAAATCCAAAGAGGGGGATACCCTGTCACGGATTTTTGGGGTAGTTGAGGAGCACCGCGAAAGCATAGCTTCAAAGGAAGGCTTAGGCCTACTTGCATCCCTCGATCTTCCATCTTTGGATTTACTTGACCATTTGAGATTTAGGGAAGAATACCTAAGTTCCAACTAGGTCCTTTTAGGCATTTCAAAGGTTGACAATAGGCGCGTAATTGATTGGGAAACTTGTTTTGTCACTACAATTTGAACTAAAGTCAAAAGCCTAAATCTGTAAAGACCAAACAAGTCCATTTGAATTGTGTTTGTAGTGCATGCTTGGTAGGCGTTCTCTTAGGAGACAACTTATATTTGACCCTGAACCTGAAAGAATCTTAGGAAAAGACCTTCCAAGGGTAGAATTGGTTGGTCAAAGGAGCCTTAAGGAATATTTCATCCCAACCAACCAAGCTGGCCCAGCACTACGTAGACCTGGAGGGGACAATCCATATGAGATCAAAAGTAGTACCATATCCTTGCTACCCTCCTTTTATGGTACTAGTAGGGAAGACCCTTATAGGCATATCGAGGAATTCACCAAGGTTTGTTCCACGGTGAAGCTGCAGGGTGTTACTGATGACGCTCAAATGCGGACCCTCTTTCCCTTCTCCCTAAAGGACAAAGCCAAGTATTGGTATTACACCCTTGATAATATAAATACTTGGGATGCCCTGAAGAAGGAGTTTTTGAAGAAGTACTTCCCCATGAGCAAAACAAATCACTTTAGGAGGGAAATTATGAGTTTTCCTCAAAAGGATGGGGAAGCATTCCATGATGCGTGGGAGCGCTTTAACGATTTGCTGAGACTTTGCCCACATCACCAGGTGCCTAAATGGCAACTGGTTGAAAGGTTCTACATCGGACTTAATGATTCGCATAGGAAAACTATGGATGGTGCCTGTGCAGGAACCTTTCTATCTAAGACTGAGGATGAAGCTTGGAACTTATTTGATACTTTGAGTGAGAATTCTATTCACTTGAATTCTGCCTACATGGATAGAAAGCCCACTCTCATGCAAAGAAAGTTGGAGCGAATGAAGCAAGGGACACCCAGAATTTAGCCTATCAAATTCAATTACTGAATCAAAACATGCAAAGGCTTATGTCGAACCCGAGTTCATTCGTACCTAACACCTCCACATCCCAAGCTTCCGAATGCATAATTTGTCAAGGCAATACACACGCCATTGTGGATTGCCACTTGGCCTCCTAATTCCCTGAGCTTGTACAAGCGGATTTGAATGCTGCTCAAGGGTTCCGTCCAAGACCTCGTAATGATCTTTTCTCCAACACTTATAATGAGGGATGGAGGAACCACCCAAACTTTTCATGGAGATAAGGAAATGTCTCAAATTCAGGGAATTACAAACCACAATCCTTTCAAAGCCATCAAATGAACCAACCTCAGATCTTTGCCCAACCTAAAACCTCTGAGATGGATGAATTGAAGGAAATGTTGAAAACTATGCAAGAAAGTCAAAGTGCCATCATCCAATCTCATGACAAGGCTATACATGAGATGAAATCACAAATTGGACACCTTGTTGAGGCCGTTAGACAGAGGGAGACTGGGAAGTTTCCCAGTGCTGCTGAGGAAAATCCTAAAGGAAAAGGGATTGTCTTTAGGGAGCATGCTCAGGCGGTGACTATTCTGAGGAGTGGGAAAGAAATTTCCAAACCCGATGCTCCTATAGTCTCACCCCCTAAAAAACCATCCACCCCGACTTTCACCCCCACTGGAGAAGATTTGCCCAAATCTTCTCCGCTTGAAATCACCTCACCGGAAGAAGTTGCCCCCGTTCCACCCCTTACTCGACATGACAACCCTTCCACCCAGAGATCGAGAGTGCCTTTTCCAGAGCGCTTATCCACCTCTGGGCAAACTTCTGCTGGCTCATCTGGAGCCAAAGATAAGACGGATGAGATTATGGAAACTTTCAAGCAAGTGCAGATTAACCTACCTTTGCTTGAAGCTATCAGGCAGATTCCGTCTTATGCCCGCTTCTTAAAGGACTTGTGCACGAAAAAGTGGCAATCTAGAAAACAGGTCCAATTAAAGTTGTCCTGCCTGATTCTGTTAGCTCAATTGTTCAACATGGCACACCCCCGAAACTTAAGGACCCAGGAGCCCCATATATCTCTGTAGTTATTGGTGACTTACAAATTGATGAGGCTCTGCTTGATCTAGGTGCGGGGGTGAACATCCTTCCGAGCTACGTGTATGAACAACTTGGGGGAGGCAATCTGAAGCCTAGCCCTATAATCCTTCAAGTTGCTGATCGATCACTTAAGACACCATGGGGAATTTTGGAAGATGTCCTCGTAAGAGTAGAGGATTTCTTCTTTCCCGTTGACTTCTTAGTTTTGGACACTGACCCTACCAACAAGCCAACCAAACCCTCCATCATTTTGGGCCGCCCCTTCCTTGTAACTTCCCATGCTTCAATTAATTGCAATCCTGGGGCATTGAAAATGGGCTTTGGGAATAAGAAAATCCGGCTTAATGTGTTTGATGCTTACAAACAAGCTGGACTTGAGGATTGTTCTCAAGTTGAGGTGATAGATGACCTGATTGAAGAGGCAACTCCTGCAATGTTATGTGATGACCCCCTTCAGCATGTCATGCTAAATGAGCATTCCCATCTCTTGGAGGAATGTGAAGGGGATATACTAGAACTAGAGGAATTGCTAGGAGTTTCTGCTGAGTCTCTTCCTCCATCATTTCCGCCGAAGGCAGATTTGCTACCTGAGATGGGGACATCAATTATGAAACCCTCAACCATACAAGCCCCCAACCTTGAGTTGAAACCCCTCCCTAACACTCTCAAGTATGTTTTCCTAGGTGCCAATGATACGCTCCCCGTTATCATTTCGGCTGTGCTATCTGAGGCACAGGAGGGAGCCTTGATTGAATGCCTGTCTAGGCACAAGGAAGCTATTGCTTGGAGCATTGCTGACATTAAGGGTATAGACTCTACACTCTGCATGCACCACATTTATACTGATGATTCCATCAAGCCTTTTAGGGACATGCAGAGACGTCTGCACCCTAATATGAGGGAGGTTGTAAAAAAGGAAATCCTGAAGTGGTTGGACGCTGGGATCATATATCCCATTGCTGATAGTAAATGGGTCAGTTCCATTCATGTGGTGCCAAAGAAGGCAGGCTTTACTGTGGAACTCAATGACCAAGGTGAACAAGTTGTCACTAGACCCTCAACTGGATGGAGGGTCTGTATTGATTACCGCAAGATAAACACCACTACCTAGAAGGATCACTTTCCTTTGCCTTTTATTGATCAAATTCTCGAAAAATTGGCAGGGAATAAGTATTATTGCTTTCTCGATGGATATTCTGGGTACAATCAGGTGGCAGTCTTTCCTGATGACCAGGAAAAGACGACATTCCAGAGTCCTCACGGTACTTTTGCATT
The DNA here is from genome assembly GCA_037157565.1 of Thalassia testudinum. Classification (NCBI taxonomy): domain Eukaryota; kingdom Viridiplantae; phylum Streptophyta; class Magnoliopsida; order Alismatales; family Hydrocharitaceae; genus Thalassia; species Thalassia testudinum. The sequence continues at coordinate 20,326,315 of JAZHRO010000062.1, forward strand.
TAGGCGTATGCCGTTTGGATTATGTAATGCCCCTGCAACTTTCCAGCGGTGTATGATGTCTATCTTTTTGGACATGATTGACGAGTGTGTTGAAGTATTTATGGATGACTTCTCTATTTATGGCTCGTCTTTCGACCAGTGTCTCATGCACCTGGAGAATGTATTGAAATGATGTAAGGAGACTGGTTTAGTCCTCAGCTGGGAGAAAAGTCACTTCATGGTACAGAAAGGAATTGTACTTGGGCATGTTGTATCCGAGAAAGGTTTGGAAGTAGATAAAGCCAAGATTAATTTTATTTCCAAACTTCCATTGCCTACGAATGTCAAATAGATTAGATCCTTTCTGGGCCATGCTGGCTTTTGCAGGAGCTTTATTAAAAATTTTAGTAAGATTTCTAGGCCACTTTGTGACTTATTGGCGAAGGAATCTTCCTTCAGTTTTGATTCAAAGTGTGCCGAGGCCTTTCAAACTCTAAAGGAAGCCTTGATCTCTGTGCCTGTTCTCCAAGCTCTTGATTGGACACTCCCATTTGAGCTTATGTGTGATGCTTCAGATTATGCAGTGGGAGCAGTCCTTGGACAAAGGGTTGAGGGAAGACCTCATGTGCTGCATTATGCAAGCAAGACTTTAACTGAACCTCAGCAAAACTACACCGTCACTGAAAAAGAATTACTTGCTGTAGTTTTTGCTCTGGAGAAGTTTAGGTCTTATTTACTTAGGTCTAAGGTGGTTATTTTTACTAATCATGCAGCAGTGAAACATCTCATTGATAAGAAAGATTCTAAGCCACGTCTGATTAGGTGGATCTTACTCCTTCAAGAATTTGACTTGGAAATACGTGAAAAGAAAGGAGTAGAAAATGTTTTGGCTAACCACCTGTCTCGCCTTCCTCTTAATGACTCTATTTCTGAAGACATTCGCGAGACATTTCCTGATGAAACTCTGATAGCGGTAACATCAACTTTACCTTGGTATGCAGACATTGTAAATTACTTGGTCACTGGACAAACTCCTGGCTCTTGGGATGAGCAGAAAAGAAAGAGATTCATTTCTCAAGCAAGATATTTTCATTGGGAAGAGCCAGAATTATTTAGAATTGGACAAGAACAAGTATTGAGACGTTGTGTGCCTGAGGAGGAACAACAAAGTGTGCTGAGTTTTTGCCATGAACTTCATTGTGGAGGATACTTTGGTGCTAAGAAAACTGCTTTTAAGGTTCTCCAGTCCGATTTTTGGTGGCCTTCCTTATTTAAGGATTCTCATAATTTTATTAAGGCCTGTATTAGATGTCAACGGACTGGAACGATTGGGAAGAAAAATGAAATGCCTCAACATCCTATTCAATCTGTTGAAATTTTTGATGTGTGGGGAATTGACTTTATGGGCCCCTTCCAGTCGTCCCATGGTTTTGAATATATCTTGGTGGCAGTTGATTATGTCTCTAAATGGATAGAGGCCACTCCTACGCGCACAAATGACCACTATGTGGTTTTGAAATTTGTGAAGGCCAATATCATATCCCGTTTCGGCTGCCCCAAGACTATTATAAGTGATGGGGGACCTCATTTCCGAAACCACCACTTCAATCGGTTAATTAAGGGTTTGGGAGTGACTCACAAGGTTGCTACCCCTTACCACCCTTAGACAAGTGGCTAGGTTGAAGTATCAAATAGGGAGATAAAAAATATTTTGGAAAAAATCGTTAGACCCGATAGGAAAGATTGGTCCCAAAAGCTCGATGATGCTTTGTGGGCTTATCGAATGGCCTATAAGACCCCTTTGGGTACTTCTCCCTTTCGGATTGTGTATGGAAAAGCGTGCCATTTACCTATTGAGTTGGAACATAAAGCACTTTGGGCTATTCGAAGTGTTAACATGGATTTAGAGAAGGCAGGTAAGGCACGATTTCTAGAATTAAGTGAGCTTGAGGAGCTGAGGAATGATGCTTATGACACCTCTCAAGTTTATAAAGAAAGAACTAAGGTCTTGCATGACAAGTTTATTCTTCGAAAGACCTTTGAACCCAACCAACAAGTCTGGCTTTTCAATTCCAGACTTAAGCTTTTTCCTGGGAAATTAAAATCTCGTTGGGATGGGCCTTACATAATCACCAAAGTATTCCCCCATGGAGCTGTGGAGATAAAAAATCCTTCCTCTTCAGCAACTCCCTTTATCGTCAATGGTCAACAGTTAAAACCATACATAACTTTAGATGGCCATCTGGTTGACGAAGTCACTCTTGAGGAGCCTTAGCTCCTACCTTTCTCCGCCTCAGGTAATATCTTCCTTTAGCTATTTTTTATTTTCAATGAGGACATTGTTTGAACAAGGCATGGGGGAGAGGACCTGAGGCACTTTGTTTATAGCATATAAAAAAAAAAAAAGAAGAGAGAAAAAGATAAAAAAGAGAGAGAGAGAAAAAAAAAATTTGAGCTTAACTCGCTAGATCTTGGAGTCTTAAGAAAATCAGAACTCTAGGGTAAACTAAGTTAATTCTAGGGTCAAACTTTAGAAGCTAAACGAGCTACTAGCTTTAGACCTTTAGGGTCCTTTGTGGACTTAAAAACTTAAGTAGGAGTTAAGTTGCGGACCATTCCTCAAGAGGTTGAGGAAGGGAAACTAGGGTTTGAGTTAAAAGGTGGGGTAGTACTTGGAGTCTTATTCTACTTTTGGTTTATGGGTCCTTGTAACCCAAGCATCCAAATTTCACACACTTGGTCTGGTAATCAACTTAATTTCTATCTTTCTGAAAAGAGATTTGGTTCTCTTAGTTTTGACTTAAGAGAGGCTTGAAAACACATTTTAATTGGAAGAGTTCCCGCCGTAGGAGAGGTGGAGTATATACTCACCTTGAGGATGCGATGATAACATATTACCTCCTCGGCGCTTGTCACTTAGGATATCCATCCTACTGGGGGCATGTAAGCGCATTGCGCGGTTCAGGTACCATGGGCGGCTCTATCTCGAAGTGCCGATTGCCATAGGCCTAAATTCGCTTAAGAAATCCATGGGGGATACTATCTCAAAGTGTCGATTGCCAGGAGTTCTTGGGGTTGTTATGGGCGGTGCTATCTCGAAGCATCGAAAGCCAGGCACCCTTCGAGGTATGGTAATGGGGACAATGAATCCGACACAGACCGTGTTGATAGCTGATCTGAGGTTAGACTTAGAAGAATAAAAAAAAAAAGTAAATAAAAAAAAAATCCTTTAACTCAAATAACTCAGACCAATACACAGGCACGGATGCTTTAATCTCAGGGATCAATAAACTTTAGGGTAGAGTCAGAAATCAGGGAAACTTGTGCCTGCAACTCGTCTTTAGCCGACCTAGTCAGTAACTTAGCAACTACTTAAGAACCTTGGGTCTAGAGCTTGAACTTAATATGCTTATGAAGGAAGACTAAGTGAGTTGACTAGTCTACTTAGAGTGCAAGGTTTCGCTTAATTTTGCTAGGGACTAGCAAAAACTAGGCATGGGGGTATTTGATTAGCCCATAGTTGTGGGCTATTTAAGTATTTAAGTGCCTACACATTAGGTTAATTCTAACATTTATTTAGCATAAATTAGGATGTAAATAGATTAATTCATAGTTTTAATTTAATTACATAATCCATACATTGCGTTCATATCTTAAGTGCATTTAGAATTAGCATAGAATAGCATTCATCTAATTAGACAACCAATTAGGTACATTGCTTTCATTAACATAGAAGTTGACGGTCTGTATATAAATGACCCTAATATTTTAACATTATTTTCTTTACTCTTCTCCGTGCAGGAACAGCCGGCTGCCGCTCCAACATTGAACGGCCGCAGTGAAGACCCATTCAAGGGGCAGCGGATGTGGTGGATCTGGTCGGGCGGCTGATTTCAAACTTGTGTAGGCCACTACAAAAGGAGGAGGGAGGCAGCCGAGCTCGGGAGGCCTCCACCACCGACCCACCACTGTGCAGAGAGAACTTCTCTCTTCCACTCCATACTGCCAGCCTCTACTGTGGCGGCAAGTCTCCACCACCGTGGGCGTGTGGTGTGACAGGCCACACCGTCATCCGGAGCTCGTCCGCATCACCGTGAGCACATTAGCGTGCATCTCCCTCGCCGTCGTCGCCAACCACCACCACTGCAACAACCGTCAGCCACCCTTTCAGTAACTTAAGACGTCCGGGAAATTTCCCGGATGTCTGAAGCTACCCGCTCACTTCGACCGCACACGTCTGAAGTCGCCTGCAAACCCTCTCCCGCGCCTGCAGAACCTTCAGCTCAACCCGCGCCCATCAACCTTCAGCTCAACCGCGCCTGCACCCTCCAACCAGGCATGCCTTCCTCAACCGCACCCATCTCCACGCGCTCACCGGCTGCAGCACTCTCCACGCGCCTGCAGACCCGCGCAACCATCCTCTCGCGCCTGCAGACTCGTCCAACTGCGCCTGCAGAACTTCACCCGCTCCCACCAACGCGCCTGCAGATCAGCGCACAGCTGCAGAACGCCAACCGCTCTTCCCCGTGACTGCAGATTAGCGCTCACCATGCCTGCAGATCCCTTCGCCCGCGTGCTCGCCACCAGCAGCAGCCAAGCCCACGCCTGCAGCTTGCGCACCCGCTCTTGCGCCTGCAGAGCCGCCAGCAGCAGTGTGCGGCAGATCTCACGCCAGCAGGCCGTGCAAGCTCACCAGCTGCAGTACCTCAGCCGGAGCTCGTTCGGCCACCTCCGGCCGCCACGCGACTCGCCGCCACCACCGATTCGAAGCCCTCAGTCCAAGGGACCTCCTCCGAGCTTCCCACGCCCGGGCATCCGCTCCTCGTCGCGCAAGACAATGGGGAAAAATTCCCCTGTTTACGGTAAACCATCAATTAGAAATCACATTTTATGCCATTGTCACTTTTTAATGATATTTTATTGATTCTGCATTGCGGAAAATATCCTCTAGTTTCTCATAATTGCCATTTCAGCATTGTTTCTTGCTTAAACCTTAATCTAAAGGCAATCTTGACTTGATTCTTGTCCAAACTAACTACGAACGAACGTTTTTAATTGGTGCGAATTTTAATACGTCATTGCCTCCCTGTGGATACGACCCGCTCCTTTGCGAGTGGTTATTTCTTCTTAAATATTGTTCAGTCGATTTTTCCACCACATTAAATTGCAACCGACTTAAAAGCGAAAGATCGACCAGTCAGATATCCCAGTTTTGTGGATCTGAATCGAAGGTCTGGGCCAGATGCTTGAGTTGTTTAATGTGTTGGAATGGATCCTCAGAGTTAAGCCCATGAAACTTTGGTATGGCATGAATCATATTGGCCTTCAGTTCCGAATCAGGACCTCCAATCGAGATTCGAACTCGAGGTTCGATTACCACCGTAGCGGGATTGTAGTGATCTCGCATCATAGGACGCTGCGGTGGGTTTACAAAGTTTTGAAAGAGATCATTTAGGCGTTGAAGTTGGTTCTCAAGGTTGTTCTCCTCTTGAATGGGTTGTGCCATGATGGGAGAAGAAGGAGAACTTGGTTCTGAGTCAGATGAAAGATTGATGTGGTGGGGTTGCTACACAAACAAGGGTGTCGAGGCTTGGCCTTGACGAGAGTGAATTTCTAAAGGAGGTCTTAAGGGTGGTCTTAAGGACCTCCTACCAAACATGCACCGAAGGATGTGATGAGATTAGAAGGTGCTGGACCCAATCGAGACACCCAAAAATTGTTGGGTGACTATAGAGGTGCAGGGTAGATGGACCATTTGATCAAAAGATCAGCCACCTGAGAATTACCTGGGCAGCCAGAGAGGGTGACTCCCGCGAAGACCCCTACATGGTAGAGCGTCCCCACGGGTTACAGGGTTTCCCCCACCCGACCTCTCTTGTCATTGCGGTTCCAGGTAGACCAGAATGGGGACCTTGACCTCTTAAGTCTACCTTTTTTACTTTAAGATCAAGGTGCTTAAGGTTCCACTTGAACTTTTTAGGCATTTTGAGTGAAAAAGTGACCTAATTTTAAGGTTGGTTGACCCAAGGGATCAACTTCACCTCTTGTTCCTTTGAGAGCTTTTTGGGTCCTTTCTTTTAAGGTTCAAATGGATTTAAAAGCCTGATTTGGTTAGGGTTCCTCTTGTATAGATCTTTTCAAACAAGGTTTAGGCACACCTCTTTTTAGAAAAACTTTTTTTCTTCTTTTTTTTAAGAGGTGTGTGTTTCTAAAAACCCTAGCTTTTCAATCCTTGAGTTGGCTCTAGTTGGTCCAATTTAGTTGCCTCAAAATTTAGTATCTAGGGCTCAATTAAGAAAGTTTTAGCCCTAGTTACATTAGTTGGATGAGTAGTTAAAAATGTGTTGAAATGAAAAATTAAGCAACTTTGATGAATTACTAAGTATGACATAGGTAGCCCTAAGTTGATTCTTCTTTTGTTCCTTTTCAGACTTTGAGGGAGTTAAGAGAGGGCTAATGAAGATTACCTATTCCTTGGAGTGTTTGTTGTGTAGCTGCTCTTCTTTTCTCTACTTTTCCTGAGATAAGCACAATAAAAGAGAGATGAATTAGATCAAATATTAGATCAAAAGTTATGATCAAAAGCTTTAAAAGTGCTCGTTGCTCCCCGGCAACAGCACCAAAAATGTTTCGTGTATGTTTTATTGGGTTTTTAAAGATTATCACATTGTAGTATAGCCGAAAAAACGTTCAAAACAAATAAAGATTTTATTACTCGAAAATTGGAGTATCCGAGGTCGAACATAGGGTGCAATCTAAGTAGTTTTAAAACATTGAGAAAACAATTGGTTCAATGAGAGAATTATAAAAATGAATTGCTAAAAAGAATAGATTTGGATGTCTGATTTCTGTATCAGATGTCTTAAAATGAAAGTCTTCTGCTTTTTTTGCTGTTGCGTGCCTCTGATCTTCTTCACTGTTCTTCTTCTTCTTCTTTTGATTATGTCTTCTGTTAGTCCTTCTTCTTCTCTCTTTCTTCTGTTCTTCCTTTTCTTTCTTTCTTTCTCTTGCTCTTCTTTCTCCTTCTCTTCTTCTGAGTCCTTTTGCTAGTCGTTCTTCTTCTTCTTTGGCGAGCCTTTTCCTATTCCCTCTGCAGTATCTTCTTCTTCTTCCTTGGCGAGCCTTCTTCTTCAGAGTTCTCTTTTCTCTTTACTTCTGCTTCTTCTTTGCCTTGCCTTTTCCTCTGCTCAGCCTCTCTTCAAAGCTTCTTCCTTCTCCTTCCTGCTGCTCAGTACTTGATTGCACCTCAAATCACACCTATAATAATGCCTTCTTGTGCTATTTTCTAGCATTAGCTATGCATATTAGGATTCTATAGTTGCATTTGTAAGAACACTTGCATTCATGCATTTTGTTGAGAGGAGAAGAGAATAAAACAATGGCTTGCATATTTACATTTTGTCTCAAGTGACTCTTGGCAAAAAGTCCCCTCTCTATTTTTTATTTCCTCTTTCTTTCTTTTCTCTTCCCGCGATCCATTTTCCCACGGCTGCATGCACTCCACGTGATGCTGCAGCTGCACGTCCTGCCAACGCCACTCCTTGCGCCTGCCATTCCCTCACCCTTCCCCCTGCTGCGGCCATGCTTCCCCACCATGCTCTCCTCCTTTATAAGAAGCCACGGCTTCTTCTTCGCGAACACACACGACCCGACTGCAGAACGCCACCCCGTAGTCCACCACCTTCCTCTCCACCATTCTCCCCTCCCATACGCCGGCCCTCCTTTGAGGAGACACCCGACGAGCAGGAGAACCCACAGTGGTGCACACCACCACAGTGGGAACACCACCGCCTAGCTCCTCAACGAGCCGATGGGCGTGGTGTTTTCTTTTCTTTTCGTTTTGGTCTCCACGCCATTGCTGCCGCTTCAAGGTCCGAAGCTTGAAGCAGCAGTAGCAGTAGCTCCCCCCGCCTCCTCCGCGACCTTCCCCGCAGGCGCTCAGCCCTCCGCGCACGCCTGCAGGGCACTCTCCGCTCAGTTCTCCGCTCTGACGCCTTCGCCGTTGCTCCCACAACCGGCCGCTGCGCGCACTGCAGCAGCTGGCCAACCGTCGTCCCACTCCCCTGCCAACCTCTGCATCCCTCCACGACCGACTGCAGACTCCCCACCGCCCACTCCGAGCTCGCCATTGCCCGCTCTCCGTCCTCGCACCCGGCCTACAGATGCCTCACCTTCTCCGCGCGAAGACGCGCCTGCATCCGCGACCATCAGACGTCGGCAGCCATCTACAGAAGACTTAACCCGTGGCTCTCTCCTGCGTCCGTCCACTCTCTCCAGCTCTCTCCTGCTCTCTCTCTTTCTCTTTTTCACTCACTCACAATACACACTACACCAACGCACACACACATCTTCACCGACACTTACACGCACCCACACACACATAAACACTAGTATAAGTATATATATATATATATATATATACGTATACATATATATAGTAACATATAGATACATATATACATATACATACATATATCTATATAGATATATAAATATCTATTTATATATATCTATATACTTATACATATACTTATATATATAGACATATATACTTATATACATATATATATACATCTATATAGTATTATATATATATACTTATATACATATATACATATCTATATATATATCTATATACCTTTACATTTATATACATATAGATATATTTACTTATATACATACATGTACATATATTTTCACATTATTTGCCATACGCTGTATCACGGGAATATTTGCACCAGTTGCTGATATTCCCCAATACACGCGTACAAAAAAAGCGTGGACACATTCATCATTCATCCACCATCCACACTCCACGCGGCACCCAGTCGAGTTGATTGTGTCTCTCTAGATGACAACCGACCCAACACAGTGTTACACTCCATCGCCACCTCCACCCCCACCCCCTTATATATATAATATATATATATATACATACTATATTTACTTTCTGTCTGTTCGCTTCTCTCTTAGTAAAAAGATAAAAAAAGTATATAAAAGAGAAAAGATAATCTTTCACTTGCAGGTATCCCGTCTTACGAGTAGCAAGACTCGTTTTGGAACTTTGTTTTGGCTTAAAGCCAAGGACACAATTTTGAGGGTGTGCCTCAAGGACAAGGATTACCAGAAAAAAAATATAAATAAGAAAAACACCAAAAATATAATAAACGAACGGAAGTGACGCGTTTTAAGGAAAACGTAGAAATTTGACTTGAACCCCACTTCCCTGAGTTTGACCCTGGGCCTAAAAGTGACAAGATAAAATCAAGTAGGCCAGGTTAAAAATTTTGTAAAGAAATGGTTAGGTCCGAATTAGGTTAACCACTATATACATTTCAACGATAAAATCATCATATTAACAACCTATCTGAGCCGACCGAACATCTTTTCTAGCACCGTTGCTGGGGAAGTGTGTCTTCAAGTAAGTTTCTATTCAATTCCTTTTAATTTTTCTCTTCTCTCTTCATAGGTATTTTTTGTTTGTAGGTGAACCTAGTGGAAGGAGAAGGAAAGCAAACGAAGTCGAAGACGTGAGCAGATCCAAGGCGGGAACGAGAGCGTGAAGACGCCGACACCGCATTGGAGCTTCGCACACGTTGCCGAACAAGTAGGTTCTCTTTTTCTTAGCAAACTAGGGTTAACTTGCCACCTTAATAAAAAGAAAAAAACTAAAAACTAAAAAACTAGAAAAAGTTCTTGGGATCTCTTGGGGCAAGTGGATTAAAATTCACTTGTTTGATTGGTTGTCTTCACTCCCACTGCCCCGGGATTTCCCACCACACTTCGCATAGCGAAAATCTGAGAATCTTGATTCTTGGATTTTTTGCCGTGGGAAGTATTCCTTGAGGCAAAGAAAAAGATTGCTTGCAACCCTCTTTTGCCTCACTTATTTTCAATTTGGGATCACATTTTTGGTGGAGAGACTTGGAATTAAGTTAATTCCAACCCCACCGTGACTATTCAACTTGCCTGAGATTTGATCCCGAATACTTCAACACCAACAACTTTATTTTCTTTATCTGTTGGTTGAGCCTTGTGTGGACATTTTTCTGGTGATTGGGAGCATTTGAATTTAAGTGCTTTGGCTCCCTTTCAAATTGATATAAAACTGATTCGTGCATCCACACATAGAAATCTCCATTTAGGGTAGCCCATTGCATTTTAGCATGCATTAACTAACTGATATTGAAGAAGGGTTTCTTGGGCTTAGAAAGAAAACTTGTATTTTTGCAAAAACCTGGAGATTGGTTGAATTGGTAATTCAACAAAACCCTAAAATTCATACTACTTAAGGCTGAACTTTAAAAACCATTCACCAATAAAAACTTCAATTCGGGGAGATTTCCCCGTTGCATGCTTGTTTTACACACTCTGAAAATCAATCACTTGGGCATTACCCGTAAACAACGCCCTTCACATTCCAGAAACACTTGATCCTAAGCCTCGAAATAAAATTGGTAGTAACTTGACCCTTGCTAAGGATTGGAGGTCTAACTACCTGCGTGTAGCGGCTACGTGCTGGTGAGAGTTCCCGCGTGCTATCGGGTGTCTAAGACTAGGGCAAACGGCCTTTCAATCTGGCCTGGTGGTTCCGCGGTGCTCGCATTCGGTTCCGTAGTTCGTGATAGTAGGTAACTTAGATCTTTAGGTCTAAGGGTACACTGTAGAGGTTAGGAACTTGGCTGTATTGATTTGTAATCAAGTGTACCTTTGCGGCGTCATTTCTCTCATCCCTTTTCCCTTCTCATCTCCCCAACTCTTCCTACAATAGTGCATGTTTGGGAGGAGGTCACAAAATCCTGAATTATTTGAATTGACTGATAAATCTAGAAAAGAAGCCAAATCGTCTTCCTCCTCCGCAAACATGGCTGCACGCCCACCCCCAAATCCCGAGGGAGGAAACCGCCCTCAGAATCCACCAGGTGGTGGAGCCGTAGATCCCATAACCTGCCTCCAAGCCCAAATAGAAATGTATAATGAGCAAATCGAAGCCATTCGGGAAACATTGGAGGAAATGCAGAATCCTCCCGAACGGGAGGAGCCTAGGTCTCTTAGCTCTTATCAGAATCCCACTGCTACAGAGACCATAGGACAAATTCGGGTCCCCATGGGCGGGGACGACTTTGAATTAAAACCAAACATAATTGGCCTAATCAATTTTCACTTTCATGGTCTTGCAAGTGAAGACCCACTTCTCCACTTGGAAGACCTAACCCGACTTGCTGAAACTGTTAAACCAAGAAATGTCGGGTTATCTATAGTCCTCATGAAGATGTTCCCATTTTCATTGCGGGATAAAGCGTCGCAATGGTTACGCACCCTTGGAAGAACCATCCATTCTTGGGAAGAGATGCGAACAGCGTTTCTCAAGAATTTCTTCCCAATCGGGCGAACCAATGCGCTTCGCCGTGCTATCACCTCTTTTACGCAACAAAATGGCGAACAATTTCATGAGGCATGGGAGAGGTATAACGACCTCCTCAGGAAGTGTCCGCACCACGGTCTGCCTAAGTGGCATATAGCCCAGATTTTCTACTACGGGCTAAATGAGACTTTGAAGCAGATTGCAGACGCTTCCTGCGGAGGGAATTTTATGAATAAAGACGAGAACGGAGCAGTCGAACTATTTTAAAATATGAGTGAAAACTCAATAAACAATGCCTCCATTGTCGCCTTTAATCGTACCAGTCAGCTCCGAAATGTCCATGAAGTTGACACGGGACCCTCCCATTCATCCACTGATCTAAGCCTTATTGTACAAAAACTGGATGAAGTCTCCGTCATGCACAAGAAGTTGGACGAGCTTCTGGCCAACCCCCCCCGATCTATGGCAAACACCACCTCTTTACCACTTCGTCACAATCCAAATTCTTCAAACACCAGGCTTATCTCGAGAAACCCCGTTAGACCTTCCTTACCGAGTGTCGCGCCAAGCGACTTGGTAAGTCATGTAGAATTGGCTTCTATGAGCCAATATTTCGACACGGAGGACCAAGCCTCCGTGTGCTCAGACGCATATTTACATGCGGACACATCTTCTGGCATAGAAGACGCTTGCGCCCTGGGGAACAACCCGTTCTCTGCCACTTATAACCCAGGGTGGCGTAATCATCCAAACTTCTCATGGTCCAACAACCCGCAGCGCCAAAACCCCACGGGTGGACCAATGCGACCGTCCGCACCCGTCATCCCAAGGGCCCAATTTAATCCTATGGCTAATCCGCCATCAGGCCCTTACGTACCACAAACTGAACACGCATCAAGCCCTCTTGACAAATTAATGCGAATGATGACGGAAATGTCAAAGTGCCATGAAGAGAACATGACCTCTCTTCAGCACCAATTGGCGCAGCAAAATGCTGAGATCAGTCAACGACGTATGGCAACTCGATCTCAGGGCACTCTTCCGGCCCAACCTGTTCCAAACCCGCGAAATTTCGTACCCTGTGGTCCTCAACCACAGGTATGACCTTCTCAGGGACAGGTTAATCAAGTTCTGCAAGCTTCGAGCATTCCGCTGGGATTTCAAGCTAATCCCACTGCAGCACCGCACTCTTATTTCCCCATTGCGAACCCTCCTCCGCCGTATGATCCCACTGGACCTGTATTGTCCAATGCTATCACTATAAGGAGCAGTAAGCTGACCGTCGATCCACCTCGACCTGATCCTGGCCCTTCTTCTTCTTCGCCCTCTCATTCGGGATGCATACCGCATTTGCGAGAGGGCGATGCACCAAAACTTGTGCCAGAATCAGTCCCATTCCCTGAGGCTCTACTAAGGGAGCCAAAAGGCAAAAAGAAAAATACGCAGGCCTTTGACAACCTGCGTAATTTGTTCAGGGATGTAGAAACCAAGGTACCCCTGCTCGAGGCAATCGACCACATACCTACTGTCGCTTGATTTTTCCAAGACTACACAACACCCAGGCGACAATCAAAGAAGACTAAGAATTCGGTGGTTCTCTCGCCTCATGCGAGTTGTGCTATACTGTCAAACTTACCACCGAAGCAGAAAGATCCGAGCACACCGCTGATTTCCTATAGCATCCAAGGCTGCAGTTTTAACCGTGCCCTGCTTGATCTAAGATCTTCCATCAATCTCATACCGACCATCATGCTCGAAAAATTTTCCTTGGGAAATCTGAAACCCACCCCTGTCACGTTACAGTTGGCAGATCGTTCTGTCAAAATCCCGAAGGGTGTGGTGGAAGACGTGGTGGTTAGGGTCAACAGTCTCTATTTTCCTGTTGACTTTCTTGTTTTAGATATGGAAGTTCCTAGTTCACTTTCTGATTGTCCGATCATCCTCGGTCGACCTTTCTTAGCCATAGCCCATGCCCATATCGACTGCGAGTCGGGCTGTATTGAGATTGTCGTTGGATCTGAGAAGCTCAAGCTTAACATATTCAAGGCAACCAAGAACTTTGATTGCGATTGCATCGAGGATGACACGTCTGATGAGGACATGGCCGTCAGCGCGTGTATCGGACTTATTGGGACCTATTCGGACTGCTGCGGATTACCTATAAATAATGATGACTGCCTGACCAACACATACTGTGACTTTCCCCAATCCCTCCCTTGTCCCGTACCTTATCTTGGCCAGACTTCTGACGAGGTTTTCTCCGCTTCCCATACCTCATGGTCTGAGTCATATCCGGGCTACTCACCGTCGGTCCACACTCCTGAAGATCGAATTGCCCTTTCTTCCCTGCCAAATCAGGCGGATTTGCAGATCCACACTGGGACCTTGATCCCATATACTTCTCACTGGGGCTATTCATTTTTGGATCCATCCATCCAAGAAGCCCCTCTTCTTGGCCAATCTGAAGGCCAATTTCTTCCTCCTGACTTGTTCTCCTACCCGTCTGGGACACTCTCGTGCCAAGAAATGCCGGATCCTTCGCCATCCACTCCCGAACTGAAAGAGTTGCCTAACACACTTAAGTATGTTTTCTTGGGACCAAATGAAACACTCCCTATAATCATCAGTTCAAAATTGACCAGGGAGCAGGAGTGCAAACTAACTAAGGTCCTCCTAGAACATAAGGCAATTATTGGATGGTCTCTATCAGACTTATCTGGCATTAGCCCCTCGTACTGCACTCACCGTATATATACGGAGGAGGAGGCTCAACCTTCCCGCGAGATGCAGCGACGTCTCAACCCTAACTTGCGGGAGGTCGTTAAGAAAGAAATCATTAAGTGGCTGGATGCGGGTATAATCTACCCGATCAGCGATAGCCCCTCGGTAAGTCCGATTCACGTTGTGCCAAAAAAGGCAGGACTCACCTTCCGTGTCAATGATAGGGGCGAATCCATCCCTACACGCACTCCTACATCTTGGAGAGTGTGTGTAGATTATAGGAAACTCAATGCTGCAACCAAGAAAGATCACTTCTTGCTACCATTTATTGACCAAATCCTGGAGCGGTTAGCGGGAAATAAATTTTTCTGTTTCCTGGATGGATTCTTAGGATATAACCAGGTGGCAATTGATCCCCGAGACCAAGAGAAAACCACTTTTACCTACCCTTTCGGCACCTTTGCCTTTAGAAGGATGCCATTCGGACTTTGCAACGTGCCAGCAACTTTCCAGAGATGCATGCTAGCAATATTCCATGACATGATGGGTGACTTTCTTGAGGTCTTCATGGATGACTTTTCAGTCTTTAGACCATCTTTCGACGAATGTCTTGCCAACCTGACTCGCATCCTTAGGAGATGTATTGATGTAAACCTTGTGCTTTCCAGGGAAAAAAGTCATTTTATGGTGCACGAGGGAATTGTTCTCGGACATATCATCTCCAATAGGGGTATCGAGGTTGACAGAGCTAAGCTCAACGTCATTGCTGATTTACCTGTGCCTAGTTCTGTCAAACAAATCCGCTCCTTCTTGGGACACGTCGGTTTCTATAGGAGATTCATCAAAGACTTCTCCAAAATTTCTCGACCCTTAACTCATCTCCTATCAACCGATGTACCCTTCAACATGGGCCCCAACTGTATACAAGCATTCATGCAGCTGCGTAATGCTGTCACCAAGGCCCCTGTTCTCCAGCCGCCTGATTGGTCCCTCAACTTTGAACTTATGTGTGACGCTTCAGACCTTGCAGTCGGAGCCATCCTGGGACAAAGACGCGATAGACACCCCTTCGTGGCGTACTACGCCAGTAAGACATTGGACGAGGCCCAGCGAATTATACTACCACTGAAAAGGAACTACTGGAGGTCGTCTTTGGGTTGGAGAAATTCCGCTCTTACCTTCTGGGCTCTCACGTTATTATTTTCACTGATCACGTGGCCATTCGCCATCTCATGCGCAAGAAGGATGCCAAGCCTTGACTGATTCGTTGAATCCTTCTGCTCTAGGAATTTGACATTGAGATTCGTGATAAGGCTGGAGCCCAGAATGTTGTGGCTGATCACCTTTCCAGACTGGACCCTGACCATATTGGACTTACTCTGCCGATCAATGAAATTTTTCCTGATGAGCACCTATTGGCAATAAATGTGGCAAGTGGACCGTGGTATGCCAACATTGCCAATTACCTTGCTTCTGGATCTCTTCCACGTGGCTGGCCTAAAAACCAGCGCGAGCGTCTCATGCAAAAGCAAAGTATTATTTCTGGGATAATCCACTTCTTTTTCGGATAGGTGCTGATCAAATCATCCGTCGCTGTATTCCTGACAGCGAGTTCCCCAGTGTGCTATCCTTCTGCCACAATCAGGCCTGCGGAGGCCATTTCTCTGGGAGGAAAATTGCAGCCAAGGTGTTGCAGTGCGGTTTCTTTTGGCCCTCCCTTCACCAGGATGCACACGATTATGCCAAGCATTGCACTAGGTGCCAGTCGTTAGGGTTAATGGCACGCCGTGACATGATGCCCTTGCAACCCATCCTAGCTGCGGAAATCTTCGACATCTGGGAAATTAACTTCATGGGTCCCTTTCCTCCATCCAACAGCTTCGAATTCATCCTCGTGGCCGTTGACTATGTTTCAAAATGGATCGAGTCTATTCTCGCATGCCGTGCTGACCATGTTATCTCCACCCGATTCGTCAAGGACCACATCTTTGCGCGCTTTGGGATCCCTCGAGCCATTATCTCGGATGGAGAAAGCCACTTTACTCATGCTTCTTTTCGGGCACTTCTGAGGAGGTACGGAGTCCACCATCGTATCTCATCCCCGTATCATCCTCAGACGAACGGCCAGGCGGAAGTGTCGAACCAGCAAATCAAGTAGATTCTCCAGAAAACGGTTCGGCCTGACCATAAGGATTTGTCCGACAAGCTGAATGACGCACTTTGGGCGTATCGGACCGCCTTCAAGGCTCCCCTTGGTATGTCTCCTTATAGAATCGTTTACGGGAAGCCTTGTCATCTGCCCGTGGAGTTGGAGCACCGTGCTTATTGGGCAGTTCGCCAATGTAACCTCGACCCAGACCTGTGTGGTCAAGAAAGGAAACTCCAACTCCAAGAGCTGGAAGAGCTCCGTCGTGAAGCTTATGATTCTGCTCTTACCTTTAAATAGCGCACTAAGGCTTTTCACGACAGCCATATTTGGTGGAAGGAATTTGAGCCATCTCAGCAAGTTTGGCTCTATAATGCCCGACTCAAATTCTTTCCTGGGAAATTGAAGTCCAAATGGACTGGTCCCTTTCTGGTCTCAAGACCATTCCCCAACGGGGCCATCGAGATCGAAGAGCCCAAATCTAGGCGTAAATTTACGGTCAACGGGCAGCAATTGAAACCCTTTCTGACTCATGAACCTGCCCCCATTGGAGAAACCGTTGCCTTGCTGAAGGGTAACTAATTGTTTGCCTCATCCTGAGTCCAGCTGGGAACGTTAAATTCAGCGCTCGTTGGGAGGCACCCTAACAACACTCACCACCCCACGATCACTTCACTTTTCACTTCACCACCCACCATCCACCCGCCCTACTGCCCTGCTGTATACCCTACACTTCAGCTCTCATTACCCGATCTGTCGTCCTTTCTCTACCCTTCCCTACATGCATATGAGGACATAGCATTGTTTGGCATGGGGGGGTGGATAGGCATCCTTAGGATCTGGGTATTTTAGGGTATCATGCAATTTCTATAAAGAAAAAAAGAAAAAAAAAAGAGAGAGAAAATGGTGTTTAGTAACGATCTAAAAGCTGAAACAAAAATATAATAAGTGTTTATGGATATTCAACCTCTGTTTTGAAGAATTTCCAGGCCACAAAAGCTTGATTCGCTCAGGCTCAACTTAATTCACTTAAGGCATTGACAAAATAGATCAAGATCTCTCCTAACTAAGGACATATTCTTGTACCTGAGACACCAGTACAAGATCTGTTGGTTTACTTTTACTTGAGAGCGTAAGTAAACTTGGTTCACACTACACATATCAGGAAAGACCAGGTGAACAAAAGATCCAACCCTAGTATTCATTAGGGAAGGTGGAGTCCTTACCTGTGCGCACAGGTAGACTTTTTATCCCAGGCTTTAGTCTTGTGTTTAGGAGCGACTCTTTCCACCAAAAAGAAACTCTCCCACCAAAAACAAAAAAGTGTGCTCTTTCAAAATGTGTTGTAAGAGATATAATGACACGTGTTTCAAAAAAAAAAAAAAAGAGATGTTGCAAAAGAGTCAGTATATCTCATAAATGTTTGTATCCTTTGTTTTTCTGTGAGACACAAAAAATCAGGAAATGGGAGTTGAGTTTTCCGTCGTCATCTTAAGGGTCAATTTGAAGACATGATCTGAAACTGGGACCAACCTATACTTAAAAATTCGTGAAACCCTGGGATTGAGTCTTAATATTCATCTGGTCAGTCTTGATCCCTCACTATGCATAAACAATAACCTCTTGAGCTCTCGAGTATGGCAAAACCTCCTGGGTCCTGGAAATAGTACTTAAGGTTTAAATATCAAGAGTCTTGGTTAGTTGAGAGATGATCTTTGTTATATAAGACTTAAAGTACTAGCAATCTTATCTACAACTGGTTCTCACAATATCCGATAATAAACACACCGATATCACCTCAGAAGAAAATCTTCAGCTTGAGATCATTTCTAAATACTATTTTGCTAGGGATTAGCAAAAGATAGGCATGGGGTATATGATTGCACCTCAAATCACGCCTGTAATAATGCCTTCTTATGCCATTTTCTAGCATTAGCTATGCATATTAGGATTCTATAGTTGCATTTGTAAAAACACTTGCATTCATGCAATTTATTGAGAGGAGAAGAGAATAAAACAATGGCTTGCATATTTACATTTTATCTAAAGTGCCTCTTGGCAAAAAGTCCCCTCTCTATTTTTTATTTCCTCTTTCTTTATTTTCTCTTCCCACGGTCCTTTTTCCCGCGGCTGCATGCACTCCACGCGATGCTGCAGCTGCACGTCCTGCCAACGCCACTCCCTGCGCCTGCCATTCCCTCACCCTTCCCCCCTGCTGTAGCCATGCTTCCCCACCATGCTCTCCTCCTCTACAAGAAGCCACGGCTTCTTCCTTGCGAACACACACAACCCGGCTGTAGAACGCCACCCCGTAGTCCACCACCTTCCTCTCCACCATTCTCCCCTCCCATACGCCGGCCCTCCTTTGAGGAGACACCCGGTGAGCAAGAGAACCCACTGTGGTGCACACCACCACCACAGTGGGAACACCACCGCCCAGCTCTTCAACGAGCCGGTGGGTGTGGTGTTTTCTTTTCTTTTCGTTTTGGTCTCCACGCCATTGCTGCCGCTTCAAGGTCCGAAGCTTGAAGCAGCAGCAGTAGCAGCTCCCCCTGCCTCCTCCGCGACCTTCCCCGCAGGCACTCAGCCCTCCGCGTGCGCCTGCAGGGCACTCTCCGCTCAGTTCTCCGCTCTGACACCTCCGCCGTTGCACCCACAACCGGCCGCTGCGCGCACTACAGCGGCTGGCCAACCGTCGTCCCGCTCCCCTGCCAACCTCTGCATCCCTCCGCGACCGACTGCAGACTCCCTGCCGCCCTCCCCGAGCACGCCATCGCCCGCTCTCCGTCCTCGCACCCGGCCTGCAGACACCTTACCTTCTCCGTGCGAAGATGCACCTACATGCGCGACCATCAGACGTCGGCAGCCATCTGCAGACGACTTAACCCGCAGCTCTCTCCTGCATCCGTCCGCTCTCTCTCTCTCTTTCACTCACTCACAACACACACTACACCAATGCACACACACATCTTCACCAACACTTACACACACCCACACACACATAAACACTAGTATAAGTATATATATATATACGTATACATATATATAGTAACATATATATACATATATACATATACATACATATATCTATATATATATATATATGTATTTATATATATATATGTACTTATACATATACTTATATATATATACATATCTATATACATATAAATATACATATATATATATATATATATCTAGATACATATACTTATATACATATATATATACATCTATATAGTATTATATATATATAAATATATACATATATACATATCTATATATATATCTATACACCTATATATATATATACATATATATATCTATATACCTATACATTTATATACATATAGATATATTTGAAGGTTTCCCTACTAGGAGGGGTGACGTAATAATATGCGGAAATAAAATATAAAGCAATCTCACAAAAATCAATCACAAAATGTACACAGGTATTTTTAGGTGGAAACCCAAACCGGGTGAAAACCACCACCTAACCCTCTCGAGTTAGGATTTTCCGATCAACCAAGTTGATCAAAATCCACTAAACGAATCACTTTAAACGAGGGTGATTCAAACTCAGTACAACCACGCTACAAGTACGAGGGTAGCGTTCCTCAACCCCTTCTCTCCACGAGAAGGATTTTGTCCCACGAAGGAGACGGGAATTCGCAAAGCGAATACCCAACCAAAATACAAAGATAAAATAAAACAACAGTCCTATAGAGCCAACAAAATTAAACCTAGCTTCTATAGGAAATAGGAAACTCCCCTTTGCAAGGAGTGCGTCGATGATGACGCGGTGCATGTGCCACGCGATGGCGCTACGTCGCTCTCGTTATCAACGCCGGGAGAGCGGGTGCGCAACGGTTGAATGATGCTCTCAAGATGATGGAGCTTGAGCTTAGAGAGCAAGTGCTTCTTGGACACAAGAGAGTGGAAATACTTGATCTTAGTGTATCTTGGTCTCTCTAGGTGTATATCTTGTGTATCTAAGTGTATCCAAGTGTGTTTTCTTGTGTTGCAAAGGCTCCCCTCTATTTATAGAGGCCTTAGGAAGGCTTTGGAAGGCTTAGAAAGGGTTCTATAGCCGTTGGGAACAAAGCCCAAGAGAATCAGGCCGAAATCAGGACAATGATTGCATTTGACAGGGTCATCAGACGTCTAACTAGGGCATCAGACGTCTGGAAGGCCACTTTAAGACGTCTGATTTCAAGGTCAGACGTCTGATTCTATGCGGGTTTCTCCCTGACTTGAATTAGATCTAAACAGGGTTTTTGTGCAAGTCCATCAGACGACATACAGGATGTCTGGCACTATGTCTGGACGTCTGGAAACCTACTTTTACTGTGGGAATTGATTTCCAAACGTTGCAACGGCTAGAAAATCTCTGAGAAGAGATTTTGGGTCAGCCGAGGCAAAACGGTCATTTATCAGACGTCTGTAAAGTCCTATGGACGTCTGATAAGGCTCTAACGGTCATATTCTTGAGTGTCTTCTAAGCCAGCCAACGGTCCACTAACTGGACGACTGGCAAAGTCATCAGACGTCTCCTAAGACGTCTGGTCTAAGGTCTGGACGTCTGATTTCATCAGACAGAACTAACTATGTCCAGCCTAACAGTTATCAGGCGTCTGAAACAACAGTCAGACGTCTTAAAATACTTTATCAGACGTCTGATTTTGGGATAGACGTCTGGAAATGCTGTTTGAGCCCTATATTGGTTTTCTAAGTATTCTACAGAAAACCTAAGTATCCTAGGGTTGTGCAGGTGTTCCTAGGACTATTTTTAGGGTACTTTGAGGCTCTTTAACATAATGTTCTAAGGAATCAAAAAGAGCAAGAAAATAAATACAAGAGATACATGAAAGGATAAAAAAGAATCTATCCTATTCTTCTTGTCTTCCATCTCCAATCTTTCGCTCCACGCGAACCTCCTTTGTTTTCCGTCAAGCTCCTCCAATCCGTCCTGGATGCGAGCTCGAACTCCGTCTAAACACGTCCTCATTTGCAATTGACCTGAAATCTAGGACTCAAATTGCAAATGTTAAATAACACGTGTTTTGTTATCATCAAAACAAATGATCGTGGTGCTCTAGCACCAACAATCTCGCCCTTTTTGATGATGACAAAACCGTAAATAATAATGCATAAAAATCCTCCCCCTTTTTGACATTATCAAAAAGGTTTAATTGATTTTACATTTCCTATAACTCCCCCTTAAAACATGCTCTTCTATGAGTTTCTTTTAACAAAGGTAATATCCTCCCCTTTTTTGTAACAATGCGATAGCTATTATTTTTCTCCCCCTTTCTAAAGGAAATTTAGCTACCTTACATCTCCCCCTTAAAAATTGACAATTAGCTCATCATTTTTTAACTCCCCCTATCTAAATGCTTATGATAATAAGATAGGGTTAATAATTTTTACCTCACCTACCATGGCCAATAAAATGGCCCGAATGGTGGTGGTGGATGCCACATCGGATGGGGCTCCCATCCATAGCTTGGAGGCCTGGGCATTGGCGCCGGTCTCCAATCTGGTGGTCGACGTGCGGCGGGTCCGTCGTTTGTTCGCCGTCTTGTCGGTCTTCTTGTTCTCCTCCTTGGTCTACTCCTTAGTTCTCCTAACTCGAGTTGACCAGCCTTGAGTTTGTAGGTCCAGTCCTGTGTATTGTAGTTATCCCTGAATCCTACAAAACAAGATTCTAATTCTTTTTTCGGTATCCAAGTGGGCTTGGATCCGGATTTGTTAGAAGGTCTCCTTGATGGAGATCCTTTCTCAACCTTAGGGCTATAAAACTTATCTACTTTGTTGATTAATTTGTTAGAATTTTCCCTAAGACATGCAATTTCTCTTTCTATAATTTGCATCTTAGTCTTTAAATAAAAAATTTCTAACTTTAGACTATTATTTTCCTCAATCAATTTATTATTTTCATTGATGAGGTTTTGATTTTCTAATAATAGGTTATCATTTTTAGGACTAGCTTCTAGATCCTTAAGTTATTTTTCTAACCTATTATTTTCATTTTTAAGAAAACTAAGGTTCTTCTTAATGCTTTTATTTTCTATCCTAAGTGATTTACTAATCTCAAAAAGTTCATTAAAAGCTTCTTGTAAATCCAGGTTTACCTCATTGTCGGAGTCGCTTTCGCTGTCGATGTCGCTTTCTCCGATTGCCATGAAACCAAGGCACGTGGTTTCCTTCTCTCCGAGATCTTCTTCCGAACTCGTCTCCTCATGAGTGCCTTCCAACCTCCTCCATATCTCGTGAGCGGTGGTGCACTCTTGGATTCGTTCGAATTCTTTCGGACTCAACGCGCAATACAAGACATTCATTGCCTTTGCGTTGAGTGAAAGATCTTGAATCTGCAGCTGCGAGTAGCCTGCATCCGGTCGCTCCGGGATCTCGTATGAGGCTTCGCAACGTCCCCATAGAGCGAAGTCCGTGGCTTGAAGCCACATCCTCATCCTCAGCTTCCAGTAGCTGTAGTTGTTCCCGTCAAAGTAGGGCGGACGGGTTGTGGACTGTCCCTCCGAAATCCTACACACGGAACTGCTTCCCTCCATCGATCTTCTTGCTTGGTTGTTACGCCGAAACAGCAAGACCTGCTCTGATACCAATTGAAGGTTTCCCTACTAGGAGGGGTGACGTAATAATATGCGGAAATAAAATATAAAGCAATCTCGCAAAAATCAATCACAAAATGTACACAGGTATTTTTAGGTGGAAACCCAAACCGGGTGAAAACCACCACCTAACCCTCTCGAGTTAGGATTTTCCGATCAACCAAGTTGATCAAAATCCACTAAACGAATCACTTTAAACGAGGGTGATTCAACCTCAGTACAACCACGCTACAAGTACGAGGGTAGCGTTCCTCAACCCCTTCTCTCCACGAGAAGGATTTTGTCCCACGAAGGAGACGGGAATTCGCAAAGCGAATACCCAACCAAAATACAAAGATAAAATAAAACAACAGTCCTATAGAGCCAACAAAATTAAACCTAGCTTCTATAGGAAATAGGAAACTCCCCTTTGCAAGGAGTGCGTCGATGATGACGCGGTGCGTGTGCCACGCGATGGCGCTACGTCGCTCTCGTTATCAACGCCGGGAGAGCGGGTGCGCAACGGTTGAATGATGCTCTCAAGATGATGGAGCTTGAGCTTAGAGAGCAAGTGCTTCTTGGACACAAGAGAGTGGAAATACTTGATCTTAGTGTATCTTGGTCTCTCTAGGTGTATATCTTGTGTATCTAAGTGTATCCAAGTGTGTTTTTTTGTGTTGCAAAGGCTCCCCTCTATTTATAGAGGCCTTAGGAAGGCTTTGGAAGGCTTAGAAAGGGTTCTATAGCCATTGGGAACAAAGCCCAAGAGAATCAGGCCGAAATCAGGACAATGATTGCATTTGACAGGGTCATCAGACGTCTAACTAGGGCATCAGACGTCTGGAAGGCCACTTTAAGACGTCTGATTTCAAGGTCAGACGTCTGATTCTATGCGGGTTTCTCCCTGACTTGAATCAGATCTAAACAGGGTTTTTGTGCAAGTCCATCAGACGACATACAGGACGTCTGGCACTATGTCTGGACGTCTGGAAACCTACTTTTACTGTGGGAATTGATTTCCAAACGTTGCAACGGCTAGAAAATCTCTGAGAAGAGATTTTGGGTCAGTCGAGGCAAAACGGTCATTTATCAGACGTCTGTAAAGTCCTATGGACGTCTGATAAGGCTCTAACGGTCATATTCTTGAGTGTCTTCTAAGCCAGCCAACGGTCCACTAACTGGACGTCTGGCAAAGTCATCAGACGTCTCCTAAGACGTCTGGTCTAAGGTCTGGACGTCTGATTTCATCAGACAGAACTAACTATGTCCAGCCTAACAGTTATCAGGCGTCTGAAACAACAGTCAGACGTCTTAAAATACTTTATCAGACGTCTGATTTTGGGATAGACGTCTGGAAATGCTGTTTGAGCCCTATATTGGTTTTCTAAGTATTCTACAGAAAACCTAAGTATCCTAGGGTTGTGCAGGTGTTCCTAGGACTATTTTTAGAGTACTTTGAGGCTCTTTAACATAATGTTCTAAGGAATCAAAAAGAGCAAGAAAATAAATACAAGAGATACATGAAAGGATAAAAAAGAATCTATCCTATTCTTCTTGTCTTCCATCTCCAATCTTTCGCTCCACGCGAACCTCCTTTGTTTTCCGTCAAGCTCCTCCAATCCGTCCTGGATGCGAGCTCGAACTCCGTCTAAACACGTCCTCATTTGGAATTGACCTGAAATCTAGGACTCAAATTGCAAATGTTAAATAACACGTGTTTTGTTATCATCAAAACAAATGATCGTGGTGCTCTAGCACCAACAATATTTACTTATATACATACATGTACATATATTTTCACATTATTTGCCATGTGCTGTATCACGGGAATATCTGCACCAGTTGCTGATATTCCCCGATACACGCGTACAAAAAAAGCGTGGACACATTCATCATCCATCCTCCATCCACACTGCACGCAGCACCCAGTCGAGTTGATTGCATCTCTCTAGATGACGACCGACCCGACACAGTGTTACACTCCACCACCTCCACCCCCACCCCCTTATATATAATATATATATATACATACTATATTTACTTTCTGTCTGTTCGCTTCTCTCTTAGTAAAAAGATACAAAAAAGTATATAAAAGAGAAAAGATAATCTTTGGCTTGCAGGTATCCCGTCTTACGAGTAGCAAGACTCATTTTGGAACTTTTTCTTGGCTTAAAGCCAAGGACACAATTTTGAGGGTGTGCCTCAAGGACAAGGATTACCAGAAAAAAATCTAAATAAGAAAAACACCTAAAACATAATAAACGAACGGAAGAGACGTGTTTTAAAGAAAACGTTGAAATTCGACTTGAACCCCACTTCCCTGAGTTCGACCTTGGGCCTAAAAGTGACAAGATAAAATCAATTAGGCCAGGTTAAAAATTTTGTAAAGAAATGGTTAGGTCTGAATTAGGTTAACCACTATATACATTTCAACGATAAAATCATCATATTAACAACCTATCCGGGCCGACCGATCAGTACTTAACCTTTCCCCTTCGGCGCTCTATTCCTGCACACAAGGCACAACAAAACCTACCCATTTCCTCTACTTGCACGTATCTCTCTCTCTCTGCAAATCACTCACAGAAAGCTCTCCCAGAGCCAGGTAAACGGGTCGGGTTGCGTACCCAGGACCAGGCACACCGGCGTGATATGGTGCGCGAGGTGTGCTCGGTGGTGTCGAGTCGGATCTCGCCAGGTCGGCGAGGTGAATCCGCGGGCGAGGCGGGTGTGATGGGTGAGGGACCTCACCCCAGGTGTATTCGGAGGCGATAAGGCTTATTCACAAAAATAATTTAAACCACTAAATCATTGTGAGGCTTACCGATGTGGGACTATCCTGTCGCCTCTCCTCGCGCGCGCCGCAGAAAGACCTCTTCGCAATCTCCTCAGCTGCAACCTCGATTCTCGTCGGTTGCTGGCTGGCTACCTTCGCAGGAGTCTCCCCAATCCGCAGCAGTTGAAAGCCTGGAGCTCTGAAGCCTAGAGCTCGGAAGAAGCTGCTTCAAAGTGGCTTTAATGGCGGTCCAGCCTCAGAACCTGTCAGACACGAATATGGCCTCTTGGCCTAGTCAAACTACTGGGGAACCTTCGCCATGGCACGGCGAAGGTGTTGAGCTGTGCGGCAGGCCGCGAGGAGGCCTAGGCATGCGTGCCTAGGTCGTCCTGTGGCCAGAAAGATGGGTGTGTTCGGTGGCGTGTTGAGTGAGCGTGGAGGGACTGTGGAGGGGCGGAGGGCATTCAGTGTGATGAGGCGGAGCTTTTAGGACAGTCGGCGAGTTGTGTGGAGCTGTGGATCGACGGGGGTAACTCGCCGGAGGGTGGCCGGAGACGGGGAAGGTGATGGTGATCAGGGACAGTCGAGGGTCGGTTTGAATGAAAGAATGTGGGGAAAAGAAAGAGGGGAAGATGGGGAGTAATTATAACCTACTTGCAGGGACGAAGGGGGCCAGAGAGGCAGGTAGTCGTATCGACTGTCGCCGGAGAAGAAACACCCAGAGGGAGAGAGCGGCGACGAGGAAGTGGGCAGGGAGGCGTGCGCTTGTTGCGGCGCGACGCAGGAAGACGAGACGAAGCAGACTCTGCTACTGGTATGGCAGCAGAGCGACGAGAAGGAGGAGAAGTAGTCATCAGAGCTTGTGGGTTTCCTGCCGGAGAGGGAAGAGAGGAAATTTTGAGGGATTCTCCGCCAAGACAAGTCTGCTTCAAGCAGCTGGTCCTGGGGTTTCTTTTAAAGGTGCAAGCAGAGGGTCAGATGCAAGGAGGGTGAGCAAAGCTCTCACTGGAGGTCGCCGCAGGTACAACACCCATACCTCTCGAGCGTTCGCACGAGAGGTATGGTGCGAATCAAGGCATGGGGGGTTGCTTAGGCGGTAGGGGACTTCTCTGGAAAGACCCCTTTCACATTTGAGAGCAGCTCCCTAGGGAAGTGAGGAGAAATCCTCCTCGAGACTTCGCCGGAGTATGGGTCGTCTGTTGCGTTGGTAGAGGGATCAGAATGCAGAAAGTGACAACAAAAGTTGGGCGGGTTTTCACAAGGGTTTTCAAAAGTTAGGGGTCAGAATGTAATTATGTGGACTATTTTGCAAAGTAAGTCAAGATGACCTTCCCTTAGGTCCAAATTTTGGTACAAACCTAATTTGGACCTAAGGAATCCAATGGTGAAGTTGGATTTTAGGTTTGACCACGTTTGACTAGACATTTTGCGTAAAAACCTAATTTACGTCAATTGATGAGCTAGGACCCTAATTTAGGTCTAACTAGGTTCCAGAGGCCAATTTGAATGTTCTAAACCCTAGGGGATATTTTTCCATGATTTTTAGAGGGTTTACTTGATTTTTGTCCTGACAGGAACCTTGTTGAATTAAGCAGGTCTGTTTTAGGGTTACCAAATGTCATTTATTTCCTAGATTGCATATGAACCCATTTCTGATTGATTCAACCCACTTTTTATCTTATTTAGACCATTTGACCTATGCTTTGTCTATGAGAAATTATGTTTATGTACTGCAATGGTAAAATTGCAGTTTTAACCTTTATTTCATGTTTTCTTCTCAGAACACTTATTCCTTTAATTAAGCCCTCTTCTAAGTCATGTAGGAGCTTTTATTCTCTTTATTAGGTCAAAATGAGCTAGTTATGGCTCATGATGAGGCTCTCATCATCTATGTTGTATAGGAGAACGTTAGCTCCAACCCTTACTCCAATGCTTATAATCTTGCTTGGAGGAACCACCCTAACTTCTCCTGGAAAAACCTGGGGTAGTAGACCCAATTCCGACCCAGCAATTATGCTCCGCAAAGACCAATGGGTCAGGGTCATGTCTATACTCAGTTGCCCCCAAATCAAGTGAATCAGCCAGCTTGGAATGCCCGTCAACCTGTAGGGTAGGCTGATTTGAACTGTCAGATGGTAGAGATGCAAGGATCTATGCTCCAGATCATGTAGCAAATGAAAACCTCACTGGACAACGTGCAAATTGGGTTCATTGCTAATTCCCGACAACCTAGATCTTTGCCATCTCAACCCGTACCTAACCTGCGTAATATACAGAATCTGGGCAATCAAGCCCAAGGGTACGGGAATCAGAGAGACCCACACGCACATGCTCAGGTGGTTGAGCAGGGTCCTTCCTCTTCTACTTCTTCATCAAATCTGAGGTTTCTGGCTGATGAAGCCCCTCCAATCTTTCCTAACCCTCCCCAAGACCCAAACCCATATGCATCTGCTAACTCTATTATCTTGTGGAGTGGAAGGCAAACCTAGGACCCAAAAATACCTTGTTCTGATCTACCAAATCCTAGAGAACTTGAGGAGAAAAAGGAGAACTCTGAAGAAGAAATCAAGGCTTAAGAACTTGATTCCAAAGATTTGACTCATGTTCCTTTCCCTAAGGCCTTGATTAAGCCCAGGAAGAAGAAGCCTGTTGATAGTAACAAGGAGCTCTTGAATATATTCAAGAATGTCGAAATGAATATCCTGCTCCTCAATGGTATCAAACACATACCAGCTTACGCTAAATTTTTAAAGGATTTATGTACACAGAAGCATAAGTCAAGGGAATCTATTTCGATGAAGGTGATACTCTCTAAGCAGGTTAGTTCTATTATCTTGCATCACCTTCCTCTGAAAAAGAGAGATCCAGGTACCCCTTTGATTTCTTGTGTCATTGGAGATTACACCTTTCATAGGGCACTTCTGGATCTAGGTGCATCCATTAACCTAATTCCGACTTCTCTTTAACACTGCAGCCTCGGATTAGGTGAACTTTGGTAGACCCTAGTAACACTACAGCTAGCAGACCATTCGGTCACCAATCCGAGAGGTGTTATTGAGGATGTTATTATCAAGGTTAGGGATTTCTATTTTCCTGTAGATTTCCTTATCCTTGACATGGATGTACCTGAGAATTTAAGGAACACACCCATCATTCTATGGCATCCGTTCCTGGCTACTACTAAGGCCAATATCAACTGTGAGAGCGGTAGCATGGAAATTGGCTTTGGGGATCAAAAATTGAAATAGGATATTTTTAAGGTGATTAAAAAATTTGAGGATTGTGGATTTATAGAGGAACTTGAGGAAGATAACTTGAATATTGAAATATGTATGGTTGTTTCTGCACTTGAAAGTTTCTCTTATCTTGAAGGATCTGACCCGCAACCCTCTGTGGCAAACCCACCACATTCTGAAGAGTTTATTGATTTTATTCACTTTCAACCTCTTCCTCTTGATGAGCCTTCATCAGCATCATCCTTACCTTCTATCCTAAACCCAACCCAGCTCGAACTGAAACCATTGCCTGAGAGTTTGAAATATCAGTTTTTGGGACCTCAAAAGACACTCCTTGTGATTATCAGTGCTAGATTAACTAAGGAGTAGGAGATTAAACTGATCAAGGTCCAAAAGGAACACAAGGAGGCAATTGGTTGGACTATCCATGGCCTTAGGGGGACCGAGCCATCTTATTGCAATCACAGAATATTCATGGAAGTGGATCCCGCCCTTTTCGCCAGATGCAGAGGAGATTAAAACCTAATATGCGAGAAGTGGTCAAGAAGGAAATAATTAAGTGGCTCTACGTAGGAATCATTTATCCGATCTTAGATAGTCCTTGGGTAAGTCCTATGCAAATTGTTCCCAAGAAAGTCGGGATTACCGTTGTGACTAATGAGAAAGGAGAATCTATCACAACTCATTCAGCTTCCTCTTGGAGGGTCTGTATCGATTACAAAAAGCTAAACATAGCCACAAAAAAAGATCATTTCCCTTTGCCCTTCATCGATCAAATCCTTAGAAGACTAGCCAGGTAAAAGTACTTCTATTTCCTAGACGGTTACTCAGGATACAATCAAGTCCCTATCCATCCCGAGGATCAGGAAAAAATGACTTTCACTTGTCCCTACGGAACCTTTGCTTTCTGTAGAATGCCATTTGGCTTATGCAATGCACCTACGACTTTTCAAAGGTGTATGCTAGCTATATTCTCTGACATGGTGGGAGAGTTTATGGAAGCCTTCATGGACGATTTCTCTATTTTCAGAGAATCATTTGATTCTTGCCAAGCTAATCTTGAAATGATCCTTAAAAGATGCATCAAATCAAGATTGGTCCTTAGCTAGGAAAAGAGTTATTTCATGACACAAGAAGGCATCATCTTGGGTCATGTAATCTCTGAATGGGGAATTGAAGTTGACAAAGCTAAGGTTGATGCTTGATAAACGCAAAAAGTGATAACAAAATACGCGTGATTTGTAAAAGTGGGCTTTTAACATTGTTGTAACACACGAATCCGCTTTTGCTTTTAAATTTATCTCCTAGATAGGAGAGTATCTAGGGTCGTCCAAGGAGGACAATTGTTTGCAAAATTAATCCTCTTGCTTACAAATACATCTCAACTTTCTTTTTGGTATTTTAAATATGTAATTTTTTTGTTTTGAAAAGATGAGGGCAAAATGCGAATTGTAACGGAAAGTACTAACACCTACAATTGCTTAACTAAAACTTAAAAGATAGAAATATCTTCTTACTAAGCTCACTCTAGGCAAGTGGAGGCCTAGAGTAATTAGGAAGAAGAGGTGAAACAAGTGCTAGAACCAAAAGTAACAATTGCAATAAAAAGCTAAAAGAAGGCAATTTAATTGACTAGAATTAGTGTTCTTTTCAAGGCAAGTAGAGGAATGCTTCTACTACAATAAAAGAAAATCTAAAAACAAGAAAAGAAACATAAATCCTCTTGCAAAATTGGTGAAGGGAGTCTTCTTGCTCCAAGCCTAGCTGCTCCTTGGCTTGAAAAGAGGGCCTCCTTCTTCTCCTTCCTTGAGAGCTCCTCCAAGGTGGAAGCTACCACCTTTAATGCTCTCCTCCAAGGGGTGGGCATGCAGCACCCTCAAAAGATCCTCCAAGGTGGCGTGGACCACCTTCAAGATCCCCTCCAAAGATCTTCCTTGCCTGGCTTCTCCTTTGGCTAGCGTGACTCAAGAGCGAAGGGAAGAGGGGAAGGCACCAAGGGGACAGAATATCCCCTTAATCTTCTTCTTCTTCTTCTCTCTTGGACGTGGGCTTCTAGGTGGAATATGAGAATGAATTTGCAAGCCAAGGATGCCTTGAATGGTGGTGGGTAGTGGTCCTTTTATAGGGTAGGATGGGGGGTTAAGGTGCCCCTTGAAATGGAGGGCTAGG
Source organism: Thalassia testudinum (assembly GCA_037157565.1). Lineage (NCBI taxonomy): Eukaryota > Viridiplantae > Streptophyta > Magnoliopsida > Alismatales > Hydrocharitaceae > Thalassia > Thalassia testudinum. The sequence continues at coordinate 20,357,318 of JAZHRO010000062.1, forward strand.
ATGGAAGGATGGAGGTGGTTGGTGATCCTATGTCCAAGGGTATTTGGCTCCAACCCAAGAGGTGTTAAAGGGGGTGGTTATGGTGGTGTCGGTGGCTTTTGGTGGTGGAGAGACACCACCATTTTGGCACCAACCTAGGGTCTTCTAGAAGGGGGGTTAGGTGGATGGTCGAGATGGATTTAAGGAGAGGTGTATGGTGGAGATGAAGGGAGTTTTTGGAGGGAAAAGTGGCGCCATCAAGGGGGTGGTTAGGGTGGTTTTGGTGCCACTTTTAGGTTTCTTTTGGAGGTGGTGGGTAGGCTAGGTTGGTGCCAAGTAGGTTAGTTTCTGTGGAGCTTAGGTGGAGCTAGTTGGGTGGAGTTGTTAGGTGGGTTTTTGGGGTTGTACAAGCAAGGAAGTTGGAGCATAGCTAAGCTAAGCTAAGCTAAGCTAGCTTAGCTACTGGAGGAGTAGAGGAGAAGGTGTTGGAGCTAGGGTTTGGAGGGAGGAGTTGAGGAGAAGAAGTCTGGAGCTGAAACTAGAGCTGGCTGCTACTGAAGAGGCTGGCATGGAGCTACTCTAGTTGGCTTAGCTTGCTAGTTCTTTGCTAGCTGCTAAGCCAAGCTAAAGTGAGCTAGCTTCTGCCATAATGAGCTGAGGTGAGCTAGGTTAGGTGCTCCCAGGGAGGATCAAGCTGGTTGAGGTAGTTAAGGTAGCTTAGCTCAACTTAGTTGAGCTAAGTTGAATCCCCGGGAGCTGGATGTAGCTGGGTCTGAGCTGGGGTGAACTCCTGTCAACTCAGCTGAGCTAGCTAGAGCTCCCTGTGGACTGGTGGGAGCTGAGATGAGCTAGACTCAGCTAAGTTGAGCTAGATCTGAGCTGGCTTGAGCTAGGGTGAGCTAAGATGAACTCTCTTGAGCTACCATTTAGCTGAGAATAGCTGAATGGAGCTGGGATGAGCTAACCCTAGTTCAAGTGAGCTAGGTTTCAACTGTGGTGAGCTGGATCAAGTTGAGTTCCAGCTAGTCTGAGCTTCTCCTTCACCATTTGCCTTCTTGAGTGCTAGGGTTTTAGGGATCTGCATATCTGTTCATCCCTAACACTCACAAAAACATATCAAAGAAGATAATAAAAAATGCAATGCATGCCTAACCTAATTTATGCCTAAATGCAGCCCAAAAACCTATTTGCAGAGTAAAATCCTAAGAGCTAGGTTTGTTTTAATGCATAAGAATGATGATAAACTGGCGTTTATCACACCCCCATGCTTATCTTTTGCTAGTCTCTTAGCAAAACTTCAATTTTTTGAAAAATAGAATTTTTGGGAAATCTAATTTTTTTGACTTTTTAGGAGAAAAAGAGATTAAGGGACCTTGGTAGATTAAAACACAGGAGGTACGGGATTTGTTAAAGATAAACATCGGGATTTACTTTTGGATCCAACCATTAGACAAAACGGGATCAATATATTCTCCAGAAAATTCACAAATTAACCCCTTGTTAATTAAGATGACTTGAAATGTTTGTTTTTAGGATTTTTCTTACTCATGAATCTGATTCGCAACTTGCAAGATCCTTTAAAACCTTGTGTCTGTGCTTGTGAAAAGCCAACATTTATAAGGGTGTGTTATTATTACTTTTTTTTTCTCCCCCATGCTTATTTTTAGCTTAGTCATACAACAGATGTGTCGGGATCATCATTCCCGTTACCATTCCTCGAGGGGGCTCTAGCGCCAGTACTTCGGGATAGCACTGTCCATGACACCACCCAGGAGCTCACAACCCCAAAACACGATGCGGTGTAAAGGGGTGCTCCAAGCAAACTCAAGCTCTTGCTACGACACTATAGGTAGAGCACCGTCCAAGACACTTGAGCTGCTAAAATGTGCTTTAATGCTCCATCTAAAGATATGAAATATAGATATTGAGCAGCACCGAGGCGGTAACATGTTGACATTGCATCCTCAAAGGAGGCATTTTCCTCCTTCTCGGCGGTGGGAACTCAAACCCATGATCTACTTCAGACTTTTACTAAGTCCAAACAAGGGAGTTTTTCAAATTTTTAGTTATTTTTAAGTGTTGGCTTGTGTGTGAAGAGTGACACAAGAAGTTTCTTAAAACATGCAAGTTTTTGAAGCAGAAACTAAGTCAAATACTTTCCACATTACAAAATACGATCAAGTCACCTGAACTATCATGAGTTCAGGTGGAATTTTAGAGAAGGATATCTGATCTAGTCTAAAATAGACCCTGAAATTCTAATGATCAGATCCGCATCCTTATCCCTAGTTTGTTAAAGATTAAATCCCATTGTACCAAAAGTGAGTTTTTCAACCTTAGTCCCAATTTCATAAATTTTTCCTCAAAAAGTTTTTCATCATTTTTATTTTTTTGGGTATGCAAGCAGGAAATAAATTAAAGAAAAATGCATGTTTTTAGGTTTTGAACATCCTAAATTGATTGTCAAAATTTAAAAACACCCCCCATGCTTAAGATATGCAATGTCCTCATGCATTAGGAGGGAAAAGGGATCACCTTAGTGAAGAATGGTCGGGTTTAGGATGATCAAAACCTGGAAAAAGAAGAAAAAAAGGAAAGCAGGAAAAAAATGATGGGTTACCTCCCATCTAGTGCTATCTTTTACGCCATTCAGTCGGGCATGATGTGCATTAGTGATCAAGGGTGGCTGGCTCAGTAAAATTAAAAGATTCAGATGGAATTTTAGGTGTATGGTCAAAATAGGGCTTTAAACATTGGCCATTGACTTGAAATGTCAAATTAGTTTTCGGATCAAAAAGGTCAACAACGCCGTATGGATATGTTTTATGGACAATAAAGGGGCTGGTCCATTTATATTTTAATTTGCCAGGAAAAAGACGTAATCTTGCATCGAAAAGCCAAACACGTTGATTAACATCAAAGTGTTTCCGAACAATATACTTATTGTGAAATTTCTTTGTTCGATCTTTATAAATCCTCGCATTTTCATAGGAAAAATTACGTAATTCTTCCAATTCAGTTAATTGTAATTTTCTATGGTTACCAGCGTCAGATAAATCCATGTTGAGTTGTTCTATTGCCCAAAAAGCCCTATGTTCTAATTCTACCGGGAGATGGCATGCCTTCCCAAAAATCAGACGGAAGGGAGACATGCCAAGCGGAGTTTTAAAAGTGGTATGGTAGGCCCATAAAGCATCGTCCAATTTGGTGGACCAATCTTTGCGGTTGGGCCTAACCGTCTTTTGTAAAATATTTTTAATTTCCCTGTTAGAGACTTCAGCCTGGCCATTTGTTTGGGGGTGATAAGGTATGGAAATTTTATGATTAACCCCATATTTAGAAAGAAGGTGACGGAATTGTGAGTGGGTGAAATGTGAGCCTTCGTCACTGATAATGGCTTTTGGTATGCCGAATCTTGAGAAAATATTTTTCTTAAGAAATTCGAAAACCACACGGTGATCACTAGTGTGGGTGGGTACTGCTTCTATCCATTTAGAGACATAGTCGACTGTGACTAATATATATAAATACCCACCAGAGTTGATGAACGGTCCCATGAAGTTGATGCCCCAAACATCAAAAATTTCAACCTCTAAAATAGGATTAAGGGGCATCATATCCTTCCGAGTCATGTTGCCGATGCTTTGGCAATGCATACAGGACCGAACGAAGTCATGAGCATCTTCGTGCAAGCTGGGCCAATAAAATCCCGCATTATGGACATTAGCTGCAGTTTTCTTGCCCGAAAAATGTCTGCCACAGGCCATTGAGTGACAATGTGTCAAGATATCATGGATTTCAGAATCGGGGACACATCTTCGAATGACCTGATCGGCACAAATGCAGAAAAGGTTGGGCTCCTCCCAAAAATAATATTTAATATTAGCAAAGAACTTATCTCATTTTGTTTTTGGCCGATCAACGGGGATTTGTTCTGTTGCTAAGTAGTTTGCGATGGGTGCAAACCAAGGGAGGGTTGTAGCAGCTAAAATTCTTTCATCGGGGAACTGATCTGGCGGGGTCATTATGTCATTCGTCATAAGACGAGAGAGATGGTCGGCCACTACATTGTGCAATCCTGCCTTATCCTTGATTTCAAGGTCAAATTCCTGGAGCAGCAGAATCCAACGGATAAGGTGGGGTTTCACATCTTTCTTTGTTAGCAAATATTTAATTACTGAGTGGTCAGTATAAACAGTGACATGTGACCCCAATAGATAAGATCTAAATTCTTCTAAGGCAAATACAATGGCAAGAAGTTCCTTTTCAGTAACCGTGTAATTCCGTTGTGCATCATCAAGGGTTTTGCTTGCATAATAGATCACAACGGGCTTCTTGCCAATTCTTTGCCCTAGAACAGCCCCTACAGCAAAATCTGAGGCATCTATCATTAATTCAAAGGGACTATTCCAATCAGGCCCCTACAATATTAGTGCCTCAGTAACCTCTTTCTTCAACCTCAAAAAACTCTCCAGGCACTTATTATTAAAATCAAATGGCTGGTCTTTAGTGAGAAGCTGACTTAAGGGCTTGGAGATTTGGGAAAAATTTTGTATGAATCGATGGTAGAAACCCACATGACCCAAAAAGGATCTGATTTGTTTGATAGTAGTGGGTGGTGGGAGCTTAGATATAGCATCTATTTTTGCTTTATCTACCGCAATTCCTTATTTTGAAATAACATGGCCCAAGACAATACCTTCTTGGACCATGAAATGACTTTCTTTCCAGCTGAGAACCAGATTAACTTCTATGCACTTTTGGAGAGTTCTTTCAAGATTTTTGAGGCAGTGGTCAAAAGAATCTCCAAAAACAGAGAAGTCATCCATAAAGACTTCTAAACATTCACCTACCAGGTCGGAAAAAATTGCAAGCATGCACCTTTGAAAAGTTGCAGGTGCATTGCAAAGACTGAAGGGCATTCTTCGGAAAGCAAAGGTTCCGAAGGGGCAAGTGAAAGTTGTTTTATCCTGGTCCTCAGGATGAATCGCTACCTAATTATAGCCGGAATAACCGTCCAAAAAATAGTAAAAATCCCGTCCGGCTAACCGCTCCAATATTTGATCAATAAAAGGGAGCGGGAAATGGTCCTTCTTGGTGGAGGTGTTTAATTTTCGATAATTGATACACACGTGCCAAGAAGAAGTGGTTCGAGTGGCTACATTTTCCCCATTATCATTAGTGACAACTGTTAGTCCAGCTTTTTTGGGGACAACTTGTGTTGGACTAACCTAGGAGCTGTCAGAGATGGGGTAGATGATATCAACATCCAGCCACTTAATAATCTCCTTTTTTACCACCTCCTGCATAATAGGATTCAAGCGCCTTTGTGGTTGGCGGGAGGGGTGAGAATCATCCTCTAAATATATACGATGCGTACAATAGGACGGATGAATACCCTTAAGATCAGAAAGGGTCTAGCCAATAGCTTTCCGATATTTACTCAAAACCTGGAGGAGTTTATGCTCTTATGCCCCAGTAAGTCCAGAATTTGTAATCAGGTGCAGGGTCAGATTAGGACCCAGGAAGATGTATTTAAGGGAGTCGGGCAAAGGTTTTAATTCCAATTGTGGGTCCAGCTCCGAAAGAGTTTCTGCTTTGTGGGTTAAAGGTGAGGTGAGAGTGAAAGGGTCAGCTGGAATGTTAGCTGGACGTGTGGTTAGGGTGGAAGGGTGAGAAAAAGTGGATTGTTCAAGAACCATATTGACAGCAAAACAGGAACCTAAGTGGGAAATCTGCAAAGTCTCCTCCACAATGTTTTCTATTTCTGAATCCGAATCATCAAATAAATCTTGTTCTTGGAACCGCCTAGAAGCTTGAAAAATGTCTAGGGTTACAGATTCACCACCACACATGATCTTCATCTTTCCAGAATCACAATCAATATTGGCGCGGGTGGTGGCTAAGAATGGTCTTCCACGAATAATGGGGGCAAACTTAAGTGCTTCAGGTACCTCTATGTCCAGGGCTAAAAAGTCTATTGCAAATTGATAATTTTTGACCCGGACAAGAACATCTTCAACAATTCCCTTGGTTTAATCTTAGATCAGTCGGCTAATTGGAGAGTAACCTCAACAGGCTTCAATTCACCGATCTTAAATTCCTCAAAAACAACTGTGGAGATAAGATTAATTGAGGCACCAAGATCCAACAAAGTGCGATCAAATGAGGTATCATTAATGATAACTTGGCTTAGGGGGGCATCGGGACCTTTTCTCTTAAGAGGCAGTCGGCTCTGCACAACTGAGCTGACTGTCTCTGGAAGAATTACCTTTCCTAAATTTCTGGGCTGCCTTTTCGGAGTACATAAATCTTTTAAGAATTTTGCATAGGCAGGGATATATTTAATGGCATCTAGGAGAGGGATATTAATTTCTACTTGCCCAAATAAATCCATTAGTTCCTTATCAGTGGACTCGGATTTTGTCTTTTTCTTTTTTGAAGAGTGGAGGGCCTGTAGAAATGGGGCAGGGTTGCCTTGTTTTGCATGAATTGGTTCCTGAACAATAGGTGGGGAAGAGTTAATCTGTGTGTCATTAGAGCGGGTTTCTTTAACAGGCAGGGTATTGTGAGTGGTTTTCCCATTCCTCAAGGTAACTGCATTTGCAGTCTGGTTGTTTCTAGGTTGAGGATGGGGGGCCTGGCTGTTATTAAAACCTGACGGATGCTGAGGTGCTGGCTGAATGGGTTGACTGGGATATCCACCTTGGAATTGATTCCTTTGACTATTTGGGTTGGGCATGGGTTGGGAAGGTAAATTCCCAATAGATTGGTCGATGATCAGGAGTAACCTTAACTTGGTGTTGCAAGTTGGTAATCATGTGGGTTACTTCTGTCATTTGAGTCTGCATTCCTTGCAGAGTTTTCATGACCTGATTACTAATATCATCCTGGGATGGTCCAGGTTGATACATAGGTTGCCCATAATTCCCAAAATAGTTTTGTTTAGGAAAAGGAATCGGATTCGGGTTTTTCCAAGAGTGATTCGGGTTAGTCCTCCAGTTTTGATTGAAAGTGTTGGAGGGGTTTCTAAATTGCTCCTGGAGAGCATAAATATTTTTTGAGGTGGGATCAAAAATATTTTGATCAAAATTTCCAGTCAAATCTTGCAGGAATTCAGCTGGAAATTGCTGGCCAGTAGATGTGGCATCAATATTGTGTAGATTTTCTCTTCGGAGAATGTGTGGGGGGTTAGTGTGTGGAGAGTGGACGTGTGGAGCTTGTTTGTTTATGAGCTTTTCTTCCATTTTCTTTTAGTGAATTTGCATCTGGTCCAGTCGAGCTAACATATATAGATCATCTTGCGCGACTGGAACAGAGGTGGATTTGGAGTCAATTTCATGGACTCCGTGTCTGGTGTTTGTGATCTGCCAAAAGTGTCCATTGAAGTCATGTTAAATGAGTTTTCACTCATTTCTTCAAAGAGGAGATAGGCACTTTCGACGTCTTTGTTAAGAAAATTGCCCCCACATGAGGCATCCACAAATCATTTCAATTGATCTTCTAATCCATGATAGAAGATCTGCACTAACTGCCATTGTGGAATTTCATGGTGGGGACAACTTCTTAGAAGTTCCTAAAATCTTTCCTAGGCTTCGTGGAGGAGTTCACCAATTTTTTGTTGAAAGGTCGTTATGGATCTTCTTAATGCATTCGTTCGACCGATCGGAAAATTTTTTTTAAGAAAAGCACTTTTTACTTGGGGTCAGGTGGTAATAGGGCACCCAACCATTCTAAACCAATGTGATGCTTTATCTTTAATAGGGAGAGGAAAAAGTCACATTAACCATACGTCTTCCTACACATTGCGGGAACGAGTGGTTTGAGCGAGGACAGTTAATTCCTCGAGATGACAAAAAGGGTCCTCTCTTGGAAGACCATGAAAATGCTTGATAAGGTTTAGAATGGTTGGTTTGATCTCGAAATCCCCTTGTGGTATGACCACCCCTGGTCTTTCCTCATAATTGGAAGGATCATAGAAATCCTTAAGAGGAATGACAGGCTGTTGGCGGGGTGGTGGATTTTGTCCTTGATTAGCTAGGTTCGTGACAGTCCTAGCTAGATCTTCTTGATTTTGTTGTAGTCGAGTCAAATGGTCTACCATTAATGCAAATGGATTTGTATTTTGGGTTATATTGGAGGGCCACCTGGCCCTGCTGGTATTTCTGGTTTTCCAAGTTAGGAAGGTGAGGGAGGGTGAAGTCAGCTTGTGGGTTGGCTGACGGGTTAGAAGTGGAAGCAGAATTTTTTTGACGGCTTCCTGGGTTTTCCATTTTTTTAGAAGAGGGGGAAGAAAACAATGATTTCCTACTGTGGGGGGCGAAATCAAATGGTTCCTCGAGGTGTGGTTCTTGGGACCGTCGCCTGTGCATGCACTACTGGAAGAATTGGAGGGGAGGAGAAGAGAAAGAGATGAGAGAAAGTGTGCAATTCAAACAAACAAAACTAGACCTAACTTAAATGCGACTCCCTAATAATAAACCTAAGACTTATCTATGTAGGAAATAAGTAGTCAATAGTGAATACCTGTTCTGTCAAAAAATCTAGCCAAGTTGCTTAAGAGGAGGTTTTGGCCCAAACGTTTCCCAGGGAAAACCCCAGGTGCTTGTACAAACCAGCGCCTGGTCGTTTGACACGGCCCCTCAGCCTGAACACCAGATATAGATGACAGAATTGGTACTAACTAAAGAAAACTTAAGACCTAGATAGCAAGCCTAAGTTGATGAAGCCTTAGGGGTCAAGTTGCTATAAGTTTTAATTAGGTCTAGGATACTACCGTGCACACGAAATGTGGAGGGCGTTAATTGGGTTGTTGCCCTGTTATTTCGATTTTTTTGTGTGTGTGCAAGAATTGGAGAGTGCTCCAATGAAAATCAAGTTGTCACAATTTTTTTTGTATTTTTGTCTTTTAGGATTTGATTTAATTAAATGTGTTTTAGGGTTTTTCTTTTTAAATTTTCAAATGAGTTTGAAACTCCACAATCAAAGGAAAGACAAGTTGTATTGGTGATGGTTAATTTCCTTTAATGTGAGTCTCTAAAAAGAAAGAAACCCTAAGTCAATTATCCCTAAGACAGAAAATTACTACTAATGAATTAATTTTAGGCTTTCTGTATTATGTAGTGGTCTAAACAAGTCAAACAACACCACTACTTTGAATAAAATCAAACAAGGATTCCAAAAAAAATTTTTTTAAGATTTTAGGAATTTTTTGTTAATTATTTTGAATTTTTAATTATACTGGTGTTAAAGTCCAGAAATGATACCTATGGGTATTTTGGACTTTTCAGTATTACCACTAACCTCAGAAAAGTTTTGTGATTTTATATGATATGTAAAATTTTATAAGGATTCAAACAAGCTAAATTTCATAAAAATTGAATGAGTATAAAAATTCTTAAAATTCATGGATAGTAGCAAAATAGGAAGATTATAGGGTGTGACCCTCTCTAGTCCGTGAATTTTTAAAAATTAAATACATATCCAATTGATCTGAAATTTGGAACAAATGTTCCTAACTTATTTGGGAATCACTATATGAAATTTTATGATTTTAGGAGGCCTTTGGTGTTAGGAATCAATTTTTCAAGTCGGGAAAAAAATCTGGACCCGAAAAATAGAACACCAATACTTGCAATGGTGTGGTGTTAAGGAAGCATTCAAGCAAACAATGGATTTTATATTGGCACCACTCCACTTAATTTGTCCTTAAAGACAAGTTTAATAATTTTTTTGGTAGTCTTTTAGCCTAAATGTGACAAGAAATGGGGGACCAACCTCGATTTCACAGGAAGAAAAGGAACTTTGAGCTCTTGCTTCTAGATTCCCGCTTTCTTCCTGCAATAGTTCCTGCACACACAAAAGAAAAGAAAGAGAAGGGGATGAGATCCACTTCAAGCAAGAGAAGAAAGAATAAGCAAAGCCGTGCCTCCCTGGCAACGGTGCCAAAAAGTGATAACGAAATACGTGTGATTTGTAAAAGTGGGTTTTTAATGTCGTTGTAACACGTGAATCCACTTTCGCTTTTAAATTTATATCCTAGATAGGGGAGTATCTAGGGTCATCCAAGGAGGAAAATTGCTTTCAAAATTAATCCTCTTGCTTACAAATAGATCTCAACTTTCTTTTTGGCATTTTAAATATGTAATTTTTTTGTTTTGAAAAGACGAGGGCAAAATGCGAATTGTAACGGAAAGTACTAACACCTACAATTGCTTAACTAAAACTTAAAAGATAGAAATATCTTCTTACTAAGCTCACTCTAGGAAAGAGGAGGTCTAGAGTAATTAGGAAGAAGAGGTGAAACAAGTGCTAGAACCAAAAGTAACAATTGCAATAAAAAGCTAAAAGAAGGCAATTTAATTGACTAGAATTAGTGTTCTTTTCAAGGCAAGTAGAGGAATGCTTCTACTACAATAAAAAAAATCTAAAAGCAAGAAAAGAGACACAAATCCTCTTGCAAAAATGGTGAAGAAGGGAGTCTTCTTGCTCCAAGCCTAGCTACTCCTTGGCTTGAAAAGAGGGCCTCCTTCTTCTCCTTCCTTGAGAGCTCCTCCAAGGTGGAAGCTACCACCTTCAATGCTCTCCTCCAAGGGGTGGGCGTGCACCACCCTCAAAAGCTCCTCCAAGGTGGCGTGGACCACCTTCAAGATCTCCTCCAAAGATCTTCCTTGCCTGGCTTCTCCTTTGGCTGGCGTGACTCAAGAGAGAAGGGAAGAGGGGAAGCTACCAAGGGGACAGAATATCCTCTTAATCTTCTTCTTCTTCTCTCTTGGACGTGGGCTTCTAGGTGGAATATGAGAGTGAATTTTCTAGCCAAGGATGCCTTGAATGGTGGTGGGTAGTGGTCTTTTTATAGGGTAGGATGGGGGGTTAAGGTGCTCCTTGAAATGGAGGGCTAGGATGGAAGGATGGAGGTGGTTGGTGATCCTATGGCCAAGGGTATTTGGTGCCAACCCAAGAGGTGTTAAAGGGGGTGGTTATGGTGGTGTTGGTGGCTTTTGGTGGTGGAGAGACACCACCATTTTGGTTCCAACCTAGGATCTTCTAGAAGGGGGGTTAGGTGGATGGTGGAGATGGATTTAAGGAGAGGTGTATGGTGAAGATGAAGGGAGTTCTTGGAGGGAAAAGTGGTGCCATCAAGGGGGTGGTTAGGGTTGTTTTGGCGCCACTTTTAGGTGTCTTTTGGAGGTGGTGGGTAGGCTAGCTTGGTGCCAAGTAGGCTAGCTTATGTGGAGCCTAGGTGGAGCTAGTTGGGTGGAGTTGTTAGGTGGGTTTTTGGGGTGGTACAAGCCAAGGAAGTTGGAGCATAGCTAAGCTAAGCTAAGCTAAGCTAGCTTAGTTAATGGAGGAGTAGAGGAGAAGGTGTTGGAGCTAGGGTTTGGAGGGAGGAGCTGAGGATAAGAAGTCTAGAGCTGAAACTGGAGTTGGCTGCTGCTGAAGAGGCTGGCATGGAGCTACTCTAGTAGGCTTAGCTTGCTAGTTCTTTGCTAGCTGCTAAGCCAAGCTAAAGTGAGCTAGCTTCTACCATAATGAGCTGAGGTAAGCTAGCTCAGGTGCTCCCAGGGAGGATCAAGCTGGATGAGGTAGTTAAGGTAGCTTAGCTCAACTGAGTTGAGCTAAGCTGAATCCCCAGGAGCTGGATGTAGCTGGGTCTGAGCTGGGGTGAACTCTTGTCAACTCAGTTGAGCTAGCTAGAGCTCCCTGCGGACTAGTGGGAGCTGAGATGAGCTAGACTCAGCTAAGTTGAGCTAGATCTGAGCTGACTTGAGCTAGGGTGAGCTAAGATGAACTCTCTTGAGCTACCATTTAGCTGAGATTAGCTGAATGGAGTTGGGATGAGCTAACCCTAGTTCAAGTGAGATAGGTTCCAGCTATGGTGAGTTAGATTAAGCTGAGTTCCAGCTAGGATTTTAGGGATCTGCATATCTGTTCATCCCTCACACTCACAAAAACATATAAAAAAAGACAATAAGAAATGCAATGCATGCCTAACCTAATTTATGCCTAAATGCAGCCCAAAAACCCATTTGCAGAGTAAAATCCTAAGAGCTAGGTTTGTTTTAATGCATAAGAATGATGATAAACTGGTGTTTATCAATGCTATCTCTAAACTTCCTCCTCCCATATCTATCAAACAAATTCGATCATTTCTTGGTCATGTGGGATTCTATAGGAGGCTCATCAAGGACTTCTCTAAAGATATGCCATTTGATTTCAATGAATCATGCTGTAAGGTATTCGATTTTCTTAAAATGGTAGTCACTTATGCTCCGGTGTTGCAACCATCGGTTTGGACAGCCCTATTTGAGATCATGATCGATGCTTCTAATTACGCTGTCGGGGCTATTTTGGGTCAAAAGATTGACCGGAAGCCCTCTACCATCTACTACGCTAGCAAAACTCTGGACGATGCCCAAAGGAATTACACTATTTCTGAGAAGGAATTGCTAGCTGTAGTACTTGCTTTGGAGAAATTCTAGGCTTATCTCTTAGGGCCTCACGTCATAATTTACACCGACTACCCAGCCTTGAGATGTCTCTTGGCCAAAAAGGATGCCAGACCTTGGCTTATCCGATGGATTCTTCTGCTTCATGAATTTGATCTTGAAATCAAAGATAAATCCAGGGCATAGAATGTGGTGGCGGATCATCTTTCAAGACTTCTAAGTGATTCTTCTCATCCGGATATTCTAATTGCTGATACTTTTCCGGACGAAACTATTCTTATAGTATCAGGTGTCCAAACCCCATGGTTTATAGACATTGTAAATTATTTGGCCGTTGGTCAAATCCCCCAGGATTGGATCAAGAAACAATGAGATAGACTCAAACCTGAGGCCAAATATTACTTCTGGGAGGACCCTGAACTATACCGCATCAGCTCTGATCTGATTATTCACCAATGTGTTCCGAAGAATGAATTCCAAAGTATACTCAACTTCTGCCATGCATTTGCGTATGGTGGACATTTCTACAAGAAAAAGATGGCTGCAAAAATTTTACAATCTGGATTCTATTAGTTGTCTTTATTCAAGGATGCCCTGGAATTCTTGAGGTCATGTTCCCAATGATAGCCACTTGGGAGCATAACTAAGAGAGATATGATGTCTCTAAACCTGATTCTTCCCATCGAAATCTTTGATGTTTGGTGCATCGATTTCATGGGACCCTTCCTCCCTTCATTTGGACACCAGTACATTCTTGTCACTATTGATTACGTGTCCAAGTGGATTGAGGCCATTCCCACCCGAACCAATGACCACAGGGTAGTCATTGATTTCGTCAAGAAGAACATCTTTAGTCGGTTCGGGATTTCGAGGGCCATCATCAGCGATGGTGGCACTCATTTCACTAATGCTCAGTTTCATAGTTTACTAGCAAAATACAGGGTAAATCACAAAATATCCACACCTTACCACCCCTAGACGAATGGATAGGTCAAGATCTTCAATCGAGAGATCAAGAATATTCTGCAGAAAATGGTTAGACCTGATCGTAAAGATTGGACTCAAAAGCTTAAGGACACTCTTTGGGCCTACCATACGGCATACAAAATGTCTATCGGCATGTCATCATTTCGTCTGGTGTATGGAAAGGCATGCCATTTCCTGTAGAGATTGAACATCGAGCATTCTAGGCAATCAAGCAATGTAATTTGGATTTGAGTTTAGCTGGAAAGACTAGGAAACTCCAACTATTTGAGTTGGAGGAGCCTAGAAACAACGCATATGAGAATGCCAAGATCTATAAGGCTCAGACCAAACCTCTTCATGACTAATTAATATCCCACAAGAGCTTTGAGCTAAACCAAAAGGTCTAGCTCTTTGATTCTCAGCTTACGCTCTTTCTCAGAAAACTTAGGTCAAAATGGAATGGCCCGTTCATCAACGATCAAATATTTCCAAATGGGGATGTTCAGATCTCTGACCCAAAGATGGGTAATTCTTTTAAAGATAATGGTCAATGTCTGAAGCCTTTTGTTGATCGTATTGTTCCAGAACCCATCTCAAACACGATTGCTCTACTCATATCGTAATTTCTTTGGCTGGGCTTCACCTAGCTGATGGCATTAAACTCAGCACATGTACAGTCTGACTCAGAGCCAACCCAAGCATCATATTCAGGTGATATCTTCTACATTTTACCTTCCCTTTCATGCCTTTTATTTTCAATGAGGACATTGCATCAGCTAGGCATGGGGGGGTGGATTCATTTCTAAATCATTTTGTCAGCTCTGTGGAATTCTTGTAAATTCTACTTATTTTTTTATTAAAAAAATAAAAAAAATTGAATTAGGAAAGAATAATTGGGCATTAGGATTTTTCAACTTTAGGGAATAATACAGTAGGATATGAATACTTAGACCCTTCAGGTCTTCGAGCTTAATCAGCCCAGGTGTCCACTAAAATGTGGATTTATTTATCGAGTCCTCGCCATTCTGAATTTACTTCAATTTGGTTAAATAAGTTGAGGTGATAAGTATACGACTTATCAACCCGCCCTCTGATTTGAGGGGATTTTAAGTCTAAGCATCTACACACTATTTGCACTGACTCGCTTTTTGATGATTTTTACCGAAATTGGGTAACTAATGAACCTTCTAGGGTGGTATGGCTGGCAAGTTATCATGTGTAACAACCTATAGGTAGGTTGTCCAGAGCCCAGTCACATGACTATTCTTTTCATGTTGCCTTTAGGTAAATCTTAGATCAGGAAAGCCACCTACCTAAAAAATAATAAAAGAAAAGAAAAAAAAATAGAAAGGGAGAAAAGAAAAGAAAAAGAAATAAGCCACACTTCACCGCACGAGTATGGTTGGCAAGTTATTGTGGGTAACAACCCATTGGTAGGTTGTCTAGAACCCAGCTCAAGAAATGCACGTAAAATTACAAAACACTTAGGAAGAAGTGGAGAAGTAGAATAAGCCGGGGAGATATACACTGGGTTTGCCATTGTGTTGACCCCATAAAAATAAAAGTAGGGAGAAAGCTACCGGTTGAATAGATACACCTTTAGACAGAATTTCTTTCCAAGGTCACCTAGGGGTGTAGAAAATCGAAGTCCATTCTAATCGCCGATCAATGAGTCTATTACAATTCACAAAAACATTCTCAGAACTTAGGGTTCTCTTCGAGACTTGGGTAGGTTGAGTGGCCGTAGAAAGCTGCTTCGAAACACTAAACACAAAAATCAAAAAAAATTAGAAAAGAAGCAAAGAAGAAAAAGATCCTCCTTTGAATAAGGTTAGGACTTGAGGTGGTCTGCATTTTGGCAGACACATGGGCACTGTTGTGTCTTTATAGTTTAGGTTCTTAGTTAAAATCTCCTAGTGTTGAAGAATAACTTTTGCCCAAGAAATCCGACCTAATTCTTTTATAAATAGCATATAGTTTTTGCTACTGACTAGCAAAAGATAGGCATTGGGGTGTGATGTGCATACATCTAAATAGACAAAAATGTCTATTAATGCATGTTCTAAGTATCATATTAGCCTCATGCATTATAAATATTGCATAACATGCATCATCTTGTATTTAGTTCAAATTGTACAAATTGTATAGTAATTTCTTCTTTTTGGTGGCCAAGGACAGGGCGACTTTTAATCAGGGACTCGGATTGAAGATCCAACCGTACGGATCTGATCAAGGCAACGATTGGAGTTCAACAACTCCAAGATCACCCCAATCGGACATTCGTAGCATCAGATATAATTCGAGGAAGGTCAGAGATCAAGGGCCAAGATGGTGTCAATCCACACTTCAAATGATAAATCCGACTGCATGGATGGGTTCAGATTGATGATCGCAGCCTAACGGCACAAAAATCGGCCCAATCTGACATCCGTGGCACCTTCTACAAGTCATAGAAGATGGACGGCCAAAATGGCGTGACGTGGCACCATCTCGACCGCCTAAACTGACCCAGGTAACACATGAGGACCTGCCGCACCTTCTCTCTCCTCAACCACGCCATCACTTTTCAGTCGTTGGATAAAGATCCAATGGCTATGAGCGATGGAGCCAAAGTTATCTTCTTGACAATCCACCACGATAGTGCATTGGTCGTTTACTCGTGGCCGAAGCAAAGGTCGTGGGTTCAAGCCTCGCGCACAGTAAAATCAGCTGAGGGTGCAGGTGTGGACTCGATTGAGCTGTTGGATGGAAAGTGAACAGTGCAGATGCGAAAGATGTGGCACACCCAGAGCATGCGGATCATGCAGGCACTATCCGACATGGAACTGCGATGCGTGATTTGACTTGGGCACGTGATGAGGCACGGAAACTTATAAGCCGTCCGATCTCGCAATCGGATGGCTATAATCGCAAGAACGTGCGTGAGCCATTTGCACAGGGAAGAAGATGCGTGCGTGGGAGGCTTGCACGTTGCCGACGATCTAGACTTTAGTGAAGGTTTTATCCATCATTAAAGGCCCTTGAATTAAAGTTTTTAACGTAAAATGACCTTTTTGCCCCCAACCTCTACACCAATAAAAAGGTCTACACCCCCCACATTTCAATCATCTCTTCCTTCATTTCTCTCCCTCTCCAAAGCTCTAAAGAAGCTGGTTCCAAACTTGGGATGCTCCTTTAGAGTCAAAATCAAAGTTTTCTCTCCCCTGTTCTAGAAGTGGATCCTGCGATGACGACGATGCCCTGCCTCGCCCCTGGTTCTTCTTGCTCTGTTCTTCGTCTTCGGCCTTCGTCCTCCATCTTCCTGGCGTCGCTCCGTCCGGCTCATCCTCCAAGCAACCATCGAGGAGGATAACATGTCTCTCCCTTCTTTATCATTTTCTAGAATAGAATTTCCCGCTTTCTAGCTATAATCATTTCCTACTTTCTAGTTGTAAAAGTAGTATTCAGTTACAAAGTGATTGTTCTCTCTCTCTCCCTCTCTTAGTATTAATTTCATTGTAATTATCTCACTTTCAAAACAAAAATACAAAAAAGAAATAATCGCGGATTTTAGATCAATGTAGCCTCCCTGTGTTCGACTCGGAATTCTTAGAGTTTCAATATAAATTTATCTGTTCACAGATTTCTTTGCAAATTATACTACGACGACAGGCTTTTCAAAACCTAATCCCTTTTTGCGTAGATCTTCCACTACAACATGGGGTCAACACCAGGAGAACCCAGTGTATATCTCCCTAGGTCTTTATTTCTACTTCCTTGCTTCTCCTTAATTAGGGATTTATTCGTGCTTTTTCTAGGCTGGGCTCTGGACAACTAACAATGGGGAGTTACCTACAGCAACTTGCCAGCCATACCTGTGCAATGAAGTGTTTTTTACTGTATATATTTTTCTTTTCTTTCTCCTTTTCTTTCTTTTTCTCCTTTTTTTTTCTTTTCTATGGTACTTTTTCCATTTTTTTTCACGTAGGTGGCTTCCCTAATCTAAGACATACCTAAATGTAGTAGCCAAGGAGAAATAGGTCCAATGGCTAGGTTCTAGGCACCCAACAACTAGGGGTTACCCACTACAATGTGCTAGTCTTACCACCACTAGCTTGCTTATTGGCTCCCTAATTTCCACTTTGGTCCCCCGTACAGGGAGTTGGTGCATGATGTGTGTAGATGCTTAGACTTCTAGAATGTTCCAAATCAGGGGGTGAGTTGATAAGTTGCCTACTTATCATTCCATTTTATTTACTTTGTTATGATTAAATTAAGTTGGCAAGGACTAAGGGAACATGTCTATATCTTAGTGGACATCAGGATTAATTAAGCCACTAGGCCTGAGGAGTCCTAGTCAAATGATCCTAAATGTATTATTTCCTACAGTAGGTAAATTTTGGTGCCCACATTTCCTAGCTCTTCTTATTTTTATTATAATTTTTTTTTGAAAAGAACAAAACTTAATTCAAGTTGACAATCCAAGCTTAACAAAAACGAATGATCACCCCCTCATGCCTATCTAGCACAATGTGCTCATTGGAAATTAAATGCATGTGAGGGAATAAGGATAGAAATCACCTGAGTAGCATCTTGTAATAGATCAGCTTGAATCCTCTGGGTTGCCTCCCAGGAAGCGCTAAGTCTATTGCCTCCAACTAGACGGAGCTCCAACTTAACTGTCAATGAGGGTTACTACTTCCTTCATGGCTGCCTAGGCAAAAAAATGTTTGAGTCTTTGTCGGTTCACTGTAAATGTTTGCATGGTCTTAGGATCTACAATCTCGACTATTCCATTGGAAAACGGTCCGACCACTCGATAAGGTCCCATCCACTTGGATAGTAACTTCCTAAGGAAAAGCTTAAGTTGAGCGCCAAAGAGCAAGACTTGTTGATTTGGCTCGATGGTTTTCCTATGAATATGTCGATCCTAGACAACTTTCATCTTTTCCTTGTACAGTCT
Source organism: Thalassia testudinum (assembly GCA_037157565.1). NCBI lineage: Eukaryota > Viridiplantae > Streptophyta > Magnoliopsida > Alismatales > Hydrocharitaceae > Thalassia > Thalassia testudinum. The sequence continues at coordinate 20,375,654 of JAZHRO010000062.1, forward strand.
ACTATTCTCATAGGCATCCCAACAAATATCTTTAAGCTAGGAAAGGTGGAGTTTCCTTTGAGTACAAGCCATATGGGAATCCATATTACATTGTTTAATAACCCAATATGCCTAGTGCTCAAGCTTGATCAGAAGGTGGCAAGGTTTTCGAAAGACCAATCATATGGTGGCATGCCGATATGTCTTATACGCAGTCTATATGCCCAGAGGGCATCATCAAGTCAGGTAGACCAATCCTTCTAGTTAGGTCTCATGGTCTTTTGTAAAATATTCTTGATCTGCATATTTGAGACCTCGGTTTGCCCGTTCGTTTGCAGGTGTTTTGGGGTGGCAATGTGATGAGTAACCCCATATTTCCTAAGTAAAGCACGAAATTCGGCATTAATAAAGTAGCTCCCACCATCACTGATCATGGCCTTAGGTATCCCGAATTGGGAGAGGATATTCTTCTTGACAAATTCCATAACAACCTTATGATCACATTTCCGGGTAGGCACGACTTCAATCCATTTAGAGATGTAGTCAACAGAGACTAGTATATACTCAAAATTGTTCGATGGTGGGAAGGGACCTATGAAATTGATTCCCCAGATATCGAATATTTCGACGATATGAATGGGCTGGAGAGGCATCATATCTTTCTTAGTCATGATCTCTAGAGTTTGGCATCCTGTGTAGGTTTTGGAAAAATTGTGTGCGTCCTTGAACAGTGATAACCAGTAAAAATTAGACTGCAAAACTTTTCCAACCATCTATTTTCCTAAGTGGCCACCACAAGCTTGATCATGATAAAAGAACATCATACTCTGAACTTCCTCCTCAAAAATGAATCTCTTGAATATCTGATCAACACATAGTTTAAACAACATGGGATCATCCCAGAAATAATGTTTGGTGATCGGAAGTTTTTTCGCTTGTAGAAATATGATGTCAGGAAAACATGCATCATAGTAAATACTATGGTTAAAAGAAAACTCGATCAAAGTTACTAAAATACTGAAATGACACCACACTTCAAGTCGTATCCACAGGGAGGACTAGATGCAATAAATTCATAAAATATTTTTCCTTTGTATTTCTTTAATCAAGTGCACAATCCGTGCTCAAATCTGATGCAAAACATGGCGAAAAGAAGGAACACGGGATAATTTAAGAATGTAGGGGTATGTATGTAATTTTCCTTCCATGAAATAACTTGCAATGACATTAACCATGAAATAACTTGCAATGACTTAACATAACTATATTTCAAGAAATTTGGCTTTCTCCTTTAGGTCGTGTGAGTGCCTTGATGAGATTTTATGTATGTGTCAAACTCAACATATAAGAGTTAAGTGCATGAAAGAAATAATATAAACCTTAACTGCACGCATGCAATTTCACTCAAATAGATTAATTAATCAAATATTGCACTAGTGTTTTCGGCAATGTCACATTTGGTAATTTTTATTAGAAAGCAAAATAGAGGAATTCTTCCTCTTGATGTTGCACGAAGAGGAGTCGACGGCGGAGGCCGAGGAGCTCGAGGAAGGTCGACCACGACAAGAGCTTTTCGATTGTGGTGGTAGCGCTCCAAATGGCGGCTAAAGTTGACGCCGACGATGAGGAGGAGCGGCGACGGTGGAGGTGGCTCGCCGGTGGACGTGGTCGCGGTTGGCATGTTTGAGGGTGTGGCCGAGCTCGTGAGGTCGAGGAGAGCTCAACAGAGGTGACAACGTGGAGAACTGTGACTTGTAGTGGTGGCTGCGTGTTGATGGCATTGGGTTCTTCTTCGATGGGTGTAGTTGCAACCGGTGGAGATGAAGAAGAAGAAGAAGGAAGGACAGGCCGTGCGGCTGTGGTTGCGCACGTCTATTACGCACGGTGGGCACTACTACCGGTGTGCAAAGGAGGTGGCGCCAGTGGGTGGTGTTGCGGGGGGGTTGCACCAGAGACCGCTCGCAGTTGTGGAGGAAGTGAGCGGTCGATGTTGCTGTTGCAGACAAGGAGGAAGGGCACGGTTTGCTGTGAAAGAGGCATGCATGCATTGGTAGTGACAAGCAGGGTCTGCACGCGAGGGTGGCTTGGCTGTGGCTGAGCGGTGGCACGTGGTGCGAGTGTCACCATGTGCGCAGCTAGCTGTGGTGCATGCTTTGCTTCACGGACAAGAGGCCCGACCCCCATGCCTCAAACCCTCGAAGTGACAAAGTTCCAGATCCACATCGCCCGCCTCCTCCTTTGCATGTGCAACCACTGGATTTGAACACTGGCAGAGGGAGCAACAGTGAGGGACAATTATGGGCATACCGTCCTTCAAATGCCAATTCATGTCCAGCCACCTATTATACTTTTATTCTTCTTTTCTCTACATGCACATATCAAATAATAAGTATAAATGTATGTATTAGAATGCAAAGCAGATACAAAAAATATTCATAAGCTAAGATTAATTACTACTTAGCTTAGGTCATTAAACTATAAGGAAATGTATTCCATATGTACTTAAGCCAAATAAATGTCCAATAAATTGGACTCATCAAATGCCCCCATGCCTAGGTTTTGCTAGTCCCAAGCAACAAGTGAAAAACAATGGAAGCAACCAAGAAGATTTCTCTTTTTCTTATTCCAAAAACTTAGAAATCCAGACAAATGTGAAGGGATTGTAGTCTAGGTAATGAATCCAAATGAAAAGTCAACTTACATTTGAAGTTCGTACTTAACCCTTGGTAAATATTTCTATTGGGATAGGAAACTACTTCCCTCGGGGATAAAGTAGAAAATAATCTGTTATTTGACCCTGGCTTTTTGGCTTTGGTAGGAGAAACTAAGTTGAATGGATTCATATTTGGTGACACACACTCTTCTAGTGCTACATGTAATCTAGTACTACAAACTCTAGATCTCTAGACTACCAAACAAGTCAACTCAGAGAGAGGCTAAACAACTGTGCTCTCTTGATGTTCCTTTGTGCTCACAGTTTTCCTTCCTTCTGAGATCACAAATCTCATCAGATTTTGTAAATATACTCACTGTTCGGTGGTCTCACATGTTATTCACTTCAATTAAAGTCCTAATAACCCTACAACTAGGTTAGAGGACCTCAGCCAGTATTCGAGCGATCATAAATACTAAAAAGTAGGTAAGGATCATATTTGGTGGATTGCAATGAGTGTTTTTATTGTTGCCTCAAAAACATCGACATATAATGAAAAAATGATACGGAGATAAAACTATAAACTTGAACTATTTTCTTTTTTCTTTTTCTCCTTTTTTATATAAATATTTCTCTCTTTCTCTCTTTTTTTTTCTTTTCTTTTCTTTTTTGTCTTTTTTTTTTCATAAATCAACATAACACGATGCAGACTTTTATTTATGAGACATTATTAGGAATGATGGTGGTCAAGAGGATATTGTGTGGCATATTTGGTGGAAGTGACTACTCTCAGCACCAGGAAGGAATGGATAGGACAAGCGTATTTCTGACCTTTGATACAATTGCCCTCCTTCAGCCGAGGACTCCATGGAGGGTTGTAACCATCCAGCATAGTCATAGTTTTATTAAGACTCAATTTCTATGTTTCTTCCTTATTTGGTGACTCTCAGGAATTAACACAATGTACGCACACAGGAACAGAAAGCGAAAACCATGCCTAACTCTGAGATATCCTTATCTAATTATCCAAAACTTAAGAGTCCTTGCACTAGACTTAGTGCACCAGTAATCTATCTACTTTCTTCTCACAAATACGAGGTGGATCTAATAGAAGATAGTAAGCCTGACTCCCGATTAATTGTCCAAGGGTTCAGTAGACTAAAAATGCTTATTGGTTTTCTACAAAGATCCATTATCCAATCTGTGTGCAAGTGAATGTAACTATATTGGATTCTAAACTTAAGGAATAATTTAAAAAGAAAATCTTAAATGACACCTCCTTGATAACTTTTTTGCTAGGGAATAACCAATTCTGCTCAAGAAAATAAAAGAGTTCTTTCTTTTTCTTCTTTTCTTCTCTCTCTTTTTTTTTTTATAAATTACTATCCTAAATATATGCAAATATTTATAAATGCTATAATCATCCCCAAGTTATACCCGCCCATGCCTAAGATTGACAATGTCCTCATTGGAAAAATGCAGACATAGAAGAATATCACCTGAGGAAGAGAGTGGGAGGAACTAAGGCTCCTCAAGCCAAAGTGCATCCAAAACCTGGCCATCTAAAGGAGTAATATAAGGTTTAAGTCGCTGGCCATTTACCTTAAAGCTCGCACCTAAAGTAGGGTTCCAAATTTCTACAGCTCCATGAGGGAAAGTATAACAACGTATGGCCTATCCCAGTGGGACTTGAGCTTTCTAGGAAATAATTTAAGTCTAGAATTGAAAAGCCAGACCCACTGGTTGGGCTCAAAAGTCTTTTTAATGATGTGCTTATCATGGAAGACTTTTGTATGTTGCTTGTAAGCTTGAGAAGTTCCGTAGGCTTCATTACGAAGTTCCTCAAGCTCACTTAAGTCTAACATACGTGCCCTTCCTGCTTTATCCAGATTCAAGTTAACGTTTTTAATAGCCCAATAAGCTTTATGTTGGATTTCAACGTAAAGATGGCACGCTTTTTCATAGACAAGACGGAAAGGAGACATGCCCAACGGAGTCTTATACACGGTTCTATAGGCCCAAAGAGCATCATTTATTTTTTTAGACCAATCATTCCAATTAGGCCTAACAGTTTTTTCTAAAATTTGCTTAATCTCCCTATAAGACACTTCAACTTGTCCACTCGTTTGGGGATGGTAAGGTGTGGCTATCATGTGGTTAACTCCCAAATTTTGGAGTAGTCTTGTGAAGTGTACGTTCTTGAAGTGAGGTCCTCCATCACTTACGATCGTCCTTGGGCACCCATACCGAGAAATGATATTAGCCTTAACAAAACCCAAGACCACATAATGGTCATTGGTTGGCGTGGGTATGACTTCTATGCATTTCGATACATAGTCCACATCCACAAGGATGTACTCATATCCGAAGGACACAGGAAAGGGACCCATGAAGTCGATGTCCCAAATATCAAAGATCTCAACGGGGAGGATAGGTTGCTAGGGCATCTCATCCCTTTTTCCGATGGTTCTCGTCTGCTGGCAATGTAGACATGCGCCTGCATTTGTATGTGCATCTTGGAATAATGTGGGCCACCAAAAGGTAGATTGAAGAACCTCATGGGTAGTCGTTTTCCTACTAAAATGTCCCCCACAGTGGAGGTCATGGTAGAAACTCAGAACACTTCTTTGTTCTTCGTCAAGGATGCAATGGAGGGAAAGCTGGTCAGGGCCTATTCTAAAATGCTCAGATTCCTCCCAGTGATAAAATTTAGCGTCAGCAAGAAACCTATCTCACTTCTGCTTGTCACAAGTACTGGGGGTAATGCCCGTGACCATATAGTTCACTATGTCAGCGAACCAAGGAGTTTTGGCCTCCACGGCCATCAGAGACTCATCAGGGAAAGTGTCTTGGATATCGCCAATAGGGTTTGATGCCTCAATAGGGATCCTAGATAGATGATCTGCTACCACATTCTCAACTCCTTTCTTATTTTTAATTTCCAGGTCAAACTCCTGGAGTAGCAGAATCCAACGAATTAGGTGAGGTTTGGTGTCCTTTTTAGCAAGAAGATGCTTTAAGGCAGAATGATTAGTGGACACCATAACCTTGGATTCCAAAAGATAAGACCAAAACTTTTCTAAAGCAAATACTACAACAAGAAGTTTCTTTTCAGCGACCGTGTAGTTTTGCTGAGGATCCATAAGGGTCTTGCTGACCTAATGCAGCATATGAGGTTTGCCATCAACCCTTTGACCTAAGACTACTCCCACTGCAAAATCAGAAGCATCGCACATTAGCTCAAATGGGAGGGTCCAATCTGGTGCTTGGAGAATTGACGCGGTAATAAGGGGTTTCTTTAAGACTTTGAAAGTCTCGCCACATGTATCATAGAAATCGAAGGAGACATCCTTCGCTATTAGGTCATAGAGTGGCTTAGAGATTTTACTGAAATTTCTAATGAAGCGCCTATAAAATCCAGCATGTCCAAGGAAAGATCTAACCTGACAAACATTGGCGGGCGATGGAAGCTTAGAAATGGAATCAATTTTTGCCATGTCCACCTCTAATCCTCTCTCGGAAACTATATGCCCTAACACAATGCCCTACTGGACCATAAAGTTGCTTTTCTCCCAGCTAAGCACCAGCTTTGCCTCTTCGCAATGGGTTAAGACTTTATCAAGGTGCAAAAGGCATAGCTAGAAATGGAGAAGTCATCCATCAAAATCTCTACAAACTCGTCGATCATATCAGAAAAGATAGCCATCATACATTGTTGGAAAGTAGCAAGAGCATTACATAACCCGAATGGCATTCGGCGGAATGCAAATGTACTATACAGGCTCGTGAAGGTAGTACGCTCCTGATCGTTAGGAAAGACGGCTATCTGATTATACCTAGAATACCCATCAAAGAAACAGAAGTACTTGTTCCCCACTAGTCGTTCCAAAATCTGATCGATAAACAGTAAGGGGAAATGGTCTTTCTGGGTAGCCGTGTTCAAACGACGGTAATCAATGAAGACCCTCCTACCAATTGAGGGTCTAGTGGTCACCAACTCTCCTTGTTTGTTCTCTTCCACAGTGGTTCCATCCTTTTTGGGCACCACATGAATAAGACTGACCCATTTACTATCTGAAATGGGATAAATAATCCTTGCATCTAGCCATTTCATAATCTCCTTTTTAACAACCTCCCGCAAATTGGGGTCAAGCCTTCTCTGCATGTCTCGGAATGGTTTCACGGACTCGTCCATGTATATATGATTCATGCAAAGGGAGGGATCGACACCCTTAATATCAGCAATTTACCAGGAAATTGCTTCCTTGTGCCTTTGTAAACACTCAAGCAGAGCTCCCTCCTGTGATTCAGATAATGCAGACGAGATAATAACGGGGAGCATGCCATTAAGGCCAAGGAAAGCATATTTCAATGTGCTCAGGAGGGGTTTCAACTCCAACTCAGGAGCCTTTCGGATTGAGGGTTTAAGTTGATACGTCCCTACCTTAGGTAGCAGGTCTACCTTTACGGTCCAGGGTAGGGATAGAGACTCCGTGTGTATCCCTACCAACTCTTCTAATTCGGGTATTTCCCCTTTAGTTTCTTCAATAGTCAGAGGATGGTCCTTAGATATGACCTTTTGAAGGGGATCTCTACATAAGAGTACTGGAGTAGTCTCCTCAATTATTTCATCAATAACCTCAATCTGAGAACAATCTTCAAATCCAGATTGCTTGTAGGTATCAAAAACATTCAATCGGATCTTCTTGTTCCCAAAGCCCATTTTAAGTGCCCCTGATCTACAATTGATAGAGGCATTGGCTGTGGCTAAGATGGGGCATCCAAAAATAATGGATGGCTTGGTGGGCTTATTAGAAGGGTTAGTATCTAGCATAAGAAAGTCGACAAGGAAGAAGTCCACTCTCACCAAGACATCTTCCAATAATCCCTGAGGTGTCTTAAGTGATCTGTCTATGACCTGGAGGATGACTGGATAAGGTTTTAACTCACCTCATCCCAAAAGGTCATAGACAGATCTCGGTAAAATGTTCACCCCCTCCCCCAGATCGAGCAGAGCCTCGTCAATGTGTTGGTTACCTATAACCACTGAAATATATGGGGCCCCTAGGTCTTCCATTTTGGGGGGTGTTCCATGTTGAAGAACTGAGCTAACATGGTCAGGTAGGATGATTTTGGCTTGGACCTGTCTCCTAGATAGGCGCTTCTGGGTGCACAGGTCCTTTAGAAACTTGGCATAGGACAGGATCTGTTTGATAGCTTCCAACAGAGGCAAGTTGATCTGGACTTGCCTAAAAGTGTCCATAATCTTCTACGTCCTATCTTTGGCTCGAGGAAAGCCAACGGAAGATTCCGTAGGAGTAGATAGGCGCTCTGGATAGGGCACCCTCAACTTCTGGGTAGAGGGGTCGTCATGGTGGGAGAGGGGTGGTGGAATGATGACATCCTCATTGTGGGTGATTTCAAGAGAGGGAGAGTAGTGTGGCTCTTCCTCGGTGGAGATGGAAGTCAGGTTGGGTGTAGGAGGGGAATTCTGAGACGTAACTGTAGGAGTGTTATCAAGCTTATTAATTTTCTTTCCACTCCTCAACACGGTCACAGCTTGGGCGTGCTCCTTAAATACGACCCTCTTGCCCTTTGGGTTCTCCTTAGAAGAGCTAGGAAACTTCCCTGGATCACGTTGCCTAACTGCCTCACTAAGATGACCAATTTGGGATTGCATATCAGTAGTCATCTTATTCTAAGATTGGATGACCATATTCTGATGCTCTTGCATCGCTTTCATCATGACCATATTGATTTGCCTGGTGGCACTCCGCAGTGGCCTGCATTGTGCTTTGGCAAATGGAGCATTCACTTGAAGCCTAAAAGATAGAGGCTGCTTGCGGGTTCATGCCAGGGTTTGCTAAAAGCCTATCAAAGTTTTTATTCAATAATTGAATCTGATAAGCCAAATCTTGAGTAGCCCTGGCTCCATGGGCCTCTATCTTCCCCTACAAGATTGATGGTTTTCTTTCTTGATAGGCAGAGGACATATGTATGGAGTTGTCACTTAATGTTTCAAATAATGCCTAGGCTTCATCCTCAATTTTGGTCATGAAGGTTCCTGCACAGGCTGCATCGATGGTTTTCCTATGCCTTTTAGATAATCCATTATTGAACCTTTCGACCAACTGCCATCTTGGCACCTGATGGTGGGGGCATAACCTAAGAAGGTCATTAAAGCACTCCCAGGTCTCATGAAATTTCTCCCCTTCCTGTTGAGTAAAACCCATAATCTCTCTTCTGTAATGGTTGGTCTTACTCATAGGAAAATACTTTTTCAAAAATTCTCCCTTAAAGGTGGCCCAATCATTTATCCTTGCATCGAGGGTATGATACCATTGCTTGGCCTTATCCTTTAGGGAGAATGGGAATAGAGTCCTCATCAGGGCTTCATCAGTAAAGCCTTGGAGCTTCACCATGGAACAGACCTCGGTGAATTCCTCCAAATGCCGATAGGGTTCTTCCCTAATAGTACCATAATAGGAGGGCAACAAAGATATGGTACTGCTCTTGATCTCATATGGATTATCCCCTGTTGGTCATATCAGTGCTTGAGCAGGTTGGTTGGTTGGAATAAAATAGTCCCTCAGGATCCTTTTTTGATTTGCTCCTTGGTCAGCCATGTCTTCTCTTTTCTCTCCTTGGTGGTCTCTTCTAAGAATTCTCTTGGGCTCAGGGTCAGAGACTAGACTGCCCTCAAGAGAGCATCTACCAAGCATACAATATCAATCACAATTCAAGTTCTTGCTGATTGAGTAAGTGAAACCTCCACTCCAAAGATAAGTCAAAAGGTCAAGGCTTATCCCTCCGTTCCCACGTAAGTGGTATAAAAGGGGTGATGACTTAAGATCTTAACCTTCTTTTTTGCAGAGGTAGAATTGGTTGATATGGATGGCCAAACAAGTTATTCACAGCAATTACATGACTTAATTCAACCTTCGAGTGCCCTAGGACCTATACTTTGCTTAGATGATACTCCCAGGTTATCAAGTGAGAAGTTACTCCAAGGACGAATAAAGGGATGCAAGTAGGGTGAACCCTTCCTTCGTGGCGATGCATATGCGATGCCTCTTAACTACCCTTTTGTTCCTTTAAGGGGTGTCCCCCTCCGTGAAGTATCAAAACACTTGGTCAAAAGATAGTACCACCACCACAAAGCATGATAGGAGGGTCTACACCAATAAAGAGATTGGTGCCTATAACCTTAAGGGATCGGGCATTAGTGCGGTGCCTATCCTACGTGCTCAGTGCCAGACGTGTGCATCACATCGCAAATCATTTTTATTTTGAAAATGCAGACAAGTCCCTTTGAGTTAGATCAAGTGTGATTTGGTTTTAAGGTCAAATCTGATTATCAGTCCCAATTGCAGTTAAGTGACCACTAGATTAAGTAATTTCACTCAGCTTTGTGGTCTTGAATTTTAACCTGCATGCAAATGCATGAACAGGAGCTGGATGCAAAAAGTTAGAAAGGTGTACCTACCTCCAGTAATCTTCGTGCAACTATGCTTGCAATGCAACAATGAGATCTAATGTGCTGCTCAATCACTCCTAAATGCGCGCACCTAGGGGCATGCAACTCCTAATAGGTAGCTTGGTATTTTATTGTGTTTTTTTTAGAGGCAAACATGTAGAAAAATGAATCATGCGAGTAGCAAAAATATAGCCCCTAGCCTCTAAAGAATGTGGGGATAGAGCCCCAAAAATCAACCCCAATTGCTACAAGGGTGAGAAAATAGGAATAAAACTTGTGACAAAGGGGAATCCCTTATGGAAGCAGGATCCAAGTGTCCTGTGTCTTCTCTGCTTATGGGCGTCGGTAAAGGTCGACGTCGTCTCCCAACTGCACCTATTACCTCCACAGATTCCTCGCACAGAAAAGATAATAACTGGTCAGATCATTGCACAATGAGAAATAATCAGAAATAAAAATTAGGTGAAATTATTGTGTCTGTTGCCTCCCCGGCAATGGCGCCATTTGATTGGAAGTTTTTTTGCTTGCAGAAATATGATGTTAGGAAACTATGTGCCGTAGTAAATAATGTGGTTGAAAAAAAACTCGATCAAAGTTACTAAAATACTGAAATAACACCACACTTCAGTTCGTATCCACAGGGAGGATTAGATGCAATAAATTCATAAAATATTTTTCCTTTGTATTTGTTTAATCAAGTGCGCAATCCATGCTCAAATATGATACGGAACAAGGTGAAAAGAAGGAACATGCGATAATTTAAGAATGCAGGGGTATGAATGTAATTTTCCTTCCATGAAATAACTTGCAATGACATGTAACATAACTATATTTCAAGAAATTTGGCTTTCTCCTTTAGGTCATGTGAATGCCTTGATGAGATTTTATGTATGTGTCAAACTCAACATATAAGAGTTAAGTGCATGAAAGAAATAATATAAACCTTAAGTGCATGCATGCAATTTCACTCAAATAGATTAATTAATCAAATATTGTAGTAGTGTTTTCGGCAATGGCATGTTTGTTAATTTTTATTAGAAAGAAAAATAGAGGAATTCTTCCTCTTGATGTCGCACGAAGAGGAGTCGATGGAGGAGGCTGAGGAGCTCGAGGAAGGTCCACCACGATGAGAGCTTTCCGATGGTGGTGGTAGCACACCGAACGGCAGCTGGAGTTGACGCCAGTGACAAGGAGGAGCGACGACAGTGGAGGCGGCTTTCCGATGGACATGGCTACGATTGGTGTGTCTGAGGGCGTGGCTGAGCTCATGAGGTCGAGGAGAGCTCAATAGACGTGATGATGTGGAGAACGGTGGTGTGTAGTGGCGGCCATGTGTTGATGGCATTGGGTTCTTCTTCGGTGGGTGTAGTTGCAACCGGTGGAGATGAAGAAGAAGAAGGAAGGATGGGCCGTGCGGCTATGGTTGCGCACGTCTGTTGCACACAGTAGGCACTGCTGTCGGTGTGCGGAGGAGGTGGTGCCGGTGGGTGGCACTGCTGGGGGTGCGCTAGTGACCGCTCGCGATCGTGGAGGAAGTGTGCAATCGATGTTGCTGTTGCAGACGAGGAGGAAGGGCACGGTTTGTTGTGAAAGAGGCGTGCATGCATTGGTAGTGACACGCAGGGCTTGCGCGCGAGGGTGGCTTGGCTATGGTTGAGCGGTGGCACATGGTGGGGGTGTCACAGTGTGCACCACTGGCTGCGGTGCATGCTCTACTTCACAGTGGAGAGGCCCAGCCCCCATGCCTCAAACCCTCGAAGAGATAAAGTTCCAAATCCACATCGCCTGTCTCCTCCTTCACATGTGCAACCGTTGGATTTGAATGCTGGCGGAGGGAGCGGTGGTGAGGGATAATTATGGGCATACCCTCCTTCAAATGCTAATTCATGTCCAACCACCTATTATACTTTTATTTTTTTTTCTCTGCATGCACATATCAAATAATAAGTATAAATGTATGTATTAGAATGCAAAGCAGATACAAAAATATTCGTAAGCTAAGATTAATTACTACTTAGCTTAGCTCATTAAACTATAAGGAAATGTATTCCATATGTACTTAAGCCAAATAAATGTCCAATAAATTGGACTTATCATTTGGCATCAGTCAAAAACTTGTCCTACTATTGTCTAGATTAGTCATGTAGAATTTGCCATACTGCTAAGTAGTTAACCAAGTCTTCATACCAAGGGAGACTCCTTGCACGACCAAAATATGCTCATCAAGGAATGCATCAGTCACGGGTAGTGAGGATCTAATATGCTTTGGCTTGTAATAATTTTTTTGTTTGATTAATATAATTATGGATTTTTACTATTAATAGTAGCATTCCTTTCTCCTTTTCAAAAAAAAGTGGTTGGCTATGATGTTCTTAAATCTGGCATTGTCGTGTATTTCCAGGTCAAATTCCTGTAAGAGCAGGATCCATCTAATCAACTTGGGTTTTGCATCCTTCTTGGCTAACAAGTGCTGGATAGCTGAGTGGTCAATGTAAATTACCATGTAGGATCATGTAAGGTATGACCAAAACTTTTCTAATCCAAAAGCTATGACGAGCAACTCCTTCTTTGTAATAGTATAATTCCATTGAGGCTCATCTAAAGTCTTGCTCACGTAGTAGATCACCATGGGTTTCTTCTCCTTTCCTTGCCTTAGACAACTCCAATTTCAAAGTCTGATGCATCACACATTATCTCAAAGTTTTGGGACTTGATCAGGGTTTGTATGCTAGGTGCAGTCAAGACTGTATCCTGCAAGGTATTGTAGGCTCGGATGCAATCTGGTGTTATATCAAACTATGCATCATTAGATAGAAGATCAGTCAAGGGCTTAGATATGTTTGAGAAATTCTTTATAATCCTTTTGTAAAAGCCAACATGTCATAGGAAAGATCTTATTTGTTTGACCGAGCTAGGTGGTGGATGCTTAGAAATCCAATCAACTTTAGCATGGGAAACTTCTATGCCCTTTTGCCTTACGATGTGACCAAGGACAATCCCTTCTTGAATCATGAAATGCCTCTTTTCTGAAGTCAAAACAAGATTGACCTCAATACATCACTTTAGAATTTTCTCCAGGTTGCTAAGGCAATGATCGAATGAGTCTCTAAAGATGGAGAAATCATCCATAAAGACCTCTAGATATTCACCCACCATCTTAGAAAAGATGGCTAGTATGTAATGCTCAAAGGTGGTGAGTGCATTGCATAACCCGAATGGCATATGGCAGAATGCAAACGTGCCATATAGGTAGGTGAACGTGGTCCTCTCCTAATCCTCAGGTGCTTTAGAGAACTGGTTATATCTTGAATATCCATGTAGGAAGCAAAAATATTTTCGCCTTGCAAAACATTCAAGAATCTGGTTAATGAACGATAGGGGAAATGATCTTTCTTGATGGCCTCATTCAACTTCCTATAGTCTTTACACACCCACTAAGTGGTGGTAGTATGGGTAGGGATGGATTCGCCTTTGTCATTCGTGACCATGGTGAGGCCAACTTTATTTGGCACCACTTGTGCAGGACCCACCCAAGGGCTGTTGGAAATTAGGTACATGATTCCCGTGTCAAGCCATTTTATGATCTCTTTCCTAACGACCTCTCGCATGTTTGGGTTTAGTCTATTTAGCATCTAGCGAGAAGGTCGAGCCCCGTCTTCTAGTAGATCTTATGTGTGTAGTATCCAAGGCTAATCCCTCTAAGGTCAGAAATTGTCCACCCAATAGCTGCCTAGTGTTTTGCTAGGGTTGTAGTCAACCAAAGCTCTTGTTCCCTAGTCAGGTGTGCATTGATAATCACAGGGAAGGTGTTGTTAGGTCCTAAGAAGACATATCTAAGGTTATCATGCAAAGGTTTGAGTTCAGGTGGGGGTGGTACAATGTTGGATGGGTAAGGGAAGGGAAGGAGTTGTGTAACATCAATTTCTTCAAGGGGAGGTTGTTGATTATAGTCAGCTCTGTACAGATCTGAAACCTTTAGGGGTCAGAGTAATCTATAGCTGGTTGAGTTTGATGGTCATCTATATCATTAATTGTTAGGCAATACTCAACTAGGGTATCTGAAAGGAGATGCGGTTGGGGCCCGGTTAGGTTGTGTTAATATGGTGATTTTATCGTTGAAGTGTGTATAGTGGTTAACCTAAATCGAGCCTAACCATCTCTTTACAAAAATTTTTTACCTGGCCTACTTGATTTTATCTTGGTCACTTTTAGGCCTAGGGTCGAACTCAGGGAAGTGGGGTTAGAAGTCAAGTTTCTACGCCTTTCCTACAACGAATCTCTTCCGTTCGTTTATTATGTTTTTGGTGTTTTTCTATTTAGATATTTTTTTGATAATTCTTGTTCTTGAGGCACACCCTCAAAATCAGGTTCTTGGCTTTGAGCTAAATCAGGGTTCCAAAATTGGTCTTTCTATTCGCAAGACTGAGTACCTGCAAGTCAAGGATTATCTTTTCTCTTTTATATATTTTTTTTATCTTTTTACTGGCATGAAAGAGAAATAGAAATAAAGTAAATATAGTATATACATATGTATATATTATATATGTATAAAGGGGTAGGGGTGGAGGCGGAGATGGAGTGTAGCACGGTGTCGAGTTGGTCGTCGTCTAGGAACACGCAACCAACAAGATGAAGTGCTGCGTGGAATGTAAGGTAGATTGGTGGAAGATGAATGCGAACACGCTTTTTGTATGTGTGTATCGAGGAATATCAGCAACTGGTGCAAATATTCCCACGATACAACGTATAGTAAGTAATGTGAAAAAATATATATATATGTATATATGTAAATATATCTATATATATATATGGTTATAAATATATAGGTATATATGTAGTTATATATGTATATATATATAAAGATATAAATATACGTATAGATAGATATATGTATAGATATATATATATATGTATGTGTATGTATATATAACTATATATATATATATATATATGTATATATATATAGTAATATATGTATGTAGATATATGTAGATAGATATGTATATATGTATATATATATGTATATTTGCATATATATATGTATGAATATATGTATATATATGTATAAATATAGGTATATATATATATATGCGTATCTATACTTATGCGTAGTTATATAGGTAATAATATATATATATATAGATATATATATATATGTATATATGCTTATATGTATATATATATTTATATATATATTTATATGTATATAAGTATATGTATATAGGTAAATATATATGTATATATATATATGTAACTATGTATATAGATTAATAAATAGTTATATAAGTACTAATATATGTATAGATATATGTATATATATATATATGTATATATGTATATAAATATATATATATATATGTGTGTGTGTATGTATATATATATGTGTATAAAGAAGAGTATAGGTGTGTGCATGTGTATGAGAGTGTGAGTGTGTGTGTGTAAGTGTTGGCGGAGAGAGAGTGAGAGAGTGCTGTGAGAGAGAGAGAGAGAGAGAGAGAGAGAGTGCTTAATTCTGCTGGAGCAGGGAGTTAAGTCGGCCGGGTCCTCCAAGTGTCGTCTGCTGGCAAGCGCGTAGGGGCGTGCACGCGCACACACGTAGGTGCGCGAAGAGGCACACGCTGGCAGGAAGGAGTGGCGTGGAGGAAGGAACTGCAGTGCAACGTGTCTGCATGGAGAGGTGAATGAGGGTGAAGGGAGAGGGCGGGCGTACGCGGGCGAAGGGAGCGGGCGCAGCAGACACGTGGGCGGGCGCTGTAGTGGGCACGGGGCTAGACGCGGGTGCAGGCAAACAGCGGTTGCGGCGCATCGGGTGACCGAATAAGTGAGAAACTTACCGGTCACCCCACTGTAGCCACAGTGTTCCGCTGAAACGCGTGAACAGTGGCTACAGTGCCTGGGCGAGCCGTGCAACTGCTTGTGTCCTATGCTGTGAGTGCGGAGGGCGTGGGCAGCTCGACGCATGCGTGGAAGAGTGGTGCCGGCTGTTGGCTTGCGGCGAGGTGGTTCGCGACAAGGTGCGCGGAGAGGGCTGGGTCGCGGGCGAAGGAGCGCTACAGGGTGCGTGGTGGCCTGCGGGTGTTGGCTGGCATGCGCGATGAAGCTTGGCCAGCCATTGCAGGGGCGCGCGGTGGCCTGTTGCTAGCGGAAAGGCGAGTGCAGCGCGAAGAAGCGGGAGGCGAGGGCGCTTGTAGGCGCGCACTGGAGGCAAGGGCGGCCTGCACTCGGTGGAGGGCCTTGCTGCTGCTGCTGCTGTGCGGAGCTTGAGCTTCAAAGCTTGAAGCTCCTACTCCAATGGCTGAACTGGCTTGGATGTTGAAACAGAGAGAGAACCACCATGTCCACCAACTCTCCGATGAGCTAGGTAGTGGTGGACTCACAGTGGTGGTTGTGCACCACTATGAGGTGCTCCTACCCGCAGTGTCTCCTCAGAGGAGGAGGGCCTGCATATGGAGGGAGAGGGGAGGGGATGGCCTGGAGAAGAAGAGCTGCAGTGTGTTGGCTTTTTTTCTGTGGACCAGGCTCAGCTTGCAAAGAAGGAGCCGTGATCTTTTTAAAGAAGAAGAAGGCATGCACAGCCATGCCTTGGCTATGCATGCAGCTACGCATGGCTTGGCAGGGCATGCTGAGCAGGGAATGGCATGAGGAGGAAGCTGCCATGCTTTGCAGCCGCAGGGAAGAATTCAAAATCAAATAGAAATAAAAATAAAGATGGAAATTTTGCGAAGCAGCACTTGAAGAAAATGTGAATTGCGAGGACATTTTATTCACTCTCCTCCCCTCTCAATTAAATGCTTGCATGCATGTATTTTTACAAATGCGACTAAGGATACCTAATATGCATTGGTAATGCTAGGAAATAGCACAAGACGACACAATTGCATGTGTATTTTTGCGGTGCAATCATACCCCCATGCCTATCTTTTGCTAGTCCCTATCAAAAAATTTCTTTGTATTGTATTTAGAAATGGTCTTTAGCTGAAGATTTTCTGCTGAGGCAACATAGGTGTGTTTATTGTTGGATATTGTGAGAACCAATTGTAGAGAAGACTACCAGTACTTTGAGTCTCACATGACATAGATCATCTCCCGACTAACTGGGACTCTTGATATTTAAACCTTAAGTACGATTTCCAGGACCCAGGAGGTTTTTGCCATACTCGAGAGCTCAAGAGATTATGGCTTGTGCTTAGTGAAGGATCAAGACTGACCAGATGAACATTAAGACTCAAGCCCAGGGTTTCATGAATTTTTAAGTACAGGTTGGTCCCAGTTTCAGCTCGTGTCTTCGGATTGACTCTTAAAAAGATGACGGAAAACTCAACTCCCATTTTCTGATATTTGTGGCTCAAAGCAAATAGGGTTTGTGCCCTGAAGAACTTTGTAGGAAGATTTTACAGTCATTTGTGAGATATACTAACTTATTTGCATCTTTTTTTTTTGAAACACGTGTCAGTATATCCCTTACAACATTATTTGGAGGAGCACACTTTTCTTTTTGGTGGGAGAGTTCCTTTTTGGTGGAAAGAGTTTCTCCTAAACACAAGACTAAAGCCTGGGATAAAAAGTCTACCTGCGCGCACAGGTAAGGACTCCACCTTCCCTAATAAACACTAGGGTTGGATCTCATGTTCACCTGGTCTTTCTTGATATGTGTAGTGTGAACCAAGATTACTTAGGCTCTCAAGTAGAAGCAAACCAACGGATCCTATACTGGTGTCTCAGGTACAAGAATACGTCCTTAGGAGAGATTCCGATCTATCTTGTCAATGCTCAAGTGAATTAAGCCGAGCCTGAGCGAATCAAGCTTCTGTGGCCTGGAAAGTCTTCAAAACAGTGGTTAAATATCCATAAACACTTATTGTATTTTTTTTTCAGCCTTCAGATCATTACTAAACACCATTTTTTTGTTCTTACATATTTATAAATAGGTGGAAACTGCATGATACCATAAAATACCCAAATCCTATGGATGCCTATCCACCCCCCATGCCAAACGATGCTATGTCCTCATATGCATGCAGGGAAAGGTAGACAAAGGATGAAAGATTGGGTAACGAGAGTTGAGGTGCAGGGTATACAGCAGGGTGGTAGGGTGGGTGGTGAAGTGAAAAGTGAAGTGATCGTGATAGTGGCGTGAAAAGTGATGGTGGATGGTGAAAGGTCTGGCATTTCTTAGGACGAGAGTGTCCCAGGCGGATTGGAGCATAAGTCAGGAGGAAGAAATTGGCCCTCAGATTGGCCAAGAAGAGGGGCTTCTTGGATAGATGGATCCAAAAAGGAATAGCCCCAGTGAGAAGTATATGGGCTCAAGGTCCCAGTGTGGAGTTTCAAATCCGCCTGATTTGGCAGGAAAGAAAGGGCAATCCGGTCTTCATGAGTGTGGACCGGTGGTGAGTAGCCCGGATATGATTCAGACCACGAGGTATGGGAAGTGGAGAAAACCTTGTCAGAAGTCTGGTCAGGAGAAGGTACGGGAATATGGAGGGATGGGGGAACGTCATAATATGTGTCAGTCAGGCAATCGTCAGTGTTTACAGGTAATCTGCAGTAGTCAGAATAGGTCCCAATTAGTCCGATACATGCACTGACGGCCATGTCCTTGTCAGATGTGTCATCCTCGATGCAATCGCAATCAAAGTTCTTGGTTGTCTTGAAGACGTTAAGCTTGAGCTTTTCAGGTCCAACAGCAATCTCAATACAACCTGACTCACAGTCGATATGGGTGCGGGCTGTGGCTAAGAAAGGTCGACCAAGGATGATTGGACAATCAGAAAGTTAGCTAGGAACTTCCATATCTAAAACAAGAAAGTCAATAGGAAAATAGAGACTGTTGACCCTAACCACCATGTCTTCCACCACACCCTTCAGAATTTTGATAGAAAGATTTGCCAACTGTAACGTGACAGGGGTGGGTTTCAGATTTCTCAAGGAAAATTTTTCGAGCATGATGGTTGGTATGAGATTGATGGAAGATCCTAGATCAAGCAGGGCACGGTAAAAATTGCAGCCTTGGATGCTGCAGGAAATCAGTGGTGTGCCTAGATCTTTCTGCTTCGGTGGTAGGTTTGACAGTATAGCACAACTTGCATGAGGAGAGAGAACCACCGGATTTTTAGTTTTCTTTGATTGTCGCCTGGGTGTTGTGTAGTCTTTGAATAATTGGGCGACAGTAGGTATGTGGTCGATAACCTCGAGCAGGGGTACCTTGATTTCTACATCCCTGAACAAATTACACAGGTTATCAAAGGCCTGCATATCTTTCTTTTTTCCTTTTGGCTCCCTCAGTAGAACCTCAGGGAATGGAACTGATTCTAGCACCAATTTGGGTGTATCGTCCTCTAGCGAATGTGGTACGCATCCCGAATGAGAGGGCGATGAAGAAGACAGGCCCGGATCAGGTTGAGGCAGATCGACGGTCTGCTTACCGCTCCTCGTAGTGATCGCATTGGACGATGCGGGTCCAGTGGGATCATATGGCGGACGAGGGTTTGCAATAGGGACATAAGAGTGTGGTGCTGCAACGGGATTAGCCTGAAATCCCGGTGGAATGCTCGAAGCTTGTAGAATTTGATGTACCTGCCCCTGAGAAGGTTGTACCTGTGGTTGAGGACCACGGGGTACGAAATTTCGTGGGTTTGCAATAGGTTGGGCAGGAAGAGTGCCCTGAGATCGAGTCGCCATGCGTAGTTGACTGATCTCAGCA
This sequence comes from Thalassia testudinum, assembly GCA_037157565.1. Lineage (NCBI taxonomy): Eukaryota > Viridiplantae > Streptophyta > Magnoliopsida > Alismatales > Hydrocharitaceae > Thalassia > Thalassia testudinum. Next base: position 20,395,466 of record JAZHRO010000062.1, read on the forward strand.
TTCTGCTACGCCAATTGGTGCTGAAGAGAGGTCATGTTCTCTTCATGGCACTTTGACATTTCTGTCATCATTCGCTTCAATTTATCAAGAGGACTTGATGTGTGTTCTGTTTGTGGTACGCAAGGGCCTGATGGCGGATTCGCCATAGGATTAGACTGGGCCCTTGGGATGACGGGTGCGGACAGTCGCATTAGTCCACCCATGGGGTTTTGGCGCTGCAGGTTGTTGGACCATGCGATGTTCAGATGATTTTGCCACCCTGGGTTATAAGTGGCAGAGAACGGGTTGTTCCCCAAGGCGCAAGCGTCTTCTATGCCAGAAGATGCATCCGCATGTAAATATGCGTCCAAGCACACGGAGGCTTGGTCCTCTGTGTCAAAATACTGGCTCACAGAAGCTAGATCCACATGACTTACCGAGTCGCTCGTTGCGACACTCGGTAAGGAAGGTCTTACGGGGTTTCTCGAAATAAGCCTGGTGTTGGAAGAATTAGGATTGTGACAAAGTGGTGAGGTGGGGGTGTTTGCCATAGACCGGGCAGGGTTGGCCAGAAGCTTGTCCAGCTTCTTGTGCACGACCGAGACTTCATCCAATTTTTGTGCGATAAGGCTAAGATTAGTGGATGAAGGGGAGGGTCCCGTGTCAACTTCGTGGACATTTCAGGGTAGGCTGGTAAGATTAAAGGCGACAATGGAGGCATTGTTCATTGAGTTTTCAGTCATATTTTCAAATAATTCGAATACTCCATTCTCATCTTTATTCATAAAATTCCCTCCACAGGAAGCGTCTGCAATCTGCTTCAAAGTCTCATTTAGCCCATAGTAGAAAACCTGGGCTATATGCCACTTAGGCAGATCGTGGTGCGGACACTTCCTGAGGAGGTCATTATACCTCTCCCATGCCTCATGAAATTGTTCACTGTTTTGTTGCGTAAATGAAGTGATAGCACGGCGAAGCACATTGGCTCGCCTGATTGGGAAGAACTTCTTGAGAAACATTGTTCACATCTCTTCCCAAGAGTGGATGGTTCTCCCAAGGGTGCGTAACAACTGCGATGCTTTATCCCGCAATGAAAAAGGGAACATTTTCATGAGGACTATAGGTAACTCGATATTTCTTGGTTTAACTATTTCAGCTAATCGGGTTAGGTCTTCCAAGTGGAGGAAAGGATCTTCACTTGCAAGACCATGGAAGTGAAAATTTATCAGGCCAAGTATGTTAGGCTTCAGTTCAAAGTCGTCCCCGCCCATGGGGACTCAAATTTGTCTGTCTCTGTAGCAGCGGGATTCTGATAGGAGCTAAGAGACCTAGGCTCCTCTCGTTTGGGAGGGTTCTGCATTTCCTCCAATGTTCCCTAATGGCTTCAATTTGCTCATTATACATTTCCATTTGGGCTTGGAGGCGGGTGATGGGATCTAAGGCTCCACCACCTGGTGGGTTCTGAGGGTGGTTTCCTCCCTCGGGATTTGGGGGTGGGCGTGCAGCCATGTTTGTGGAGGAGGACGATTCGGCTTCTTTTCTAAAATTATTAGGCAATCAACACAGTTCAGGGGTTTGTGACCTCCTCCCAAACATGCACTACCGCAAGAAGAATTGGGGAGATAAGAAGGGAAAGGAGATGAGAGAAATGACGCTGCAAAGGTACACTTGATGACAACTCAATACAATCAAATTCCTAACCTCTACAGCATGCCCTTAGACCTAAAGACCTAAGTTACCTACTATCACAAACTACGGAACCGAATACGAGCATCGCGGAACCACCGGACTAGATCGAAAGGTTGTTTGCCCCAGTCTTAGACACCCGATAGCACACGGGAACCCTCACCAGCACGTAAGTGCTACACGCAGGTAGTTAGACCTCCAATCCTTAATAAGGGTCAAGTTACTACCAATTTTAGTTAGAGGCTTAGGATCAAGTACTTCTGGAATGTGAAGGGCATTATTTACGGGTAATGCCCAAGTGATTGATTTTTACAAGTGTGTAAGGCAAGCATGCAACGGGGAAATCTCCCCGAATTGAAGTTTTAATTGGTGAATGGTTTTTAGAATTCAGCCTTAAGTAGTATGGATTTTAGGATTTCTCTGGATTACCAATTCAACCAATCTCCAGGTTTTGAGAGAATACAAGTGTTCTTCTAAGCCCAACAAACCCTTCTTCAATGTCAGTTGGTTAATGCATGCTAAAATGCAATGGGCTTACCTAAATGGAGATTTCTATGTGTGGATGCACGAATCAGTTTTAGATTAGTGAAAGGGAGCCAAAGCACTTCAATTCAAGTGCTCCCAATCACCAAAAATGATTTCCACACAAGGCTCAACCAAAAGATAAAGAAAATCAGATTGTTGGGGTTGAAGCATTCGGGATCGAATCTTAGGCAAGTGAAAAGTTGTGGTGGGGTTGGAATTAACTCAATTCCAAGTCTCCCCACCAAAAAGGTGATCTCAAATTGCAGGTAAATGAGGCAAAGAGGGGTGGCAATCAATCTTTTTATTTGCCTCAAAGAATACTTCACACGGCGAAAAATTCAAGAATCAAGATTCTTGGATTTTCGCGATGCGAAGTTTTGCGGGAAATCCCGGGGTGGTGGGAGTAAAGGCAAACAATCAGACAAGTGAATTTTAATCCACTTACCCCAAGAGATCATAAGAAGTTTTTCTAGTTTTTAGTTTTATTTTTTTTTTCTTTTTATTTTTATTTTTATTAAGGTTACAAGTTAACCTAGGTTGCTAAGAAAGGAAGACCTACTTGTGCAGCAATGTGTGCAGAGCTCCAGTGCGGTACTGGCGTCTTTACGCTTTCATTCCCACCTTAGACCTACTCATGTCTCCGACTTCATCTACCTACCTTCTCCTTACAACAGGTTCACCTGCACAGCAATAAACAAAAACACCCATGAAGAGAGAAGAGAAAAATGACAGGAGTGGAATAGAAACTTACTTGCATACGCCTTCCCCAGCAACAGTGCCATTGAAAGGAGATGCGGTCGGGACCTGGTTAGGTTGTGTTAATATGGTGATTTTATCGTTGAAGTGTGTATAGTGGTTAACCTAAATCGAGCCTAACCATCTCTTTACAAAATTTTTTTACCTGGCCTACTTGATTTTATCTTGGTCACTTTTAGGCCCAAGGTCGAACTCAGGGAAGTGGGGTTAGAAGTCAAGTTTCTACACCTTTCCTACAACGAATCTCTTCCATTCGTTTATTGTGTTTTTGGTGTTTTTCTATTTAGATTTTTTTCTGATAATTCTTGTTCTTGAAGCACACCCTCAAAATCAAGTTCTTGGCTTTGAGCTAAATCAGGGTTCCAAAATTGGTCTTGCTATTCGCAAGACTGAGTACCTGCAAGTCAAGGATTATCTTTTCTCTTTTATATATATTTTTTATCTTTTTACTGGGATGAAAGAGATATAGAAATAAAATAAATATAATATATATATATATGTATATATTATATATGTATAAAGGGGTGGGGGTGGAGGTGGAGATGGTGTGTAGCACGGTGTCGAGTCGGTCGTTGTCTAGGAAGACGCAACCAATAGGACGAAGTGCCACGTGGAATGTAAGGTGGATTGGTGGAAGATGAATGTGAACACGCTTTTTGTACGCGTGTATTGGGGAATATCAGCAACTGGTGCAGATATTCCCACGATACAACGTATGGTAAGTAATGTGAAAATATATATATATGTATATACGTAAATATATCTATATATATATATGGATATAGCTATATAGGTACATATGTAGTTATATATGTATATATATATATATAAAGATATAAATATATGTATACATAGATATATGCATAGATATATATATATGTATGTGTATGTATATATAACTATATAGATATATATATATATATATATATAGTAATATATGTATATAGATATATGTAGATAGATATGTATATATGTGTATATATATATGTATATATATATGTATATTTGTATATATATATGTATATATAAATATATGTATATATATATATATACGTATCTATACTTATACTTAGTTATATAGGTAATAATATATACATATATATAGATATATATGTATATATGTATATATGTTTGTATGTATATATATATATTTATTTATTTATACGTATATAAGTATATGTGTATATATATATATATATATATATATATATATATATATATGTAAGTATGTATATAGACTAATACATAGTTATATAAGTACTAATATATCTATAGATATATGTATATATGTATATGAATATATATATATATGTGTGTGTGTGTGTATGTGTATATATATGTGTATAAAGTAGAGTGTAGGTGTGTGTGTGTGTGTATGAGAGTGTGAGTGTGTGTGTGTAAGTGTCGGCAGAGAGAGTGTGAGAGAGAGAGTGAGAGAGTGTTGTGAGAGAGTGAGAGAGAGAGAGAGAGAGCACTCGGTTCTGTTGGAGCTGGGTGTTAAGTCGGCCGGGTCCTCCAAGCGTCGTCTGCAGCCAAGCACGTCGGGGCGTGCACGCGTACGTGCGTAGGCGCACGAAGAGGTGCACGTTGGCAGGAGGGAGTGGCAGGGAGGAAGGAACCGCAGTGCACTACGCTGTGCGAGAGGCAAGTGCGGGCGAAGGGAGCGGGCGGGCGTACGCGGACGAAGGGAGCAGGCACACGCAGACTCGCGGGCATGCACTGGAGGGGGCACGGGGCTGGACGTGGGTGCGGGCAAATAGCGGTTGCGGCGTGCCGGGTGACCGGATAAGTGAGAAACTTACCGGTCACCCCACAGTAGCCACAGTGTTCCGCTGAAACGCGTGAACAGTGGCTACAGTGCCCAGGCGAGCCGCGCAACTGCCTGCATCCGGTGCTGTGAGTGCGGAGGGCATGGACGGCTCGGTGTGCACGCGGAAGTGTGGCACCGGTTGCTGGCTTGCGGCGAGGTAGTTCGCGACAGGGCGCACGGAGAGGGCTGGGTCGCGGGCGAAGGAGCGCGACAGGGCACGCGGTGGCCTGCAGGTGTTGGCTGGCGTGCGCGGTGAAGCTTGGCCGACCACTGCAGGGGCGTGCGATGGCCGGTTGCGGGCGAAAAGGCGAGTGCAGCTCGAAGAAGCGGGAGGCGAGGGCGGCCTACACCGTGTGTTGGAGGGCCTTGCTGCTGTTGCTGCTGTGAGGAGCTTGAGCTTCAAAGCTTGAAGCTCCTGCTCCAATGGCTGAAGTGGTTTGGACGTTGAAACAGAGAGAACCACCATGCCCACCAGCTCTCTGATGAGCTGTTCAGTGGTGGACTCACAGTGGTGGTTGTGCACAACTGTGAGGTGCTCCTGCTCGTAGAGTGTCTCCTCAGAGGAGGAGGGCCTGCGTTTGGGGGGAGAGGGGAGGGACGGCCTGGAGAAGAAGAGCTGCAGTGTGTTGGCTTTTTTTCTGTGGACCAGGCTCAACTTGCAAAGAAGGAGCCATGCTCTTTTTAAAGAAGAAGAAGGCATGCACAGCCATGCCCTAGCTGTGCATGCAACTGTGCATGGCTTGGCAGGGCATGTCGAGCAGGGAATGGCGCGAGGAGGAAGCTGCCATGCTTTGCAGCCGCGGGGAAGAATTCAAAATCAAATAGAAAATAAAAAAATAAAGATGGAAATTTTGCGAAGCAGCATTTGAAGAAAATGTGAATTGCGAGGCCATTTTATTCACCCTCCTCCCCTCTCAATTAAATGCATGCATGCATGTATTTTTACAAATGTGACTAAGGATACCTAATATGCATTGGTAATGTTAGGAAATAGCACAAGACGACACAATTGTAGGTGTATTTTTGCGGTACAATCAGTATCCATGGGATCTCATTCCTCGACCCAACCACAATCAAAGGACTTAGTTGCCTTGAAGATATCCAGCTACATGTTCTTATCTCCAAAGGAAATTTCCATACATCTCTTGTTGCAATCAATGTTCTCTTTACCCGTAGCCTAAAAGGGTCTATGTAGGATGATGGGGGTATTTTGTATCTGTTTGGGGACTTCCTTGTCAAGTACTAGAAAGTCAATTGGGAAGTAGAAGTCCTTAACTCGAACAATTGCATCCTCAACCACCCTTTTAGTGTTTTTACAGATCAGTAGGCCAGTCGGATAGTCACCAGTGTAGGCTTAAGCTCTCAAAATCCAAACTAGTGATAGAGAGTACTCAAAATAAGATATATTGAAGCACCTAAATCAAGGAGTGGCTTGTCAAAGGTTAAATTTCCAATATTGCTAGAAATCAAAGGTGTTGTTGGGTGTTTCCTTTTAGAAGGTAGGCTACTTAAAATCACCAAACTAGCCTATTTTGATAACACTACCTTCCTAGGTGCTTGGGTCCTGGACTTACACTTGGGTGTATAAACATCTTTTAACAACTTCGCACAAGCCACGATATGCTTAATTGCTTTGAGAAGAGGTATGTTGATTTGCACTTGCTTGAATATCTCCAATAACTCCCCATTATCAGCCACATTTTTCTTCTTCTTGACCTTATATAAGGCTTCAGGGTAAGGGATTTGGGACTAAATTAGGTTAGGTTCCTAAGCCTTATATCCCTCCTATTAATCCTTAGAATCATCAACTATCTTAGGATTTACAGTTATGGGATGGGTTGGCCATTGTGGGCCCTGGGTCTAGGTACCACTTCTCAAGGTAACCGCATTTGCTAAGGCACTGGAACCAGGGTTGGATCCTTGAGAAGAAGAGGTAAATCCAAGGGGTATGAGGAGCTTGTAAAGTTACGTGGGCTTGCCCCTAATTTTGTTGGAACCCCTGAGGATTGTGGCCTCGGTTCATTACATTCCTCGGGTTCAGTTGTGGCTGAGATGGAAGGGATCCCTGTTGTTTTGTTTCCAACAGCTGAATCAATTGCCCCTTCACTAAATCCATTCCTCCTGATGTTTTTAGTTCATTTTTGCCATCATTTTAATCAAGGTATCCATCCAGCTTTTCTATGTAGGACCCACCCTATTTTGATTGTAGGGTGGTCTATTAGGCTACCCCTACTAGTAAGAGGAAGGGTTAGGCCTAGGCTGATTCTAGTATTGGTTTGATTTTTTATTAGACTAGGCAAAGTTTGGGTGGTTGTGCCACCAAGGGTTGTATGTGTTTAAGAATGGATCAGGATTAGAGTATCCCTGGATGGCATTGGCATCTTAAAAAGTAGGAGGTGCCAAAGGGGAGGGAAAGGAATAATCAGGGTATAAGGGAGCAAAGGTCCCTCCATGGAACATAGTCGAGGGTTGTTCCAGGTGCATTTGGTTCAAAACTGAACTATGTCAACATTGTGAGCTTCCTTGGTTAGGGAGAAGGTTTGCGTAGGGGTTCATGATTGGTTCAAAAGCTCATCTATCTTTGTATCCACCAACTCAACCTGATCAAGCTTCTTAGCTATAATGTCCATGTCAACCGTATCCAAATTAGTTTGCACCTCGTAAATTCCACCACGAGGTTGACTAGACCTATTGAATGTGGTCATGGAGGCATTATTAAGCGAGTTCTCACTCATTAACTCAAAAAGTTTGAATGCACTTTCCTTGTCTTTGTTCATAAATTGCCTCTACATGAGGCATCTACGAAATTCCTAAGGGCATTATTAAGTGAGTTCTCACTCATTAACTCAAAAAGTTTGAATGCTCTTTCCTTATCTTTGTTCAAAAAATTGCCTCCACATGAGGCATCTACGAAATTCCTAAGGGTGTCATCTAGACCATATTAGAAGATCTAGGCCAATTGCTACCTTGGAACCTCATGATGTGGACATTTCCTCAGTAATTCATTAAATCATTCCCACACCTCATGAAATTGCTCTCTACTCTACTGGGTGAATGTAGTAATGGCTCTCCTGAGGGAATTGGTTTTTCCTACGGGGAAAAATTTCTTTATGAAGGCATGCCTTAGTTCCTCCCAAGTGGAGATGGGTCACCCTAGTGTTCTAAGCCAATGAGATGCTTTGTATTTTAGGGAGAACAGGAACTTCTTAATCAAAACAATATCAAGGCAAACAATGCTAGGTTTCATAGTATAGGCAATTCGGTCTAGATCCTCCAGGTGTTCGAAGGGGTCTTCATTTGAGTTCCCACAAAAGTGTCTCTGGATCAAGCTAAAGACATTGGGTTTTAACTCAAAATCATCTCCCCCTTCAGGGATCCTATGGTAAGGTTTGACAGGGATAGTAGAAGGATCGTAGAAATCACAAAGAGGCCTTTGTTGGTCCTCAGGTGGTCTTGGTGGGTTTGGAGGTGGTTTCCATTGAGGGTTTCTATGGCCTGCATTATGGTTTGGATTTGTTGTTTTTGGAGTTGGTGGTTAGCCATAATCTGAGCTTGGATAATGGCCATAGCATCAGGTTGAAGTTGGTCCTCCATATCCTTAATTCTCGTATCGGCCATTTCGTCAATTCTAGCTCTAGAATAATTAAGTCTCCTTCAGGATTAAGTGAGCACCTTCTATGCATACACTAGAGAAAAATTAGGAGAGATGTGAAGGAGACAGAAGAGACAATTGTGTGTGTATAGCCAAGTAAACAAAACTAACCCTTATAGTGTTGACCTAGACGACCTAAGCCTCTAAAGTACAACTCTTACAATGGCACAAATTGGTGTTGTGTTTAATCCAAAAGCTAAATAAGTTGGGCCAAGCGGATTTAGGGTTGTGTTTCACCCTTGTGAAAGAGTCGACTTTTCGCTTTGCTTTATAGTATTGTGGTGGAAAAATCAACTAATCAAAAAAAATGAAAATAACCACTCGTAGAAGAGTGGGTCGTGTCCACAGGGAGGCAATTATGCAATAAATTCTTAATTATTTTATATTATTTCGGATAAGTGCGAAATCCCTATTCAAATCTGACACAAAATATGAAGGAAAGTAGATTCGCAATAAATTAAAAACATAAGGGTATATGTGCAATTTTCCCTCACTGAAATCTTCAATAAATTTATGATGAATTTATGCAATTTTCACGTGACGTGTACTGGAGAAAACTAATGCTCAGGTTAAGCCCAAAATCAATCTTGAAATAGATGAATATCATGAATTTGCAATTATCAGAGAATATAAGTGTGCATGCGTAATTTTGCCACAATATAATAATAAATAAAAATCAACAATGGCAGTGAATGTAATTTTTAATTGTGGAGGAAACATGGCATTTGCTCTCTCTCCTCCTCGCGAGGGAGAGAGAGCACCGGCGGGGCTTCGGAGAGGCTAGGGAGGTCGGTGCGGATGAGGACTATCCGATGGTGGGTGCGGCGCTGACGGAGGTTGCCGGAGGTGGCCGGTCGGCGGAGGAGAAGACACCAGTAGAGGCTGCCAGTTGTAGCCGCTTGTTGTAGCTTGATGGGGCGCACGGAGGTGTCCGCCTGCGGGCGCTTGCAGAGGCACGTGCCTGCGGGAACGATGGAGGCTCGTAAGGAGGATGCGCTGAAGCGGTCTGTAGATGGACCTGCAAGATGGGTGCTGGTGCTGCGAGCTTGAGGCACTCCTGAAGGTTGGAGCGCACGTGGAAGATGGGCGTGCTGAGGCGCACCTGCAAGAAGTGCTAGAGATGCTTGGCTTGCACGCCTGCAGGGAGTGCTGGAGAGATTGGGGCGCCTGTGGTTAGGCAGGTCTGCAGAGGGGCGAGGGCACGGTTGTAGGCCTGGTGCAGTGCAGGCGCTGTGCAGGTGCAGGCTTGTGCGATGCCTGCAGCTGCTGGAAGGTGCGGGAGCGGTGCAAGAGCGTGAAAGAGGCTTGGTTGGAGATTGAGGTGGCTTGCATGCGTGCCTGCAGATGGCGCGGCCGTCTGGTGGTGTGGGTGGTGTGCGCTTGCAGGCGCAGGGGCGTGGCTGCAAGCACTTGCAGGGGGATGGGCGCGCGGGTGTGTGCGCCTACAAGCTAGCTGGAGAGGTTGGAGCGCATGCCTGCAGGTGCGGCTGGAGGATGCTTGGCGTGCGCGCCTGCTATGGTGAGGGTGTGCAGGTGAGAGGGTGCACTTGGTGCTGACAATAGGGTTTTTCCCTGCAAGGGGGGAAGATGGATCCACAGTGCATGCTGGAGAAGATGGTGCAAGTTCTTCTCTTTTGGATGATTCCCTCCCTCTCCCTGGATCCGCCTCTTCTTTTTAACTTCTCCTCGGTTGCGCCTACGAGAGTTAAGGGAGTTTCAAATCCCTTAACTATTTCTGGCCAGCAGCTGTTGAGGGTTCCCCGGAGGATGGGGAAGAGAACAGCCGCTGGTTATTTGAAAAAGGGTAATTTATCCTCTTCTCCTCATTCTTTTGCCAATTATTTTTCCTGCACATAAAAAGAACATATTAAGTTATAGAATAGATGTAAACCTAAATCATGATGCATGCAAATATTCTATAACTTAATATAGTTATTAACAAACCTAAAAGATATAATTAAAGTTACTTAGGTGTAATATTAGTCCATTAAAATGAGCTCATCAAATACCCCCATGCCTAAGATTTGCTAGTCCCTAGCAAAAATGAAAAATAATAGAAGTAATAAGAAGATTTCTTCTTTTCTTACTTCGAAACTTTAGAAATCCAGACAAATGTGAAGTGCTGATAGCCTAGGTAACAGATCCAAGTGAAAGAGCCAATTCGCATTGGAAGTTCGTACTTCACCCTAGGTAAATATTACTTCGGGATAGGCAACTACTTCTCTCGAGGATAAAGCAGACGATAATCTATAATTTGACCTCGGCATTTGGCTTAGGTAGGAGATATCGAATTGAATGGATTTATATTTGGTGTCACACATTCATCTGGTGCTACATATAGTCTAGTACTGCAGACTCTATATCTCTGGACTATTGGACAAGTCAACTCTGAGAGAGGCTATACAACTGTGCTCTCTTGAAGTTTCTGGGCACTCCCGCTTCTTTTTCCTTCTGAGATTACAAATCTCACCAGATTTAGAAATTGTACTCACTATTTGGTAGCCTCACATGGCATCCACACTTCAATTAAAGTCCTAATAACTCTACAACTAAGTTAGAGTCCTCAACCGGTATTCAGGCGATCAGAAATACTAGAAGGTAGGTATGGGTCATATTTGGTGGAATGCGATAGGTGTTCTGTTGCCACAAAAATAGTGTTACATCATAAACTTGGACTTTCTTTTTTAATATAACTATTTCTTCTTTTTGTTCTTTCTGTTTCTTCTTTTTCTTCTTCTTTTCTCTCTTACCTCTTTTTTTTATTTCTTCTTGTTTTTGTTTCTTTTTCAATCAACACAACACGATACAGACTTTTATTTACGAGGCATTATTAGGGATGATGATGGTCAAGAGGAAGTTGTGTGGCTTATTTGGTGGAATTGCCTATTCTCAGCACCGGAAGGAATGGATAGGACATGCATATTTCTGACCTTTGACACTATTACCCTCCTTCAGCCGAGGACTCCATGAAGGACGGTCATAACCATCCATCATAGTTGTAGCTTTATTAAGACTCAATCTCTGTGTATCTTCCTTATTTGGTGACTCTCAGGAATTCACACAAAATACGCACATAGGAATAGAGAGTGAAAATTATGCCTAACTCTGAAGTATCATCATCTAATTATCCAAAACTTAAGAGTCCTTGCACTAGACTTAGTGCACGAGTAATCTCTCTACTTCTTCTCACAAATATGAGGTGGATTTACTAGAAGATAGTATGCCTGACTCCCTTTGAACTGTCCAAGGGTTCAGTGGACTACAAATGCTTATTGGTTTTCCTCAAGGATCTATTACCAAGTCTATGTGCATGTGAAATAAATGTACTAGATTCTAAACTTAAGAAATAATTCAAGAAGAAAAGCCTCCAATGACAAATATATTTTACTAGGGACTAACCCAATCAGCTCAAGAAAAGAGAAATTTTTTTTTAATATATATATAAATATGTATGCAAATATTTATAAATGCTATAAACATTATAAACATTCTCAGGTTATACCCTCCCATGCGTAAGACTGACAATGTCCTCATTGGAAAAATATAGACATAGAAGAATATCACCTGAAGAGGAGAGTGGGAGGAGCTAAGGCTCCTCAAGCTGAAGTGCGTCCAAAACCTGGCCATCTGAAAGAGTAATATACGGTTTAAGTCGTTGGCCATTTACTTTAAAGCTCGCACCTGAAATAAGGCTCCTAATCTCTACAGCTCCATGAGGGAAAGTATTGATAACAACGTATGGCCCATCCTAGTGGGACTTGAGCTTTCCTGGAAATAATTTAAGTCTAGAATTGAAAAGCCAGACCCACTGGTTGGGCTCAAAAGTCTTTCTAATGATGTGCTTGTCAAGGAAGACTTTTGTACGTTGCTTGTAAGTTTGAGAAGTTTCATAAGCTTCATTACGAAGCTCCTCAAGCTCACTTAATTCTAACATACGTGCTTTTCCCGCTTTATCCAGATTCAAGTTAACTTTTTTAATAGCCCAATAAGCTTTATGTTGGATTTCAACAGGAAGGTGGCACGCTTTTCCGTAGACAAGACGGAAAGGAGGCATGCCCAAGGGAGTCTTATATGCAGTTCTATAGGCCCAAAGAGCATCATTTAGTTTTTTAGACTAATCCTTCCGATCAGGCCTGATAGTTTTTTCTAAAATTCGCTTAATCTCCCTATTAGACACTTCAACTTGTCCACTCACTTGGGGATGATAAGGTGTGGCTATCATGTGGTTGACTCCCAAATTTTGGAGTAGTCATGTGAAGTGTACATTCTTAAAGTGAGGTCCTCCATCACTTATGATCATCCTTGGGCACCCACACCGAGAAATGATATTAGCCTTAACAAAGCCCAAGACCACGAAATGGTCATTGGTTCGGGTGGGGATGGCTTCTATCCACTTTGATACATAGTCAACAGCCACAAGGATGTATTCATATCTGAAGGATACAGGAAAGGGACCCATGAAGTCCATGCCCCAAATATCAAAGATTTCAACAGAGAGTATAGGTTGTTGCGGCATCTCATCCCTTTCTCCAATGGTTCTCGTCTGCTGGCAATGTAGACATGCGCCCACATACGTATGTGCATCTCAGAATAATGTGGGCTACCCAAAGCCAGACTGAAGAACCTTATGGGTAGTCTTCTTCCCACTAAAATGTCCCCCACAGTGGAGGTCATTGCAAAACTCAGAACACTTCTTTGTTCCTCATCAAGGATGCAACGGCGAAACAGCTGGTCAGGGCCTATTCTAAAAAGCTCAGGTTCCTCCCAGTGATAAAATTTAGCATTGGTGATAAACCTATCTCGCTTCTGCTTGTCCAAAGTACTGGGGGTGATGCCTGTGACCAGATAGTTCACTATGTCAGCGAACCAAGGAGTTTTGGCTTCCATGGCCATTAGAGACTCATCAAGGAAAGTCTCTTGAATACCGCCAGCAGGGTTTGATGCCTCAATAGGGATCCTAGGCAAATGGTCTGCTACCACATTCTCAACTCCTTTCTTGTCTTTAATTTCCAGGTCAAATTCTTAGAGTAGCAGAATCCAACGAATTAGGCGAGGTTTGGTGTCCTTTTTAGCTAGAAGATGCTTAAGGGCTGAATGATTAGTGAACACCACAACCTTGGATCCCAAAAGATAAGACCAAAACTTTTCCAAAGTAAATACTACAGCAAGTAATTCATTTTCAGTGACCGTGTAGTTTTGCTGAGGATCCGTAAGGGTCTTGCTGGCATAATGCAGCACATGAGGTTTGCCATCAACCCTTTGACCTAAGACCGCTCCCACTGCAAAATCAGAAGCATCGCACATAAGCTCAAATGGGAGGGTCCAATCTAGTGCTTGGAGAATCGGTGCGGTAATGAGGGCATTCTTCAAAGCTTAGAAAGCCTCGCCACATCTATCATCAAAATTGAAGGAGAGATCCTTCGCTAACAGGTCATAGAGTGGCTTAGAGATTTTATTGAAATCTCTAATGAAGTGCCTATAAAATCCAGCATGGCCAAGGAAAGATTTAACCTGACGAACATTGGTGAGCAATGGAAGCTTAGAGATGGAATCGATTTTTGCAGTGTCCACCTCTAATCCTCTCTCGGAAACTATATGCCCTAACACAATGCCTTGCTGGACCATAAAGTGGCTTTTCTCCCAGCTAAGCACCAGCTTTGCATCTTCGCAATGAGTTAAGACTCTATCAAGGTGTGAAAGGCATAGGTCAAATAACGAGCCATAAATGGAGAAGTCATCCATGAAAATTTCAATGAACTCGTTGATCATATCAGAAAAGATAGCCATCATGCAACGTTGGAAAGTGGTAGGAGAGTTACATAGCCCGAATGGCATTCGGCAGAATGCAAAAGTGCTATACGGACTCGTGAAGGTGGTACGCTCCTGATCATCAGGAAAAACGCTATCTGATTGTACCTAGAGTACCCGTCAAGAAAACAAAAGTACTTGTTCCCCACCAATCGTTCCAGAATATGATTGATAAACGGTAAGGGGAAATGGTCTTTCTGGGTAGCTGTGTTTAAATGGCGGTAATCAATGCAGACCCTCCAACCAGTTGAGGGTCTAGTGGTCACCAGTTCTCCTTGGTCATTCTCCTCCACAGTGATTCCTGCCTTTTTCAAAACTATGTGAATAGGACTGACCCATTTACTATCTGAAATGGGATAGATAATCCCTGCATCCAGCCATTTTAGAATCTCCTTTTTAACAACCTCCCACATATTTGGATTGAGCCTTTTCTGCATATCTCGGAAGGGCTTCACGGAATTGTTCGTGTATATATGATGCATGCAAAGAGAGGGATCAACACCCTTAATATCAGCAATTGTCCAGGAAATTGCTTCCTTGTGCCTTTGTAAACACTCAAGCAGAGCTCTCTCCTGCAATTCAGATAATGCAGACGAGATAATAATGGGGAGCGTGTTATTAGGGCCAAGGAAAGCATATTTCAATGTGCTCGGGAGGGGTTTCAACTCCAATTTAGGAGCCTTTTGGATTGAGGGTTTTAGTTGAGATGTCCCTACCTCAGGCAGCGGATCTACCTTCACAGTCCAGTGTGGGGATAGAGACTCAGTGTGTACCCCCAGCAACTCTTCTAGTTCAGGCATTTTCCTTTTAGTTTCTTTAATAATCGAGGGATGGTCCTGAGATATGACCTTCTGAAGGGGATCTCTACATAAGAGTGTTGGAGTAGTATCTTCAATTATTTCATCAACGACCTCAATCTGAGAACAATCTTCAAATTTGGGTTGCTTGTAAGTATCAAAAACATTCAACCAGATCTTCTTGTTCACAAAGCCCATTTTAAGTGCCCCAGATCTACAATTTATAGAGGAATTGGATGTGGCCAAGAAGGGGCATCCCAGAATAATGGACGGCTTTATGGGCTTATTAGATGGGTCAGTATCAAGTACCAGAAAGTCAACGGGGAAGAAGAAATCCTCCACTCTCACAAGGACATCTTCCAACAATCCCCGCGATGTCTTAAGTGATCTGTCTGCAACCTGGAGGATTACTGGACTAGGCTTCAGCTTTCCTCCTCCCAAAAGGTCGTAGACAGAGCTCGATAGAATATTTACCCCTGCACCTAGATAGAGTAGAGCCTCGTCAATGTGTTGGTTACCTATAACCACTGAAATATACGGGGCCCCTAGGTCTTTCATTTTAGGGGGTGTTCCATGCTGAAGAACCGAGCTAACATGGTCAGGTAGGATGACCTTGGTTTGGACTTGTTTCCTAGATCGGCACTTCTGGGTGGACAAGTCCTTCAGAAACTTGCCATAGGACGGAATCTATTTAATCGCTTCCAACAGAGGCAAGTTAATCTGGACTTGCCTAAAAGTATCCATAATCTCTTCCATCCTATCCTTGGCCCCAGACGAGCCAACAAAAGATTCCCCAGGAGCAGATAGGCACTCTGGATAGGGCACCCTCTGTTTCTGGGTAGAGGGGATGTCATGGCGGGAAAGGGGTGGTGGAAGGATGACATCCTCATTGTGGGTGATTTTGTGTGAGGGAGAGTGATGTGGCTCTTCCTCGAGTGAGCTGGAAGTCAGGCCAGGTGTGGAAGGGGAATTCTGAGATGTAACCGTAGGAGTGTTATCAGGCTTGTCAATCTTTTTTCCACTCCTCAACACAATCACTACTTGGGCGTGCTCCCTGAATACAACCCCCTTGCCCTTAGGGTTCTCCTCAGAAGAGCTAGGCAGCTTCCCTGGATCACGTTGCCTAACTACCTCAGTCAGATGACCAATTTGGGATTGCATATCAGTAATCATCTTATTCTAAGATTGGATAACCATATTCTGATTCTCTTGCATTACTTTCTTCATGGCCTTTAGTTCATCCATCTCAGAGGGCTTATTCGGAGGAGGGTTTTCATAAGAAGGTTGGTATGTGGGTTAGGGAGGTAAGGGTCTTGTATTCCCTGAGTTAGAAGCATCAGCTTGCTTCCAAGAGAAGTTTGGATGGTTCCGCCACCCAAGATTATAAGTGTTGGAGTATGGGTTATTGCGAGGGGGGCGAAAACCTTAGGCTGCGTTCAAGTCGGCCTGATGGCACTCTGCAGTGGCGTGCGTTGTGCTTTGGCAAATGGAGCATTCTCTTGAAGCCTAAAAAATAAAGGCTGCTTGCTGGTTCATGCCGGGGTTTGCTAATAGCCTATCAAAGTTTTTATTCAATAGTTGAATCCGATAAGCCAAATCATGAGAAGCCCCAACTTCGTGGGCCTCTATCTTCCTCTGCAAGATTGATGATTTTCTTTCTTGATAGGCAGAGGACAGATGTATGGAGTTGTCGCTTAATGTTTCAAATAGTGCCCAGGCTTCATCCTCAGTTATGGTCATGAAGGTTCTTGCACAGGCTGCATCAATGTTTGCCTATGCCTTTCAGATAATCCGCTATAGAACCTTTCGACCAACTGTCATCTTGGCACTTGATGGTGGGGGCATAGCCTAAGAAGGTCATTAAAGTGGTCCTAAGTCTCATGAAATTGGTCCCCTTCCTATTGAGTAAAACCCATAATCTCTCTTCTGTAATGGTTGGTTTTACTCATAGGAAAATACTTTTTTAAAAATTCTCCCTTAAGGGTGGCCCAATCATTTACCCTTGCATCAAGGGTATGATAGCAATGCTTGGCCTTATCCTTTAGGGAGAAACGAAATAGAGTCCTCATCAGGGCTTCATCAGTAAAGCCCTGGAGCTTCACCATGGAACAGACCTCGGTGAATTCCTCCAAATGCTGGTAGGGGTCCTCCCTAGTAGTACCATAAAAAGAGGGCAATAAAGACATGGTACTGCTCTTGATCTCATATGGATTATCCCCTGCCGGTCATCTTACTGTTTGTGTAGGTTGGTTAGTAGGAATAAAATAGTCCCTTAGGGTCCTTTGTTGATTTGCACCTTGCTCAGCCATTCCTTCCTTTTCTTCTCCTAGGTGAGCTCTCCTAAGAATTCTCTCAGGCTCAGGATCAAACACTAGACTTCCCTTAAGAGAGCGTCTACCAAGTATACAAAACACAATTCAGATTTTTTTTTATTGAGTAAGTTAAACCTCCACTCCAAAGATAAGTCAAAAGATCAAGACTTATCCCTCTATTCCCACGTAAGTGGTATAAGAGGGGTGTGAAGTTGAAATCTTAACCTTCTTTATTGTGGATGTCGAATTAGTTAATACAAATTGCCAAACAAGTTTTGCACTGCAATTACGTGCCTTAATTCAACCTTCGAGTGCCCTAGGACCTATACTTTGCTTGGATGATACTCCCAGGTGATCAAGTGAGAAGTTACTCTAAGGACGAACAAAGGGATGCAAGTAGGGCGAACCCTTCCTTTGAGGCGATGCGTATGCGATGCCCGATAACTACCCTTTTGTTCCTTTAAGGGGTGTCCCTTCGTGGAGTATCAAAACACTTGGTCAAAAGATAGTATCACCACCACCACAAAGCATAATAGGAGGGTCTGCACCGATAAAGAGATCAATGCCTATAGCCTTAAGGGATCGAGCCTTAGTGCGATACCTAATGTGCATGCTCAGTTCAGAAGTGTGCAACACACCGTAAATCTTTGTAATTCCTTTTGAAATCGCAGACAAGTCCTTTAGAATCATATCAAATGTGAATTGCTTTTAGGGTTGAATCTGATTATTAGTTCCACTTTTAGTTATGTGACCACTGAATTAGTAAATTCAAACAACTTGGTGGTCTTGAATTTAAATTTGAATGCAAATGCGTGAATAGGAGCTGGATGCAAAAGTTAGAAAGATATACCTGTCTCCAGCAATATTCGTGCTAATATGCTTGCAATGTAATAATAAGATCTAATGTGCTACTCAATCACCCCTAAATGCGTGCACCTAAGGGCATGCAACTTCTAAATAGGCAGCTCGATATTTTCTTTGTTTGTTTTAAAAGCAGGCAAGCAGAAAATATAATCACGCATGCACAAAAAATATTATATGCCCTAGTAGCTAAAGAATGTGGGGACAAACCCCCAAAAATTCAGCCCCAATTATTACATGGGTGAAAAGATAGAATTAAATTTGTGACGACGGAGAATCCTCTGCGAAAACAGGATCTTGGTCTCCTTCATCTTTTCCTTGTGTAGCTTAACTCGTGATTGTTGTCGCCGCTCTGTTGCGCTTCGTCGCCTTTTAGATTCCTCGCACAGTAAAAAAAATTGATTAGATAATTTCGCAACTCAGAAGATTTAAAAATAATGAAGTAAATCTATTGCGTCTGTTGCCTCCCCGGCAACGGCGACAATTTGAAAGAGTCGACTTTCCACTTTGCGTTGTAGTATTTAAGTGGTGGAAAAATCGACTAATCAAAAAAAATGAAAATAACCACGGAGAAGAGAGAGTCGTGTCCACAAGGAGGAAATTATGCAATAAATTCTTAATTATTTTATATTATTTCGGATAAGTGCGAAATCCCTATTCAAATCTGACATAAAATGCGAAGGAAAGTAGATTCGCAATAACTTAAAAAGATAAGGGTATATGTGTAGTTTTTCCTCACTGAAATCTTCAATAAATTTATGACGAATTTATGCAATTTTCACATGATGTGTACTAGAAAAAATTAGTACTCAGGTTAAGCCAAAATCAATCTTGAAATAGATGAATATCATGAATGTGCAATTATCAGAGAATATAAGTGTGCATGCATAATTTTGCCATAATATAATAATAATAAATAAAAATCAACAATGGCAGTGAATGTAATTTTTAATTATGGAGGAAATAGAGCATTTTCTCCCTCTCCTCCTCGCGAGAGAGAGAGAGCACTGATGGGGCTTTGGAGAGGCTAGGGAGGTCAGCGAGGATGAGGGCTATCCGATGGTAGCTGCGGCGTAGATGGAGGTTGCCGAAGGTGGCCGGCCGGCGGAGGAGAAGACGCCGGCGGAGGCTGCTTGTTGTAGCTGCTTGGTGCGGCATGCGGAGGTGTGCACCTGCAGGCGTTTGCAGAGGCGCGCGCCTGCAGGGACTATGGAGGCACGCAAGGAGGATGCGCTGAAGCGGTCTGCAGATGCTCCTGCAAGATGGGCACTGGTGCTGCGGGCTTGAGGTGCTCCTGAAGGTTGGAGCGTGCGTGGAAGATGGGCGTGCTGAGGCGCGCCTGCAAGAAGTGCTAGAGATGCTTGGCTTACGCGCCTGCAGGGAGCGCTGGAAAAATTGGGGTGCCTGCGATGAGGCAGGTCTGCAGAGGGGCGAGGGCACGGCTGTAGGCTTGGTGCAGTGCAGGTGCAGGCTTGTGCGGTGCCTGCAGGTGCTGGAAGGTGCGGGAGTGGTGCAGGAGCGGGAAAGAAGCTTGGCTAGAGATTGAGGTTGCTTGTGCATGCGCCTGCAGATGGCACAGCCTTCTGGTGGTGTGGGCGGTGCACGCTTACGGGTGTAGGGGCGTGGCTGTAGGTGCTTGCAGGGGGATGGGTGCACGGGTGTGTGCGCCTATGGGCTGGCTGGAGAGGTTGGAGCGCACGCCTGCAGGTGCGGCTGAAGGATGCTTGGCGTGCACGCCTGCTATGGTGAGGGCGTGCGGGTGAGAGGGTGCACTTGGTGCTGAAGATGGGGTTTTTCCCCTCAAGGGGGGAAGATGGATCCATAGTGCACGCTGGAGAAGATGGTGCAAGTTCTTCTCTTCTGGATGATTCCCTCTCTCTCCCTTGATCCGCCTCTTCTTTTTAACTTCTCCTCGATTGTGCCTGCGAGAGTTAAGGGATTTTCAAATCCCTTAACTTTTTCTAACCGGCAGCTGTTGAAGGTTCCTCGGAGGATGGGGAAAAGAACAGCCGTCGATTATTTGAAAAAGGGTAATTTATCCTTTTCTCCTCATTCTTTTGCCAATTATTTTTCCTGCACATAAAAAGAACATATTAAGTTATAGAATAGATGTAAACCTAAATCATGATGCATGCAAACATTCTATAACTTAATATAGTTATTAACAAACCTAAAAGATATAATTAAAGTTACTTAGATGTAATATTAGTCCATTAAAATGGACTCATCACCTTGCTTTAGTGATTTTTAGGGTTAAGATTTCTTATTGTATTCAGAGAATGTTTGTAGTGGGCATACAAAGTTTTGCACACAACGGATGATAGTTAATTTCCTTTAAAAAAATGTTGTAGCTCAAAAAATAAGCAACCCTAATATATTCACCCCAAAAGTTCATGCAAGTCTACTAGGTGAATTGATTTTAATTTTTTGTTAGTTGTGTGACCTAATACAAGACACAACCAGCTTCGTAAACACCACTCAAAGAGCGGAACACTCAAAAAGATTTTCTAAAGGATATAGAGTGTTTTTTTTTGTTGGGTGGTATGCTCATGATGTGGGTCAAGTAACAATTCACCATGCCAATTTTTTTGAGATTTTTATATTTTGTTTGAGATTTTCCTAGAAAGCAAGTAAGCAATCTTACCTAAAATTCATGCACGAACCTAAATGCAATTTTTTTTAATGTTTTTATATGAAAGAAAGATAGGACTACACTAGGTAGAGTGATACTCACTACGGTCTTCACAGCACTCTACACCCAATCTATCGACTTAGAGAGTGCTCCTCTTATCGCCTACGCACTGAGTTCCTGCAACCAAATCAGTTGAGAGAGAGAGAAGAGAGTTAGATCTCATGAATACCAGCAATGCAAGTATGAAAGTGACAAATAAGATCCATTGCCTCCCCAGCAACGCGCCAAAAACTAACGTCAAAAAATACACTTATGTTAATTCGTTAGTTGTAGTAAGTGTAAGCACCTCTATTTTGATGCACCAAAATTATATTTTTGCTACACTAATATTTCAGGACCATCTCGGATAAAAGATTCCCTTTTGGATCAAGTTCAGATGGTTGCTGATGTGTGTCATTTTCCTTTTTATTTGAGTCCAGGATATCATTGTAAGGAACTTCAAATATAAAGCAATCAAACAGTTTTTTGCGCTTCTTTGAAAATCAACTTTTAAGGTTATTGATTGACCAATTTTCCTTCTTGATAAACCAAAATCTATTGATCGATCAGCTAACTTTGTTAATCGATCAAACCAATCTTTTTCAGGAAGTTGATTAAAATCCCATTGATCAACCAACTAAGCTAATTAATCGACCAACCTGTGAACAATCAAACAACTTAATTGATAGATCAAATATCTTTTTGATCGACCAATATCACTTCCTTTTCAAGCTAACATTTTAGTATAAATAGAGGCCGTACACAGCTCTTTCAGTTTACAACTTTCAATAGAAATACACTAAAAAATCAGAGCTTCTAGTGCTTCTTTCAAGTGTTCTACGTTTTGCTATTCATGTCTTTCAAAAGCATGTCATTTCGAACCTCTGCCAAAATCTTGGTTTGATCCTTTATTGAGGTTCCATAGATATATTTATTTGTTATTCAACTTTGTTATCTTTGATCAATGGATTCCAAGGTGTTGGAAAGATCCGTGTTTTGTTGTTGTTCTTCTCTTTAGGATAAAAAGAGAAATGGTTGTAAAGAAGTTGTGCCACCCTCATTCAAGTGGTACTATAGTAGATTAACTACTCTTGACTAGTCGAAAAAATCCTAAGCTGAGAGGCTTAGGTAGCGGTTTTCACTCGGTTTGGATTTCCATTCTAAATCCAGGTGTAAATTGTGTTTGACTTTGTTGTGAATTTATTTCTATCTTTTATTGTTTCAAAAAGTGATACTATTCACCCCTCCCTCTAGTGTTCATTCGATCCATAGGCAAAGCTCTCATTTGGTATCAGAGCCTCGTTGTCCAAAAGATGTCAAAGTCATCTATTGACACATATGCTGAGGGGCAATCAGCAATTTGACCTCCTCTCTTTGGTGGAACGAACTACAGATACTGGAAGACTAGGATGCAGTTCTTCCTAGAATCTATGGATCTTGAGGTGTAGGATGTCATCGCCTCCAAGTACACTTGTCCTGAAATAAAGGAAGGAGTGGCGGTGACACCAGATCAAAAGAAGATGGCAACACACAATGTTAAAGCCATGAATGCAATCTTCTGTAGGCTTTCAAGAGTAGAATTCAACTGTGTTTTTGCTTGCAAGATAGCCTACAAGATCTGGAGCATCCTTGAAGTCACCTAGGAGGGGACATCCAAGGTAAAAGAAACTAGTGTAAATTTACTAACACAGAATTATGAGCTTTTTAGGATGAAGAAGGGAGAATCAATTAATGAGATGTTCACAAGATTCATGGACATCATAAACTCCCTAAGAAATCTAGATCAGGAGATCAAGAATGAAGCCTTGGTGAGAAAGATTCTTCGATCACTCACCAGTAATTGGGAGACCAAGACTATCGCCATATAGGAGTCGAAAGATCTATCTACCCTAAAACTAGATGATCTTATCGAAAGTCTTATGGCTTACGAAGTTTAACTCCAACACATGAAGGAACATGAAGGTGAAGGAATCAAGAAGAAAACTGTGGCTCTTGAAGCCAATCAACAAACAGAAGATTCCTCAAGTGAAGACGAAGAGGAAGATATAGCCCTCCTTTCAAGAAAATTCAGAAAGTTCATCAAGAGCAAAAGCTAGAGAAAGAAGAAAGAAGACAAAGCTGACACAATTATCTGCTACAACTGCAAGAGAAAGGGACACATCAAGAAGGATTATCTAGTTCTCAACAAGGAGTTAGAAAAGAAGTTTCCTAGAAGAGAAGGAAAGAAAAAGGCATTTGCAGCAACTTGGGATGAATCTGAGTCAAGTTCAGAAGACAAAGAAACCTCTGGAGAAGAAGCTCTCCTAGGACTAATGGCGATAGAAGATGAGGTAACCTCTTTTTCAAAAGATGAACTATTAGAAGCATTTTTTGAGATGCATGACATAGCTAAATCACTAAAACTAGAAAATAAAAACCTAGTAAAAACATTAGGAGAAGAAAAATCACAAAAAGATATGCTTTCTCAACAAAATAAAGAGTTATCTGAAGAGATCACTTCCTTAAAATCACACGTAGATAATTTAAAGATGGATATAGACAAATTAAAAGAAAATTCTGTGATTCTCTTAAATAATCTGGCTACGTTTATTAAGGGAAGTAGAGACTTGCATAAACTATTAGAAACACAAACCCAAAGTACCACAAAATTTAGGTTAGGCTACATACCTAAAAATGATCATGAAGCATCTAGCTCTAGCCAAAACAAAAAGAAAGGTAGCTTGCCTAAAAAGCAGCATCTAACCATCATGGACCTAGATAAAAATGGGTACCAAAAACATTATTGCAATCCTATTTTGTAGGTCAAGTAGACTATAAGAAGTGGACATATCAACAAATCAATGGAAAATTGAAGCCACTCTATAGATTAGCCAAACCAAGAGCTCACAAACGCAAACCAATGACAGGAATGAGAAGAAAGAGATGGATCATGGACAATGGATGTTCAAAGCACATGATCGGGGAGGAAGACCTATTTCTGCAACTTCACCTTTAGGATGGTGGTATCGTCATGTTTGGGAACAACTACAAAGGCCATATTGTTGGTACTGGCAAAATTGGTAACTCTTCAAGCTCTTTTGATAATGTACACTTAGTTAGTGAATTAAAACATAACCTTTTAAGTGTTAGTCAAATATGTGATAAATGATACAAAATCACTTTCACTTCAAATGGCTTTAAAATACAAGATAAAGAAACAAAACAAACTCTTCTCAAAGGAAACCGGCACAAAGATATCTACACTGTCAACTTCAACAAATGCTATAATCTTAAATGTCTTATTGTATCTAATGAAGAGGCATGAGAAACATTAATAAACTCATGAAACATGAACTTGTCAAAGGTATGCTAAATATCGACTTTAAGAAAAGCAAAGCCTGCGATTCTTGTCAAGTTGGTAAACAAACTAAAAATCCCTTCAAACCGAAAAGGATGGTTAGCACTTCACAACCTCTGGAGCTACTTCACTTAGACTTGTTCGGACCAACTAAATACGAAAGCCTAAGCATGTGAAGATATTGTCTAGTCACAATTGATAACTTTTCTAGATTTACTTGTGTATCTTTCCTAAAATGCAAGGACTTAACCTTTGAGGCCTTTAGCAAATTAGTTAAGAGACTACAAAATGAAAAAGGGTCTAAAGTAATTAGGATTAGGAGTGATTACTATGGATAATTTGAGAATAAATCCTTTACCAATTTCTATGATCAATATGGGATAAAACATGAATTTGCTTTCCTTATTAGTGCTGCACCTTAGAATGGTGTAGTAGAAAGGAAAAATAGAACCATGCAAGAGTGTGCCCGTACAATGCTGTGCAAGTCAAAGTTGCCTCGATATTTTTGGGCAGGGATTTTAAACACTGCTTGCTATATCCAAAATAGATCACTAACAAGACCTATCCTAAACAAGCACCTTTTCTATCATGGAAGAATGACTAGAATTTCCTATTCAAAGATATTTGGTTGTCAATGTTTTATACTCAATACTAAGGACAATCTTGATTAGTTTGATGCTAAAAGTTCAGAAGGAATATTCTTAGGTTACTCAACTAGAAGTAAAGCCTATAGAGTTTTTAACGAGAAGAATTTAATTGTTGAGGAAACTATGCATGTATCATTTGATGAAGCTTTAACTCAACCTAAATCTTCAGTAAACAATGATGAGGATGAACTAGTAGATGACCCATCAAATATTCCAGAAGAAAATATTTCTGATAAACTTCCTAGAGATATTTCTTATGTAAAAGATCATCCAAAAGAATTGGTGATAGGTGAATTGTTTAAAGGAGTTCAAACTAGATGATCTTTTAATAGTTTACCTTTCACTGCATTTTTTTCTCAATTAGAACCCAAAAATGTCAAGGAAGCCTTTTCTGACAGTTACTTAATCATTGCAATGGAAGATGAATTGAATCAATTCAAGAGAAATAATGTATGGGAACTTGTTCCAATGCTTGACTCTCAAACCATTATAGGAACTAAGTGGGTCTTTAGGAACAAAATTAATGAATTAGGAGTAGTTAGAAATAAAGCTAGACTTGTGGCCCAATGGTATAATCAAGAAGAAGGAATTAATTTTGATGAAACATATGCTCCCGTAGCTCGCCTAGAATTCATTAGGATGCTGCTAGCCTTTGCCGCCCATATGAAATTCAAACTTTTTCAAATGGACGTCAAAGGTTCCTTCCTAAACGGATTCATCAAGGAAGAAGTCTATGTTAAACAACCTCCAAGTTTTGAAGATGTTAAATATCTAGACTATGTTTATAAACTGAACAAAGTATTATATGGTCTTAAACAAGCTCCACGAGCTTGGTACGACAGATTAAAATCCTATCTAATTGAAAATGAGTTTAAAATTGGTAAAATAGATCCAACCTTATTTACAAAAGGAAAAGAAGATAACCTCTTAATAATACAAATATTTGTTGATGATATTGTTTTCAGTGCTACTAACGATCTGTTATGCTAAGAATTTGCAAAGATAATGTAGGATCAGTTTGAAATGAGCATGATGGGAGAATTTCGGTTCTTTCTTGGACTTCAAATTGACCAGCTGTCCTCTAGAATCTTCATATCTCAAACCAAATATACAATGGAAATCTTGAAGAAATTCTCATTGGACAAAGTAAAGGGTAAAGACACGCTAATGGCAGCCACTACTTAATTAAAATCTAATGAAATAGGTAAATCTGTAGATCAGAAATTATATAGAAGTATGATAGGATCATTGTTATACTTGACTGCTAGCAGACCTGATATTCTCTTCTATACTTGTTTGTGTGCTCGCGTACAAGTAAACCCTAAAGAAATACATTTAAATGCTGTTAAAATAATACTTAGATATTTAAACAATACACAAGACCTAGGACTTTTTTATTCGAAATCAGACACATTGGAATTATATTCCTTTTGTGATGCTGATTATGCGAGTAGCTTTACAGATAGAAAGAGTACTAGCAGAACATGTTAATTTCTCAGAAATTTCTTAGTTTCTTGGTCCTCTAGAAAACAAATTACTATTTCACTCTCCACAATAGAAGCAGAATATGTAGCTGCATCTTTATCTTGTTCACAAATATTATGGATGAAACAAACTTTACAAGATTTGGGCCTATCCTACAAAAATAATAAAATGCTGTGTGATAACACTAGTGTAATCAACTTATCTAAGAATCCAGTACAACATTCTAGGCCTAAACATATTGATGTAAGACATCACTTTCTTAGAGACTATGTTTTAAAAGGAGTGACTAACCTAGAATTTGTTAAAATAGAAAATCAATTAGCTTAAGGCTTTCCCTCTACTTGGATAGGCTGGGTTAAAAGATGTATTACCACTGCCTCCTTTACCCTTCTAATAAATGGAAAACCTTGTGGTGCATGGATTCAGCCTCAGTGTGGCATTAAGCAAGGATGTCCCCTAGCTCCATTGATCTTTAATTTGGCAATTGACAGTTTAGCTTGGTTTGCTTGTAAGCTTTTTGAAGCTGGTCTTGTCAGAGGATATTCACTATCTTGTAGGAATAATCTGGCTCCCATTCTTCAGTATGTAGATGATACTTTTTTTTTGTTGAAGGATCCATGGATGGAGCATTGGCTCTACATCATTTGGTTAATATCTTTGGTGAGCTCTCTGGATTGAGGTTAAATAGAGACAAGTCTGGTTTGGTCTGCTTTGGTTTACATGAGGAGGAGCAAGAAGCCTTAGCAGCCATCCTGATGACCCCCCGCATCAGTCTTCCTATCAGATATCTTGGGCTGCCCTTGAGGTTTTCCAGGTTGAAGAAAAGTGATTGGAACTGCCTTTTTGACAAGATTTCTATGAAACTTGATGGCTGGCATAGTAGGTTCCTGTCTAGAGGTGGAAGACTTGTCTTGCTCAACTTGGTGGTCACATCCATCCCTATCTTCTACTTTTCCATTTTCAAAGCACCAAGATCCATTTGGAAAAGATTGGATGTGATGAGGAAGAGGTTCTTTTGGAAGGGAGCTAGACATAAAGGCAGTTTCTTGTAGCCTCTCAAGTGGGATCAGATCTACTATCCTAAGGAGATGGGTGGTCTTGGGATCAAATCCCTGCAGCATTTTAATGATGCCTTGCTGCTCAAATGGGTTGTTAAATTACTGCAAGGTGATCTGAAATCGTGGTATGCTCTGATTAAAAATAGATATGGAGCTTCCAATAGCATGCTATCCAGACTTCAGCCCAACTGTCCATCACCTTTCCGGAAATCTATAACTAAGGCATTGACTGATCACTTCCATCTACTGCAACCGTCACTTGGAGATGGCAGGTCTTTCAGTTTCTGGAAGGAGGGATGGTCTGAAATGGGTGTCTTGAAGGAGCTTTATCCAAGAGCTTTTGCTGCAGCAACAGACAAGGATGTCACAGTCAGCAAGGTCTGGTCCTGCAGCAGTAGCAGCTAGAATCTGGATGGTGTGGAATCCAGCAGAAGAGCTACCTGGTTGTTGGAAGAAAAGAGAAGGCTTGTATCAGACCTTGAAAGTTTCAGACCTAGGCCTGGAATGGAGGACAGATATCTGTGGGAGGGGATTTATAGTGTCCAATCTGGCTATAACAGAATGTTGAACTTTGAAGAGGGCTGGAGATATGATTCCATTGACAAGAAGATATGGTTGTTAAAAATTCCTCTCAAGGTACAAATTTTCCTCTGGCTATGCAGGAGAGATGGGTTAATCATAAGTGATCTACGCCATAGAAGGATGGGTACTGATCATCATGTGTGTTTTTATGTGAGATGAGCACTGATAATGTAAATCAGCTCCTCTGTTCTTGCCTTGTCACTGATGTCATATCGAGAAAAATTTGTCAGGAGCCGTTACCAGAGTGGGATTCTATCTGGCATGGGTTTGAAGCGAGAGGGAAGCCACATGTCCACATGGCTGCTACTATTTGGTGTGTATGGAACGCAAGGAATGAGAGACTTTTTCAGGAGTGGCTGGTATGTTGTGAGAGTATTGTAAGAGAATGTTGGTCCCTCATACACTCTTGGGGATCCTTTTTGTAATATCCCTTGCTTTGCACATAATATATTATTCCAGACTGCTATAGTAGGACGATAGCTCTCCTTTCTGTTTCAAAAAAAAGAAAGAAAATCAAGTAGTTGATATATTCACAAAACCTTTGATTCAACCAAGTTTGTCATTCACTAAGATTATCAAGACTAAAAGAACTTAATTAACATGATTGTTTGGTCTATTTTGTTCACTGTTGATAGATCGAGTTTTTAAATTGATCAACCAAAGAGTTTTGATCAATCAAAATCATTGATTGATCAGCCAAATTCTTAGGCGGGAAATTTTCCTCCAAAAATTTGAGTTTTGATCGATCAACCTAGTTTTTTGATCAACCAATCAGGTTGAGCAGGAATTTTCCCTCCAATCGTTCAAACTCTAATCGACCAATTAACGTATTCAATCGACCATTTTGAGTTTTGATCGACCAAAAACAAGTTTTGATCGACCAAAACTGGGCATTTCAATTTTCGAGATTGAGCTCTTTTCACCTCGAATCTTGTTCCCAATCAATCCAAACGACTTCATTAGCCGTGATTATCCTCCTAAAATGCTATTACCTATTTTACTAATCACATGTTCTATAAAAACACTTGTTTTTTACCTTCAAACCTATTCTTTTTACCACCCTACCCCACATACTCTACCCCACATACTCTCCAACACAAGAACAACACACCCATCCGACCCCACCTCTCCTCCTTCAGCGACATTGACCAACCAACTCGCCGTCTCTGACCAACGCTGCAATGACGCTATGCCTTCATTGTACATCCTCCGTGCACTCACAAACCTTCGACCGCTCTCTTCCTTTCATCAATCAATCCTTGATCGATCTCAATACACTCTAAAACTTAGTGAAATTCATCCCTTGTTGGATTTTTACTTAAGAGTTAGATGTGCTACATTGTTATCTAATGGTTTCTTGGTTCTTGTTTAGATTACTTGTGAAATCAAGTAGTATAAGTGAGCATAACATTCATTCTACTCTCCTTTTTGTTGAGTCTGACTACTTTGGTCGACCAAATTCCTTGGTTGATCGACCAAAAATCAGTTTTTCCATAACTTCAGTCAGGTCATTTTTGATCGACCAATGTGTTTTTGCAAATTCTAAATGGCTCCGAAACATGCACATACCTCCTCTTCATCTCATCGTGATGATACTTTTGCTCATTTCCTCATCACTGATGTCACATGTGACCATTTTTCTTTCTTCGCAAAATTTTCATCGCATGTTGGTAGACCCATCGACTTTACATACTTTGAGTCTATATTCCCTGGGATCCACAAAAAATTTGCTTACACCTGATATTACATCTTTTTGAGCGAAACTTTTACGTAGGTTCAACAAACAGCTACATGCCTAGTGTTGACCCTATGGCCTATCACCTATTCTATGCCAATCTGAAAAATATAGGTGAGAGTTTCAACATCGAGTTGACCTCTAATGTCTATGGCATAGAGGTTCTGGTCAATGCAGATGTTCTTTCTGAGATTTTTGGATGGCCGTCTGTTGGTCCCACATTTCTTGAGCTCCACCAGCAGACACAGACAGATACCATTAGGGAGACCTTGCTCACTCCCTCTCATTTTGATTTAGGTCGTCTAGCCAAGTCACCATATTTTCGTCGTCTACCACGATTTCTTAATCGAGTTTTTCTATGGAATTTTCGGTCTAAATCTACATCATTTCAAAACTGCCCTGGTATTATACTCATCGCCCTTTATGCATTCTTTATGAACAAGCGATTCAATTGGAACCACTTGATTCTATATCCCATGAGCAAGTCACCCAGCAGCTCCTTCCAGTTTGGGACACTCTTTCCCATATCTTCCTATTTTTTAGTGTTCCCATGGATATAAACCATAAAAAAATTATCACTAGAGTCTCTGTTTTTGATAAGTTTACTTATACGATGATGGAGAAAGCATAAGGAGCCTATGGTAAGGAAGTAGCCTAGGAGCAGCAGCAGCAGCAGGAACCATCATCTATTCCTCCACCTTTCCCACCTTATGAGCACTTTACAGTGGCTTGTCCTCCTCTAGTGCGACCATTTCCATCCTTCTACGACCAGGATTGGAACCTCTTGGACAGACCGCTCTCAGGTAGGGACTTTGTGAGTATTCAGGATGTGACAAATGGTATCTCCTTGATGATGCACCAGTAGAGGGAGACAGATTTGATGATGATGCACCATAGGCATTAGGTATCAGACTACCTGAATGCTCAGAGTCAGTTCTTGCATAGACTTGGAGAGTCAATTCATGACATCCAGTAGTAGCTTCACTAACCTCCTCAACCTCGCCGATCTAGTACGATGCCTCCATCCTCTACAACACCTCCTCCACCTCCATTTTCTACTTCAGCAGTAGCACCAGCAGATCAACAAGTTACACCACTGCACAGGACATCTAGGCAGCCGACACCTAGGTCGTCAGCTCAGCACCGCCTTTGTCTTGGTTAGCCTACATCTTCTGAGAGATTAGATTCACTGGATCTTGAGTTAGACACAGATCTTCAGAGCACGATGGATGCCTTCATGGCATCATTAGATGATTAGATTTTCCTTTACTTAGTTTTGTTGTTTGCATGTAAAACTTAATTATTTCCCTCTTAGAACAATTTTATTTTTATGCACTACTTATCTAGACTCTTCGTATATGTATGAATATTATCTCTCTTAGTTAAATGTTACTCTCTTTGTTAATGCACTGTTAAATTTATCTTGCTTTATTTACATGCTTAAGGGGGAGTTTAAAGAAAAACAAAGCAGCATGTTTTACTTTTTGCTAAAACAAAATGGGGGAGATATTATGCATAACTATTTAAATTTCATAATTATAATTTTATTGTCATCAAAAAGGGGAAGAATGTAAGCACCACTATTTTGATGCACAAAAATTATGTTTATTGTTCCACTAATATTTTAGGACCATCTCGAATTAAAGCTTCCCTTTTGGATCAAGTTCAGATGGTTACTGATGTGTGTCATTTTCCTTTTTATTTGAGTCTAGGATATCATTGTAAGGAACCTCAAATATAAAGTAATCAGATAGTTTTTCGTGCTTCTTTAAAAATCAACTTTTAGGGTTATAGATCGTCCAATCTTCCTTCTTAATCGACCAAAATCTATTGATCGACCAACTAACTTTGTTAATCGATCAAACCAATCTTTTTTAGGAAGTTGATTAAAATTATATTGATCGACCAACTAAGCTAATTAATTGACCAACCTATGATCGATCAAATAACTTAATTGATTAACCAAATAGCTTTTTGATTGACCAATATCACTTCCTTTTTGAGCCAACATTTTTAGTATAAATAGGGGCCATACGCAACTCTTTCAATTTACAAATTTCAATAGAATTACACTAAAAAGTCAGAGCTTCTCATGCTTCTTTCAAGTGTTCTATGCTTCGCTATTCATGTCTTTCAAAAGCATGTCATTTTGAGCCTCTGCTGAAATCCTGATTTGATCCTTTATTGAGGCTCCATAGATATATTTATTTGTTATTCAACTTTGTTGTCTTTGATCAACGGATTCCAAGGTGTTGGAAAGATCTGTGTTTTTGTTGTTGTTCTTCTCTTCAGGATAAGAAGAGAAGTGGTTGTAAAGAGGTTGTACCACCCTCATTCAAGTGGTATTATAGTGGATTGACTAGTCTTGACTAGCTGGAAAAATCCTAAGCTAAGAGGCCTAGGTAGTGGATTTCACGTAGTTTGGGTATCCACTCTAAATCTAGGTGTAAATTGTGCTTGACTTCATTGTGAATTTATTTCTATCTTTTACTGTTTCAAGAAGTGATACTCTTCACCCCTCCCCTCTAGTATTCATTCGATCCATAGACAAAACTCCCAGAAAGCGATTATGACAACAATTTTAAAATAAGACGTTGAGCCTGAGTGTCGAATACAAGGAGGTGAGAAATCGAATCTTCTAGTCGCTTAGTTTATTGCCATGTGATACTTTTTTTTATTTGCTTGCATGAAGAGTAATGAAAAAGAGACAAAAAGATATAGAGAGTATTACAATTATAATCAACAAAACTAGATAAATTCTTGAATAAAATGTAAAATATACTCGAAAGAAGAACAAGGAGTGAGTCGAGGTAGCTCCATCGGTAGCTCGGCGGCTCTGGGGACTTGCTTTGGGCTCTATGAAGGTGGTAGAAGACTTGTGAAAGAGATGGATCATAATGGGGGGGCATAGGTCCCTTTTATAGGTCATGCCAAATGATTTGGTTGGACAGCACATCAATTGCCACACACTGGACAAGCACATGCATGTCATGGCTGCACAAAACTACGTGCAATGTAGCGTATGCATGGCATCGCACGCTGCAGCCCTGGCGTACATGAGGACATATGCTGGCTATTGGATGGCCGATCGAGACCACGATCGTGTGCGACCACATTCCTCAGATCATGCACCCCCACATGAGATTGCATGTTCATTGCTTTGCCTCATCCAATGATCCACATGGCTCTCTTCACTGCTTGATCTTGATCTTGCGGTTGAGAATGTGCGAGGGATGCACCCTTAAGTTGTGTGTGTTGATCTAGTGGTGATGGAGTCGCATCTAGTCCACCCACGCCACATCCTACAGTCGAAATTAGCATACTCTTAATCGTGGGAGATGCGTAGATCATGATTCAATCCTGCATTGCTCGCGATCGACAACATGTGCCTAATTACTGCACTATGCAAAGTGAGGTAAAATCCTGGCGGTCGGCATTGAGGCATGGCATGGCACTATGAGGTGTATTTGATGGTGATCGAACGGTGGTGATCGTACGCACCTACAAGCTAAGGTGAGGAAGCGGGTGGTGCTAGGGCTCGCTGCAGGTGACATGTGGCAACCAGGCTACTCATCAAGGTGCTTATTCTATAAAATTCCTCCAATTTGACCACCCCTTCTCCTTCACCACTTTCTGCTAGGCTAAAGGTGCTAAACTTAGCGCTTAACGGGAGGCAACCCATCATTTTGAAAAAGAAAAAATCAAAACCTTTCTGACCTATCTTTTCGCTGAAATCATATTTCACTTTAGGGTTCGTCCGTTAGAACAATCGACTCCACCTTTGATACCTGTATCAAAGCTATAAATCATCCGCAATAGTGATTTCAACCCATTCACCACCCACATATTTTAATGTACGATCTGAACTGAACTTGAACCCACTTAATTTACAATGGGGACATTACAAATCATAGGCATGGGAGGGTATTAAAGTGCAAAATGCTGTGAGAATCAATTCATGGAGCGGTTTCATTCAAAAAAAAGAAAAGGGAGGAGAAAGGAGAAGAGGAGAAATCAATTTGAGCTGAATTAAAAATAATTAAGGAGGAGAAAAGAAAAGAAAAGAAAAAAAAGGATCACTCAAAAAAAAGAAATGAGATAGTCCCTTGTAATTGAGTATGGAATTTATCTAACTTCTAGGCTTGATCGGATAATGAATTAAGACTTGGAAGGCTAAAACTTAGAAAATTAGTGACGGGTACCAACCTTAGTCCTGTTGGGCCTGTTTTAGGGCTTAAACATTCACGTATTCGTTAAGATCAGGATAAGTTTTCAAGAGGTGGAGGAAAGTGCAAGGCTGATGTATTAAGTCTAACGCTTAGGGAGTATTTGACCCTGTTGCCTGACTTTTAATTTGTTGGACTTGGTAACCTAAGCATCCAAAATCCACACACCAGTCTAGTTCAGTGCACTTTACGAAGAAATAATGCCAAAAGTGCTATGTTCTAAAAAGTTATCTTCAAGATCTAACTTAGGAGCCGCTTGAAAACACAAGTTGATTTGGATGAGTTCCCGACGCGAAAAGGTGGAATGAAAAATACTCCCCTCGAAGATGCGTATTAACATATCGTCTCCTCGGTGGTTGTCTCCTAGGATATCTAAATATCCTACCGAGGTCATGGATGCACTTTGTGCTAGTTAAGGTGGCATGGGCGAGATTATCCCTAAATGTCGATTGCCAAGGCCTGAATTTAACTACAGAATGCCATGGATGGCACTATCCTGAAGTGTTGAAAGCCAAGGTTCTGGGGGTTGCTATGGGTAGTGCTATCCCAAAGCATCGAAAGCTAGGAATCCTTCGAGGATTGATGGTGGGGGCAAGGAATCTAATACAGACCAAGTTTAGGGCCAATTCGAGGATAGATTAGTGAAATATAAAAAGGAAAGAGAGAAAACTCTCCAATTGAAAAATCCTTCTCTTTCTCTCTTATCAAAATGCACTGGCAAACTGAACCTGGTCTTGATACAATCTACACACGGGTGCTTTAACCACTGGGGTCAACGAACCTCTAGGCAACTTTTACGGGCCTTAGAAACCTTCGCGGTAGACCTAGGCTAAAGCTAGTCAGGTTTGGATCTTTGCTGGTACTTGAGTACCTCTAGTCTATTATTGGCATTTTATTCTAATTTTTAGAGAGTGGCACAAATTAGGCATCTGAACATCAAAGTATTGTCTAGAGATCTAGTTCTTTCCATGAGGTGAGGTCCCACACACGCACACCCCACTCACGTGCCCTTGCTCGCTCTTACGCCTTGTGG
Source organism: Thalassia testudinum (assembly GCA_037157565.1). NCBI lineage: Eukaryota > Viridiplantae > Streptophyta > Magnoliopsida > Alismatales > Hydrocharitaceae > Thalassia > Thalassia testudinum. Next base: position 20,430,426 of record JAZHRO010000062.1, read on the forward strand.
GTCTAGGCTCCAACCCATTTACCTGGTTACTGTTCACCCAGCTTTTGTTTGAAAGAGAGAAAGAGATTTCTTGAGGGAGGAGGGTTTTGCACTGTGGAGCATTAGGATTTGTGCCTTCCCCCTTGCTCAACACTTAGCCACTACTGAACTTGTGTCTTGTGCTGAACATGAGTTGTGCCTTGTGCTTTTGAAGAATAAGGCGCCTGAGCCTTGTACTAACGTCTGATTGGTTGACATTGTGGAGATATTTACTTGGATTAGTGGTTCTATTTTGATACTATTGGGATATTTGATTCTGATTAAGTGGTTTCAACCACCATTTTTAACTCTTTATTTTTGCACTTTTATCCCTGACATTTTAAATATATCGTTGCTTTATTATTGAATATATTTCTAATTCATTCACTTGCATTATTAGATATTATGATTAGTGAACTAATTTTTTACTTGCTCCCTGCGAATGACCTCGGACTCACGTTTGATTTTTGAGCTTATAAATTTAAATGTCAATTCACTTTTGTTGAGTATACTAAGATGCAAATTTCAAATTCGATGAAAGTGAGCTAACAGTTCAATAGCCACTACTGTTGGATCATAGTGATCTTGCATCTGTGAACACGGCAGGGGATTCGTGAATGCATAAAATAAATCTACGAGATTCTACTCTTGATTTTGGATGTTAGGCACATCTCCTTCTTGATTCTCCATTGATGCAGATGATGGAGAGCTGGGCTCGGATGTGGAAGTGTCTGAAGAGATCTTGATTTGATTGGGCGGGAGCACAAACAATTGGGTCAGAGCTTGACCCCGATGAGAGTGAATTGCTAATGAAGGTCTCAAGTTTGGTCTTAAGGACCTCCTCCCGAACATGCACTAGAGAATCAGATGAGGGACAGAATGTGTATTGGACCCAATCAAGGCACCTAAACAATTTTGGATGACTAAGGAGGTTCGAGGCGAATATTACCTTTGGATCAAAAACTCACCCACCCGAGAACTACTTGGGCATCCAAGAAGGGAGAGTCCCGTAAAGACCCCTATACGGTAGAGTGTCCCCACAGGTTACAGGGTTTCCCCTACCCGACCTTCCTTGTCACTGAGATTCCATGTAGATTGGAATGTGTGAGCTGGACTCCTAGGTCTACCAATTTTAATCCTATTTGTGCCTTGAATTTCACTTGAACTTTATAGTTGATTTGATTTGTGACCTAATTTGGAGGTTGGCTGACCCATAAAGTGGACCAACTTCACCTGATCTGCCCTAAATTGAGGATGAGTCAGGTCAAGAACACAAATCAACTTGAAGTGGTTGTCAAACAGGTTATTAGGTCCCAAATTTTAATGATTCAAGTGTTTGTTAGAAACTTGATTTTAGGGTTCTCTTGATTAGATCAATTCAACCAAGGCTTGGGTAACATAAAATGCAGGAAATATGTTCTCTTTAATTCAGGAAAGTGTGTACTCCTGGAGCCTGTTCAACCACGAGACGCGTAAAAGATTAGTTCTATCGTTGTAATGTGAATCGCGATCAAACAAATAACATTTATAGAGATTTTGATGAGTATCAAGTCGTTCACAAGGAAGCAAAACATGATTTTTATGCAAAAGCATTTAAGAAAAGTCATTGTAAGCAAATATTTATATATGTATATATAGACAACAGATATTCAAAGAATCAGAATTTTATTGCTTTTTGGAAATAGTTTTCAAACTAGAAATTACTATGCTAAGGAGTAGATAGAGAAATAGAGAGAGAGATAGAGAGAGATAGTAGATGACCACACCACTTGTGGGATGCTTGTGCGAAGTGCGGTAGCACTTCAGATCCAGAGTGTCGGGGAGAAAACCAGAGAGTAGTTTCAGAGAGAGAGAAAGGTTGGAGATCTGTCTGGCAGAAGTTGCCCTCAACTAGGGGGCCCTAGGGCTCTTTTTATAGCTTTAATGAGAGGCAAAGTAGGTATTTAAGCCCTCCAACTCATGTAACAACATCAGATTGATCAGATCCATCGATCGGGAGATCAACAGCTTGATCGCGCTTCAAAAGGCCTTCCCAAATGCTTGCTATGCACGAATACGTTCCCTGGCTAACATGTGGCACGCCTGCAGCCGTCGATCTGCCATCTCGTGGTCATCGCGTGTGCTTCATGCTCTTCACATCTGCCTCACTGATGTCACGTGCACCTAAATTCAAAAGTGTGCACTTTGATTTTAGCCATCTGATCTCTTGATCGGACGACTTAAATCGCACGCGCCACCGCTTTTTGGAAATTTGCATGCAACTGCTCATTTACAGTAGTGTCAGATCACGCGTACGCATCGGAGGCCCCTCATCGCACCACGCATTCGCCTCCACGCCGCTCGTCCTTCATCTGATAGTCCAATTGATCCCGAACGCCACCACCTTCCCAATTTGGTGTGCAGCGTGGCTCGATCTCACGTCGCCCATTCGTGAACCAGTGCACTAACCAACGTGCTACAAGCGCGAATGGTTGCATTTCCATTTCCATGTGCCGCTGCCATCAGCCTTTGGATCTTCATCCAATGGTTGAGATGGATCCCCACTGATGACGGCATTGGGTAGGAGTTGAGGTGGCATGCTTGTGGCCGTTGGTTGATGATCCAATGGCCCACAATGCATGAGAAGAGCTCTTCATAGATTGGAGGTGCGGTGAGGGGTGGTTGTGATGATGCCACGTGGCACCATCGTGGCCGTCCATCTTCCATGCTTTGTTGACGATGTTGTAGACCTCTGATTGAGATAATTTTTGAGCCGTTGGACTACATTTGTTGATCTGATCCATCCGTGTGGTTGGATTTGGCATTTGAGGTCTGGATTTCTATCCTCTTGCTCCTCATCTTCTTATCTTCTATGGGTTGTACATGATGCTGCAGATGTCTAATCAAAACGATTTTGGAAGCGTTGGACTCCCATCGTCAACCTGATCAAATCCATACGATCTGATCTATCATTTGCGTCCCTGAATCATTTGCAATCAATATCATCTCTCTTTTATAGCATAAAATGGCAGTGTTATTTATAAGGCTACCAAACTAACTACTCTACAATTTATGATGCTTATGCATGCATTGTTCCTAAGTTATGCTAGAATCTAGCTTAATTCCAGTAGATTAAGTCGTATGCCTTAATCTTACTAGTCCCTAGAAAATGTAAGACTAAATGCAAAGTGGTCATAAATGACTGATTTCTATCAAGAGTTCGACTAGAGATTTATTTCTTTTGCTTTCATCCAAAACTTTAGAAATCTAGACATTCGTGAAAGTGTATCTTTATAGCTTATGCAACGAATCTAAGTGAAAAGTCAATCCACATCTTAAGCTCGTACTTGACACTTAGTAAAATTCTACTGGGATAGGTAGACTTCTTCCCATGGGGTGATAAAATAAACTATAAATTTAGCCTCAGCTTTTTGGCTTAGGTAGAAGATATTTTGAGTCAAGTGGATTTGTATTTGGTGGCTCACACTCATCTAGTGCTATACATAGACAAGTATTATGGAACCTAGATTTCTGGACCATTAAATAATCAACTCAAAGAGAGGCGGAGAAACTATGCTGTCTTTAGTTCCTTTAGACCTATTCTCTCTCTTTCTTTTTTTCTTTCTTTTTTTTTTCTTCTCTTCTCTTTTCTTTTTTTTTCTTTCTTTTTTCTTTTTGAGCTCACAATCTCACCAGATTTGTTAGTATATTTGGTGGCCTCTCATGGCATTAATACTTTGATTAACTTCTGATTACCCTATGACTAAGTCAGAATTCCTCAACCCGTATTCAGGCTGTCAGAAATATAGAAAAGTAGGTCAAGGCTGTATTTGGTGGACTGTGAAGGAAATGGGTGTTGTTGCCTCAATGTGCTTGACATGAAAAAGACACAATGCAATTAACATCTTTTCTACTTTTTTTTATATATATTTTTTTATTTTTCCCTCTCTCTTTTTCTTATATAATTGTATCTACCAACTCAACGAAATGCAGCACCCATGCACATTTTTATTTGTGAGGCATTATTCAGGATTGAGGGTGCTCAAGAGGATATCGGGTGTCTTATTTAATAGAAATGCCTACTCTCGGCACTGGGAAAAGAATGGTTGGGATAGCATATTTCTGACATTGATATTAATACCCTCCTTCAGCAGAGGATTCTGTAAAGGATGGTCGTAACCATCCACCTTAGTCGTAGTTTTATTAGAACCTACTCTCTATGTATTTGCCTTATTTGGTGGCTCCCTAAAAATTCGTACAAAGAATTTGTCGCAAGAACTGAGAGCGAAAACTATACTTAACTCTGAGTATCATTATAATTACCTAGAAACTAAGATTCCTTATATTAGCCTTAGAGCACCAGTAGACTCTCTACTCTCACCTCACATTTGTTTGGTGGATCTACTAGAAGATTGTTTGCCTAACTCCCTAATTACTGTCCAAGGGCTCAAGAGAAAAAATAATGCATCTTGTCGACAAACTAAAGATGTTTATCGATTTTCTTAGAGGATCCATTGCAAATTCTACGTGTAAGTGTGAAATTATATTGGATTCTAACTCAGGAATCAACTTAAGAATAAATCTCCAATAAAACCTTCTTGATAAAAATTCTTTATGCATGAATGCAATTTTTTTTTCTAACATAAAAATAAGACATGCAATGTCCACCCCCCCATGCCTATTCATTACAATGTCCTCATTGAAATGTATGCAGGTCAATAAAAAAGTAACAAGCAAGAGGAGGGGATATCACCTGATTGAGCTTGTTAATCCTGGTTAGCTTGGATAGAGAAAATGCAAAACTACCTGTAAAGAATACCGGGTTGCCTCCTAGCCAGCGCTAAATTTTACTTCATTTGCTGGACCTAAACCCAAAAATTAATGATCAAATTAATTGGTTGAGTTAGGATTAAAATGAAGATATGATCATGCGGCCCAAGAATCAATGATCCACAAATGCAGATCAGTTGATGGTGAATACCAAGCCCAAACTGTCAGAAAAATAAAATAAACAGGCATGGAATTATTTGTACCAGGTGCTACACAAGAGAGAAAAATAAGTGCAGGTGCCAGAGTGGAAAGTAGGTAGTGGCAACCTTAAGAAGTGATCATGAGTAAGGTAGATGAGGTGGGTAAATAGCAATCAGTGGGGAATAAATCATACAAGTCCTGAAAGTCATGGGAAATGAAAGGAGGAACCCAAGTGGTGTAGTCTAAAATGGTATAAGAAAACACTTTCTAAGTTAAGTTAGGTGTAGATGGATGTAGAATAGGTGAGTCAAAGAAGATCCAGTGGTCCAACTCAATAGTTCTAGATTTACCCAAATCATGTTGGATATTCGAATCAGAATCCTCATTCTCATCCCTTGGGTGATCAAAAATCTCATTTGAGTCGCCCAAATCTTGTTTTAATTCATGATGCAAATTCTCAAATGTAATGGACAGAAATTCATTATTCCTTAGAATCACTGCCCCAGGGGGAGTAATATCAAAATCTAGATTAATCAAAACCTTAAATTATTTTAGTTCTGTGGACTCTAAATTTGATCCCAATTGTCTTTCTCGAACTACATCTTCTGAGGGCATGTCTACCTGTTTCTCATCAATCAAATCAAACTCCTCAAAATTCCATGATTCAACTACATTCTTTGCTTCCTCAGATAAATCATCATAAGTCATCCCTAATAATTCTGCAATTTCTTGAATGTCTTTTTCATAAGAGGATTGTTTGTCTTGTTCTTTCACATGTTGTTAGGGGTAAGAATTAGAGATAGAACATGCAGAATTAGGCATCCCCACATCAGTATTGTAATCAGAATCCTAGATAAGTGCGAGAGATGGCTAAGAATCAGATAGTGTGGAAATGGGAATGGATTCAACTTATAAGGGAGTTGAGTTAGAAAAATCATTTGGGTCGACCCCAGGTATGGAGCCTGAATCTTCCAAGCACATATGATTAGAAAAATTATCCATCAAAATTAGATTAGTATCATCCAAAATTGTTTGGTAGGGGCCAATCTCTCTGCTTCCATGTAATGTTTCTTCCATTTGTTCTTGATCTTGATCTTGTTCATCCTTCCTTAGTTCAAGTTCTCCCACAATTTTTGTAATATCAGACTCAGAATCATCCTCAATGTCCAACTATGCATCCTTAAACATAAAGGACTCATACTCCAACCCACCATGATTGGTTCCTCAAAATAGAATGATTGCAATTCAAGGCCTAAATCAAGATATAATTCCTCAAGTGAGTCTTCCCCCTCAAAGTCAGTTTTTGGGATATCAAAATTATTTATTAGTTGAACTGTAGGCCTATGTAGGATTTGTTCTGCATAATCACAAGGCTGGTGGGTGGGCTCGATGTATGTAGAGGTTGGGATTGGAAACGATGTCATACTTAAGGTTGGATCTTCAACCTTAAGTGGCTTACCACCAACTTGTGGCATACTCTCACCTGGTTTATCACCTTGTGCTTTCCGGATTCTATTAAGCTATTTTGTCAAGTTATTTGTATTTCTTTTATTAGCTTCTCTCATCTCCTAGACTACTTGGAGTAATTGGGTAATCTTAGGATCAACACCATGATCAGGGGTTTGAGTGGGCTGAAGATAATAATTTCTAGTATTTCTTTCCTCAGTCAAATCAGAATATCTATCATTTGAATATCTAGGTTAAGAATCATATCCTTGGTTGGGTGGTGTAGGGTTATCCCAATTAGCAGGTGAAGTACGTCAGGTGGAATTAGGATGATTTGCAAAGTGATTTTGAGGATAGGATTGATATCCTAGGTATTTGGACTTCGAGGCATATCCCTAACCAGGGGAGAGATGAGTCTGGCTGAATTGGTCAAGATAGTTGGTCATGCCATTCAGGTGCTGGTCCTGTATGGAGAGTGTCTCTTGAGATTGTAGACATCCTTGATATTCAGAAATTTGTGGACTTCTGTAAGGATGAGGTAGGCCTGGATATACCCAGGGAATATGAGGTGTAAGCAAAGGAATCAAGTCGTAGGTGTTGAGGAGAGTTCTCCCTTCCTAAAGAACATGGAGTAAGGGAAGGGTTGGGATAAGGAGAAAAAGAGGAATAGTGGGGATCAAAAGAGTATGGTCCAAGTTCTCATCCTTAATCAGTTCTTCCTCATGGTGATTATCCATGGGAAAGGAATTAGATTCACAAAAATTGGGTCTTCTCCTTAGATTACTCTCTAAAGGTGGTACGAAATTAGGGTTCAGAGACCTTCTACCTTGCATACACTAGAAGAATGTTCGTAGATGAGAGGGAGAAGACAGATGAGGGAATACCTGACCCTTTCAATGCAAGCAATCAAGCTATTCCTTAGAGTGTAAACCCTAAATAGACCTAATCATGGTTCCCCAAAACATGACTAGATTAGATCAACCCTTGAATTACTTGACTGGCCAGAAGGGTGGGAGCCCTAGGACACCCCACACTGTGGGACACCACTAAGGGTTAACGTGATTACTGCACCAACCTTTCTTGTCACCAATCGGCCCAAGTAGACAAGGCCTTGACCTTAGCCTAATCTAATTTGAAGTCCCTAAGAATATTAGTCCTGCCTAGGTTACGTCTACTTAGTTTAGGCTTAGGCTTGATGTGCTTTTGAAATATGATGGGCGTTAAGGGGGTATTTCCCTTACGATTGATTTTCAAAGTGTGAAGTGCACAAGCAAGGGGTTCACAAGCAATTTTTATGATGAAGTAGATTTTAAGGTTCAAGTGCTCGTATTAATTAGTCAGTTTTAGGGTTCACTTGAGTAAATATCTTCAATCAAGGGTTCTGATGAGGCACACAAGAGTTTTGCAAATCCCAATTGTTTGATAAATTTCCTTTAAGTATGGAAATGCAAGTGTGCTCTACCCTTAATGTGAAACCCTAAGCGCAGATAGTGCTAGATGGTCCTTTTAAGTTAAAAAATCATAGAAGTGCTGCAACCCAAACAATGCAATCAATTGGTATTATTGCACCACTAACTAGGCACGCAAAAAATATTTTTTTCAAGATTTTCATTGCATGTTTTCTATTTTTTTCAGATTTAAAGTGTACTAGGGGTTCTGGATTCTATTTTGACCTCCAGTTAATGATTGAGTAATCCCTATAATCAAACATGCAGAAAATATTTCTTTTCAGATTTTTGCTAAATTCTTTATTTTCGCAGGAATTCAGTGCCACAAAATTCAAGTCAATTAGAGTTATATAAACATTCTTAAGATATTTTGAACTCCAAAAAATTAGGAACAATAACCAATTTGATTTTAGTTCAGTTCATGAATTGTTAAAATTTTTATATAACTCATATTTACATGAAATTTGGATATGTTGTTCCTGAGTTCAAAACCCACAGTAAAAATTTTAGAATTTTTGGATGTGTGAATTTTCAGCAATTGAATTTTTAATATGAGAGTTTGTTTTAGCCTGAAAATCACTAACAAGAGAGTTTTTTTTCTTCGAAAGCAACCAAATGCTAACTAATCCTAAAGTTCAATCAAAATACCTAACTTTTTGGATTTTTTTCTTTTCGAAATCTAAACTAATCTAAGCTACGAGTACTTAGCTAAGATTAAGGACCTTTTTTTTTATTGTTGCGTGTGTCCTTTTACAATTTTGTGATCCTACGCAACCAAAAATATCAAGTTAGATTCTCAAATAAGCATTTTACTGGAAAAGCTTCAAAAAATTTCTGTTGCCTCCCTGGCAATGGTGCCAACTTGTTCGACCATGAGACACATAAAAGATTAGTTCTACCATTGTAGTGCAAATTGCGATCAAACAAATAACATTTATAGAGATTTTGGTGAGTACCAAGTCATTCGCAAGGAGGTAAAACATAATTTTTATGCAAAAGCTTTTCAAAAAAGTCATTCTAAGCAAATATTTATATATGTATATATAGACATCAGATATCCAAAGAATCAGAATTTTATTGTTATTTGGAAATAGTTTCAAACTATATATCACTATGCTAAAAAATAGATAGAGAAATAGAGAGAGGGAGATAGAGAGATAGAGAGAAATAGCAGATGACGACATCGCTTGTGGGATGCTTGTGCAAAGTGCCACAGCACTTCAAATCTAGAGCACCAGGAAGAAGACCGGAGAGTAGTTTTAGAGAGAGAGAGAGAGGCTGGAGATCTGTCTGTTGGAAGTTGCCCTCAACTGGGGGGCCCTAAGTCTCTTTTTATAGCTTTAATGAAGGGCAAAGTAGGTATTTAGGCCCTCCAACTCAAGCAACAACCTTAGATTGATCAGATTCGTCGATCGGGAGATCGATAGCTTTGATCATGCTACAAAAGGCCTTCTCAAACACTTCCTATGTGCGAATGCATTCTCTGGCTACCATGTGGCACGCGCATGGTTGTCAATCTACCATTGCACAATTGTCGTGCACGCTTCGCACTCTTCGTGCCTGCCTTGAAGATTTCATGCGCGCCCAAATTCAAAATGCATGCTCTTTGATTTCAGCCATCCGATCTTGAGATCGGATTGCTTAAATTGCATGCGCAACCACTTTTAGGAAATTCGCGTGCAACCACACGTTTGCAGCGGCGTCAAATCACATGTACGCATTGGAGGCCCCTCGTCATGCCACGCACTCACCTCTACTTCGCTCATCCTTCATCTGACAATCCAATTGAGCACGAATGCCACCTCCTTCATAATTTGGTGCATAATGCGGCTCGATCCCACGTCGCCCATTCGTGAACCAGTGTGCTAACCAATGCACTACAAGAGTGAATGATTGCAATTCCATTTTCATGTGCAGTTGAGATTAGCCATTGGATCTTCATCCAATGGCTGAGATAGGTCCCCACAGATGAGGGCACGGGGTAGGCGTTGACGTGGCATACTTATGGCCATTGGATGATGATCCAATAGCCCACAATGCATGAGAAGAGCTCTTCAGAGATGTTGGCGTAGCAAGGGGAAGTTGTGATGGCACCACATGGCACCATCGTGGCTGTCCATCTTCCTTGCTTTGTAGATGGTGTTGTAGGCCTCCGATCGAGATGATTTTTTCATCATTAGACTACAATCATTGATCCGGATCCATCCATGTGGTTGGAATTGGCATCTAAGGTTCAGATTTCTGCCCTCTTTCTCCTTGGCTTCTGATCTTCTATGGGTTGTACGTGATGTTATGGATGTCTAATCAAAATGATTATGGAAGTGTTGGACTCCCATCGTCGTCCTGATCAGATCCGTAAGGTCTAATCTATCATTTGCGGCCCCAAATCATTTGCAATCAATATCATCTCTCTTTTAGAGCATAAAATGGCAGCATTATTTATAAGGCTACCAAACTAACTACTATGCAAATTATGATGCTTATGCATGCATTGTTCCTAAGTTATGCTAGAATCTAACTTAATTAAGGTAGATTAGGTCATATGATTGCTGTGAAATCAGTGCCCTAATGTGGAAACCTTAGATTGGCTTTATTTCCAAGTCCAATTTCTTTCCAAAAGTTAGTAACTTAGGCTCAATCAAGAAGGTGAATAACACAATGCACCTTATATCCCTAATAGGTGCAAGTATTTTGTGAGGGATCTCAAATCAAATCAAATCTGTTGAATGTCGGGTTGCTACGCTAATGTGTTTGGTTTTGAAAACTTGTCATCGTAGTATGAAAGCGAAGAACTCGTGATCAACAAATAAAATTTATACCAGAATGGAAATCCCAGGCCGAACACAGGGAGGCGGACATTTGATTTAAAAACATGCATTTGTTTTATTTTTCAAGAAGTAATTCAATTGATTAGAACTATCTAACTATTTACAATAAATCAAAGAGAGAGAGAGAATAAGAGAGAGAGAGAATATTTCAAACAAAAACCAAAATGAGATGTAGAATAAACATGGAATTTCATCATCAGAACGATTGTTCATTACACTAGAAAGAGGGGAAATGATTACACTAGAAAGCAGTAAATCTACTCTAGAAAGCATTAAAAGAATGGAGAGAGAAATATCCTCCTCGACGGTCACTTGGAGGACGAGCTGGACGGGACAATGCCTGGACAAGGAGGATGAAGCAGGACGAAGGAGGATGAAGCGAGAAGAACTGGAACGGGGCAGCACATTGTCGTTGTCGTGGGATCCGCTTTCGAAGGGGGAAGAAAAATTGACTTTATCTCAAGAAAAGCATCTCGGGTGTGGGACAAGCTTCTCTTAAGCTTTGGAGAGGGAGAGAAGAGAAGGAAGGGATGAAAATTTCGTGTGGAGGGGGTCTCCTTTTATAGTTGCAAGGAGTGGGGGCATTTTGGTCATTCAAATTTTAAAAACATTAATTGAGGACCTTTAGTGACAGATAAAACCGTCGCTAAAGGTCCGAACATGGGCATAGTGGGCGGTGCGCACATGCCTTTTCGCCTGTCGCATGCTCAACGCATGCACACGTCCAGCCGATCTCAGCCATCCGATCATGAGATCGGACGACTTAGATCACGCCTCCGCTTGCCTCCTCTGCGCGCCCCATCGCATGTGATGCTGCGCCTTCGCCGCGTGTTTAATAGAGTGTGAGTGCTATCAAGTGCGCACAGCCATTTGATGACGATCCGACTCTCCTCGCACCCGCTTGCCCTCTCCCTGCGAATCGAACGCACATCTGAAGGCGGCCGAGCGCTTTATCCACTACGCTGCGTGTGTGGATGGGCGGGCAGCCAAACTTTTGAACATGCGTTCAGGACCGTTGGATCAAGATCCAACGGCCCAGATCGCGAGTTGGATTCTCTTTGGAGAGGCAGCGGCAGTCTTGAGGGCTGGTTGGACGGCTGAGATGGCGCCACGTGGCGCCATCTTGGTCGTCCATCTTCTGGATGATGTAGATGGTGCCACGGGTATCGGATTGAGTTGATTTTCACACCGTTAGGTTGCGATCGTCAATCCAAATCCATCCATGCGGTCAGATTTATCGTTTGAAGTGTGGATTCACACCATCTTGGCCTTTGATCTTCTAGGGTTCCCCGATCACTATCTGATGCTAAACATGTCTGATTAGGGCGATCTTGGAGTCGTTGAACTCCAATCATCGTCTTGATAACATCTGTATGGTTGGATCTTTGATTTGAGGCCCCGATAAAAAGTTTGCCCCGTCCATGAACATAAAAGGAGACAATTAACCTCCATTTTATTCAAACTACTCTAAATGCAAGATGATGCATGTTATGCAATATTTATAGTATACAATGCAATCCTATGCTTAAGAACATGCATAAATAGACATCTTAAGTAGTGTAAACGTGCTTACATCATACCCCCATGCCTATCTTTCACTAGTCCTTAGCAAAAACTATATGCTATTTATAGAAGAATCAGGTTGGATTATTTGGGCATGAGTTATTTTCAATCATTAAGAAAATTTCTACCTAGTATCTAAACTTTCAAAGACACAACAGTGCTCGAGGATCTGAACTTTCAAGCCCTCACCTTATTCAAAGAAAATTTTCTTTTTCTCTTTATTCCTTTTTGGATTTTGAAGTTTTAGGGTTTAAGAGTGGCTTTCTATGGCCATTCAACTCACCCAAGATTTGATGAGAACCCTAAGTTCTAAGCATCTTATTGTGAATGTGATAGACTTGTTGACCGGCAGTTAAAACGGACTTCGAATTTCTACGCCTCTAGGTGACCTAAAAAAAATTCTGTCTAAAGGTGTATCTTTACAACCAGTAGCTTTCTCCCTACTTTTATTTTTTTACGAGGTCAACACAAGGGTGAATCCAGTATATATCTCCCCGATTTATTCTACTTCTCTGCTTCTTCCTAAGTGTTTTGGGAATTTTCAATGCATTTATTGAGCTGGGTTCTGGACAACTGGTCGATGAGCTGTTACCACCGACAACTTGCCAGCCATACTCGTGTGGCGAAGTGTGGTTTATTCTTTTTTATTTTCTCCTTTTCTTTTTGACTTTTTTTTTTTTAAGTAGGTGGCTTCCCTCATCTAAGATTTACCTAAAAGTAGCAAAAAGAGAAAGGTCCAGTGATTGGGCTCTAAACAACCTACCTATGGGCTGTTACCCATGATAACTTGCCAGCTATATCACCCTAGAAGGTTCATTAGCTACCCAATTTTCGTTAAAATCGCCAAACAATGAGTCAGTGACAAGATAGTGTGTAGATGCTTAAGACTCAAAATTCCGTCAAATCAGAGAGTGGGTTGATAAGTCATGTACTTATCACCTAAACTTATTTACTCCAATTAAAATAGAATTTAGGTTGGCGAGGACTCGAAAAACAAATTCACATTTTAGTGGATACACGAGCTGATTAAGTTCAAAGACCTGAAGGGTCTTTGTGTTCAAATCATAATGTAGTATTTCCTAAGATTGAAAATTTTCTTAAACCCAACTTCTCTTTCCTAATTGCATAATTTTTTTTTAATAAAAGAAAATAAAAGAAATCTACGAAGCTGATGAATAAATTCAGAGATGAATATCCACCCCCCCATGCCTATCTCATGCAATGTCCTCATTGTATTAAACAGACATAAAATAGAGTGGAATAGCATAGAAAGCACATGAATTGCGTGAATGTCAGGTCCGCTCTGAGATTGAAACTAAAGAAAACTTTATACATGCTGAATTTAGTGCCTTCAGCTAGGCACACTATACAAAGAAGAGAAATAAAGAATTCATAGGTGCAAGTCAGAATCAGAATAAACATAAGAAACTTCTGACTTGTCAGCAAATGTCCACAGATGTGGACCAGTTTGTGGTGCAGACCCATACCCCATAATCGAGAATATTTTAAGTTCTGGATAAAAATTACCCAAAATCTAAAATCAGTATGCAAGCGAGATTGGGCCTGCGATTTATGAGGATGCAACCCAAGAACAAAAAGTCAGGTTACAGAGAATTCAAACTCAAAAGGATAATCATTGAATGTATGCTTAGGTTGGACATCCTTAGAACAGATGTCATAAGGGTCCTGGTTTGATGGTTTCAGCTTAATAGGCACCCTTTGACTCAGTCTTGTACTTCCACCAGAACTTACTTCCCAAATCAAAATTTCCTGGCTCCTATCCTCCTCATTCAGCACGTCAATTTCCAGGACCTCTTGCATATAAATCACCCCATCTAAAATCTCCAAGTCTAAATGATGTGGCTGAATCAAAATTGACTTGGGTCTAATTATCTCAGAAATAGAATCATCGATAAGCTCAACGGGGTGTAATTGACAATCAGGGCATTGAATTGAATCCTCCAGAAAATGCAATTCTGGATCCGTAATGTGAGCCCTAATAAGATCAGTTTCCTCAATTATTCGGCTATCAAGTGTCTATCAGATTCCTCAGGCCCAATCGTCTCACAGAAATCATATTCTGTAAACTCTCGTAAGATTTCGCAACGTGAATCTTCACCATCACAATCAAAGAAATCAAGATCTGTATTAATGTATGTCTCAAAATCATCCATCACTTTCTGATCCATGGAGACATACATTTCCTCGTACCCTGGCTTAGGGATCTCAGGTGAAGAAATCAGATCATACTTAATTGGTTGCTCTAATTGAATCTGGTCAACCTCATAACACGTGTTCCCCCCAACAGGTGCCTGAGCGGGTTTTGTCATTGGCTCTCCCGAAGGGAGTTCATCCTGGGAATCATGCCATGACTGAACTAAAGCAACCACAAATCTCATCCTCAATTTCACTAACTTCCCAAGTAGAAACTCACCTGGGTTCTTATCCGTAACATCTTGGAGACAATCCAACAAATACTTATTCAAATCATCAATCATTTCAATTAGGGGCTCCAATCTCTCAATGCAAGGTATTGGCTGAACTTCTAAAGATTGTATGATATTCCTCAAGTTAGCTAGAACCTTCTCTTGAACCTGGTTACCCTGAACCAAATGAGTTGGTTCAGGGTTAGGCGGGTTTGGGATCAATGCAGGGGAATTAACGAATTGAGATTCGTTATACCCTTCCTAATAATAGGTCATTTCGGATTGTTCAAAAGGTGATGATGACCTAAAGGCAGTGTAATCAGAGGATGGGTAAGGATCAGTGTATCCTTTTTGATTGTAGATTGTATTAGGTTGTTCATAAAAGGATGACGATCTATAATCGATGTGGCTTTGAGAAGGATAAAAATCACAATCATAGTGTTTAGGGTTAGACCCTAAACATGGAGGTTCGAAACTGTATCCCCAATCCGAGTTATCCCAACTAACTGATGGTTGATTACAGTACGAGTCAGGATATTCGTCATGTTGAGGATAATTCAAAATAGGAGGGAAAGAGCGGGAATGTGTGTAATATGTGGAAGGATTCATGAGAGACAGGAAGAAGAAAGGTGCCCTGCAATACAAACAATCAAACCTGTCCTTAAGTGGGCTAGCCTAAAGACCTACAGACTCCCAAAACCCGTCTTGAGATAAAGGAACGATTTGATCTACTTCTGTCTGTTCAATTCAACCATTTAGAAGGAGGGACTGGGGAGAAGGTTCTTCCTTTGGCTTGTGCCTCCGGTTTCTAGTGTACCCTCCAATCATGATCATTTGATTCTGCTCCCCTAGTTAGACATCAGATTGAATAGTAGAAACAGACTAATCGAAAATAATCTCATTCTAGGCTCTGAAGAGCGAGTTGAATCCATAAGGCCAACGTCTACTCTATTTTACTTAGGGTTAGGTTTGAATGTGCTTTGGAATGTGATGGGCCCTTTATATGGGTTGTGCCCTTAATGATCGATTGCTTTGTGTGTGCGTGCACAACCAGTGGTTTTCAAGCAAGATTATTTTTGATGCGGTGAATTTTAGAGTTCAAATCTTGCTTAGTAGCTTTTAGGATTCAACTTTAGGTGTTTTCAAACAAGTTTTGTTGGCACACCAGGTTTTGAAAGCACAGGTGAAGATGTTTTCCTTTGAAGCTTAAAAAGAATGTGGAGTGCTTGGTAAA
The DNA here is from genome assembly GCA_037157565.1 of Thalassia testudinum. Classification (NCBI taxonomy): domain Eukaryota; kingdom Viridiplantae; phylum Streptophyta; class Magnoliopsida; order Alismatales; family Hydrocharitaceae; genus Thalassia; species Thalassia testudinum. The sequence continues at coordinate 20,446,339 of JAZHRO010000062.1, forward strand.
TCCCTAATAGATGAGCCTAAGTGGAAGCTACTTGATGAGTTGATTTTAATTGAAGTGGTGTGGCCCAATCAACTCAAATAATTGGCCTGTTGCGCCACTTAATTAGGCACACAAGTGATTACCTAATCTGATTTCTACTCAATTATGTGTTTGAATGTGTGTACCAGCTCCAAAGGTTGGTTTACTGGTTGAGTTTGAAAATCAGATGAGGTTGTGTACCTCTGTGAGATTTTTTTTATTTTCTTTTTTTTAATGTGGAGGTTGCGGTGGGTGTGGGTGTCAAACAACAAAACAATCTAATCTTAGAGTTTATAAGAACACCTAGGTTGATTGATGTTTGTGTTATTACATGGTGGAATGAAATCTAATGCGTAGGAGGTAGGGGATAACTTATAGAACCTTCCACAACACTTTACTCCAGTCTACCGCTTTTGCTCGTCTCAAAAGAGTACCTGCAATCACAATAAAAAAGGAGAGAAGTGAGGTAAATGATTTGTAAGTTAGAAAATGCGAAGAAAAAATCAAAGATCGTTGCCTCCCCGACAACGGCGCCAAAATGTTGAACGTCGAGTTGCTACGCTAACGTGTTTGGTTTTGAAAACCTGTCGTCGTAGTATGAAAGCAAAGAACTCGTGTTCAACAAATAAAATTTATATCGGAATGGAAATCTCGGGTCGAACACAGGGAGGCGGAGGTATGATTTAAAAACATGCGTTTGTTTTATTTGTCACGAAGTAATTCAATTGATTAGAACTATCTAACTATTTACAATAAATCAAAGAGAGAGAGAGAGAGAATAAGAGAGAGAATATTACAAACAAAAACCAAAACGAGATGTAGAATAGACATGGAATTTCATCATCAGAATGATTGTTCATTACACTAGAAAGCGGGAAAATGATTACACTAGAAAGCAGTAAATCTACTCTAGAAAGTAGTAAATCTTCTCTAGAAAGCATTAAAAGAATGGAGAGAGAAATATCCTCCTTGACAGTCTCTTGGGGGACGAGCCGGATGGGACGATGCTTGGACGAAGGAGGATGAAGCGGGAAGAACGGGAAAGGGGCAGCATGTCGTCGTCGTTGCGGGATCTGCTTCCGAAAGGGGGATGAAAAATTGACTTTATCTCACGAGAAGCATCCCGGGTGTGGGATAAGCTTCTCTTGAGCTTTGGAGAGGGAGAGAAGAGAAGGAAGGGATGAGAATTTTTTGTGGAGGGGGTCTCCTTTTATAGTTGCAAGGAGTGGGGGCATTTTGGTCATTCTAATATTAAAAATATTAATTCAGGATCTTTAGTGATGGATAAAACCGTCGCTAAAGGTTCGAATGTGGGCACAGTGGGCGACGCATGCACGCCTCTTCGCCTGTCGTGCACTCAAGCACGTGCACGTCCAGCCGATCTCAGCCATTCGATCGTGAGATCGAACGGCTTAGATTGCGCCTCCACTCACCTCCTCTACGTGCCCCATCGCGTGTGATGCCGCGTCTTCGCCGAGCGTTAAATAGCGCGTGAGCGCTATCAACCGCACACAGCCATTCGATGAAGATTCAACGCTCCTCGCGCCCACTCACCCGTGCCCTCTCTCCTACGCCCTGCAAATGGAACGAGAGTCTGAAGGCGGCCAAGTGCCTTATCCACTACGTTGCGCGCGTGGATGGGCAGGCAGCCAAACTTTTGAACACACATTCAGGACGGTTGGATCAAGATCCAATGGCCTAGATCGTGCGTTGGATTCTCTTTGGAGAGGCAGCGGCGGTCTTGAGGGTCGGTTGGACGATTGAGATGGTGCCACGTGGCACCATCTTGGCCGTCCATCTTCTGGACGATGTAGATGGTGCCACGGGTGTTGGATTGAGTTGATTTTTGCTCCATTAGGTTGCGATCGTCGATATGAATCCATCCGTGCAGTCGGATTTGTCGTTTGAGTGTGGATTCAGACCATCTTGGCCCTTGATCTTCTAGGGTTCCCCAATCACTATCTGATGCTACAAATGTCTGATTAGGGCGATCTTGGAGTCATTGAACTCCAATCATCGCCTTGATCACATCTATATGGTTGGATCTTTGATCAGAGACCCCAATAAAAAGTTTTCCTTATCCATGAACATAAAAGGAGACAATTAACCTTCATTTTATTCAAATTACTCTAAATGCAAGATGATGCATGTTATGCAATATTTATAGTATGCAATGCAATCCTATGCTTAAGAACATGCATAAATGGACATCTTAAGTAGTGTAAACGTGTTTACATCAAAATCAAATCAGGTAACTAAAATGGTGATTACTGTGAAATAAAGTGAGTTGGTCCTAATTGATTTTCTTTTCAATCTTGCAAGAGGTCAGGGGCTTAAAGAAGGGAATGAGATAAACTGCCCCTGGTGTGGTTGCTCGTGCAGTCAATCTTCAGATTCACTTGCAACAACACAGCAAATCAAATAAAGTAAGTCAGAATCAAATCAAAAATTATGATTAGTGAATGAAATGCACGTTGCTCCCAGCAATGATGCCAAAATGTTGTATTGAAAATCATCGTATTTAGGAAAATATTGCGACGTAGTATAGCGACGAAAATCAATGTGACATTTAAATTTATAATGCTCGACAAATTGTGAGTTCTGAGATCATTCACAGGGAGCAAATGTAACAAATCAAACACCAATCACAATATTTAGGAATAATAATGCAAGTGAATCAAATAATCAAAATGATATTCAATATAGAGCAAGAATATATCTTAAATGTTATGGACAAAAATATAAAAAGAGAGGATGAAAAATGGTGGTTGAAACCACCAATTAAACCCTAGAATTAATCACTTATCCCAATCAAATTTTTCAACAGTATTTCTCAACCACTAATCCACATTAGAGCCAAATATCATAATATTTCCATAGTGCTCAGAGCCAAGCCAAAGTCAGATGTCAGATATGAGGATCAGAAGCCTTAAATGGCCAATGCAGTAGCTCAATGGAGAACCCTCTTGAAATGGCTAAGTGTTGAGTGAGAGCATAAATCTCGAGGAGCAAAACCTCTCCCCTCCCTCCTCAGATTTCTTTTCTTCCTTCTCTCTCACAGATCTAGTTATAGGGTGTATGGGTAAATAGAAATTGGGTAATTGGGTAAGAGGATCTAGGACCGCATGCATGTGATCGCGGACTTGGATGCATAAACACGTACGTAAGGAACCTCACCCTGTGCTCACTGAGGCGATGGGGTAACGACAGCAAAACCTTATGAGCCAAAATCTGGTTTGTGTCCCTAGGATGTGGGACTAAAGGTGAGAAGCTTTCTTCTCCCAATTGTTGCTATTCATCTCTGCTTTCGCTTAATTGAAGTCCTCAAAAGCTTCGCAAACTTAATCCATAGCTGCTAGTGGTTGAAGCAAGGCCAGACGTGGATGGGGTACGACGGACGAAGGTGGAGATCTGATCATGACAATGAAGCTCCGGAGAAACCTGAAATCCACGAACACGACCTCGCAACCCAATTAAATTTTCTCAAAAGCTTCGTCGGATGACGGCGAGTGTAGTGGCGATCGTGATTTGGTGTATGCGTGTGTGTGGCAACTGCCTGGCGTTGGAGAGGATGACGAAGGTGCAAGGTGTTCGGTAGGTCAAAATAGTAGCCAAGGCCCTCAATTTCTTGAGGGATTCTAGAATAGGGGGTGAGGTAGAGCTTTTGGACTTGGTGGCGAGTGGTTTGGTGGTCTATGGTGCTGGTGCAAGCTCATCGGAGGTCATGCCAGCTGCGGGGAAGATTGAGGAGGAGGATGTGGTACGGTAATTGGACCTAGAATCTAAGGCAATAGAGGTGACCTAGAGAGGGATAGGAAGTGTTTAGAAGGGCTTAGGAGGTAAGAGAGAGGAGGAGGCATCCGACGTTGACCAGTTGAACATGAGGAAGACGATGAGGTACGGCGAGACGACGGCGAGGAAGGAGAGGTCAGGGACAGCCGAACTTTGGCTAGCCACGGTCGCAAAGAGAAGAGGAAGGAGATGGCATGTCCTATTGGTGGAGAACACGCATGGAATAAGGAGGCTGGAGGGCTCGCCAGAGCCGAAGAAGAAGATGGCTGGAGGAGGAGATAGGGGTTTCTCAACTTGTTCTTGGCTGGTTTGAACCTTAAGACTTCGAGGGGTTTATATAGAGCTAAAATACAAGCTTTAAATGAAGGAAAAAGATTGATTGGGCCGCAATTTCAAAGGAAAAAGTTCCCCAAAATTCTCAAGCTCGCTTGAGCTCCGCGATCAATTTCAATCTCTTAAATGGGGTTGGTTGGATTCCATATCATTTGATCAACAATCCCTGTAATTTTGGAGGGATTTGGAGCAAATTTAAGAGAGATTCTCTCTTGAGTCTCGGCTGTAGGTTTGTTCATATGCCTCTGGAGGTAGGGACCTAGATACAAAAATGATGGCAAAGTTAGGAGCCTGAACGTAATAAATTTGGAACCTAGGGGTCTACATATGAGAAATAAAGTTTCTAAGAACTAAAGTGCAAATTATGTCAAGATGGACTCTAATTGGGTCCAAATTTTGGTTTTAACCTAATTTGGACGTAAGGAATGTAATGGTGAACTTGGATTTGAATTTTGACCCCATTTGACTAGGTAAATTGCACATAAGCCCAAATAAGAGCAAATTCCTATTTAAGACTCTATTATTGGTCAAAATGGATTCAGATGGTCAAACCAAAAGTATCAAACCTTTTAGAATATTTTTCAATGAAGTTTAGGAGGTTTATATTAATTTTATTCTGACCAGAACCTTTTCAATTTAAGTGGTTGAAAATTAGGGTTTTTAGTATTGTTTTCACCCTCGAAATACGTTAAACCTTGATTCAATTAGTATAAACCCACGTTTTAGACTTTTATGCTCAATTAACCTTTAATTAACCCCTAAGTGACCCCTTGGTTAATCTGCATTTGTGATGTGCTATTAAAGCAACAGAATTTACCCTTTTGCCTTATTTTCTTCTCAAATGATAACACTGTAGAGTTGTGACCCTGAGATGATTAAGTAGGAGCATTTACCATTTGAACTTGAATAATTGTGGCTAGTTAAAGCCCTTGATACTGTTACCATCACCTAGGAACATGCATAAATAGGCCATTTAACATGGATAAATGTAGATTTATCAATCATCCCCAGACCATCTCCATCACTTTTTATTTCATCAAAAAGAGAGAAAAAAAGATAGAAAAATTCCTATATATGGCATGATTCATGTGCCCTAGGATGACCAGATTGAGAGACATAGGTTTCACTGAAATTGTGAACTTAGGAGATTCAGTAGTAACATCTGGCCCATAGACTCTTTAGGTCATCTCGACTTAATTTTCTAGTGTCTTTCTTGAGATGTAGACTACTTTTTAAGTTTTGGATGGGACCTTGAAGTATAGATATTGAGTTGGAGTTGAGGGAAGTAAATGGATTAAGTATTCACTTGTTGGCATGAGTGATTTTAGGACCAAAAGTACCTCCATGCTCAGAGCACAAAAACTAATTAAATGGGGATTCGAATAGCATAATTCCTAAAGCTCCTGGTGTCTAACCTAAGAAAATTTTCTTTTGCCACAACAAGGAAGAGTCCGATAATAAATGAATACCCAGGGTTCCTCTAACAGCGTTATCTTGAAACATCGGAGAGAGGGCCCAATGGATGGGTGCCTCTAACTGTGTTATCTTGAAACACCGGTGTGAAGGGCCCTTTATGTGGGTATTCCAATAAGTGAATGTTGACTTCATTTTCCTTCTATTTACCTATATATGTGCATATATATGCTTCTTATTAAATAAATTCTAAGGTCAAACACTTGGGAGAGAAAAGGATCATTGTTTAGGAAATCCTTCTTGGTTAAGCCAGTCCAACACACACAAGGTGTTTAGGTCCCGCAAACTGACTCAAACCTTCAGGATGGATAATCATACTAGAGACCCCTCCTCTCCATTATCTCCTTCAAACCTCCCCCCACTATTATAATGCTTCCATTGAGTTTTAGGAAATGCACATTGTAGTACGATCAACAACAATGTTACAGCATTTAAAATTTGTAGAGTGATCGAAAATAGAAATTGAGTCCTAGGTCATTCGCAGGGAGCAAATGTGAAATTCACACACTAATCACAATTAGAAATAATGAGCATAATCAATTAAACACAAGAAAGATATTCAATAATAATAATCTACTCAAATTGATATTCAATAATAGAAAATGTGTCTCAAGAAATCAGAGGGATAAAAAGAAGAATAAAATACTAAAAATGGTGATTTAAATCACCAATTATATCCTCATATCTCAGGGAAATCAGCCAATCAATATCTCAACAGTGGTTATAACCAGTTATGAAAATATCCATGTTAGATCCAACCTCAAATAACTCCATAGTACCTTTTCTCAAAAAAATAAAAACTCTATAGTACCAAATTAGACGTCAATAATAAAGACCAGGCGACTTAATTGTTCAAACATCAGAAGAGGCATAAGGGTGCCTAATAAGTCAGAATTTCATAGCGAAAAGTATTGAGTTTGGAAAACCCGTCGTCGTAGTGCAATTCACAAGAAAACCTGATATCAGATAAATTTTTACCAAAGTTTGAGGTGAGCCCCAAGTCGAACATGGGGAGGCTATGCTGATTCTAAATTTGCAACTGTATTTTTTATAATTTTTGTTTATAAAAGTGACATTCACAATGATGGCTAACCTACTTGTAATATAAATAATAAAACTAGAGAGAGAGAAAGAGAGAGAAATAACTTTTATAATAAAAATAATTTCATTACAGCTACAACTAGAAAGCAGGAAATCTAATCTAGAAAGCGATAAAAAGAGAAGGGGTGAGAAGTTATCCTCCTTAGCAGTTGCTTGGAGGATGAGTCGGACGGACGACACTTGGAAGGAGAGCGAAGACGAATGACGAAGGGCAGATTGGGAAGAACCAGGGATGAGGCAAAGCATTGACGTTGCAGGATCCACTTCCGAAACGGGGCCGAGAAGATAGCTATGGAGAGCTCCGCGAAGGGGATAAGAAGTGGAAATTTTTGATTTTAACTCTAGCGAAGCTTCCTGTAGCTTGGGAGCACTAGAGCGAGCTATAGAACTTGAGTTCTTAGCTCTTAGGGTGGGAGAGACATGAAGGAAGGGATGAAGAAAAAATGGAGGGAGTAGGGCCTTTATATGTTGTATACATGGGGGGAAAAGGGGCATTTTAACTTTCAAAAATTAACTCTACTGCCATTAGTGATGGATATGTGCATCACTGAAGACGAACATGGCAGAAGCCATGCCTCAACCTCTACTGTGCCATGGAGATTGGACATCTCTCGTGCGACCATGTCGATGCCGTCTCGCCTTTAGCCATTTAAGCCTTCATCGCACTCGAGCGTCATTAGCCATATGATCAAGAGATCGGATGGCTTAAAAAGGCGCTCATCTCATCTTCCTAATGAAAACGGGAACATCTTCATGAGGACAATAGGTAACCCGACATTTCTTGGTTTAACAGTTTCAGCAAGTCGGGTTAGGTCTTCCAAGTGGAGAAATGGGTCTTCACTTGCAAGACCATGAAAGTGAAAATTGATTAAGCCAATTATGTTCGATTTTAATTCAAAGTCGTCCCCGCCCATGGGGAACTGAATTTGACCTATGGTCTCTGTAGCAGCAGGATTCTGATATGAGCTAAGAGACCTAGGCTCCTCCCGTTCGGGAGGGTTCTGCATTTCCTCCAATGTTTCCCAAATGGCTTCGATTTGCTCATTATACATCTCCATTTTGGCTTGGAGGTGGGTTATGGGATCAAGACTCCACCACCCGGTGGGTTCTGAGGCCGGTTTCCTCCCTCGAGATTTGGGGGTGGGTGTGCAGCCATGTTTGTGGAGGAGGAGGATGATTCAGCTTCTTTTCTAGATTTATCAGTCAATTCAAATAGTGCAGGGTTTTGTGACCTCCTCCCAAACATGCATTATCGCAGGAAGATTTGGGGAGATGAGAAGGGAAAAGAGATGAGAGAAATGACGCCGCAAAGGTACACTTGATTACAAATCAATACAGTCAAGTTCCTAACTTCTACAGTGTGCCCTTAGACCTAAAGATCTAAGTTACCTACTATCACAAACTACGAAACCGAATGCGAGCACTGCAGAACCACCAGGCCAGATTGAAAGGCCGTTTGACCCAGTCTTAGACACCCGATAGCACGCGGGAACTCTCACCAGCACGTAGCCGCTACACGCAGGTAGTTAGACCTCCAATCCTTAAGAAGGGTCAAGTTACTACCAGTTTTAGTTAGAGGCTTAGGGTCAAGTGCTTTTGAAATGTGAAGGGCGTTGTTTACGGGTAATGCCCAAGTGATTGATTTTCAGAGTGTGTAAAACAAGCATGCAACGGGGAAATCTCCCCGAATTGAAGTTCTTAATTGGTGAATGGTGTTTAGAGTTCATCCTTGAGTAATATGGATTTTAGGATTTTGCTAAATTACCAATTCAACCAATCTCCGGGTTTTTGTAAGAATACAAGTTTTCTTTCTAAGCCCAACAAACCCTTCTTCAATATCAGTTAGTTAATGCATGCTAAAATGCAATGGGCTACCCTAAATGGAGATTTCTATGTGTGGATGCACGAGTTAGTTTTATATCAGTGTGAAAGGGAGCCAAAGCACTTTAATTCAAGTGCTCCCAATCACCAGAAAATGTCCACACACAAGGCTCAACAAACAGATAAAGAAACTAAAATTGTTGGTGTCGAAATGTTCGGGATCGAATCTTAGGCAAGTTGAAAAGTCGTGGTGGGGTTGGAATTAACTCAATTCCAAGTCTCCCCACCAAAAATGTGATCCCGAATTGAAGATAAGTGAGGCAAAAGAGGGATGCAATCAATCTTTTTGTATTTGCCTCAAAGAATACTTCACACGGCGAGAAATTTAAGAATCAAGATTCTCGAATTTTCTCTATGCAAAGTAGAGCAGGAAATCCCGGGACGGTGGGAGTGAAGGCAATCAATCAGACAAGTGAATTTTAATCCACTTGCCCCAAGAGATCCCAAGAAATTTTTCTAATTTTTTTAGATTTTAATTTTTTTTTTAAGTGGCAAGTTAACCCTAGTTTGCTAAGAAAAGAAAACCTACTTGTTTGGCAACGTGTGCGAAGCTCCAATGCGGTGTCGGCATCTTCACGCTCTCGTTCCCGCCTAGGATCTGCCTACGTCTTCGACTTCGTCTGCCTTCCTTCTCCTTACACCAAGTTCACCTGCACACCAAAAACAAAAAAAATACCCGTGAAGCGAGAAGAGAAAAATTGAAAGGAGTTGAATAGAACTTACTTGAAGGCGCACCTCCCTGGCAACGGTGCCAGAAAAGATGATTGGTCGGACTGAATAGGTTGTTAATATGATGATTTTATCGTTGAAATGTGTATAGTGGTTAACCTAATTCGGACCTAACGATCTCTTTACAAAATTTTTAACCTGGCTTACTTGATTTTATCTTGTCACTTTTAGGCCCAGGGTCGAACTCAGGGAAGTGGGGTTCAAGTCGAGTTTCTACGCTTTTCCTACAACGAGTCTCTTCCGTTTGTTTATTGTATTTTTGGTATTTTTCTTATTTAGATTTTTTTCTGATAATCCTTGTCCTTGAGGCACACCCTCAAAATTGTGTCCTTGGCTTTTAGCCAAAACAGAGTTCCAAAACGAGTCATGCTATTCGCAAGACGGGGTACCTGCAAGTCAAAAATTGTCTTCTCTTTTATATATTTTTTATCTTTTTACTAACAGAAAAGCGAACAGAAATAAAGTAAATATAGTATGTATATATATATGTAGATATTATATATATAAAGGGGTAGGGGTGGAGGCGGTGATGGTGTGTAGCACGATGTCAAGTTGGTCGTCGTCTAGAGAGACGCAACCAACAGGAGTGGGTGCTGCGTGGAGTGTGGATGGATGGTGGAAGATGTATGTGTCCATGCTTTTTGTACGCGTGTATCGGGGAATATCAGCAACTGGTGCAGATATTCCCGAAATACAGCGTATGGTAAATAATGTGAAAATATATATATGTATGTATATATGTATATAGCTATATATGTATATATATATATATATATGTATGTATGTATGTATGTATATATAATACTATATAGATGTATATATATGTATAATAATAATATATGTATATGGGTATATGTATCTAGATATGTAGATATATATATATGTATATATGTAGGTATATATATATATAAGTATATGTATAAGCATATAGATATATATATGTGTATATATATATATATATATATATATATATATATGTATGTATGTATACTAATACATAAGTATATAGATACTACAATGTATATAAATATAAGTATATATATTTATATATATATAGATATATGTATGTATATATATATGTTACTATATATATAAGTATACGTATATATATAAGTTTATACTAGTGTTTATGTGTGTGTGGGTGTGTGTAAGTGTTGGTGAAGGTGTGTGTGTGCGTCGATGTAATGTGTGCTGTGAGTGAGTGAGAGAGAGAGAGAGAGAACGCAAGAGAGAGCGGGAGAGAGCGGGAGACGGGACGCAGCCGCAGCTCCTGGAGTGACAATAAGTCGTCTGTAGATGGCGGCCATCGTCTGGAGGTCGCGAGTGCGGGCGCGTCTTCGCGCAGAGGGGGAGAGGTGTCTATGTCGCCAGCTGCGAGCGCGGAGGCTCGCGACAGTGCTCTCGGAGAGGGAGGCGGGGAGTTTGCAGGCGGGCGCGGAGGGCGGCAGGGGCTGGCAGGGAGGCGGGAGACGCTTGACCGGCCGCTGCAGAGGCACGCAGCGACCGGTTGCGGGCGCAGAGGCGGGAGACAGAGCGGAGGAACGGACGCGGGGAAGGTCCTGCAGGCGCGCGCGGAGGAGCTAGATGCCTGCAGTTGCTCGCGGAGGCTGCGGGGGCGGCTGCTGCTGCTTCAAGCTTCAGACCTTGAAGCGGCAGCCATGGCAAGAAGTGCAGGAATGGAAAAAATGAAAAAAGAGAAGAGCCACCACGCCCATCGGCTCTTTGAAGAGATGGGCGGTGGTGGTCTCACTATGGTGGTGTGCACCACAGTGAGCTCCTGCCCGCCGGGTTTCTCCTCGGAGGAGGACCGGCGTATGGAGGGGAGAGGGAGGAGAGGAAGGTGGTGGCCTGCTGGTGGTGTTTCTTTCTTGCTGCAGCCAGCCCCCTCCGAAGAGAAGAAGATGTGGCCTTATATAGAAGAAGAAGGCATGGCCTTGCATATGGCTGCAGGGAATGGCAGGGAATGGCAGGTGCAGGGAGAGGGCGCTGCAGGGACGGGCTGCTGCAGCAGCGGCGCGAGGAGAAAAAATGCAGCAGCCGTAGGAAAATAAAAATCAAGTGGGAAAAAAATAAAAAGATGTGGATTTTGCAAGGATACACTTAAGGAAAATGTAAAATGCAAGACCACTTATTCATTTCTCCTCCTCTCTTAATTAAATGCATGAATGCATGTATTTTTACAAATGCAACTACGGAATCCTAATGTGCATAGTTAATGCTAGGAAATAGCATTAGAAGGCATTATTGCAGGCATATTTTGAGGTGCAATCACGCCTCGCCTTCAACTTGGTTACATTTGCATTTTAACGCTCACGCACCCTCAACAGTTGGATGAAGATCCAACAGCTGAGATGCGATGGCACAAGTGAAGAAGGAAGACGTCAGGTGGCTATGAGCAGCTTGGATGGTGCCATGTGGCACCATCTAAGCCGTCCATCTTCTTTTCCTCGTAGGTGGTGCCATGGATGTCAAATTGGGTCGATTTTCACACCGTTGGACTGCGATCATCGATCCAAACCCATCCATGCAGTTCGATTTGTCGTATGAGGTATGAATTTACACCACCTTGACCCTTGCCTCTAATCTTTCTCAGACTACATCTGATGCTACAAAAGTCCAATCACGACAAACTTAGAGTAGTTGAACTTTGATTGTCGCCTTGATCAAATCCGTACGATTGGATCTTCAATCCGAGGCCCCGAAATGATATCGCCTAGTTCCTGGCCACAAAAGGAGGTGAATTACTATACAATTTGTACAAATTAACCTAAATACATGATGAAACATGTTATGCAATATTTATAATGTGTGATGCTTCTATATCAGTAAGAACATGCATAAATAGACATTTTAGGTTAATTAGATGTATGCACATCACACCCCCATACCTATCTTTTGCTAGTCCCTAGCAAAACTATATACTATTTATAAATAGAATTAGGATCAAACATCTTGGGCAGTAGTTATTTTCCAACACTGGAAAATTTCTACTAAGACATGAACTATAGAGACACAATAATGCCCAAGTGTCTGCCAAAATTGAGACCACCCAAGCCCTTGCTTTATTCAAAAGCAAAAGCATCATTTTCTTTTTCTTATTTTCTAATTATTTTTGGATTTTTGTGTTTAGAGTTTCAGGGTAGCTTTCTACGGCTACCCAACTCACCCAAGACTCGAAAAGAACTCTAAGTACTAATCATCCTTTTATGTTAATGTGATAGACTCACTGATCGGCAATCAAAATGAACTTCAAGTTTTTATGCCCCTAGGTGACCTTAGAAAGAAATTCTGCCTAAAAGTGTATCTATCCGACTGGTAGCTTTTTCTCTACTGTTTATTTTCATGGGGTCAGTACAAGGGTGAACCTAGTGTATATCTCTCCAGTTTATTCTACTTCCTCGCTTCTTCCTAAGTGTTTAGGAATTATACATGCATTCCATGAGCTGGGTCCTGGACAACCGGCCAATGAGCTATTACCACTGATAACTTGCCAGCCATACTCTTGGGATGAAGTGTGGCTTATTTCTTTTTTTTCTTCTTTTCTATTTCTCTTTTTCTTTTTTTGGATATTTTTCTCTTCCTTTCTTAAGTAGGTAGCTTCCTTGATCTAAGATTTACCTAAAGGCAGTAGAAAGAGTATAATCATGTGGTTGGGCTCTGGACAATCGACCAATGGATTGTTACCCATAATAACTTGCCAGCCATACCACCCTAGAAGGTTCATTAGCTACTAAATTTCCATTAAAACCGTCGAAAATTGAGTTAGTGCAAATAATGTGTAGATGATTAGACTATAAGTTCCCTCAAATCAGAGAGCGGGTTAATAAGTCATCTACTAATCACCGCAACTTATTTAACCAATTTGAAATAAATTAACGAATGGCAAGGACTCGAGAAACAAATCCACATTTTAGGGGACACCTGTGATGATTAAGCCCGAAGACCTAAACAGTCTAAGTGTTCAGATCCTAACGTATTATTTCCTTTGGTTGACAAATTTCTAAAGCCCAAGTTCTCTTTTCCTAATTCAAATTTTTTTTTGAGGCCTCTCATAGATGACAAGTATAGAACAAATAGGCACACATCCCGAGGAGTATATATATTGCAAAACCTACCCCTACCCTCCTCAGAATCGAGTTTAAGCATAGGCAGGTAATCGAGTATATAGGTCAGGAGTCTAGGTTCACCAGTTGTGGGGGTGAGTGAGGAGTGATAGAGGGAGAGTGTGAGATAAGGGACATCACCCCTCGTGTGGAGGCAGGGAGCCTTTGGCACGAAAATAATTTAAGTGACACATTTACGTTTGAAACCCTCGATGTGGCACTTTATCTGGGGCTCCCTTGCGTATGCAATAGTGTGAAGTTGCCACGTCCAATTGAAGTCCTATTTTTGCTCTTTTCCTTGATTGACGCTACAGCTGGGTATGTAAAGTGAATCCATAGCTGCTAAAGGTTGTGGTGAGATCGAAGATTGTCGAACAATGGCATCGAATAGCGAAGCTCCAACAAGACCTGCAAATAAGGACATGGGGCAAAAGCCCCAATTAAATAGCTCTACGGCCTCTCCGTGAAGCGAGGAAGGTGATAGCAATGGTGACGAGGTGATTTGTGAGGCGGAGGAGGTCGGGTGAATGTGACGATGCAAGCAGAGTGTGGGTTTGTGGGGTGAGGTGTATGAGTGATTGAAAACCCAAATTAGTAGAGGGCTTTTACTCTAGGAGGTGCAAGGGAGGTAATGGTGGTGGCTCAGACAAAGAAGGAGAGGAGGAAGAATGCCTTATCTACATATGAAGGGGAGGGAGCTTCGTGCCAACTTTGATTGGTCAACACCGGAGGGGATGAAGGGTGACGAAGGGGTTCGGAGCAGCCGAACTTTGATTGGCCGATGGGAGGCATGGAAGATGAAGGACTAGAGGGCCGCCAAAGCATGAGGTTGGAGCTGGTCGGAGGAAGATTTTTTGGTCCAACCCAGACTAAGGAGGATGGTATGGCCTTGATTGCACAACAAGATACGTGTACCCCATCTCAAATCCATCCCTCTTTATTTCGATTTTTGAAGGGCCATTGCATGATTCGAACTCGAGTCTCTCAGGTGAAAATCATCCATCCTCGCCACTTGACCACAAGTGATATATTAATATAATAATAGATCTATAAATATATATACATATCTACATATATATTTTTCTAGTATATCAGCATCTATATATTAGTCACTATATAGAGCCATAGGCTCATTTATATATATATACATATATATATATACATAGATAGTTATACTTATATATATATCTATCTATCTAGGTATCCATCTATCTATATCCACTCCATCTATATACTTATCACCTATTCACCCATACATATATTCCATCTATGCACACTACCCTCACCACTCACAACCATGCACTACACCCCACCGTGCCATGTGTTGTAGGGATCTTTGCACAAGTTGCATTTGCCCCTACAACGCCGACGCAAAGCAAGCGCTTGCACCCATACTCACACACATCCTCTCCACACTCCATGCGGCACTTATTCTTGTTGGTTGCATCTTACTAGACGTGAACCAACTTGACATCGTGTTACATCCCATCCCCATTTCCATCTGCACCCCTATTTATATAGTAAATGTATATCTATATCTATTCTATATCTACTTACATATTTACTATATATACATATACTAAGCTAAGTATCTCTTTGCATTTCTTTCCTTGCATTTTATTTTGCTCTCATTTGTCTTTAATTCTAGCTATTGAAAAGACCAAAAAAAAGTATAAAAGAGAAAAGATAATTCTTGTCTTGCAGGTATCCGAACTTGTGAATGACAAGACCAATTTTAGAACCCTAAATTGGCTTCAAGCCAAGGACCATTTGGCTCAAGGCCAAGGACTTCATTTTTTGAGGGTGTGCCTCAAGGACAACATTATCACAAAAATCTTAAAAGCAGAAAAAAAACCAAAAACAAAATAAATGCAAGGAAGAGATACGTTCTAGGAAAGGCATAGAAACTTCTTAATCTCCTTATTCCTGCCTCCCTGAGATCGACCCTAGGCCTAAAAGTAACCAAGATAAAATCAAGTAAGCTAGGATAAATTTTTTTGTGAAACTGGCTAATGTATGTGTTTCACATGTTCGAAATAGCGATTAAGAGTAACCTGTCGTCATAGCTCGCAAAACACATCTACCAAATAAAATTTATAACTGAAACTCAAAAACTGAGTCCCAGGTCGAATAAGGGGAGGCAAACATTTGGTTTTGAAAAATTCGCGTTTCATTTTTATTTGTTTATTTCATTTTTGCCTTTTCTAATTTTTTTGGTATTTTTAATAGGGCAAGAGATCAGGCCGATGAAATCTAGCTAATCTACTTGCAAAAGAGAGAGATGGAGGGAGAGAGAGAAGAACAATCACATATATTTTTGAATCCAATGTTTTCTACAACTAAGTAAGGGGGGAAAGTACACCACAAAAGCAAAAAAGATGGAAAGAGGTGAGAGAATCCCCCTCAACAATTGCCCAAAGGATGACTTGCTCTGACGCCACCTGGAGGAAGGTGGTGAGGAGCGGGATGAAGGAGGACAGAGCCAGAGGTTGGAGGATGGGATAGGACGGCGTCGTGGCGAGGATCTTCTTCCTGAAGGGAGGTGAGAAGACAGCCACGGGATGCTCCATGAAAGGGGATGAGAGGCAGGAAAATGTTTGGTTCTACTCTAGAGAAGCATCATAGGCTTGGGACAAGCTCTCTCTAGACCCTTGGAGGTGGTGAGACGAAGAAAGGAAGAGATGGTTTGGAATGGTGGTGGGTAGGTCCTTTTATAGTAGAGGAGGAAGAAGAAATTCGTATATGGGTCATTACTAACGTCCTTAAATGTTGCTACAGATCTGCCCTTTCTGTCACTGAAGATCCACGCCTTCAATTCCTTTGCTGGCACTCACGGGCCATTAGTGACAACTGCAAGTGTCACTAAAGGCCCACGTATGTGTCGTTGAAGATCCTCCCTCCCCTGCTGGCACATGCTCCACTGGCGTTGCGCACATCACATGCCTGTGCTCCTCGCACCGTGTCACGTGCGGGCGCACTGGCATGCGCTGTACTACTGTTGCGCGCGTCTGCGGCTATGCGAGGTGCACTGCGATGCTTCATGCATGCTCAATTGGGGGGCAGCGAGTTTCGAACCTGCGCCCCTTCGTTAAAAACCCATGCCTCCACCATTGTGCCAAAACATCTGCTGTGTCGAGCTGACGACTTAACGCTCGCAGTGGAGGTGAGCTTCTCAACCGTTGTATCAAGATCAATGGCTAGGAATGAAGGTCACGGATGGTGGAGAGGTGGGAGCGAACGTTGCTGGCCGATGTTGGGCAGCCTGGATGGCACCATGTGGTGCAATCTGGGCCGTCCATTCTTTCTGTTGTAGAGGGTGCCATGGTGCTCAGATCAAGATGATTCCCACGTTGCCAGACAACGATCGTTGCTTCGGATCCATCCGTACGATCAGATTTTCCATCCAAAACCTGTATGGATGTTGCATTGCCCCCTGGCTGTTGATCTTCCTTAGACTTCATATGATGCTATGGGACTTCTATCTAGATGATTTCGGAGGCATTAGACTCTGATCGTCGTCCTAATTAGATCTGTATAGTCCGATCATCCATCCAAGGCCCTGAAATAAATCTTATTCTCTCCTGACCATAAAAAGGGCCTAATTAACATAAAATATATGCAACTACTCTAAATGCAGAATGATGCATGCTATGCAATATTTATAACATGAAATGCAAATCTAAGCTTAGGAACACGCATGAATAGGCATTTTAAGCTAAATAGATGTGTCTACATCATACCCCCATGCCTATCTTTTGCTAGTCCCCAGCAAAGTTAAACTACATGCCAAGTATAAAAGCAGAATTAGGATTAGATTGCTTAGGTCTAAGTCATTTATTAATAATAGAAAATTTCAACTAAGGTCCTAAACAACGAAAACTCAACAGTACCCGGGTGTCTGCCATAATACAGACTGCCCAAGTCCTCGCCTTATTTGAAAAGGGATGATACATTTTTTTGTTTTTCTTCTTTTCTTATTTTTTTTGGACTTTTGGAGTTTAAGAGTGTCGGGATAACTTTTTACGGCTACCGAACCCGCCCAAGACTCGAAAAGGACTCTAAGTGCTAAGCATCTAGTGAAAAGAGTGAAAGGCTCACTAGGAGGCCGTTAAAGATGGACTTCGGGTTTCTACGACCCTAAGTGACCTTGCCTAAAGGTTTATCTTTTTGATTGGTAGCTTTCTCCCTACTTTTATTTATGGAGTCAACACAAGGGTAAACCTAGTGTATATCTCCCTGGTTTATTCTACTTCCCCGCTTCTTCCCTACTTGTTTTGGGAATTATTGTGTATTTCTATGAACTAGGCTTTGGACAACCGACCAATGAGCTGTTACCCACTACCACTTGCCAGCCATACTCGTGCGATGAAGTGTGGCTTTAATTTTCTCTTTTTTCATTTTTTCCTTACTTTTTATTTTCTTTTTGGGTGTTTCTTTTTCTCTCTTTTTTTTAAGCAGGTGGCTTCCCTGATCTAAGATTTACCTAAAGTCAGTACAAAGAAAATGGTCATATGGCTGGGCTCTGGACAACCGGCCAATGGGCTGTTACCCATGACAACTTGTTAGCCATACCACCTTAGTCGATTCATTAGCTACCCAATTTCTGTAAAAATCGCCAGAAAATGAGTCAATGCGAATAGTGTGTAGATGCTTAGACTTAAAATCCCCTTAAATCAAAGGGCGGGTTGATAAGTCGCATACTTATCGTCCGAAATTATTTAACGAATTAAAATAAGATTGACTTAGTGAGGACTCAAGAGTAAGTCCACATTTGAGTGGACACCCAGGCTAATTAAGCTCGAAGACCTAAAGAGTCTAAGTGTTTAGGTCTTATCATATCATTTTCTAAAGTTAATAACTTCCAAATGCCTAAGTTCTCTTCCCCTAATTCCATTTTTTGTCTTTTTGAATTTTCATTTTTTTTTTGTATAAGAAACTAAAAGAAATTCTATGGAGTTAACAAAATGATTTCAGGAATTGATTATCCACCCCCCATGCCTAATTGATGCAATGTCCTCATTGGTAAAACAAAGACATGAAAAGGGTGGAGTAAACAGAATATCACCTAAACATCATGAGAAGTCCAGTCAGCTCCGCAGAGAACGTGAAATATAGACACGTGCTAAATTTAATTCCTTTAACTAAGCATAATGTACACACAAAGAAGAAATTAAGAATTCACAAGTGCGGGTCAGAATCAAAATCAAAACGTTGATCCTGAAACCTGTTAACAGAAGATGTCCACAGATGTGGACCAGATTATGACGGAGACCCATCCCCTAGGGTCGAGTGGTTCTCAGGTTCTAGATGAAAACCATCCAGAATCGAAGGTTGTTAAGCTTACTAGGCCGGGCCTACGGTTTTGTGGTGTGTAACCCAAGACCAAAGTGTCGGACAACGGGTAAAGATGGCTCAATAGGTTCAGATGTCCTCTTAACATTTAGCTCATAAAAATAATAAGTTATTTAGAGCTTGGGTTGCACGTGAAAGATATCATAAGGGTTCTAGTAGAAAGTAGGTGGTTTTAGGTCAATATGTACCCTTAGATCCAAAATCAAAGTTCCCTCAGAATTAACCTCCCAAATTTTCATTTCAACAATTCTATCCTCCAACATCAAGAGCTTAGGCTCCGGGACCTCTAGCATATCATTCATCCCATATGACTCACCCAAGTATAGAAATCATGGCTGAATCAAGATTGACTTGGGCACAATGATCTCAAAAGTCAGCTCTTCGAGTTGTGGATGAGGAATGGGGTCACTGATTGAATCATCAAGATTCGGATCCTCCAAGTTAACCCCAACTGAATCAAATTCCTTTATTATCTGGCTGTCAAATGGTTCATCAGATTCCTCATGACCGCTTGTCTCACTAAAATCATTTTCCTTGTGCTCAAGCGAGACTTCACCTAAAGATTCGTTACTGTCAGAGTCAAAGAATTGATGATCCTCATTTATATGTGTCTCAAAATCGATTGCCATTTCCTGGTTCAAAGAGACATATTTTTCCTCGCTCCCTATCTTGGGGATCCCGGGTGAATTAATCGATTCATCCTGAATGGGTTGCTCTAACTCAACCTGGTCATCCTCGATCTTAGAAAATGTATCCCCCCTGACAGGCGCCTAAGCAGGTTCAGACATTGGCTTTTTTAAAGGGGGTTCATCCTGGGAATCATCCCAAGATTTGACTAGGGCAACCACAAAGTTCATCCTCAACCTCGACAATTTCCCAAGTAGAAACTCACCTAGGCCCCTATCCCTAACATTTTGGAGCAAATCCAATAAAGAGATATTTAGCTCATCAATCATTTTTATCATTGGCTCCAATGCTTCAGTGCATGGTGTTGGCTGGGCTTCTAAAGATTGTATGGTGTTCCTCAAGTTAGCTAACAACTTGTCTTGGATCTAGTTCACCTGACCCGAATGGTTCGGTTTAGGTTTGGGTGGGTTTGGGTTAAATCTAGGGGAGTCAAGATATCTAGGTTCTCATGTCCCTTCCTGGTAGTAGGTCATTTCAGGTTGTTTAAAGAATGATGGCGACCTATATTCAGTGGAATACTGGGGAGGGTAAGTGTTATAATCAGCATATCCTTCATGGTTGTAGATCACATTAGGTTGATCATCAAAGGATCAAGATCTATAATCATTGTAGCTCTGGGAAGGATAGTAATCATAGTCTTGTCTAGGGTTAGGCCCTGGACACTAAGGTCCGAATTCATACCCCCAATCAATGTTATCCCGACTAGTGGGCTTGGGGATAAATGGTGGTAGGAGGGTAGGATTGGAAATGTGTGGAGGACGTGGAACGATACATTGTGGAGTAAGAGGGAAATCAGAAGAGAGAAAGGAGCCCTACAATACAAGCAATCAACCCTGTCCTTAGGTTGGTTAACCTAAAGACCTACAGACTCCCAGGACCCGTCTTGAGATTATAAATGATTTAGTCTACTTTTATCTGGTCAATCCAACCAGTTAGAAGGAGGGACTGAGGAGAAGGTTTTTCCTTTGGCTTACGTCTCCGATTCCAAGTGTACCCCTCAGCCAAGATCATTTGATGCTACTCCCCTAGCTAGACATCAGATGGACCAGCAGAAGCAAATTACCTTCTCCCCAGCCCCTCCTTTTAACTGGTTGGATTGATAGGATAAAAGTAGACCAAATCGTTTATAATCTCAATTTGAGCCCTGAAGAGCGAATCAATCCTTAAAGCCAACGTCTACTCAGTTTTAATTAGGCTTGGGATGATTGTGCACTTGGAATGTGATGGGTCCTTTAGATGGGTTGTGCCCTTAATGCTTGAATCAAATGTGTGCACATGCACAACCAGGGTTTACAAACAAGGTTATTTGATGATGTGTCTTTTAGGGTTCAACCTTGTTTAGTAGTTTTTAGGATTTAATCTTTAGGTATATTCAATCAAGGTTCAGTAGAACACTACAAGTTTTGAAAGCACTGGTGATGATATATTCCTTTAGAAAATCGTAAAAAATGTGGAGTGCCTGGTTCAGCCCTAAAAATCAACCATAAGAGGCAAGCTACTTGATGGATCAGTTTTAAATTGAGTGTGCGGCCTAAACAGCTCAATCAATTGGCCTGTTACACCACTTAATTAAGGCACACAAGAATGTTTAACCTATTCAGATTTCTACTCAGTTATGTGTATTGAATTGAAGTGTACCAGGTCCACAGGTTAGATCCTAGTTATGTGGTAGAATCAAAGTGATTGTGTGCCTTAGGATAAGAAGTTGTGGGTGTTAAGTGTGTAGCTTTCAATTAAATCCCACAAGAGAAGAATATTTTTTATATTTTTATATATGTGGGTGGGTGAGGTGAGTGGAGTGACAATCAAACAACCAAAATCTACCGTAGGTTTTATGCAAGCACCTAAGTTGATTTGGGTTTGAGTTATTAGGTTATGGAATGAAAACTAGGGTGGGGGTGGTGGGGATAAACTTACAAAACCTTCATCTACACTTTTCTCCGAACTAACCGCTCTAGCCCACCTCGAATGAGTACCTGCAATCACAGTAAGATCAGAGAAAAAGTGAGATAAAAGTTAGGTAAGTTGGAAAAACATAGAAAAAAAAACCAAAGAGCGTTGCCTCCTCAGTAACGGCGCCAAAATGATGTATGCGTTTCCCGTGTTTGAAATCGGAGTTAAGAGTAACTCATCATCGTAGCTCGCAAAACACGTCTATCAGATAAAAATTATAATTGAAACTCGAAAAGTGAGTCCCAGGTCGAACACGTGGAGGAGATTGTTTGGTTTTGCAAAATCCATGTTTCGTTTTTATTTGTTTATTTCGTTTTTGTCTTTTCTAATTTTTTTGGTATTGTTAATAGGGTAACAGATCAGGTCAATGAAATCTAGCTAATCTACTTGCAAAAGAGAGACTCAAAGAGAGAGAGAAGAACAATCACATATATTTCTCAATCCAGTGTTTTCTACAACTAAGGAAGTGGGAAAACAACACTACGAAAGCAAAAAATGTTTGGTGTAGAAAAATCATTTTTCGAGGGTGTGCCTCAAGGACAACATTATTAAAAAAATCTTAAAAGTAGAAAAAAACCAAAAAAATAATAAACTCAATGAAGAGATATGTTCTAGGAAAGGCATAGAAACTTCTTAATCTCCTAATTCGTACCTCCCTCAGATCGACCCTGGGCCTAAAAGTAAAAGTGACCAAGATAAAATCAAGTAGGCCAGGTTAAAATTTTTTTATGAACCTGGTGTAGACTCGATTTAGGTTAACTCACTATACTAATTTCGACGATAATATCACCATACTAAATAAGCCTATTCGAGTCCGCACCAGGCCTCTCTACCGTGAATCAAAGTCCAAGATGATGATTAGATGATTCTTTGCAATGTGAACACCAATCCCACCAAATTTAATAGGATATGGAGTTGATTGGATGATGTTTTGATCAAGTCAAAGCTCATCTATAAATCATTTGACCTAACAATGGCGGAAAGGACTAAAACATGAAGATGACAAGAAACTTCGGGACCTGATCGTAATAAAATCAAAAGTTAGGGGTTTAAGTGTAAGAGAGAGTTTTAAAGGACTAGATTGCAAACTAGGTCAAGATGAACTCTGATTGGGAGCAATTTCTGGTCTTAGCTTAATTTGGAGCCAAGGAATCTGTTAGTGAACTTTGATTTGAGTTTTGACCACATTTATTGGGCAATTTGCATAGAAGCCCAAATTAGGGTAAAATTCGATCTGAAACTCTATTCAAGGTCAAAATAGGTTTAGATGGTCAAACCGAGGGTACCAATCCTCTTAGAATATTTTTATATGAATTTTAGGAGGTTTGGATAAATTTTATCTTGACCATAACCTCTTCAATTCATGTGGGTCTAAAATTAGGGTTTTGTATATTATTTAGTTCTCAAAATGAGTGAAACCCTATTTCTGTCTAAGTTGACCAACTTTTTGGACTTTTAAGCTCATTTGACCTTTATTTAACTCTTGAGTGACCTTGTGGTTAATCTATGTTCATGATGGGCTATTAAAATTATAGAATTAACCCTATTTTAGTGTTCTTTCCACAAAATAGATCTAAGTGGAATTATGGCTCTCCGGTGATCATTTAGGAACATTTGTCACTTGATTTCAACTAATTCAAGTTAGTTATGGCTAATGATGGTGTTACCATCATACCCCCATGCTTACCTTTGCTAGTCCTTAGCAAAATCTCATGGAAAGAACTAGATCTCCAGACTATGCTTTGATGTTTAGATGGTTGATTTGTGCTTCTTTAGAAATTATATTGGAATGCCAATAATAGGCCTAGAGGTACTTAAGTACCAGCCAAGATCCAGACTTGACCAACTTCAGCCTAGGTCAGTTGCGAAGGTTTCTAAAACTCGTAAAAACTGCTTAGAGGTCCACTGACCACAATGGTTAAAGCACCCATGCGTTAGATGTATTATGTCAAGGTTCAATTTGCAAGTGCATTTTGATGAGAGAGGGTTAGAGAAGGATTTTTCATTTTTAGAGTTTTCACTCTTTTCTTTTTATATTTTCCTAGATTCAGCCTTGAATTGGCCCTAAACAAGGTCAGTATAGGATTCCTTGTCCCCACCATCAATCCTCGAAGGGTCCCTAGCTTTCGATGCTTCAGGATAGCACCGCCCATGGCGACCCCTAGAACTCCTAGCTTTAGACACTTCGAGATAGTGCCACCCATGGTGTTCTGTAGCTAAATTTAGGCCCTAGCAATCAACATTTTGGGATAATCCCGCCCATGGTAGCACAAAGTGCTTACATGCCCCCAGTAGGATATTTAGATATCCTAAGAGACAAGCACTGACGAGACGATATGTTATTACGTATCTTCGAGGGAAATTTTCCACCTCTCCGCATTAGGAACTCATCCAATGAACTTGTGTTTTCGAGCCTCTCCTAAGCTAGATCTTCGAGATGAATTTTCATAATAGAAGACTTTTGGCATGATTTCTTCTTTAAGTGCACTGAACTAGACTAGTGTGTGGATTTTGGGTGCTCAGGTTACCAAGTCCTGTAAACTAAAGGGCAACCAATGGGGCCGAATAATTCCTAAGCCTTAAACTTAATACATCAGCTTCCCACTTTCCTCAACCTCTTGAGGACTAATCTGGATCTTAATGAATACATGAGTGTTTAAGCCATAAAACAAGCCCAAGAGGCCTAAGATCAACACTCTTTACTAATCTCTTTGTCTCTACCACTTTAGGTCTCAATCCTGGTTTTGATTTGGTCAAGAACGTAAGTAGATCCCATAATCAATTACTTTGACTATCAATTCTATTTCTATTTTTTGCTCCTTTTTGACTTTCTGCATTTCCTCCGATTTTCCTCTTCGAGAAAGATTTTCAATCATTTCTCAAAATTTTTCCTCCCTTTCTCCTCCTTTTCTTGTTTCAATGAATTTTTTTGTTAGAATCCCTCAGAGAATTGAAATTCCATTTGACTTGCACTTTAACACCCCCCCATGCCTAAGTTTTGCAATGTCCTCATTGTAAACAGGAGGGCATGAGCTTGGTTCAAGGATTAGAACAGGGTCAAAGGGTGGGCGAACAGGTTGAGATGACTATTGCGACGATTTCAAGCTTTGATACAGGTATCAAAGGTTGAGTCGACTGTTCTAAAGTTGAACCCTAAAGTGCAATAGGAGTGTACCCCAAAAAGATGGTCAGAAGGGTCATAGGTTTTTGGAATGATAGGTTGCCTCCCATTAAGTGCTAAATTCAATGCCTTCAGCCGAGCATAAGGTGGTCAAGGAGAAGGGATGGTCAAATCAAAGGAATTTTGTAGAACAAGCACCTTGATGAGTAGCCTGGTTGGTCCAACCAGGTACTTGTTTAGACCAACAGGCTGATAATGTAGAGAAAACCCAATCAGTTTGGTGGGTTGATGTGAATCAATAGATGTGGAGGCCACCATATGCTATGTGGCTCGAAAAGTTATGGAAATGCAAATCTAGGGTTTGGCCAAATTAGCTCAACCTGATCAGAGTAGGGGTCCTCAAAAGATAATGGATCTATGAAAAATGTTGGAACCCTACTGGTGGGATCATAGAAGGATAAGATGTGTTTATCAGTCTAATCATTGTCCAATTCTCGATCAAAAGATGGAGGTGAATCAACCGGATCAGATCTAGGTGTGGTATAGGCTCCACTAGACATGATTCAAAGATAGGTTCATCTAGAGAGCTTTCATGATGCTCATCCAAATCAAATGTAAATGCCTGAAGAGTACTTATAAGATCATGGAAATCTGAGTCAGTAAAAGATTCAAACTCTGGATTGTAGACACTCTCGGCACTTACTGTTTCTAATTCCTGTAAATCATAACAGAATGATTCCAGTTCAATGGAACATGATTTTTAATCAATGATCTTGGGATCATGGACCTCTGAGTCAGAGTCAAAGAATGGGTCATGGATACTAAGGTCGTAGACTAGCTCATAATCATCTGGAAACAAAGGTTCTCTGAAATTAGAGTATAATTCGAAATCATCAGAGAATTTGCAAAAATCAGTTTCCAAACATTAGGATTTCCACCATAGAATAAATCATGATTCATGAAATTAACAACCTGACTTTGATCTAACCTAGTCTTGAATTCTAAGCTTAAAGGGGTGTCCTTATTAGGCATAGGCTCGGATTCTGGGTACCTAGAGTAGACCCAATCAAATCCCAACTCTTCCAACTCCTCTATTTTTGTATCGTAAATCAGTGTGACTTTCGAAAAATCAATTTGTTGCTCTGAGGAGTTTAGAGAGGTATAATCATCTAATATAGGTCCAGAATCACAATTTAGATCTAAATTTTGACTCTCTTCACATTGGGCCTAATGATCATCCCAAATAGGTTCAGATCTATATTCTAGGTCAGGGGTAGGAATTGGGTCACTAGAATCTGACATGATTCTATTGGGATGTCAAAATCACTTTCGAGGATTTCCTCAATAGGATAAGGTGTGGAAATTACATCCTCGAGAGGTTCTGACCCAAGCTCATCACAGGTGTTTGGTAAATGAAGGCATGATGGACTAGCTTCATGACTCTCTATGGCTAGTTCATAATTGGGAACACTTGCAACTAGATCCACCCAAACCATATTTTGATCAGGTATGTCATTCAGCATAAAGTTTGAATCTGATTCCATTTGGGTTGGGGATCCACAACAACCTCTATTTTTAAACCTGGGCTCTGGGAAATCACATTGATCCACAATATTGCTCCAAGATTCATCATAAAGTTCTAAGTGGGAATCAGGATATTTTTTATTGATGGCATCGTGCAACATATTTAGCATATACCAACATTTCTCAATGTTATCTTGGTGTATCTCCCAGTGTGGTGGATTTGTAAAATAATGTAAACCCTCTGTGCTATGCAATTCCCATAATTCATTGAATTCTGATATGAGGGCATCCCAGGTTGAACCATTTATCAGTTGGGTCAACATTAGATGGGCACGGTTCACAACGATGGTTGTTATCTCTAACACATTAACCTGAATGTTCCTAGATAGATCTGAGGTCCTGTAAAATTCTTCCTTATGTCTAAGGGTAGCCTCGATCATTTTCACTTTCATGCTCATTTGGGATTTAGGTTTATTGAAAATCTTTCCCATGTTGTTAGGATGCATTTTCAAATCAGGTGGTGATCAGAATGTAGAATTAAATTCAAGTCCAGATTGAATTAGATTAGATTTCCCCAAAAGATTAACTCTAATGGAGGCCTTTAGGTCAAACCTAGGGACCTTTCCAGTGTATGTGCACTAGAGAATAGATTTGGAATTGGATGTGAATTGGACCCAATCAAGGCACCCAAACATTTTGGATCACTAAGGTTGTTTCGAGGCAGATGATACCTCTGAATCAGAAATCCACACACCCGAGAATTATTTGGGCAGCCAGAAAGGGAGAGTCCTGCAAAGACCCCTACACAGTAGAGCGTCCCCACAGGTTATAGGGTTTCCCCCATTCAATAGGTTACAGGATCCCAGTAGACCATAATGTGTGAATTGAGACCTTAAGTCTACCAATTTTAGCCCTAATTTGTGCCTTGAATTTCACTTGATTTAGAAGTTGATTCAATTTGTAACCTAATTTGGAAGTTGGTTGATCCATAAAGTGAACCAACTTCACCTGACTTGCCCTAAAGTTGAGGATGAAATTTGGGTCAAGACCCAAAATCACCCTGAATTGACTCTCAGGTTATTAGGTCCAACTTTTAGAGTTCAAGTGAATTTAGAGCCTAATTTTTAGTTTTTTCTTGAATAGAATAGTTCAGACAAGGGTTGGGTAGTGCACAAATGCGGGAAAATCAATTTCGTTTAATGTAGGAAAATGTGTACTAACACTTCAAAATCCTAATGTAGAAACCCTACTTGGCTCTATTTCCAAGTCCAATTTGAATTCCAAATGTAACACCTTGAACTCTAACAAAAAAGTGAGTAGTCCAAAATGTTGAGAATTTAAGCATAGATCCCTAATAGGTAGTGAAAATCAGGATGGGGATTGCTAATCAAAATTGTCTCAACTTCAATCAGATATCAATTTCTTTTTCGCAAATTGGGAAGCTTTGCCTTTAAATGATAGTTACTAGGAAAATAAGGCAAGTGGATCCTAATTCATTTGTTTCCTTTTTCTCTTTCCAAAGATTAGGAGATGATTAGGGAAGAAGAGAAATTTTACCTATCGTTAGAGTGGCTGATTGCGTGGAAGATCATCTCATGATGTACCTCCCAAAAAAAAGCACAGCAAAACAGATAGGGCAAGTTAGTAAACAAATCAATCAATAAAGATAAGACTAGTAGTGAATTGTGCGTTGCTCCATGGCAACAAAACCAAAATGTTATAACTCTTCCGTTGAGTTTTAGGAAACGCACGTTGAAGTACTATCAACAAAAATGATATAGCATTTAAAATTTGTAGAGTGCTCGAAAATAGAAATTGAGTATGAGGTCGTTCATAGGGAGCAAATGTGGAATTCACGTACTAATCGCAATTTGAAATAATGAGCACAATCAATTGAACACAAGAGAGAAATTCAATGAATGACAATCTACTCAAAATGATATTCAATAATATCAAATGTATCTCAAGAAATCAGTGGGATAAAAAGAAGAATAAAACGCTGAAAATTGTCATTTAAATCACCAATTACATCCTCATATCCTAGGGAAATAAACCAATCAATATCTCAATAGTGGTTAGAACTAGTTATGCAAATATCCATGTCAGATTCCGCCTCAAATAATTCTGCGGTACCAAATCAGACGTCAGCCATAGAGACAAAATGACTTAACCATTCAAACCTCAGAAGAGGCACAAGGGTTCCAAGCATAGAGCAGAGACCTCTCATAGATGCCAAGTATAGAACGAATAGGCATGCATCATGAGGAAAATATAGTGCAAAACCAACCCCTACTCTCCTTAGATTTTCTCCTCTTCCCTTTCTCAAAATCGAGTTTAAGCCTAGGTAGGTAATCGGGCATATAGGTCAGGAGTGCAGGCTCACTGGGTGTGGGGGTGAGCGAGGAGTGATAGAGGGAGAGAGTGAGATGAGGGACCCCACCCCTCATGTGGAGGCAAGGAGCCTTTGGCACAAAAATAATTTAAGTGATGTGTTTGGGCTTGAAACTCTCGATGTGGCACTTTATCTGGGGCTCCCTTGCATATACAGCAGTGTGAAGTCACCTCATCCAATTGAAGTCCTGTTGCTACTCTTCTCCTTGATTGACGCTGCAGCTAGGTACGTAGAGTGAATCTGCATTTGCTGAAGGTTGTGGTGAGATCGAAGATCATCGGACGGCGGTAGATGATGGCGTCGAACAGCGGAGCTCTGGCGAGACCTACAAATCAAGAACATGGGCCAAAAGCCCCAATTAAATAGCTCTACAGCCTCATCGTGTGATGACTCTACAATTATTAGTGTTAATTTTATCAATTAGAGTCAATTTTGAGGGCACATGTGCACTAATGTCATACTATAGGTGGTTTGGAGGCATTGCATTCATTCTGCATTACTTTACGTTAAGATTGCTTAGAATCAATATTTAATGACCTTGTGTACAAATTCATATTGAAATAGGTTTCAGATGAGCAATCAGAATGTACAGATGGATCCTGCATGACGAACGGAGAACAACGGGCTCAAAAAAAAAAAATCACCTTGATCCGACCTCCATAGCCCCACAACAAGTTTGAGGAAGATCAATGGCCAAGGGGCAATGTGACATCCTTACGGGCTTTGAATGAAAAATCTAGCCGTACGGATGGATCCAAAGCGATGATCGCAGTTCGGTGACGTGGTCTCGTGCGTGTGTGTTAAGAGGTGTCGTTATAGTTGCACTTGATACGTCGATTTTGAAAGAAGTAAATGGAGGTGAGTCCAAGTGTCGGTCTCAGGGAGGCGTGGAAATCAGGTTTTGTTTACCACTTGTTGTCACGAAAAAGGTGGAGTTTTGCTTGCGAAAGAGACGGTTTTGAAAAGCGAGAGATAGAGAGAGTTTAGGGTTAGAAAGCTCTTGGTTTTGATCATGCACTTTAAACAGAAATTAAAATGGCGACTAAACGGAAAATAATTTCATTAAACATGCATTCATAGTTCATGGTTTACAACATTAAATACATGCTTCAACAAAAGTAAATGAAAGCTTAAAAGAGAGAGAGAGAGGTAGAGAGAGAGTGGAGAGCGACGAGGCAGCCACGGCGGTGGAGGAGGCTCCGTCGGCGGCTCGTCGTCTCCGGCGATTACAAAAGTACCTAAAGCTAGCTAAGAGAGGAGTGGAGTAGTTGCAAGTGGGAGAGTATGCCTTGAATGGTGGTAGAAGGGGGTTTAAATAGAGTTAAGGGCTTCCTAAAAGAAGAATGTGCTTTAGCGACATCCAGAATGTCGCTAAAACCTCTTCCAGATATGTCGGTGAAGCCTTCCTGCCGCCGGTCAGCTGCTCGCCCCGCTCTCTCTCCATGCGCGATCTGTGGACATTGAACGAGAGCCGTCCGATCGAAGATCGGACGGCTGAGATCCTCCCGCACCTGCGCTGAGATCGTGCCTCGGGCGTGCGTGCACGCGCGCGTTTCCGCCCAGCGTGCGTGCGCGCGTGGGCGCTCGGGAGCCGTCATCGCACCATGTGGCGCGATCCTGGCTGCCCGCTGCTGATCGGGTGACCCAATTTTGCCGCGCCCTTGGCTCGCGCTTGATTTCTGCTCCGCACGATTAGAACGCGCGTCGCTGCGATGCGGCGTGCGCGCTAGCTGTTGCGCCACGCCCGCGCTTTGTCGCGGTGACCGCGGGCGAGCGCACGGATCTCGGCCGTTCGATCAAAGATCAACGGTCGATATTCGTCCTTGGCTGGCTTGAGGGCGTGTGAGCGGTGGGGGCGAGGCGACGTGGCGCTTTCTGGGCCGTTGATCTCCAGATCAACGGTCAGAATTTCTTGGGCCCATTGTGGGAGCTCCGGATGTCGGATTTGGCCGATCTTGAGTCTGTTGGACTTCGTTCATCGTTCTGAATCCATCCGTGCTGTCCGATTGCTCATCTGGGGCCTGCTTTGACACATGCTTTACACAAATGGCCATTAATGCAGTTTATAAGTAATCTTGGTACTTGATGGATGCAATTCTCCTATTCTACTTTATGTTGTGCCTTTTATTCTAAAGATGGGCCATATTCAACCTAATTACTACCCCCTTGCGTAGTGTTATCATCCGGCAACATGGAAATCATCTTGATCTGAGCACCGTGGCATCATCTACAATAGAAAGAAGATGGACGACCCAGATGGCACCATGTGGCACCATCTAGGCTACCCAACACCTGCCAGCAGCCCACCACCAGCTCCTCTTCATTCCTAGTCATTGGATCATGATCCAATGGTTGAGAAGTCATCTCCACCACACGCCCTTGGATCCTCTTCGCGATCACTTCTTCGGCGTGGCTCATCGGTCGACGAGAGCACACCCAAAGGAGGGTCGCGGGTTCGAGCCCTACCACCCCCCCAAATTGCTCAATTGAAGCGGCAACGGCTACAGTGCGGAGCCAGCGAGTAGAGCATGCGCCAACACGGCAAAGCGCGTATGTAAATGGTGCCCGTGTGCTGGTCGTCAGCGACGTTTAAGGTGGACTTTTAGCAACGTCTTTGATGTCACCGTTGACCTAAAGATTATTTTTACCCTACTTCCTCCATTATAAAAGGGCCCATCCTCCACTTTTGGGGCATTGTCTACCCAAGAGTATCCACCACTTCCATATAGCTCCAAGCAAGGTCTTGAAGCCACCGAGCCACCGACAAAAGCTCCTCCACCGCCGTGGCTGCCTCGACGCTGTCTTCCTCCTTGTTCTTAGTTTTAATTTCTTTGATAATTATATTTTATTTCTTTCATTCAAGCATTCATATACATTTTTGTTGATGACAACACTTGGTTAATTACTAGAATATATCTTTGATATCTTGTTCTTATCATCTCTTAAGCACAATTTTCTAACCCTATCTCCCTCTCTCTTTCTCTATTCATTTTGCAAGGGAACAAATCGACATATTTTTGTGACACATTAAAGTGATAAAACGATTTGACTTCACACCTCCCTGAGATCGACACTTGGACTCATTTTTATTATTTTCATTTAAAATTGATGTAAATGCACATTACAACAAATGAATTAACCTAACGTGTTTCGTTGATGTCAGTTTTTGGCACTATTGCCAGGGAGGCAATGAATCTTTTATTCACTTTCATTTCCTTAAGAATTATTCACACTTGTGTTATCTAACTTGCCTTTCTCTCTTCTTCTTGGTTGCAGGAATCTCATACATCGGCAATGGAAGGAGAGTGGATTGGATTGGATCAAAGGAAGTGCAAGAGAAGACCGCCATCAACCCGAAGGTTTGATATCTTGTCTTCCCATGATCCAAAGGTAACCCTTCATCTCTGGACCTAGGAAAAGATCTAAGTGGTGGTGCTCTAAAAAAAACCCTCTCTTGTGTTTGTCGAGGGAAACACTACCACTAAGTTCTTAACCCGTTAATTTCGCAACACTATTTTCTAGACTTGGGTTGAGCACATGATTAAAGGGCCCTTCCAGTGGGCAAACTCCACCTAAAATTTCATAGCCAAACTTTTTGTGGTTTGGCCGTGAAAAATTCTCTACTAGAAGTGCGCAAGGTTGTCCTGATTTCTAGAGACCCGCAGGTTGTTCCTTTTGCTGCGAACTCCACGTAGCTTTAATTTGTGAGAGATTTATATTTTTGGAAAGATCTTGAAGTTCTCTACACTTCTTCTGTAGACTATTTTTGTATTTGAAAAATATTAGTGCTTATTCTGATTCAATTCCTAAACTCACTCACTGATCTAGAGGTTCTAGACAGATTGACCCCCTCTTGAAAAAACATGAATTTGGGTGATTAATCATCCTCAAAAAATTCTAAAATTAATTTTGGTGAAAAGCTCATTTGATTTTGTTTAGGATAGAGTCATTTTTTGCTTTGATTGGACCTTTCTTGATAAAGTCAAAAATTAAAAATAGGCTTCATTCAGTAAAAGTTGCATGACCTAGGATCTTCAACAATAGGGTGCTTTTAACATCATAGTCACACAAAATACCTTAAAGAAATCAATCTTCACCAATCGTGTGACTACATCTTTGTGCCTTAATTGAATCTGTAAACAAGTGGAATCCTAGAATCCAATAAAGCAAGGTTCAAATTATAAAAGCCGTTCATTGCAATCTTGCTTGGTAAAAAAACACTTATTTTGGCATTGGGTCCTTGCACCTGATTGTGCACACAATTTAATTGGAATGTTTAAGGGCATCAACCCCTCTAATGCCCTTCACTTAATCCTTGAGCACAAGCACTGACCTAGCCCTAATTAAATTTGAGTAGACATTGGCCCTAGGATTCATTGAGTCTATTTCAAGGTATTTTTCTTGAACGCATTGTGAATTTGTGACATCTGCTTGCTCCAAAAGGTGCTAAGTTGGGAGATCCAATTGTCAAACGACTTAAGTAAGTAGGGGTTTGGCATAATTAGTGGCCTTTGGAACATGCTCCCCCTGCTTCGCCTTCCGAACTTTACCACCTTCGGGAGTAAGGACAACACCAAATTCGTCGTGTGGTCAGAATTTACTTCTAAAGGATAGGTCACCTAGGTCTGCACTATAAGGCCTAGATTTGTTTGCTTGGTTGTGCACACACCATTCTCTCATCTGTCCTTCTCTCATCCCTCCACTTCTTCCAAACAATGGATTTACATGCCTATCCTTCCTTCCCAAACTATCCCCAACATGATTTGTATTCTAACCCAAGCAGATTGTATCCACAGTTTACTTGGGATAACTAGCCACCTAGTTGGGGACTTAATCCAGCACCTGGGTACCCAGAATATCCCTCTTGTCCCAACTATCCCAAGTTTAACCAACATGCATCAACCTCCTATTGGGATACATCCAACCCACCCACTCAGGGGTATGATCCAATCATTGGGGATCCTTATCTTGATTCTCCTCATGATGAGTCCTCTTTTAGGCCCGACCCACCCACTAACCAATCTAATAGGACCTGCACTCTAGGAGAACACCAAGACCCCTACCATTCCCAGGACCATAACCTAGATAGGTCATCTGAATTCAAGGATCTCTCCTACTTCACCTATGGATTGGAAGTGATTTTAGAAAAATGGAAATCAAATGATGATCATAAACCTGGGAAAATCAAGAATGATCGGACCCTGCTTTGCACCCTTGATGAAGAATCCAACTGGGAGGAGGACTTAGAACCTCAATTATTCTTGAGTAGGACTAAATAGAAAATGGTGCCTCTTGAGGAATTGGACCTTGAAAATGATAGAATAGAGGACCCACCCAAGAACCTAAACCCTAGTACAGAGTCTAATACACAGCCATGCCCTCTCAACTCTGATTTGAATGCTAAGGAGGAAATCCAAGGGAAACCTAATGACACTCAGTCAGTTCTTGATAGCCTTCAGTTGGAGTTACATAGTGTTTGGCACCCTTGCCAGGGAGGCGACGCTCTTTGATTTTTCTTTGTGTTTTCTAACTTACAAATCATTTACCTCACTTCTCTCCTTTCTTATTGTGATTGCAGGTACTCTTTTGAGATGAGCAAAAGTGGTAGATTGGAGTAAAGTGCTGTGGAAGGTTTTGTAAGTTATCCCCCACCTCCCACCCATTATATTTCATTCCACAACATAATAACACAAACATCAATCAACCTAGGTGTTCTTATAAACTCTAAGGTTAGATTGTTTGTTGTTTGACACCTACACTCGCACCAACTCCTACATTAAAAAAAGAAAAATAAAAAAAAATCTCACAGAGGTACACAACCTCATCTGATTTTCAAACTCAACCGATAAGCCGATCTTTGGATTCGGTACACACATCCAAACACATAATTGAGTAGAAATCAGATTAGGTAATCACTTGTGTGCCTAATTAAGTGGTGCAATAGGCCAATTGTTTGAGTTGATTGGGCCGCACCACTTCAATTAAAATCAACACATCAAGTAGCTGCCACTTAGGTTCAACTCTTAGGGATTTACCAGGCACTCCACATTCTTTTAAGTTTTAAAGGAAAACATCTCCACCTGTGCTTTCAAAGCCTGGTGTGCCAAAAAAACTTGTTTGAAAACACCTAAAGTTGAATCCTAAAAGCTACTAAGCAAGATTTGAACCTTAAAATTCACCACATCAAAAAATAATAATAATAATCTTGCTTGAAAACCACTGGTTGTACATGCACACACAAATTAGCCAATCATTAAGGGCACAACCCAGATAAAGGACCCATCACATTCCAAAGCACATTCAAACCAAGCCCTAAATAAAATAAAGTAGACGTTGGCCTTAAGGATTCGACTCGCTCTTTAGAGCCCAGAACGAGATTATTTTCAAGTAGTCTGTTTCTACTGTTCAATCTGATTCTAGCTAGGGGAGCAGAATCAAATGATCGCGGTTGGGGGGTACACTAGGAACCGGAGGCGCTAGCTGAAGGAAGAACCTTCTCCCCAGTCCCTCCTAACTGGTTGGATTGAACAGACAGAAGTAGATCAAATCGTTTCTCTATCTCAAGATGGGTTTTCGGAGTCTGTAGATCATTAGTCTAACCCACTTAAGGACAAGTTTGATTATTTGTATTGCAGGGTGCCTTTCTTCCTCCCGTCTCTCATGAATCCTTCCACATATTACACGCATTCCCGCTCTTTCCCTCCTGTTTTGAATTATCCTCAACATTACGATTATTCCGACTCGTACTGTAATCAACCATCAGTTAGTTGGGATAACTCGGATTGGGGATACAGTTCCGGAACTCCGTGTTTAGGGTCTAACCCTGAACACTTTGATTGTGATTTCTATCCTTCTCAAAGCCACATCGATTATAGATTGTCAACCTTTCATGAACAACCTAATACGATCTACAATCAAGAAGGATACACTGATCCTTACCCATCCTCTGATTACACTGCCTTTAGGTCATCACCACCTTTTGAACAATCTGAACTGACCTATTATTAGGAAGGGTATAATGAATCTCAATTCGTTAATTCCCCTGTTTTGACCCCAAACCCGCCCAACCCTGAACCAACTCATTTGGTTCAGGGTAACCAAGTTCAAGATAAGGTTCTGGCTAACTTGAGGAATATCATACAATCTTTAGAAGTTCAGCCAATACCTTGAATTGAGAGATTGGAGCCCCTAATTGAAATGATTGATGATTTGAACAAGTCTTTGTTGGATTGGCTCCAGGAGGTTAAGGATAAGAACCTGGGTAAGTTTCTACTTGGGAAATTAGTGAAAGTGAGGATGAGATTTGTGGTCGCTTTGATTCACTCATGGGATGATTCCCAGGATGAACCCACTTTAGGAGAGCCAATTTCAGAACCCGTACAGGCACCTCTTGGGGGGGACACGTGTTATGAGGCTGACCATATTGAATTAAAGTAACCAATTAAGGATGATCTAATTTCTTCACCTGAGATCCCTGAGCCGGGGTACGAGGAAATGTATGAATCCATGGATCAGAAAGTGATGGATGATTTTGAGACATACATTAATACGGATCTTGATTTCTTTGATTTTGATGGTGAAGATTCAAGTTGCGAAGTCTCACATGAGTTTACAGAACACGATTTCTATGAGACGATTGCACCTGAGGAATTTGATAGATCATTTGATAGCCCAAGAACTAAGGAAACTAATCTTATTAGGGCACACATTTCGGATCCAGAATTGCATTTTTTGGAGGATTCAATTCAATGCCCTGATTGTCAGTTACACCCTGATGAGCTTATCGATGATTCTATTTATGAGATAATTAGACCCAAGTCAATTCTTATTTAGCTAGATCTTTTAGACTTGGAAATTTTAGATGGGGTGATTAATATGCAAGAGGTCCCAGAATTTAACATTCTGAATGAGGAGGATACGAGCCGGGAAGTTCTGATTTGAGAAGCTAGTTCCGGAGGAAGTAGAAGACTAAGTCGAAGGATTCCAATTCATCTGAAACCATCAAACCAGGACCCTTACGACATTTGTTCTGAGGATGTCAAACCCAAGCACACATTCGTTGATTATCCTTTGGAGCTTGAATTCTCTGTAACTTGACTTTTTGGTCTTGGGTTACATCCTCAAAAATCACAGGCCCGACCCCGCTTGTATACTGATTTTAGGTTTTGGGTAATTTTTATCCAAAACCTGAGATATTCTCGACTATGGGGTATGGGTTTGCACCACAATCTGGTCGACATTTGTGGACATCTATTGACAGGTCAGAGTATTCTGATGTTTATTCTGATTTTGACCTGCACCTGTGAATTCTTCATTTCTCTTCTTTGTATAGTGTGGCTAGCTGAAGGCACTAAATTCAGTACATATATAGTTCTTTTTAGTTTCTATCTTGAAGCGGACCTGACATTCACACAATTCAGGTGCTTTCTACTCTATTCCACTCTATTTTGCCTTTTTAATACAATGAGGACATTGCATTAGATAGGCATGGGGGGGTGGATATTCATCTCTGAATTTATTCGTCAGCTCCATAGATTTGTTTTATTAAAAAAAAAATTTTGAGGAATTAGGAAGGAGAACTTGGGTTTAAGAAAATTTTTAATCTCAGGAAATACTACATTATGATTTGAACACAAAGACCCTTCAGGTCTTTAGACTTAATCAGCCTGTGTATCCACTAAAATGTGGATTTTTCTTTCAAGTCCTCGCCATCTTAATTCTATCGTAATTGGAGTAAATAAGTTTGAGTGATAAGTACACGACTTATCATCCCGCCCTCTGATTTGAGGAAACTTTGAGTTTCTAGCATCTACACACTTTCTTCGCACTGACTCCTTTTTCAACGATTTTAATGAAAATTGGGTAGCTAATGAACCTTCTAAGGTGATATGGCTGGCAAGTTATTGTGGGTAACAGCCCATAGGTAGGTTGTTTAGAGCCCAGTCACTGGATCTTTCTCTTTTTGCTGCCTTTAGGTAAATCTTAGACCAGGGAAACCACCTACTTAAGAAAAAAAAAGGTCAAAAAGAAAAGGAGAAAAGAAAAAAAAGAAACAAACCATACTTCGCCGCACGAGTATGGATGGCAAGTTGTCAGTGGTAACAGCTCATCGACCGGTTGTCCAGAACCCAGCTCAATAAATGTACTGAAAATTCCCAAAACACTTAGGAAGAAGCGGAGAAGTAGAATAAATCGGGGAGATATACACTAGATTCACCCTTGTGTTGACCCCGTAAAAAAGTAAAAGTAGGGAGAAAGTTACCGGTTGTAAAGATACACCTTTAGGCAGAATTCTTTTTTAGGTCACCTAGAGGTGTAGAAATCTGAAGTCTATTTTAACTGCCAGTCAACGAGTCTATCACATTCATAATAAGATGCTTAAAACTTAGGATTCTCATCAAATCTTGGGTGAGTTGAATGGCCGTAGAAAGCCACTCTTAAACCCTAAAACTTGAAAATAAAAAAAAATAGAAAAGAAGAAAACGGGAAAAATAAATTTTTCTTTCAATAAGGTGAGGGCTTGAGGCAATCTACATTTTGGCCGATACTCGGGCAATGTTGTGTCTTTGAAAGTTCAAATCCAAAGTAGACATTTTCTTAATGACTGAAAATAAACTTATGCCCAAATAATCTAACCTGATTCTTTTATAAATAGCATATAGTTTTTGCTAGGGACTAGCAAAAGATAGGAATGGGGGTATAATGTAACACATTTACACTACTTAAAGATGTCTATTTATGCATGTTCTTAAGCATCAGATTGCATTGCATGCTATAAATATTGCATAACATGCATCATTTTGCATTTAGAGTAGTTTGAATAAAATGGAGGTTAATTGTCTCCTTTTATGTTCATGGATAGGGTAAACTTTTTATCGAGGCCTCAGATCAAGGATCCAACCGAACAGATGTGATCAGGGAGACGATTGGAGTTCAACGACTCCAAGATCGCCCCAATCAGACATCTGTAGCATCATATAGTGACTGGGGAACCCTAGAAGATCAAGGGCCAAGATGGTGTGAATCCGCACTTCAAATGACAAATCCAATCACATGGATGGATTCGAATCGACGATCGCAGCCTAACAGTGCGAAAATCGACTCAATCCGGCAACAATGGCACCATCTACATCATCTAGAAGATGGACGGCCAAGATGGCGCCACGTGGTGTCATCTCAGTCGTCCAACCGACCCTCAAGTCTGCCACTGCCTTTCCAAAGAGAATCCAACATGCGATCCGGGCTGTTGGATCTCGATCCAATGGTCCTGAACATGCATTCAAAACTTTGGCTGCCCACCCGTCCACCCACACAGCGTAGTGGATAAGGCGCTCAGCAGCCTTCAGACGCATGTTCGATTCACAGCGAGTGGGCGAGCGACGCAGGCGAGCAGGCACGAGCGAGCGTCAGATAGCGAATGAACGGCTGTGCGCGCCCGATAGCGCCTACGCGCTATTACACGCGCGGTAAAGACGCGACATCGCACGCGAAGGGGTGCTCAACGCAGGCGAGCGAAGGCGCGATCTAAGCCGTCTGATCTCGCGATCAGACGACTGAGATTGGCTGGACGTGCACATGCGTTGAATGCACGGGCAAGAGAGCGGGAGTGCGCACATCGCCCACTACGCCCACATTCAGACCTTTAGCGATGGTTTTATCTGTCCCTAAAGGTCCTAAATTAATGTTTTTAAAGTTGTAATGACCAAATTGCCCCCACTCCTTGCAACTATAAAAGGAGACCCCCTCCACACGAAATTCTGATCCCTTCCTTCTCTTCTCTCCCTCTCCAAAGCTCAAGAGAAGCTTGTCCCACACTCAGGATGCTTCTCGCGAGATAAAGTCAATTTTTCATCCCCCTTTCGGAAGTGGATCCCACCACGACGACGACGTGCTGCCCCATTCCCGTTATTCCCGCTTCGTCCTCCTTCGTCCTGCTTCATCCTCCTTCGTCCAGGCATTGTCGGGGATCGAACCTGGGTCGCCCGCGTGACAAGTAGGAATACTCACCACTATACTACAACGATGTTCGTTCAAAATGTTGAACGAGCGAGTTGCTACGCTAACGTGTTTGGTTTTGAAAAACCTGTTGTTGTAGTTTGAAAGTGAAGAACTCGTGTTCAACAAATAAAATTTATACCGAAATGGAAATTCCAGGTCGAACACAGGGAGATGGACGTTTGATTTAAAAACTACGCGTTTGTTTTATTTGTCACGAAGTAATTCAATTGATTAGAGCTATCTAACTATTTACAATAAATAGAAGAGAGAGAGAGAGAATAATACAAACAAAAATAAAAAAGAGATGTAGAATGCACATGGAATTCATTATCAAAAGGATTGTTCATTACACTAAATATCACGACGAGAAAGCGGGAAAATGATTACTCTAGAAAGCGGTAAATCTACTCTAGAAAGCAGTAAATCTATTATAAAAAGTAGTAAAAAGAATGGGGAGAGAGATATCCTCCTCGACGGTTGCTTGGAGGATGAGCCGGATGAGACGACGCCTAGACGAAGGAGGATGAAGCAGGACGAAGGAGGACGAAGCAGGAAGAACGGGAAGGGGCAGCACGTCGTCGTCGTGGCAGGATCCGCTTTCGAAAGGGGGAAGAAAAATTGACTTTATCCCGTGAGAAGCATCCCGGGTGTGGGACAAGCTTCTCTTGAGCTTTGGAGTGGGAGAGAAGAGAAGAAAGGGATCAGAATTTCGTGTGGAGGGGGTCTCCTTTTATAGTTGCATGGAGTGGGGGCAATTTGGTCATTACAACTTTAAAAACATTAATTCAGGACCTTTAGTGATGTGTAAAACCATCGCTAAAGGTCTGAACGTGGGCGTAGTGGGAGGCACGCGCGCGCCTGCTCGCTTGGCCATGCATTCATCGCACGCGCACATCCAGCCAATCTCAGCCGTCCGATAGCGGGATTGGACGGCATAGATCGCGCCTTCGCCAACCTGCGCTGCGTGCCCCATCGCGTGCGATGCCACGTCTTCGCCGCATGTGCAATAGCACATGGGTGCTATCGGGCGCGCATAGCCGTTCGATCATGATCTGATGCTCTCCCGCCCCCACTTGCCCGCTTGTTGCAAATCGAACGCTCGTCTGAAGGCAGCCGAGCACCTTATCCACTGCACTATGCACGTGGATGGGTGGGCGGCCAAAGTTTTGAATGCGCGTTCAGGACCGTTGGATCAAGATCCAACAACCCAGATCACACATTGGATTCTCTTTGGAAAGGTAGCGGCGGACCTGAGGGCTGGTTGGACGGTTGAGATGGTGCCATGTGGCGCCATCTTGGCCATCCATCTCCTGGATGATGTAGATGGTGCCACGGTTGTCGGATTGAGTCGATTTTCACGCCCTTAGGCTATGATCGTCGATCCGAATCCATCCATGTGGTCGGATTTGTCATTTGAAGTGTGGATTCACACCATCTTGGCCCTTGATCTTCTAGGGTTCCCTAGTCACTATCTGATGCTATAGATGTCTGATTAGGGCGATCTTGGAGTCGTTGAACTCCAATAATCGCCCTGATCACATCTGTTCGATTGGATCTTCGATCCGAGGCCCCGATAAAAGGTTTGCCTTGTCCATGAACATAAAAGGAGACAATTAACCTCCATTTTATTCAAACTACTCTAAATGCAAAATGATGCATGTTATGCAATATTTATGGCATGCAATGCATTTCTATGCTTAAGAACATGCATAAATAGACATCTTTAAGTAGTGTAAACGTGTTTACATCACATAGACAGAATTAAGAATTGATTGAGGGGAAACAAGCCATGATTGATATGTTCCAACAACTGGATGAAGAGGGCTAAAGAACACTATTACAAGCAACCCCTTTTACGGAATTCATGAAGTAAGGCCCCGTGGTGATTGATTGGACTACA
This sequence comes from Thalassia testudinum, assembly GCA_037157565.1. Lineage (NCBI taxonomy): Eukaryota > Viridiplantae > Streptophyta > Magnoliopsida > Alismatales > Hydrocharitaceae > Thalassia > Thalassia testudinum. The sequence goes on from JAZHRO010000062.1 coordinate 20,487,696, forward strand.
CCTATTTACCCAAAATTGGTTCAGTCCACCATTGATACTCCCCCAGTGTTAGACAACTCATTAGAAAATGTCATTAAGGATTCCTTAGAACATGATTTAGGGAGAGTTGAGGACAAACATTAGGAGGAAACTAAGAATTTAGGGGATGATATCTTTGAATCCAAATCTAATCTTCCTAAGGAAAGTGATTTGGTGGAAGAGACATCCAAAATTGAAGATGGGGAGTGGGATTACAATTCCAAAATAATTGATTTTGAATTATTTGAAACTCTCATCACAAGTTTAGAGGAGAACCAAGGGAAAGAATCTGAGCTAGAGGATGAAATTAGCCCTACCTCTAATGCAACCTCGAAAATTGAGTCTGATATGAAAGAGGTTGAGGATAATATTCTAGGGGTGAAGGAATAAAAGGGAATAAGAAATGAAACCCTAGTTGAAGAAGGGATGGATTTTTCTTTGGAGAGAGACCCCATGCTTGATCTTAGGGCTCATTTTCAAACTCTTAATTTTGTTACATGCCCCATCAGAATTAAAATCCTGCAACCTGAATTCACTAAAATTGATATAACTTTGAGGGAGTACAACTTTAAAGGGACACAAGCTGATTACAAAGCCTACATCTTTAGTGTCTGGCATTTTAGATTCGGGTTACACTCATCTAAATCAACTTCTCTGCATGCCCACAGATTAAGAGGAATAGGCACGGGAATGCATGTTACACCAGTTGCAGAGTTCCCATTCCTTAGGGATAGGACTACACCATAATCTAGTCTGCATACTGATGATAAACGTCATCATCAGCCATATCTAGCTTTATTTAATCATAATCAATTGAAAATGCTCCCACATAACTGCTATAGAGTCCTAATTCACTGCATAACCATTCTAAAAGATAAACAAGAAAATAGGGGTAAAACTATAGTTTTAACATAATATCCTAAATGTAAAACAATCATGGGGTTTTCCAAGGGTTTATTAAAGGTCAAATGGTTATAAATGACTAATAAGTGAGTTCAAACAGATAGAAATGGATTTTCATGCATTTTGAGAATTAAATGACATCTGAAATCCTAAAAATCGACCTGCTTAATTAACTGAGGTTCCAGTCACGATGAAATTCACATAAACCTTCTAAAAATCATATAAAAATATTCTCTAAGGTTTGATACCCTTTATTTGACCATTGAAACCCATTTTTACTTAAAATAGTCTCAGATAGACACTTGCCCTAATTTGGGTTTCTATCCAAATTACCTAATCAAACTTAGGAAAAATATAAATCCAATTTCACCGTTATATTTCTTGGGTCAAAATTAGGTTTGTATCAAAATTTGGGCCCAATCAGAGATCATCTTAACCTAGTTTGCATTTTGGTCATGTCTAATTCTTCTTCTCTCACTTAAAACCCTACCTTTCAAAATTATTTGCAAATACCCCCCTAACTTCATCATATTCTTCACGAATAGGTCCCCTTCGCCTTTAGACTCCTAAACCCAACTCCGACGACCTTAAATCTAGGAGTTCTCTCTAATTTCTCTTCCAATCTCTTCAAAATTTGGAAGGGAAACTCCTAAGAGATTTCCCTATGATCTAAACCTAATCTTGAGCTCTAATTCTTTCCCAATCTCCCATGCGAATGCATGGGAGATGTGGGTGTCCCACATGCGCAAATTGGACAAAGCTTGAAAGCTTCCTTCCATGCCTGGAACCCTCCTCTAAGACCTATAAAAGGACCTATATTGCGTTCCTTACCTCCTTAGCAAGGTTTTGAGGCTAAATACCCCTTCTTCCTCCATCTCCGGCCAAGCTCAACCTTAGCTCCGGCGGCTTCCTTCCCCATCTTTCTAGGGATGACCAATGGTCAAATTGGCTTATCCATGTTCTTCATCACCTTCCTCTGTGCCTCGTCAGCCACAGCAAGGGTCGTCTTCCCCTTTCTTTGCCGCCATCTTCCTTCCCTGGAGCCCTCATCTTCCACGGTGTCGGCCTATCAAAGCCAGCACCTTCCTGCCCCTTTCATCTGCTAATTTAGGTCATATTAGCTTCCTCTCCCTCTCTATACCATCCTTGACTCCTTTATTCTTCAGATCAGCCACCAACCACGCCTCTCCCTCACCGTCTTATCCTGCTCTGGCCAAACTCCAACGAGGTTGCAAGCTCGACACAGACCACCATCCAGTCTGCCACCACTCCTAAAACTTCCACTGTGGCCTCTAGAACAAAAGCCCTAATCTTTTTGGCCCTATTACCTACTCCATCTCCCCACCAAACTCACCCACTTCCACACACCTCCTCCGAGTTTGCCTAACCTCCATAGACCTCCTCACCTCAAAAAACCACCACCATCACATCCACCATATCCGTGCGAGCCTCCTGAAGTGTTCTAATGTTTTAGGTCATCACTGCCCTCCGCCGTCACCGCCATCATCTCCGACTCCATCCACCTCCATCCAACTTGCTTTTGCCTTGATTTTACTCTTAGGAGTTGCATATTAATCTTAGGAACGAAGCCACTCCAGCAATTGGAAGAACCATTAGCTACAGCACCTTCAATTGGAGTGATCTGTTGTTACTGCCTTCACGAAGAGAAGAGTGGGAAATAGTCCCACATCGTTAAACAAGGAGTAGCTGTGGCTGAATAAATGGAATATGTATATTTCCTTGTCGACTCAAGACCACGGGGGTGAGGTCCCCTCTTCACCCATATGCACTCCTCGGCTACCTTTCATTGTTGGTAGCCCAGGTCCATGTTCCCGGATCCGTTAACCTGATTATGTGAGAAAGTAGGGAGAGGAAGAGGAAGGAAATTGTGAGAGAGAGTAGGGTAGGGTTTTGCTCTCTGTACATGTGCCTCGGGGTGTGTGCACTCTCGGCACTTAGTCGCTAAAAGCCTTGGCTCCCCATGTGTTGTGATGGAAAGGACTCAAAAGAAAAAGATGACCTAGAGGGGAAAAAGAAAGAAAGAAGAGAAAGGCTTTGGAAGCCTTATGTTGTGCTGTGAAGGTGACATTTAAGTCATCTGATCCAAGGAAGGCAATGTCTGATCTGCTTTGGGAACAGTACTATAGAAGCATTGGTTAGAGTGGAAATTGGCTTCAGTGGTTCAAGCCATTGTTCATTTATTTCAGATATTGAGTAATTGATATATATATGTATGCATAGACTAATAATTGGTGATTTAAATTACCATTATTTTGTCTTAAACATCTTTTTACCTCATTAAAACTCTTGATATACTCATGTTTTGTATTGAAGATCAATTTTGAGTAGATATTATTCATTGATAATCATTCTTGGCTTGATTTCCTATGCTCATTTATATGTTAATCAAGATTAGTGTGTAAATTCCTACTTGCTCCCTGTGTTCGACCTCGGACTTCAAATTCGAGTATAAATTTTATTTATTTTCATGTGATTTCGACTATACTACGATGAAGTATTTTAAAATCCAATTTCACGCGTTAACATTTTGGTGTCGTTGCTAGGGAGCAATGCACAATTTGATCTCTTGATTACAATTCTTGGCTTGATACTAACTTGCTCTATCCTTTTAGTTGTTATTTGTGAAGGGATTCAATCGAGGATAAAGATCAACCGCTTGACAACCACTCCAGGGGAAGTAATCTCATTTTCCATCTTCATTAAACCCTTGATTTTGAAAAAGCTAAAAAAAGGAAAGAAATCAATTAGGACCAACTTGCATTCTATATTTTGGTTCAATCATCACAACTTTCCTGATTTGGTTCATTTCTAGAAACATCCCAAGCCTAATTTTTGCACCTATTTATGGATTTAGGACATCTAGGGCTACGCACCTTCTTGATTGAGCCCTAGGAGCCAGATTTGGAAGAAACTAATTGGACGAAGTAGAACCACATTAGGGTTTCCATTTCAGGATTTTAGAGACACACTTGCTTAAAAAAGAATCAACCTTCCCAAATTGTGTGTGTCCTAGGCATTGATTGAGCTTACCTAATCGAGAAGAACCCTAAAAATCAGGTTCTAATTTCACTTGAACTCTAAAATTTTGGACCTAATAACCTGAGAGTCAATTCAGGGTGATTTCTAGGTCTTGACCTAGATTTCATTCTGCCATCTTTAAGGCATGTCAGGTGAAGTTGACCTACATTATAGGCTAACCAACATCCAAATTAGGTCACAAGTCAAATCGACTTCTAATCAAGTGAAATTCAAGGCACTAATTAGGCTAAAATTGGTAGACTTAAGGTTTTAAGTTCGTAAATTCTGGTTTACTTGGAACCACAGTGACAAGGAAGGTCAGGTGGGGGAAACCCTGTAACCCGTGGGGACGCTCTACCGTATAGGGGTCTTTGTGAGGCTCGCCCTTCCTGGCTGCCCAGGTATTTCTTGGGTGTGCAGATTTCTGATTCAGAGGTATCATCCACCTCAAAACTACCTTAGTCATCCAAAAATCTTTGGGTGTCTTGATTGGGTCCAAATAACATCCAGTCTCTCATCTTTTCACTAAAGCACACCCAGGAAGGTTATTAGGTTTTTAACCTAAGAAACCTCATTATATTTTCCTGGTAATTTCTTTCGGATCTAATCAAGTTCCAATATGATCCTGAGTTTGATTCTAATCTTGATTCCACCACCTGATTCAAAAATGCAACCTAACATGTTAGGAAAAGTGATTAGGAAACTTGTGTCCCAAATGACCATCAAAGGAAAAATGATTGAGGATGCTTACAAACATCATGAAGAGTATTCTAGATCCTCAAGTCCATTTAGGGAGATTTAGGTTAATGTCACATCAAAATTCATTTTTAACCATGCTCAAATGATTCTTTCCTAAATGATACATTGTTCAACCCGGGATGATCTCTTACGAGAATATTTTGAATTGAGGACATTACATGACAATGAGTATTTACAATGTTGGTCAAACCCCATACTTTTTGTGAAACACCAAGATCTCATGAAGGCACGTGGTATAGCATTGGATGCATTATATGAAGGGATTAATCAAAAATACCCGTCAAAGGATAATGAGACACCTTAGAGAAACACTAAAGATCAACATTTCCCAAATCTTGGGTTCGAGAATCAAGGTTATAGTGGACCCCCAACCCAATTGAATTCTGATTCAAATTTCATAGCAATTGACATTCCTGATCTTAATGAGGGTAGGGAGGATCCAATTGCAGGTGTTCCCAATTTCGAGCCAACCCTAGAAAATCAAGAACCTGGTTCACTAAGCTTAGATTTCCCCGACACCTGTGATGATGAGCTTAACACAGACATTCTTGGGAATGTAAATCCCGAGACTTACCCTGTTAAGGTGATTCTCGAGAATGATTCTAACATTCCTGTAGAGCCCAGCCTAGATTCTAGTGATCCAATCCTTACCCTTAACTTAGAATCTAGATTCGAGCCTACTTAGGATACTCATGAGGCCCAAAATGATGAAAGTCAGATTTTGAATTTGAATTATGATTCTCGACCTGCATTTGATGGATACACCTCTCCAACTTCCTATGAGACATAGATAGACTTTTTGGAAGTCACGCCTATTTACAATATAGAAACCAAGGAGTTGGAAGAGTTGTGACTCAATTGGGTCTATCCTAGGAGCCAAGAACTTGAGCTCATGCCTAATAAGGACACCTTTTTAAGCTCAGAATCTAAAACTAGGTTAAATCCAAGTCAGGTTGTTGATTCTACTTATCTTGATTCTTTCTGTGGTGGAACCTCTAATCTAGAATCGAATTCAGAATATGATCTTAAGCTTTCCGACAATTTCAAATCTTACTCTGATTTCAGAGAACTATTATTTTCTAATGACTCCAAACCTATTTACGACCTCAGCCACTACAACCTGTCTTTTGATTCTGATACTGAGGTTAATGATTTAAAACAAACCACCTCTTCTACACTACATACAGAATCTTCTCTGATCCGATCCCAACCCCGACCCGCAACTGGAATCAACTTCTACTCTGATTCTCCTCTCAATGATTTGGTCATATATGATTCTTCTCCACATTTTAATCGGGTTTCAGACTTTGACCAGACTACTAATCACATCCCATCCTTCTTTGATCACTCTTGTAGGGTTCCTACATCCTTCACAGACTCTTTTACATTGGAGGATCCCTACTTTGACCAGGCTGAATCGAATTAGCCACCCCTTGGATTTTCATTTCCACATCCTTCCGAGTCACAGAGCATCTGGTGGGCACCATATCTCTTGATCCACATCCATCAACCCACCAGACTGATTGGGTTTGGGCTGCATCATTAACCTGTCGATCTGAACAAGCACTTGGTTGGACGAGCCAAGCTTTTGATTAAGGTGCTTGTTCTATAGAGTTCCTCTGATTTGACCACTCCTTATCCATGACCACTTTCTGCTTGGCTGAAGGCATTGAATTTAGTACTTAACAGGAGGCAACCCGTCATTCCAAAAATCAAGATCCTTCTTATTATCCTTTTGAGCTTTACTTCTACTGCACTTTGAGTTCAGTATTTGAATAGCTGACTCCACCATTGGTATTCGTATCAAAACTTGAAATCGTCCACAATAGTCATCCTCACGCATTCACCCACCCATTGACCCTATTCTAATCCTTGAACCCAAGCTGATTTCATACCCTCTAATTTATAATGAGGACATTGCAAAACTTAGGCATGGGGGGGTGTTAAAGTGCAAACACATAAAAAGTCAAGTATCTGAAATGTTCTAACAAAAAAAAATTATTTCTCAAATTCTAAAAACCAAAAAAATAAAAATTGAAAAAGAAAAAAAAATGGAGAAAGGGGAGGAAATTTTGAGAGATTAATTGCATATAATTTTTGAGGAGGAAGAGAGGAGGTGTTTTAAATGTCAAAAAGGAGCACAATTTGAAACAAAAAAGGATAGTCATTAGTAAATGATTATGGAATCTACTTAACTTCTAGACCAAATCAAAAGAAAAAAATTTAAGTCCTAGAATAACAAAGAGATAAATAGATTAGTATAAGTTTTGATCTTAGGCCTCTTGGGCATGTTTTAGGGCTTAAACATTCAAATATCTATTAAGATCTGGATAATCCTCAAGAGGTTGAGGAAAATGCGAAACTTAAGTATTAGGTCTAAGGCTTAGGGATTATTCGACCTTGTTAACTGACCTTTGGTTTGTGGGACTCGATAACCTAAGCACCCTAATCCACACACAGTCTGGTTCAGTGCTCTTAATCATCAAAATCATGCAAAAGTGTTTATTCTGTTATGAAAAAGCTACCTAGATTAGGAGTGGCTTATCAACACAAGTTGATTTGGACGAGTTCTTGATGTGGAGATGTGGGAAATTCCCCTCGAAGATGCACAATAACATACCGTCTCCTCGGTGCTTGTCTCCTAGTATATCTAAATATCCTACCAGGAGCATGTAAGCACCTTGTGCTAATTAAGGTACCATGGGCAGGATTATCCTGAAATGTTGATCTCCAGAGACTGAATTTAGCTACAGAATGCCATGGGCAACACTATCTCGAAGTGTTAAAAGCTAGGGTTCTGGGTATTGCCATGGTCAATGCTATCTCGAAGCATCAAAAGCTTGGGACCCTGCAAGGATTGATGGTGAGAACAAGGAATCCGATACAGACCATGTTTTTGAGCCAATTCGAAGCTGGAAATAATCAAGGAAAAGATAGAGAAAGCTCTCTAAAAATGAAAAAAATTCTTCTATCCCTCTCTTTCAAAAATGCACTGTAAACTGAACCTGGACTAATCTTGTTTCAAGCACGGGTGCTTTAACCGCTGGGTTCAAAAAACCTTTAGATAGATTCTATGGGCGTTAGAAATCTTCATGGCAGGCTAAGGCTAAAGCTGGTCAGGTCTGGATCTTGGTTGGTACTTGAGTACCTCTAGGCCTATTATTAGCATTCTGACCTAATTTTTAAAAGGAAGAAAGAATCAAGACTTTAAACATCAAAGGCATGGTCTAGAATTTGAGTTCATGCCATAAGATTTTGCTAAGGAACTAGCAAAAGTTAGGCATGGGGGTATGATGATAACGTCATCATCAGCCATATCTAGCTTTATTTAATCACAATCAATTGATAAATGCTCCTACGTAACCACCATAGAGTCCTAATTCACTGCATAACCACTCTAAGAGATAAACATGAAAGGAGGGGTAAAACTACAGTTTAATAGAATATCCTAAATACAGAATAATCATGGGATTTCCCAAGTGTTTATTGAATGTAAAATGGTCATAAATGTCTAATAAGTGGGTTCATATAGACAGAAACGAGTTTTCACGCGTTTTAAGAATTAAATGATATTTGAAACCCTAAAAATAGACCCGCTTAATTAATTGATATTCCGATCAGAATAAAATTCACCTAAACCTTCTAAAAATTATATAAAAATATTCTCTAAGGTTTGACATCCTTGATTTGACCATTGGAATCCATTTTGACCTAAAATAGAGTCTCAGATAGACACTTGCCTTAATTTGGGTTTCTACGTAAATTATCTAGTCAAACCTGGTCAAAACCTAAATCTGACTTCACCATCAGATTTTTTGGGTCCAAATTAGGTTTGTACCAAAATTTGGTCCTAATTAGTGATCATCTTGACCAAGTTTGCATTTTGGTCTTATCTGATTCTTCTTCTCACTTAAACCCCTAGCTTTCAAACTTATTTGCAAGTACTCCCCTAACTTCATCATATTCTTCACAAATAGGTCCTCACTGCCTTCAGACTCCTAAACCCAAATTTGGCAACCTTCAATCAAGGAGTTATCCCTGATTTCTCGCTCAATCTCTTCAAAATTTGGAAGGGAGACTCCTGAGAGATTTCCCTATGATCTAAATCTAATCTTGAGCTAATTCTTCCCAATCTCCCATGCGAATGCAAGGGAGATATGGGTATCCCACATGCGCAAATTGAACAAAGCTTGAAAACTTCCTTCCATGCCTAGAACCCCTCTCTAAGAACTATAAAAGACCCATATTGCATTCCTCACCTCCTTAGCAAGGTTTTGAGGCCAAATATCCCTTCTTCCTCAATCTCTGGCCAAGATCCACCTTAGCTCTGGCGGCCTCCTTCCCCATCTTTCTAGGGATGGCCAATGGTCAAATTGGCCTATCCATCTTCTTCATCACCTTCCTCCACACCTTGCTAGCCACATGGAGGGTTGTTTTCGCCTTTCCTCGCCGCCGTCTTCCTTCCTTGGAACCCTCGTCTTCCACGGCATCGGCCAATCAAAGCCAACGCCTTCATACCCCTTTCATCTGCCAATTTAGGTACTATTAGCTTCCTCTCCCTCTCTAGACCATCCTTGACTCCTTTATTCTTCAGATTGACCACCGTCCACGCCTTTGCCTCATTGTCTTCTCCCTCTCCGGCCGAACTCTGACAAGGTCACGAGATCGACACAGGCCACCATCCGGTCTGCCACCACTCCTAGAACCTCCACTGTGCCCTCTAGAACAAAAGCCCTAATCTTTTTGGGCATATTACCAACTCCATCTCTCCACCGAACTCACCCACTTTTGCATACCTCCTCTGAGTTCGCCCAACCTCCACAAACCTCCTCACCTCACGAAACTAGCACCATCACATCCACCATATCCGTGCGACCCTCCTGAAGTGTTCTAAGTGGCCGAGAGGCCGTATCTAATGTTTCAGGTCATCACTGCCCTCCATCGCTGCTGCCATCATCTCTGACTCCATCCACCTCCATCCGACTTGCTTCATCCTTGATTTTATGCCTAGGAGTTGCAGATTCATCTTAGGAGCGAAGTCGCTCTAGCAATTGGAAGAACCATCAGCTATAGTGCCTTCAATTGGAGCAATCTATTATTGTTGCCTTAACGAAGAGAAGAGTGGGACATAATCCCACATCGTTAAATGAGGAGTAGCTGGGGTTGAATAAATGGAATATGTGATATTGCCTTGTCACCTCCGGACCATCAAGTTGAGGTCCCCTCTTCACCCATACGCACTCCTCGACTACCTTTCATTACTGGTAGCCATGGTCCATGTACCTTGATCCATTAACCTGATTGTGTAAGAAAGTAGGGAGAGGAAGAGGAAGGAAATTGTGAGAGAGAGCAGGGGAGGCTTTTGCTCTCTGTACATGTGCCTCGGGGTGCGTGCACTCTCAGCACTTAGTCGCTAAAAGCCTTGGCTTCCCATATGTTGTGAAGGAAAGGACTCGAAAGAAAAAGATGAGCTAAAGGTAGAAAAGAAGGAAAGAAGAGAAAGGCTTTGAAAGCCTTGTGTTGTGCTATGAAGGTGACATTTAAGTCGTCCGATCCAAGGAAGGCGACATCTGATCTGCTTTGGGAACAGTACTGTAGAAACATTGGCTTGCATGGAAATTGGCTTAATTGGTTCAAGCCACTGTTCATTTATTTCAGGTATTGAGTAATGGATATCTATGTATACATAGACTAATAATTGGTGATTCAAATTACCATTATTTTATCATAATCATCTTTTTGCCTCATTAAAACTCTTCATATACTCATGTTTTGCATTGAAGATCAATTTTGAGTAGATATTATTCATTGATAATCATTATTGGCTTGATTTCCTATGCTCATTTATATATTAATCAATATTAGTGTGTGAATTCCGACTTGCTCCCTATGTTCGACATCAAACTTCAAATTCGAGTATAAATTTTATTTGTTCTCATGTTATTTCAACTATACTACGAGGAAGTAATTTAAAACCTGATTTCTTACGTTAGCACATCTGTAGACTTCTGACTCTGGGTTTAGCTAATTATGTCTTCCCCTTCTTGACCAAGACCATTCAAGTGATTTTTTCTCTTATTGTTTGTGTACTATGCCAAGATGGAGGCAGTAAACTCAGAGCTTCCTGGGAGGCAACCCAGAGGATGCAAGCTGACTGGATTAACTGTTGACACTTTGATGATTTCTTTCCTTTTTCCCTTGCACACATTTATTTTCCACAATTGCGAAATGATTTCTGACTTAGCTCTGTCGACTCGAGTCCCTTAGAGGAGATCCTATGACCTAGTACGATGCCATTCTCACCATAAAATGGCTTTTGTCCCATGAAAGTACTAGGTTAACTTCTATACATCTCAGGATCTTTGTGTGGTTATCAAGACAAGATGAAAAATCATCTCCAAACATGAAGAAGTCATCCATGAATACTTCTACGCAGTCCCCGATCATGTCTGAAAAGATGGCCATCATGCATCATTGAAAAGTAGCTGGTGCATTGTAGAGGTCGAAGGGCATCTACTTAAAAGCGAATGTTCCGAAGGGACACGTAAAAGTCATCTTGTCTTGATCTTCTAGGTTGATCACTACTTGATTGTACCTGGACTATCCATCTAGAAAGCAGATGAAACTACGCCCGGCCAGCCATTCTAAAATATGATCAATAAAGGGTAAAGGAAAATGATCCTCTTTTGTAGCTGAGTTTAGCATCCTGTAATCAATGTAGACTCGCCAAAAAGTCATGGTGTGGATCGGGATGGATTCGCCTAATTCATTTTTTATCACGGTGAGTCTCGCCTTTTTGGGAACAATCTGAATGGGACTCACCCACTGGGTATCGGAAATTGGATAAATAATGCCCGCGTCCAACCATTTAATGATCTCCTTCTTGACAACTTCCAACATATTTGGATTTAGGTGCCTCTAAGGTTGTCTTAATGGTCTCACCCCTTCATCAGTGTAGATATGGTGAGTGCAATATGAGTGGCGAATCCCTCATTGAGATCAGCAATTCCCCACCTGATAGCAGCCTTATGTGCTTGCAGAACGAAGAACAATTGGTGTTCCTGGTCTGGAGTCAAGTGAGCATTGATAATCACGGGATACATCTCACTTTCTCCCAAAAACACGTACTTTAGCGAATCAGGTAAGAGCTGTAACTTTAGTAGCAGAGGGTGGGGAGAGGGTTTATGCAGGGGAGGAGAGGAAGCAATAGTGAAAATCTACTGATCCAGACTAATGGCAAATCCGTCTACAGTGATCATGTAATCCTGTCTTAAGATATCAGTGCTAGATGGGATAGGATAGTCAGGATCAGGGGTGTTGGGAGCAGATGAATAGCCATGACAACTAGATCCATGGGATGAAATGTGTATGTCAGTAGTCTCAGTCCCATGTAGACTACGATCAAAGGACCCTAATAGTGAAGATGAATGTGCCATTGGGTCGCTGCAGAGGAGCCTAATATTCCAACAGAAAGCTGAATCTTCATCTTCACCATCCTCCTCGATTAGATCGCAGTCGAAGTTCTTTGATGCCCTGAAAATGTCCAGTCTAAGCTTTTCGTTCCCTAAGGCAATCTCCATGCACCCTGATGCATAGTCGATGTTCGCATGGGCAGTTGGCAAGAATGGGCGACCTAGAATAATCGGTGCATCACGGAGATTAGGAGGAACCTCCATATCAAGAACAAAAAAGTCCACTGGAAAGCAGAATCCTTGGACTTTCACGATCACATTTTCAACCACCCCCCTCGACATTTTCATCGATCGGTCAGCCAACTATATGGTAACCGAGGTGGGCTTTAACTCCCCGAATCGAAGTCGATCAAATATTGCGGTGGTAGTTAGGTTGATGGACGACCCCAAGTCAAGAAGGGCCCTATCAAAAGGGGAATTCTGCAAAAAGTAGGAAATCAGTGGTGTGCCCAGGTCCTTCTTTTTGGGTGGTAAGTTGGCTAAGATAACAGCGCTGGCTTCCTCAGATAATACCTCCTGTCATCTGATTTTCTACTGTCACTTCGGAGTACAATAGTCCTTGAAGAGCCTAGCAATAGCAGGGATGTGATCTATTGCTTCAAGGAGAGGGACTTGAATGTGAACTTCCTTGAACATAGATTTTAGGTCCTCGAAATTCCGCGTATCCTTTTTCCATGCTGAATCTCACGTTAGAGCTGTGGGAAAAGGGATGGGAATCTCAAGGTCTAGGGGCTTCTTTCCTTTATCTAATGAAGATGGCTGATAAGTCCACTTTAGTGGATCATTATTGGACCTAAGTACTCTTTAATTATCTAGTCATAGTTTCTAATTGGTTAGGAGTTATACGGTAATTCATCTTAGTCTACATATAATCTTGTGCGTCAATTTTATGTTTAAACATGAATGATATGTTCACATATTCTATATGGCTAGATGCAGGCTAGGTATAAAAATCAAATTTCATTCTGCCTATATAAGACATTTGGAGCTAAGGATGGATGTCTGGGAATTGCCGAGACAAATTCTTTAACTTTACATGTTTTAAGACATCTGATGATTAAGTCAGATGTCTGATAAAGTCCTGCCAATGCTTATCTGCCATTCTAACCACTCGCAATCTTCGCGAGTGGTTAGAGAAGTTTCACTAGAAGGTAATAGACAAGAGCTTTTTTTAAAAAGGGTCCATCTTCTAGGGCCAGGGACCTCCTCCCTCTTGACCACCGTGGAACAAGCGCACACCATGAACTCTAGTGTGCATCATGGCTACAATGTACTCCTCCGCCCTTCGCCTACCGTGGTGTGCGCGATGACAGAGCGCACACCTGCAATGCCATCAACACCACAACCCCCTCACTGCAGCAACCCATCCACAATGCCAACACCATCCGCCTCTTCTTCATCTTCTTCCTCTTCTCCTTCGCAGATCAAACCAACCATCACCACCCTTTCCACGGTTCACCATCTCCCTTAGAAGAACCCACCACCACCGATTGTTCCCCTCACTGCAAATCGTCTTCAGACGCGGCTACGCACTGCAGGGTGCATCCTCGCTCTCCCTCGAGAACGATAGCACGCCCACAGTAGAGTGCGACCACCGGCCACCTCTACGTGCACCGTAGCACCTTGTGCACGCCAGCGTGCACACCAGCCACCGTGCCCTTGTGCGTGCCTTCAACGCGTGGACGCCTGCGCACCACAACCGACTCCTTCTCCTTCTTCTTCTTCTCCATCAATAGATAAGAAGAGAAACCCATCACCGGCCGGTCGGCACCATGTGTAGCTGACTCATCTGGCCACCGCACTCCACGCAGTCGGCACCGTTGACCTCGCCTCGACACCTCAAGCTCGCCTACATCTACAGCCGACTCTCCCGCAGTCCACGCATATCGTTGGAAGCCACCACCACCAGCGGGTTCTTCTCCACCGGCCAGCCATCTCCGGCCATCGTCGGCCAAACCACTGCCGCCATCGCAGAGCCTACCTCCGGCCATCCTCCCCTAAGTGTCTCTCCTCCAGCTGGTCCACCATCTCCTCACGTGAGCCAAGGGAGAAAATGCCATGTTTTCATACCTATTTCTATTTACATCTCCATGCCATTGCCAACGTTTGATTTTCCATTTTTTTATTAATTTATTGTGGAGAAATTGCTACCCGACACTTATTTTTGTGTGTATTTGTTCAACTTTTGTGATTCATCTCTATGCACACCACATTTTGATTTAGATTTTCACTCAATCTACATGCAATTAAAAGTTACATACTCTACCACTACACATGCCTCATCCACATATTTTGGGAACTTGATTTCTAACGAGAAATTTACATAAACATCCCTTGACTTCTCCATAAATTAAAATTTACATTCAGAGCAGCATATCCATTGAATTGGTTTAGCAAATATTTCTCCGAACATGATGGCTACATACCAGTGAATTTATTGTAGTTGTTCCTCCCTGTGGATACGACCTAACCCACCATGGTTAGTCTTCTTGATATATATATATATATTTTTTGGAGTTTTCCACCATGATTTACACAATACAACGGCATATTATTGTGATACATTATTTCTGCAAGTGAAAAACTCCCGTTAAAATGGCACCGTTGCCAGGGAGGCAATCGACGCAATAAATTCACCTGACATTATTTCTAAGTATTCTAACTTGCACATTTATCTGATCATTCTTTATCTTTTCTGTGCGAGGAATCTGACAAGTTGACAGGCATAGCTGAGAGTCGACATCTACCTTGAGCAATGTCTACACACGGAGATAATCGCAGGAGCCTATGGGCCTTGATCCCACACGCTGGAGACGCACAGAGGACCATCTAGGAGGACTCTTCCTCTTAGACTTCTGATTTAGAATTTTAGAATTGACTCTTTAGGATTAGCCTAGTTATTTATTTTCTCACCCTTGTAGTCTGGGGCCAGTTTGTGGGGGTGTCCCCGATTCTTTAGACAATAGGATCATTCTGTGGTAGTTAGATCTTTTGATTGCACATTAATTTTTATAAAAAAAAGAAAAAAAGAATCCGAACTGCCTGCTAGAAGCTGCATATCCATAGGACGACCATCTAGGATTGCTTGAGCAGCATCCAGATTTTCTTACTGCATTACATGCATTTTTGCATAGAAGAGTGCTGGAGTAAGGTACAAATTTCTTATCTTACTACATCAGCTATCTGCACACACATTGCATTTGAACATAGTTAAAGAAGACCACTTAAACTGAATTGAAAAGATTAATCAAGTGGTCATATTGCTTCTAGAAAATAAAATAAAATATACAGGAAATGTTTGAATAACTTGATTGTGTTTTTCAAAAGAAAAATCACTTTTTGCGGTGGATGCAAACTTCCTGCACTGAGCACGCACTATAGGAACTGCACTAGGACTTGGACCCTTAAGGCTATAGGCATCAATCTCTTTATCGGCGCAAACCCTCTTATCTCGCTTTGAAACGGTGGTATTAACTTTTGCTCGAGTGACTTGATACTCTAAGGAGGGGGCACCCCTTAAAGGAATTCAAGGGTAGTTAAGAGGCACCACTAATGCGATGCCTGAAAGGAAGGGTTTGCCCTACTTGCATCCCTTAGTTCAATCTTTGGAGTACCTTTTTACTTGAGCATCGGAGAATATCATTGCAGCAAAGTGTACATCTTTAGGGCACTCGAAGGTTAATTTAGGGTGTGTAATTGCTTGACAACTTGATTGATCACCCAGAAAGGACTAAAAGTAACCTCAACCTTCTTAACAGTCATTGACCAGAAATTTCAAGTGTCTTATTTCTCTTATACCACTTACATGGGAATGGAGAAAAACTGCTGTGACTATATTTGTCCAAGCTGAAGAGTTGGAAGAGGACTTAAAGGATTTTAAATCAACAAAAGACCTCTTGCCTTATGTTTGCTTGGTATATGCTTGGTAGGCACTCTCTTAGAAATAGTCTTCTCTTCAACCCTAAGCCTGAGAGAATTATAAGGAAAGTGATGAGAGCCTCATCATGAGCCCTAACTAGCTCATTTTGATCCAATAAAGAGAATAAAATCTCCTGTATAACTTAGAAGAAGGCTTAATTGGAGGAATAAGTGTTCTGAGAAGAAAACATGAAATAAAGGGTAAAACTGTAATTTTACCATTGCAGTAGATAAACAGGATTTCACAGAGACAAAACATAGGTCAAATGGTCTAAATAAGATAAAAAGTGGGTTGATTCAATCAGAAATGAGTTCATGTACAATCCAGGAATTAAATGACATCTTGTAACCCTAAAACAGACCCACTTAATTCAACAAGGTTTTGGTCAGGATAAAAATCAAGTAAACCCACTAAAATTCATGAAAAAATTTTCCCTAGGGTTTAGAACATTCAATTTGGCCTTTGGAACGGTGGTAGAAGGCTTGCCCTCGACGCACTAGAAGCTCGGCCAGCACTTATAAAAGGACCCGACCCTCTGCGAATCAGTCAGACTTGTTTTGGCCGTAGAAACCTCCAAATTTCATCTCTCCTCTCTCCAGCTAGGAAGCTCGCAAGCTCCAGCGATTCTTCCTCCTCCCTCTCGTCGCTCTACTGCCATACCAGTAGCAGGGTTCACTCCGCCTCATCCTCCCGCGTCGTGCCGCACCAAGTGTACACCTCCCTGACCTCCTCCTCGTCACCGTTATCTCCCTTAGGGCCGTCTTCTTTGACGACGGCACACACGAGCCATCTGTCTCCGCTGCCCCCCTTCACTCCCAACAATCCAGATAAGCTCCCCATCTTCTACTCTTTCATTTTCCTCACTTTATTTCACACAGCACCCCTCGACCGTCACTGTCCACTGCCATCTTCCTCATCTCCGGCCACCCTCCTGCGAGACGATCCCTTCACTCCGCAGCCCCACACGTCTCGCTAACCACCACATAACCTCCGCCACACTCCACTGAACATCCTCCACTCATCCGCAGACCACCTACACCGCCACAACCGCCCCCCAACCAAACCCATCCGCCCGACCATAGAGCAACCTATGAATGCACACCTAGGCCGCCCTGCGGCCTGCCACCTACTGCCTTACCTTCGTCGTGACACGGCGAAGGTCCCCCTATGGTCTGATAGAGCCGCAAGGCCCTTTTTGTATTGAGTAGGGTTTGAGCTTTAGTTGCCATTAGCGGTGACTCGAGGAGGTTGAATGCTAGCTCCAGGTTGAAGGACTTCAGGATTCCAGGTGCAGCAGATTCAGGGAGATCTCGCGAAGTCACCTGTTCCAGCAAGTGGCGCCGCGAGACCTGCAGCTGCTGCAATTGGAGGAACGATCTGCTGCGAGCGCACGAGAAAAAGCGGTGGAGAATTAGTCCCACCTCGGTAAGTCACAAAGCGCTTGAGTACTTTATATTGATTTTGTGCTATCGTTGTGTTGCCTCGAATACACTAGGGTGAGGTCCCTCCTCACCTATACACGCACCTCGTCCGCGACTTCATCCCGCGGATCTAGTGACCCTACTCGACAACTCTCCTGAGCACTCCTTGCGCACCACACCCACGTTGGTGCACCTGGACCCGGGTGTGCGACCCGACCCGATAACCTGGCTCTGGGAGAGCGTACCGAAGAGAGATTCAGAGAGAGAGAGACATGCAGGAAGGGTAGGGGAGTAGGTTTTTTTGTGTGGTGCTTGTGTGCAAGAAGAGGACGCTAAGGACAAAGCAGCTAAAGAAGGGAGCAGGGACTTAGCCACTACTAGTGAAGAAGAAGAACACCCTGAAGCAGAGGTGTGGCAGACCAAGAAAGAAGAAGAGAAGGATCAAGGGGCAGATAGAGAAGCAAGAAAGAAAAGGAAGAAAAAGAAGAAGGCAACCTAAGAATAAGAAAGCCAGGACTTTGCTGCAAGAAGAGAATCAAGAGTAGAAGGAAAAAGAAGAGAAGCAGAAGCAGCTAATAGCAACTAGAGCTACAGCAGAGCAAATCACCAGCAGAAAGAGAAGAATTTGAGAAATACTTTAAGACGTCTAATGCAATATCAGACGTCCATTCCTTTTGAGCAATTTCTTTCCATATCATTATCATGTCACTTTTATTAAACTAGTCATTTCTTTTTATTTAAAAGTTGTGTTCTCAAGTTTTGAAATACTCAGATTGCCCCTGTGTTCGACCTCGGATACTCTATTTTTTGAGTTATAAATTTTTATTTGTTTTCACAGAAAGTTCATCTATATTAGAATGAGATATTTGTTAAAACACGATCTAGCCGTGTTAACATTTTAGCACCGTTGCCGGGGAGCAACGGGCACTTCTAAAGCTTTTGATCACAACTTCTGACCCAATATTGACTTAATTCCTCTCTTTCGTTGTGCTTGTCTCAAGGAAAGCAGAGAAAAGAAGAGTAGCTGCACAACAGCCACACGAAGGAACAGGCAACTTTCATTTGCCCTCCCTCTTAACCTCCTCAAAGTCTGAAAAGGAACAAAGAAGAATCAACCTAGGGCTACCTGTTTCATACTTAGTAATTCATCAAAGTTTCCTGATTTTCATTTCAACACATCTTGAACTGCTCATCCAACTAAGGTAACTATGGCTAAAACTTTCTTGATTGAGCCTTAGATACCAAATTTTGAGGCAACTAAATTGGACCAACCAGAGCCAACCTAAGGATTGCAAAGCTAGGGTTTTTAGAGACACATCTTCTCTTAAACAAAGAAAAAAGCTTTTCCAAAAAGAGGTGTGCCTAAACCTTGTTTGAAAAGATCTATACAAGAGAAACCCTAAGCAAATCAGGCTTTTAAATCCACTTGAACCCTAAAAGAAAGGACCCAAAAGCTCTCAAAGGAACAAGAGGTGAAGTTGATCCTTTGGGTCAACCAACCTTAAAATTAGGTCACATTTTCACTCAAAAGACCTAAAAGTTCAAGTGGAACCTTAAGCACCTTGATCTCAAATTTAAAAGGTAGACTTAAGAGGTCAAGGTCCCCATTCTGGTCTACCTGGAATATCAGTGACAAGAGAGGTCGGGTGGGGGAAACCCTATAACTCGTGGGGATGCTCTACCGTGTAGGGGTCTTTGCAGGACTCTCCCTCTCTGGCTACCCAGGTACTTCTCAAGTGGACGACCTTTCTGACTAAGGGGTATCATCTGCCCCAAACCTCTATAGTCACCCAACAATTTTTTGGTGTCTCGATTGGGTCCAGCACCTTCTAATCTCATCACATCCTTCGGTGCATGTTTGGTAGGAGGTCCTTAAGACCATCCTTATGACTTCCTTTAGAAATTCACTCTCATCGAGGCCAAGCCTCGACGCCATTGTTTGTGCAGCAACCCCACCACATAAATCTTTCATCCGATTCAGAACCAAGTTCTCCTTCTTCCATCATGGCACAACGCATTGAAGAAGAGAACAACCTTGAGCACCAACTTCAACGCTTGAATGATCTCTTTCAAAACTTTGTAAACCCACTGCAGCGACCAATGATGCGAGATTACTATAATCCCTCTGCGGTGGCGATCGAGCCTCGAGTCCGAATCCCGATTGGAGGTCCTGATTCTGAACTGAAGCCCAATATGATTCATGCCATACCAAAGTTTCATGGGCTTAACTCCGAGGATCCATTCCAACACATTAAACAACTCAACCATCTAGCCCAGACCTTCAGGTCAAATCCACAAAATTGGGATATCCTACTCATGAAAATGTTTTCTTTCTCCCTCCTGGACAAGGCTGCCCATTGGTATCAAACTCAGACCCTTACGATCAACACATGGGAGGAACTTCAGTCCGAATTCTTGAAAAAGTTCTTCCCCGTTGGCTGGACGAATGCCTTGCCCCACCAAATCACCCATTTCACTCAACAAACGGGAGAACCTCTTCACAAGGCATGGGACCGATTCTTAGATCTCATGCGAAAGTGCCCCCATCACGGAGTTCCTAAGTGGGAACAAGTCCAGTCTTTTTACCAAGGACTCCGTGAAGACATTCGATTATTCGTCAACGCAACGTGTGGAGGAAACATCATGGGTCAACATGAGGACACGGTGTGGGAGATTCTCGAAAACATGTGCAAGAACTCCATTAATAATGACTCCATGGGCTTATTCAACAGGATGAATGCTCGCGCATCGACGAATTTGAGAGGGGCACATGAGACGCAGGACCTGTCCACATCCATTCACTTGGAACTGATGGCCAGTAGGTTGGACAAGGTTTCTATCATAGAAAAGAAGGTAGACGAGCTAACTCGGCATCTGCAGTGAGCCACCTCTGCGCAGAACTCTTTTGTACGATCACCTCTGGCGAGGGAAACTGTGCAAAACATCTACCACCAATTTGCTAATGGGATGGACCTATATCCACCCCCGTCTGACTCTCGGACCGGAGTGACCTCCGATCCATTGTACTCGAGTTGGGGGAACTCTAAACCCTTGTATTCTGACTTTCCTGAGGTTCCTCAGACTTGCGAGGACCGCAACGCCATCCAGAATGACCCATTCTCCAATACCTACAACCCTGGATGGCGAAATCATCCCAACTTCCAGTGGATGGGAAATTCTCTGACTTAAAGACCACCATATCAGCCCCATCCACAAGCCCCTCATCCATAGCAGCCACCTCAGCCTCGGCCCAATCCCACCTACCAATCCGAGCCAAACTAGGATCAAATGACTCTTATCCTTCAAGCACTGGCTGACATTCAAAAGACGAATGCGGCATGCAAAAATAACACAAGGACGAGATCACAGAGGTTCGCAACCAACTAGCCCAGATGGCAAATTCTCGTCAACCTGGCACCCTTCCTTCGCAACCTCTGCCAAACCCAAATAATGTACCAACCCAGAGGCGCGTTATGAACCCAAATTCAAGCCATGCACATTTGATTTATCAGGCCTTTGCTGCTCCATCACCAGATGGGATGGAAGCTTCGACATCTTATGCGGGATTTCAACAGCAACCACCCCTCTTACCAAACCCAAACCAAAACCAGGCCGGATTAAACTCTATAACGACACGTAGTGGTAAAACAACTCAAGACCCACATTATCCGAACCACTCCAAGCCTGGTAGTAGCCAAGACCCTAGGATAGTTATCCAGGATACCACTGTCCCAGATCAAGAACCTAGACCTATTCTAGAGGAACCAACTAGGATTCCATTTGCTGAGGCCTTGACCAAAGGAAAAAGGATAACCAAGCCCGTGGCCCCCGAGGAGGATTTTGTCAAGCTCTTTGAATAGGTCTAGATAAACATCCCGTTGATGGATACAATTCACCAGGTACCAGCTTACGCAAGATTCCTGAAAGACGTATGTACACCTAAACATATGCTGCGAACCAAGGATGGGAATCCGATCGTACTGTCAGAGCAAGCCAGCTCTATCATCTTGAGTAAACTACCACCCAAGGCTAAAGACCTAGGAACCCCCCTGATTTCTTGTAAAATTGGTGAAACCCAATTTGACAGAGCCTTATTAGATCTGGGTGCCTCCATAAATCTAATACCTACATCCCTCCTTGACCACCTTGAAGAGTCCGAACTTAAACCGACTGAGGTGACGTTTCAGTTAGCCGATCGAGCCATCAAGTCACCTAAAGGAATACTCGAGGATGTCATTGTTAGGGTACGGGATTTCTACTTCCCGGTGGACTTCATAGTTCCAGACATGGACGCACCTGAGAACCCAAGGGACACACCAATCATATTAGGGAGACCCTTTTTGGCCACTGCTAGGGCCAACATAAACTACAAGGAGGGCCAGATAGAATTAAAATTTGGGAATCAAACTCTGAAGATTGACATTTTTAAGGCCCAACAAGGGATTAATTGCAGGGTTATAGAGCAAATATGTGATATCAGAGCCGTGGTTGATGAATCGCATACAAAGGACAGCCTGATTATCCTTGATCAACCACTAGAAGATCAAAACCCGCAAACAGAGTGCTAACATGATCTAGACACACCCATAACTCTGACCCTTGTTCCTGATACAAACCCCGAACCACCTGCTGCTGCTGACAATCCTGTCATGGAACTCAAGCCCCTTTGATGTAAACACATTTACACTACTTAAGATGCCTATTTATGCATGTTCTTAAGCATAGGATTACATTTCATGATATAAATATTGCATAACATGCATCATCTTGCATTTAGAGTAGTTTGAATAAAATGGAGGTTAATTGTCTCCTTTTATGTGCTTGGACAGTGCAAACATTTTATCGGGGCCTCGGATCAAAGATCCAACCGTATGGATGTGATCAGGGCGACGATTAGAGTTCAACGACTCCAAGATCGCCCTAATCTGACATCCTTAGCATCAGATAGTGATCGGGGAACCCTAGAAGATCAAGGGCCAGGATGGTGTAAATCCGCTCCTCAAATGACAAATCCGATCGCATGGATGAATTCGGATCGACGATTGCAGCCCAATGACGCAAAAATCAAGTCAATCCGACATCTGTGGCACCATCGACAACTTCCAGAAGATGGATGGCCAAGATGGTGCCACGTGGTGCCATCCTAGCTGCCCAAACAGCCGCATGCAATCTCTGAAGGCCCCGCACCCGCTCGCTCTCCGCCGTTGGATTTCAATCCAACGGCTGTGGTCAGCCGTGCCTAAGAGCGCCCGCTCGACCATCTGCATCTTGTAACGCAGCGGTCGAGCGCGCTTACGCGAGCTGCGGGCGCAGGTTCGAACCGCAGCGAAGGGGAGGAAGGCGTGGGCGTGCGGGCGTTGGATCGCGATCGGACGGTCGTCAATGCTCAATCGAGATCACACGCTATTGTACGCATGGCATGGACACGCGATCTTACGCGCCAGGCGGGCGCGCAGCAGCGGGCAAAGATTCATCTTAAGTCGTCCGATCTCGTTATCGGACAGCTTAGATCTGAAGAACGTGGGTGTAAGCGTTGTGTGCGGGCAATTGAGGAGCCACGCGTGGGTGCAGAAGCTACACCCACGCTGGGGACTTTGGTAACGGATTTATCCGTCACTAAAGACCCCTCATTTATTATTTTGAAGATGTAATGACCATTTTTCCCCTACTCCTTGCAACTATAAAAGGAGACACCCTCCAGATGAAATTCTCATCCCTCCCTTCTCTTCTCTACCTCTCTAAAGCTCAAGAGAAGACTGTCCCATTCCCGGGATGCTTCTCGCGAGATAAAGTCCAAATTTTTGTCCCCCTTCGGAAGTGGATCCCGTGACGACGACGGCATGCTGCTCCATTCCCGTTCTTCTGCTTCATCCTCCTTCGTCCTCCTTCGTCCTGATGTCGTCTTGTCCGGCTCGTCCTCCAAGCAATCGTCGAGGAGGATAACTTCTCTCTCCCATTCTTATTTACAACTTTTCTAGTGTAGAATTTTCCTGCTTTATAGTGTAATTGATTTCCCACTCTCTAGTGTAACTTTTATTTAGTTTGATTATATAAACAGTTGAAATATTGAATGCATGTTCTCTTTCTCTCTCTCTCTTTCTCTCTCTCTCTCTCTCTCTCTCTCTTTTAGTCTGATAGCTCCATTGTAATTATATCGCCTTGCTTATCAAAATCCTAAAAAAAATATAATTGCGAATATAGATCAAACGTCCGCCTCCGTGTGTTCGACCCGGAATTTTCATTTCGGTATAAGTTTTATTTGTTGAACACGAATTCTTCGCTTTCAAACTACAACGACAAGTTTTCCAAAACCAAACACGTTAGTGGAGCGATTCGTAATGTTTAACATTTTGGCCCCGTTGCCGGGGAGGCGACACTCTTTGATTTCTCTTCTCATTTTGTAACTTACAAATCATTTACCTCACTTCTCTCCTTTCTTATTGTGATTGCAAGTATTCTTTCGACATAGGCAAAAGTGATAGATAGGAGTAAAGTGTTGTGGAAGGTTCTGTAAGTTATACCCCACCTCCCACCCATTAGATTTCATCTCATCACATAATAAATCAAACATCAATCAACCTAGGTGTTTTTATAAACTCTAAGGTTAGATTATTTTTTGTTTGACACCCATACACACCCCAACCCCCACATTAAAAAAAAATTAAAAAAAACCTCACAGAGGTACACAACCTCATCTGATTTTCCAAACTCAACCGGTAAACCGATCTTTGGAGTCGGTACACACATCCAAACACATAATTTAGTAGAAATCAGATTAGGTAATCATTTGTGTGCCTAATTAAGTGGTGCAACAGGCCAATTGTTTAATTTGATTGGGCCGCACCACTTCAAATAAAATAAACTCATCAAGTAGCTGCCACTTAGGTTCAACTCTTAGGGATTTACCAGGCACTCCACGTTCTTTTTAAGCTTCCAAGGAAAACATCTTCACCTGTGCTTGTAAAACCTGGTGTGCCAACGAAACTTATTTGAAAACACCTAAAGTTGAATCCTAAAAGCTACTAAGCAAGATTTGAACCTTAAAATTCACTGCATCAAAAATAATCTTGCTTGAAAACAATTGGTTGTGCACGCACACACAAATCAATCAATCATTAAGGGCACAACCCATTTAAATGGCCCATCACATTCCAAAGCACATTCAAACCTAGCCCTAAATAAAACAGAGTAGATGTTGGCCTTAAGGATTGGACTCGCTCTTCAGAACCTAGAACAAGATTATTTTAGGTTAGTTTATTTCTACTGTTCAATCTGATGTCTAGCTAGGGGAGCAGAGTCAAATGATCGCGGCTGGGGGGTACACTAGGAACCGGAGGCGCAAGTAGAAGGAAGAACCTTCTCCCCAGTCCCTCCTTCTAACTGGTTGGATTGAATAGACGGAAGTAGATCAAATCATTTCTTTATCTCAAGACGGGTTTTGGGAGTCTGTAGGTATGTAGGCTAACCTAATTAAGGACAGGTTTGATTGTTTGTACTGCAGGGCACCTTTCTTCCTCCCGTGTATCATGAATCATTCCACATATTTCATGCATTCCCGCTCTTTCCCTCCTGTTGTGAATTATCCTCAACATGATGATTATCCCGACTCGTATTGTAATCAACTATCAGTCAGTTGGGATAATTCGGATTGGGGATACAATTCCAGACCCCTGTGTTTAGGGTCTAACCCTGAACACTTTATTTCTGATTTCTATCTTTCTCAGATCTACATCGATTATAGATCGTCTTCCTTTCATGAACAACCTAATACGATCTACAATCAAGAAGGATACATCGATCCTTACCCATCCTCTAATTTCACTGCCTTTAGGTCATCACCAACTTTTGAACAATCTAAAGTGACTTATTATCAGGAAGGGTATAACGAATCTCATTTCGTTAATTCCCCTGCATTGAGCCCAAACTCGCCTAACCCTGAACCAACTCATTTGGTTCAGGTTAACTAGGTTCAAGATAAGGTTCTGGCTAACTTGAGGAATATCATACAATCTTTAGAAGTTCAGCCAATACCTTGCATTGAGAGATTGGAGCCCCTGATTGAAATGATTGATGATTTGAATAAGTCTTTGTTGGATTGGCTCCAAGACGTTAAGGATAAGAACCCGGGTGAGTTTCTCCTTGGGAAATTAGCGAAATTGAGGATGAGATTCGTGTTTGCTTTGATTCAATCTTGGGATGATTCCCAGGATGAACCCTCTTAAGGAAAGCCAATGACAGAACCCGCTCAGGCACTTGTTGCGGGGGACACGTGTTATGACCAGATTGAATTAAAGCAACCAATTAAGGAAGATCTGATTTCTTCACCTGAGATCCCTGAGCCGGGTTACGAGGAAACGTATGTCTCATGGGAATAGAAAGTGATAACTAATTTTGGGACATACATTGATACGGATCCTGATTTCTTTGATGGTGAAGATTCAAGTTGCGAAGTCTCACGTGAGTTTTCTGAACACGATTTCTGTGAGACGATTGGGCCTGAGGAATCTGATAGATCATTTGATAGCTCAATAACTGAGGAAACTGATCTTATTAGGGCACACTTTACAGATCCAGAATCGCATTTTCTAGAGGAATCAATTCAGTGCCCTGATTATCAATTACACCCCGTTGAGCTTATCGATAATTTTGTTTCTGAGATAATTAGACCCAAGTCAATTCTAATTCTGCCACATCATTTAGACTTGGAGATTTCAGATGGGGTGATTAACATGCAAGAGGTCTCGAAATTTAACATTCGGAATGAGGAGGATAGGAGCTGGGAAGTTCTGATTTAGGAAGTTAATTTTGGAGGAAATGGAAGACTGAGTGGAAGGGTTCCTTTTAAGCTGAAACCATCAAATCAGAACCCTTACGACATTTGTTTCGAGGATGACAAACTCAAGCACACATTCAATGATTATCCTTTTGAGCTTCATTTCTCTGTAACCTGACTTTTTGGTCTTGGGTTGCATCCTCATAAATCGCAGGCCCGACCCCGCTTGCATTCTGATTTCAGGTTTTCGATAATTTTTATCCAGAACCTAAGATATTCTCGATTATGGGGGATGGGTCTGCACCACAATCTGGTCCACATCTGTGGACCTCTTTTGATAGGTCAGAGGATTCTTCTGTTCATTCTGATTCTGACCTACACTTGTGATTTCTTCATTTCTTTTCTTTGTATAGTGTGCCTAGCTGAAGGCACTAAACTCAGCACATATACAGTTTTTCTTAGTTTTCATCTCAGAGCGGACCTGACATTCATGCAATTCAGGTGCTTTCTTCGCTTTTCCACTCTATTTTATGTCTTTTTAATACAATGAGGACATTGCATTAGATAGGCATGGGGGGGTGGATATTTATCTCTGAATTCATTCGTCAGCTTCGTAGATTTGTTTTATTTTCTTTTATAAAAAAAAAATTTCAGAATTAGGAAAGAGAATTTGGGTTTAAGAAAATTTTCAATCTTAGGAAATACTACATTATGATTTGAACACAAAGACCCTTTAGGTCTTTGGACATAATCGGCCCGTGTATCCACTAAAATGTGGATTTTTTTTTTCGATTTCTTGCCAACTTGAATTTTATTTTAATTGGAGTAAATAAGTTTGGGTGATAAGTACACAACTTATCAACCCACCCTCTGATTTGAGGAAATTTTGAGTCTTAAGCATCTACACACTTTCTTTGCACTGACATGTTGTTCGACGATTTTAACAGAAATTGGGTAGCTAATGAACCTTCTAGAGTGATATGGCTGGCAAGTTATCGTGGGTAACAGCCCATAGGTAGGTTGTCCAGAGCCCAGTCACTAGACCTTTCTCTTTTTGCTGCCTTTAGGTAAATCCTACATCAGGGAAGCCACCTACTTAAAAAAAAAAAAAAAAAGAAAAAAAATCAAAAAGAAAAGGAGAAAAGAACAAAAAAAAAAGAAATAAGCCACACTTCGCCACACGAGTATGGCTGGCAAGTTGTCGATGGTAACAGCTCATCGACCAGTTGTCTAGAACCC
The DNA here is from genome assembly GCA_037157565.1 of Thalassia testudinum. Taxonomy (NCBI): domain Eukaryota; kingdom Viridiplantae; phylum Streptophyta; class Magnoliopsida; order Alismatales; family Hydrocharitaceae; genus Thalassia; species Thalassia testudinum. The sequence continues at coordinate 20,515,239 of JAZHRO010000062.1, forward strand.
AGCTCAGTAAATGTACTAAAAATTACCAAAACACTTGGGAAGAAGCGGAGAAGTAGAATAAACCGGGGAGATATACACTGGATTCACCCTTATGTTGACCCCGTTAAAAAAAATAAAAGTAGGGAGAAAGCTAGCAGTTCTAAAGATACACCTTTAGGCAGAATTCTTTTCGAGGTCACCTAGAGGCGTAGAAATCCGAAGTCCGTTTTAATTGTCGGTCAACGAGTCTATCACAATCACAATAAGATGCTTAAAGCTTAGGGTTCTCGTCAAATCTTGGGTGAGTTGAATGACTGTAGAAAGCCACTCTTAAACCCTAAAATTTGAAAATCCAAAAAAATTAGAAAAAAGTAAAAAGAGAAAAAGAATTTTTCTTTGAATAAGGCGAGGGCTTGAGGCGATCCGCATTTTGGCTGATACCCGAGCACTGTTGTGTCTTTGAAAGTTCAGTTCCTAAGTAGACAATTTTTTAATGATTGAAAATAACTCAGGTCCAAATAATCCAACCTAATTCTTTTATAAATAGCATATAGATTTTGCTAGGGACTAGCAAAAGATAGGCATGGGGTATCATGTAAACACATTTACAATACTTAAGATGCCTATTTATGCATGTTCTTAAGCATAGGATTACATTTCATGATATAAATATTGCATAACATGCATCATCTTGCATTTAGAGTAGTTTGAATAAAATGGAGGTTAATTGTCTCCTTTTATGTGCTTGGACAGGGAAACATTTTATCGGGGTCTCAGATCAAAATGTGATCAAGGCAACGATTGGAGTTCAACGACTCCAAGATCGCCCTAATCAGACATCTGTAGCATCAGATAGTGACCAAGGAACCCTAGAAGATCAAGGGACAAGATGGTGTAAGTCCACTCTCAAAATGATAAATCCGATCGCACAGAAGAATTCGTATCGACGATTGCAGCCCAACGACGCAAAAATCAAGTCAATCCGACATCTGTGGCACCATCTACAACTTCCAGAAGATGGACGGCCAAGATGGCACCACGTGGCGCCATCCCGGCTGCCTAAATGGCTGCATGCAATCTCTGAAGGCCCCGTACCTGCTCGCTCTCCGTCGTTGGATCTCAATCCAATGGCTGTGGTCAGCCGCGCCTAAAAGCGCCCGCTCGACCATCCGAGCCTCGTAACGTAGCGGTCGAGCGCGCTTACGCGAGCTGCCGGTGCAGGTTCGAGCTACAGCAAAGGGGAGGAAGGTGTAGGCGTGCGGGCGATGGCGGGCGTTGGATCGCGATCGGATGGCCGTCAGTGCTCAATCGAGATCACGCGCTATTGCACGCGTGGCATGGACGCGCGATCGTACGCGCCAGGCGGGCGTGCAGCAGCGGGTGGAGATGCGTCTTAAGCCGTCTGATCTCGCGATCGAACGGCTGAGATCTGAAGTACGTGGGTGTATGCATTGTGCGCGGGCAGCTGAGGAGCCGCGCATGGGTGCGGAAGCTACGCCCACGTTGGGGCCTTTAGTGACGGATTTATCAGTCACTAAAGACCCCTCATTTATTATTTTGAAGATGTAATGACCATTGTGCCCCTACTCCTTGCAACTATAAAAGGAGACCCCCTCCATACAAAATTCTCATCCCTTCCTTCTCTTCTCTACCTCTCCAAAGCTCAAGAGAAGCTTGTCCCACTCCCAGGATGCTTCTCGCGAGATAAAGTCCAAATTTTCGTCCCCCTTCGGAAGTGGATCCCACGACGACGACGGCGTGCTGCTCCGTTCCCATTCTTCTGCTTCATCCTCCTTCGTCCTGCTTCATGCTCCTTCGTCCAGACGTCATCTCGTCCAGCTCGTCCTCCATGCAATCGTCAAGGAGGATAACTTCTCTCTCCCGTTCTTATTTACAGCTTTTCTAGTGTAGAATTTTCCTGCTTTATAGTGTAATTAGTTTCCCGCTCTCTAGTGTAACTTTTATTTAGTTTGATTGTATAAACAGTTGAAATATTGAATGCATGTTCTCTTTCTCTCTCTCTCTCTTTCTTTTAGTCTGATAGCTCCATTGTAATTATATCGCCTTGCTTATCAAAAATCCTAAAAAAATATAATTGTGAATATATATCAAACGTCCGCCTCCCTGTGTTCGACCCAGAATTTTCATTTCGGTATAAATTTTATTTGTTGAACACGAATTCTTCACTTTCAAACTACAACGACGGGTTTTCCAAAACCAAACACGTTAGCGGAGTGATTCGTAACGTTCAACACCCTTCTCGATCATCTGAAGTACGTCTCTTTTGGTTCCAATCAGACATTTCCTGTGATTATCAACTCTCGACTCACACCTAACCAGGAATTCTATTTGATTACTGTTCTCCAGCAACATCGTAGAGCCATTGGATGGACTCTTGATGATTTGATTGGCATAAGCCCTTCGTATTGCACAGATTGAATCTACAAAGAAGAAGGTGCACGACCTTCAAGAGAAATGCAGAGACGCTTAAATCCTAACCTACAGGAGGTCGTGAAAAAGGAGATCATAAAATGGTTAGATGCAGGGATCATCTACCCGTTCTCTGACAGTCGTTGGGTGAGTACAATACAGGTGGTTCCTAAAAAGGTCGGATTTACCATCATCACGAATGAAACCGGAGAAGTCATTCCTACCCTAATAGCTAACTCGTGGAGAGTCTGCATTGATTACAGAAGACTCAATTCCTCCACGAAGAAGGACCATTTCCCACTACCGTTTACTGATCAGATCCTCGAGAAACTAGCGGGAAGTAGGTTCTTCTACTTTCTTGACCGGTACTCTGGTTACAACTAGGTGGCAATCCATCCAGAAGACCAAGAAAAGACCACATTCACCTGCCCCTTCGGGACGTACGCATTTCGAAGGATGCCTTTCAGTCTCTGCAATGCACCCACAACCTTTCAGCGGTGCATGCTTGCCATATTCTCAGATATGGTAGGTGATTATCTGGAAGTCTTCATGGATGACTTTTCAGTTTTTGGAGCATCATTTGACGATTGCCACCAACAATTGGTTCAAATACTCAGGTGGTGCATCGATGTGAATTTGGTTCTTTCCTAGGAAAAGAGCCATTTCGTGGTGCCTGAGGGAATTGTCCTGGGTCATCTAATCTCGGAGAAAGGCATCCAAGTCGATAGAGCTAAGGTTAACCTGATTTCCAAGCTCCCTATGCCTAGCTCGATTAAGGACATCTGATCTTTTTTGGGGCACGACAGTTTTTACCGTCGATTTATCCCTGTCTTTTCAAAAATTGCGGGCCCCCTGAACACTCTTCTCTCCAAGGATATGCCTTTCGAAATTTCCAAGGAATGCACTCAAGCATTTGAGATCCTTCGTGACTGAGTCACCCAAGCCCCGATCCTATAGTCCCCTGATTGGTCTCAACCCTTTGAGATCATGTGCGATGCATCTGACTTCGCAGTACGAGCGATTTTGGGGTAGAAAATTGACGGGAAACCCGTGGTCATTTACTACGCTAGCAAAACACTGGACAAGGCTCAGTGTAACTACACGGTTATTAAGAAAGAGCTGCTAGCTGTAGTATTTGCCTTAGAAAAATTCAGATCATACATTTTGGGTTCCCATGTTATCATATACTAGGATCACACAGCTGTGAGGCATCTCCTTGCAAAGGACTCAAAACCTCGATTAATCCGATGGATCTTGTTGTTGCAAGAATTTGACCTCGAGATTCGCAACAAAGCGAGAAAGCAAAATGTGGTAGCTGATCACTTGTCCCGCCTTCCTTTTGAAATAATTGACCCTTCCAGACCCATCACAAAACACTTTCCTGATGAGCACCTCCTGACTATCAATACAAGCCTTCCATGGTTCGTAGATATAGTGAATTACCCGACATCACATCAGATTCCGTCTGATTGGCCGAAGGCCAAGAAGGACAAATTGTGTTCTGATGCCAAGTATTACCTATGGGAAGACCCGTATCTATTCCGCATTGGTGCCGATCAGATAATTCGACGGTGTGTTGCGGAAGTAGAAATCAAAGACATACTCTCCTTTTGCCATGACCAGGCATGCGGTGGACACTTCTTAGGACACAAAACTGCATCAAAAGTCCTCCAGTGTGGCTTTTACTGGCCTACAATTTTCAAGGATGCATACGATCACTATAAGGCATGTACCCGTTGCCAGACCTTGGGCAACATGAGCCATCGAGACATGATGCCTCTACAGCCGATCTTGGTATGTGAAATTTTTGACATTTGGGGGATCGATTTCATGGGACCCTTTTCGATCTCGGATGGCTTCGAATACATCTTACTCGTTGTTGACTATGTGTCCAAGTGGATAGAAGCCATTCCGACCTGAACCAATAATCATAAGGTTGTTATCAAATTCATTCATCAAAACATCTTCTCAAGGTTCGGGATTCCACGAGCAATAATTTTTGACAGAGGGACCCATTTTACAAATGCTCAGTTTAGGTCACTGATGACCAAATACGGGGTGTCACATCGAATCTCTACTCCCTACCACCCCCAAACTAATGGTCTAGCTGAGCTATCAAATCAAGAGATCAAGAAAATCCTTCAGGTTACTGTTCGACCTCACAGAAAAGATTGGTCTTCTCGGCTTTCGGAAGCATTGTGGGCCTATAGGACTGCCCATAAGACCCAATTAGGAATGTCTCCCTTCAGACTGGTGTACGGGAAGGCATGTCACCTCCTCGTCAAATTGGAGCATAAAGCCTATTGGGCAGTACGGAATTGCAACTTAGATCTTTCTACGACTGGAACCCACAGAAGGCTTCAAAGAAGCGAGATCGATGAATTACACCACGACGCGTATGAGAACTCGCAAATTTACAAACAACGGGTTAAAGCTTTTCATAACAAACACATTTCTAGAAAGATCTTTCATCCTGGTCAAAAGGTTTTACTCTTTAATGCCCGACTCAAATTATTCCCAGGAAAGCTACGATCTAAGTGGGTTAGACCCTACCTAGTCCGACAAATCTTTGGAAATGGAGCCAATGAAATCAGCCCACTCAGCCACGATTCCGAACCCTTTGTTGTGAACGGTCAGTGACTCAAACTGTTCATTGACATGACCGATACAAATTTGGTTGAGTCATCTTTTACCCTCCATTCCTCTTGAGCTCATTGCACCCAACCGATGGCATAAAACTCAGTGCTTAACGGAAGGCAACCTGTCATTCTTTGAAAAACGTGAAACCTTTTCTGACATTTCTACGTGGAATTCATATTGCACTTTAGGGTTCATCCATTAGAACAGCCGACTTCACCTTAGGTACCCCTAATCGAGATTAGAAATCGTTCGCAACAGTCACTTCGACCCGTTCGCTCACCTAACACCTGTCCTAATGCATGAACTAAGCTAAATCGAACTCACCTAATTTACAATGGGGACATTGCAAATCTTAGGCATGGGGGGGTATGAAAGTGCAAAATGTCAGGAAAATTCATATCAAGAAAAGAAAAGGTTTCAACAAAAAAAAAAGAATCTTGGAAAAGAAAAAAAGAAATAAGGAGGGGGAGAAACAATTCGAGCCATACAAAATGAGAGGAAAAGAGCAAAATGCCAAAAAAAGGAGTACAAAATGAAAAAGAAAAAGAGTCATTAGTAAAAGATTAAGGGATTAACTGAAGTTCTAGACCAGATCAAGAAAAGAGAAAAATAAAAGAAAAGTGCTATGGAGACATAACAAGAGATTAGCGGGAAAGCTGGTCTTAGGCCTCTTGGGCTAGATTCTTTAGCTTAAAAATTCACGTATCCGCTAAAATCTAGATAATCCTCAAGAGGTTGGGGAAAATGCGAAGCTTAAGTATTATGTCTAAGGCTTAGGAAGTATTCGGCCTCGTTAACTGACCTTCGATTTGCGGGATTCGGTAACCTAAGCACCCCAATTTACACACAGTCTGGTTCAGTGCACATAAATATCAAGATCATGCAAAAAGCGTTTCAATGTTCTGAAAAAGTCACCTAGATTAGGAGTGACCGATCAACACAAGTTGAGTTGGATGAGTTCCCAACACGGAGAGGCGAGAAATTTCCCTCAAAGATGCGTAACAACATATCATCTCCTCGGCGCTTGTCTCTTAGGATATTTAAATATCCTACTGGGGGCATGTAAGCACTCTGCTAGTTCAGATATCATGGGTGGCATTATCACGAAATGTTGATCGCCAGGGTCTGAATTCAGCCACGAAATGCCATGGGTGGGATTATCTCAAAATCTCGAAAGCCAGGGTTCTGGGTGTTGCCATGGGCAGTGCTATCTTGAAGCATCGATAGCTAGGGACCCTTGAGGATTGATGATGGGGACGAGGAATCTGATACAGACCGTGTTGAGAAGCCAATCTGAAGGTAGAAATAAAAAGAAAAGAGAGAGAAAACTCTCCAAACAATAAATCTTCTGTCTCTCTCTTATAAAGACGCACTACAAACTGAACCTAGGCTAAAAATGTCTCAAGCACGGGTGCTTTAACCACGGAGTCCAACAAACCCTACGTTAGTTTCTGCGAGCCTTAAAAACCTTTGCAGAGGACTGAGGCTAAAGCGGGTCAAGTCCGGATTTTGGTTGATACTTGAGTACCTCTAGGCCTATTTTCAGCATTTTGACCTAATCACAAAAGAAAAAGAAAAGCACTTATCATAACTGATGACAGATACTCAGGGTCTAGAACAGAAGTTAAAACCTTGAAATTTTGCAAAGGGACTAACAAAAGCTAGGCATGGGGGTATGATGAGAGACTCATCATGAGCCCTAACTAGCTTATTTTGATCCAAGAAAGAGAATAAAAGCTCCTGCATAACTTAGAAGAAGGCTTAATTGGAGGAATACGTGCTCTGAGAAGAAAGCATGAAATAAAGGGTAAAACTGCAATTTTACCATTGCAGTACATAAACAAATTTCTCAGAGACAAAACATAGGTCAAATGGTCTAAATAAGATAAAAAGTGGGTTGATTCAATCAGAAATGGGTTCATGTGCAATCCAGGACTTAAATGGCATCTTGTAACCCTAAAACAGACCCACTTAATTCAACAAGGTTTTGGTCTAGATAAAAATCAAGTGAACCCTTTAAAATTCATGGAAAATTTTCCCCTAGGGTTTATAACATTCAATTTGGCCTTTGGAACATAGTTTGACCTAGTTTGGGGTCCTAGCTCATTAATTGACCTAATTTGGGTTTTTACACAAAATGTCCAGTCAAACATGATCAAACCTAAAATCCAACTTTACCATTGGATTTATTAGGTCCAAATTAGGTTTTTGCCAAAATTTAGACCTAAGGGGAGGTCATCTTGACCTACTTTGCAAATTAGTACACCCAATTACATTTTGACCATTATCTTTTGAAAACCATTACATAAACCCCCCTTGCTTCTTCGCCACTCATACAAATAGGTCCCTCCACCATTAATGGGGAGGAATCCTTCTCCGACGAGGAAGGGAGGGGGGATACTCCCTGATCCCTCAGAGATCTCCTCCCAGAATTGGAAGGGAGATTCTCTGAGGAATCCCCTTCCATCAGAGCCCAATCACAATCTTTGATTTCCGTCCAATCTCTCGTGTGAATGCACGAAAGATTTGGAATGCCAACTACCTTCCTTCTCCGGTGAGATGACGGTGGCAGAAGGCTTGCCATCCACACACCAGAAGCTCGGCCAGCATTTGTAAAAGGACCCCCGACCCTCTGCTAATCGGTCAGACTTGTTTTGGTCGTAGAACCCTCCAAATTTCATCTCTCCTCTCTCCAGCCAAGAAGCCCGCAAGCTCCGACGATTCTTCCTCCTCCTTCTCATCACTTTGCTGCCATACCAGCAATAGGGTTCACTCTGCCTCATCCTCCCGTGTCACGATGCACCAAGCGCCCGCCTCCTTGACCTCCTCCTCGTCGTCGTTATCTCCCTCAGGGTTGTCTTCTTCGACGACGGCACACACGAGCCGTCTGTCTCCACTGCCCCCCTTCACTCCCAACAATCCAGATAAGCTCCCCATCTTCTACTCTTTCATTTTCCTCACTTTATTTCACACAACACCCCTCGACCATCACTGTCCACCGCCATCTTCCTCATCTTCGGCCACCCTCCGACGAGACGATCCCGTCACTCCGCAGCCCCACACGTCTCGCCAACCACCGCATAACCTCCGCCACACTCCACTGAACATCCTCCACTCGTCCACAGACCACCTACACCGCCACAACCACCCCCCGACCAAACCCATCCGTCTGACCATAGAGCGACCTAGGCACGCACGCCTAGGCCAACCCGCGGCCTGCCACCTACTGCCTCACCTTCGTCGTGACACGGCGAAGGTCCCCCTATGGTCTGATAGAGCCGCAAGGCCCTTTTTGTATTGAGCAGGGTTTGAACTTCAGCCACCATTAGTGGTGACTCAAGGAGGTTACACGCTCGCTTCAGGTTGAAGGACTTCAGGATTCCAAGTGCAGCAGATTCAGGGAGATCTCGCAAAGTCATCTGTTCCAGTAAGTGGCACCACAAGACCAGCAGTTGCTGCAATTGGAGGAACGGTGGAGCATTAGTCCCACCTCGGTAAGTCACAAGGCACTTAAGTACTTTATATTGATTTTGTGCTATCATTGGGTTGCCTCGAATACACTGGGGTGAGGTCTCTCCTCACCTATACACTCACCTCGTCCACAACTTCATCCCGCGGATCTGGTTACCCGACCCGACAACCCTCCTGAGCACTCCTCGTGCACCACACCCACGCTGGTGCGCCTGGACCCGGGCATGTGACCCGACCTGATATCCCAACTCTGGGAGAGCATCCCGAAGAGAGATTCAGAGAGAGAGAGAGACGCATGGGAAGGGTAGGGGAGTAGGTTTCGTTGCGTGGGGCTTGTGTGCAGGAAGAGGACGCTAAGGAGAAAGTAGCTAGAGAAGGGAGCAGGGACTTAACCGCTACGAGCGAAGAAGAACACCCTGAAGTAGAGGTGTGACAGACCAAGAAAGAAGAAGAGAGGGATCAAGGGGCAGACAGAGAAGCAAGAAAGCAAAGGAAGAAAAAGAAGAAGGTAACCTAACAAGAAGAAAGCCAGGACTTAGCCGCAAGAAGAGAATCAAGAATAGAAGGAAAAAGAAGAGGAGCAGAAGCAACTAAGAGCAACCAGAGTTGCAGTAGAGCAAATCACCAGCAGAAAGAGAAGAATTTGAGAAATACTTTGAGACGTCTGATGCAATATCAGATGTCCATTCTTTTTGAGCAATTTCCTTCCATATCATTCTCATGTCACTTCTATTGAACTAGTCATTTCTTTTTATTTAAAAGTTGTGTTCTCAAGTTTTGAAATACTCAAATTGCTCCCTATGTTCGACCTTGGATACTCTGATTTTCGAGTTATAAATTTTTAGTTGTTTTCGTGGAAAGTTTATCTATATTACAATGAGATATTTGTTAAAACACGATCTAGCCGCGTTAATAGAAGGCTAACCAAGAAAGAAGAAAAATGGTTGAAGAAATACCTAAAGAAGAGATTAGGGTTGGTGAAAATCAGAGAACCTTGAGAGACTATTTCCTCCCTACAACCCACCAAGCCCTACCTATCCGAAGACTTGGAGTGGATAACCCATATGAAATCAAGAGTAGCACCATATCTTTTCTCCCAACCTTTTATGGTACTGTTAGGGAGGATCCCTACAGGCATCTTAAGGAATTCACCGAGGTCTGCTCCATGGTGAAGCTCCAGGGCTTTACTAATGAAGCCCTAATGAGGACTCTATTTCCATTCTCCCCAAAGGATAAGGCCAAGCACTGGTATCATACCCTCGATGCAAGGGTAAATGATTGGGCCACCCTTAAGGGAGAATTCTTGAAAAGGTATTTTCCAATGAGTAAGACCAACCATTACAGAAGAGAGATTATGGGTTTTACTCAACAAGAAGGGGAGCAATTTCACGAGACTTAGGAGCACTTTAATGACCTTCTTAGGTTATGCCCCCACATCAGGTGCCAAGATGGCAGTTGGTCGAAAGGTTCTATAATGGATTATCTGAAAGGCATAGGCAAACCATCGATGCAGCCTATGCAGGAACCTTCATGACCAAAATTAAGGATGAAGCCTGGGCATTATTTGAAACATTAAGTGACAATTCAATACATATGTCCTCTACCTATCAAGAAAGAAAACCATCAATCTTGCAGAGGAAGATAGAGGCCCATGAAGCTGGGGCTACTCAGGATTTTGCTTATCAGATTCAATTGTTGAACAAAAACTCTGATAGGCTTTTAGCAAACCCTGACATGAGCCCGCAAGAAGCCTCTATCTTTCAAGCTTCAAGTGAATGCTCCATTTGCCAAAGCACAACACACGCCACTGCGGAGTGCCACCAGGAAAATCAATTCCCTGAGTTGTTTCAGGCCAACCTGAACGTGGCCCAAGGTTTCCGCCCACCTCCTCGTAATAACCCGTATTCTAATACCTATACTCTGGGGTGGCAGAACCATCGAAACTTCTCATGGAAGCAAGGTGATGCTTCTAACTCAGGAAATACATGACCCCTACTTCCCCAACCCATATACCAGCCATCCTATGAAAACCCTCCTCAGAATAAGCCTTCTAAGATGGATGAACTTAAAGCCATGATGAAAGCGATGCAGGAGCATCAAAATATGGTCATCCAATCTTAGAATAAGATGATTACTAATATGCAATCCCAAATTGGTCATCTTACTAAGGTAGTTAGGTAGTGAGATTAGGGGAAGTTGCCTAGCTCTTCTGAGGAGAACCCAAAGGGCAAGGTGGTCATATTCAGGGAGCACACCCAAGCTGTGACCGTGCTGAGAAGTGGAAAGAAAATCGACAAGCCTGATAGCACTCCTGTGGTCACTTCTCAGGATTCCCCTTCTACACCAGACCTGACTTCCATCTCCACCAAGGAAGTGCCACGCTACTCTCCCTCGCTTGAAATCACCCACCCTAAGGATGTCGTCAGTCTGCCACCCTTCTCCCGCCATGATGACCCCTCTACCAAGAAGCTAAGGGTGCCCTATCCAGAGCACCTATCTGCTCCTGGAGAATCTTCTGTTGGCTACCATGGAGCCAACGATAGGACGAAGAAGATTATGGACACTTTTAGGCAAGTCCAAATCAAATTGCCTCTATTGGAAGCTATCAAACAGATCCCATCCTATGCCAAGTTTCTAAAGGACCTGTGCACCTAGAAACGCCGATCTAAGAGGCAGGTCCAAGCCATGGTCATCTTACCTGACCATGTCAACTCGATTCTCCAACATGGAACCACCCCCAAAATGAAGACCTGGGGGCCTCGTACATTTCAGTGGTTATAGGTAACCAAAACATTGACGAGGCTTTGCTCGATATGGGTGTGGGGGTGAACATTTTACCGAGCTCTGCCTACGACCTTTTGGGAGGAGGTGAGTTAAGGCCTAGTCCAGTCATCCTCCAGGTCGCAAACAGATCACTTAAGACACCATGGGGATTATTGGAATTTATCCTGGTGAGAGTGGAGGACTTCTTCCCAGTTGACTTTTTTGAGCTAGATACTGACCTATCTAATAAGCCCACCAAGCCATCCACTATTTGGGATGCCCCTTCTTGGCTATAGCCAATGCCTCTATCAATTGTAGATCAGGGGCACTTAAAATGGGCTTTGGGAACAAGAAGATCCGATTGAATGTTTTCGATACTTACAAGTAATCCAGATTTGAAGATTGTTCTCAGATTAAGGTTGTTGATGAAATAATTGAGGAGAGTACTCCGGCACTCCTATGTAGAGATCCCCTTCAAAAGGTCAAAACTAAGGACCATCCTCCGATTATTAAAGAAACTGAAGGGGAAATACCCGAATTAGAAGAGTTGCTGGGGATACACACATAGTCTCTATCCCCACCCTAGACTGTGAAGGTAGATCCGCTACCTAAGGCGGGGACATCTCAACTTAAACCCTCAATCCAAAATGCTCCTGAGTTGGAGCTGAAACCCCTCCCGAGCCCATTGACGTATGCTTTCCTTAGCCCTAATGACACGCCCCCCATTATTATCTCGTGTGAATTACCTCAATCGCTGGAGGGAGCTCTGCTTGAGTGTTTACAAAGGCACAAGGAAGAAATTGCTTGGTCAATTACTGATATTAAGGGTGTTGATCCTTCCCTTTGCATGCATCATATATAGATGGATGAGTCTGTGAAACCCTTCCGAGACATGCAGAGAAGGCTCAACCCCAATATGCGGGAGGTTGTTAAAAAGGAGATTCTAAAATGGCTGGATGCAAGAATTATCTATCCCATTTCAGATAGTAAATGGGTCAATCCTATTAATGTGGTGCCCAAAAAGGTAGGAATCACTGTGTAAGAGAATGACCAAGGAGAGTTGGTAACCACTAGACCATCAACTAGTTGGAGGGTATGCATTGATTACTGTCGTTTAAACATGGCTACTTAGAAAGACCATTTCCCCTTACCATTTATCGATCATATTTTGGAATGACTGGTAGGGAACAAGTACTTTTGTTTCCTTGACAGGTACTCTAGGTATAATTAGATAGCCGTCTTTCCTGACGATCAGGAGCATACCACCTTCACGAGTCCATATGGCACATTTGCATTCCGCCGAATGCCATTCAAGTTATGTAATGCTCCTGCCACTTTCCAATGATGTACGATGCCTATATTTTCTGATATGTTCAACGAGTTTGTCGAGATTTTCATGGATGACTTCTCCATTTACGGCTCATCATTTGACCTATGCCTTTCTCACCTTGATAAAGTCTTAACCCGTTACGAAGAGGCAAAGCTGGTGCTTAGCTGGGAGAAAAGCTAATTTATGGTCCAACAGGGCATTGTGTTAGGGCATGTAGTTTTCGAGAGAGGATTAGAGGTGGATACCACAAAAATTGATTCCATATCTAAGCTTTCATCACCTACCAATGTTCGTCAGGTTAGATCTTTCCTTGGCCATGCTGGGTTCTATAGATGCTTCATTAGAGATTTCAGTAAAATCTCTAAGCCACTCTACGACCTGTTAGAGAAGGATGTCTCCTTCGATTTTGATGATAGATGTGGCGAGGCTTTCCAAGTCTTGAAGAAAGCCCTTATTACCGCGTCGATTCTCCAAGCACCAGATTGGACCCTCCTGTTTAAGATAATGTGCAATGCTTCTGATTTCGCAGTGGGAGTGGTCTTAGGTCAAAGGGTTGATGGCAAACCTCATGTGTTGCATTATGCCAGCAAGACCCTTACAGATCCTCAACAAAACTACATGGTCACTAAAAAGGAGCTTCTTGCTATAGTGTTTGCTTTGGAAAAGTTTCGGTCTTGTCTTTTGGGATCCAAGGTTGTGGTGTTCACTGATCATTCTGCTTTAAAGCATCTTTTTGCTAAAAAGGACACCAAACCTCACCTAATTCGTTGGATTCTACTACTCTAGGAGTTTGACCTGGAAATTAAAGATAAGGAGTTGAGAATGTGGTAGCAGATCATCTGTCTAGGATCCCTATTGAGGCATCAACCCCTGCTGGCGATATCCAAGAGACTTTCCCTGATTAGTCTCTGATGGTAGTGGAGGGAAAAACTCCTTGGTTCATTGACATAGTGAACTATCTGGTCATAGGCATCACCCCCAGTACTTGGGACAAGCAGAAGCAAGACAGGCTTCATGCTGACGCTAAATTTTATCACTAGGAGGAACCTGAGGTATGTACAATAGGCCCTAACCAGCTTTTCCGCTGTTGCATCCCTAACAAAGAACAAAGGAATGTTTTGAGTTTCTACTATGACCTCCACTGTGGAGGACATTTTAGTGGAAAAAAGTCTGCTCAGAAGATTCTACAGTCTGGCTTTTGGTGGCTCACATTATTCCAAGATGCACATACATATGTGGGTGCATGTCTACGTTGCCAGCAGATGGGAACCATCGAAAAAAGGGATGAGATGCCCCATCAACCTATTCTCCCCATTGAGATCTTTGACATTTGGGGCATTGACTTCATGGGTCCCTTTCCTGTGTCCTTTGGATATGAATACATCCTTGTGGTTGTGGACTATGTATCAAAATGGATAGAAGCCATACTTAAGCCAACCAATGACCATTCCATGGTCTTGGATTTTGTTAGGGGTAACGTCATTTCTCTGTACCGGTGCCCAAGGACGATCATAAGTGATAGAGGACCTCACTTCAGGAACGTACACTTCACAAGACTACTCCAAAATTTAGGAGTCAACCACATGATAACCACACCCTACAATCCCCAAACGAGTGGACAAGTTGAAGTGTCTAATAGGGAAATTAAACGAATTTTAGAAAAAACTGCCAGGCCCGACCGTAAGGATTGGTTTAAAAAACTAAATAATGCTCTTTAGTCCTACAGAACAGCATATAAGACTCCCTTGGGATGTCTCCTTTCCATCTTGTCTACAGAAAGGCATGCCATCTTCCCATTGAAATCTAACACAAAGTCTATTGGGCTATTAAAAGCACTAACTTGAATCTAGATAAAGCAGGAAAGGCACGTATGCTGGAGTTAAGTGAGCTTGAGGAGCTTCATAATGAAGCCTATGAAACTTATCAAGCTTACAAGCAACGTACAAAGGTCTTCCATGATAAGCGAATCATTAGAAAGATCTTTGAGCCCAACCAGTGGGTCTGGCTTTTCAATTATAGACTTAAATTATTTCTAGGAAAGCTCAAGTCCCACTGGGATCGGACATACATTGTTATCAATGCCTTCCCTCATGGAGCTGTTGAGATTCGGAACCCTACTTCTGGCACGAGCTTTAAGGTAAATGGCCAATGACTTAAACCTTATGTTACTCTTTCAGGTGGCCAAGTTTTGGACATGCTTTGGCTTGAGGAGCCTTAGCTCCTCCCACTCTCCTCCTCAGGTGATATTCTTGTATGTCTTTATTTTTCCAATGAGGGCATTGTCAGTCTTAGGCATGGGGGCTATAACCTGAGGATGTTTATAGCATTTATAAATATTTGCATGCATTTAGGATAGTATATTAGCCAAAGAAAAAATCTCTTCTGTCTCTTGAGTTGAATTGGTTAGTCTCGAGCAAAAGTTCTTATCAAGGTTTTATTAAAAATTTTCTTAGATTATTTCTAAGTTTAGTATCCTGTACAATTACTTCACTTGCACGTAGACTGAGTAATGGATTTTTGAAGAAAACCAATAAGCATTTTTATTCTACTGAACACTTGGACAGTTAATAGGGAGTCAGTTATACTATCTTCTATTAGATCCACCTCATATTTGTGAGGAGAAAGTAGAGAGATTACTGGTGCACAAAGTCTAGTGCAAGGACTCTTAAGTTCTGGATAATTAGTTGATGATACCTCAGAGTTAGGCATAGTTTTCTCTCTCCGTTCCTGTATGTGTACATTGTGTGAATTCTTGAGAGTCACCAAATAAGGCAGATACATAGAGATAGAGTCCCAATAAAACTATGACTATGGTGGATGGTTATGACCATCCTTCATAGAGTCCTCGGCTGAAGGAGGGTAATAGTATCAAAAGACAAAAATACGCTTGTCTATCCATTCCTTTCTCGGTGCCAAGACTAGGCACTTCCACCAAATAAGCCACACAATATCCTCTTAACCATCATCATCCCTAATAATGCCTCATGAATAAAAGTCTACGTTATGTTATGTTGATTTATATATTAAAAAAAGGAAAAAAAAGATAAATATTTATATTTAGAAAAATATATAAAAAAATGAAAGAGAGAGGAAAGAAAAAAAGAAGAAAAAGAAAAAGAAAAAAAAAGAGTCCAAGTTTGGAGTTTTATCTTCATGTCATTTTTTGTGTCAATATTTTTAAGGCAACAAAAAACCCATTGCGATCCACCAAATATGACCCATACCTACTTTTCAATATTTCTGATCGCTCAAATATTAGCTGAGGTCTTCTAACTTAGTTGTAGGGTTATTAGGACTTTAATTGAAGTGTGAATGCCATGTGAGGCCACCAAACAGTAAGTACATTCACAAAATCTAGTGATTTGTGATCTCAGAATGAAAAGAAGGAAAAGAGTGAGCACAAAGGAACATCAAGAGAGCACAATTGTTTAGCCTCTCTCTTAGTTGACTTATTTGATAGTCTAGAGAGTTATAATCTACAGTACTAGACTACATGTAGCACCAGATGAGTGTGTGCCACCAAATACGAATCCATTCAACTTAGTATCTACTACCTAAGCCAAAAAACCGGAGTCAAATTACAGATTATTTTCTACTTTACCCCCGAGGGAAGTAGTTGACTAACCCGATAGAAATATTTACCAAGGGATAAGCACGAACTGCAAATGTAAGTTGGTTATTTTCACTTGGATCTATTACCTGGGTTACTATCACATCACATTTTTCTGGATCTCTAAATTTTTGGAATAAGGAAAGAAGAAATCTTCTGATTACTTCTCTTATTTTTCATTTTTGCTCGAGACTAGAAAAACTTAGGCATGGGGGCATTTGATAAGTCCTCTTTAGTGGATCATTATTGAGCCTAAGTACTCTTTAATTATCTAGTCACAGTTTCAAATTTTTTAGGAGTTATACGGTAATTCATCTTAATCTACATATAATCTTGTGCATCAATTTTATGTTTAAAAAAGCATGATATGTTCACATATTATATATGGCTGGATGCAGGCTAGGTATAGGAATCAAATTTCATTCTACCTATATAAGACATCTGGAGTTAAGGATGGATGTCTAGGAACTACCGAGACAAATTCTTTAACTTTACATTTTTTAAGATGTCCGATGATGAAGTCAGATGTCTGATAAAGTTCGGCCAATGCTTATCCACCGTTCTAACCACTCGCAATCTTTGTGAGTGGCTAGAGAAGTTT
Organism: Thalassia testudinum; assembly: GCA_037157565.1. Lineage (NCBI taxonomy): Eukaryota > Viridiplantae > Streptophyta > Magnoliopsida > Alismatales > Hydrocharitaceae > Thalassia > Thalassia testudinum. The sequence continues at coordinate 20,532,063 of JAZHRO010000062.1, forward strand.
CACCAGAAGGAAACAAACGAGAGTTTTTTTTAAAAAGGCTCCATCTTCCAGGGCTGGGGACCTCCACCCTCTCGACCACCATGAAACAAGCGCACACCATGAACTCTAGTGTGCATCATGGCTAGAGTGTACTCCTCCGCCCTTCGCCTACCATGGTGTGCGTGGTGACAGAGCGCACACTTGCAATGCCATCAACACCACACGTCCCTCACCGCAACAACCCATCCACAGTGCCAACACCATCTGCCTCTTCTTCTTCTTCGTAGATCAAACCACCCATAACCACCTTCTGCACGGTTCACCATCTCCCTCAGAAGAACCCACCACCACCGACTGTTACCCTCACCATAAACCAACTTCAGATGCGGCTACGCACTGCCACTCGCATCCTCGTGCCCACTCGAGCGCAATGGCCCGCCCACAGTAGAGCATAACCATCGGCCACCTCCGCGTGCACCGCAGTAGCCTTGCGCACACCCGTGCATGCACCAGACACCACACCCTTGTGCATGCCTTCAAGCATGTGGATGCCTGCATGCCACAATCGGCTCCTTCTCCTTCTTCTTCTTCTCCGTCAACAGAGAAGAAGAGGAACCCATCATCAATTGGTCGACACCATGCACAGCCGACTCATCCCGCCACCGCACTCCACGCCGTCGATGCCGTTGACCTTGCCTCGACACCTTAAGCTCACCTACATTCGAAGCCGACTCTCCCATAGTCCACGTACGTCATTGAAAGCCACCACCATCGGTGGGTTCTTCTCCACCAACCGTCCATCTCCAACCATCGTCGACCGAACCACCGTCTCCATTGTAGAGCCTACCCTCCGGCCTTCCACCCCTGGGCTTCTCTCCTCCAGCCAATCCTCCATCTCCTCATGCGAGCCAAGGGAGCAAATCCCCTATTTTGATACATATTTCTATTTCCATCTCCATGCCATTGCCAACATTTAATTTTCCATTTTTTAATTAATTTATTATGGAGAAATTACTACCTGACACTTATTTTTGTGTGTATTTGTTCAACTTTTGTGATTCATCTCTATGCATACCACATTTCGATTCAGATTTGCACTCAATATGCATACAATTAACAATTACATACTTTGCCACCACATATGCATCATCCACATATTTTGAGAGCTTGATTTCTAACGAGAAATTTACATAAACATCCCTTGACTTCTCCATAAATCGAAATTTACATTCAGAGCAGCATATCCATTGGATTGCTTTGGCGAATATTTCTGCGAACATGATGGCTACATACCTGTGAAATTATTATAGTTGTTCCTCCTTGTGGATACAACCTAACCCACCCTGGTTAGTTTTCTTGATATATATTTTGTTCAGAGTTTTCCACCACGATTTACACATTACAACGGCATATTATTCTGATACATTATTTCTACAAGGGAAAAACTCCCGTTCAATGGCTTGTGAGAGGAAGAGGGTTGTGAGGCATCTTGCGGTGGAGTGCAGGAAAAATCATTACCCACTTGCCAAGGTAGCGGGTCCTGTGTAGTCTTTCTGCTCCTTAAAGTGATAGCTCCTGCATCGGCGTGCTATCCATGAAGGGGCAGAGGAGTGGGTTGGTCTGAATACATAGGGTTTCGCAACAAAGGTGGCTGACCGAGCCCATAACCAAGTGGTGCGGGAGGTGCTTGCAGAATAGCATATGCCTGCCCCTGTGGTGCTTGGATTCTAGGCAGCGCGCCATGATTTTGCACATATCTCGAGTTTGGGACAGGTTGGGAGAGCAATACTCCCTATGACCTATGCTCCTGCATCATCTGGTTTTGCATGTTTTGTATGCTCTAAATTTGGTCAGCCATTGCCTTCATTATTTATAGGTTGTCATGAGTAGATTTTTGAATTGATGCCTGCAATTCCTCCTTCAGAGACTCCAAAGGGTCAGCCCGCTTTGGAGGATAGTTGGCAACTTGGTGTAACAGCTGATAGATAGAGCATGTCTATTACTGCAACAGAAATGGTTGCTGCCTTTCGTATGTGTTATGCACATTCCCATATTGCCTGGTCTGGTAGTATGGAGCTTTACTCCGTCTCTGTGGGCTACCAGACCAAGAGAAATTGGGATGCTGGAGCCAACTAGGGTTATATGTTTTCGAATACGGGTTGTTACGACTGTAACCCTGAATAGCATTGACATCTTCGTAGGTCGAAGACGTCTCAGATGTAAATTCATCAAAAGAATATGCACTCGCATCGTCATGTGGTGCATAATCCTAATTGTACAACGGCAGATCGACATTGTTCACGGGTTCCTAATATGCAGGATCCCGCAAAGATGGAGAGGAAACAACCCGAGTGGGAGGATATGTACAAGTATAGGGGACTCGGGATGCTTGAGAGGAGTAAGATGGAGCAATGCTACCAGAAGATCCAGATCTCGCTCGCATTAATTCATCGAGCAGATCCACCTTATCCAGTTTTTTGGTGATAATGTCCATGTCGACTTAGGCAGACTTGGCTTGAGCTTCATGGACACTGACTCGTTGCTATCCAAGTCGCTAGAACTAGTTCATTGAGGTGGCATTCATCGAGTTCTCTGCTAGGACTCGAACAGTTCAAATGCGCTATTCTCGTCCTTTGTGAGGAAATTCCCACCATTAGATGCATCGTCTAGGTACCGATGTGTGTCATCCAGCCCATGGTAAAATACTTGAGTGAAGTGCCATTTGGGTACACCATGGTGTGGGCACTTGCTGAGAAGATCATGGAATCTATCCTAGGAGTCATGCAGCTTCGCTTCAAGGCCTTGGGCAAAGGTCATGATCGTGCGCCTCATAGCATTTTTTCGACCAATCGGGAAGATCTTTTGGAGGAATTCACTACATAGTTCCTCCCATATTGCAATTGGCCTCTCGATAGTCTTGAACCATTAAGCAGCTTTATCCTTGAGAGAAAAAGGAAAAAGCTTCATGAGAACAATTCTGATATCTACATTCCTATGTCAAACCAACTCTGCAATTCAACTTAGATCTTCAATGTGTTGGAAGGGATCCTCATTTGAGTTTCCATGGAAATGAGTCTGAATTAGACTTATGATATTCGGCTTTAACTTGAATGCATCTCCGCCTGCAGGAATCCAGACCTGAGGTGCTATAATTGTTGCCATCAAATCGTAGAAGTCCTGCAATTGTTCTCTGTGTGGTGGAAGCTGCATCCTGTCAAGTGTTGTGAGAATCATGTCAATGCTCTTCTAGTATTTCTGTTCAGTTTCCTCGACCATGGCTTCTAGAAGAGCCATTGGGTCCTGATTCTCAGGGTCTTGACCAACTCGAGGACCAACATTAGCCATCTCAACTAATTGAGTGAAGAAGGCTGGAAGAAAGGTCGGGCGAGAATTGCCTTTACCGCCTTGGGTTCTGCTCCCAAGATCCCACAAGTTTAGATCCTAACGACCTTCTTCCTTGCATACACCAACTCAAAGGGTTGGTGTAGTCAAGCAGAACAAGGCTAAGGCCTTGTTAATCAGAGTGGTCCTTTAGATCAGATGACTGGATTTTTCATTTTAGGTTCATGTTATTGAAAAAAGAAAATTTGGAGAGTGACCGACAGCAAGGAATTCCTGCCTCTTAGGATAACCCGACTTGGTTGGTTACAAGGGGACTACGAGGAAGGTTCTTCCTTCAACTTTGGCCTCCGATTCCATTACCCTGTAGCAGTAGTCGTTTGACACTACCTCACAGGCTTAGACACCAGCTTTTGCAAGACAGGTTGAAACAACCCAGTAGTTTCAAGCCAAATGCAAGTTATTTGATATATTTTTGTGAATTTTAACATGTTCGTTCAAATTAGTAAATGGCGGGTGGTCCACAAGGTGACTCGCCACACCGACTAACTCTTGGGCTTGTCGGAGTCCAAGTTAGTCTATGTGGTCCTATTGGCTCATGCACTTCTAAGCTTTTTTTTTTCAAATTGAAGACAGTTCAAATGTATACTCTTAAGTAAGATGGAATCCAAATGATTTGAAACTTGGCAAGAAGATTTCTTTTCCAATAAGCTTTTCAGAGAGTATTTTTCCAAAATTTTTACTATTTCCAAGAAGTAGTTATAAATTTTTAACAAAATATGGGTCAAATATGGGATTTAGACCCATGTTGGTTTTTCTATCGGAAATGATATCAAATATGCTCCAACAATTTTCTAAAAATATGATAATGAAAGATAATTTGATTATCTTTCAAACCACACCAATCATGCGTAAACCCTAGTTGTATGTTGGTCAAAATTGATTTCTAAAGTTCATAAAAGTTCTATTTTCAAGCCATCTGACCTGTATGAACTTCATGAATTTTTAAAAATTCCACAGTTGGAATTTAATTTTGGGAAAGGTGTTGCTAGAAAGATAATTTAAAATCTAGTTCCAGTAAAAATTTTAGAATTTTTGGAGTATCAGAAACACGGCTATTGAATTTTCAAGATGGCAATAAATTTCTGGCTGAGTTTCTAGCAAGAATGTGTCCACTCGATTTTCGCAGTGCCCACTTTGCCTCATTTGCCACTTTGTGTGGTTCAATCTACACACAAAAATACTCTATTAGAGATGAAATCAAAAGAAATGCCTCCCTGGCAATGGCGCCAATTTGTTCGGGGCATAGATTGCGTAAAAGATAATTTCATTGTAGTATAGTGCGAAATACGTCTTGACAAATAAATTAACGGAACTGGTGAGTCCTGGTCGATCACAGGGAGGCAGAAAACACTTTTGATTTCATGCTCTTGTTGTAAATTTAATTACCAACTAACATAGAAAATAAATCACAATATATATATCAAGTAGAGAGTTCGAACATGAATTGCATACATGTAACTATAATTAAACAAATTCTAAGCATGAACATAAACTATCTATGTAGCAGAACAAGGGAACCACGGGTGGTCCATGGTGGCCTTCTGGAGAGGTTGAGGATAGCAGCAACGCTCCACCAAGGTGGCTCAACAGATGCTTAAGACGAAGATGTAGAGACGGAGGCAGAGAAGACGGGAAGAAGAAGGTAGAGCAGTTGCAGGAGGAAGAAGAAGGAACATAATTGAATCCCACCAAAGGGGACCCGTAGGCCACTTTTTATAGTTTTTGTGAAGAGTATTTAGGGCATTGGAGCCCTTAATTTTGTGCAATGGCCTTAGGTTGATCAGATCCGTTGATTGGGAGAAAAACGATCCTGATGAAGCCCTCCAAATCCATCTCCATTCACGGATTTAAACTGAAGCTGACACGTGGCACTCTGTTTGCCCTTGGATCTCTATCCCACAGTCGTCATTCTCCTGCACTCACCGTTTCCTCTTTCGCTCACACCACACGCATCATTTAAGTGCCTGATCCTCGACTGTTAGATCGTTTGATTGAACGGCTCAGATTCACGCTTGCGTGCTTCCAATTGCGCACCCTTAAGCCTCAGCCATCCGATCTTATGATCGGACGGCTTAAAATGAGCACTGCTGCTTAGGTCAATTGTGCCTACACTTAATGGCTTTCTTGATTTCGCACTGGGCACACCTCGAACTTGCACCGATTGCTTAAGCACGAAGGTGCTAACCAACGCACTCTGGATGCATTTGTGTCAAGTTTCCAATCTCTACACGACCACTCTTAGCCATTAGATAAGGATCCAATGGTCGAGATCTCCTCCTTGCTCAATGAAGCGATTGGAGGCGGGCAGCGTGGAGCATTCGTGGGCATTGGATGGGGATCCAATGGCCCACAGTGCATGAAGGATGATCTTCAGAGGCTGGGGCGCGGCAAGGGTGTGGAGATGATGGCGCCACGTGGTGCCATCATGGCTATCCATCTTCTTCTCCTTTTATTTGATGATGCAGGCCTCCGATTGAGTTGATTTCTGTGTCGTTGTACTGTGATCATTGATCTAGATCCATCTGTTGGATTGTCATCTGAGGTCCAGATCTTCAAATTGCCCTTTGGCTCTTACTCTTCTGTGGACTCCATAGGGTGCTACAGGAGTCTGATTGATGCAATCTTGCAAGTGTTGGACTCCCTTTGTCACTCTAAACATATGCATAAGGTTGGATCGGTCATCCGCAATCCTAAATTACCTGTAATGAGTAATACCTCTCAGATAGCACAATAAAATTCATAAAACATATAAATCAATTACGATGTAAAGTACGATGCGCATGCATGCAAAATGCCTATGTTAAACTTGGTTCTGGCTTAATTTAGGTGAATTAGGGCCTACGGTTTCTCCGCAATAACTTAGGGACCTGATTGTAATAAAATCAAAAGTTAGGGGTTTAAGTGAGAGAAAGAGAGTTTTAAGGGACTAGATTGCAAACTAGGTCAAGATGAACTCTGATTGGGCTTAAATTTTATCCTTAGCCTAATTTGAACCCAAGAAATCTGATGGTGAACTTTGATTTGAGTTTAAACAGCGTTTGACTAGGTAATTTGCACAAAATCCCAATTTAGGGTAAAATCCCTTCTAAAATTTTATTCAAGGTAAAAATAGGTTCAAATGGTCAAATCAAGGATACTAATCCTCTTAGAATATTTTCTATGAATTTTAGGAGATTTGGATGAATTTTATCCTAACCATAACTTCTTCGATTCAAGTGTGTCTAAAATTAGGGTTTTGTAAATTGTTTAGTTCTTGGAATGCGTGAAACCTTTTTCTGTCTATGTTCACCAACTTTTTGGACTTTTGACCTCATTTGACCTTTATTTAACCTTTGAGTGACTCCGTGGTTAATTTGTGTTCATGATGTGTGACATGCCCACTTTCGTAGACCATTATTTAGCCTAAGTACTCTTTAATTAGTCGTTCTTAGTTGATATTTGATTAGGAATTAAGTGAGAATTCAATGTAGTCTATGTATAATCTTATGCACCAATTTTATGTTTAATAACATATTGTTGAAGCTATGAGTTACTACACTATCGTATTTGGTTTTGAAAAATCTATCGTTGTAGTTTGAAAGTGAAGAACTCGTGTTCAACAAATAAAATTTGTACCGGAATAGAAATCCCAGGTCGAACTCAGGGAGGCTACATTAATCTATATTCACAATTATATTTTTTTAGAGTTTTTGTTGAAAAGCGAAGCGACGTAATTACAATGAAGAAATATTAAGAATCAGAATAAACGAGAGAGAGACAGAGAGAGAGAAACATGCACTTAATATTTCAAAATGTTTATACAATAAAACCAGAGAAAAATTACACAAGAAAGAAAGAAATCAGTTACACTAGAAAGCAGGAAAATTCTACTCTAGAAAGCTGAAAAGAGGAATGGGAGAGAGAAGTTATCCTCCTCGACAATCGCATGGAGGACGAGCCGGACGAGACGTCACCTGGAGCGGGAGGAAGGAGGTCGAGGTAGGAGGAATGAGAATGGGGCAGCACGTCGTCGTCGTCGCGGGATCCGCTTCCAAAATGAGGGTGAAAATTTGACTTTATCTCTTGATGAGCATCCTAAGTGTGGGACAAGCTTCTCTTGAGCTTTGGAGAGGGAGAGAAGAGAAGGAAGGGATGAGAATTTCGTATGGAGGGTGTCCCCTTTTATAGTTGCAAGGAGTGAGGGCATTTTGGTCTTTTTAAATTGAAAATCATTAATTTAGGACCTTTAGTGACGGATAAATCCATTGCAAAAGGTCCGAACGTGGGTGTAGTGGGGGCGATGCGCACGCTCGCTCATCTCCTCAAGGTGCAACGCTCTCCCATGATCTTGAAATCTCGACCGTTCGATCGTGAGATCGAACGGCTGAGATGCATCCACGCCGCTCCTCCTCAAGCCAAAATGCCCGCATCTGATTTCGCATTACGCATGAGCATACGATAGGGCATGGGAGCTATTCGACACTCACAGCCACTCGATCATGATCAAGTGGTTGTTACACCCACTCGTCCGCTCCCCAGCAACCTCTACTCAAGGCTCGAACGTGCACCTCCTAATCACGCAAGCGCATTCGACCAACCCGCTATCAGCGCATTTGTGTCGTGCTTAGGATTTGAGCGCGTGCGCCTACAGTCATTGGATGATCATCCAACGGCAGAGAAGCGATGATTAGATCGAAGGAGAGAGGGTGCGACTGGTGCAGCAGCCGGTTGGGCGGCTGACATGGCACCATGTGGCGCCATCTTGGCCGTCTATCTTCTGGATGATGTAGATGGTGGCACAGTTGTCAGATTAAGTTGATTTTCATGCCATTAGGCTGCAATTGTCGATCCGAATCCATCCGTGTGGTCGGATTTGTTGTCTGAAGTGAGGATTCACACCATCTTGGCCCTTGATCTTCTAGGGTTCCTCGATCTCTATCTGATGCTATAGATGTCTGATTAGGGTGATCTTGGAGTCGTTGAACTCCAATCGTTGCCCTGATCAAATCTGTATGGTTGGATCTTCGATCCGAGGCCCCGATAAAAATTTGCCTTGTCCCTGAACATAAAACGAGACAATTAACCTCCATTTTGTTCAAACTAATCTAAATGCAAGATGATGCATGTTATGCAATATTTATAGTATGTAATGCAATTCTATGCTTAAGAACATGCATAAATAGACATCTTCTGTAATATAAACATGTTTACATCGCACCCCCATGCCTATCTTTTGCTAGTCCTTAGCAAAAACTATATGCTATTTATAAAAGAATTAGGTTGGATTATTTGGGCATAAGTTATTTTCAATCATTAAGAAAATGTTTACTTAAGATCTGAACTTTCAAAGACACAACAGTTCCTGGGTATCTACCAAAACGCAAACCGCCTCAAAACCTTGCCTTATTCAAAGAAAATTTTCTTTTTCTCTTCTTTTCTAATTTTTTTGGATTTTTTAGTTTAGGGTTTAAGAGTGGCTTTCTACGGCCATTCAACTCACCAAAGATTTGATGAGAACCCTAAGTTCTAAGGATCTTATTGTGAATGTGATAGACTCGTTGATCGATAGTTAAAATGGACTTCGGGTTTCTACGCCTCTAAGTGACTTTAAAAAGTGAATTCTACCTAAAGGTGTATCTTTATAACCGGTAACTTTCTCCCTACTTTTATTTTTATGGGGTCAACACAAGGGTGAATCCAGTGTATATCTCCCTGGTTTATTCTACTTCTCTGCTTCTTCCTAAGTGTTTTGGGAATTTTTAGTGCATTTATTGAGCTGGGTTATGGATAACCGGTCGATGAGCTGTTCCCACCGACAACTTAGCAGCCATACTCGTGTGGCAAAGTGTGGCTTATTTCTTTTGTTTCTTTTCTTTTCTCCTTTCCTTTTTCTTTTCTTTTTGACTTTCTTTTTATTTTTTTTAAGTAGGTGGCTTCCTTGGTCTAAGATTTACCTAAAGGTAGCAAGAAAAGAATGGTCCAGTGACTGGGCTTTGGACAACCTACCTATGGGTGGTTACCCACGATAACTTGCCAGCCATATCACCCTAGAAGGTTCATTAGCTACCTAATTTCCTTTAAAATCGCTGAACAACGAGTCAATGAAAAGAAAGTGTGTAGATGCTTAAGACTCAAATTACATCAAATGGTGGATTGATAAGTCATGTACTTATCACTTAAACTTATTTACTCAAATTACAATAGAATTAAGATGGTGAGGACTCAAAAAACAAATCCATATTTTAGTGGATACACGGGCCAATTAAGGCCAAAGACTTGAAGGATCTTTGTGTTCAGATCCTAATGTAATATTTCCTAAGATTGAAATGTCCTAATATCCAAATATTCCTTCCTAATTCAATTTTTTTTTTAATAAATAAGAAGCGAAATACAATTTACAAAAATTCCACAAAGCTGACAAAATGATTCAAAAATGAATCCACCCCCCCATGCCTAGCTAATGCAATTCCACATTGAGAAAGAGACATGAAAGAAAAGGTAGAGTATGAAAGATGTCACCTGAATATGAAGCTCATGTCAGCTTTGTGTCATATGCACAACTGTTGAGTTTAATGCCATCAGCTAGGCGAAGTCCAGCCAAAGAAGTCATAATATGGCTAGAGCAACCGTGTCTGAGATGGGTTCTGGAAGAGTAAGGTCAATAACAGGCTTCAGACGTTGACTGTTGACTTTAAATGTGTTAACTGTCCTTGGGTCAGAAATCTGAACGGCTCCATTTGGAAAAATATGGTCAATAATGAATGGGCCATTGCATTTAGATCTAAGTTTGCCAGGAAAGAGCTTAAGTCGAGAATCGAATAACTAGACCTTCTAGTTCGGCTAAAAACTGTTGCGGGAAATCAATTAATCATGTAGAGCTTTGGTCCTAGCCTTGTAGATCTTGGCATTCTCGTATGCATCATTTCTAAGCTCTTCCAACTCAGATAGTTGGAGTTTCCTGGTCTTCCCAACTAAATTCAGATCTAAATTGCATTGTTTGATCACCCAGAATGCCCTATGTTCAATCTCTACGAGTAGATGGCATGCCTTTCCATACACCAAACGAAACAGAGACATGTCGATGGGCATCTTATATGTCGTACGGTAGGCCCAAAGAGCATCCTCAAGCTTTTGAGTCTAGTCCTTGAGATCAGGCCTGACCATTTTCTATAGAATGTTCCTGATCTCCCAATTGGAGATCTCGGCTTGTCCATTCGTCTGGGGATGGTAAGGTGTGGAAATTCGGTGATTAACCTCGTATTTGGCCAATAAATTTTGAAATTGGGCATTAGTAAAATGACTGCCACCATCACTGATGATGGCCCTTGGAATCTCGAACCTACTAAAGATATTTTTCTTGACAAAATCAATGATCACTTTGTGATCATTGGTTTGGGTGGGAATTGCCTCAATCCATTTGGACACATAATCAACAGCGATAAGAATGTACTGATGTCCAAATGAAGGGAGAAAGGGTCCCATGAAATTGATGCCCCAAACATCAAAAATTTCAACAGGAAGAATTGGGTTTAGGGGCATCATATCTCACTTAGTTATGCTCCCGAGTGCCTGGCATTGAAAACATGACCTTGAGAAATCCTGGGCATCCTTAAATAAAGACGGCCAATAGAAGCCGGATTGCAAAATTTTTGCAGCCGTCTTTTTCCTAGAGAAATATCCACCACACGCAGATGCATGGTAGAACTCAAGTATACTGTTGAATTCATTCTTCGAAACACATCGATGAATAATCTGATCAGAGCCGATGCGGTACAGTTCAGGGTCCTCCCAGAAGTAGTATTTGGCCTCATATTTGAGTCTATCCAATTGTTGCTTGGTCCAATCCTGGGGGATTTGACCAACAGCCAAATAGCTAACAATGTCAGCAAACCACGGGGTTTGGACACCTGAAACTATAATGATAGCTTCGTCTGGAAAAGTGTCAGCAATCGGGATGTCCGAAGAGAAGAATCACTTAGGAGTCTTGACAAATGATCCGCTACCACATTTTGTACCCCAATTTTATCCTTGATTTCAAGATCAAATTCTTGAAGCATAAGAATCCAATGAATAAGTCGGGGTTTGGCATCCTTTTTGGCCAAGAGATGTCTCAAGGCTGAGTGGTCGGTATAGATGATAACATGAGACCCTAAAAGATAAGCCTTGAATATTTCCAAAGTGAATGCTATGGCTAGTAATTCCTTTTTAGTAATAGTGTAATTCCTCTGGGCTTCATCCAGAGTTTTACTAGCGTAGTAGATGACAGAGGGATTTCTATCTATTTTCTAACCCAAGATAGCCCCGACCGCGTAATCAGAAGCGTCGGTCATGATCTCAAAAGGGGTTGTCCATATTGGTGGTTGCAACACTAGAACACAGGTGACTGCCATTTTCAGGAAATCAAATGCCTTACAGCATGATTCATCGAAAACAAATGGCGTTTCTTTGGCAAGAAGATTGCTCAGGGGACGAGCAACCTTCAAGAAATCCTTGATGAATCTTTTAGAGAATCCCACATGACCAAGAAATGATCGGATTTGTTTAACAGATGTGGGAGGAGGAAGTTTAGTGATAGCATCAACCTTAGCTTTATCCACTTTGATTCCCTATTCAGATATTACATGACCCAAGATGATGCCTTCTTGGGTCATGAAATGACTCTTTTCCCAGCTAAGGACCAATCGTGTTTTGATACATCGCTTAAGAATCATTTCCAGATTAGCCAAACAAGAGTCAAACGATTCTCCAAAAATAGAGAAATTGTCCTTGAAGACTTCCATAAACTCTCCCACCATGTCAGAGAATATGGCTAACATACACCTTTGAAAAGTTGTAGGTGCATTGCATAAATCGAAAGGCATCCTACGGAAAGCAAAAGTTCCATAGGGATAGGTGAAAGTAGTTTTTTCCTGATCCTCGGGATGGATAGGAACTTGGTTGTATCCCAAGTAGCCATCAAGAAAACAGAACTACTTCTACCCGGCTAGTCTTTCAAAGATTTGATCAATGAAAGGCAGGGGAAAATGATCCTTTTTCGTGGCTGTGTTTAGCTTCTTGTAATCAATACAAATCCTCCAAGAGGAAGCTGAACGAGTTGTGACAGATTCTCCTCTTTCGTTGTCACAACGGCAATCCCAACTTTCTTTGGAACAATCTACATGGGACTTACCCAAGGACTATCTGAGATTGGATAAATAATTCCTGTATCGAGCCACTTAATGATTTCCTTTTTGACCACTTCTCGCATATTTGGATTTAATCTCCTCTGCATCTGGCAAGAAGGGTGGGATCCATCTACCAAGAATATTCTATGATTGTAGTAAGATGGCTCAATCCCCCTAAGGTCATGAATGGTTTGCCTGCTTGTGTTCCTTTATGACCTTGATCAATTTAATCTCTTGCTCCTTTGTTAATTTAGCACTGATAATCACAGGGAGCATCTTCTGAGGTCCTAAAATTGATATTTCAAATTCTCAGGCAATGGTTTCAGTTCAAGCTAGGGCAGGTTGATGATTGATGGTAAGGAAGATGCTGAAGACTCAACAAGACGAAGAGGTTGTGAGTGAACAAAATCAATAACCTCTTCAGAAGATGACAGGTCTGCCAGAGAGGGTTGCGGGTCCAATTCGTCATCAAAGGAGGAACTTTCAATTGAAGAAACAATCAAACAAGTTTCAATGTTTACATTATCCTCCTCAAGTTCCTCAATAAATTCACAATACTCAAATTTATTAATCGCATTAACAATATCCAATTTCATTTGTTGATCCCCAAAGGCGATTTCCATGCTACCGCTTTCACAGTTAATGTTGGCCTTAGCGGTAGCCAGGAACGGATGCCCCAGAATGATGGGCATGTTCCTCATATTTTCAGGTACATCCATGTCAAGGACAAGGAAATCTACAGGAAAATAGAAATCCTTGACCTTAACTATAACATCTTCAATAACGCCTCATGAATTTGTGATCGAACAGTCCACTAGCTGTAGCGTTACTGAAGTCGGCCGAAGTTCACCTAATCCAAACTTCTCTTATAGAGAAGTCGAAATTAGGTTGATAGATACACCCAGATCCAGAAGTGCTCTATGAAACGTGTAATCTCCGATGACACAAGAAATCAACGAAGCAACTGGATCTCTCTTTTTCTAAGGGAGGTGGTGCAGGATAATAGAACTAGCCTACTCGGAGAGTACCACCTTCCTCAGAACAGATTCTCTCAACTTACGCTTTTGTGTACATAAATCCTTTAAAAATCTCGCGTGAGCCGGTATATACTTGATAGCATCAAGGAGTGGGATATTGATCTCAACATTCTTAAATATATTCAGAAGCTCCTCATTGCTATCAACAGACTTCTTCTTCTTTGATTTGATCAAGGCTTCAGGAAAAGGAACATGAGTCAGATCTTTGGAATCAGGTTCCTGAGCCTTGATTTCTTCTCTAGAATTCTCCTCTCTCTCCTCAGGTTCTTCAGGATTCAGTAGATCAGAGCAGTGTGGTTGTGGATCCTAAGTCTGCTTACCACTCCTCAAGGTGATAGAATTTGCAAATGCATAAGAGTTTGGGTCTTGGGGAGGGTTAGAAAAGATTGGAGGGCTTGGTTAGCCAGGAATTGTTGATTTGCAGAAGAAGAAGAAGAAGAAGAGGAGGGACCCTGCTAAACCACCTGAGAATGTGCGTGTGGGTCCCTCTGATTTTCGTGCCCATGGGCTTGGTTGCCCAGATTCAGAATATTTCACGGGTTGGGTACGGGTTGGGATGGTAGAGATCCGGGTTGATGAGAGTTAGCAATGAGACCGGTCTGCAAGTTGTCCAGGGAGGTTTTCAATTGCTGCATGAGTTGGAGCATGGATCCTTGCATCTCTACCATTTGCCGGTTCAAATTAGACTGCCCTACGGGTTGACGGGCATTCCAAGCTAGCTAATTGACCTGATTTAGGGGAAACTGAGTATACACATGACCCTAACCCATTGGTCGTTGCGGAGCATAGTTGCCAGGTCGGAATTGGGTCTGTTGCCCCAGGTTTTTCCAAGAGAAGTTAGGGTGGTTTCTCTAACCCGGATTATAAGCATTAGAGTAGGGGTTGGATCTAACGTTCTCTTGTACAGCACAAACATCCTCATAGGGTGAGGATGGAGAGAAAGAAAGGGAAGGATAAAAAAAACTAGGATCAAAGGCCCCAGTTTGGAACTCGTGAGGTTCAGAAAAATGCTGACTCACAGGCTGAGCTGCATCGAGTTGATTCACAAACTCCCATCCAGAAGAAGCTCGCGAAGAATGGAATCCCAAATTTTGGGATTGAGTGGATCGAGAGTTGTTCATAAAATTTCCAGCCATCCACTCTTCCATTCTCTTAGCAACCAACTCCACCTTGTCAAGTTTGTTACAAATCAATTCCATATCAAATGAATGAGAGTCATGGACTTCATTGACATTTGATCTGGGCTACTGGGACTAGTAAAAGATATCCATGGAGGCATGATTGATTGAATTCTCACTCATTTCCTCAAATAAATCATGTGCACTATCCACGTCTTTATTGAGGAAATTGCCTCCACAAGAAGCATCCACATGATTTATGAGTTACTCAGTCAACCCATGATAGAAGATCTGCACGAGTTGCCATTTCGGCACCTCGTGGTGTGGACACCTCCGCAATAGTCCTGGAATTGCTCCCAGGCCACATGAAATTGCTCCCCCGACAGCTGGGTAAAGGTAGTGATTGCCGATCTCAAGGCATTGGTACGTCTGACTGGGAAGAATTTCTTTAGAAAGGCTGATTTCAACTCATTCCAAGTTACAATTGGTCTTCCTATTGTCCTGTACCAATGCACGGCCTTATCCCTAAGAGAGTAGGGGAAGAGCCTGATGATCATTTGCTCCTTGTTCATGTTTCGTGCCTTGGTGGTCTAAACCAAAGTGGTCAAGTCCTCCAAATGTTGAAACAGATCTTTGGAGCCAAGCCCATGATAATGTTTGATCAGGCTTAACACCTGGGGCTTAATTTCTACATCACCGACTGGAATCTAAATGCTGGGACATTCCCTGTAATTTGAAGGATCATAAAAATCCTTCAAGGGCTGAGTGCCCTGCATTCTCTAGAACCATTCTTGCATTCTCTGCATTTGTTCCAGGTGCCTTTGGAATTCCTCATGTGGATCCTGATGCAGAGGAGGTTGTTGGTCGGCCATGGGATCAATTTGACCAAAATCCAATTTGCGCCTCCTAGAATTCTCTAGTGGTCCTTCCAATCGAGGATTCAATGACCGTCTTCCCAGCATAAACTAGGAGAAGGTCGGAAGGACTAGGAATAGGGACCCTACAGCACAATAAAACAAGGTTGTCCTTAAGTGGGGTAGCCTAAGGATCTACAGACTCCCAAAACCTGCCTTAAGATTGTAAATGATTTACTCTACTTGTGTCTGCTCAATCCAACCAGTTAGAAGGAGGGACTGGGGAAAAGGTTCATCCTTCGGCTTTTGCCTCCTGTTCCTAGTGTATCCCCCAGTCGTGGTCGTTTGACGCTACTCCCTTATCTAGACATCAGATTAATCAGTACAAGTAGGTTAATTAAAGATAATCTCAGACTAGGCCCTAAAGAGTGAATCAGTCCTTAAGGCCAACGTCTACTCAATTTTATTAAGGCCTAGGATTGTGGTGCTTATGGAATGTGGTGGGCCCTTAAAATGGGTTGTGCCCTTAATGATTGATTGAGAATTGTGTAAGTGTGTGCACAACCAGGGTTTTCAAGCAAGATTATTTGTGATGTGTGGATTTTAATGTTCAAATCTTGCTTAAGTAGCTTTTAGGGTTTAAAATTAGGTTGATTTCAATCAAGTTTTGAGGCAAACCAGGTTGTCAAACACAGGTGAAGATTGCTTTTTCTTAAAGACAGAAATAAAGTGGAGTGTCTGGAATAGACATAGATTGAAAACCCTAGGGAGGAGCTACTTGATGAGTTGATTTTAAGTAGAGTGATGCGGCCTAAACAACTCAAACAACTTGGCACAAATGCACCACTAAGTTAGGCACACAGAGATGGTTAACCTAGAATGATTTCTACTCTTTTATGTGTTGCTTTGTGTGTATCAGTTCCATAGATCAGAACCCAGTTGAGTAGAAACAAATCAATTAGGTTAAGTGCCTTGAATGTGGGTGTACGTTGTGTGTCTATTAAAAATTACCCCACAAGATTATCTTTTTGTGTTTTTTTTTTATAAACAAGGGTGGAATGAATGTGAGTGAGAATCCAAACAACCAAACTATTCCTAGGATTTATGCAAACACCTAGGTTAATTGGAATTTGGATTTAATGTGACAAATGAAATCTATTTAGGGGGGAAGAATGGGGAGCACTTACAGTTGTCTGCAACTGCACTTTACTCCAGTCTACCGCTTGATGATTCCCTGATGGAGGTCTCTACAAAACAATAGACACAAGAGAAAGTAAGTTATAAGATAATAAAGTGCGTGAAATGCGAAAAGATCGAAAATTGTTGCCTCCTCGGCAATAGCGCCAAAATGTTGAAGCTACGAGTTACTACTCTATCGTATTTGGTTTTGAAAAACCTGTCGTCGTAGTTTGAAAGTGAAGAACTCGTGTTCAACAAATAAAATTTGTATCGGAAGAGAAATCCCAGGTCAAACTCAGGGAGGCTACATTGATCTATATTTGCAATTATATTTTTTTAGAGTTTTTGTTGAAAAGCGAAGCGATGTAATTACAATGAAGCAATATTAACAATTAGAATAAATAAGAGAGAGAGAGAGAGAGACATGCACTTAATATTTCAAAATGTTTATACAATAAAACCAAAGAAAAATTTTACTAGAAAGCAAGAAATCAATTACACTAGAAAGAAGGAAAATTCTACTCTAGAAAGCTGAAAAGAGGAATGGGAGAGAGAAGTTATCCTCCTCGACGATCACTTGGAGGAGAGCTGGACGAGATGCTGCCTGGAGGAAGGAGGACGAAGTGAAAAGAAGGAGGTCGAGGTAGGAGGAATGAGAACGGGGCAGCACGTCATCGTCGTCGCGGGATCCACTTCCGAAATGAGTGCAAAAATTTGACTTAATCTCTCGAGGAGCATCCTGGGTGTGGGACAAGCTTTTCTTGAGCTTTGGAGAAGGAGAGAAGAGAAGGAAGGGATGAGAATTTCTTATGGAGGGGGTCTCCTTTTATAGTTGCAAGGAGTGAGGGCAATTTGGTCTTTTTAAATTGAAAATCATTAATTCAGGACCTTTAGTGACGGATAAATCCATTACTAAAGGTCCGAACGTAGGAGTACTGGGGGCGATGCGCGCGCCCGCTTATCTCCTCAAGGTGCAACACTCTCCCACGATCTTGAAATCTCAACCGTTCGATCGTGAGATCGAACGGCTGAGATGCATCCTCGTCGTGCCTCCTCAAGCCGCAACGCCTGCTTCTGATCCCGCTTTATGCATGAGCGTGCGATAGCGCGTGGGCGCTATCAGGCACTCGTAGCCGCTTGATGGCGATCAAGCAGTCATTACGCCTGCTCACCCGTACCCCAGCAGTCGCTCCTCAAGGCTCGAACGCGCACCTCCTAATCGCGCAAGCACGTTCGACTAACCCGCTATCAGCGTGTTTATGTTACGCTTAGGATTTGTGCATGCGCACCCATAGTCATTCGATAATCATCCAATGGCGGAGAAGCGATGATCAGATCGAAGAAGTGAGGGTGTGGTGGGTGCAGCGGCCGGTTGGGCGGCTGAGATGGCACCACGTGGCACCATCTTGGCCATCCATCTTCTGGATGATGTAGATGGTGCAAGGATTGTCAGATTGAGTAAATTTTTGCACCGTTAGGCTGCGATCGTCGATCTGAATCCATCTGTGCGGTCGGATTTGTCATCTAAAGTGTCGATTCACACCATCTTGGCCCTTGATCTTCTAGGGTTCCTCGATCTCTATCTGATGCTACAGATGTTTGATTAGGGCGATCTTGGAGTCATTGAACTCCAATCGTTGCCCTGATCAAATCTGTATAGTTGGATCTTCGATCCAAGGCCCCGATAAAAATTTTCCTTGTCCTTGAACATAAAAGGAGACAATTAAATTCCATTTTATTCAAACTAATCTAAATGCAAGATGATGCATGCTATGCAATATTTCTAGTATGTAATGCAATTCTATGCTTAAGAACATGCATAAATAGACATCTTATGTAATATAAACATGTTTACATCACATATGATATGTTATGATAAACATTTGGTGGATGCAGGCTAGGCACATGACACCTGAAGGCATCAGGAAGATAGCCAAAATCACTCTACGAGACGTCTAAAGTTTAAACATCAGAGAATCTCCATCGAGAACCACTACTATCTACACATTTTAAGACATTCAGAACATCAATCAGACATCTGATAAAGAGCGGTCATCCCTTTTCTATCGTTCCAACCACTCGCATTCTTTGCGGGTGGCTGGAGAAGTTTTCAGCGGAAGCAACAAACTGTAGGTGTTCTAATAAGAAGAAGAGCAGCTAGAGGACAAGATCTCATCTCCCTCTCCCTTGCAGGGATCTCCTCCCTCGCCACCACCGTGCATCAGACGTGCACCATGACCGGAGCTTACACCTTGGCCAGAGCATACACAGTGGCCGAAAGCGTATCCACATCCACCTTCCCCTATCGTGGTGTGCGCGGTGACAACACGCACACCATCACCACTACCAACATCATCCAAACCCACCAACACAACACAACGCCACCACCATCATCCTTTGAAGAACCACTGTAGCCACCCACCACGCAACCCCCTCTCTTCTTCATTTCCTTCTTCAACCTCCATGCCTCCCCTGTTTCCACCAAAGAACCGAAAGTACGCAGCACACCCACCGTCGGTAGGAGAGCTTCCTAGCCGCCAACCTCGACGTCAACTTCTCTAACACTTCAGCCGACCTCCGTCACACCTTCCCCGAGCTCCATGACCGCCGGTTGTCACCAACCCTCTCTCGTCAATAGATGCCGCCGGCGGCCCCTTCTACATCGACTGGCCATCGCTGGCTGCCCCACATCAAGCTGCCACCACCGACATGAAGGTCGCGACCCTGTGCACCGCCACTGAGCTCCAGCCAACCGATGCCCCCTCCTTCCAGTACGCAAGCAAGAGAGAGAGAGCAAATGCTCTATTTTGAGTGGTATTAAAAGTTACAACATATGCCACTGTAGGATACACTATTCATTTATCTTCCTAATTTAATATATTGCAACAAATTGCATGGACATCCCTCTTTTTTATTAAAATTATGCATAGTTGAGTTCTTCAAAATTATGACTTAAAGGTTAAAATGAACAAATCTATGTTGTTTGAGATTCAGATTCACGGTGTTTACCAGTATTAGGATAATGATTCACATATTTACATGGTATTATATTATGGTCATTTTGCATGTGAACACCTATATTCTTGATTAATTATATAAAATGATGACTTATGTTGAAAAAGAATTGCATGAATTAGCATGCGCACCCATTGAGTTTCCCGAATAAATGAGACACCATTCACTAGTTTAATAGCCTAATTCCACCCTGTAGAGTCGACCAAACTACTTTCATGGTTAGATTTTGAGTAAGTAAATGTTTTGAAAAGTGATTTTCTACCATGCGACATACTACAACAACGCGTCATTTTATGTTACAAATTTTTTCGAAAACAAAGATCGCTTCTTTCAATGTGTTGTTAAAATTATAGAATTAACCCTATTTTAGTATTCTTTCCTTAAAATAGATCTGAGTGGAATTACGACTCTCCGGCCATCATTTAGGAGCATTTATCACTTGATTTCAACTAATTCATGTTAGTTATGGCTAGTGATGGTGTTACCATCACCCCCGCTCTCCATTCTCTCCTCCAAACCTCCCCTCCTCTCCCTACTCCTCTCCTCTTCCATGGAGAGCCTACCGATGACCACCTTTGGCCCTCACTGGCAACCCCCTACAGTATAAGCCAGTAGATACCAAGGCCCCAAACTGACAAGCACCCTCCTCCACTGGTGGCCCCCCTCGTGGCCATCTTGGTGGTCAAGTTTTCTCCCTCCTTTCTTCCTTTTCTCTTCGATCTTACATTCCCTCCTCCATCGGCAACTCACAAGTGCTCTCACAGATGGATATGAGACCTCCCTTCTTTAGCCTTCCCTTACATCCTTCTTAGGTCCCTTGATGTAGACACATTTTTTTTAATTAGGTTAAAATCCCTATCATGCATGTTCCTAGGCTCAGATTTGCATTTCAAGTTATAAATATTGCATAGCAAGCATCACCCTGCATTTAGAGTAGTTGTGTATATTTTAGGTTAATTATGTCCTTTTTGTGGTCAGGAGAGAAGGAGATTTACTTTTGGGCCTCGGATGGACAATCTAATTGTATGGAACTGATCAAGATGATGATCGGAGTCTAATTCCTCTGAAATTATTCAGATCGGAATCCCGTAGCACCTTATGCAGTTCGAGGAAGATCAATGGCCAAGGGGCAATGCGACATCCTTATGGGCTTCAAATGAAAAATTTGACCGTACGGATGGATTCGGAGCAACGAATGCAGTTCAACAATGTAGAAATCACCTCGATTTAAGCACCGTGGCACCCTTTACAACAGAAAGAAGATGGACGGCCCAGATGGTGCCATGTGGCACCATTTGGGCCGCCAAACACCGGCCAGTAGCAACCACCCACACCCTTCATCATCTGCACCCTCAAATCCTAGTCGTTAGATCATCATCCAATGGCTAGGAAGCCTCTGCACAGAGCTCCAGAAACTTCTCCTCGTGATAAACCCTTAGGTGTAGCACGGCGGTCTTGAGGCACGTTCCCAAAGGAGGGGTGCAGGTTCAAAATCTGAAATGCCCCCCCCAATCCTCCAATTGGATACCGAGGGCACAGCACAATGCACACATGCAGACGTAAGCGCACCATAACACACCCGCACCGCAGCACACACAGTGCAACGCTAATGCGTGCGCGTTCAACACGACACGTGATGCGCGTGCCAGCGGGAGCGAGGGTTGGCGTGGATCTTCAACGACAGTTGGGTGGATCTCTAGCGATGAATACAGTTGTCACTATTGCCCTATGCACAAATTCCTCCTCTTCCTTCCACTATAAAAGGACCTACCCCCATCCATTCTTCACCATCTCTTCCTTTCTTCTCCTCACACCTCCAAGGCTCTAGAGAGAGCTTGTCCCAAGCCTAGGATGTTCCTCTAGAGTACAAAACAAACATTTGTTCCTACCTCTCATCCCCATTCGTGGGGCATCCCGTGACCGTCCTCTCACCTCCCTTCGAGAAGAAGATCCTCTCCATGACGTCGTCCTGCCCCATCCTCTATCTGCCGGCTCTATCCTCATTCATCCCGCTCCTCACCACCTTCCTCCAGGCGACGTCAGAGCGAGTCATCCTCCAAGCGACCGTTGAGGGGGATTCTTCTCGTCTCTATCTATCTTTATTGCTTTCTAGTGTTATTTTTTCCTCTTTCATAGTTGTAGAAACACTTGTTGAGATATATGTGATTGTTTCTCTCTCTCTCTCTCTTATATTTTCCAAGTAGATTAGTTAGATAATAATTTATTGACCAAATCTCTTACTTGCTAAAAATACCAAAAAAAATAGAAAAGACAAAAGTGACAAAAACAAATAAAAGTGAAATGTGGATTTCATAAAACCAAGCGTTCGCCTCTCCATTTTCGACCTGGGACTCACCTTTCTAGTTTTGGTTATAAATATTATCTGATCGATGGATTTTCTTGTTAATCGAACAATGACGATGGGTTTTCCAAATTCCAAACCCTTTACGCATGTGAATCCGACCCATCATCCCTCCGTTGGTGCTACCTTGACTTCACCACACACTACCATTCCCATCACCATCATCACCATTTACATGTCCATTATTGATATTTCTATATTTATTTACATTAATTATGCCTAACTAATGCTAGTTGGAGGGTGAATTAGGTTAGAAAGCATTTAGTTAGGTTAGATTAGTCTTTTTTAAAAAAAAAAAGAAAAAGGAAAGGTACTGTAGACAATAGCAATCCAAATTTTATTTATCAAACATCATATAACAGATAGCCACAACTTGGCAAACATAGAAACCCCCATATAAATATTCTCCACCCACCCACAACCATTATTAAATAGTACATCATTTCTTGCACACCATACTCCCCATAATGCAGCTACCATAGTAGATCTCAATAAACGGTGATCTAAGAGAGACTCCAAAAACCATCCCATTTGGGTAAAGGGGTAGAACAACACTTGCGCCAAACCTTTGCAGTGACCAGGAAGGAACTAAAAAGATGCTTATCATCATCAACAAATTGGCAAAGAGGACAGAGGAGGTGGGAGATCCCATCATGCCTGTTCTTAAGGATCTAGAAATTAGTCCATCTCGTCAAGCAAGCCATAGAAAAATTTGTATTTTCACATGAACTTTGATCTTCCATATAGAAGTAAGAAGAGATACCATACTAGTATCTTCCTCAACGTTGAGCTAGTGCTAGTAACCTCTATTGGGGCTGTATAAACCTCCCACCCATGCAAAGCCATCAACTCTAGCGGATGGCCTAAAAGCCTGCAATGTCTCCTCCAACCTCCTAAACTCCCCCTGTGTGTGGCTAAGGTAGCGATCAGGTGGCCTTAGGGGGTTCCAATTCCAAATGGAAGAATCCCAACTATCAAGGACATTGGCATCTTTATGAATGGAGGCATCAAAAGCTCATGGAAATAACCTATCAAAGAGCCAAGTCCTATCCAATTATCCTTCCGAAAACAAAATTGTGTCCCATCACCAACAGGAGGCCTGAAGGAGTATATAATCATTCTTATGCCTTAAAATAGATCTAGCTCTTAGGGTTTTAACTCTGCAAACGGGTTTCTGGATTGCATTTAGGCATTCACCTAGGTTAGGCATGCATTGCATTTTGTTGTCTTTTAATGTGTTTATTTGAGTGTTAGGGATAAGCAGAAAGCCAGATCCTGCAAAACCTTAACATTCTAGAAGGTAGAAGGTGAAAAGGAAGCTCAACACAACTTAGTTCCAGCTCAACTTATTTGAGGCAAGCTCATTCCAACTCCAATCAATTCACTGGGAGCTCAAGCTAGCTCAACTTAGTTGACACCAACTCATCTTAGCGCCAATCCAACTCTCCCCAGCTCTACTTAGCTAACGACAGCTGAACTGCTACCACTTGACAACTTAGTAGCTAAGCTAGCTAAGGAGTCTTCAGGAGAAGTAGGTCCAGCTCAGCCTAGCTCCAGAATAGTTGAGACTAGCTCAACTTAGGTCAACCTACTCAGCTAAGCTGCTAGCATTAGAATTAGCTAAGTTGAGTAGCTGAGCTCCTAAGAAGACTCTTCAGCCATCCTTAGCTCCGAGAAGATTTATTCAGCTCTAGATTACCTTCAGTCAGCTCCTAGATATTTCACCTCAGCTCCTCCACTACTACCCTACTAGCTAAGCTCAGCAACACCTCCTCTACTATGGCCAACCACCCTTCATATAACCTCCACCAACTCCTCCATGGTTGGTGCTAAAATGACCTCCTCACACCTCTTCAAAGTGATGCCAACCATGGCACCCTTTTGTTGCACTCGAAAATTATCGTAATTAAGAAAATAATGTGTCGTAGTATAGTTACAAAAATCGATACAACATTTGAATTTATAAAGCTCAAAAAATACGTGAGTTCTGAGGTTGTTCGCAGGGAGCAAATAGGGAATTCAATCACTTGTCAAAATATGATAAATAAATGAGCACAATAATCAATAATGATATGCAATTAATAAATAATCCACTAAAGATGAATTCAATAAGAATCAAATAATGTATCTCAAAATCAATGGGGCAAAAAGATAATTAGAAGCCTAAATATGGTGGTTTGAACCACCAATTAAATCCCTCAATCAAGCATAATTCCCAAGGTCAACTTCTCAATATCCCAATAGTACCCTCAAACACATAGCCACATCAGATAAAATTTCAATATCTCCACAGTAACCAAGATCAAACATCGGGTATAAGGGTCAGACGACTTAATTTCAAGCCTCGATACAAACCCTCTAGAATTACCTAAGTGCTAGGCACACATGCACATTTCCTAAGGCAAAACCCCCTTCCTTCCCTCAAATCTTCCCTTTCTCTCTCCTCAGATCTGGATCAAGGGTATACAGGTTATCGGATAATTGGGTTGAGACCAGGGGACAAGGCCTGCAAGCACATGATCGTGGGTGAGGTGTGTACAGTGAGTGAGGAGGGACCTCACCCCTCAGTGTCGAGGTGATAAGGCCTCACACCAAATGTATTATATATGCATTTCAAAAATAGCAAAGCACGATGTGGCACTGAAGTGTTCTTCCTATCTCGCACATGTAGCTGAGATTGGTCCTTTGAATTGAGGCTACTGTTGATGCTCTTCCACTAATCCAAGGCCCAGGAAGCCTTTTAGAGTTGGTTTGCATCTTTTGGAAGTGATGGGGTGGTGGCAGATGGCCGAAACATTGCAAACGGAGGCGAAGGAGTGGATCTTGCCGACAACACTTGAAACATTAAAATATGGGCTATAAGCACAAATTAAAAGGTTCCTGAGCTTCGTCGTGAGGCGAGGAGGGTGACGGCGGTGATGTTGAGGTGATTGGTGGACTAAGGAAGCTAGATGTAGTCAGTGAGGGTGTCTGGTAGTGGGTTTGTTCGTGGAGGAGTGTTGGTGAGAAAACCCTCAATAAGTTAAGTGGTTTTGTTCGTGGAGGTAAGTGGAAGGTATTGGAAGTGGTAATGGAGTGTTTGGGTGTGTTTGGTGATAGGGCAACCATGCCAGACGCATGGCCAGAGTCCAGGAAAAAAGAGAGGGAGAGAGAGACACGGTGGTCGGATTTGGTTTCTAAGGACCTAAACCAAGTCTAGAGAGTAAGATGGAGAGATAGGAACTAACTATGGATGAAGAGGGGGTGAGATCCTCGCCGATGTGTCTTACTGGAGCCGGCAATGACAAATTCCTCTGGTGAGAGAGAACAGCGACAACGAAGGGGCTAGGAGCTCCTGCTGTGGTATGCGAGAAGTAGAGGAAGATGGGGAAGGTTTTGGGCTGCTCGATTTGACTACCAAGTGGCCGGAGAGAAAGGGTCGAGGGGAGCTCATGGAGCTACAACGGAGGTGGCCAAAGTAGGGAAGAGAGGGTAGTTTTAGGTTGGAACCAAGCTAGGAAATGCCTTCGGAGTTAGGAGAGCTTAAATAGAAGATGAATTGACCCTCGATTATGAGGAATTTGTGAGATTTCCTCGCAATTGAAGAACTCAAATCTATAATTTTTGAAGAGCTCATCGAATATGTAGGAATCAAGTCAGGCCTCCTAGCCTTGTGTGTTTGATAGAGGATCACTTCAAGATCAATCTTTCCAAATTTGGTGGGATTTGATCTTTAAACGAGCGAGAAATCAGTAGATGAAGTTCGTAGGTTTGTGTGGAGATGTTGTTTACACTGGTCATGACAGTGGGACCTTTTTGTGAATATGATCAAGAAGTTAGGGGCCTATTTGTAATAAGCTTGAAACCTAGAGGTCCGAATACGAGAAATAGAGTTTCTAGAGGTTAAAATGCAAACTAGGTCAAGATAGACTTTAATTGGGCCCAAATTTTGGTGTTAGCCTAATTTGGACCTAAAAAATTTAATGGTAAACTTGGATTTTATTTTTGACTACATTTAACTAGGTAAATTGCATAGGAGCCCAAGGCAAATTCCTGTTTGAATCTCTATTATAGGTCAAAATGGATTTTGATGGTCAAACCAAAGGTACCAAACCTCTTAAAATATTTTTCATGAATTTTAGGAGGTTTAGGTTGATTTTATCTCGACCAGAACCCTTTCAATTTAAGTGTGGCTAATAATTAGGGCTTTAGGTCTTATTTTAGTCTTCGAAATATGTGAAACCTTGATTCTGTCAGTGTAAACCCACTTCTTGGTCTTTTAACTTCATTTGACATTTAATTAACCCTAAGTAACCTTGTGATTAATCTACATTTTGTGATGTGTTGTTAGAATAACAGAATTAACCTTGTTTTCTTGTCTTCTCAAATTAGATCAGAGTGGAATTATGGTTCTCAAACAATCATTTAGCAGCATTTATCATTTGAATCTGACTAAATTAAGCTAGTTATGATGAATGATGGTATTACCATCACCTTTCACCACGAAAAGCCATGTCAACCACCACCTACAACCACCCATCTCCACGCCACTTTTTCCCTCCAAAACCCTCCTTAATCCCAACCATCCACACCACCTTAAATCCACATCCAATCCATCTCCACCCTCCATCAATCGCATGCCAAAAGCCTTCCCTTCTAGGGCCCATTTTGGTGCCAAATCTAAAGCCACCAATGGTTGTCAACCACCCATAACCACCACTGTTAAGAGCGCTGGATCAGGTTTTAAGAATATTATGTTGTAGTACAGCTGAAAAAGTATTCAAAACAAATACAATTTTATTACTTGAATTTAAAGTCCGAGGTCGAACACAGGGAGCAAATGAAATTCATGCACTAATTTCAATAGTGAATGCAATTTGAACACATAATACTACTCAAAATCTAATTAAGAATGTAAAGCATGAGTATATGGAGCATAAAAAGAATTGTAGCTAAAAAATAATGGAAAGCTTATGAAGAATTGGACATCTGATTATAAAATTAGACGTCTTAAAGTTATGTGTTACAGTGCCTTCCTCTGATTTTCCTTCTTCTTCTTTCTCTGATTTCTCTTGCGATCTCTCTTCTTCTCTTTCTTCACTTTCTTTGACTTCAGCCTTTTCTTCTTCTTTCTCTGTCATTGGCTCCTTCTCTTTGTCTTCTCTTTCCTTTGCCTTCCTTGTCTTCTTCTTCTCTTTCTCTTCCTTCAGCCTTTTCCTCTTCAACTTTTGCCTTCTGAAACTCAGCTTCTTCCTCCTTCTTTCTCTTCCTTGGCTTCTTCCTTCTTCTCTAGCTTCTTCTTCCCTTCTTTTCCTTAGCTTCTTCCTCCTTCCTTCTTTCTTCATCCTTCCTTGGATTTGGCTAAGTGTGGAGCCAATCTTTCCCCAGCAAAACCCTCCTTCCCCTACATAGTGTACCTCTCTTCTCTCTTCTCTATTTCGATTTGCTCTCCCAAAGCCACAGCCGGTTCGGGTAATCGAACCTAATGGATACCTGGGTCCAGGCTCACCGGTGTGGGTGGTGAGCGAGGAGTGAGTCGATCGGGTAAACGGCTCATGGCCAGGTCTGCATGGGCAGTGCCGCAGACGAGGCCATGAGAGGGGGAGAGAGGGACCTCACCCCGACAACAAGGCTAATGCACAAAATCAATTTATGTGCACACGCCTGCTTGTCTAGTTCCAAGGTGGGACTAAATGTCCCACCTCCCTTACGCGTGCCACAGCAACATGTGTTTTCTTTGATTGCGAAGCTGCAAGGGCTTGTGGCTCCAATTGGCAACCTGCAGTCATGCACGAAGATGTTCCACACAACCTGGGATCGCGACCTGGGGCTAGTGAAACCTGGAGCAGCTTACAAGCTTGCTCCAATCTTTGCTCCAATGGTGGAGGGACGTCTGCACCTAAAAACACCAAGTCAACCTCGCAGCCATGTTAAAACACTCAAGGAGCTTCGCCAAGGCACGGTGAATATGCAGCGGTGGTCGGCGTGGCGTGGGAACGGCTGTGGTGGCATGCCTAGGGTTCTCTATGGCCGAGTGAGTGGGTATGTTTGGGGGGATGTAAGGGTGGCTAATGGAGTGAATGAAGTGGGGGATTATGATCAGTGAGTTGAGGTGGATGATGTAGGGTGGTTGGCGAGGCGGGTGGAGGTGCGGAGCGATGGGGGTGCCTCGCCGATGGTATGGCTGGAGGTGGAGAAGGTGATGGTGATCGGTGGCGTCGAGGGGTGTTTTTGAGAAATAAAGAAAGGGAATGGGAATATGAGGGAAAGGGAAGCTACAGACCTAATTTAAGGATGAAGAGGATAGGGAAGGCATCTGGGTTGGTATGGTCGACACCGGAGATGAAGATCTCTGTAGATAAGGCAGCGGTGAAGACGAGGGCAGAGGCAACATCAGGGCTGGTATGGCCGACGTAGATGAATGAGAGGAAGGCAACCCAACCACTGGTATTGTGGTTGGGCGATGAGAGAGTGAGAGAGAGAGAGAGAGAGGAACCTTCAGAGCTTGCAGAGGTGTTGTGGCCGACGAGGAGAGACAAATTGAGGGGGAACCAGCCCAATTTCAAGCTGGGGAGAAGCAGTTAAATCAGGGGCTGCTTAAATAGTCTTCTGGGGAAGGATTTGTGCTTGGAAGCCAAGCTTCTAAGGAAGGTTTGTTCATTGGAGTTGGAAGCTTCAAAAAGACCAAAATCTCTCATGCGTTCACATGAGAGATTGGGTAGGAATTAGGGCTCATCAATGAGTTCAGATTGGAGAGGATTACTTAGAGAATCTCCCTTCCAATTTTGGGAGGGATTCTCTAAGCAATCAAGGAGGAATCTCCTTCTAAAGTTCGCCAGAGTAGGATTTCCTCCGCTATAATGGCGGAGGGACCTATTTGCAAGGATGTTGAAGAAGCTAGGGGGCCAAATGTAAGGGCTTTCAAAAGATAAGGGTAGAAATGTAATTAGGTTGGACTTATTTGCAAAGTGGGTCAAGATGGGTTTTCCTTAGGTCCAAATTCTGGTTCAAACCTAATTTGGACCTAAGGAATCCAATGGTGAAGTTGGATTTTAAGTTTGACCACGTTTGACTAGGTAATTTATGCAAAAACCTAATTTAGGGTAAATATCTAGCTGAGGCCCCATTCTAGGTCAAAATAGGTTCCAATGGCCAAATTGAAGGTCTAAACCTTAGAGAATATTTTTCTATGATTTTTAGAGGCTTTAAGGGAATTTTATCCTGACCAGAACCTTGTTTAATCAAGTTGGTATGTTTTAAGGTTACAAGAAGTTATTTAATTCGTAGAACTCGCACAAACACTTTTCTATCTAATTCAATCCACTTATTATCTTGAGAAGACCATTTTACTTGTGTTTAGCCCTTGAGAAAACCCGTGGTTGTATAGCAATGGTAAAATTGTAGTTTTACCCCTTGTTTCTTGCTTTTCTCTCAGAATGGTTATTCAGTGAATTAGGACCTCCAGTTGGTTATGTAGGAGCTCTTATTCTCTTCATTGTGTTAAAATAAGCTAGTTAGGGCTCATGATGATGTTCCCATCAACCACCCATGAGTCCCTTCAGTTAGAGCTAAAGACCCTCCACCATAGGAACACCAACAACCACCAAAAACCAATCCTAGCCACCCATCTACATCCACGCTAACCCCCTCCTTAGCCCTCCTATTAATACCCCTTCTAACCATCACCACAAACTACCCTTGGCTAGAGAATCAAGTGCACATATCCTACCTATAGTCTACCTTATTCGACCAACGAGAAGAGTAGTAGAAGAAGATTAAGGGGGTATACACCCACCCCCTTGGTTCCTTCATCTCCTTCTCTCTTCTACCTTGTGTCCATGCCAAGCCAAGAGGTCAAGCCACCAAGGAGGATGGCCAGGCAAGAGGAGGTTTGAGGGTGGAACACGTTCACCCTAGGAGGAGCATGGAGGCAAGCTAATGCATGCTAGGGGAGACATCCAAGAGGAGTTCCCTTTATTTCTAGGGTGACCAGAACTGGAGCAAGAATTCTGTAGCAGCCATCTTCATCACTAAGCTTTCTTCTTCCATTTTGTAACTTCATTTTTTGTTGTAGTTAGTGCTTTCCTTTGGAGATTACAAGTAAGAAACCTTTTTGCATTTGTGAGCTCTCCAAGTTCTTGTAAATAGTTTTCAATGTAAAAAAGCATTCTTCTACAATTTCTGCTTTGTGTTTAATTTTGTGTTCTTACTCCTCCATTACTCCAAGTCGCCGATACTTGAAGTGAGCTAGATTAGCAATACACTTGTTGCTTTCATTTCGCATTCCCACTTTTTCTTTGCAGCTATCTTTATTGTGTTTTTGCCCTTATCAAAACCCCAAAAAATATTACATATATAAAAACCATAAACAAAGTGATTTCCATGTCGCAAGCGAGAGTTAATCAAATTGCATTTTCACCTCCCTTGCGATGACCCGTATACTCTCTGATTACTCGGTATTTATTAATTTTAAAAGCGACCAGGTTTGTACGTTGCAACAACACTACAACCTACATTTTATAAAGTTGCATAAATCTCTCATCAGAATCCCAATTATGCTTCACGGCCTTGGAGACCAACAACCAGAAAGGAGAAGCCTTGGTCGTCTGCAAGACATCACCTGGAGACACACTAGACCCATAGGAATCTCTAATCTGTCGTTCCATAGACTTGTGTCACCTTGAAGAATGATGACTCCCCATTTCAATAAAAGGGAATCACCAAATTTCCTAAGTGACCTGATTCCAAGGCCACCTTTTCTCTTCGGCCGACATAAAGTGCTCCACTTGACAGGTTGCATGAATTTACCATCATAGGAAGCACCCTTCCAGAAGAAACATTTATGAACCATATCCAACCTCTTCAACATAGTCCTAGATGGCTGAGACATGGAAGGAAAAAAATAGGGATGGCAGAGAGGACCGAGTTCAAAAGAATGAGCCTATCTCCCTTGGAGAGAAACCTGCCACACCATCTAGCCATTCGGCTCAAGAACTTCTCAAATAGAGGTTCCCAGTCAAAAGTAGCCATCTTTTTCCCTAGAAGACGTAATCCCAAATACCGCACAGGAAGGGCAGTCACCGGTGTTTTGAGTATGCTAGAGAGAGACTATTTTATTTTGTTCGCCAAACCAAAACAAATAAAAGAGGACTTGGACCCATTCACCTTAAGTCCCCAAATCTCACCAAAAATATCAACCACATATTTCAAGCATTCGGCCTCACTAGTGCTACCTTCAATGAAGAATACCGTATCATCAGCATATTGAAGGTGGAGGGTCAAGGCATGTTGAGGTGACAAGGTATACCCATGTAGGAGACCTCCACTACACGGCTGAAAGGAAAAATGAGCCAAAGGTCAATTGCCAACAAAAAGATAAAGGGGGCAACCAGGCATCCTTGCCTAACCCGTCTTTGTGGTTGGATCCATCTCCCAGTTGATTTCCCATTAAGAAAGGGTGAGAAAGAAGAGGTGGCGATTCTTCTCTTCATCCAAACGACCTAAGTGTTTGGAAAACCTCTTCTAAAAATCTCCCATATATAAGGCTACGACACAAAGTCATAGTTCTTGGGAAAGCTGACTTTCCACAAGAATGTTTTTTTCCTCTTTCTCTTCCAACCAGACACCAACTCCTGTAGTAATCTACCTTTCAAGAATGTTGATTGAACAGGGCTAATCAGGCTTGGCATAACCTCTCTCATTATGTTTGCTAGGATTTTCCCAATCAACAAATAAATAGAATTAGAAAGTGAAATTGGACTAAAATCATGGATGGTATTCGCCCCTTGCTTCTTTGGTAATAAAAAGAGAAATGATCTATTGATCTTTTCAATACCATAGTTTCCATGCTGGAACTCATTTATCACCTTCAAGACATCGACCTTAACAAGCGACTAAAATTCTTTATAGAAGAACACTTGGAACCCATCTAGTCTAGGAGAACCCTCTTCCTTTAGCCCCTTCAAGGCTTCACAAACTTCGCGGTCATCAATAGGTCAAACTAGAGATATAGCTGCCTCCTCATTGAGGCGTGGCATACTGGAAGAGGTCAATCGCCAAGTGCCACATTGAACTACTCAAGTGACATTATAAAAATGATTATTAATCTCCCAGCTAATCTCCTGAGGTGATGTAAGCTCCCTATCACCCACCCACAAGGAAGAGACTAAGTTGAACCTGCATCTTGCACTAGTCACAACATGAAAAAACCTAGTGTTTTCATCCCCTTCTTTAAGCCACAATTGGTGCAAATTTTCTCGCTAATCAATTTCTCGCTGAAGATTCTCCTTAGCGATAAAAGCCTACAAGTCACAATGATGCTTTTTTTCATCCTCAGTTAAAGGTTTTGACTCTGTCCCCTCAAAGTCCTTGACTCCCTCAATGGCCGCCTCTCGCCTCTGAGATTTTTCACACACAAGATTCTTTTTGTAGTCAATGATCATCTGCCACAATCCTCTAAGCTTGGACTCCATGACCTATGTAGCCGAACCCACACCATCATTGGCTACCCACCAAGATGCCACCATGTCACGAAAACCCAATTCGTTTAACCAAGACCGTTGGAACTTAAAATAAGAGTTCCATGGCAACCTTTCCCCACTATCCCAAAAAATAGGAGTATGATCTGAGAAGGGGCATCAAAATGTCGAGACAGCTGCCACCTAGAAGGAGCTAACGCATTCCACATTGCACAAGAAACAACCTATGAGAGACATCAAGCCGCTTCCATTCCTCCAAGTGAATGAGGCTCCAGAAGTAAGGAGATCCACTAACTCCAACTCCGTAACCACGTTCTGGAACCCAAAGGTTGAGGAATCCACCCTACCATTAAGTCTATCCTCTAACAACAAAGTGACATTAAAATCCCCTCCCATAAACCAAACCTCTCCCCCAACAAATAGAGAAGCCTGACGGATGTCATCCCAAAGTGTCTGTCTGTTAGCAGCCATGCACGGTCCATAAACACATGAAACAAACATGCAACTGCCATCTAGCATCCTATCAAATTTTGCAGTAATTGCGTACATGCCCAACATAATATCTAATGCACAACATCGTGTTGCAATAAAAATGATGATTTAATGTTGTCATTATCATAGTATAGTTGTCACAATGCAAACAGATGTCGTGTCATTTTATTGATTTACATAATTTTTACTACTTTATTCCAAGTCGTTCACTAGGAGGCAGTTATTGATATACATCACTATCTATGTTCCAAAATTGTTCTTTTATTCTAAAAAATGTCAATTATATTTACAAGATGAATCAAATTAATCAAAGAATGAATGAATGAGTTAACTATGTATAAAAGAATCAATTAATAGTCACTACAATGCCTTAAACATATTTACAACTAAATAGGCATCAAAAACTATGTATGCTTACTCTATATTAGTTATATACAACTATCTTAAATAACACCTAAGTATAGGTACAAAAATAACTACTAATATACACTGGACTAAATATACTAACATATAATATTAACTTTAATAGCACATACTATATACAGTAACATATATAAGTGTTACTATAGCCTTAGTAAAAATATGTACTAAACATAAGACAAAAGAACTACATTTACTAACATTTATACATATCTATAGTGATGGATACATGTGTCACTAAAGCCTTAAACAAAAACTATATATATACAACATAAGGCTCAAACAGTATACACTACTCTATTTATACTTATATATATATTACATACATATACGTATACATTATATATATATTTATATTACATATACTATTATATCATATATACTTATATACACATATTATAAATACAATATAACACACTCACGGTGCTGGGCAGGATGGAGGTCGAACCTAGGGCAATAGGAGAGAGGAACCTTGGTGGTGAAGGATGGACAACCTGGAGATCTAGAGCTTGAAGGCAAAAGGAAAGAAGAGGTCTTGTGGCAGTTGAAAGAAGGATGACAAGTAGGAGTCGAGCTTACGAAGGCAGGCCGTGGGGTAACAATGAAATTTTGTGTTTCTGGTGTCGACGTCGAGGGCATATGGCGGCGATGTGATGCTATCCCCTAGTTTTCCTGGCATGTGGGGGGCATGGCCATAAACGAGACTCTTGCATGACTAGCCATGGACAAGCGAGGGGAAGGGCAAGCATGCATAATAGGGCAATGAAGTTTAGGGTGCTGCTGCCTCTGCCTCCACCTATCTATAGGGGACACACAGTGGACGTGGAAATCCCCATGAGTGAAGACATCAGGATGACTGAGCTTGTGCTGTGAGGGGCTCTAGTCGGAGAGGTGATGACCGGCAGTCCTTCCCTGGAAAGGATTCATCAGTTGGTAAGTTCGCTATCCTTGTCAACTAGTGGTTAGAAGATTGCGTCTCTCTCCCCTACGTGTTTTGTGCTCTTTAGTTTGTGGATGATAGATGTAGAACACTTGAGATTTTGCTCGAGCGCTGTTGATGAATTGATGGTTATTTGGAGACTGGTTTCCCCCTTTGATGGCTCCCTGCCTTAGCGGCTGCCCCAAAGAGTAGGATCTAGATCAGGGAAGCTGGGAATTAGGGGCCTACCATTACATCTGATATCAAAAGAGGTGGTGGCAACCATGATAGTAGGGTTTGCTACATTGGCAGAAAATGCTGACATTAGATTGCTGGAGGGTGATGGTCAGGTGCTGAATGTTTTGGTTGATGTGTTCAGAGCAGGTTCTATGCTAGAGAAGCTTATCCTCCACTGTGGGGGGAGTTCATGGCTGTTGATTTTGAGTTTCACAATGGATGTTACTGATGGGGGATTCAACCAGAATAATGAATCTTATGCGGAGGTTGTGAATGCTGAGCCAGCCTCGCAATAACTAGGCCGTGGGACCGCTGATGAGGCGCCAGAGCCTAAAAAATGTAAGGATCATCACCACCTAGAGAAGGAGGAAGGGATGGAAGTGGCACTGATAGAAGAAGCTATGGCAGAGGAAATGAATGCTGCTATACCAAGGGCAGATACATCTGATCTGTGTGTACTGCAAGAGATCTCCGCCAATTCCTTGAGTCTACAACCCAACTTGCCAACAGTGGAGGGGCTGAAATTTGGTGTAGGGTTAGCATCCAAGATTAGCATGAGTAGATCTCCGTATAAGCTCAAACATAGGACACAAAACACAATGATGAAACTTGATGAAAATGCCATTGCGGCTATTATGAGGGTTGGCAGAGCCATGAATTCCAAAAAGGGGGGCACCCAAGAAACACAATGAGGATTCTCTCTTGGAACGTGCATGGGTTGTGCGACAAAAGTCGAAGGGCTTCCCTCATGAGATATATGAGGGAGTGGGAGATAGATTGTGCTATTATTCAAGAGACACACATAGAGAGTGAGGAAAATATGGCTTGGGCTGATCTAGAGATTGGAGGTGCGGCTAAATGTGTGATGCTCAATTCACATGGCAGGTCTAGGGGCATTGTTGTGTGGTGGAGGAAAAATGCTCTGCAAATGCTGGAGGTTTCTAAAGCTTGACATATGCTGACTTGTAAATACAAAAGGAATCAGGGGGGGAGCAACTTCTACATTACAAGGGTCTATGGCCCTTGTGATGCCTCTACAAGGCAGGACATGTGGGAAGATTGGAGCGAAGCAACAAATTATGTGAATGGGGCTGCATGGGTTATGGGAGGAGACTTTAATTGTGTTCTAATGGGGAGGGACAGACCAAATGGCATGGTGGACAGTGCATCCATTGGGTTCCAAATGACGGTTCAGACACTTGGCTTGAGTGAATATCCCTCCTCTGGAACTGAATTCACTTGGAGAAATGATAGTGGCCTCATGTCAAAAATTGACAGATTCTTTGGTAATGCTGGGCTGCTGGACATGTTTCATTTGTCCTTTGTGTATAGGTTGGAACACCCTTTTTCCGAACACACACCCCTAGTTTGGGATAGTAGGGAGCAAGTGCATGTTGGCTCATATTTCAAGTTTATAAGATCTTGGTTGAGAGAACCTGGATTATGTGAGATGCTTGAAGGATGGTGGATGGCTAAGCATGTGGATAGATCAGCTACTATCAAACTTGCATCCAAGCTAGTTGCTATGCACACAATGCTAAAGGAATATGGGGCTGCAGTGTCCATTGTGAGACATCAGAGGCACATTGAGGCACTGTTGGAAATTCAAGGCCTTGATGCAAAAGAAGCGATTGCTCCTTTAACCGACCAAGAGCTCGAAGCTAGAAGAATGTGGTAGGGTGTGGTGCTTGAGGAGGATTTAAAACTGGAGATGGATTGGATGGAACAGTCCAAGCAACTTTGACTTAAAGAGGGGGATGCCAACACCAAATTGTTTCACTTGGCTGGCAGCTCTGGTAGAAGGTTCAACTTAATTTCTTCCATAATCAAGGATGGTCAGAGAATTTCCTCTATGCTAGATATTAGAGCTGAGGCCATCAAATACTCTAGAGACTCTTCACGGGCAGCAAGTAGAGGTCTATAGAGGATGGCGGCAAGTGATTCACCTAGAATCTCTGAGGTACAAGCGTCTAGATTAACGGCAACCATCACTGAGAAAGAAATTGTGGCTGACATTAAAGACTTGAACAATGAAGGTTCTCCTGGTCATGATGCTATCCAAGTTTTTTTCTATACGGAGATGTGGGGCATGTGTTGTAGATCATAGAGCACTTGTTTTCTATGAAGACATCGTAGTATAGTGTGCAATACGATCAAACAATGATATTCAGTAAAAGATAATGAGACCTGAGTCCCGATTGTTCATCTCTAGGAGGCATTTATTTTACTTTTGAATTCGATCTTGTACTACTATACTCTATTTAAAATCACACGCTAGTTTATGATTATTACGTATTGAAGTATGACATGCTTAGTTGCAAGTATATCAGGAATTGAAAACAGGCAACATTAATCACACAAAAGATATTACAATGAGTTCATGGTGACTCTCAACACATAGACATATATATATAGAAAATATATTTTTCATTCATTCATTTGGAGAGTGTTTGCAACATGAACTTGTAGAGGAAAGCTTGTACATGAATGTTTAAAAATGTAAAGCTAGTTATCAGAAAACGATCGCATACAAGAATTTATGGGGGGATTTTGCATGCATCATTGGGGGACATTAAGGGCTACACTACTAAGTAGTAAATACAAGTAGTAAATGTAAAGAGCTAGCTACTAATCTATCAGAAGTGAGGCCATTCGGAGGTGGGCTCCGATGGCCTTGGAGTGGTGGAGAGGAGAAACAGGGGCGGCCAATGGATCTTAGGCCGACCCTTGGAGAGAGGTTCGAGGAGTGATCTAGCATTGTGGCATGGTGTCCTTCATGATGGTGCTCAGCTCGTGGAGATGGAGTGGAGATGGTGGTGGCTAGTCTAAGTGGAGGTGGATGGAGCCAAGCAAGTATGGCCAAAAGTGGATAGGTGCAAATGGCCACCACTTAGGTCTTTTTATACACCTAAGGGAAACACATTAGAGAATTATAGAATTCTCTCGAGAGGCCTATGGTGGGAGCTCGCGGGAGAGCTACGGAGAGAGGATGGATGGTGGTTTTTAGATCCACCAAATGTGGATCTAAAAATTGAATGGCTCTAGGTTGCTAATTTTAGCAACCAAAGCAACCACATATGGTAGAGAGTTCTAGAGAACTCTAGGTTAGGTATTTTCGTGTGGATGGTGTGTGTGGTTCGAAACTTAGGTGGCTAGGTTGATTAGGTTAGGTTCTAGTGGGTTTAGGTCAAGGTATGACTCAAATTAGGGTTATAAACCCTAATTCACTAAGGTAAAGCACAATTAAACTTAATACAAGTTTAATTGGGTGTGTGGAAACTTAATTGAGAGTAAAACACCTCAATTAATTTAGGTCTAGGTCAATTGGACTCTCACTGAGTCCGGACAGTGTTTGCTAAGATCGAGGCTCAATTGGACTCAATGAGTCCAATTTAATAGGCTGATGGAATTGACTAAGATCCAAGTCAATTAGGTTTAGTGAGGACCTAATTAGGTCCTTAGGTAGGTCTAGAGGTGATGTACTAGGGTTAGGGCACCTTAATTTAGGTTCCTATGGGGTTGGAATTGGGTTTAAGGACCTAGAGATCCAAGATCAAGGCTTAAATCTCAAAATAGGAACTGGAGAGCAGTATCAGGCATCTAATGATAGTGTCAGATGTCTTATACTCAAAAATCAAATGTCCAGAATTGTTGTCTGGACATCCAATCAGAGTCAGGAAGGATTCAAGGTTCTGTCTTGGGTATTCTGCAGAAATTGGAAGTCTAACCAAGTGTTTAGATGTCCAATAACACTGCAGAAGTGGGTTTAAGGTGTGCGGGAGTTGGCTAAGGGTTCTGGACATCCTATAATTCATCTGGACATCCAGATAAAGGTTGGAATTACGGTTTTAAGGTTTCATACAGTGCGGTGACCTAATCTAAGGGTGGCTAAAGCTTGGGGAAGTCTCTAGGCTATCCTAGGGCTAGGATGGACCTAAGCTCTTCACATTTTACTACTTTATTCCTATTCCTACTTAATAGAATAGCAAACCTTAACTCCCTTACATCATTATTCCTACATCTAATATAAGTCTTCTGCTCCAACTCTGCTGCAACACCCGTTATTCCTGATCCAGCTTCAGATCCTACTCCAGATCTAGCTGCAGATCTAGCTCCTGATCAGCTTATTACCTGCAATCGACATAGTGCACTTAATCAGCACATTATAACATTATTTTATGCATAGCTAAAGTAAAGCATTAAAGATGTAGATAATGCTTATGCATGCATGAATTACCTTAACTTATGCTAAGTCTTAGCCTAATTTAGGTCAATTATGACCTATGATTGCTGCGCAATCATACCCCCATGCCAAAATCTTGCTAGTCCCTAGCAAATGCAAGACTAAATTATTTATAGCAAGGATCCCTAAGGGACTGATTATTTTATCAAGTGTATGCATAGAGATTTTTCTCCTTTTTGTTTCATCCTATGCTCTAGAAATCCAAACAATTGTGAAAGTGCAGCATGTAGCTTTTACAACGGATTCGAGTGAAAAGCTGATTCACCTCTAAAGCCTGTACTTGACCCCTAGTAAAAATTGTAGCAGGATAGGCGGACTTCTTCCCTCAGGGTATTCAAGATATTTTATGAATTTCACCCTGACTTTAGGCTTAGGTAGAGAATCTCTGAGGGACAAGATTATATATTTGGTGGC
Organism: Thalassia testudinum; assembly: GCA_037157565.1. Taxonomy (NCBI): domain Eukaryota; kingdom Viridiplantae; phylum Streptophyta; class Magnoliopsida; order Alismatales; family Hydrocharitaceae; genus Thalassia; species Thalassia testudinum. The sequence continues at coordinate 20,571,334 of JAZHRO010000062.1, forward strand.
TCACTCTCACTTGGTGCTACATAGAGACTAGTACTACAGAATCTAGATTCCCGGATTACTAACTCAACTCAAAGAAAGATGAGGAAAACTATGCTCTCTTTTGATTCCTTTGTGTTCATTTTCTCTTACCCTTTTTCTTTTTCTTTTTCTTAGAGCTCACAATCTCACCAAATTCACACATATGATCTGTATTTGGTGGTCTCACTTGGCATTAACACTTTAATTGAGTTTCCATAACCCTAACACTAAGTCGGAATTCCTTAGCCAGTATTCAGGCGGTCAAAAACACAAGAAAGGTGGGTTAAGGTCATATTTGGTGGATCTCAAATTTATTCAGTGATATTGCTTCAATGCAATTGAACTAAACGTTCACTCTTTTTTCTTTGCTTTTTCTTCTTTTTCTAATTTTTTTCAATTTTTCTTTCTTTTCATCATTTTTTTTCATTTCATCTCTTTTTTTTTTTCAACATAACACATCCATGAACTTTATTAAGGAGGCATTATTAGGGATTGGTGGTACTCAAGAGACATTGGGTGGCTTATTTGGTGAAAGTGCCTACTCACGGCACCAGGAGAGATGGATAGGATGGTGTATTTCTGACCTTGACATCAATAGCCTCCTTATGCTAAGGATTCCGTGAAGAATGGTCGTAACCATCCACCTTAGCCCTAGTTTTATGAAAACTCACTCTCCACGTATTTGCCTTATTCGGTGGCTCTCAAAATTCACACAAAATGTATACGTAAAAATCAAGAGTGAAAACTATGTCTAATCTCAGAGTATCATCACCTAATTATGTAGGACTCCAGATTCCTTGCACTAATCTTAGAGCACCAGTATACTCTACTCTCATCTCACACTATTTGGTGGATTTTTGGAGGAAAATCTGCTTGACTCCTAAAACATTGTCTAGGGGTTCAAGAGAAGAAGCACTACTTCTTCTCGATAGACTAAAGACATTTATCCGCCTTCACTATGAATCCATTGCAAATTCTACGTGTGTGTGAAAAGTTGTACTGGATTCCAGATTACAGGAATCAACTAGAGGATAAAATCCCCAATGCATTCTCTTAATAAAATAATCTTATTCATGAATGTAGTATGTATATATGTTATAAACAAGTGACCTCTTATATTTGTACTTTATGAAATTCCCGTATCAGGTTACATTCAGCTTGACCCTAAATTTAGAGCAAGAGGTGAGCGAGTGAGTCGAAAGTGGCTGTTGCGGATGATTTCTAGCTCCAATGAGAGCATTGGAGGTGGCGTCGGTTGCTCTTTTATTTAGGGTCCTGAAGTACGTTTGACATGTAGCTCCGAGATTTTCCTAAATGTTGGCATAAAAAATTTCAGTTTTGTTGTATCTACCCCCCCATGCCTAAGTTCTTGCATGTCTTTATGCATGAATATAAAAGAAAATAAATACTGCAGGGAGGGAATGGGTAGAAATCACCTGTAATTGCTCCTGAAATTATATTCAGCACCGGCCAACCTGTCAGCATGCAATATACAAAAAGGAAATATGCTAAAAGAAAAATATGCTATATATAAAAATGGTTATGTATAGATGCTGGTGGAATGTGGGATATATGCTATCTATATGTGCTGAGTTTAATGCCTCCAGCTAGGTGATAATTCAATCACACGTCCTCAATAAGATGAATAATCTCGTCAGGTGGAGGTTCCTGGGCCAAAAATGACTTGAGGCACTGGCCATTTACAGTAGATATATGCCCAGATTTTGGGTCCCTAATCTGGATTACCCCATTAGGATATGGCTGAATCACAACATACGGACCAATTCATTTGGACTTGAGCTTCTCTGCGAACAGTTTTAATTGTGAATCAAACAACCAAACTCGCTGGTTGGGTGTGAATGCTTTCCTCTGGATGTGGCGGTCATGAAAGGCCTTGGTCTTGCCCTTCTATATCAATGCGTTCTCATAGACCTTCTGCCAAATCTCTTCTAATTAGCTAAGCTAGAGTTTCCATTCTTGACCTCCAGCATCGAGGTCAAGGTTACATTTTCGCACTGCCCAAAAGTGCGGTGTTCCAGCTCTATAGGAAGGTGACAGGCTTTGCCATATACCATGCGATATGGTGACATTTCGAGTGGGTCCTTGTATGCGGTCCGATATGCCCAGAGTGCGTCAACTAATTTATCGGACCAGTCCTTCCTGTCTGGTCTAACCGTCTTCTGGAGAGTCAGCTTTATCTAATGGTTAGACACTTCAGCCTGCCCATTGGTCTACGGGTGATACAGGGTGGCTATACAATGATGTACCCCGTATTTCTTTAGTAATGATAAAAAATGGGCGTGGATGAAGTGGCTTCCCCTGTCGCTAATCAGAGCATGGGGTATTCCGAATCTTGCGAAGATGTACTGCCGTATGAAAGAAATAACGGTCTTATGGTCAGCCCATCTCGCCGGGATGGCCTCGACCCACTTCAAGACATAGTCAATGGCTAGCAATATGTACTCGAATCCATGCGAGTTCGAAAAAGGGTCCATAAAGTTGATGCCCCAGACGTCGAACACTTCTACAATCATGATGGGCTGGAGTGGCATCATGTCTCTCCTGGTCATAGAATTGACCGATTGGCATCGTTTGTAGTGTTGGGTGTATTCGTGTGTATCTCTGAAGATGGTTGGGCAGAAAAGTCCTGATTGCAAAATTTTTGCAGTGATTTTCCATCCCGAGAAATGACCACCACAAGCATTATTGTGGCAAAAAGATAACACACTAGGGATCTCAAAGTCTGGGATACATCTTCGAATAATCTGGTCCGCTCCAATGCGGAAGAGCAGTGGGTCATCCCAGAGGTAGAATTTGGCCTCCACAGTGAATTTTAAGTTTCTGGTCCTTGGATAGGTTTACGGGAATCTTGCCTGGGGCAAGGTGGTTCGCGATATCCACGTACCAGGGGAACTCAACAGAACGAACTGCCAAAAGAGATTCATCCAGAAATTGCTCATGGATAGGTAGGGAATAAGGAATGTGGTCTAGGTCTAGTCTGGATAGGTAATCAGCCACAACATTCTGCTTTCCGGCTTTGTCATGGATTTCGATATCAAATTCTTGCAATAGAAGGATCCATCTGATGAGTCGTTGTTTGGCATCCTTCATTGCCAACAAATGCCGAAGGGTGGAGTGGTCAGTGAAAATGCTGACCTTGCACCCTCATAAGTATGATCTGAATTTCTCCAACTCGAATACTACTACTAGCAGTTCTTTTTCGGTGATAGTGTAATTGCGCTGAGCCTCATTCAGCGTCTTGCTAGCATAGTATATGACAAAGGGTTGTTTCTCCCAACATTAGACTAAAACAGCACTGACAGCAAAATCAAAAGCGTCACACATCATCTCGAAATTGAGTGACCAGTCAGGTGGTTGGAGAATCTGGGAATCAGAGACAGCGCTTCATAAAGTCTCGAAAGTGCTGAGACATGAGGTATTAAATTCAAATGGGACATCGGCAACCAAGAGATTCGTCAAAGGTCATGCAACTTTTGAGAAATCGCGTATAAATCTCCGATAGAAGCCGACGTGACCCAAGAATGATCTGATCTGCTTGACCGAGCTAGGTGGCAGTAAGTGGGAAATGATCTCAGATTTAGCTTGATCGACCTCGAGTCCAATTTTGGAGATCCTGTGTCCTAGTACTATGCCATCCCTCACCATGAAATGGTTTTTCTCCCAGGATGGTACTAGGTTTACCTCAATACACCGTTTCAGGATCTTGGTGAGGTTATCAAGCCAAGATTCGAAATCATCTCCAAAAATGGAGAAGTCATCCATGAATACCTCCACATAGTCCCTAATCATGTCAGAGAAGATGGCCATCATACAACACTGAAATGTCGCTGGTGCATTGCAGAGGCAAAAGGGCATCCGTTTGAAAGCGAATATTCCAAAGGGGCATGTGAATGTGGTCATGTCTTGATCTTCTGGGCTAATCACTACTTGATTATACTCGGAGTATCCATCCTGAAAGTAGAAGAAACTGTGTCCAGCTAACCGTTCCAACATCTAATCAATGAACGACAAAGGAAAGTGATCCTTCTGGGTAGCCATGTTCAGTTTCCTGTAGTCGATGCAAACCTACCAAGATGTCGCAATGCGAGTCGGGATGGATTCACCCATATCATTTTTTACGATAGTGAGTTCTGCTTTTTTGGGCACTATCTGGATCGGACTCACCCATTGGTTGTTTGAGATTGGGTATACAATACCTGCATCCAGCCATTTAATGATCTCCTTCTTAACAACCTCTAGCATATTTGGGTTAAGTCGTCTTTGAGGTTGTCTCGAAGGTTTCACCCCCTCATTCGTGTAGATGTGATGAGTGCAATACGAGGGGGGAATACTGCGGAGATCAGCAATACTCCACCCGATAGCAGCCCTATGGTCTTGCAGCGTAGAAATCAATTGATGCTCTTGTTCTTGGTTAAGTGGGCATTGATAATGACTGGGTATGTCTCACTTTCGCCCAAGAACACATACTTGAGTGAGTCAGGTAAGGGCTTTAAATCAATCACGGGTAGGTCAGAGTCAGAAATGAGAGTGGGAGGAGCAGAATCGAGGGTGGGAATCTACTGATCCATGTGCACGTGAATTCCCACTGAGTCGCTCCCTGTGAAATAATTGGTTGTGACTACATTAACGGGGAACCCATTAGCTGTGATCACGTCTTCCTACAACAACATTGACGATTCAGTAATGTGTGGATCAGGATAGCTAGACTCAGCGGTGCTGTGGTCAGAAGCACACTGTAAACAGTCAGATCCTCAGGGAGATATGTGTAGTGCAGTGGTCTCAGTCCCGTGTGGATAGAGGTCCAAGAACCCTGATAGTGCAGACAAGTGATACATTGGGTCGTCACAAAGGAGCCCACTGTTGCCACATTATGCCGAATCTTCATCTTCACCATCCTCTTCTATTTGATCACAGTCGAAATTCTTTACTGCCCTGAATATGTCAAGTCAAAGTCTCTCATTGACTAGGGCTATCTCCATACACCCGGATGCACAATCAATGTTCGCTCGGGCTGTCGCTAGAAATGGGCGACCCAATAAAATTAGTGCATCTCGGAGATTAGGAGGAACTTTCATATCGAGAACGAAAAAAATCTGCAGGAAAGCAAACCCCATGGACCTTCACGATCACGTTCTCAACCACCCCCTCGGTGTTTTGACTAATCTATCAGCCGACTGAATTGTGACCAAGGTGGGCTTCAACTCCCCAAATCAAAATTGATCAAATACGGCAGTGGGAGTTAGGTTGATGGATGAACCCAAATCTAGAAGGGCCCGATCAAATGGAGAATCCTGCAAGAAGCAGGATATGAGTGGGGTACCAGGGTCTTTCTTTTTTGATGGTAAGTCGGCTAGAATTACGGTGCTAGACTCTTTCGACAGAATCACCTGTCATCCAATTCTCGGCTGTTGCTTCGGGGTACAACAATCCTTGAAGAACCTAGCAACAACGGGAATGTGATAGATTGCCTCGAGGAGGGGGACCTGAATATGTACTTCCTTGAACAATGATTTTAGGTCCTCAAAATTCCGCATGTCCTTTTTCCGAGCTACATTCCGTGTCAGAAGCTCAGGAAAAGGGAAGGGAATCTCAAGGTCGAGTGGCCTCTTACCCTTATCTACAGCAGGTGGCTCCTGAGATGAAGAAGGAGTCGAACCCACCTGCGGTGAAGGGTGGGAAAAATAAGGACCCACCTGCCTATGTGATGGGTCAAATGTCTTCCTTCCGCTCCTCAAAGAGACAGCGTGTGCATCGACTTGCTGTGCATGAGGTGGTGGGGGGGCGGAAGGGGCAGGATACACAGGGTTCTGCAAAGGCGACTGGCCTTGCATCTAACCGGGCGGTGCAGGAGGCGCCTGTGGTATGGCGTGTGCCTATCCCTGCGGTGCCTGAAACCTAGGAGGGGCACCTTAGTTTTGTACATATCAAGGATTTGGGATGGGTTGGGAGGGCAAGGCTCCCTGAGTTCTATGCTCCTGCAACAACAGGTTTTGCATGTTCTGTATAGTCTATTTCTGATCAGCCATCGCCTTCATAATCTGCATGCTATCTTGTGTAGACTTCCTCATCGATTCTTGCAGCTCCTCTTTCAGTGCCTCCAAAGGGTCAGCCCACTTTGGAGGGTGGTTGGCAGCTTGGTGCAGCGACTAGTATAAAGAGTGGGGTTGCTGCTGATGCAGAAATGGCTGTTGCCTAGGGTACGTGTTTTGCGCATTCCCGTATTGCCTGGTTTGGTAATCTGGATCTTGATGTGGTCTCTGTGAATTACCAGACCAGGAGAAGTTTGGATGCTGGAGCCAACCAAGGTTATATGTCTCTGAATACGGGTTATTACGCCTGTATCCTTGGATAGAATTGACGTCCTCATAGGCCGAAGATGTCTGAGACGTATATCCGTCAAGGGGATACGCATTATAACCTACGGGTGGTGCATAACCCTGCTCATAGGGTGCCAGATCTGGATTATTTACGGGATCTTGATATGGGGGATTTCGTAAATACGGAGAAGATGCATCCCGAATGAGTAGATTGACTCGAGCAGGAGGAGCTCGGGGTGCATAAGAGGGTCTTGAGGCGACAGAGCTCGAGTCAGATTGACCCTGACTGATCTGGTCAATCTTCTTCTTGATTAGATTTATTCTATCCAATTGCTTGACGATGATATCCATGTAGGCTCGAATAGACTCGATGTTAGCCCCATGGACACCAACATGCTACTAACCAGGCCACTGGAGCTGGTTCATGGATGCGTTATTCATCGAGTTCTCCATTAATGATTCAAATAGCTCAAATGCATTGTTATCCTCTTTTGCGAGGAAATTCCCACCACTAGATGCATCGGCCAGATACCAATGTGTGTCATCAGCCCATGGTAAAAGTTCTGGGCCAGGTGCCATCTGGGTATACCATGATGCGGGCATTTCCAGAGAAGGTCGTGAAATCTATCCGAAGCTTCATGTAACTTCTCCTCAGCACCTTGGGAGAAAGTCGTGATTGCGTGCCTCATTGCGTTTGTTCGACCGATTGGGAAGAACTTTTGCAGGAATTCACGTTGTAATTCTGGCCAGGTTCCAAATGGCTTCCCAATGGTCTTCAACTAGTATGAAGCTTTGTCCCTTAGAGAGAACGGGACAAGCTTCATTAGAACAATCCCGAGATCGATATTCCTGGGTTGATTCATTTCAGCAAGTCGACTAAGGTCCTCAAGGTGCTGGAACGGATCTTCGCTTGAGTTCCCATAGAAATGAGTGCTGATCAACCCAATCACATTGGACTTGAGCTCAAACATGTCTCCACCTGTGGGAATTCTGACCAGTGGTGTGATGATTTGTGCGGCTGGGTCGTAGAAATTCCGAAGTTGTTCTCCTCGCACGGGTGCTGCATCCTGTCCATTGCTGTCATAATGCGATCCATGCTCTGCCGATGTTGCTCCTTGGATTCGACTACTCAGGCTTCCAGATGAGCCATCAGGTCCAGATTCTCGATATCCTAACCCGGTCTAGGTCCAGGTCCAGGATTAGCCATGGTGGCTCTGGGAGAAGTGGGGGGCGAAGATGGTCCCGACAAGGTGACTCACCTCCTTGGGAGTGGCTCCCAAGGTCCAACCAAGTGAGGTCTAAGTGACCTCCTTCCTCACATACACCACCCAACCCCTGGGTTGGTGTAGCCAAGTCGGACAAGGCTAAGGCCTTGTCAATCAAGTGGTCCTTATGAATCAGATGACTGGATTTTTCATTTTCGATTTTAATTCCTAAAGAAAATTCATCATACAATCGACTAAAAGCAATTCCCGCCTCTTCGCTAACCCATCCAAGAGGTTGAAAACACCTAGTAGTTCGACAACGAATTCGGGCTTTATTTCGTGTTTTAAAATTTATTTTACCCCGTTTTCTTCAGTTGGGGTTTTCTCTTAGTGAGTGGCCCACAAGGTGGCCAAGCTCACCGGCTAAGTGTTAGACTTGACTAAGTCTAGGTTAGCCCAAGTTTGGTCTCTAAGTTGTAACCCTAAAGATTTACCCTAAGGTTCATGTACTTCTAGGGTTTTCTTCTGCTTCAGCAGACCACAAAAGTAAAATTCGTTCTCTGACAATAATTGGAATCCAATTAACTTGAAATTGACTAGTAGATTCCTTTTTCAATTATATTTTCAAATAATATTTTTTCAAATTTTTACCATTTCAACCGAATTTTTGGGGATTTTTGAAAGTCAAGGGGTCAGATCTGGAATTTTGAACCCTGGTCGATTTTTCTCTTTGAAACAGTACTAATTGACCTTCAAAAATTCGGGAAAAATATGGAAAATAAAGCCAATGCAATCAGCATTTAAACCCCACCATTTTTAGTCAAAACAAATTCTCCAATTGCTCGGAATTGCTTTTTGAAATTTGAAAAATCTTGAATCTGGGTCAGTCTGACCTCTTGTACTTCATGAATTTTTAAAAATTTTATACTTGAAATTTCTTCAAAAGAAAGGTGGAGTTTGAAAGATGGTTTGAAAATAAAGGTTTGGCAAAAAAATTTTCAGAATTTTTTACTTACTAATTTTTCGGCAATCGAAATTCTAAATCTGACTTTGAAATCTAGCCGAAAATCAGAAGATGGTGGAAAAGCTTTCTAAAGAGGGTTTGGGCTTGAAATCCACGTTTTCCACCAATTTTTTTTTTTTTTCAAGAACTTTTGCATGTTTTTTTCTATCCTTTTTTTTTCAAAAAGGGATTTCTTTTAAGGGGTTTTCAAAATATATTTTTTTTTTTGCTTTTTTTTTTCAAACTATCTTAGGATTCAAAAAAAAACCTAATCTAGATTTTTTTATTTTTTTTCACGAAAATGAATAAATATATATATTTTTTTTTTTTTCAAAAGAAATTACAGAAAGTAAACCCACTCCTAGGGTTCAAAAGAAAACTTAATCTAAGAGAAGATGATGAGCACCTGGATTTCTTTTCCGCCTCTCGTTGTGTGCGCAGATCCTGTTCTTTTCCATTTTTCCTGCACATCCAAAAACAAAGTAGAGGAAAATTTATCAGTGATGGTTTAAAAGATCGAAATCAAAGAAAATGATGTTGTCTCCCTAGCAACGGCGCCATTTGTTTGGCAGCATATTGCGCATTTTCTCTTAGGAAAATGTCGTAGTATAGTGTGCAATACGAACAAACAAAGATATTCAATAAAAGATAACGAGACTTGAGTCCCGGTCGTTTGTCTCTGGGATGCATTTGTTTTACTTTTGAATTCGGTCTTTTACCGCTCTACTCTGTTTAAAATCACACCCCAGTTTATGATTATTATGTATTGAAGTACAACATGCTTAGTTGCAAGTATATCAAGAATTGAAAACAGGAAACATTAATCACACAAAAGATATTGCAATGAGCTCATGGTGATTCTCAACACATAGACATATATATGGAAAATATATTTTTCATTCATTCTTTTGGAGAGTGTTTGCAACATGAACTTGTAGAGGAAAGCTTGTACATGAATGCTTAAAAATGTAAAGCTAGCTATCAGAAAATGATCACAAACAAGAATCTATGGGGGGATTTTGCATGCATCATTGGGGGAGAATAAGGGCTACACTACTAAGTAGTAAATAAAAGTAGTAAATGTAAAGAGCTAGCTACTAATCTATCAGAAGTGAGGGCATTTGGAGGTGGGCTCCGAGGGCCTTGGAGTGGTCGAGAGGAGAAAGAGGGGCGGCCAATGGAGCTTAGGCTAGCCCATGGAGAGAGGTTGGAGGAGTGATCCAGCATTCTGGCATGGTGTCCTTCATGATGGTGCTCAGCTCATGGAGATGGAGTGGAGATGGTGGTGGCTAGCCTAAGTGGAGGTAAATGGAGCCAAGCAAGTTTGGCCAAAAGTTATGGGTGCAAATGGCCACCCCTTAGGTCTTTTTATAGACCTAAGGGAAGCTCTCTAGAGAATTATGGAATTCTCTAGTGAGGCCTATGGTGGGAGCTCATGGGAGAGTGAGAGAGAGAGGATGGATGGTGGTTTTTAGATCCACCAGATGTGGATCTAAAAATTGAATGGCTCTTGGTTGCTAATTTTAGCAACCAAGGCAACCACACATGGTAGAGAGTTCTAGAGAACTCTAGGCTAGGTATTTTCATGTGGATGGTGTGCGTGGGTGTGTGTGGATCGAAACTTAGGTGGGTAGGTTGATTAGGTTAGGTTCTAGTGGGTTTAGGTCAAGGTATGTCTCAAATTACGGTTATAAACCCTAATTCACTAAGGTAAAGTGCAATTAAACTTAATACAAGTTTAATTGGGTGTGTGGAAACTTAATTGAGAGTAAAAAAACTCAATTAATTTAGGTCTAGGTCAATTGTACTCTCACTGAGTCTAATTGGACGGTGTGTGCTGAGATCACGGCTCAATTGGACTCAATGAGTCCAATTGAATAGGCTGATGGAATTGACTAAGATCCAAGTCAATTAGGTTTAGTGAGAACCTAATTAGGTCTTTAGGGAGGCCTAAAGGTGATGTACTAGGGCTAAGGCACCTTAATTTAGGTTCCTATGGGGTTGGAATTGGGTTTAAGGACCTAGAGATCCAAGATCATGGCTTGAATATCAAAATAGGAACTGGAGAGCAGTATCAGGCATCTAATGATAGTGTTAGATGTCTTATACTCAAAAATCAAATGTCCAGAATTGTTGTCTGGACATCCAATCAGAGTCAGGAAGGATTCAAGGTTCTGTCTTGGGTATTCTACAGAAATTGGACGTCTAACCAAGTGTTTAGATGTCCAATAACACTGCAGAAGTGGGTTTAAGGTGTGCGGGAGTTGGCTAAGGGTTCTGTACATCCTATAATTCATTTGGACATCCAGATAAAGGTTGGAATTAGGGTTTTATGGTTTCCGACGGTGCGGTGACCTAATCTAAGGGTGGCTAAAGCTTGGGGAAGTCTCTAGGCTATTCTTAGGGCTAGGATGGACCTAAGCTCTTCACATTTTACTGCTTTATTCCTATTCCTACTTAATAGGATAGCATACCTTAACTCCCTTACATCATTATTCCTACATCTAATCTAAGTCTTCTGCTCCAGCTTTGCTGCAACACCCGTTATTCCTGATCCAGCTTCAGATCCTTCTCCAGATCCAGCTCCAGATCTTGCTCCTGATCAGCTTATTACCTGCAATTGACATAATGCACTTAATCAGCACATTATAACATTTTTTTATGCATAGCTAAAGTAAAGCATTAAACATGCAGATAATGCTTTTGCATGCATGAATTACCCTAACTTATGCTAAGTCCTATACTAATTTAGGTCAATTAAGACCTATGATTGCTGTGCAATCAACATGGTTGGTAAAGAAGTGATGGATGTTATCAAGGAATTTAAGGGGGACAACTCTGGCTTTGATAAGATCAATAGATCTGTACTTTTCTTGTTGCCAAAGACACAAGGAGCAGAGAATTCCCTGATTTCAGACCTATAGCTCTCTCAAACTCCATCTATTTGGTGGTGAGCAAGATCTTGGCAAATAGGTTGAGGCCCATCCTGCAGGATTTGATTCATCCAGTCCAATCAGCCTTCCTCCCCAACAGATCCCTACAAGAATCATTTATCATGGCCCAGGAGATGGTGTGTGGTTGGCACAAGAGGAAATGTAAAGACTTTATGTGGAAAGTTGATTTCTGAAAGGCCTATGATTCTATTTCGTGGCCTTATTTGTGGGAGGTTTTCAAGAGAAGAGGATTTCCCCCCTCTAGATCCAATGGATGAAGAGGTGCATTACTACTACTTCTTTCACTCCCCTGATTAATGGGAAGCCTTGTGGGGCTTGGATTTAGCCGCAGTATGGTGTAAGGCAAGGATACCCTTTAGCTCCTTTGGTTTTTAACCTTGTTGTTGATGGTCTGGCGAGATATGCTTGCAAACTCTTTGAGGCAGGCATTATTAGAGGATAATCTATATCTAATTTGAGAGCTATGGCCCCTATACTCTAGTATGTGGATGATATGGTCTTTTTCGTGGAGGGGACAGAGGGTGAAGCCCATGCACTAGGCCATATGGTTAATATCTTTGGCGACATTTCAGGTCTGAAATTAAATAGGGAGAAGTCCAATCTAGTATGCTTCAGTCTGAATGAGCAAGAACAAGAAGCTATTTCTAATATCTTGGGGATTCCACGTACCAACCTACCCATTAGGTACTTGGGGCTACCCTTAAGATGTTAGAAAATGAAGAAATGCGATTGGAACACTCTCTTTGATAAAATTTCAGTCAAATTGGAAGGATGGAATAGCAAGTTCTTGTCTAAGGGTGGTAGACTTATCTTACTAAACTCTGTTATTACCTCGATCCCTATTTTTTACTTCCCCCTCTTCAAATTTCCGAAGTCTATTTGGAATCACATGGTTCTAATGCGAAAGAGGTTCTTCTGGAAAGGTGCCAAACACGAAGGTAGATTTATGTAGCCTTTGAAGTGGGAGCAACTCTGCCATCCTAAGGAAAGAGGTGGGCTGGGAATCAAAGCTTTGAAAGAATTTAATGGGGTCTTATTGATCAAATGGGCTATAAAAGTTCTAAATGGGGAAGAGAAGCCATGTACTAAGTTAATTAAAAGATAGCTATGGTCATTCCAACATTGCTTTGAAGAGATTATGCCCTACCAAGCCCTCACCATTCTGGCAATCTATCACTCAGGCTCTTAAGTGCAACTGGCATCAACTGCAGCCCATGCTAGGAGATGGCAGGACATTCAATTTCTGGTGTGAAAAGTGGTCCTCGCTGGGCCCTTTAAAAGAGTCCTACTCGAGGGTGTTTGCTACAGCAAAGGACAAGGATGGCGCTACGAACTGCTACTGGTCGGAAGCAAATGACTGTTGGCAATTAAATGAAGCTGACTCTATCAAGGAGGGCACCCGACTGTGGGAAGACAGACTGAACCTGATCTCAGACCTGGAATGATTCAAACCCATACTTGGTGTGGAAGACAGTTATGCTTGGGATGGAATATATATGGTCCAGCATGCTTATGGAAGGATTATGGATGATGGCAGAGGTTTGGGAAGTGACCACATCGATAAGAAACTTTGGCTCTTGAAGATCCACCTCAAGGTACAAATTTTCCTTTGGCTATGCAGAAAGGAGGGCTTGATAACAGGTGATCTAAGGCACAAGAGGATGGGTGCAGCTCTTCATGAATGTCATTTATGTGGAATGCACACTGACAGTCTCAACCACATTTTTTCTTCCTGTTTGATTACTGATGTGATATGGAGGTTCTTGGTGCTAGAGCACCACGATCATTTGTTTTGATGATAACAAAACACGTGTTATTTAACATTTGCAATTTGAGTCCTAGATTTCAGGTCAATTGCAAATGTGGACGTGTTTAGACGGAGTTCGAGCTCGCATCCAGGACGGATTGGAGGAGCTTGACGGAAAACAGAGGAGGTTCGCGTGGAGCGACAGATTGAAGATAGAAGACAAGAAAAATAGGATAGATTCTTTTTAATCCTTTCTTGCATCTCTTGTCTTTATTTTCTTACTCTTTTTATTTTCCTTAGAAAATTATGTTAAAGAGCCTCAAAGAATCCTAACAGTAGTCCTAGGAACACCGGCACAACCCTAGGATACTTAGGTTTTCTGTAGAATACTTAGAAAACCAATATAGGGTTCAAACAGCACTTCCAGACATCTAATTCCCAAATCAGACGTCTGATAAAGTATTTTAAGATGTCTGACTGTTGTTTCAGACGTCTGATATCCTGTTAGGCTGGGATAGCTAGTTCTGTCTGATGAAATCAGACGTCCAGACATTATACCAGACGTCTTAGGAGATGACTGATGGACTTGCCAGATGTCCAGATAGTGGACCGTTGGCTAGCTTAGTAGGCACTCAAGATTATGACCGTTAGAGCCTTATCAGACGTCCTTAGGCCTTTCCAGACGTCTGATAAATGACCGTTTTTCCTCGGCTGACCCAAAATCTCTTCTCAGAGATTTTCTAGCCGTTGCAACGTTTGGAAATCAATTCCCACAGTAGAAGTAGGTTTCCAGACGTCCAGACATAGTTCCAGACGTCCTGTATGTCGTCTGATGGACTTGCGCAAAAACCCTGTTTAGATCTGATCTAAGTCAGGGAGAGACCCGCCCAAAATCAGACGTCTGACCTTGGAATCAGACGTCTTAAAGTGGCCTTCCAGACGTCTGATGCCAGAGTTAGACGTCTGATAACCCTGTCAAATGTAATCATTGTCCTGATTTCGGCCTGATTCTCTTGGACTTTGCTCCCAACGGCTATAGAACCTTTCCTAAGCCTTCCAAAGCCTTCCTAAGGCCTCTATAAATAGAGGGGAACCTTTGCAACACAAGATACACACTAGGAGAAACACATGACACACTTAAGCAACAATAGTTCCACTCTCTTGTGTCCTAGCTAGCTCTTGCTCTCCGAGCTCAAGCTCCATTCTCTAGAGAGCATCAAGCTTCGCGCACCCGCTCTCCCGCCGTTGTCTACGAGAGCGACGTTGCGCCGTCGCATGGCACACGCACCGCGTCATCAACTCGACGCACTCCTTGCAAAGGGGAGTTTCCTAATTCCTATAGAAGCTAGGTTTATAATTACTTTGTTGGCTCTATAGGACTTGTTGTTTCTTTTATCTTTGTTATTTTGTTGGGTATTCGCTTTGCGAATTCTCGTCTCCTTCGTGGGACAAAATCCTTCTCGTGGAGAGAAGGGGTTGAGGAACGCTACCCTCGTACTTGTAGCGTGGTTGTACTGAGGCTGAATCACCCTCGTTTTAAAGTGATTCGGTTAGTGGATTTGATCAACTAGGTTGATCGGAAAATCCTAACTCGAGAGGGTTAGGTAGTGGTTTTCACCCGGTTTGGGTTTCCACCTAAAATTACTTGTGTACTTGTGCGATTGATTTTTTGAGATTGTTTATTTTATTTCCGCAATTATTACGTCACCCCCTCCTTCGAAGGGAAACTACATTTGGTATCAGAGCAGGTTCTTGCAAGATCGGAGTAACACCCGACAAGAAGATCATGGAGGGAAGCTATTCCACAAGCAGGATTTCCGAGGGGCAGTCCACAACCCATCCGCCGTTCTTCGACGGGAGCAACTACCCCTACTGGAAGTTGCGGATGAAGACCTGGCTTCAAGCTACCGATTTCACAATCTAGGCCAGGTGCGAGACCCCCTTCGACATCCCAGAGAAACCCGCCGGAGGATACTCGCAGCAGCAGATCCGGGAGCTCTCTCTCAACGCAAAAACAATGAACGCGTTGTATTGCGCACTCAGCTCGGAGGAGTTCAACAGAATCTCGCAATGCGCCACCGCATACGAGATCTGGCACACACTTGAGGTAACTCACGAAGGTACCTTTAAGGTAAAAACTGTTGGTGCTAGAGCACCACGATCATTTGTTTTGATGATAACAAAACACGTGTTATTTAACATTTGCAATTTGAGTCCTAGATTTCAGGTCAATTGCAAATGAGGATGTGTTTAGACGGAGTTCGAGCTCGCATCCAGGATGGATTGGATGAGCTTGACGGAAAACAAAGGAGGTTCGCGTGGAGCGAAAGATTGGAGATGGAAGACAAGAAGAATAGGATAGATTCTTTTTTATCCTTTCATGTATCTCTTGTATTTATTTTCTTGCTCTTTATTTTCCTTAGACATTATGTTAAAGAGCCTCAAAGAACCCTAACAGTAGTCCTAGGAACACCTGCACAACCCTAGGATACTTAGGTTTTCTGTAGAATACTTAGAAAACCAATATAGGGCTCAAACAGCATTTCCAGACGTCTAATCCCAAAATCAGACGTCTGATAAAATATTTTAAGACGTCTGACTGTTGTTTCAGACGTCCGATAACTGTTAGGTTGGACATAGTTAGTTCTGTCTGATGAAATCAGACGTCCAGACCTTAGACCAGACGTCTTAGGAGACGTCTGATGACTTTGCCAGACGTCCAGTTAGTGGACCGTTGGCTGGCTTAGAAGACACTCAAGATTATGACCGTTAGAGCCTTATCAGACGTCCATAGGACTTTCCAGACGTCTGATAAATGACCGTTTTGCCTCGGCTGACCCAAAATCTCTTCTCAGAGATTTTCTAGCCGTTGCAACGTTTGGAAATCAATTCCCACAGTAAAAGTAGGTTTCCAGACGTCCAGACGTAGTACCAGACGTCCTGTATGTCGTCTGATGGACTTGCACAAAAACCCTGTTTAGATCTGATTAAAGTCAGGGAGAAACCCGCATAGAATCAGACGTCTGACCTTGAAATCAGACGTCTTAAAGTGGCCTTCAAGACGTCTGATGCCAGAGTTAGACGTCTGATAACCCTGTCAAATGCAATCATTGTCCTGATTTCGGCCTGATTCTCTTGGGCTTTGCACCCAACGGCTATGGAAGCTTTTCCAAGCCTTCCAAAACCTTCCTAAGGCCTTGATGAGAACCTCATCATGAGCCATAACTAGCTCATTTTGACCTAATACAAAGGATAAAAGCTCCTACATATCTCAAGGAAAGGCTTAACTCAGAGAATCCTGAGTTTGAGAAGAAAACAAGTCATAAGGGGTAAAAATGCAATTTTACCAGTATAATCTGCATACAGGGTAATTCAGGACCCAAACATAGGTCAAAGCAGCTTAATAAGAATAAGAGTGGGATAAAATGATCTAGCAAGGGCTACAGCAATTCCAAGAAACTAAATGATAATCTGTAACCCTAAAACAACCCACTTCAATTCACAAGGTTCGAGGCAAAGTAAAAATAGAATAAACCCTCTAAAATTCATAGAAAAATAATCTCCAGGGTTTAGAACCTTCAATTTGGCCTTCAGAACCCTTTTTGACCTACATTGAGAACCATGCCCAATTAATAACTTAATTTGGGTTTTTGCGTAAATTGACCAGTCAAACAAGGTTTAATATGGAAATGAAATTCACCATCAGATTCCTTAGGTCCTAATTAGTCATGTATAAAAACTTGAGCCTAAGAAGAAACCTCCTTGACCGACTTTACACTTTGGTCCTCATATATTTACTCTTTGGCCCTCAACTTTTGAACCCTCGCATTGTGGCCCCTAACTCTCCTTCGTTCTTTGCAATCAGGTCCCCCCTACAAAACCTGCCAGCACCATGCTCCGGCGACCTTGCGCGGAGCATGGCGCCGCGCAGGGTGAGGTGGGGGACCTGGCAAGTAAACCGGGGGTGCCCTGCGTCGTCAGCCGTCGCAGGGACACCCCCCTGGTCGTTGTAACCCACCATACCGGCCGTGCGAACGCACGGACGGTATGGGTTCTTGTTTCCGACCATCCTCCGGCGAGGGAGACACGTCGTCTCCCTCCGCCTTCCTCCCTGTTTGATCCCTATAAATACCCCCCGTTGCTCCACCGACCGGGGCAGCCTGGATCTGACGGAGAAAATCCCCAACTTTCCTCTCTTCTTCCTCCGGCAGACGCTCACCAGCTCCGGCGGTTTCCTCCCCCTCCACCTCTTCGCTCTGCCGCAATACCAGCAGCAGAGACTTCCTCCCCTGCTCTTCCCGCGCCACGCCGCACCCAGCTGGCGCCTCTCCGGCTCTCTGCTCGCCGCTGCCCCTTTCCCTGAGCATCGTCTTCTCCAGCGACAGTCGATACGACTGTCGCCTTGTTCCTCCCCCTTCGTCCCTGCAAGTAAGCTAGAGCTACTCCCCTTCTTCTCCTCTTTCTTTCCCCGCTTTCAATTTATTCAATTAAGCCCTCGACCGACCCTGACCACCTTCACCCCCTTCGTCTCCGACCACCCTCCGGCGAGCCGCTCCCATCACCTCAGCGACCCACACGGCTCGCCGACCACTGCAGGACCTCCGCCTCCTCACCCTGATCAACCTCCGCCCTGCCACTTCCCCCACATCACCCTCTGCAACCCCACCGAACAGACCCATCCTCCGACCCACAGTCCGACCTAGGGCAGCCCTCGCACGCCGCCCCGCGCCTCGCCACCACCCACACGAGCTTCGCCGCACCCTGGCGAAGCTCCTGGCACTTTCTGATTAGGCCGAGAGGCCGTTTTCTTGTGAACAGGCCACCCGACCTCCGCCGCCATTGCCGCGCAGGAGGAACTGCTTCCGCCTGCAGCTACAGGCGCGCCACGCTCAGTGCCACGCCCAGATTCAACTCCCAGGCCTTGCGAGGCATTTTGGCAAAACACCAGGTTCGCAGCTAAGGCAGAAAGGTTCGCGTGACGCCGCAATCTCCTGCTGATTTCCCCGCTGCGGGCGCGCAATTGTGGTGGGACATTTAGTCCCACCTCGGAAAAGCCTGAAGAGTCGCAGCGACATAAGATGCAAAAGTGCTGGAGGCTTACTGCCTCAGCACACGGGGTGAGGTCCCCTTCACCCGCCCGGTTACCCGGTCTCGTCCGCGCTCACGCCCCGCGGACCTGACCCGACCCGACCCGACTTAAGACTGACCTGCACTCCTCGCCCACCACGCACGCCGGTGGGCCTGGACCCGGGCCTGACCCGAACCCGGTTACCCGGTAGCTCTGGGAGAGCTTTCCCAAGAGTGGTTTCAGAGAGAGAGAGAGACGCGGGGGGGGAGGGTAGAGTAGGTTTTGCCTCTGACGAAAAACTCTGAAGTGTGCAGGCACAGGCGAAGAAGAAGACCCGCGGAAGAAGAAGGAAGCTGACTGTAGCAACAGGTAGTTAAGTCGTCTGATTTGGAAATCAGACGACGGCCTGAAGGGAAAAGAAGAAAGGAGGGGTGACGTCCCTGGCTGAAAAAGAAAAGAAGAAGCTGACACTTAGCCGCAGGGAGGAGAAACAAGAAGAAACCTTCACAGAAGAGACTGCAGAAAAAGAAGAAGAGAGACCAAGACAGAAACCAAGGAAGAAGAAGAAGGAGATCTGAAGAAAGAAAGAGGAGCATCACCTCTGCAGAACAAAGAAGAAGTAGGAGATCTGAAGAAAGAAAGAAAGAAGAACAACACGAGGAGAAAACAAAGAGAACAACAAATTCTTTCCCTCTCTCTTTCTTTATTTTGTAAAAGAAACATGTATATCTCTAGAATACAACTTGCTCCCTGAGTTCGACCTCGGGAACTCTTTTATTTTTCGAGTAAAAAATTTATATATTTGAAATGTTGGTAATAACTGGCTATACTACAACGTTATAACAATAAAACCTGGTTATCCCGAACCCAGCATTTCATTTTGGCGCCGCTGCCGGGGAGCAACGGCTATTCTAGAGGTAAACATTCCTGTTTCTTTTAATTTCTGATAATCTCCTCTCTTTTGTGCAGCTACAGGAACTCAAGAAGACAAGCAACCACACGACAACCACTGCGAAGACAGGTAAATTTTTCCTCTCACTATTAACCCCTAAACTCTAAAGAGGAAGAAAAGAAAAGAACAAGCAATATAGCGCTAACCTGTCTCCCATACTTAGTAACCATAAAGAGTTGCATGTTTTCAACTCGTCAGTCCTGCACACTATTAAGGGTATTTAAGGGCTAACACATTCTTGCTTGAGCCCTAAGTGCCCAACAAAGAGTTAAATGGACCAAGTAGAGCCAACATAAGGTCAAACATTAGGATTTCAGTAGAGACACACCCCTTAATCAAGAATTGAGGAAATCCAAAAGAGGTGTGCCCAAGCCATTGATTGAAAATAATTAACAAGAAAAATCCTAAACAATTGGCTCTCTCTAAACACTTGAACCCTAAAAGACAAGACCTGAAAGCTCTCAAAGGAAACAAGAGGTAAAGTTGACCCCTTTGGGTTAACCAACCTTAAATTAGGTCACTCTTTGCACTTAAAAAGACTAAAGTTCAAGTGAAACCTTAAGCACCCTGATCTTAAAATTGGTAGACTTAAGAGGTCAAGATCCCCATTCTGGTCTACCTGGAACCGCAGTGACAAGAGAGGTCGGGTGGGGGAAACCCCGTAACCCGTGGGGACGCTCTACCTTGTAGGGGTCTTCATGGGACTCTCCCTCTCTGGCTGCCCAGGTAATTCTCAGGTGGACGATCTTTCTGATCAAGGGGTCCATCTGCCCCGAACCTCTATAGTCACCCAACATTTTTTGGGTGTCTTGATTGGGTCCAGCACCTGCTTATCTCATCCAGTCCTTTAGTATTTTTCAGGAGGTCCTTGAAACCTCCTATAGAAATTCACTCTCCCCGAGGCTAAGCCTCGGCTCCTTTATTTTTGCAGAAATCATTCACATAGCCCCTCTTTCCTCTGATTCTGAACGAAATCCCCTTCTTCCATCTCGATTCAAACTTTGATTCTATATCTTGATTCCACCACCTGATCCAATTATGCAGCCTAATTACCTAGCAAGACTACCATTCAAAAAACCTGAATATCTGAGATCCATGAAAGATAAGATGATTGAGGATGCCCTTGAAATCTATGAAATCAAACCCTCAACACCAGTAGAAAACATTCAGGTTGATGTCCCAACAACCACAGCTTTCATCATAAACTGTGCCCAAATTCTATTGACTGAAATTTCAAAAGGATCAACCCGAGATATGCTCATGACAGGATACATTGAGATAGAAAAATTACACCAATCTGAATACCTTCAATGCTTGACAAATCCTGTACTTTGGGAACAACACCAAGATGCCCTTATAAAACGGGTAGAGATGATGAGACTTTTAGAAAAAACTATCAACCAAAAATACCCGTATACACCAGAAATAGAGGATAAGTCATCTTGGAACAGTACTAAAAATCAATCCAGTTTCCCAGACCTCGGGACTGAGGCACAAGGTGGTTGTCGACTCCCAACCCAAATAGAAGATAGCATTAAAATAGGTTGGGAAGTTGCAGGAGAACACAATGCTGAGCCAACCCTAGGCCATAAATCACCAAGCTTAGAACTCCAAGACTCCTGCAATAACAATATTAGAATTGAACCTCTGGAGGGTATAAATTCCGCCCCTTGTTTTGATAAGGTAACCCTCGAAGGTTGTTCGGACTTAGGTTCTAATAATTCTACCCACATCCTAAGCCTAGAACCTAGATCTGAAACTTATTGGGAAGATTATGAGGCCCCTTATGAGAAAGATCAAATTTTTACAGAATATGATTCCGGGCCTCTATTTGATGAATATCCCTCTCCAACATCCTCAGGAAATATGATCGATTTTTCAGAAAACATGCCAATTTATGATACAGAAACTGAGGAGTTGGATGAGCAAGGTTTTAATGGGGTCTATCCTACCAGCTTAGAGCTTGAACAGAACATCTTTTTGAGCCCAGAAGTGACATATAGGCTAGAACCCAGTCAGGCTGCTGATTCCACATCTGATGATTTGTGCTGTGGTGGAATTCATGATCATTTTCGCCAACTCTCCGACAATTTCAGATCTGATTGCGGAGAGATTCTCCTTCCTGAACACGCCAGGCCTATCTACGACCTCAGTTCTCACGACTCTGACTCCGACTCTGAGGTCCTGATTCCCGAGATCACTGATAACACAGAATCATTCCTTTTCGATCCTCAGGAACCAAAAACAGAAAATGCCAAGAGTGATTGTAACCCAGAATCCAAATTTTTTCTCGAATCCGATTTCTTTCATCCTACAGACACTCTTCCGGCATTTGATAGTTACCCAGAGGACTCTCTACAGGAAACCACCTATCATCCGTCTCTAGAAGAGCCCTCGTACACAATGGCCACCTCATCTGCACACACAGAACGGATCAAAACCTCTTCCCAACCTCAACCTGCAACCGGACTCAATTTCTATTCAGATTCACCTCTCACCGAGCCGATTGCATTTCCACATCGGGTTTGGAACACTGATCAGACTACATACCACGCCCCATCATTCTCCGATCACCCCTGTAGGGTTTCCGCGTCATTCATTGATTATTCTACGAATCCCTACTCTGACCAGGCTGATTCGACTCAGCCAAAACCTGTGTTTACACTTCCACATCCATCTGAGCTTCATAGTATATGGTGGGTTCCACACCTTTTTATCCACATCTATCAACCCACCAGATTGATTGGGTTTGGGCTGCATCATCAGCCTGTTGATCTGAACAAGCACCTGGTTGGACCAACCAGGCTCTTAATCAAGGTGCTTGTATTACAAAACTTAGCTGATTTGACCATCCCCTCTCCATCGCATTTCCCGCTTGGCTGAAGGCATCAAATTTAGCGCTCAACGGGAGGCAGCCCGTCATTCTCTTTGAAAACCTAAAACTTGTTCTGACACCTTTTTGCACTTAAAGTTCACACTTTAGGACAGCTGACTCCACCTCAGGTGCTTGCATCTGAGATTAGAAATCGTCCGCAACAGTCACCCCAACCCATTTACTCATCAAAACATCTGTCCTAATGTATGAACTAAGTTGAATAAAAACCCCCTAGGTTACAATGAGGACATTGCAAATCTTAGGCATGGGGGGGTATGAAAGTGCAAAACTTGTAAGAAAAGGTTTCAAACAAAAAATTCACATATGCCAAAAACACCATAAAAATTAAAAATTTTCGAAAAAGAATAAGAGGAAAAGAGAAGGAAATTTTGTGAAGGAGAAGGAGAAAAGAAACAAAATGAAAAAGGAGCACAAAATTATGAGAAAAGGTGATAGTCATTAGTAAGGAACTAAGGAATTAACCTAAGTTCTAGACCTCATTCAAGAAAATAACTGAAAAGTGCATAATGAGATTAGTAAGAACGCAAACCTTAGGCATTCTTGAATAGACTCTTAGTACCCATTAAGATCTAGACATTCCTCAAGAGGTTGAGGAAAATGAAAAGCTGAAGTATTAGGTCTAAGGCTTAGGAAGTATTTGGCCTCATTAACTAATTTTTGGTTTACGGGACTCAGTAACCTAAGCACCCTAACCTCACACACAGCCTGGTTCAGTAAGCGTAAAAATCAGAATCACGCAGAAGCGTCGCAAAAATCTGAAAAGAACACCTAGAATAGGAGCGGCCGATCAACACAAGTTGATTTGGACGAGTTCCCAGCGCAGAGAGGCGGGAAATCCCGTCGAAGATGCGTAACAAAATATCATCTCCTCGATGCTTGTCTCTTAGGATATTTACATATCCTACTGGGGGCATGTAAGCACTCTACTGGTTCAGATTCCATGGATGGCATTATCTCGAAGTGTCAATTGCCAGGGTCTGGATTCGGCCACGGAATACCATGGATGGGATTATCTCGAAATCTCAATAGCCAGGGTTCCGGGGGTTGCCATGGGCGGTGCTATCTCGAAGCATCGATCGCCAGGAACCCTTGAGGATTGATGATGGGAGCAAGGAATCTGATACAGACCGTGTTGAAAAGCCAATCCTAGGCTAGAACTAAAAAGAAAAAGAGAGAGAAAACTCTCCAAACAGAAAAACTTTCTATCTCTCTCTTACAAAACGCACTGCGAACTGAGCCAGGGCTAAAATCATTTCAAGCACGGGTGCTTTAACCACGAAGTCCAATAAACATTAGGTTAGTTCTTGTGGGCCTTAAAAACCTTTGCTAAAAGACTGAGGCTAAGGCTAGACAGATTTGGATCTTGATTAGTACTAGAATACCTTTTAGGCCTATGGTCAGCATTCTAACCTAATCTATGCTCAAATAAAAAAGGCACTTATCTAAAACTATTAAAAACTTCATGGTCTAGAACAAGGGTTGAAACCTTAAGTTTTTGCTAAGGGACTAGCAAAAGCTAGGCATGGGGGTATGATGAGAACCTCATCATGAGCCATAACTAGCTCATTTTGACCAAATACAAAGGATAAAAGCTCCTACATATCTCAAGGAAAGGCTTAACTCAGAGAATCCTGAGTTTGAGAAGAAAACAAGTCATAAGGGGTAAAAATGCGATTTTACCAGTATAATCTGCATACAGGGTAATTCAGGGCCCAAACATAGGTCAAAGCAGCTTAATAAGAATAAGAGTGGGATAAAATGATCTAGCAAGGGCTACAGCAATTCTAAGAAACTAAATGATAATCTGTAACCCTAAAACAACCCACTTCAATTCACAAGGTTCGAGGCAAAGTAAAAATAGAATAAACCCTCTAAAATTCATAGAAAAATAATCTCCAGGGTTTAGAACCTTCAATTTGGCCTTCAGAACCCTTTTTGACCTACATTGAGAACCATGCCCAATTAATAACTTAATTTGGGTTTTTGCGTAAATTGACCGGTCAAACAAGGTTTAATATGGAAATGAAATTCACCATCAGATTCCTTAGGTCCTAATTAGTCATGTATAAAAACTTGAGCCTAAGAAGAAACGTCCTTGACCGACTTTACACTTTGGTCCTCATATATTTACTCTTTGGCCCTCAACTTTTGAACCCTCGCATTTTGGCCCCTAACTCTCCTTTGTTCTTTGCAATCAGGTCCCCCCTGCAAAACCTGCCAGCACCATGCTCCGGCGACCTTGCGCGGAGCATGGCGCCGCGCAGGGTGAGGTGGGGGACCTGGCAAGTAAACCGGGGGTGCCCTGCGTCGTCAGCCGTCGCAGGGACACCCCCCTGGTCGTTGTAACCCACCATACCGGCCGTGCGAACGCACGGACGGTATGGGTTCTTGTTTCCGACCATCCTCCGGCGAGGGAGACACGTCGTCTCCCTCCGCCTTCCTCCCTGTTTGATCCCTATAAATACCCCCCGTTGCTCCACCGACCGGGGCAGCCTGGATCTGACGGAGAAAATCCCCAACTTTCCTCTCTTCTTCCTCCGGCAGACGCTCACCAGCTCCGGCGGTTTCCTCCCCCTCCACCTCTTCGCTCTGCCGCAATACCAGCAGCAGAGACTTCCTCCCCTGCTCTTCCCGCGCCACGCCGCACCCAGCTGGCGCCTCTCCGGCTCTCTGCTCGCCGCCGCCCCTTTCCCTGAGCATCGTCTTCTCCGGCGACAGTCGATACGACTGTCGCCCTGTTCCTCCCCCTTCGTCCCTGCAAGTAAGCTAGAGCTACTCCCCTTCTTCTCCTCTTTCTTTCCCCGCTTTCAATTTATTCAATTAAGCCCTCGACCGACCCTGACCACCTTCACCCCCTTCGTCTCCGACCACCCTCCGGCGAGCCGCTCCCATCACCTCAGCGACCCACACGGCTCGCCGACCACTGCAGGACCTCCGCCTCCTCACCCTGATCAACCTCCGCCCTGCCACTTCCCCCACATCACCCTCTGCAACCCCACCGAACAGACCCATCCTCCGACCCACAGTCCGACCTAGGGCAGCCCTCGCACGCCGCCCCGCGCCTCGCCACCACCCACACGAGCTTCGCCGCACCCTGGCGAAGCTCCTGGCACTTTCTGATTAGGCCGAGAGGCCGTTTTCTTGTGAACAGGCCACCCGACCTCCGCCGCCATTGCCGCGTAGGAGGAACTGCTTCCGCTTGCAGCTACAGGCGCGCCACGCTCAGTGCCACGCCCAGATTCAACTCCCAGGCCTTGCGAGGCGTTTTGGCAAAACACCAGGTTCGCAGCTAAGGCAGAAAGCTTCGCGTGACGCCGCAATCTCCTGCTGATTTCCCCGCTGCGGGCGCGCAATTGAGGTGGGACATTTAGTCCCACCTCGGAAAAGCCTGAAGAGTCGCAGCGACATAAGATGCAAAAGTGCTGGAGGCTTACTGCCTCAGCACACGGGGTGAGGTCCCCTTCACCCGCCCGGTTACCCGGTCTTGTCCGCGCTCACGCCCCGCGGACCTGACCCGACCCGACCCGACTTAAGACTGACCTGCACTCCTCGCCCACCACGCACGCCGGTGGGCCTGGACCCGGGCCTGACCCGAACCCGGTTACCCGGTAGCTCTGGGAGAGCTTTCCCAAGAGTGGTTTCAGAGAGAGAGAGAGACGCGGGGGGGGAGGGTAGAGTAGGTTTTGCCTCTGACGAAAAACTCTGAAGTGTGCAGGCACAGGCGAAGAAGAAGACCCGCGGAAGAAGAAGGAAGCTGACTGTAGCAACAGGCAGTTAAGTCGTCTGATTTGGAAATCAGACGACAGCCTGAAGGGAAAAGAAGAAAGGAGGGGTGACGTCCCTGGCTGAAAAAGAAAAGAAGAAGCTGACACTTAGCCGCAGGGAGGAGAAACAAGAAGAAACCTTCACAGAAGAGACTGCAGAAAAAGAAGAAGAGAGACCAAGACAGAAACCAAGGAAGAAGAAGAAGGAGATCTGAAGAAAGAAAGAGGAGCATCACCTCTGCAGAACAAAGAAGAAGTAGGAGATCTGAAGAAAGAAAGAAAGAAGAACAACACGAGGAGAAAACAAAGAGAACAACAAATTCTTTCCCTCTCTCTTTCTTTATTTTGTAAAAGAAACATGTATATCTCTAGAATACAACTTGCTCCCTGAGTTCGACCTCGGGAACTCTTTTATTTTCCGAGTAAAAAATTTATATATTTGAAATGTTGGTAATAACTGGCTATACTACAACGTTATAACAATAAAACCCGGTTATCCCGAACCAAGCGTTTCAGGCCTCTATAAATAGAGGGGAACCTTTGTAACACAAAAACACAAGAAGAGAAACCCAAGAGAGACATATACACACCAAGACACACACCTTGCAATACACTTTCAAACCTTTTGTGTCCAAAGAAAAGACTCTCTTGCTCTCCAAGCTCAAGCTCCATCATCTTGAGAGCATTCAACCGTTGCGCACCCGCTCTCCCGCCGTAGATAACGAGAGCGACGTAGCGCCATCGCGTGGCACACGCACCGCGTCATCGTCGACGCACTCCTTGCAAAGGGGAGTTTCCTATTTCCTATAGAAGCTAGGTTTAATTTTGTTGGCTCTATAGGACTGTTGTTTTATTTTATCTTTGTATTTTGGTTGGGTATTCGCTTTGCGAATTCCCGTCTCCTTCGTGGGACAAAATCCTTCTCATGGAGAGAAGGGGTTGAGGAACGCTACCCTCGTACTTGTAGCGTGGTTGTATTGAGGTTGAATCACCCTCGTTCAAAGTGATTCGGTTAGTGGATTTGATCAACTTGGTTGATCGGAAAATCCTAACTCGAGAGGGTTAGGTGGTGGTTTTCACCCGGTTTGGGTTTCCACCTAAAAATTACTTGTGCACATTTTGTGATTGCTTATTTTGTGAGATTGCTTTATATATTTTATTTCCGCAATTATTACGTCACCCCCTCCTAGTAGGGACGAACTTTCAAAAACTTCTAAACTCAATTTACTTTCACAAGAATTTGAGGCTTTCTCTATGAAATCTAACGAAACTTTAAGTGAGATGAACACTAGGTTCACTCTCATAGTATACAATTTAAAAGCTTTAGGGAAGATCTTCGTCAAGGGGGTGCTTCAAGGGAAGCTTCTTCGTTCCCTTGGACCGGAGTGGGAACAGAAAGTCACCGCCATCGAGGAGGCGAACGAAGTAGAGGAGCTCAACATGGAAGATCTCTTAGGCAATCTAATGGCCTACGAGACAAAGTTGAAGCAGAAGAAGAAGGATACACCGGAGCCCAAACTGAAGAAGACTCTTGCCTTCAGAGCCGCATCGGATAGCGAGGTAAGTTCCGACGATGAAGACTTTAGAATTTTACTTAAAAATTTTTCCAAGTTTTGTAGGGAATTAAAGAAAGAGAAAAAGGAGAAGGAAAGCCCGAGACGTTGCTACCACTGCAACGAGAAAGGGCACCTACGACCAGAGTGCCCTCTTCTCAAAAAGGAGAAGAAAAAGGAAAAGGAAAATAAATCTAAGAAGAAGGCGTTCCAAGCCACTTGGGATGATTCCAGCTCGGAGGAAGAAGAAGAAGAAAAGGAAGAAACCGCTTGCTTTGGTTTCATGGCCAGAGGAAGCAACAGCGACAGCGAAAGCGGAAGTGACGACAGCGACAATGAGGTAAATTTTGATTTACAAGAAGCTTTTAATGAACTATTTGAGATTAGTAAATCACTTAAAATAGAAAACAAAAGTATTAAAAAGAACCTTAGTTTTCTTAAAAATGAAAATGATAGGTTAGAAAAACAACTTAAGGACATAGAAGCTAGTCCTAGAATTGATAACCTATTATTAGAAAATCAAGACCTCATCAATGAAAATAATAAATTGATTGAGGAAAATGACAGTCTAAAGTTAGAAATCTCTAATTTAAAGACTAAGATGAGTATTATAGAAAAAGAAATTGCATGTCTTAGGGAAAACTCCAACAAATTAATCAATAAAGTAGATAATTTTTATAGCCCTAAGGTTGAGAAAGGATCTCCATCAAGGAGACCCGCTAACAGATCCGGATCCAAGCCCACTTGGATACCGAAGAAAGAATTAGAATCTTGTTTTGTAGGATTCAGGGATAATTACAACACAAAGGACTGGACCTACAAACTCAAGGCTGGTCAACTCAAGTTGGGAGAACCAAGGAGTAGACCAAGGAGGAGAACAAGAAGACCGACGAGACGGCGAACAAACGACGGACCCGCCGCACGTCGACCACCAGATTGGAGACCGACGCCGATGCCCGGGCCTCCAAGCTACGGATGGGAGCCCCATCCGATGTGGCATCCACCACCATTCGGGCCATTTTATTGGCCATGGTAGGTGAGGTAAAACCCTTTACCCTATCTTTTTATCAGTAGCATTTAGATAGGGGGAGTTAAAAAATGATGAGCTAATTGTCAATTTTTAAGGGGGAGATATAAGGTAGCTAATTTTCCTTTAGTAAGGGGGAGAAAAATAATAGCTATCTTGTTGTTACAAAAAGGGGGAGAATATCACCTTTGTTAAAATAAATTCATAGAAGGGCATGTTTTAAGGGGGAGTTATAGGAAATGTAAAACCAATCAAACCTTTTTGATAATGTCAAAAAGGGGGAGGATTTTTATGCATTATTATTTACGATTTTGTCATCATCAAAAAGGGAGAGATTGTTGGTGCTAGAGCACCACGATCATTTGTTTTGATGATAACAAAACACGTGTTATTTAACATTTGCAATTTGAGTCCTAGATTTCAGGTCAATTGCAAATGTGGACGTGTTTAGACGGAGTTCGAGCTCGCATCCAGGACGGATTGGAGGAGCTTGACGGAAAACAGAGGAGGTTCGCGTGGAGCGACAGATTGAAGATAGAAGACAAGAAGAATAGGATAGATTCTTTTTAATCCTTTCTTGCATCTCTTGTCTTTATTTTCTTACTCTTTTTATTTTCCTTAGAAAATTATGTTAAAGAGCCTCAAAGAACCCTAACAGTAGTCCTAGGAACACCGGCACAACCCTAGGATACTTAGGTTTTCTATAGAATACTTAGAAAACCAATATAGGGTTCAAACAGCACTTCCAGACGTCTAATTCCCAAATCAAACGTCTGATAAAGTATTTTAAGACGTCTGACTGTTGTTTCAGACGTCTGATATCTGTTAGGCTGGGATAGCTAGTTCTGTCTGATGAAATCAGACGTCCAGACATTATACCAGACGTCTTAGGAGACGTCTGATGGACTTGCCAGACGTCCAGATAGTGGACCATTGGCTAGCTTAGCAAGCACTCAAGATTATGACCGTTAGAGCCTTATCAGACGTCCTTAGGCCTTTCCAGACGTCTGATAAATGACCGTTTTGCCTCGGCTGACCCAAAATCTCTTCTCAGAGATTTTCTAGCCATTGCAACGTTTGGAAATCAATTCCCATAGTAGAAGTAGGTTTCCAGACGTCCAGACATAGTTCTAGACGTCTTGTATGTCGTCTGATGGACTTGCGCAAAAACTCTGTTTAAATCTGATCCAAGTCAGGGAGAGACCCGCCCAAAATCAGACGTCTGACCTTGGAATCAGACGTCTTAAAGTGGCCTTCCAGACGTCTGATGGCAGAGTTAGACGTCTGATAACCCTGTCAAATGTAATCATTGTCCTAATTTTGGCCTGATTCTCTTGGACTTTGTTCCCAACGACTATAGAACCTTTCCTTAGCCTTCCAAAGCCTTCCTAAGGCCTCTATAAATAGAGGGGAACCTTTGCAACACAAGATACACACTAGGAGAAACACAAGACACACTTAAGCAACAATAGGTCCACTCTCTTGTGTCCTAGCTAGCTCTTGCTCTCCGACCTCAAGCTCCATTCTCTAGAGAGCATCAAGCTTCGCGCACCTGCTCTCCCGCCGTTGTCTACGAGAGGGACATTGCGCCGTCGCGTGGCACACGCACCGCGTCATCAACTCGATGCACTCCTTACAAAGGGGAGTTTCCTAATTCCTATAGAAGCTAGGTTTATAATTACTTTGTTGGCTCTATAGGACTTGTTGTTTCTTTTACCTTTGTTATTTTGTTGGGTATTCGCTTTACGAATTCCCGTCTCCTTCGTGGGACAAAATCCTTCTCGTGGAGAGAAGGGGTTGAGGAACGCTACCCTCGTACTTGTAGCGTGGTTGTACTGAGGTTGAATCACCCTCATTTTAAAGTGATTCGGTTAGTGGATTTGATCAACTAGGTTGATCGGAAAATCCTAACTCGAGAGCGTTAGGTGGTGGTTTTCA
This sequence comes from Thalassia testudinum, assembly GCA_037157565.1. NCBI lineage: Eukaryota > Viridiplantae > Streptophyta > Magnoliopsida > Alismatales > Hydrocharitaceae > Thalassia > Thalassia testudinum. The sequence goes on from JAZHRO010000062.1 coordinate 20,601,797, forward strand.
CCCGGTTTGGGTTTCCACCTAAAATTACTTGTGTACTTGTGCAATTGATTTTTGAGATTATTTATTTTATTTCCGCAATTATTACGTCACCCCGTCCTTCGAAGGGAAATTACAGAGGTGAATTTGTCAAGAGCCACTCCCTCCATGGAATTCCTTGTGGCACAGTTTTTTAATTTTTGAGAGGCCGCACCTACACATGGCCACAACACTTTGGTGCGTGTGGAGGGCGAGAAATGAGAGGTTATTTTAGGAGAGACCAGTATGCTGTGAGCAAATTGTAAATGAGTGCTGGTCCCTCATATATAGATGGGAATCTGATTTGTAATTTTTTTGTCTCCTTTTTATTGATCAATAAAATGCCCTCCCGAATTACTATCGTAACATGATAGCTTTCCTCAGTTTCAAAAAAAAAATAACACACTCACACAACACGAGTCTAACACTCTAGAATTTTTCTAAATTCTCCTCTCACACACTTTAACACACAACCTCTCAAACACTTCGAATTTTTCATGTTCTTTTCTCACATAGCCTCTTTTTGAAAGTCTCTCTTGCACAAAGCTCTCTTTACTATTCATCTTAACAAAACTTGTTTTTTAGTGGGCAAACTGGGTTTTTCATGGGATACATAGCACCCCAATGAGGTGGGATCAGACCACTACTAGACCCGGCTCTAGTTTTATTAGTGTGCATTTTTTCCATTTTCTCAGGCCCATAGCAGGTCCACTAGGCCCAATAGGACCACACTGTGCATGGGCCCCCAGCCCACATTCTAAATATATGCTTATTTCATATGCTTGAGAGGAGAGGAGGTGTAATGGTAAAAGTGTCCAACGCTCATGACAACTGGATAGCCATCGGAATGAGTTCAACTTATACAGCTATGGTGGTTCTCACGCACCCAATGTGGAGCATTCTTTGTGCTCAATTGAGCGTAGACCGCACTGTGCAACCTTCTGATTGTAAGGTTTAAATCCTCAATTTGAGTGCCTAATTAAAGTTTAGATTCTAATTAAATTATATCATTGTAAAGTCCTTACATAACGATACTCAATTGTATAATTAATTTATAATAATAACTTAATTAGTTATATTTAAAAATTACCTAAAGTTACTCATTTATGCAAGTTAAATTCGAGCTTAATTACTTAATTAATGTATAAATTACTAAATTAATGATACAATTGACTTAATAATTAGTTAATTCATATAATAAGGTATTTATTACACATTTTTATTTTATTTTAGAACATTTATTTTAATATATATATTCAAATGCACGTTTTTAAGATTTATATACATAATTAAGATATAAAAACTATTGTATAGTATAAATATATTACAAATAGGTTGAAAATATTTAAAATTAATATATATAGGTGTACAGTATAAATTACTTCAGTAATAACTTAATTATCTAATTTATCTTATTTTAACTTAGTAATTTACCTAATTAACTTAATAATTTAATTACCTACAATAAATACATAATTAAATAAATATACAGGTATCATACAATATATAATAATTACTTAAATATCTATATACAGTAATAGATATAATTATAGATATGTACGTAGTTATTTATAATTACTTTGTATTATAAACATTTACTCTAATATAAATTAATATACAATTATATAATAAGGTTATATATGTAGTAAATCATCCAAAATATTTAATTAAATATATATAATATAATTTTAAGTTATTATTTACATATATTACAATATTTATTTATAGCTTAGTATAAATTTATATTTACAAGTATAAATACATTTACATGGTATTTTTAAGTATTTTTGAGCTTCTAATTTCTATTGTGTTTTTGAGTTTTATAGAGGTAAGGGAAGAGAGAGAAAAGGTGAGATGAGTGAAGAAGAGACTCTTTTTGGTGCTTTTAGATTAACCACTTTTATTTAGTTTCAAAGTATACCAAACCATCGATAGGCATGTTCTACCAAGCAGGGGATTCGGAATACTTTGCAACTTGGCATACACTCAAAGAAATACCTGATCTTACTCAAGACAAGTTTATTTTTTATTATTTTATAATTTTTTTAATGATTTTTTATTTATTTACAATCAAACCCAAATGAGACCTTGAAAGAGTGTTAAAGTAAGAACCTAAGGCCTTAACATGAATCCTATGTGCTGAACATGGGATATATTAACTTGAAAGCATTAAACACACAGTATGAAACATGATAGAACAATTAAACTAGATTATGATTAAGATTTTCATTAAAAACACAAATTGGATAGTTAATTCATTAAAATTACTGACAATGAATTTCAAATTTAATTCATGGTACCAGAAGGACTTGTTCTAAGTCACCTTATTTATGAGAGAGGAATTGAGGTTGACCATGAGAAAGTAAAATTGATTTCTGACCTACCATTACCTTCGTCGGTTAAGCAACTTCAATCTTTTCTCGGGCATGTTGGTTTTTATCGTCGCTTTATAGCAGACTTCTCGAAAATAGCTTGACCTCTCACCAATGTCCTCTCTAAAGATGTAGACTTCTAGATCTCTGACAATTGTGTTCGTGCATATATGACACTTTGTGATCTGGTTACCAAGTCACCAATACTGGAACCCCAGGATTGGTCTCACCCTTTTGAGATCATGTGTGATGCCTCTAATTATGCAATAGAGGTTGTCCTTGGTAAAAAACTGGATAGGAAACCTATAGTCATCTACTATGCTAGCAAGACCTTAGATGAAGCTTAAAGGAATTACACAGTCACTGAAAAGGAATTGCTAGCAGTAGTATTTGTGTTGGAAAAATTCAGACCTTACCTTTTAGGTTCCCATATTATAGCCTACACTGACCACACAGTAGCACGACATCTTCTCGCCAAGAAGGACACAAAATCTTATTTGATTAGTTGGATCCTGCTGTTGCAAGAGTTTAATTTAAAGATTTGTGACAAGGGTGGGAAGCATAATGTGGTAGGTGACCACTTATCCCACCTTCCTTCTGAAACGATCTCTCTTTCACTTCCAATTACTAACCACTTCCCTAATGAGTAATTGCTGGTCATTCACTATGATCTTCCCTGATATGCTGACATTGTCAACTACCTGGCTTCTAGAATCATTCCCCCTGATTAGGTCTGACATCAAAAAGACATACTTAGATCCAAAGCCAAGTACTATTACTGGGGAGAACTTTGGTTATTCAAGCACTATAAAGACCAGATCCTTAGGAAGTGTGTCCCTGATAAGGAGATCAAAAGCATTTTGTTGTTCTACCATGACCAAGTATGTGGCAGTCATTTCTCTAACAAAAAGATTTCTGCAAAAATTTTGCAAAGCAGTTTTTATTGGCCCACAATTTTCAAGGATACACATGACTATAGTAGGGCATGTTCACGCCGTCAGTCTCTCTACAGTATTGGCTCCAGAGACATGATACCCTTGAATCCGATTATGGTGTGCAAAATCTTTGACATATGGGGTATTGACTGATGGGAACACCATCATGAGCCACAACTAGCTCATTTTGATCCAATTATGTCAGTAAATGCTCCTACATAACTGCTAGAGAGACATTTCATTGCAAAGTCATTCTGAGGGAAAGATAAGAAAATAGGGTTAAAACTGTAATTTTACCATCATATCATGAATGCAGTACAATCACGGGTTTTCCCAAGGGGTTATTAAGGGTCAAATGGTCCTGAAAGTCTAACAAGTGGGTTAGAACAGATAGCAAAGGATTTGCACGTGTTTTGAGAATTAAATGACTTTTGAAATCCTAAAAATAGACCTGCTTAATTAACTGAGGTTATGGATAAGATAAAATTCACCTAAATGCTCTAAAATTCATAGAAAAATATTCTCTAGAGTTTTGAACCTTCAATTTGACCATTAAAACCCATCATGACCCAAAATAGAGTATCAGACAAACATTTGCCCTAATTTGGTTTTTACATAAATTACCTAGTCAAACTTGGTCAAAACCTAAATCTAACTTCACCATTGGGTTTCTTGTATCCAAATTAGGTTTGTACCAAAATTTGGGCCCAATTTGAGATCACCTTGACCAAGTTTGCATTTTGGTCCAATTAAACTCTTTCTATCTCATTTACACCCATAACTTTCGAATTCCTTACAAAAATGCCCCTATATTTGTCGTCACTCTCTGCAAATAGGTCCCTTCACCATTATCGCGGTGGAGTCCTACTCTGTCGACCTTCGACTAGGAATTTCTCCCTAATTGATTAGCGAATCCCTTCCAAAATTGGAAGGGAGATTCCTGAGAGATTTCCCTACAATTTGAGCCGTATCTTGGGCTCCAATCCTCACCCAAATCCTAATGCAAACTCGTGGAACAATTACGTTTCCTACTTCAACGACAATTCCTAGCTTGGAAGTATGGCTTCCAAGCTCAAAACTCCCTCCTGAGCCATATAAAATGATCCCCAGGGCACAACCGAGCATTTCAGCAAGTTTTGGCCTAAGAAACCCTCCTCTACTCCATCTCCGGCCACCTTCAGACTTAGATCCGGTGACTCCTCTCCCCTCTCCTCCTCAGGTCATCCAACCATCAAATTGGATGGTCGACTAGCTTCCCCTCATCCTCACTAACCTCTCCTAAAAACGAGAGGTCGTGCCTCTTCCTCAGTCAACGTCGCTGCCTCGCCGCACCAACCTCCTTCTCCATCTCTGATCAACCAACACCAGATCCTTTCATATCTCCACCACGTCCCTAAGTCCCTCTATCACTTTCTCTCTCTCACTATACTTCTTTTCCCACTCTCGCAACACCCACACAACCACCGATTCTCCCTCAATGTTGTCACCTTCTTCCACTCCAGCGAAGCTCCGGCAATGCCTATCCACCGTGCCACTGTGAGAATCTTGCCGCTACCACCCCCATTAGCTCTGCCACAACTTCAATGACTAAAGCCCAAACCTAATTCCACATATCACTCACTCTTACCCTCTGTCGAACTCCAGGCTCACCGCACCAACATTTTGAGGTCGTACGACCTCCTATCCCCGTCAAACACCACCGCACAGCCACCATCACGTTTTTTGCCGTCCGACGACACTACTGAGCTGGTTTAACAGGGTCAAAAGACTTTTCTTTGGATTTCAGGTTCACCACCATCACCGCCATTGCTGCAGCTACTTTAAGCAAGCTTCAATCTCAATCCAGGTTATCTTCACTCCAGGCCTTGGCTCCAGATCACGCAAAGTGATCACACGCACACACCTAGGTCTTCAATTGAGGGAGATACCCTCAACAGCTGACCCAATTAAGGAGGACACTGTGCTGCTGTGGATGTGCAAAGGAAAGGTGGGACTTTAGTCCCACCTCGGAAGCTGGGAGGCGTGTGCAGCCACATAAGAGGAAAAAGTGTCTGGGGCTCATCGCCTCAGATAATTGGGGGGTGAGGTCCCCTACTCACCTGCTCACCTACACGTCGCCTGTAAGCCATCCCCCGCGGGCTTGGCGCAAACCCGACCTACCTAACCCGACTCCACTCCTTGACTGCGATCACACCCACAGCCCTGTTCTCGGGTGCGCTCTAGGTCCGAAACCTGATAACCCGGTACTGTTGGAGGTTATAGGAGAGCATGAACTAAGGAGAGAAAGAGAGGATCATGTGCGGGGGCAGGGAGTTTTGCTATTGAGAATAACGGCTGACACTTAGCCATTTGAAGAACCTTCCCCCTCTGCGTGAAGAAGAGTTGAAGAAGAAGAGTAGAGAAAAGCAGAAGGAGAGAAGTAGAAGAATAGAAGGGCCAACAAAGAATAAGAATAGAAGGTAGAAGAGAAGACAAGAAAGGAGAAGCAGAAGACAGAAGAAGAAGGAGAGCCTTACAAGAAGAAAGGTAGAAGAAGAAAGAAGGAAGTAAGAGGACCCGTACAAGCAGAGAAGAGAAAAAAGGAAGAGTTTAAGCAGAAGAAAGAGACTTCTTTTAAATTCTTAATTGATATTATGCATCTCTTAGCTATCATTGTGCAGAGTAATTGGTGATTCAAATCACCATTTTACTCCATTCTTTTTACCGTATTGACATTAGCTTTCATTGATATATCATTCTTGCTTGAAGTTTCATTATAAATTTCTCATACTGTGTTTAAATTGCAATTTTGAGATTGAATTCCATATTGCTCCCTATGTTCGACCTTGGACTTAAAATTCGAGTAATAAATATTATTTATTTTCAAAGCGATTTCAGCTATACTACAATGCAATTTTTAAAACCTCGATTTCACTTGCGAACATTTTGGCTCCGTTGCCAAGGAGCAACGTGCAATTCAAATTCCTTGATTGCAATATCCGAGTCAATACTAACTTGCTCTATCTCTTTTGACTTTGATCTATTTCAGGGGATTCATTGAGAAAGATCAGTCGCACATCAACCACTCCAGGGACAGGTAAACTCCATCTACCTTCTTCTGAAAACCCCTGAATCTAAACAAAGCTAAAAAAGGTAAAATCAATTAGAGCTACTTGCAATCTATTCTTAGACAAGCCATTAAGTGCCTGATTTGATATGCTCCACTTAGACAACATCCAAATGCTGATCTGTAAACCCATTTGAAGTTAAGGTATCTAGGGCTATCACATTCTTGTTTGAGCCTTAGGTACCATATTTTGACAAATTAAATTGGACAAAATCAAAGCCAATTAAGGATTCCAGTTTAGAGTTTTAGAGACACACTTAATCAAGAATTGATCTTTCCAAAACAATGTGTGCCTAAGCCTTTATTGAATTGATCTATTCAAGTAAAATCCTAAAATCAGGCTCTTAAATTCATTTGAACACTAAAAGGATCTAAATTTCTCAAAAGGACAATATAGGTGAAGTTGACCCACCTTGTTGGGTTAACCAATCTTCAAATTAGGTCACTTTTTCACAAAAAACGTACATAAAAGTTCAAGTGAAATCATAAGCACCCTTGCTCTTAAATTAAAATTGGTAGACTTAAGAGGTCAAGCCCCCATTCTGATCTACCTAGATCATCAGTGAAAAGAGAGGTCGGATGGGGGAAACCCTGTAACCCGTGGAGATGCTCTACCATGTAGGGGTCTTTGTGGGACTCTCCCTCTCTGGCTGCCCAGGTAATTCTCAGGTGGATGGCTTTCTGACTAAAGGGTACCATCCGTCCCGAACCTCTATAGTCATCCAAAATTTTTTTTAGGTGTCTTGATTGGGTCCATCACATTCTACCTCTCATCTACTCCATCAGTGCATGTTTGGGAGGAGGTCTCTAAGACCATCCTTGAGGCCTCCTTTAGCTATTCATTCCCGTCGAGGCCAAGCCACGACCTCCTTGTTTATGCAACAACCCAATCCAATCAATATCTCTTTTGATTCATCTGAACCTAATTCTCTTTCATCCATCATCATGGCACAACTAGCAGAAGAAAATAATCTTGAAAATTAGCTTTAGCACCTCAATGATCTATTCCAAGCCTTTGTGAACCCACCGCAGCGTCCAATGATGCGAGATCACTACAATCCTGCTGCGGTGGCAATCGAACCTCGAGTACAAATCCTCGCTGGAGGTCCTGACACTGAACTCAAGCCCAACATGATTCATGACATTCCCAAATTCCATGAGCATAATTCCAAAGATCCTTTCCAGCATATCAAGCAACTCAAGCATCTGGCCCAGACCTTCAAGTCAGAAGCTCAAAATTGGGATGTCCTACTCATGAAAATGTTCTCCTTCTCTCTCATGGATAAAGCTGCTCACTGGTACCAAACCCAAACGTGTCTAATCAACTCCTGGGCGAAACTTCAATTCGAGTTTTTGAGAAAGTTCTTCCCTGTTGGTCAGACAAATGCTTTACGGCACCAGATCACGCATTTCACATAGCAAGCAGGAGAACCACTTCATAAGGCATGGGATCATTTTCTAGATCTCATGCGAAAGTGCCCCCACCATGGAGTTCCTAAATGGGAACAAGTCTAGTCTTTTTACCAAGGACTCTATGAGGATATTTGATTATTCGTCAATGCGACTTACTGTGGAAACATCATGGGTCAACACAAAGACATCGTGTGGGAGATTCTCGAGAATATGTGTGAGAACTCCATCAATAATGAATCCATGGGCATGTTTGACTGGACAAATGCCCATGCATTGATGAATCTAAAGGGAGCACATGAGACACAGGGTTTGTCCTCTTTCGTCGACTTGAACTGATGGATAGTCATTTGGACAAGGTCTCTATTATTGAGAAGAAACTGGATGACCTAACTCGACACTTGCAGCGAGCCACCTCTGCGCAAAACCTGTTTACGCAACCACCCTCTAGCAGAGAGGTTGTAACAACATCTATCATTGATCTTCTCAGGGGATGGACCCATATCCACCCTCATCTGATTCTGGTTTCGGAGGAAACTCTGGACCCACCTACTCTAGTTGGGGGAACTCTAAACCCTCGTATTCTGACTTTTTCGAGGTTCCTCAAACCTGCGAGGACCTCAACGCCATTCAGAATGATCCATTCTCAAACACCTACAGCCCTGGATGGCATAATCATCCTAATTTCACGTGGTCAAGAAATAATCAAAATCAGAGACCTTAATATCAACCCAGACCACAAGCTCCTCGTCCATATCAGCCACCTCTACCTCGACTTAACCCAACTTATCAATCTGGGCCGACTCATACAGATCAAATGACTCTTATCCTTCAGACTCTGGCTGACATTCAGAACATGAATGCGGCTATGCAAAAATAGCATAGAGATGAGATCACAAAGGTTCGCAATCAACTTGCCCAGATGGCAAATCCCTGCCAACTTGATGCACTTCCTTCACAACCTCTGCCTAATCCGAATAATGTACCGAGCCAGAGGTGTGCTATGAACCCAAATCAAGGCCAAGATCACTTTGTTTATTAGGCCCCTTCTACTCCATTACCCAATGGGGTGGAGGCCTCGACAACATATGCGGGTTACCAGCAGCAAGCACCTCTTTTACCCACACCAAACCAAAACCAGGTTACCCATAGTGGCAAAACAACACAAGGCCTACCTTATCCAAGCCACTCCCAGCCTGGTAATACAAAGCCTAACCCTAGGATAGTCATCCAAGATACCTCTATCCCAGATCAAGAACCTAGACCCATTCTAGAGGAACCATCTAAGGTTCCATTTCCTGAGGCCTTGACCAAGGGAAAAAGGACAACCAAACCTGTGGCACCTAAGGAGGACCTGGTTAAGCTCTTTGAGCAGGTCCATATAAATATCCCCTTGATGGATGCAATACGCCATGTATCGGCTTAGGCACGATTTCTGAAAGACGTGTGTACACCTAAGCATATGCCGCAAACCAAAAATGGCAACCCGATCGTACTATTGGAGCAAGCCAGCTCTGTCATTTTGAGCAAACTCCCACCTAAGGCAAAAGACCCAGGCACCCCTTTGATCTCCTATGCAATCGGTGATATACAATTCGACCGAGCTTTATTGGACTTAGGAGCCTCCATAAATTTGATACCTACATCCCTACTAGACTACTTCAAGGAATCAGAACTTAAACCAATAGAAATGACTTTACAACTAGCCGACCAATCAATTAAGTCAACAAAAGGAATTCTCAAGGATGTCATAGTTAGGGTACATGATTTCTATTTTCCAGTGGATTTTATTGTCTTAGACATGGATGCTCCTGAGAATGTGAAGAATACATTGATCATACTAGGGAGACCCTTTCTGGCCACTACTAGGGCCAATATCAATTGTGAGGAGGGACAAATTGAATTAAAATTTGGGAGCAAGACACTAAAGATTGACATCTTTAAGGCTCAACAAGCAATTAATTGCGGAGTCATAAAATAGGTTTGTGATATCAAAGCTATGGTTGGCGACTTTATTAACGAAAACCTGACTATTTCTGATCAACCATAAGAGGATCAAAACCCGCAATTAGAGGAGTTCGAACTCAACCTAGACACACCCATAGCACCCACCCTGAACCACTCGCTGCTGCTGATAACCCAGTTATGGAATTAAACCTCTTCTCGATCATCTCAAATATGCCTTTTCGGGTTCCAATAAGACATTTCCTATGATTATCAACTCTCGACTCACACCTAATCAGGAGACACCCCTGATTTCTATTCTCCAGCAGCATCGGAGAGCCATTGGATGGACTCTCGATGATCTGACTTGTATCAGCCCTTCATATTGCACACATCATATTTACACTAAAGAGGGCTCACAACCATCCTGTGAAATGTAGAGATGCCTAAATCCAAATCTGTAGGATGTCGTGAAAAATGAGATCATCAAGTGGTTAGATGCAGGGATCATCTACCCGATCTCCGACAGTCGGTGGGTGAATCCAATCCAAGTTGTGCCTAAGAAGGCAGGGCTCACCATCATCACAATTGAAACTGGAGAAACCATACCGACCAGTATAGCAAACTCGTGGAGATTTTGCATTGATTATAGAAGACTCAATTCCTCCACGAAGAAGGATCATTTCCCACTACTGTTCATTGATTAGTTCTCGAGAAACTAGTGGGAAATCAATTCTTCTACTTTTTGGACGGGTACTCTGGTTACAATTAGGTCACGATCCATCCCGAGGACCAAGAGAAGACCACCTTCACCTACCCCTTCAGAACATACGCATTACGAAAGATGTCGTTCATTCTCTGCAATGCACCCGCCACTTTCCAGCAGTGCATGCTTGCCATATCCTCAGATATGGTAGGTGAATACCTTGAAGTCTTCATGGATGACTTCTCGGTATTTGGTGAATCATTTGATGATTGCCTCTTGCACTTGGTCCAAATCCAAAGGTGGTGCATCGACGTGAACTTGGTTCTTTCCTGGGAAAAGAGCCACTTCATGGTACTTGAGGGAATTGTTCTAGGACATCTCATCTCTAAAAAAGGCATCCAGGTTGATTGAGCCAAGGTGAATCTGATTTCCAAACTCCTTATGCCTAGCTCGGTCAAAGACATCCGATTTTACTGGGGCACGTTAGTTTTTACTGTCGTTTCATTCTCGATTTCTCAAAAATCACACGCCCTTTGACTAATCTTTTATCTAAAGATGTCCCCTTTGAAATCTCTGAGTGTGCTCAGGCATTTGAGATCCTACGTGATCGAGTTACCTAAGCACCTATCCTACAATCCCCTAATTGGTCTCAACCCTTTGAGATCATGTGCGATGCATCTGATTATGCTATAGGGGTAGTACTTGGGTAGAAAATAGACGTGAAACCCGTGGTCATCTACTATGCTAGCAAGACACTTGACGAGGCTCAGCATAACTATACAGTTACTAAGAAAGTGCTGCTAACCATGGTATTTGCCCTGGAAAAATTCAGATCATATCTTTTGGGTTCCTGTGTTATCATATACTCAGATCACACTGTAGTGAGCCACCTCCTTGCGAAGAAGGATGCGAAACCTCAACTAATCTGCTGGATCTTGCTGTTGCAAGAATTCGATCTCAAGATTCACAATAAAGCGGCAAAACAAAACGTGGTAGCTGACCACTTGTCCCATCTTCCTTCTTCCATCATCGACCCATCTTGTCCAATCATCGAGCATTTTTCAGATGAGCACCTACTAGCCATTCACAATCTCCCGTGGTTTGTTGATATTGTAAACTAATTGGTTATGGGGAAAGTTCCTCTAGATTGGCCGACTTCCAAGTGAGACAAATTGATTGCCGAGGCCAAGTACTATATTTGGGAGGAACCATACCTTTTCCACATCAGCAATGATCAGGTGATTCGGAGATGCATTCCTGACGACAAGGTCAATGACGTAATGTCATTCTATTACGACCAGGCCTACGGTGGCCATTTCTCTAGGCATAAAACCGCAGCAAAAATTCTCCAGTGTGGGTTCTTTTGGTCCATTATGTTCAAAGATGCACAGACATATTGTATGGCATGCTCTCGTTGTTAGACCCTCGGTAACATGGGCCCACGAGATATGATGCCCTTGAGCTCGATTATTGTGTGCGAAATCTTTGACATATGGGGAATTGATTTCATGGGACCCTTTCCGGATCTAATGTCATTTAATACATTCTACTTGCTGTTGATTATGTCTCTAAATGGGTCGACGCCTTCCCAACAAGAACTAGTGATCGTAAAGTTATTCTCCAATTTATCCAGGAGAACATCTTTACCAGATTTGGGGTTCCTAAGGCCATCATCAGCAATGATGGGTCTCATTTGACAAATGTGCACTTGTAGTCCCTGATTAAAAAGTACGGGGTGTCACATTGTATCTCAACTCCTTACCACCCATAGACTAATGGACTGGCAGAACTGTCGAATCGAGAGATCAAGAAGATCCTTCAGGTCACTGTTCGACCTGATAGAAAAGACTGGTCTTCTCACCTTCCCGAAGCCTCTTGGGCCTATAAGACCGCCCACAAGACCCAATTAGGCATGTCTCCCTTCTGATTAGTGTACGGTAAGGCATGTCACCTCCCCATCGAGATGGAGCACAAAGCTTATTGGGAAGTACGAAAGTGCAATCTGGATCTAGTGAAGGTTGGAATACATCGTCGGTTGCAATTAAGCGAGATCGAGGAACTACGCAATGATGCGTATTAGAACTCGCACATATGCAAAGAGCGGGTTAAAGCCTTCCATGATAGGCACATTGTGTGAAAATCTTTCCACCCTAGTCAGAAAGTGCTACTCTTTGATGCCAAACTCAAACTTTTCCCAAGACAACTAAGATCAAAATGGATTGGATAATTCTTGGTAAGACAAATCTTTGGAAATGGAGCTATTGAAATCAGCTAACCTAGCCTTGATTCAGAACCCTTTGTTGTGAATGGTCAATGACTCAAGCCATTCATTGAACTCATTGATACAAACAGGGCTGAGGTATCTTTTGCTCTCCATTCTCCCTGAGCTTATTTCACCCAGCTGATGGCGTTAAACTCAGCACTTAATAGGAGGCAACCCATCATCTTTTTGAAAAATCTAAAACATTCTTGACACATCTTATGCTGAACTCATATTACACTTTAGGGTTCATCGATTAGAACAACCGACTCCACCTCTGGTACCCGTACCCGAGCTTGAAATCATCCGTAACAGTCATCCCAACCCATCCACCCATCCAAAACCTGTTCTAATGAATGATCTAAGCTAAACTCGAGCCCACCCAATTTACAATGAGGACATTGCAAATTGTAGGCATGGTGGGTATTAAAGTGCAAAATGCTGTGAAAATCACTTCATAAGAAAGGGTTTCATAAAAAAATCACATATTTTTTTCTAAAAAAATAGGAGAAGGGAGGAAATTTTGAATTGATTGCATATCATGTTTAAGTTGAAAAAGGGGAGAAGATAAAAATGTCAAAAAGGAGCACGATTTGAAAAAGAGATAGTCATTAGTAAAAGATTAAGGAATTAACTCAATTCTAGACCAAATCAAAAAATAAAATGAAAGATAAAAAGTGCTAATAGACAAAAGAGATTAGTAGGAACGCTAATCTTAGGCCTCTTGGGCTACGATCCTAGGCTTAGAACTTTAAGTATTTGTTAAGATCTGGATAGTCTTTAAGAGGTTGGGGAAAATGGAAAGCTTAAGTATTAGGTCTAAGGCTTCGGGCTTATTCGGCCTTGTTAACTGACCTCTGGTTTGCAGGACTCGGTAACCTAAGCACTCCAATCCAGACATAGTCTAGTTCAGTTAGCTTAAGTATCAAAATCATGCAAATGTTTTAAATCTATTCTAAAAATGTTACCTAAATTAGGAGCGGCTGATCAACACAAGTTGATTTGGACAAGTTCCCGACATAGAGAGGCGAGAAATTCCCCTCGAAGACGCACAATAACATTTCGTCTCCTCGGTGCTTGTCTCCTAGGATATCTAAATATTCTATCGGGGGCATGTAAGCACCTTGTGCTGGTTCAGATGCCATTAGCAGCATTATCATGAAATGTCGATTGCCAGGGTTTGGATTTAGCTATAGAATGCCATGGGCGGGATTATCTCGAAATCTTGAAAGCCGGGGTTCTGGGGGTTTCCATGAGCGGTGCTATCTTGAAGCAGCGATTGCCAGGGACCCTACAAGGATTAATGGTGGGAACTAGGAATCTGATACAGACCGTGTTGTAGAGTTAATTTGAGGCTAGAAATAAGAAAAGAGAGAGAAAACTCTCCAAAAATAAAGAAAAATTCTTCCGTCTCTCTCCTACAAAAATGCACTGCAAACTGAACCTAGGCTAAAACATGTTACAAGCACGGGTGCTTTAACCATGAAGTTCAAAGAAACTTAGGTTAGTTTCAATGGGCCTTAGAAACCTTCGCAACAGACTAAGGCTAGAGCTGGTCAATCATAGGACTTAATTGACCTAAATTAGGCTAGGACTTAGCATAAGTTAAGGTAATTCATGCGTGCATAAGCATTACTAGCACCTTTACTACTTTCTTTTATCTATGCATAAAATAATGCTATAATGTGCTGATTAGGTGCATTATGTCAATTACAGGCAATAAGCTAACCAAAAGGCAGATCTGAAGCTGGATCTAAAGTTGGATCTGAAGAATAAAGAATAACTGGAGTTGCAGTAGAGTTAGAGCAGAAGACCTAGAATAAGATGTAGTAGACAATAATGTAAGGGGTTGAGGTATGCTATTCTATTTAAGTAGGAACAAAGCAGTAAATTACGAAGAAATTAGGACCATCCTAGCCTTAAGATATCCTAGAAGCTTCCCCAAGCCTAAGCCGCCCTTAGATTTGGTCACCGCACCCTAAGAAACCTTGAAACACTAATTCCAACCTCTATCTGGATGTCCAGATGAGTTATAGAACGTCTAGAACCCTTAGCCAATCCCGCACACCTTAAACCCACTTCTGCAGTGTTATTGGACCTCCTAACACTTGGTCAAACATCCAATTTCTACAGAATACCCAAGACAGAACCTAAAATCCTTCTTGACTCTAATTAGACGTCCAGAATTGAAGTCTGGACTTCTAATTTTTGAGTATAAGTTGTCTGATACTATTATTGGACGTCTGGAACTGCTCTCCAATTCCTATTTTGAGATTCAAGTCTTGATCTTGGATCTCTAGCTCCCTAAACCTAATTCTAAACCCCTAAGAACGTAAATTAAGGTGCCCTAACTCTAGTACATCACCTCTAGACCTCCCTAAGGACCTAATTAGGTCCTCACTAAGCCTAATTGACTTAGATCATAGTCAATTACCATTGCCTAGTCAATTGGACTCATAGAGTCCAATTGAGTTCAGATCTCAACCCATACAAGTTCAATTGGACATAGTGAGAGTCCAATTGACCTAAGCTGTTACGACTCGATTCCCGAATCCCTACAGGACACGAGAATCAAACTGACTCGACTGATCCCAAGACCTAGTCGTCCAACGAGAAAGTAACCAAAAAGCAGTAAAATAAACCACATTCACCATGCAAGCAACTAAAAGTAACAAAGTACAGCAATAAAGAAATAAACTACTATAGTACACACCACCACAACAGTAGAGAATTTAAAAAGGGTACAGGAATATAAAATTTCAATAAAAGAGTACAAGAATGTAACAAAATACTCACTACTACAGAAAATGGGCTACAATAAGAGTACAACTACTGGGCTCTACTGGGCCCAGTTCCCTCTGCAGCCGTAGGCTCTGGCTGCTCAACACCTGGACCTGAAAAAGGGTTGTAAGTACAACACGTTAGAGAAACGCTGAGTAGAGTGGCAACTAGCTAACTAAGAGAAACAGTAAAGGTGGATAGGTAGTTGTTGTTTTCAATTTCTTTCTTTATTCAACTAATTATTCTTTCTTTCATCACTTAGTTTGTTTATCAGATCTTTTTCTTGATCTCGAGTGTTCCTCATGGGAACAATCTTGATTGTAGTCTTTTCCGAAGAGTAGAAGTAGCACATGGTGCTCTCCTGGCTGGGAGAATCCCCCGTGGTGGTCCTACCCTTAGTCAACCACCCCAAGGTCGCTGACAGATGTATAGGTGACTACGGCATGTGTGATAAATGCACGGGTAGCTACCCCGCACTAGCACGCGGTCAGTCATTTCCGTTAACGGGTGCGCCCAAAGCACAACATGGAACCAGTACAGGGCATAGCCCTCTCAGTAACAGGGGTCTAGCCCCTCCACAATAACCAAACAGGTGTCTCGCCCCTCCACAGTAACCAAACAGGGGTCTCGCCCCTCCACAGTCCATGCACCCTTGCCTGACTACCCTGGTTTGCCTAGTCGGCCTAACAAGTCGGTGTAGGACGGCTAGCTGAACCTCGGGCCCCGTTGGGTGGCTAGCTCTCTCCCTACACTAGTAGCTCTCCCTGGTACTATGTATGCGAGGGTCACAGAGTCAGTACAAAGTGGCCAGTCCTAACCCCGGGTCCCAACCCTAGGGCGGCTAGCTCCGCTTTGCACTAAACAGGGGGACAGTCACTCTCCTTGGTACTCCGTACTCAAGGGCTAGCTCACTTCCCCATTCACATTTCCAGTTCCATTCTATTTATTTCCAGGATCTCTACTCCTAATTCCCCGTAGGATTCACGCTCATGTTTCTCAGGCCAAGCCATACTATGTTTCATCATTTCAGGTTTATTCACAGATAGCACGTGTTTCTAACATCCAATCTTTCTTTTCCATTTCATATATAGGCAACTAGTATTTATTTGCAAACAACAAGAATTACATGTAACAGTACTCTATATTTCACAGGCAGCTGTTATCCAATTACAAGCAATTATTATTATTCTATCTACTCATCCAAGACTGTAATTCAGGCCTTTAATACAATCATTCTATAGTTTCTAGTCCTAGGATTCATGCCATACCCTAGGATCTATCATTCAATCTAGTGTTTCTGGTCCTAGGATTCATGTCATACCCTAGGATCTACCATTTATTCCAGATATGCATTTATGATTGCAATTAAGTAAGGGAAGCCACTCTACCCGCAAAATAGGGAGTAATGGGGGCGTGATCGACAGGTCCACATGCTTTCGCAACCCCCAAATCCGCAACAGAATGGGGTCCAAACACAAGGATCAACCACAAGAAACCACTCAGAACATGATAAAAAGCATTCCAACAAGTAAAGGAACTTATACGAAGAAGAATGGAATCTTAAATGCGGAAATCGGACCTCGAACGGACCCTAAATGGGTCAAAAATGACAACTCTGACTCAAATCAGACGTCTGGAACATCTTCCAGATGTCTTAAAAAGGGGTCCAGATCATACCTCACTCTACGCTGCTCCTCAGACATCCAGGGATCCTACTAAACTGTCTGGACCTAGTTCCAGATGTCCGACTATCCCTCCGGACGTCTGGAGGCGCTCTCCGCCATCTGGTGCCTCGCCCAGACGTCTGAACCGCGTGGGAGGGTGTGTCCCATGCCTTCTCGAAGCGAATCTTGAAGCACACGCAAAATATCTTAACACGGCACGCAACAGAGTCTCGGCAGAACGGCCTGCATGGCCGTATCCGCAAAGGGAAGTAAAGGGCACAGTACGTACCTCTCAATCGTCTAGAGCTCCCTCCAGACGTCGTCCGCGTCGTCTAGATGTAGGTACAGACGTCTGATACTGGGAAAAATCCCAGAATCAGAACCTCCTTTGTCTTCTTCCTGCTGCGTGCAACCACGACACGTAGCTGCGCGTCCGCTGCTCTAGCTGCAGCAGCGCCGGGAGAAACCTCCTCAGCACAACGCTCCTCCTCGCACACGCCGACCAGCCTCAAACTGCTCCGACGAGCTCCCTCTTTCATGGCTCACATGCTCTCCTTTCTTCCCTCCCGCTGCTCCTCTCCACCGCTGCACTCGGTTGCAACTGCTGCTCTCTCTGGGGAAGGTGGATGTGAGTGGGGTGGCATAAGGGAGAGGAAGGTATATGTAGGCACGGGGGGGCAGGCTCTGTTGTCGGTGAGGGGAGAGAAGAAAGAGAAGAAAGAAAAGAAAAACACCTGAGCTCAATCTTCCTGCAGCACGCGCTCAGACTTGGGGTCGTACGCACGCAAAAATTAATTTCCAGACATCTGGGAATGTGTCCAGACATCTGACCAGACGTCTGGCCTGAGTCCCAGACGTCTTAAAAGCTCTTTGATGGCACAGGTCTTAACAACATAACAAACACAAAGAAAGTTTCATCCCTGAAACTTACGCTAACTAGGGTGCGGAAAAAGAATAACTTACGCATAACAAACTCAAAGAGGATCGAAGCCGGTCCGAAAAGACGTACCCTCAAAGAGCTCTGGGTACCGCTCCCGCATCACCGCCTCAGGCTCCCAAGTAGCCTCCTCGTACCGCAAGCTCCTCCACAAGACTTTCACCAGGGATACCTACTTCCATCTCAGACTCCGGACGGCTCTATCGAGTATCTGCATAGCTATTCTGTTAGCTCCTGATAGTGCAGAGTTTCCTGTGAAGCTACTCAATCACCTCCTGACTCTGCTGGATCAGCCTGGGGCCAACCTCCTACTTGGTCCCCACCTCAACCCAACTCAAGGTCGCCGTACACCTTCGTCCATTCAGAGCCTCGTAGGGTGCCATGCCGATGCTCGAGTGATAGCTATTATTATATGCAAACTCCGCCAGGGGCAAGTGCTCCTACCAAGAGACCCTCCAATCCAGTACACAAGCACGCAAAAGGTCCACAAGTGTCTTTATCGTGCGCTCAGACTGCCCGTCCATCTGGGGGTGGTATGTTGTACTAAACCTCAATCGTGTCCCCAAGGCCTGCTGAAACTCAGCCCAAAATTGGGACGTAAAACGGGTATCCCGATCGGATACAATCTCCCGTGGAACTACATGTAGACGTACCACATCGCGGATATACCTCTCTGCCAACTGTGCTGGTCCTAAGGTGACTCGGATCGGCAATAAACGTGTCGTCTTCGTTAATCTGTCAACGATCACCCAGACTGCATCGTGTCCTCGCTGGGTAACGAGCAAGCCCACCACAAGGTCTATGGTGATGCTCTCCCACTTCCACTCTAGCACTGGAAGTGGCTGCAATGGCCCTGCAGGCCTCTAATGCTCGGCCTTCACCTGTTGGCACACTAAACACTACTGTACGAATTCACCTACATCCCGCTTCATTCCCCTCCACCAAAAGTCGCATCTCAAATCGTGGTACATCTTTGTATTTCCGGGATGTATGGTGAACCTAGAACTGTGTGCCTCAATCAGGAGCTCTCTCAACAGCTTCTCATCCCTGGGAACGCATAAACGTCCCCTCATGCGCAACACCTCGTCTATAAATGAGAAGTCCCCAGGGTCTCCTGAGAGTACTCTATCACGCAACGACTGCAAGTATGGGTCGACCATCTGTCCTGTGATGATGCGGTCTATCAGCTCTAGCCTCATCTGTCGTGTCACAGTCACTGCCCCACAGTGCCCCAGTAACTCTAGGGGTCGCCTACTGCCCATCTCCTCCATGAGGCTCCAACTCTGCACCTGTAAACTAGCCAAGTGGGCGGAAGCCTTCTGGCTCAAGGCGTTAGCCACCCCGTTAGCCTTCCCCGGGTGGTAGGAAATGCTGCAGTCATAATCCTTCAGGAGCTCTAACCAACGTCTATGTCTCATGTTGAGCTCCTTCTGATCAAACAAGTATCTGAGGCTTTTATGATCTGTGAAAATCTCAAAGGTCTCACCGTACAAGTAGTGCCTCCAAGTCTTCACCGCGAAGATGACAGCTGCCAGCTCCAAGTCATGGGTAGGGTAGCTATGCTCATGGAGCTTCAGTTGCCGCGAAGCGTAAGCGACAACGTGACCTCTCTACATGAGCACACCCCCTAACCCCTGCAAAGAGGCATCCGTGTACACAACGAACCCGCCACTACTATCTGGGATGGTGAGCACAGGAGCTGAAGTCAGCCTCTCCTTCAGCTCCTGAAAACATGCCTCATAAGCATCTGTCCAAGAAAAGGGCACGTCCTTCTGGGTCAGCTATGTCATAAGACGTGCAATCTACGAGAAGCCCCTAATAAACTGCCTGTAGTAGCCTACCAGTCCTAAGAAACTGCGAATCTCAGTAACTGTACGCGGTCTCTCCCACCTGAGCACTGCCTAAACCTTGGCTGGGTCCACAGCCAAGCCATCCCTGAAGATCACATGGCCCAAAAAGGTCACCTCCCTCAACCAGAACTCGCACTTGCTGTATTTGGCGTATAGCCTATGTCGTCTCAGTGTGTCCAAAACCATCTGCAAGTGCTGTCCGTGCTATGTCTGATCTCGAGAATAGATGAGCACATCATCAATAAATATCACCACGAACTGGTCCAAGTATGGTCTGAACACCCGGTTCATCAAATCCATGAAGGCAGCTGGGGCGTTGGTCAGCCCAAATGGCATGACCAAAAACTTGTAGTGTCCATACTGGGTGCGGAAAGCTATCTTGGAGACGTCTGCCTCCCTGATCATCAACTGGTGGTACCCAGACCTCAAGTCTATCTTGGAAAATACTTTTGCACCTCGCAACTGGTCAAACAAATCGTCAATCCTCGGTAGCAGATATCTGTTCTTGATGGTAACCTTATTTAGCTATCTGTAGTCCACACAAAGGCGTAGGGTACCATCCTTCTTCTTCACGAACAATACTGAGGCTCCCCACGAGGACGCACTGGGCCTCACAAAGCCCTTCTCCAGAAGGTCTTGCAACTGAGACTTGAGCTCTCGCAGCTTAAGTGGTGCCATCTAGTACGGTGCTGTAGAAATGGGGCTGGTCCCCGGTACCAGTGAGATCTCAAACTTGATCTCACACTCAGGCAGTAGTCCTGACAACTCATCTGGGAACACGTCGGGGTACTTTCTGACCATCGAGATACTCTGAAAGTCTGCCAAAGGACTGGGCTTTGCCACCACACAAGATAGGAAGACCTCACACCCCTGGCCCAAAAGTCTCACCGCCTGAAGTGCAGAAATGCACCTGAAGCCTCCGTCCACTGGCTGCCCGTGAAACTCGAAAGAAGGCAACTCCGGTATGGAGAAGACGATCTTCCTCTCAAAATAGTCCACCAAGGCGTGGTAAGCGGACAGCCAGTCCATCCCCAGAATCATGCCAAAGTCCTCTATATGTATCACAATCAGGTCAGCGGGAAGGCTGTGTCCCCCAACACTGACCTCACAACCTGTGTACACCTCCTCAGCCATAACAGCTGACCACTCGGATCTCTGATCATGAACGGATCCTCTAACAAAACACAATCCTGCCCTAAACTAACAGTAAAACTGGTAGTGACAAACGAGTGCGTGGCGCCAGAATCAAAAAGTGTGTAAACTAGTCTACCATAAACTGTAACCATAACTGCCACCACTGATCCTGAAGCTCTGGCATCCCTGTGTGTCAGGGCGTTGATATGCCCCTTAGCCCTAGGTGCGGATGAAGCAGCCACACTCTACGTCAGACGGGTAGCTGCTGGCCGGTACCCACCCCGCGACTGCTGTCCTCCCCCTCGCGCTTGGAAACCACGGCCTCTTGCTCGCCCTCCAGTGCTCGGCACGGGGAGCATCTGCTGACCTCCAGCCCTAGACAGGCAGTCCCTCCTAATGTGACCCGGTTGGCCACACTAATTGTAAAGGGGCACTCGACTCCCACCCTCAGCGGGTCCCTGCTGACGTCTGGGTGGGGGTCTGGTGCTGGTGGCTGGCCCCTATCGGGGGCCCCCAAAGGCCACTGACGGCCCTGCAAAACGTGATGGCTCTCCTGTGGGTGCCACGTGCCTCGTCTCTCGTCGACCCTGTGAGAAGTCTGGCTGGTAGTGCCTCTTCTGCCCGCTGTCAGTTTCACATGTGGATGGGTTGGTCTCTTCATACGTCATGGCTGCCTCCACCACCCTCGAGAACGTAGGTAGCTTCAGGGGTTTGACATACCCCCGAATAGCAGGCTAGAGCCCCTCAGTGAACCTCCAAAGGCGCTCCTCCTCGGTAGCCACGGCTGTCGCTGCGAAACGAGATAGCTCTAGAAAACGCTTGCGGTAGGCGCTCACGGTCATCGTCCCCTGGCAGAGAGTGTGGAACTCCCGCGTCCTCTAGTCCTGCCACGTCTAAGGGAAGTACTACTCGAAAAAGAGGGTGACAAACTGGTCCCAAGTTGGCTCGGCCCTCTCCTGACCTCTGACTGCCCTCCACCACCTGTGTGCTGTGCTCTCCAGCTGGTACGTGACAAAGGCCACGCGGCACTCCACAGGGGGGAGAAGGGTGTCAAACACCTTCTCGATCTGCTCGAGCCAGTCCTCCGCCTCGGTCGAGTCCTCATCACCCTTAAAGGAGGGGGGCTTCAGCTTCCGAAACTATCCGAGAAGTTCATAATGGCGCTGAAGTAGAGAAGCTGGTACACCTCCTGATAAGGAGGCCTCATGCTCTGAAGTGCCGGAAGAAGGTGGGGGCGGTGGAGGGACACCCCCTCCCCCACGTCCAGCACCGTGTCCGTCTCTCTGTCCCACAGAGGACTTCCCCTCCGCAGCCCCAGGGAGAGAGGCTCGTGGAGGCAGGTGCTTGCACCGCAAAAAATATACCTGCAATTATGCCATCTTATGCTATTTCCTAGCATTACCAATGCATATTAGGTTTCCATAGTCGCATTTTTGAAAATACATGCATGCATGCATTTAATTGAGAGGGGAGGAGAGTGAATAAATTGGCCGTGCAATTCACATTTTCCTCAAGTGATGCTTTCCAAAATTCACCATCTTTTTTATTTTTAATTTTATTTGACTTTGAATTCTTCCTGCGGCTGCAAGACATGGCCTCTTCTTCCTCACGCCATGCTATGCAACAGTAGCCTGCCAAGCCTTGCAAGCCACTCCTTGCAGCTGCATGCACAGCTAGGGCATGACTGTGCATGCCTTCTTCCTCTATAAAAAGAGCTCGGCTTCTTCTTGCAAGGGAGCCTGGTCCACGCCAAAAACCCAACACACTGCAACTCTTCTTCTCCAGGCCATCTCCTCCCCTCTCCCTCCATACGCAGCCCCTCCTCCGCTGAGGAGACACTCTGCAGGCAGGAGCACCTCACAGTGGTGCACAACCACCACTGTGAGTCCACCACCGCCCAGCTCATCAGAGAGCCGGTGGGCGTGGTGGCATTCTCTGTTTCGCCAATTCAGCCATTGGAGCAGAAGCTTCAAGCTTTGAAGCTCAACCAGCCACCGCACGCCCCTGCAGCAGCCAGCCAAGCCCCACAGCAGTAGCAGCAAGGCGGCAGCAGCGCACGCAGGCCACCACGTGAGCCTGCAGGCTGGCCTAGCCTTCCGCTTCTTCGCGTACACCCACCTCTCCGTGCACCCTGTCACGAGTTTCACCCGCAAGCCTAGCCGGTGCATTCCTCTTCCCCGCGCGCGCCGAGCCGTCCACGCCACCCGCACTCACAACACCAGGCGTAGGCGGTCGTGCGGCTCGCCTGGGCACTGTAGCCACTGTTCACGTGTTTCAGCGGAACACTGTGGCTACAGTGCGGTGACCGGTATGTTTCTCACTTAACCTGTCACCCGGCGCGCCACAACCACCGCTAGCTCGCGCGCGCGTCCCGCCCCGCGTCTCGCTCCAATGCCCGCCCACGTGTCTGCCAGCTCCCGCACCTGCCCACGTCTTCGCCCACTCCCTTCGCCTGCTTGCGCCTGCGTTTGCCTGCTCCATCCCCTTCACGCATCGTGGTGCGCTGAGGTCCTCTCTCCGCGCCGACTTCCCTCCAGCACGGCCCTCTTTGCATGCATACGCACCTACGTGGGCGCGTGAAGCCTTAGACGACACCCCACTGCTGCAGATGCCTTAACTCTCCCAGCCTTCACTCCAACAGTCTCTCTCTCGCTCTCTCTCTCTCTCTC
Organism: Thalassia testudinum; assembly: GCA_037157565.1. Classification (NCBI taxonomy): domain Eukaryota; kingdom Viridiplantae; phylum Streptophyta; class Magnoliopsida; order Alismatales; family Hydrocharitaceae; genus Thalassia; species Thalassia testudinum. The sequence continues at coordinate 20,625,580 of JAZHRO010000062.1, forward strand.
TCTCAGAACTCTCTCACTCTCTCTCTGCACACACACACACACTCACACTCTCGTACACACACCTATACATTAATATATACTTATATATATATACGTACATATATATATTTATATATATATATATATTTCTATACATATATAGATATATACATATACTTATATCTATACAAATAGTAGTACCTATATAACTAAGTATTATTATACATATATACATATATATATATATACTTATATATATATATACATATATTTATATACGTATAAAGATATATATATATATATATATACATCTTTATATATACCTATATAACTAAACATAAGTATAGATACATATATATACATATATACACATATACTTATATATATATATATATATACACATACATATATACATACATATATATATATATACATATCTATCTACATATATCTATATACATATATTACTATACATATATATACATACGTATATATATACATCTATGTAGTTATATATACATACATATGCATATATATATATATACATCTATACATATATCTATCTATACATATATTTCCATATCTATATATATACATATATGTATATATTTTTTCACATTACATACCATACGTTGTATTGCGGGAATATCTGCACCAGTTGCTGATATTCCCCGATACACGCGTATAGAAAGCATGTTCGCACACATCTTCCACCATCCATCTTACACTCCATGCAGCACTTCGTCCTGTTGGTTGCGTCTTTCTAGACAACGACCGACTCGACATCATGCTACACTCCATTGCCACCTCCACCCCCACCCCTTTATACATATATAATGTATACCTATATTTATATACTATACTTTATTTCTGCTTCTCTTTCCTACCAATAAAAAGACAAAAATATATATATATATAAAAGAGAAAAGATAATCCTCGACTTGTAGGTACTCCATCTTGTGAATAGTAAGACCCGTTTTGGAACCCTGATTTGGCTCAAAGCCAAGAAACTAATTTCGAGTGTGTGCCTCAAGGACAAGAATTATCAGAAAAAAATCTAAATAGAAAAACACCAAAAAGATAATAAACGAACGGAAGTGATTTGTTGTAGGAAAGGCGTAGAAACTTCACTTCTAATCCTACTTCCCTGAGTTCGACCATGGGCCTAAAAGTGACCAAGATAAAATCAAGTGGGCCAGGATAAAAATTTTGTAAAGAGATGGTTAGGCTTGATTTAGGTTAACCACTATATACACTTCAATGATAAAATCACGATATTAATACAACCTAACCGGGTCCGAACACATCTCCTTTCAATGGCACCGTTGCCAGGGAAGTGCGTATGCAAGTAAGTTTCTATTCCATTCCTTTCATTTTTTTTCTTCTCTCTTCACGGGTATTTTTGTTTATTGCTGTGCAGGTAAACCTGCTGTAAGGAGAAGGCAGACAAACGAAGTCGGAAACATGGGCAGGTCCAAGGTGAGAACGAGAGCGTGAAGAAGCCGACACTGCACTAGAGCTTCGCACACGTTGCTGCACAAGTAGGTCTTTCTCCCTTAGCAACCTAGGTTAACTTGTAACCTTAATAAAAAAAAATTAAAAACTAGAAGAACTTCTTGGGATTTCTTGGGGCAAGTGGATTAAAATTCACTTGTTTGATTGTTTTCCTTTACTCCCACCACCCCGGGATTTCCCGCAAAACTTCGCATAGCGAAGATCCAAGAATCTTGATTCTTGAATCTTTTGCCATGTGATTTATTCTTTGAGGCAAATAAAAAGATTGATTGCCACCCCTCTTTGCCTCATTTACCTACAATTCGGGATCACCTTTTTGGTGGGGAGACTTGGAATTGAGTTGATTCCAACCCCACCACGACCTTTCACTTGCCTAAGATTTGATCCCGAATATTTCAACCCCAACAAATTAATTTTCTCTATCTTTTGGTTGAGCCTTGTGTGTGGAAATCATTTTGGTGATTGGGAGCACTCGAATTGAAGTGCTTTGGCTCCCTTTCACACTAATCTAAAAATGATTCGCGCATCCACACATAGAAATCTCCATTTAGGGAAGCCCATTGCATTTTAGCATGAATTAACCAACTGACATTGAAGAAGGGTTTGTTGGGCTTAGAAGAAAACTTGTATTCTCTCAAAAATGTGAAGATTGGTTGAATTGGTATTTCAGCGAGATCCTAAATCCATACTACTTAAGGCTGAACTCTAAAAACCATTCACCAATTAAAACTTCAATTCGGGGAGATTTCCCCGTTGCATGCTTGTTTTACACACTTGAAAAATCAATCACTTGGGCTTTACCCGTAAACAACGCCCTTCACATTCCAAAAGCACTTGATCCTAAGCCTCTAACTAAAATTGGTGGTAACTTGACCCTTATTAAGGATTGGAGGTCTAACTACCTGCGTGTAGCGCCTACGTGCTGGTGAGGGTTCCCGCGTGCTATCGGGTGTCTAAGACTAGGGCAAACGACCTTTCAATCTGGCCCGGTGGTTCCGCAGTGCTCACATTCGGTTTCGTAGTCCGTGATAGTAGGAAACTTAGATCTTTAGGTCTAAGGGCACACTGTAGAGGTTAGGAATTTGATTGAATTGATTTGTCATCAATTGTACCTTTGCGGCGTCATTTCTCTCATCTCTTTTCCCTTCTTATCTCCCCAATTCTTCCTGTGGTAGTGCATGTTTGGGAGGAGGTCACAAAACCCTAAACGTGTGAATTTCCTGATAATTTTAGAAAAGAAGCCGCATCGTCCTCCTCCTCCACAAACATGGTTGCACGTCCACCCCCAAATCCCGAGGGAGGAAACCACCCCCAAAACCCACCAGGTGGTGGAGCCTTAGATCCCATAACCCGCCTCCAACCCCAAATGGAAATGAATAATGAACAAATTGAAGCCATAAGGGAAACATTGGAGGAAATGCAAAACCCTCCCGAATGGGAGGAGCCTAGGTCTCTTAGCTCCTATCAGAATCCCGCTGCTACAGAGACCATAGGACAAATTCTGGTCCCCATGGGTGGGGACGACTTTGAATTAAACCTAACATAATTGGCCTGATAAATTTTCACTTCCATGGTCTTGCAAGTGAAGATCCTTTTCTCCACTTGGAAGACCTAACCCGATTAGATGAAACTATTAAACCTAGAAATATTGGGTTACCTATAGTCCTCATGAAAATGTTCCCATTTTCATTGTGGGATAAAGCGTCGCAGTGGTTACGCACCCTTGGGAGAACCATCCACTCTTGGGAAGAGATGCGAACAGCATTTCTCAAGAAGTTCTTCCAAATCAGGCGAACCAATGCGCTTCGCCGTGCTATCACCTCCTTTACGCAACAAAACAATGAACAATTTCATGAGGCATGGGAGAGGTATTATGACCTCCTCAGGAAGTGTCCGCACCACGGTCTGCCTAAGTGGCATATAGCCCAAATTTTCTACAATGGGCTAAATGAGACTTTGAAGCAGATTACAGACGCTTCCTACGGAGGGAATTTTATGAATAAAGATGAGAATGGAGCATTCGAATTATTTAAAAATATGAGTGAAAACTCAATGAATAATGCCTCCATTGTCACCTTTAATCGTACCAGCCTGCCCCGTAATGTCCACGAAGTTGACACGGGACCCTCCCATTCATCCACTGATCTTGGCCTTATCGCACAAAAATTGGATGAAGTCTCCGTTGTGCACAAGAAGCTGGATAAGCTTCTGGCCAACACCGCTCGTTCTATGGCAAACACCCCCACTTCACCACTTCGTCACAATCCCAATTCTTCCAACACCAGGCTTCTCCTGTATGACCTTCCTTACCGAGTGTCGCACTGAGTGACTCGGTAAGTCATGTGGATTTGGCTTCTGCAAGCCAGTATTTTGACACGGATGACCAAGCCTCCATGTGCTCAGACGCGTATTTACATGCGGACACGTCTTCTGGCATAGAAGACGCTTGCGCCCTGGGGAACAACCCATTCTCTGCCACTTATAACCTAGGGTGGCGAAATCATCCAAACTTTGCATGGTCCAACAACCTGTAGTGCCAAAACCCCGCAGGTGGACCAATGCGACCATCCGCACCCGTCATCCCAAGGGCCCAGTCTAATCCTATGGCGAATCTACCATCAGGCCCTTGCGTACCACAAGTAGAACACGCATCAAGTCCTCTTGATAAATTGATGCAAATGATGACGGAAATGTCAAAGCGCCATGAAGAGAACATGACCTCTCTTCAGCACCAATTGGCGCAGCAAAATGCTGAGATCAGTCAACTACGCATGGCGGCTCGATCTCAGGGCACTCTTCCCGCCCAACCTGTTCCAAACTAGCGAAATTTCGTACCCTGTGGTCCTCAACCACAGGCATGACCTTCTCAGGGGTAGGTTCATCAGATTCTGCAAGCTCCGAGCATTCCACCGGGATTTCAGGCTAATCCCGCTACAGCACCTCACTCTTATGTCCCTATTGCGAACCCTCCTCCGCCATATGATCCCACTAGACCTACATCGTCCAATGCTATCACTACGAGGAGCGGTAAGCAGACCGTCAATCCGCCTCAACCTGATCCTGGCTTGTCTTCTTCAGCGCCCTCTCATTTGGGATGCAAATCGCATTCGCGAGAGGACAATACACCCAAATTGGTTCCAGAATCAGTCCCATTCCCTGACTCTCTACTGAGGGAGCCAAAAGGCAAAAAGAAAGATACGCAGGCCTTTGATAACCTACGTAATTTGTTCAGGGATGCAGAAATCAAGGTACCCCTGCTCGAGGCTATCGACCACATACCTACTATCGCCCGATTTTTTAAAGACTACACGACACCCAGGCGACAATCAAAGAAAACTAAGAATCCTGTGGTTCTCTCGCCTCATGCGAGTTGTGCTATATTGTCAAATCTACCACTGAGGTAGAAAGATCCGTGCACACCACTGATTTCCTATAGCATCCAAGGCTGCAATTTTAAGCGTGCCCTGCTTGATCTAGGTTCTTCCATCAATCTCATACCAACCGTCATGCTCGAAAAATTTTCCTTGGGAAATCTGAAGCCCACCCCTGTCACATTACAATTGGTAGATCATTCTGTCAAAATCCCGAAGGGTGTGGTGGAAGACGTGGTGGTTAGGGTCAACAGTCTCTGTTTTCTTGTTGACTTTCTTGTTTTAGATATGGAAGTTCCTAGCTCACTTTCCGATTGTCCAATCATCCTTGGTCGACCTTTCTTGGCCACAACCCGTGCCCATATTGACTGTGAGTTGGGCTGTATTGAGATTGCTGTTGGATCTGAAAAGCTCAAGCTTAACATCTTCAAGGCAACCAAGAACTTTGATTGTGATTGCATCGAGGATGACACGTCTGACGAGGACATGGCCGTCAGCGCTTGTATTGGACTAATTGGGACTTATTCTGACTGCTATGGATTACCTGTAAACATTGACGATTGCCTGATCGGCACATACTATGACGTTCGCCCTTCCCTCCCTTGTCCCATACCTTCTCCTGGCCAGACTTCTGACGAGGTTTTCTCCGCTTCCCATACCTCGTGGTCTGATTCATATCCAGGCTACTCACCGTCGATCCACACTCTTAAAGACCAGATTGCCCTTTCTCTCCCGCCAAATCAGGCGGAATTGCAAATCCACACAAAGACCTTGAGCCCATATACTTCTCACTGGGGCTATTCCCTTTTGGACCCATCCATCCAAGAAGCCCCTCTTCTTGGCCAATCTGAGGGCCAATTTCTTCCTCTTGACTTTTTTTCCGATCCGCCTGGGACACTCTCATCCAAAGAAATGCCAGACCTTTCACCATCCACTCCCGAGCTGAAAGAGCTATCTAGTACACTTAAATATGTTTTCCTAGGACCAAATGAAACGCTCCCTGTAATCATCAGTTCAAAATTGACCAGGGAGCAAGAGTGCAAACTAACTGAGATCCTCATAGAACACAAGGCAGCCATTGGATGGTCTTTATCAGACTTATCTGGCATTAGCCCCTCCTACTGCACTCACCGTATATATACGAAGGAGGAGGCTCAACCTTCCCGCGAGATGCAGCGACGTCTCAACCCTAACATGCGGGAGGTTGTTAAGAAAGAAATTATTAAGTGGCTGGATGCAGGTATAATCTACCCGATCAGCGATAGCCCTTGGGTGAGTCCGATTCACGTTGTGCCCAAGAAGGCAGGACTCACCATCCATGTAAATGACAGGGGCGAATCCATCCCTACACGCACTCCTACATCTTGGAGAGTGTGTGTAGATTATAGGAAACTCAATGCTGCAACCAAGAAAGATCACTTTCTGCTACCATTCATTGACCAAATCTTGGAGCGATTAGCGGGAAATAAATTTTTCTGTTTCCTGGATGGATTCTCAGGATATAACCAGGTGGCAATTGAACCCCGAGACCAAGAGAAAACCACTTTTACCTACCACTTCAGCACCTTTGCGTTTAGAAGGATGCCATTTGGACTTTGTAATGCGCCAGCAACTTTCTAGAGATGTATGCTGGTGATATTCCATGACATGGTGGGTGACTTTCTTGAGGTCTTCATGGATGACTTCTCGGTCTTCAGACCATCTTTCGATGAATGTCTTGCCAACCTGACCCATATCCTTAGGAGGTGTATTGATGTAAACCTCGTGCTTTCCTATGAAAAAAGTCATTTTATGGCACACGAGGGAATTGTTCTCGGGCATATCATCTCCGATAGGGGTATCGAGGTTGACAGAGCTAAGCTCGATGTAATTGCTGATTTATCTGTGCTTGGCTCTATCAAAAAAATCCGTTCCTTCCTGGGACACGTCGATTTCTATAGGAGATTTATCAAAGACTTCTCCAAAATTTCTCAACCCTTAACTCATCTCCTATCGACTGACGTACCCTTCGATATGGGCCCTGACTGCATACGAGCATTCACACAGCTGCGTAATGCCGTCACCGAGGCCCCTGTTCTCCAGCCACCTGATTGGTCCCTCGACTTTGAACTCATGTGTGACACTTCCGACCTTGCAGTCAGAGCCATCCTAGGACAAAGATGCGATAGACACCCCTTCGTGGTGTACTATGCCAGTAAGACATTGGACGAGGCCCAGCATAATTATACTACCACTGAAAAGGAACTACTGGCAATCATCTTTGGGCTGGAGAAATTCCACTCTTACCTTCTATGCTCACATGTTATTGTCTTCACTGATCACGCGGCCATTCGCCATCTCATGCACAAGAAGGATGCCAAACCCAGACTGATTTGTTGGATCCTTCTACTCCAAGAATTTGACATTGAGATTCGCGATAAGGCTGGAGCCCAGAATGTTGTGGCTGATCACCTTTCCAAACTGGACCTTGACCATATTGGACTTACTCTGCCGATCAATGAAATTTTTCCTGATGAGCACCTATTGGCAATTAATGTGGCAAGTGGACCTTGGTATGCCGATATTGCCAATTACCTTGCTTCTGGATCCCTTCCATGTGGCTGGCCTAAAAACCAGCGCGAGCATCTCATGGCAGAAGCAAAGTATTATTTCTGGGATAATCCACTTCTTTTTCGGATAGGTGCTGATCAAATCATCCATCGTTGTATTCCTGACAGCGAATTCCCCAGTGTGCTATCCTTTTGCCATGATCAGGCTTGCGGAGGCCATTTCTCTGGGAGGAAAACTGCAGCCAAGGTGTTGCAGTGCAGTTTCTTTTGGCCCTCCCTTCACCAGGATGCACACAATTATGCCAAGCATTGCAATAGGTGCCAGTCGTTAGGGTCAATGTCAGGCTCAACAAGTTGAGTTGGGACCTGGTCCACATACAACACCTCTTAGACCACCTCTTAGAGATTACTATAATCCTGCCAATGCATAGGTGAAACCTAACGTTAGGATTCCCATAGAGGATAATGATCCAGAGTTAAAGCTGAACATTATAAGTAATATCCCACACTTTCATGGTCTCAGTTCTGAGGACTTATTTCAATGCATCGAAGATCTTAAAAGTTTGAGTCAAACCTTAGGTCCCAAAAATCAAAATCGTGAAACCCTTTTAATGAAGATGTTCTCCTTTAGTTTAAAAGTCAAAGCCTCTTAGTGGTACCACACTATTGCTAGACTTATCACCACTTAGACTAAACAAGAAATTGCCTTTTTGAAGAAATTCTTCCCAATAGGTCACACTAATTCCCTTAGGAGAGCTATTACGACTTTCATGCAAAATCAAGGAGAACTAATTCATGAGGCATGGGAACACTTTTATGAATTGCAAAGAAAATGCCCTCACCACAACATTCCACATTGACAATTAATGCATATCTTTTATTATGGACTCCAGGAGAGTTATGAAGAATTCGTTCTCAAATTGTTCGAGGGAATGGTAGAGAATTCTATAAAGAATCCCTCCATGTCTCAATTTAACAGAGGAAGCACAACGACATAGGGCATTCATGAGATCCAAGGACAATCCAGTTCACGTGACTTAGAGATTATAGCTGAGAAACTGGATAAGGTCAACATTGTAGCTAAACACCTCGACGGGCATCGAAACATAGTGAATAATCTTACAGCTCTTTTAGCTACTCATTCTGCACAAAGATCTGTTTCATAAACTTCCATGGGGAGGGAGTTTGTGAATAATCTGGATATTCAAGATTTGTTTTCCTTGGGCTTCCAACCGACTCAAGCCCAAGGTGGGACCTTTGCTCCCTCTTTTCTTGCTTTTTCCATTCTAACTCTTAATTTGGAAAACATGCAGAATTGCAAGGATCTTTATGACATTCAGGGACAATACACGATCAAAACCTTTTTCTAATACCTATAACCCTGAATGGAGAAATATCCTAATTTTTCTTGGACTGACCAAAATCAAAGATCACATGTTATCACAATCAAATCTGATGGAACCCATCTATACGACCTTTTTAGAAACCACAGGTGAGGCCACCCTAGCCAAATTTTCAGAATTATTTGGGGCTAGAGATCCACAGCTTGACCAGATACTTAGAGCTATGAATGAGAGCCATAGATGGAATGCCGAGGCTTTCGCTAAAATTTAGAGGCAGTGTTCAGTCAAATTAAATGAACTTCGATGCCAAATCACATAGTTGGATGAATCTCTTCAGCCAGGGGCCTTACTATCTCAAGTAGTTCAATACGCTTGTTTTGATATACCAAAATTATGTTTTTATTGAAGACTAACCATTACAAGTTAAGTCAAATTAAAGACTGGATGCGTCATCAAGATTTTTCAAATGTGTGATGAGAAGAAGACTTGAAGATTGTTTTATCCTTATTGACTCTAAAATTTTGTATGAAACATCAATAAGATAACAAACATAAGTTTTTAATTTTCACAAAAATCGTTCCTTTTTTAACCTAAGTTAATTCCACTTTTGATCAACCAAAACCTTTTTTGATCAACCAACTCCTTGTTTTAATTGATCAAAGACCTTTAACGGTCATATTCCCTTTTGATCGATCAACCCATTTGATTTAATCGATCAAAAATATTCCAACGGTCGAATTTCTTTTGAAATTATCAAGTCAATCAATATACCATTGTAATAGACCAACAATGAATCAATCAATACTTTTATTTAATTAACCAAAAGTATTTTTGATCGACCAAACCTTTATTTTGATTAATTAAAGCCATGTTTTCAGCATTTCCAAAATAGGTCGAAAAACACTTATAAATATTGATGTAAACACGTTTATATCACATAAACCGTCTATTTTTGCATGTTCTTAGATGTATAATTGCATCATACATTATAAACATTGCATAACATGTATCATCTTACATATAAGTTAGATTGTATAAAGATTAGGTTAATTTTATCATTTTGTGGTCAGGTAATAGGGCAATATCATATCAGGGCCTCGGATTAAACATCCAACTGTACCGATCTGATTAGGGCGATGATTGGAGTTCAACAACTCTAAGATCGCCCTGATCAGACTTCCGTAGTATCAGATGCAGTCTGAGAAAGATTAGAGGTCAAGAGGCTAGGTGGTGTAAATCCATACTTCAGATGACAAATCTGATCGCACGGATGGGTTTGAATCGACGATCGCAGCCCAACGACACAAAAAGCGGTTCAATCCAACATCCGTGACACCATTTACAAGCATTGGAAAATGGATGACCTAGATGGCACCACATGGTGCCATCTTAGCCACCTACATCGGCCCAAGAAATGCCCGCTACTCTCTCTCTCCTCATGCACTCATTTGATCTTGGACATTGGATCTTGATCTAATGGCCATGGACGTGCACCCCTTAAATCAGAAGCTCGCCTCAAGAGAGGCTGTAGCGTAGCGATTGAGGCATTACGTGCGCAGAGGTCGTGCATTTGAATCGAGCGCAGCACCCCTCCCCCTTGCGCGCGAGCATGAAATTGAGTCGTTCGATCGAGCATCAACGACACAGGTGATCCAATTGGCCAGACGCGTGAGATGATGCCTGATCTCACACCTAATCTCACACATGGGAGGCACAATTTGTGAAGGCGAGCGATTGCACGTTTTGGGCCATTGATTCCTCACTAAACGATGGAGATGTGGTCGTGTTGCTTCTCAATGGCTGAAGAAGCGATGGAGCATTTTATCGGATGGCTGAGAACACCCAATCGTGCATAAGCATTGAGTGTAGAGGAAGGTGAGGAGGTGGGGGTGTGCACACGTTCTTCAGTGACATGGGGCCTTTAGTGACGTTTATATCCATCACTAAAGACCCCCTCATTTAATGTTTTAAGATGAAATGACCTTTATGACCTGTCCAATCTTCACCTATAAAAGGCCCTATGATCCCCACACTTTCTTCATACCTTCTTCTCTTCTCTCACCCCCTCCAAAGCTCTAAGAGCTTATCCCAAGCCTAGGATGCTCCATTAGAGTTAAAATTAGAATTTTTCCACCTTCTCATCCTCATTCGTGGAGCGTCCGCGGTTGTCTTCTCACCACCGTTCGGGAAGCGAATCTCGTTGCAACATTGCCCTACCCCATCCTCTGTCATCCGTCGTCGTTCTCCTTTGTCCAACATCTCACCACCTTCGTCCAGGTGCTCTGTTAATGCGGCTCATTCTCCAAGCAACCGTCGAGGAGGATAGCCTCTCTCCACCTTCTCTTTTATCACTTTCTAGTGTAGATTTCCTGCCTTTTAGTGTAATGATTAGATGTAATGAACTCAATTCATTGGTTATGAAATTCATGTTTATTCTATCTCTATTTTGCTTTTTTGTATCATTCTTTCTCTCTCCTCTATTCATTATTCTTTAAGTAGATACCTAGTATAGATTCAATTCAACCAACTAATATGCCTCGTGACATCAAATTAAACACTATTTTTGATTAAATGCCTTCGTGTATTTGACCTGGAATTCCTTTTGAGTTTCGGTTAAAATTATCTGTTGATGGATTTTTCTCGCAAATTACGCTACGACGACGGGTTTCAAGACTCGAATCTTTTTGTGTAGATTTTCTGACACAACAAATATGACCTTCAATCCCCTCTTAAATGCAGACCTCAAGAACTTTCAAAAAGAAAAACACGCATAGTCTCTAGTACTTTTGCACCTCTGCACCTACAACTACTGCGATTCAAAGAACGCTTCCTTACGATTCAAGAAAGCTCAGTTTGTTTTATTCCTACTGAGGTTCCATAGGAAATATTGCTATACTCTTTTTATTCCATTGTTCTAGATCTGTGAATCGAAGTTGTATTGGAAGCTTCATTGTTCTTCTCTTGATTAGATGTAAGAGAAGACGTTTGTAAGAGGTTGTGCCCCCTCGTTGAAGTGGTACATGATAGTGGATTTGACTAGCATTGACTAGTTGAGAAAATCCTAAGCAGGGAGGCTTAGGTAGTGGTTTTCACCTAGAAGTTTTCCACTTTAAATCAGGTGTTATTTTTTTGGCATGTGCTTATTTAGTTTTCTATCTGTGGTGAATGATTTTTTACATTCTCATAAAAATAGAGTTTACACTATTCACCCCCCCTCTAGTATATACTTGATCCCTTAGGCTTCGATGCACTCACATTCGGTATCAAAGCCCTGTTCTACTCCAGTTAGGACGTCAAAATTCTCTGAGGTATACACTGAGGGCCAATCTGCTATCAGACCACCACTATTCAATGGCACCAACTATGGGTATTGGAAGACCAGTGATAAATCTACATTTACCATGTTAATTTTCCTATTTAAGCATGTTCTTAGGTTCATAGAAGCATCATATATTGTAAATATTGCATAACATGCATCATCATGCATTTAGATTAACTTGTACAAATTGTATATTAATTTTCTTATTTTATTGGCTAGGGGACAAGGCAATATCTTTCTGGGCTTCTGATTGAAGATCAGAACCAGTGGATGTGATTAGGGTGATAATCGAAGTCCAACAACTCTGAGATTACTCAGATCCAAAACTCGTAGCATCATGTACAAGCCACAGAAGAATCTAACTTCACGGATGGGTTCTGATCGACGATCACATCCCAACAACACAAAAATCAATTCAATTCCACAACCGTGGCACCATCTACAAGTATTTCAAGATGAACCATTTAGATGGCGCCATGTGGCACCATTTGAGCCATCTAAGGATGCCCATTCATTCTCTACAATGCCTCCAACATGTGCTATGGATAGTTGGATCACCATCCAATGGTCCTAGGTACACCAAGTTGCCCCTTCAACCATGGAGTTCATCAACTCTGATTTTTGACCGTTGGATCTCCATCGAACGGTTGAAAGCTCGTGCCACCATATCCCTTCACTCACCAATCCATCACCTTAGTGCAGTGGTTCACAGAGGCACTCGCATCTACCAGGAGCATGTTCGAGCCTCACAAACGACTCTAATTTTTGGCACGGGTGCTAGTGCTAAATTGGGTCACCGATCATGATCCCGCAGCTAAAGATGAGACGTGTGGCCACATGTATGAGCAAAATTTTACACGCGCTTGATGACAGGTTCTTAGATGTCCCTTCACACAATCTGAGCATGAGATTCACACGATATCCACCATCTGATGATCTAACGGCTAGATGCGGGCACGGTTAAAGAAGCATGTGATGAACGTGATTTGGTGAGCGCGATCATCGTGCGCTCATTACCACACAATGAAGATCGAACAACCTTGATGAGGCCACATGTGTGGTGTCTCATGTAAGCGCTTCAATGGCTGAAGACCAACTATTTGGTGATGTTGCCACAAAAGATGCATTGGATCAATGATGAGCGACTCACTTTGCACATGTGCTCTAGCAACTCTTACCTACAGCAACATATGCATGCATCAATAAAGGGCCTGCATTCATTTTAAAGCTTTTAAAAAGGCCTTTTTACCCTCAAACCTCACCTATAAAAGGGCACCTACACCCCTTATGTCCATCATCCATTCATTTATCTTCCTCTCCTATCCAAAGCTCAGAAGAGCCAATCCCATACCTGGGATGCTCCACTAAAGTATAAAAATAAAATTTCCCATCCTCTTCATTTGTGGAGCGCCTATGGTTGTCTTCTTACCCTCCTTCAGGAATCGGATCCCACTGCGATGTCGCCTTGCTTCATTCTCCTTCCACCAGCTCTGTCCTCCCTCATCCAAGATCTCACCACCATCTTCCGAGCACTTCGTCAATATGGCTCATCCCCTAAGCAACTATCGAGGGAGATTTCTCTCATTTCTATCTTTTTATCACTTTTTAGAATAGAGTTATTTTCTGCAAGTAGTTGTAATTAACTCTAATTTATTTAAATGCAAGATTTGTTCATTCTCTCTATCACTCTCTTTCTTTGTATTATTCTCTCTCTCTTTTGTTATTTATTCTAAAAGTGAGTAGCTCGTGTAGATTAATTTTTACTAACTAATCTGCTTTGTGACAATAATTTCAAACACGGCCTTTAGATCAAATGTTCACCTCCCTGTGTTCGACCCAGGACTCTCTTCGAGTTTCAGTTATAAATTTTATTTGATAGCAATATTTTGACATATACTACAATGTGGTTCTTGAACCTATTTTCCATGCTCTATTTCTCTCTCATCTAGTAGTATGCAAATATTTCTAGAATCTATGGGTTACAAGGTATGGGATGTGAAAGCCTCCAAGTACACTAGACTAGCGAAGAAGGAAGGAGTGGCCATCATTTCAAACAAAAAGAAGACAGCCACACACAATGCTAAAGCCATGAATGCTATCTTCTGTGGTCTATCCAAAGAAGAATTCAACAAAGTCTCTACTTGCAAAATTGCCTACAAGATCTGGAACATTCTTGAAGTCACTCATGAAGAAACTTCAAAAGTGAAGGAAACTCAAGTAAATTTAGTTACCCACAAGTACAAGCTTTTCCGCATGAAAAAGGGAGAGGCCATCAAGCAGATGTATACGAGATTCACTGACATCATCAACTCCTAGAGAAACCTAGATCAGATAGTCACGGATGAGCCTTTGCATTGCAAGAAACTTAGATCTCTCACAAGCGATTGGGAAACAAAATCAACCATGAATCGTGAATCAAAGGATCTCTTAGTGCTTCAATTGGATGATCTCATAAGTAGCCTAATGGGTTATGAAGTTCAACTCGAGCACATGAAGGAGAACGAAGGAGAAGGCAAGAAAAAGAAGGATCTTGCTCTTAAAGTAGACACTGAATTTGAGGAATCAAAATTGGAAGATGAGGAAGATATAGCTCTTCTCTCAAAAAAATTCAAGAGGTTCTTAAAGAACAAAAAGAGTTAGAGAAAGAAGGAAGAACCTCAAGAAAATTAAGTTATCTACTACAACTGTAAGAAGAAAGGGCACATGAGAAAGGAATGCTCTCAACTCAAGAAAGAGAATGAGAGAAGATGCAAAAATTTCCCAAGATGTAAAGCAAGGAAGAAGGCTCTGCAAGTAGCATGGCATGATAGCGATACAAGCTTAGTAAAAGAGAGCGAAGATACATCAAGTGAAGAAGCACTCTGCGATGTTATGGTGATCGAAGATGAGGTATCTGTTGGTGCTAGAGCACCGCGATCATTTATTTTGATGATAACAAAACACGTGTCATTTAACATTTGCACTTGAAGTCTTAGATTTCAAGTCAATTGCAAATGGAGACGTGGTTAGATGGAGTTCGAGCTCACATCCAGGATGGATTAGAGGAGCTTGATGGAGAACAGAGGAGCTTCGCGAGGAGCGATGGCTTGAAGAAGGAAGGAGATGAAGAATAGGATAGATTTCTTTTCCTTGTTATCTATGTATTTTTGTTTCTTTTGTTGCTCTTTATTTTGTTACTTAGATTCATGTTAAAGAGCCTCAAAGTACCCTAACTGTAGTCCTAGGAACACTTGCACAACCTTAGGATACTTAGGTTTTCTATAGAGAACTTAGAAAATCAATATAGGGTTCAAACAGCCTTTTCAGACGACTAATCTGAAACTCAGACGTCTGATAATGACTTTTAAGACGTCTAACTATTGGTTCAGAATTTCAATGATATTTAGGCTAGACTTAGTTAGTTCTATCTGATGAAATTAGACGTCCAGACCTTAGTCCAGATGTCTTAGAAGACGTCTGATGCCTTTGCCAGATGTCCAATTAGTGGACCATTGGTTGCCTTAGTAAACACTGAAGGAAATGACCGTTAGCCTCGTATCAGACATCCGTAGAGGACCCCAGATGTCTGATACATGACCATTTTGCCTCAGTTGACCCAAAATCTCTTCTTAGAGATTTTATAGCCATTGCACTCCCTTAGGAATCCATTTCCACAGAAAAGTAGGTTTCTAGATGTCCAGACATCATTCCAAACATCCTGTATGTTGTCTGATGACAATTCACTAGAACCCTGTTTAGATCTGATTCAAGTCAGGGAGGAAAACCACCTAAAATCACACGTCTAACTTTGTTCCCAGACATCTTAGACTAGTTTTCCAGACGTCTGATGCCAGGATCAGATGTCTGATAACCCTGTTAGTGTAATGATTAATCCTGATTTTGGCCTGATTCTCTTGAAGGTTGTACCCAACGGCTATGAAAGCCTTCTAAGGCCTTCCAAAGCCTTCCTAGGGCCTCTATAAATAGAGAACCTTTGCCACTCAATGACACCAAGACACACTAAGCAAACCACTTTCCACATCTTTTGTGTCCACGAGAAGTAGTTGAAGCTCTAGCTCTCCAAGCTTAAGTTCTACATTTAGAGAACATCGATCATTTGTCCTCTCCCACCATAGTTCACGAGAGCACCATTGCATCGTTGCGTGGTTCACACACCCGCATCATCGATTCAACTCACTTCTTGCAAAGGGAAGCATCCTTAACTCCTATAGAAGCTTAGTTTAAGAATATCTTTTGTGGCTCTATAGGATTACTATTTGTATCTTACTTTGTTATTTGGTTGGGTATTCGCGTTGCAAATTCCCATCTCCATCGAGGGACAAAATCCTTCTCGTGAAAAGAAGGGGTTGAGGAACGCTACCCTCACACTTGTATCGTGGTTGTAATTGAGGTTGAATCACCCTTGTTTAAGTGATTCGTTTAGTGGATTTGATCAACTTGGTTGATCGGAAAATCCTAACTCGAGAGGGTTAGGTGGTGGTTTTCACCCAATTTGGGTTTCCACCTAAAAAAAATTGTGCCATTTGTGTGATTGTCTATTTTTGTGAGATTGTTATATTTTAATTCCTCATTTTTACGTCATGCTGATCTCACCCCCTCCAAGTAGGAAATTATAGTATCTTCTTTTACTTTTGATGAATTATTAGAAGCATTTTATGAGCTACATGATTTAGCTAAAGCACTTAAAGTATCTAATAAGAAATTAACAAAAAACTTAGATGAAGAAACCGACTTAAGGAATAGTGCTAAATCTCTAAATCAACAACTCTCTCAAGAGATCACTACTCTTAAGGCTCATATTGACTACCTTCAAATAGGGTTAGGCAAACTAAAACAAAGGTTTATTGCCCTTATTAATTATCTAGCAAAATTCACTAAAGGAAGATAAACCTAGACAAATTATTAGGCACACCAACCCAAAGTACTACCAAATTTGGGTTAGGATGTGTTGGTGTAAGGGCACCACGATCGTTTATTTTGATGATAACAAAACACTTGTTACTTGACATTTGCATTTGAGTTTGAGTTTTTAGGAATAATGAAAATGGATGCAAGTGTGAAGGGGCTCAAGCTAGCATCCATGGCAGATTGGAGGACCTTGATGGAGAAGAGAAGATGGAGCCTCGCATGGAGTAAGAGCTTGAAGATTCATGGAGAATAAGAATAAAATAGATTTTCCTTATGTCAATGTACTTGTCTTTATGTACTTTTCTCTTTTATTTCCATAGATTCATGTAAAGAGCCCAAAGTAACATAGCTAGTCCTAGGAACACTATTCCTACACTATGACTCTTAGACAAACACTTAGGCATTTCATAGAAAACCTAGAAAACTAAAATAGGCTTCAAACAACCTTATCAGACATTTGATACTAATCTCAGACATCTAATTATTGACTTTAAGACGTCTGATAGTTTGTACAGACATCTAAACACTTAAGCTGGACTTAGTGTCCTCTAACCATTACTTTCAGACAACTAGCCCATAGTCCAGACATCTTCGATGACGTTTGATGACCTTGCCAAACATCCCAGTAAAGGACTATTAGCTTGTCAAAACTTTACCTTCAAGGATTGTCTGATTATTTCATTAATAACTTTTCCAAACATTCGTAGATGTGTCCAGATATCTAATAAATAGACATTGGATCAAAATCCGAGGATGTCAAACCCATATCCAACCATTGGTCCTTGGAATCAATTCCTTTAGCTTCCAGACATCCAAACTTTATGATAGATGTCTAGTTTATCATCTGACCCTTAAGATCTAGAACCCTATTTGGATTTGGTCAAAATAGGAACAAACCCACCTATTATTAGACATCCAATTTTAGTTATAGACGTCTTATAATGGCACATTTGATGTCCACCTAGATCCCTCGATCCAATAAGATCAGGGACTCTGACAATTTAGAGCAGACGTCTAGACTTGATATCAGACATTTGACCAGATGTCTAACCCGAATATTAGACGTCTGATAACTCTGTTAGAGTCATAATGACCTTGATTTCGTTGGGATTTTGGCCCATTCTCTTGAGCCTTGTTCCCAATGGCTACAAGAGGTTTCCAAAGCCTTCTAAACCTTTCTTAAGACTTCTATAAATAGAGGAGCACCCTTCCTAAGCCAAGACACCTAAGTAATACAACTTCCATACTCTTTGAGTCATAGAGAAGGAATCATCAAGAAAGAAATGATCTTGATCTCCAAGCCCTATTCAACAAATTTGAGAGCACCAAAACTCTATCGCGATCATGCCTACATACTTCCTATTAAGGGGAGAACTCTTAACTATAGTAGCATAGTTTAAATTACTCTTTGTGGCTTTATAGGTTTACTTATTTTTCTTTTTGTTTTTGGTTGGGATTCGCTCTATAAATTCCCATCTCCTTCATGAGATAAAATACTCCTCCTGGAGAGGAGAGTTTAAGGTACACTACCCTTGGTTGTAAAGTAATGTAGTTGTAAGAGGTTGAACTACCCTCATTTAAGAAGTTTGGTTAGTGGATTTGATCTACTTAGTAAATCGGGAAATCCTAAACCAAGAGGTTTAGGTGGTGATTTTTACTTAGGTTTGGGTTTCCACCTAAAAGTCCTTTGTGTCTTCGTGTGATTGCATATTTGTGTGATTGTCTATTTTATTTTGCATTATTTCTTATTATGCACATCTCACCCCCCACCATTAGAACCTACAACATTCCAAATAACAATAATGAAGCATCCACTTCACAAAATGACACACAAATTTCCTCTAGTTCTAAGGCCAAGAATAGGTCCATGCCTAAATAGGCACTTGCTAACAAATCTAGCCCAAAAGAAAATGGGTACCAAAAAGACTTTTGGAATCTTGATTTGTACTCAAATCATATCAAGGACTAATAAAGTACTTAGATTGGATCTATCAACAAAAAGATGGACATCTTGTAGCTGTAAGAAGAAACCCTAGACCTCACAAACGTAAACCAATGGCAGGTCCAATGAAAAGGAAGATGGGTTATGGATAGCAGTTGTTCAAAGCACATGCCAGGAGAAGAAGACCTGTTCCTCAACCTCAACCGCAAGGAAGGTGATTCGGTCACCTTTGGCAACAACCACAAGGGCCATATTATTGGTATTGGCCAAATTAGTAACTCCAAAACCTCTTTTGATAATGTACATCTTGTTAATGGACTAAAACATAACTTGCTTAGTGTAAGTCAGATATGTGATAAAGGCTATAAAGTCACTTTTATATCAAAAGGTTTTAAAATTAGGGATAAAAATTCAAAGGAAATCCTTTTGATTAGAGACAGATCAAAAGACATCTACACTATTGACTTTGATAAATGCAACGATCTTAATCGCTTAGTTGCATCAAATGATGAGTCAATACTGTGGCATCATTGACTCAATCATGTTCACATGCAGAATATAAACAAGCCTATGAAACACAACTTAGTATGAGGCTTGCCTAAGATTTCCTTTAGAAAGAAAAATCTCTGTTCATGCTGTGAACTTTGTAAACTTCATAAAACCTCTTTCAAACTGAAAAACATGGTCAGTACCTCGAAGCCACTTGAGTTGATCCACTTAGATCTCTTCAAACCAACCAAGTCTAAAAGTCTAAATAGGTGCAAATACTGTCTTGTCATTATTGATGACTTCTCCTAATATACGTGGGTATTATTCTTAAGATCTAAAAATTCTACTTTCGAGAAATGTAGAAAATTAGCCAAAAGAATTTAAATCGAATCTGGCCTATCCATCACTAGGATTAGGAGTGATCATGGAGGAGAGTTCTAAAATAAAAAATTCCAAGATTCCTACTTGTGGAATAAAACAATAATTTGCTTTTCCTTGAGCAGCTCTTTAAAACAGTGTTGTAGAAAGAAAGAATAGAACCCTCCAAGAGTATACCCACACCATCCTATGCAAGTCAAAGCTACCTTGATATTTCTGTTGAGGTTTAAACACTGCTTGTTATATCGAAAATATGACCTCTATTAGACCTATCCTTGAGAAAACACCTTTTGAACTTTACTTTGACAAGACTCCCAAGATCCCTTATTTCAAAGTTTTTGGTTGCAAGTGTTTCATACTGAATACAAAGGAAAACTTGGATAAGTTTGTTGTAAAAAGTGACGAAGGAATCTTTCTAGAATACTCCTCTAGAAGTAAAACCTACAGAATCTTTAATAAGAAGAATTTGGTAGTTGAAGAGACTTTGCATGTATCTTTTGATGAATTGGATCAATTAAACAAAGCATCAATGGCAGATAGCAGTTCTCGCGCATGTTTTGAAAATAGAGATCTCGTCGTAGTATAATACGCGAAAACACTCGTCAAAAATAATTTATAAACTAACGAGACTTGAGTCCTGATAGTTCGTCACTGGGAGACATTTAGAAAATGTAGATTTGAATTCAATCTAGCTCGCTCTACTTATTCAGAAATGCATGCTAGTTTACAATAATTCATATTGATGCACGACATGATTAGTTGCAAAAGAATACAAATTTCGTGCATGAAACTTTAATCACAAGGAAATATGGCAATCAACTCATAGTGATTTTCACACATAGACAAGAGATGTATAAAAGATGATTTCATTGATTGCATCATGGTGGCTACAGAGTGAACATCACGGAAAGCTTGTACAGGAAAGCTTGAAAGCAATAACTTATCTAACAGAAAACGACTACATACATGAATCTATTGGGGGGGATTATGCATGCATCATTAGGGGAGAATATGGAGCTACACTACTAAGCAATAGTAAAGCTATAAATCTATGAAGAACTATTCTACTTAGCTAACAGAAATAAGGGCATTCAGAGGTGGCTTTGATGGCCTTTGACTTGGTTGAGAGGAGAAGGAGGGGTGGCCAATGGTGTTTAGGTTGGCCCTTGGAGAGAGGTTGGAGGTGATCTAGGTCTGGTGTGGAGGTGATGGAGATGCCATGGTGTGCTTGTGGAGATGGAGGTGGAGTAATGGCGGTGGAATGAAGCTAAAACTAGATGGAAGGCTAGATGGGTGCAAATGGCCACCCAAAGGTCCTTTAAGTAGACCCAAGGGAGCCTCTCTAGAGAAGTGTGGAACTCTCTAGAGAGGCCTATGGTGGGAGCTCGTGGTAGAGTGAGAGAGAGGATGGATGGGTAGTTTTTAGATCCACATTTGGTGGATCTAAAAATTGAATGAATCTTGGTTGCTATTTTTAGCAACCAAGGCAACAACACATGGTAGAGAGTTCTAGAGAACTCTAGGCTAGGTATTTTCTTGTAGATGGTGTGTGTGGGTGTGTGTAGGTCGAAACCTAGGTGGCTAGGTTGATCAGGTTAGGTTCTAGTGGGTTTAGGTCAAGGTAGGTCGCAAATTAGGGTTGTAAACCCTAGTGAGGACCTAATTAGGTCCTTAGGGAGGTCTAGAGGCTATGTACTAGGGTAAGGGCTCCTTAATTTAGGTTCCTATAGGGTTGGAATTGGGTTTAGGGACCTAGGAATTCAAGATCCAAGCTTGAATTCAAGAATAGGAGCTAGAAAGCAGTTCCAGACGTCTGACAATAGCGTTAAACGTCTTAAAATGAAAAGTCAGACGTCCAGACTTGTTGTCTGGACAGCAAAACAGAGGTAGGGAAGAGTTAAGGTTCTATCTGCAGAAATTGGATGTCCATACCAAGTGTTTGGATGTCTTAAAATGCTGCTGAAGTGCATTTTAGGTGCACGGGTTGTGGCTAGGGGTTCAAGATGTCCTGTAACTCATCTGGATGTCCAGATAGATGTTGGAAATAGGGCTAGCGTACAGTGACCTAATCTAAGGGTGGCTAAGGCTTGGGGAAACTTCTAGGCTATCATAAGGCTAGGATGGACCTAAGTTCTTCGTAATTTACTACTTTATTCCTGCTTAATAGAATAGCATACCTCAACCCCCTACATTATTGTCTACTACATCTTATTCTAGGTCTTTTGCTCCAACTTTGCTGCAACTCTGGCTTTAGGTCCAGCTTCAAATCTAGTTTCAGATCCAGCTCCTGAGCTTCTTATTCCCTACAATTTATATAATGCACCTAATTAGTATATTATAGCATTATTCTATGCATAGCTATAGGAAAATAGTAAAGATGCAAATAATGCTTATGCATGCATGAACTATCCAAACTTATGCTAAGTCCTAGCCTAATTTAGGTCAATTAAGACCTATGATAGCTGTGCAATCATACCCCATGCCTAAATCTTGTTAGTCTGTTGCAAATGCAAGACTAAATTATTCACATAAGGGTCCCTAAGGGATTGATTATTTTATCAAGTGCATGACTACATATTTTTCTCCTTTTTGTTTTCATTATATGTTCTAGAAATCCAAACAAATGTTAAAGTACAGCTATGTAGCTTTTGCAACAGATTTGAGTGAAAGACCTGATTCACCTCTAAAGCCTGTACTTGACCCTTAGTAAAATTCTGGAGGGATAGGCGGACTTCTTTCCTCGGGATATTCAAGATATTCTATGAATTCCACCTTGGCTTTAAGCTTGGGTAGAGAATTTCTGAGGGATACGAGTGTTTATTTGGTGGCTCACTGATGAGAGGCTCATCATGGCTTCTAATTACCCCTAATTAACTAGTCTTCCTAGTTAATTAGCTAGGAATATGTATATATAAGGGTTAATTATAGAATAAGGGATAAATCATTAAAGGACCCTAAAATCAGTTAAAAATGCTAAATTATTAGCCAATTAATATTATTAATAATTTAATTAATAAGTGGACTCGAAATATCATTAACTATTTACCTAATTAATGTGTTAATTAACTTAAGCATAATTTATACCTAAGTATGTAATAACATAAGTAACCTTAATTAAATAAATTAAGCTAAAAGGGTCAAAAACATAAATCCAAGGTTTAAATATAATATTTGTCTAATTTATAATCATATATAAAAAGTTGAAAAAGATTTAAATTAAAATAAGCCTTGAAAACCTTAGTTTACGTTTTGGTCCTTAGGTTTTATTTCAATCGAGTCATTCTTATTCACTTAGGTCCTTAGTTTTCCTTGCAATCAAGTCCCTATATACATCTTCTTCTTCCTCTTCAATTCTTCTTCAACCACTTCGACGGCTAACGATAGGAGGTGCTTTCACCCGCCGATCACCGTCCATCCGACGCTTGTTCACCTCTGCCAAGCTCCTGGAGCTTGCACTCACCGCCTCCTTTTCATCCATCGGTCTGGATGAAGCTACAATCCTATTTAGGGTTTGAAGATAACCCCACTGGTGTCTAAGAAGATGCCGGTGGTTACTTCACACCTAGATACTTCACCGTCTAGATTCGTCCTCCTCAGCTGCTGTAACCCATAAATACCCCTCCACCTCTTCGATTTTGAGAAGTTAGCTCCCTTCCCTCTTCCTCCCACTGAGCTAACAGATAGGCTATTCACTCCACAACCGGTGACCTTCTTCCACTTCTACCGTCTTCTTCCAATCATCTCCACTAGTCCCTGATCTTCACCATCGCCCGTTGAGTCTTCTGACGAAGTGCCGACGTCAGATTTCATCTCTGTTCCTCGCCTACACCCACCGGACTTCTTCCTCTGCCCCTCTGATTTCCTCCTCCATTAAGGACCTTGGATGGAGACTCCTTACCCCCTTCATCTAGGTAACAGTAGCTTAGGTAAGTTAGTGTAATTAGAGTAGATAATTAGGTAGTTTAGTTAGGATTAATGCTAGATCTTTCTGTTGTCTTCCTCAGCTCCGGTGAGCTCTTGAGCTTGACTGGAGCACCTTTTTGTCTTTTTGATTCACTGATTACCTTCTTTAAACTTCCATGATCATATTTGGTACGTTGATTACTTAATTTTATCATCTATACGCCTAATCCATCTCCACCTTCATCGGTTGCTTCCGCTATCCATGGCGGAGGTAATTGAGGGCAATTCACCTCCACTGGGGCCCTCCATCACTTAGTCATCATCTAAGGCCCTGATTTTTATATTAATTTGATTAATAATCATTCACATATAAAATGCCTAAAACTCACTCAACCTCCTGAGCTTGCTGTCATTGGCGGCTCAGGAGGAGTTCCTCCACCTAATTAGTCACCTGTACACCATCGCCACACTTCACTGACTCGTTCTCTCAACTCAATTGAGTGAGAGAACTTGTCCTAAGTTCCAACAAACTAAGAACACACTCTCTTTGAATTCATTGCACATCTTTTAGTTTAATCATTAATTGAGTGAATCATAGAGTTCCTAAGGTTTCTTGGCACCTCAGGAAACTTGTCAGATCTTTAATGGCATGTTTTTATAGCTTTTACATGCTTTTAGCCATTGTCTGGACTCACTAGAGCTCTGACAAGCTCCAGCAAGTCTAAAAGTAGTCTTCAGCCTATAGAACTTCCTGAGAAGCTTCAGATTGCCTAATTGAGGTCTAAGGTTTATGATTTGGTGTTTATTTTGATGCCTTGAAGTCTGGAGCACCATCTAGATCTCTGTCTTCTCCAACTCAGGTAGAGTTGGAGAATATTGTTTATTAGGGTTTAAACCTGATTAAGGAGGTCTAGAAGCATCAGGAAGATGTCCAGAGATCAGTTCTATAGTTCAATCACTTAGATAAGCTTTAGTTTGTTCTGTCAAACAAACTCACTTAGGATCTTAGGCGACGGACCTAAAACCCCATAAATTCTGGTTGAAATCTTTTCTTGAGACCCTGAATCTGTTCCTAAGATGAAATAGAATTGATTTAAGCCATTAATTTCATATGAGATAGACTAATGAAGAAAGTCAAGTTTTGAGGCTCAGTGGTCAAACTCATGTCAGATTGGATGATTCAATCATCAATTAGGGGAACTGATGGTTAGAAATGATTTATGGGATGGTTATAAATGATATAAGTTTTATTTGGACGAGTTTAAGTTAGGACTTCATTTGAATTCAAGTTCTATATAGTTTGGGTTCATTTGAACCCAAACTGACTTCAGTACATTTTTTATGAGATTTTAATGCAAATGTTGCCCAGATGGATTCTTCACAACCTTCAGAGGTTGTTTAATTGGATACTACTGTCATTTAACTGTATGTCAAGCTTTTCAGAGTTCAAATTGGAACTCTGAAGCACCTATAAGAAGCTTTTGAGCTTCTTCGTCTTCCAAAAGCTTCTTAGCACCTCTTCCCTTCACCAATAGGAGTAGAACCATCTTTTGAGATGATTCAGAACCTCATCTGAGGTTAAAAAGGATCACTGTAGGTCATAAGACCTGTGTAACACTTCTATAGGCTTAATTAGCCAAGGAAACTATCCTCTTTCACCCTTCAAATCAAAGGGTAGAATCTGTTCTCAGCATCAAATTGATACTGCAATCTTGTAGTACACCTCTAGAGCTTTCCAGCGAGCCCTTGTTTCCTCGTTTTGGAGCTCTGAGTCGGCTAGAGTCTCCAGCCAAAGTTTGGCCTGGAGGGGACTAACTTAGTCCCACATCGGTGTAATAGAAGTGCCTGCCTTAGGATAAATGGAAAAAGTGAAGAGGCTTATTCAATTGTCAACGTTGGGCGCACAAAGGGCATGTGTGTGTGTGGGTGCGTGCGATGCATGTGCCCAGGTGTGTGTGCGCTTGTGGGTGTGAGTGTGGGAATGTGAGCGGGCGTTTGTGTGGGCCTGGGAGGCTGCAGATTGTGCATGTGATGATCTAAATCGGAAATAGACCACCTAATGCAAACTAGGCTTAGACCTAGTAGGGTTTGGTCCCACCCTGAGAGGGGTGCTATGTATCCCCGACCGATCCGAGCCGCTCATAATAAAACCAAATTTTTGGTTCAATGTGGTTCAAGCACACAGTGAAAGAGTTGAAAAGAAAGAGAAGAGAAGAGGTTTAAGAAACTTAAGAGAATTTAGATTAGAAGAGAAGAAGAACTCGAGAAAGGTAAAGATAGAGTGGTAAAGAGAGAAAGTAAAGAAAAATAAAAGGAAAAGAGTGGAAGAGAGAGAGAGAGAGAAAGATGACAGAAGAGAAGAGAAGAAGAATTAAGGCTAAAGATAGAAGAAGAAAGAAATGAGAATTAAAGAGTTTTAAGATGTCTGATTTTGTAATTTCATTTCAATAACATTTATTTTAGAGCTTAATTGATGTAATAAGGCACTTGTATTTATTTGAATTTCTTTTTCTTGCCTTAATCTTTTGTAAATAAGATGAAATTAGTGAAATAAACATGTTTACTTGCTTTTAATAACAAATCACATGTGTAAATATGTTTTTTTATTTATGGAATTTTGCATGTCTTTTAATTGAATATCCTTTTTGCAGGATTCATATTCCTAAAGTAATCTAATTATAATTTCAATTGATTAAGTAAATTAGAAATTTATGCTTAGGATTTAATGGTGAATTAAGTTAAGTTATGCCTCCCAGCGACCTAGACTCAATGGTGATGGCCAACCGCGGTGCTGCTTTGTGCCTTTATATTTATTATAATATAGTCGTTATAGTATAAGATGAGACAGCTACGGTTGTCATTACCATACAATTTTTTTTACTCGGAAATAGTTTTCCCGAGGTCGAACTCAGGGAGCTACTGGAATTCTAGAAGTACAAAGTTTCTTTATTGAATTACAAAAATAAGAGAGAGTGAGAGGTTTTTTGTCTTGGCTTTTTCTTCTTCTCTTTGTGCCTTCTCTCTGATCCTTCCCTCTTCTTCTCTTCTTCTGCTCGTCTCTGTCTTCTTCTTCTCTTGTTTCTTCTTTTCTTCCTTTGCCTTTCTCTCTTTACTGGTCTTCTTCTTCCTTGGCTCTGTTTGCCTTCAATTCCTCTTCTTCTTCTTCTTGTCTTCTATTTCTTTTCTTCTTCAGTTCTTCTTTTTCTCGTGTCTCTGTCTTCTGCTCTTCAGCTACAAGGTCTTGCCTTTCTTCCTTCTTCTCTTCTCTTTCTCTTTTCTTCAGCTGCGGTGCCTTCTTCTTTCCTTCTTATTCTTCTTCTTTTCTTCCTTTTGCTTTATCTCCTCTGAAGGTTCATCCGTCGTCTGATACAGCCGTCAGACTCCTTCCTTCGCTTCTTCTTCTTCTTTGGTGAGCCTTCTTCTTCTTCTGCTTCTTCTCTTCTCCTTCCTGCAGCTAAGTGCTGAGCCCTTCTCATTCAACGCTCGTATCCTGCACACAAGGGGGAAGCAAAACCTATCCCCTCCCTCTAGCTGCACGTATCTCTCTCTCTCTACAAACCGCTCACAGGAAGCTCTCCCAGAGCCGTGGGGTAACGGTCGGGTTGCATACCGGGACCAGGCACACCGGCGTGATTTGGTGTTCGAGGTGTGCATGGGTAGTGTCGGGTCAGCGTGGTGAAACCGCGGACAGGGCGTGTGATGGGGAGTGGGACCTCACCCCAGGTGTATCGGAGGCGATAAGGTAAAAACACAAAATCAATTTAAATGGGTGCGACGCTTCGAGATCTTACGATGTGGGACTAAACTTCGCTCCTTCTCGCACGTGCCCACAGGAAGAACGTGACCTCGCTTCAGCAGCTGCATCCTTGTTTCCCTTCGCGTGCCAGTTGCCTGCCTTCACCCGAGTCTCCCCAAATTTGCCTCAACTGGAGACTTGATGCTCTGAAGCCTGGAGCTCGCTTGGAAGCTCCTTGGGTCGTCGCCAATGGCGGCCGAGGCAGCAGATCTGTCTAACACAAAAAGGGCCTCTCGGCCTAATCAGACCACAAGGGAACCTTCGCCGTGGCACGGCGAAGGTAGTGCGAGGTGCAGCAGGCCGCAGGATGGCCTAGGCGTGCATGCCTAGGTCGTTCTGTGGCCGGAAAAGTGGGTTTAATCAGGGGAGTGTTGTGGAGGTGTAGAGTGGCAGTGGAGGGGCGGAGGGCGTTTGGTGAGGTGAGGCGGAGCTTTTGGGACAGTTGGCGAGTCGTATGTGGTTGTGGGATGATGGGGATGACTCGCCGGAGAGTGGCCGGAGGTGGGGAAGATGAGGGTGGTCAGGTGTGGTCATAGGGCAATCGAGCAAAATAGTTTGGGGAAAAGAAAGAGGGGAGGAAGGGAAGTAACTGTAACCTACCTACAGGGACGAAGGGGGGAGGGCGGAGCCGTCGGCTCGTACCTACCGGAGCTGGAGAAGAAGAACCCAGAGGGAGAGAGGGGTGGCGAGGAAGTGGGCAGGGAATCATGCGCTTGGTACGGCGCGACACGGGAAGACTAGACGACGCAAACTCTGCTGCTGGTATTGCAGCAGAGCAACGAGAATGAGGAGGAGTGGCCGCCGGAGCTGGTGGGTTTCCTGTCGGAGTGGGGAGAGAGGAAAGGTTGAGAGTTTCTCCGCCAAGACCAGACTGCGAGAACTGGCTGGCGATGCTGGTTCTTATAAAGGCGATGGCGGAGAGGCGGATGAAAGCTGGCGACGTGCCACCCTCGCCGAAGTATGGTCGGAGACGAGACCCATACCTTCCGCGCGTTCGGATGGAAGGTGTGGGGGTCGTCAGGCAGCATATCTGAGTCCCTACGACAGCAGACGTCGCAGGGAACTCTGCGTTCACTTTGCAGGACGTCCCCCTCACCCTGCACGACGCCATGCTCCGCGCAAAGTTGCCGAAGCACGGTGCTGCGCAGAGACTTGCAGGAGGGACCAAAATGCAAAGAACGACGAGGAAATTAGGTGCCAAAATGCAAGGGTTTCGAAAGTTGAGGGTCAAAAAGTAAATGATGAGGACCAAATTGCAAAGTCGGTCAAGGAGGTCTCTTCTTAGGCTCAAGCTTTTATGAATGATTAAATTGGACCTAAGGATTTTAATGGTGAATTTTGTTTCTAGGTCAGACCATGTTTGACCGGCCAATTTACGTAAAAACCCAAATTAAATCATTAATTGGGCATGGTTCTCAATGTAGGTCAAAATGTGTTTCTAAGGCCAAATTGATGGTTCTAAACCCTAGAGATTATTTTTCTATGAATTTTAGAGGGTTTAGTTGATTTTTTTCCTACCTCAAACCACATGAATTGAAGTGGATTTCTTTTAGGGTTATAGAATGTCATTTAATTTCTTGGAGTTGCTGTAGCCCTTGTTAGGTCAGATTATCCCACTTTCCTTCTTATTAGGTTAGTTTGACCTGTGTTTGGACCCTTAATTGCCCTGTTTGCAAATTGTGTTGGTGAAATTACATTTTTACCCCTTATGACTTATTTTCTTTTTGAACTCAAAATTCTCTGAGTTAAGCCTTTCTTTAAGTAATGTAGGAGCTTTTTCTTGCATATCTAGGTTAGATTGTGCTAGTTAGGGTTTATGATGAGGTTCTCATCACTCAACCAGTTAAAAAAGAATTAAAAATCTAAAATGTTAGGTTAGCTTGACCCTATACTACACAGCCGACATTAAATCAAGTTAACTTAAGTTACTTTTTTTTACACTTAATTAAGCTCAAATAACTTAATTAATTATGTTGGAAAATTAAACGAACACTTACTCTCACTTAGTGCTACATAGAAATTAGTACTTCAGAATCTAGATTCCCAGATTATTAAGTAACTTAACTCAGAGAAAGACGAGAAAAACTATGCTCTCTTCTAGTTCCTTTGTATTCATTCTCTCTTTCTCTCTGTTTTTTTTTTTTAGAGCTCACAATCTCACCAAATTCTTACGTATGATCCATATTTGGTGGTCTTACTTGGCATTAACACTTTAATTGAGTTCTCATAACCTTAACATTAAGTCAGAATTCCTCAGCCAATATTTGGGCGGTTAGAAATATAAAAAAATAGGTTAAGGCCATATTTGGTCGGTCTCAAATTTATTTGGTGGTATTGCTTCAATGCAACTAAAATAAACACTAAATATTCACACTCTTTTTTCTTTGCTTTTTCTTCTTTTTCTAAATTTTTTTCTATTTCTTTTCCATATTTTTTCTATTTTTTTCTTTTTTTCTTTGTATATATTTTTTTGAACAACAAAAGCTAGCACACATTCATGAACTTTATTGAGGAGGCATTATTAGGGATTAGTGGTACTCAAGAGACATTTGGTGGAAGTGCCTACTCACGACATCGGGAGAGATGGGTAGGACGGTGTATTTTTGACCTTGACATGAATACCCTCCTTCAGTCGAGGATTCCATGAAGAATGGTCGTAACCATCCATTTTAGCCCTACTTTTATGAAAACTCGTTCTCCGTGTGTTTGCCTTATTTGGTGTCTCTCAATATTTCGCACAAAAATGTATACGCAAGAACCGAGAGTGAAAACTATGCCTACTCTCTGAGTATCATCACCTAATTATCTAGGATTCTAGATTCCTTGCATTAATCTTAGAGCACCAGTACACTCTACTCTCATCTCACACTATTTGGTGGATATTTGGAGGAAAATCTACCTAGCTCCCAAAACACTGTCCAAGGGTTTATGAAAAAAAGCACTACTTCTTCTCGACAGACTAATGACGTTTATCAACCTTCACTGTGAATCCATTGCAAATTCTATGTGTGTGTGAAAAATTATACTGAATTCTAAATTACAAGAATCAACTAGAGGATAAAATCCCTAATGCATTCTCTTAATGAGATAATCTTATTCATGGATGCACTATGTATATATGCTATAAACAAGTAGCCTCTTATATTCGTACTTCATGAAATTTCCCTTATCGGGTTACACTCATCTTGACCATAAATTTAGAACAAGAGGTACGCGAATGAGTTGAAAATGGTTGTTGCAGATGATTTTTAGCTCCCATGCGAACATTGGAGGTGGAGTCGATTGTTCTTTTATTTAGGGTCCTAAAGTATGTTTGACATGCAGCTCCAGATTTTTACTAAATGTTGGCATAAAAATTTTCAGTTTTGTCGTATCTACCCCCCCATGCCTAAGTTCTTGCATGTCCTCATGCATGAATACAAAAGAGAATAAGTATAGCAGGGAGTAAATGGGTAGAAATCACGTGGAATTGCTCCTGAAATTTAACGTTTAGCACCAGCCAACTTGACAGTATGCAATATGTGAAAAGGAAATATGCTAAAATAAAAAAAATGCTATGTTTAAAGTGAGTATGTATAGGTGATGGATGTAGAGTAAATGCTGAGTTTAATGCCTCCAGCTAGGAGAAAACTCAATCAGATGTATCAGTTCTTGCATAAAAGCTGGTTAAGATTAAGAGAAAGATGTGCTCGTTTGCTCCTAGAATCAGTGGTTCGAAGATGCGAACTAGTTGATTGTGCACCCCTACTCCAAAAAGTCTAGCTATATGAAAGTGTGGAGTAGTGGTGGAAAATAGAGGATAATTAGAGGGGGGATCGTGATGTTGATTCAGCTGATTTATCATGTCCCACAATTCAGTAGGAAGTTGCTGAGGGAGTAGATCAAAATGTATCTCAGAACCAGAATCTAAGTCATAGGGATCCTCATAACGATAATTGACATCAAAGATCATGCCCTCTCCAGGCTTTGGATCATATGGGGGTATTCGTGAAAGTAGAAGATCAGTGAGGAGGTCACTGAAATCCTCGTCATAAATTACTTCGTCCTCATCAGTACTCATCTCTGATTCATCAAAAGCTGACTCTTCCGGATCTGAGTCCAGCCATCCATTAGATTGACTAGTATTGTAGGTGTGTCCCCAGCTCATTCTACTTAAAGCTTCACCCTCATATGCATTGGGTTCCTTAGTAATTCCTACCTCAGGTAGCATATCCATTTCTTTGGTCAAGTCATCCATAGCTACTTCTGGTCTTTGGATGTCAGGATCAGGGATAGAAAGTGTCATCTCAGAATCTCTAACATCCAAACTAGGGATGTAGGTGAAAGAAGAGTCCAAATCAGAAGATGTTGGCTCTAGCACAGGTTCACCTACAATGGGAAGTAGCCTAGGTTGATCAGTAGTGTCACATGTAATGTTTTCCTCAAGATCCATATCCTCAAATGGATCTACTTCCCTTATCACGGTTGGGTTATCTAACCCAAGAGCTATCTCCCAGGATTCAAGATAATTCGATTGTGGCTTAGTCCTAGAGATATTAATCCTTTCCTCAGTTTCTTGAATGGAGTTCTCAGATGAACCCATTCGGAGCATTTTCTTCTCTTGTCTCATATCCAAGCTGGATTCTTCTTCGCCTGAATGATCTCCCAACATCTGCTCCTGAGAATCTCCTGTGTGTCCTTCCGGCGTAGTCGTTTTAGATTCTTCGAGGTCTTCAAGGCTATTTTCCACTTGATATCTCAAAAGTAGTAATTCTTGAATTTCCTGATTTTGTCCAATTAGCCTTGCTATCCCTGTTGTTCCCTGAAGGAGCTCCATCATAGCTTGTTGAAATGGAATCCAGCTTTGTCTTTCGTTCGGCTCAGTGATAGCTTGGATTTTGTGTAGATAGAATGTGGCCTTCTCCTTAGCACTAACTACAGCTCTCTGTATTCTATAATGTGGTCACATATGCACTAGTAGTTCTTCAAGGGTTCTTGGGGGTGAATCAGGTCTATGCATATTCCATGTGTAAGAAGCAGGAGTGTGAAATCCATACCCTTGGTTATAAGATGTGATCCTTTGAGGGACTGACTAGTATGGATCATAATATCCAGGGTCAGGATATGGGTTAACCATTTCGGTAACCCGAGGAGAAGGATCAGGTGAAGCGAAAAGTCATCTTTGCCACCTTGGGTTCTGATCCCAAGGTTGAGCTGATTCAGTGACACAAGCTCTCAGATAAGCTCATGGGTCCAGCTCTTCTAGATCCTGATTAGGTCTAGATCCAGGGTAAGCCATTGAGCTAAGTGAGTCGAAGAAAAAGGTGGAGGAGAAGATGGCCTGTGCGAAGTGGCGAATCGCCTCTGCCTCCTTGGGATCGACTCCCAAGATCCAACCAATTGAGGTCTGAGTGACCTCCTTCCTCGCATACACTAACCAACCATTAGGTTGGTGTAGCCAGCTAGACAAGGCTAAGGCCATGTCAATCAGATGGTCCTTATGATCAGATGACCATATTTTTCATTTAAAATTCTTATTCTTAAGGAGAAAATTCATCATTCAACCAACTGAAAGTAATTCTTGCCTCTCAAGCTAACCCAGTCTGTCTGGTTACGAGGGGACTAAAGGGAAGGTTCTTCCTTTGGCTCACGCCTCCAGTTCCATTAACCTCCAATCTGCGACCTTTTGACACTACCCTGCAGACTTAGTTACCAGGTTTGGCAAGAGTGGTTGAAACCACCCAGTAGTACGACAATGAATTCGGGTTTATTATGTGTTTTACAATTTATTTTAACCCCTTTTTTTTCACTGGGGTTTGGTAAGTGGCCAACAAGGTGACCAAGCTCACTGGCTAAGCACTAGACTTGAATAAGTCTAAGTTAGCGCAAATGTGTGGTCTCTAGAGTGTAACCCTAAGGGTGTAACCTAGGCTCATGCAATTCTAGGGTTTCTTTTTCTTTTTTTTCAGCAGACCATAAAAATAAGAACAATTGTATGATAAAAATTGGAATTAGAATAAGTTGAAATTTGGAAAGTAGATTCCCTTTTCAATTATCTTTTTAGATAATATTTTTTAATAATTTTTACTATTTCAACTGAATTTATAGAGATTTTTAAACATCAAGGGGTCAGATATGAAATTTTGACCCCTGGTAGATTTTTTTCTTTGAAACAGTATCAAATGATCTTCAAAAATTTAGGAAAAATGCTTAAATTAAATCCAATGAGATTAGCTTTTAAACCCCACATTTTTAGTCAAAATAGATTCACAGATTGCTTGAAATTGATTTTTGAATTTATAAAAATTTCAAATCTAGGTCATTTTGATCACCTTGCACTTCGCAAATTTTTAAATATTTTATACTTTGAATTTTTTAAAATGAATGGCCCTATTTGAAAGATGGTTTGAAAATGAAGGTATAACCTGAATTTCAGAATTTTTCGCTCATTAATTTTTCAGCAATTAAATTTTTAATTCAGAATTTGAAATCTAGCTGAAAATCAGAGAATGGTGGGAAAGCTTTTAAAAGGTGTTTGAATTCAAAATTCAAACTTTCCACCAAAATGATTTTTTTTTCAAAAACTTTTGAAATTTTTTTTTAAAGGGAAAAGCTTTTCTTCAAAGTTTTTTTTCTTTTTCTTTTCAAGCAAACTAAACTAAGACTCAAATAGAGAACTAATCTAACTACCTAGACATTTTTTCTTTGATTTTTTTCATGAAAATAAATAGTTTTTTTTTTGCAAATGAAATTGGTAGAAGAAAATCTAACCTAGGGTTCAAAAAAGGGAAATCCTAATTTAAGAGGAGATGTGTAGCTGATGATTTTTCTGTGCCTAATGTGTGCGCAGATCCCATTTTTCCTACTTTCCTGTACATCCAACAAACAAGCATAGGAATATTTGTCACTAAAAGCTTAAAAGATTGAAATCAATTCCGTTGCCTCCCTGGCAATGGTGCCATTTGGCAGATAGCGATTCTCGTGCATGTTTTGAAAATAGAGATCTCGTCATAGTATAGTGCACGAAAACGCTCGTTAAAAATAATTTATAAAATAACAAGACTTGAGTCCTGGTCATTTGTCTTTGGGAGGCATTTAAAAAATGTAGATTTGAATTCGATCTAGCTCGCTCTACTTATTTAGAAATGTATGCCAGTTTACAGTAAGTCGTATTGATGCACGACATGCTTAGTTGCAAAAGAATACAAAGTTCGCGCATGCAACTTTAATCACAAGGAAATATGGCTCATGATGATTTTCACAAATAGACATAGAGATATATAAAAGATGATTTCATTGATTGTATCATGGTCGCTACAGAGTGAAGCTTGCAGAAAGCTTATACAGGAAAGCTTGAAAGCAATAACTTAGCTAACAGAAATGACTGCATACAGGAATCTATGGGGGGGGATTATGCATGCAACATTGGGGGAGAATATGGAGCTACACTACTAAGAAATAGTAAAGCAGTAAATCTACGAAGAACTATTCTACCTAGCTAATAGAAATAAGGGCATTTGGAGGTGGCTCCGATGGCCTTTGACTTGGTTGAGGGGAGGAGGGGCGGCCAATGGTGCTTAAGATGACCCTTGAAGAGATGTTGGAGGTGATCTAGGCCTGGCATGGAGGTGATATAGATGCCATGGTGTGCTTGTGGAGATGGAGGTGGAGTAATGGAGGTGGAATGAAGCTAAAACTAGATGGAAGGCTAGATGGGTGCAAATGGCCACCCAAAGGTCCTTTACGTAGACCCAAGGGAGCCTCTCTAGAGAAGTGTGGAACTCTCTAGAGAGGCCTATGGTGGGAGCTCGTGGGAGAGTGAAAGAGAGGATGGATGGGTGATTTGTAGATCCACATTTAGTGGATCAAAAAATTGAATGCATCTTGGTTGCTACTTTTAGCAACCAAGGCAACAACACATGGTAGATAGTTATAGAGAACTCTAGGCTAGGTATTTTCGTGTAGATGGTGTGTGTGGGTCGAAACCTAGGTGGCTAGGTTGATCAGGTTAGGTTCTAGTGGGTTTAGGTCGAGGTAGGTCTCAAATTAGGGTTGTAAACCCTAATTCATTATGGTAAAATGCAATTAAACTTTATACAAGTTTAATTGGTCATGTGAAAACCCTAATTAAGAGTAAAACAACTGAATTAAGTTAGGTCTAGGTCAATTGGACTCTCACAGAATCCAATTGGATAGTGTGTGCTGAGATCAGGGCTCAATTGGACTCAGTGAGTCCAATTGAATAGGCTGATAGAATTGACTAAGATCCAAGTCAATTAGGTTTAATGAGGACCTAATTAGGTCCTAAAGGAGGTCTAAAGGTGATGTACCAGGGTTAATCCACCTTAATTTTGGTTCCTACGAGGTTGGAATTGGGTTTAAGGACCTAGGAATTCAAGATCCAAGCTTGAATTCAAAAACAGGAACTAGAGAGCAATTCCAGATGTCTAACAATAGTGTTAGACGTCTTAAAATGAAAAGTCAAACGTCTAGACTTGTTGTCTGGATGTCCAAACAGAGGCAGGGAAGAGTTAAGGGTTTGTCTACAAAAATTGGACGTCCAGACCTTGAATTCAAAAACAGGAACTAGAGAGCAGCTCCAGACATTTGACAATAGTGTCAGATGTCTTGAAATGAAAAGTTAGGCGTCAGAACTTGTTGTCTGGATGTCCAAACAGAGGCAAGGAATAGTTAAGGTTCTGCCTACGAAAATTGAACGTCTAGACCAAGTGTCTGGACGTCTTAAAATGCTACAGAAGTGTGGTTTAGGTGCGTGGCTTGTGGCTAAGGGTTCTGGATGTCCTGTAACTCATCTGGATGTCCAAATAGAGGCTGGAAATAGGGTTTTTGGGCTTCCTAGGGTACAGTGCCCTAATCTAAGGGTGGCTAAGGCTTGGGGAAGCTTCTAGGTTATCTTAGGGCTAGGATGGACCTAAGTTCTTCGTAATTTACTACTTTATTTCTACTTAATAGAATAACATACCTCAACCCCTTACATTATTGTCTACTACATCTTATTCTAGGTCTTTTGGTCCAGCTTTGGTGCAACTCTGGCTTCAGGTCTAGCTTCAGATCCAGTCTCAGATCCAACTCTTGAGCATCTTATTTCCTGCAATTTATATATTGCACCTAATTTGTATATTATTGCATTATTCTATTCATAGCTATAAGAAAATAGTAAAGATGCAAATAATGCTTATGCATGCATGAACTACCCTAACTTATGCTAAGTCCTAGCCTAATTTAGGTCAATTAAGACCTATGATTGCTGCGCAATCAATCAACCAAAGATGATGATCAACCTCTAGATTTAACCTATACCAAAGATCATCCTAAGGATTCAGTGTTGGTGAAGTTTCAAAAGGAATTCAAACAAGATCATCTTTTAATAGCCTTGCACTTAGTGTTTTTGTATCCCAACTAGAACCCAAATCTGTGAAAGGAGAATTCACTGATGATTGTTGGATTGTAGCTATGCAAGAAGAGTTTAATCAATTTAAAAGAAATGATGCTTGGAAATTAGTTCCTAAGCCAAAATCTCAATCTATTATTGGAACAAAATGGCTCTTTAGAAATAAGCATGAAGAATCAGGAAAAGTTGTAAGAAACAAAGCTAGACTCGTGGCTCAAGGCTACAATCAAGAAGAAGGAATTGATTTTGATGAAACTTATGCTCCTGTAGAGAGACATGAATCCATTAGAATGTTATTGGCTTTTGTTGCTCATATGGAATTTAAACTATTCCAAATGGATGTGAAAAGCACATTTCTCAATTGATTTCTAAAAGAAGTCTATGTGAAACAACCCCCTGGCTTTGAAACTACACATAACCTAGTCATGTTTTCAAACTTAATAAAGCCTTATATGGACTTAAACAAGCTCCTCGAGCTTGGCATGAAAGACTAGGAAATTACTTAATAGAAAATGAGTTCAAAATTGGCTTAATTGATCCAACCTTATTTACTAAAAGAAAAGATAACCAACTAATTCTAACCCAAATTTATGTTGATGACATAATATTTGGTGCTACTGAAGATCTTCTATACCAAGAGTTTATGAAAGTCATGCAAGATCAATTCAAGATGAGCCTGATGGGAGAATTAAAGTTCTTCCTAGGGTTGCAAATTGATCAACTGGAAGATGAAATATTCATTTCGCAGATGAAAGACACAAAGGAGATTCTGAAGAAATTCGAAATGGATAAAACAAAAGGAAAAGAAACACCATTGGCTGCCACTACTCAACTCAAAGAAGATGAGTTAGGTAAGTGCGTAGATCAAAAGTTATATAGAAGTATGATAGGATCTTTGTTAAACTTGACTGCTAGTAGACCTTACATACTTTTTAGTACTTGTACTAGATTTCAAGTAAATCCTAAAGAATCTCACCTAATTGCCTTAAAATGGATACTTAGGTACCTACTTAACATTGTAGATCATGGTCTATGATGCCCCAAATCAGCCACACTTGACTTACTTTCCTATTGTGATGCTAATTATGTGGGAAGTCAGACTGATTGCAAGAGTACTAGTGGAATGTGTTAATTTCTCGAAAATTCCCTAATATCTTAGGTCAGCAAGAAACAAAACAGTGTTTCTTTGTCCGCAACTGAAGCTAAGTACATTGCTGCCTCCTTAGCATATTCACAAATCTTGTGGATGAAACCAACACTTAGAGATTTTAGACTAAACTTTGAAAACACTAGGATTCTTTGTGATAATACTAGTGTAATAAGCCTGTCCAAAAATCTCGTTCAACACTCTAGGACAAAACATATAGATATTGGATATCACTTCCTTAGAGATTATTTCCTAAATAAGGAAATAATCCTAGAATCATTCAAACAGAGAAACAATTAGCTGATATCTTCACAAAACCTCTAGCAAAAGAAAGATTTATATTAATAAGAAGAGACTTACGCTTAACAAGACTTGTTGAAATTTGACTATTGATTATTTTTTGTCTTGAAAGCCATTGGTCGATTAAACAAATTATTTTGATCTATTAATAGTTGATCAATCAAATGTTAATTCTAATTGATCAAGCTTTGAAATTTTGGATGGTAAATTTCTCTCCAAAAATTTCAACTTTTGATCGATCAAATGTTGTTTTGATCGATCAAGTTTTGGGCAAGAAATTTCCTTCCATTGGAAATTCAATTTTTATTAATCAACTTCTCTTTCTGATCTACTAAAATTTAATTTGGTCGACCAAGCTACATTTTGATCAACCAAATCTAGGCAGATCTCATCTCACCGAGATTCTTGTTAGCAAATCTAATCACTTGATTTATCACCAATCACTCTCCAATCTTTAATTTCAATCTTTTACTACTTTTTAACTTATTTGCTTTACCCATTCCCTATAAAAACAACCTTTTTATGACTTCTTTTTACCACTTCAAAAGATCTTCCATCAACCGAACACAATCAAACACCATCAACCGAAGCCCAAGGTCCCACTCCAAACTATTGTCCCCTCTCCACCTCCATCGACCACCACTCCTCCTTTGACCAAAACGTCGCCACCATCTCTAACTAGACATTGGTCAACCACCCCCGACACACCTCCACTCCAATGACTTCTCCCTCACCGCCACCCCCTCTGCCAACCGTCCGACCACCTTCGACGAGCATCTCTAGTGACCGATGACCACTTCAGTCGTCCATCCTTGCTACCGAGCAGATCGATCCTTGTCGATCCTTGGTATATCCTCTCCTCTATCTATTTTTTTGTCGCTTCTTGTCATTTGGATCTTGTTTTGATAAGATTTTCTTGTGATTTTCATGTTTTCTGGTCACTAGTCTTCATGTTCGTCCTTGTTCTTCATGTTCTCATTTGATCCATTCAAATCTTTTTTTTTTCTTGATCGACCAAAAATTATCATGTTCAAACTCCTATAAATTGATTTTGATTGACCTACCTATGATTGACCAAACTTAAAACCTGATCGGCAAAAATATCTTTGAAAACTTGACTTGCTTCTTGTCCACTTTTTGATCGACCAAAAATGATTAACTGATCAACCAATTTATCCTTCTGATCGATCAATTGCCTATTTTTAATCAAACAATTTCTGTTTTGATCAAGAAACTTAATTCTTCTGATCGACCAAAACTACAACTGACCTATTTTCATGGCTCCTAAACGTTCTCGTGCCTCTACCTCCACCCCCAGCAATGACACCTTTGACAGTTTCTTTATCAGTGACGAGGCACATCACAACTTTTCTCTTTACACCCGCCTCTCACCTCATGTTGGTCGACCCATTGACCTTGACTACTTCAAGCTCATCTTTTCGGGTCTTAGAGACCGACTTACCTATCATAGGATAGGTCATCTCTTCAATCGAACTTTTTATGCTTGTGGAAGGGCTAGTCGTATGAAGGGCATAGACCCTATGGCTTGTCACCTCTTCTATTCTAGCCTTCGCAACATTGGTGAAGTATTTTACATCTAGTTGACATCCAATGTCTACGGTATTGAGGTTCTTGTGAATGCTGATGTCTTATTTGAGGTCCTTGGTTGTACCTCCTCTTGTCCCACCTACCTTGAGTTGCATCAAGAACCTCCTCCAAGGTTATTAGGGAGACATTGATGACTCTCGAATGTTTCGACTTGGGCAAGCCCACCAAGTCACCTTATTTTTGTCCTCTCCCATAATTTCTCAACCGCATCTTCCTTTGGAACTTCATGTCCAGATCTACATCCTTTGAGAACTGTCTGGGTCCCATGCTTGTGGCTCTATACGCCTTCAAGACCAATAGGCTAATTAATTGGAACCACTTCATCCTCACCTTCATGGAGAGAAAATCCACTAGCGTCTTCCCTGTTGGCACTCTTCTCTCCTATATCGTTCTGCATTTTAATCTCCCCATGGACATTAATCATAAGCAGTTCATCTCTCGTGTTGCCATTTTTTGAGAGCTTACCTACTCCAAAATGGAACAGGAGCGTTGGGCTCGTCAAGATCATCCTCACATAGTAGCTTCCTCCTTCTCAGGCTGGTCCTTCCTATGCTCCACCTCCTTACTCTCCCTACCAGCATTTTGATGCTTATTGCCTGCCTCCTATTAGACCCTTTTCTTTATTCTACGACACGGAGTAGCCCTACCTTGACAAGCAGTTTACCAGACACTACTCTTTGGGAGTTTAGGATGTGACAGATGGCATCTCTTTGATGATGCATCGCCAGAGAGAGATAGGACAGATGATGGAATACGGCACTCAGGTTTCTATGTACCTGAGCAAGAAGGGTCAGTTTTTGGATCAACTTGGATAATAGATCCACTCACTCACTGTCCGTGACCAAAGATCCTCTTGAGGCCGACATTCAGCAGCAACAGCTCCTCCTCCTCTAAGTACTTTAGTAGCCTCTTCCTTTAGAAAAACACAGCACACTGGTCCTTTAGTGTAGTCATCTCATGGATCTACTGATCTTTAGATCTCTCCGATTTCAAGGTGCAGACGATGCTTCTCCTCCACTACAGGACCCAACACTAGCACATCTCCATTCTCTCTAGATGACTTCAATATCGATGTGGAGTTTCCATCGGATATCAAGAACATTCTTAGTTTCTTCTAGATTTGTTTACTTGTTTTGGCATGTAGTACATTGTATTTTATTTCTATCTTTGGATTGTGGAACTTCATATTTATCTGGCTTTGTAGTACTTTTTATGTGATATGTGAGCTCTGTAGTATTTTCATTTATGATATCTTGCTTATCAGAATTTGGAAATCATGTTGCCTATCTTGCTTATTGGAAATTTGACATTTTTATTGCCTATCTAGCTTGCTTATAACTCTATCAGTTAAATAGCAGCATGTCATCAATTGCATGAAAATTTCAATAAGGGGGAGCAATATTTACTTGTCAATTATATTGCTTAAGACTTTTTGTTAATAACAAAAGGAGAGAAAATTTTGATCATGCATTTTTTTGCTCATGCATACTTATAATTTTGTTATTATAAAAAGGGGGTATACTGTTAATACCCTTGCTTGGATATAACAAAATTATGTTTTTATTGAGGACTAACCATTACAAGTTAAGTCAAATTAAAGCCTAGATGTATCCTCATTAAGATTTTTCAAATGCGTCATGAGAAGAAGACTTAAAGATTGTTTTATCATTATTGAGTCTAGAATTCTGTATGGAACTATAATAAATTTGGATGACTGCCATGAACGATGGTAGTCATTTCTCTTTGTCAAAAAAAAAATTATGTACAAAACCACAATAAGATAACAAATATAAGTTTTCAATTTTCACAAAAATCATTCTCTTTTGAACGAAAGTCAATTCTACTATTGATCGACCAAAATCCTTTTTGATCGACCAGGCCTTGAACGACCAACTCCTTGTTTTAGTCGATCAAAGACCTATAATGATCATATTCCCTTTTGATCGATCAACCCATTTGTTTTAATCGATCCAAAATATTCCAATGGTTGAATTTCTTTTGAAATTATTAAGTTGATCAATATATCCTTTTAATCGATCAATACTTTGATTTAATTGACCAAAAGTATTTTTGATCAAACAAATATTTATTTTGATCAATCAAAGCTGTGTTTTCATCATTTCCAAAATAGGTCAAAAAACACCTATAAATAGGACCGTCAACCCCCTCTCAAAAATAGACCTCAAGAGCTTTC
Source organism: Thalassia testudinum (assembly GCA_037157565.1). Classification (NCBI taxonomy): domain Eukaryota; kingdom Viridiplantae; phylum Streptophyta; class Magnoliopsida; order Alismatales; family Hydrocharitaceae; genus Thalassia; species Thalassia testudinum. The sequence continues at coordinate 20,667,712 of JAZHRO010000062.1, forward strand.
AAAAAGAAAAACATGCATATTCTCTAGTGCTTTCACACCTCTGTGCCTACAACTACTGCAATTCAAAGCATGCCCTCTTACGGTTCAAGAAAGCTTAGTTTGTTTTATTCTTGCTAAGGCTCCATATGAAATATTGATATCTCTTTTTATTCTATTATTCTTGATCCGAGAATCCAAGTTGTATTGGAAGTCCCATTGTTCTTTTCTTGGTCAAGTGTAAGAGAAAATGTTTGTAAGAGATTGTGCCACCCTCATTCAAGTGGTACGAGATAGTGGATTTCACTAGGGTCAACTAGTTAAGAAAGTCCCAAGCAAGGAGGCTTAGGTAGTGGTTTTCACTCGGAAGGATTTCTACTCTAAAGCAGGTGTTATTTTTATAATATGTGCGTATTTAATTTTTTATCTGAGGTGAATGATTTCCTAAGTTCACATAGAAATATAATTTACACTATTCACCCCTCTCTAGTGTATACTTGATCCCTTACTCTCCGCACGAACTCACAAGCAGTTCCCAATCCATGAAATATGCAAAACCAAAGATTTATTCCAGCAAATCAAAGTCAAGCAAAAAGCCAAGCTCATGTAATTAATCAGGATAATCAAACTCCACCTTCTGCACCACCTGAGGTTGAGTTATCTTATCAGACTCAACAACAGCTTTTGTTCTATCAAGTGAATCAACCTATCCTTTCCAATCCTCCCATTATTTAGAATTCACAATCTACTTCTTTTGCGGGGGTAAATTTTACTACCACCTGTCATGGGACCTCTACTAGAGATCTTGTTGATCCACGAATCCAATCTTCCTCTGATCCTAGTAGTTCACATACTGTACCTGTTTCTACACCAGATACTTCTGATAAACCTGATCCTAATATCACTGTTGAACCTTTGGATCATGACCAAACACCTGTAGGACAGATTCTTAGGTCCCATTTCCCGAAGCACTAAATAGGAGTAAAAAGCAAAAGAAACATGTGACAATTGATGAAGATCTTATGCAAGTTTTGAACAAGTTCACATAAACATTCCACTTCTAGATGCTATACGGCACATTCTGGTTTATGCTAAATTTCTTAAAAATCTTTGTACACCAAAACGTCAGCCGAAGAAAGGAAGCTCATGGTAACACCATCATTAGCTATAACTATCTTTAATTAATCAAAACCAAGTGGCAAATGCTACTGAATGATCACTTAAGGACCGTAATTCCACTCAAATCCATTCTGAGAACAAAGCATTAGAATAGGGTTAAATCTACAGTTTTAACATCACATCATAAATACAGAGTAACCATGGGGTTTCCCAAAGGTTAATTGAAGGTCTAGTAAGCATTAAAGTCCAAAGAGTGGGTCCACACAAATAGAAATAGGGTTCTGTGCATTTCGAGAACCAAAACTCACACCAAAACCCTAATTTCAGACCTGCTTAAATTGAAGAGGTTCTGGTTAGGATAAAATTCATTTAAACCTCTTAACATTCATAAAAAAATATTCTGAGAGGCTTGGTACCCTTGGTCTGACCATTTGAACCTATTTTTATCTTGAATAGTCATAGATGAGATTTTCCCCTAATTTGAGCTTCTATGCAAATTGCTCAATCTAACATGGTCAAAACTGAAATCCAAGTTCACAATCAGATTCCTTGGGTCCAAATTAGGTTAGTACCAAAATTTAGGCCCAATCAGAGTCCATATTGACCAACTTTTCAATTCAGTCCCTTAAAACTCTATTTCTCTGACTTAAGCCCCTAAATTTTAGATTTATCACATTCAGGTCCATAAGTTTCTCACCTTTTTCTCAGAAATTCCCTCACCACCATCATCCTCCTTGCACACAGAGAAGGAACCTACAGAATTACTAAAACCCAAGTCACATCATTTAATTGGGCAAATTGATTCAATATTCTTCAATCAAAAATCACCAAATTTGGTAAACTCATTCCCAAGATCTTGGTCGATTGGCCAGACCCTATTTTGAGATCAATCACAGTCGTTTTGTTCTCCAGCGAACCCAAGTTTCCAAACCCATGAAACAGCTTCGTACCAAGCCAAAAATTGCCTTTTTTCTTGCAAATTCAGAGGAAAAGCTCTCTATAAGTAGAGATGCATCTGATCAAGCTAGAGTTGTCTAGTTTCTGGCATGCAATCTACCCCTACTCCTTCTTCCTCCTTCGCCATTGACGATGACCTAGAGCTTCTTCAAACCTCTTCTTCGGTCGTTCCCAAGTACAATAGGGAGAGGGCTTTTCCTAAACACTTCATCGCCATTCTTCCAGACAAAGAAGGCGGCCCAATTACCTCATCGGCTCCATCTTCACCTCCTTCGTCCACAACTCTAGTGTACCTCCAGCAAGCTTCCTTGAACCTCCACTCATCCAATAACATTAGGGCTTCTCTCTCTCTCCCCTTCAATTAGGTTTAGTCTAAATCTTGGGTTCCAAATCCCTCTCCTTCTCCTCTAACTCCAGCAACCACCACCACGACCACCTTCATCGCTGAAACTCCTCCACCCCATTCCACCCAAATTAGGTTGGGCAAGAGTTCATGAACACCTCCACCATACTTTTTCCCAACCTAATTTAATGCTTCAACACCTCCATCACCTTCCCCGACTTCGTTCGCCAAAGCTCTGCCAACCTTTACGCTCCGGCCACTCCACTGCACCTCGCACCAAATCGCACCCACCATTACCTTCGCCACAACATAGGGAAGGCCACCAACTATCTAATTGGGCCCTAGGCCATACTTCTCTTGCAGGTTAGTATCATCGTCATCGGTCATCTTCCTCATCGCTATCACCGACTGTCTCGCTACCAATGGTCTCGCATCCACCGGCAATCAACGTGGCTTGACTTCCCAACAAAGCCTGCATTCTCAATTGGACGAAGAATGCATGCAAAGAAACTCCAATTGCTTGAGAAGACCAGCTGCTACAGCACACGAAGATGCTCCAACAGATAATCCCACATCATGTGGGACAAACTCACAGCAATGCATATAAGGAATTCATGCCTGAGGCTATCGACACTCGGGGGTGAGGTCCTCGCTCACCTCTCTCCACTCCTCACTCACCCCCACACCCTGTAAGACTGGACCCTCGGATCCCATTACTCGCTACAAACCCAACTATCCAATTGAATGCCTGGTTCTGAGAAAGGGGAAAGAAGAGAATTTCTGAGGGGGGTAGGGGTAGGTTTTGCACTATGCTCCTTGAGATGCATGCCTAAACACCTTAACACTTAGCATCTCGAGGTGTTGTACTATTTAAGCTCTTGTGCTGGTGCTCTGTTTTGTGATCATTTAAGTCGTCTAAAGCACCTTGACGACATTTGATTGAGGCACTTGTTGAGGTACTGCGGGGTCATTTGATACATGTGCTGACATGGATAAGTGGTTGATACCACTGTAGGGATATTTGAGTTAAATTGAGTTGTGGGATATATGCTTAAACATGGGATTAATCAGTGATTTAAATCATTGCTTTTTAGTTCTCGCTTATTCTTTTTATCCCAGCATCATTCAATACATTCTTGAGAATATTATTCATTTCATATTGATAAACGCCAGTTTATCATCATTCTTATGCCCCAAAACTAACCTAGATCTTAGGGTTTTAACTCCTCCAATGAGTTTTTGGGCTGTATTTAGGCATTTACCTAGGATAGGCATGCATTGCATTTTAATGTATTTTTGATGCATTTATCTGAGTGTCAGGATTAGGTAGAATGTCAGATCCCACACATCTTGGCACTCAGGAAGGTAGAAGATGAAGAAGAAGCTCCTATCAGCTGGATCCTAGCTAGATCCATATCATTTCAGCTAAATCCTAGCTAGATCCAGCTCCTTTCAGCTGAATCCTAGCTAGATCCAGCTCATTTCAATTGAATCCTAGCTAGATCCAGCTCATCCCAGCTGGATCCCAGCTCCTTTTAGCTAGATCAACTCACACTTAGCTCCATTCAGCTCATCTCAGCAGAATGGTAGCTCTAGCTAGTTCACCTTAGCTCCATTCAGCTCACCTTAGCTGGATGGTAGCTCAATCTGGCTAAAGACAGTTGATCCCAGCTCCATTCCAACTCTTCCATCTAAGAAGAGTTCATTGGAAGTTCAACCTGACTAGGAATAGCTACTGACATCAACTAGCTAGACCTGGTCGGCTGAAGATGACCTTAACTAGCTCAAGCCAGCTCAAGTCTAGCTCCTAGAGACTCCACTTAGCTTAACTTAGTTGAGCTAAGCTACCTTAGCTACTCCAGCTAGCTAGGTCCTCCCCGGGAATATCAAACCCAAATCACCTCAGCTCACATCAGCAGAAGCCAGCTTATCTTAGCTTGGCTTAGCAGCCTACAAAGAACTAGCAAGCTAAGCTAGCTAAGGTAGCTCCTTGCAGCTCTCTTCAGCAGCACCAGCTCCAGTGCAGCTCAAGATAACTACCTCCAGCTCTTCTCCCACAAAAACCTAGCTCCAAATGCCTCCAACCCTACTCCTTACTAGTTAAGCTAGCTAAGCTATCTTATCTTAGCTAGTCATCTCCTTGGCAACCCTAATTCCCATCTAACTAGTCCACTTACTTAAGACCACCTAAGCTTCGGCCTAAGCTACCCTACTCCACCTCAACTTGGCACCAATTCAAGCCACCTCTTCACCCCTCAACCACCACCAAGGGGCACCACATTTTGGCACCAAAACTCCCTCCATAACCACCATCAAAATGGTGCCAACCCAACTCCTCATCTCCACCCTACACATCACCATCCAACCCATCCTAACCCTTGCTTTTGGCACCAACAAAAACCATCTAGAATTCCCTCCTTTTTTAGGCCAACTTGTGGTGTCTCTTCACCACCAAAAGCCACCAACACCACCTACAAGTACCCCCCTTCACATCCTTAAGTTGGCACCACCAAGCATTAACCCTAGGATCCCCATAACCACCACTAACTACCCACCAAACCTAATCCTAGACCTACACCTAATCCCATGCCAACCACCCCTCATCTACCTCTATAAATACCCACCATAATCACCACCCAAAACCCATCTTCTCCCTTAGTTAGGTCTGTCAATATTCCACCCCATCTCCACACCAAGGAGGTAGAAAGAGAGAAAAAGATCAAGGGGGCAACCTACCTACCCCCTTGGTGCCTTCTTCCTCTCCCTCTTCTCCCTTAGCCACGCCAAGGAGGAGGCCACCTTCATCAAGAGGGGATAGCCAAGCAAAGAAGGAGAAAACAAGGTGGTTGACACCCACCTTGGAGGAGAGCTCGAAGGAAGGCCACTTGAAGAAGGAAGAGAAGGAGATTTCTTTTCAAGTGTGGGGCAACCACATTTGGAGCAAGAGCCACCCGGATCATCCATCAGAATCAACCCTTCTTCTTTATCTTGCACTCTATTTTTTTATTAGCTAGTAGTTTAATGTTCTTATAGAAGCATTCCTCGACCTGTATTTGACTCTACTAGTAATACAAAAATTATTTCACCTTCCAATTTTCATGTTGCAGTTAGTGTGTTCTTCCAAGTTGTTTTTAGAGTTGTTAGTGCACGCACTCCCCTCTTCTAATTACCCTAGGGAAACTTGCCTAGGGTGAGCTTAGAAGAGAGGACTTCATTCTTCTCACCTAGGGTTAGTTGTAGCGTAATTTCATCTTCACATATCTTAAGCCCGATTGTTTTGAAAAATATAAAAATGAAAAAATCAAAATCACAAAAAGAAAGTGTAGATTTGAGAGGTGAGAGAGAGAACCACTCATGTGATTAATAATTTTCCTTGCTTGGACAACCCTAGATATTCCACTATCTAGGTATTATAAATTTAAGAGTTGATTGCGGATTTACGCGTCTCAACGACAATATTTCATATAATTAACAAATCATGTATTTCTTGCATCACATATCTTTTCTAAAAATAATTATTGTGCTCATTAGTTTATATTATGATTAGTGTGTGAATTCCATATTTGCTCCCTGCGAACGACCTCAGACTCATTTCCTTGTTTTCAAGCACTCTTATAAATTTAAATGTTCTAAAGTGGTTTTGTCGACTATACTACGATGCAAGCATCTTTTTCTCTTTAAAACATCGACTCGAGCGCATTCAACAGAAGCACTATAGTTTTATCAAAGAAAGTGAGATCTATTATCTCTAGTACGCTTCCTTTTTAAAAGAAAGAGCTGAGTTTTCTCATATCTTGTGTAATTGGGGACCAACACTTTGATAGAGCCCTCCTAGACTTAAGAGCATCCATAAATCTTATCCCTACTTCCCTTATTGACCACTTTCAGGTTAGCAATTTGAAGCCAACTAATGTGACTTTACACCTAGCAAAAAAATCTATTAAGTCACCGAGAGGAGTATTAGAGGATGTGATTGTTCGAGTTCATGGCTTCTAATTTCCCGTTGACTTAATAATTCTTGATATGGAAGTTCTCGAACAACTTAGAGGCACCCCAATCATTTTAGGGAGACCTTTCTTGGCCACTGCAAAGGCCAACATTGATTGTGAGTCTAGATCTATGGAACTCAAGTTTGGGGAGAAAACACTTAAATTGGATATTTTTAAAGCTTCTAAAGGGATTGGCTACAAATTACTTGAAGAAGTTAGATCGATTTCTACTCTTTAGGATAGAATTACTTCTCTTGATTTAGACAACACATCATTTGAATCTTTTATCCCTCAAGACGATACTTTCTTGACTCTTCACTCACTTCAGAGGTTGAATCTTTTGATACACCTACTCTACCTCTATGTTCAGCTGAAAGTAATCCCATCCCTGACTCTGTTGCTAATTCGATGCCAAAAATCAATCTCAAGCCTTTTCCTAACACTCCCAAGTGCGTATACCTCGAACCTGAACAAACTTGTCCTGTAATAATCAATTCCCATCTTTCTAAAGATCAAGAATCAAAACTGATTACGATCCTACAAGAACATAAAAAGGAAATAGGGTGGACTCTACATGATTTGACTGGAATTAGCCCAATTATTATATCCACCGCATTTATATTGAGTGCAAGGCACAACCTTCTCGTGCATCTTAGCGAAGGTTAAATCCAAATCTTTAGGAGGTCATAAAGAAAGAGATCATTAAGTGATTGGAAGCTAATATTATGCATCCTATTTTTGATAGCCCTTGGGTGATTCCAATCGAGGTTGTGCCGAAGAAGGCCAGGCTCACCATAATCACTATAGAATTTGGAGAAACCATTCCCACACAAATTGGAAATTCGTGGCATGTTTGCATAGACTATAGAAAACTAAATTTTGTCAGGAAGGACAACTTTCCTTTACCCTTTATTGATCAAATCCTAGAGAAACTTGCTAGTAATAGGTTCTGCTGTTTCTTGGATGGTTACTCTAGATATAATCAGGTTGCAATACAACTTGAAGATCAAGAGAAAATAGTGTTCACCTGCCCCTTCAGGGCATTTGCATTTTAAGGAATGCCATTTAGACTTTTCAATGCACCTGCAACTTTCTAGCAGTGCATGTTAGCAATATTCTCTGAGATGGTAGGTGATTATTTAAAAGTTTTTATGGATGATTTTTATGTTTTTGGGGTGACCTTTGACATTTTCCTTAGCAACCTCACAAAGATTCTTAAGCGATGTATTGAAGTTAATCTGGTCCTCAGTTGCGAGAAAAGCCATTTCCTAGTCCCTGAGGGCATTGTACTTGAATACCTCGATTCTTAGAGAGGTATTTGATGAGAACCTCATCATGATCCATAACTAGCTCATTTTGACCTAATACAGAGAATAAAAGCTCCTACATAACCTTAGAAAGGCTTGGCTCAGAGAGATTCTGAGTTTGTAAAGAAAATATAAACTGAGGGGTAAAAATGCAATTTCACCAATCCGATCTGAAAATAGGGTAACTCAGGGCCCAAACATAGGTCAAAATAACCTAATAAGAAGAAAAGTGGGATGAGATGACTCAATAAGGGCTACAGCAACCCCAAAGAATTAAATGACAGCCTGTAACCCTAAAAATAAACCCACTTCAATTCACGTGGTTCGAGGCAAGGTAAAAATCAACCAAACCGTCTAAAATTCATATAAAAATAATCTCTAGGGTTTAGGACTTTCAATTTGGCCTTAGGAACCCATTTTGACCTACATTGAGAACCATGCCCAATTAACAACTTAATTTGGGTTTTTGCGTAAATTGACTGGTCAAACAAGGTTTAAGATAGAAATAAAATTCACCATCAGAATCCTTAGGTCCTAATTATTCATGCATAAAAACTTGGGCCTAAGAAGAAACCTTCTTGACCAACTTTACACTTTGGTCCTCATATATTTACTTTTTGACCCTCAACTTTTGAACCCTCGCATTTTGGCCCCTAACTCTGCTTCGTCCTTTGCATTTAGGTCCCTCCTGCAAAACCTGCGCAGCACCATGCTCCGGCGACCTTGCGCGGAGCATGGCGCCACGCAGGGTGAGGGAGGGGCCCTGGCAAGTCAATGGGGGGTACCCTACGTCGTCAGCCACCGCAGGGACACCCCCTGGGTACTGCGACCGCCCATACCGCCCGTGCGAACGCACGGACGGTATGGGTCTCCTTCCTCCGGCGAGGGAGACACGTCGTCTCCCTCCGCCCTCCTCTCTGATTCCGCCCCTATAAATACCCCTGTCGCTCCGCCGTTCTTCGCAGCTCGGATCTGACAGAGACACCCCCCTAAATTCCTCCCTTCCCACTCCGACAGACGCCCCCTTGCTCCGGCGGCCATCTCCTCCTCCTCGTCGCCCTGCCGCACTACCAGCAGCAGGGTTACCTTCCCTCGATCCTTCCGCGTCACGCCGCACCCAGCTGGCGCCTCTCCGGTCCCTTCCTCGCCGCCGCTCCTTCCTCTGGGCAATTTCTTCTCTGGCGACAGTCGATACGACTGTCGCCTGCGCCAACCCCTCCTCATCCAGCTTAGCAGGTAGAACTTCTCCTCTTCCTCCCCTTTTTCTTTTCCATACTGAAACCCTTACTGTCGGCCCCGATTTCCCACCGATCACCCTCACCTTCTCCACCTCCGGCCAAACTCCGGCGAACCGCTCCCATCGCTCCAGCACCCCACACGGCTCGCCGACCTGTGCATAACCTCCACCTCGTCACCCTGATCCTCTTCCACCCCTCCTCTTCCCACCAAACGCCCTCTGCAGATCCACCAAACACACCCACTTCTCGGCCTGCAGTTTGACCTAGGGCGATCCGTTGGCTCCACCACGCCCACCGCAAACCATCCGACCACCTTCGCCGTGCCACGGCGAAGGTCCCCCTCTTGTCTGATTAGGTCGAGAGGCCATTCTTCTGTGACCAGGTGACTCGCCCGCCATCGCCATTACTGAGCAAGCAGAGCTCCTTCACCTGCAGGTGCAGGCATGCCTTCGCCCAGGTTCGACTCCCAGGTTGCGCGGGGCGTCTCCGCGAAACGTCCCAGGCTCGCAGTTGGGGCGAAGGCCGCGCGTGAAGCCACGATCACCCATTGCTCCCTCCACGACGGCCGCTCAATTGGGGTGGGACATTTAGTCCCACCTCAGAACTCTTCGGAAGCGCGCGAGCGCATAAAGGCAAAAAGTGCCTTATGCTGTCTGCCTCCTGACCACGGGGTGAGGTCCCTCTCACCCGACCCGGCCTCGTCCGTGACCACGCTCCGCGGGCCTGGCCCGACCCGATTAAACCGACCTGCACTCCTCCCCCACCACCGCACGCCGGTGGGCCTGGACCCGGGCGCGACTCGTACCCGATTACCCGGTTGCTCTGGGAGAGCTATCCTAAGAGCGAACTCAGAGAGAAAGAGACGCGCGGGGGAGAGGGGTAGAGTAGGTTTTGCCCTGACTCTGAACTCTTGAGCGTGCAGGCACAGGTGAAGAAGAAGGAAGCTCAGGGAGACACTGTAGCAACAAGAGGTTTAAGTCGTCTGATTTTCAAATCAGACGACGTCCTGAAGACAGGTGAAGGCAAAGAAGAAGGAAGGCGAGGCAGAGGAAAGAGAGGAACACAGAGCAGCCAAGTGAAGACTCTGCAGACATCAAAAGACAAAGAAGAAGAAAAGAAGAGAGAAGGAGCAGCCAAGTGAAGAAACAGCAAGCAGAAGAAGAGCACGGGAGGCAGATCTGAAGCAAGAAAAGAAGAAACAAAGAAAATAAAAAGAAGAAAAAGACAGGATCGTCCAACCAAGAAATAGAGGAAGCAAGAAAAGAAGAAGAAGAACAGGAAGAACAAAAGCCAAAGACAGAGAAAGAAAGAAGAGAAGAAGAAGAAGCCAAACTTTCATCTCTCTCTCTCTCTTTATTTTTGTAATAAAACATGTATATCTCTAGAATACGACTTGCTCCCTGAGTTCGACCTCGGGAGAACTGTATTTTCCGAGTAACAAATATTAGCAAATGATGGCAATAACTATCTGTACTACAACGACTTAAGAAAAGCTAGTTGCTGCCACCGTTCCGCCAGTATTCAAGTAGACGAAGCTAAAATTAATTAGATCGCTAATCTTCCTTTACCTAACTTTGTCAAAAGCATCAAATCCTTTTTGGGGCACTTAGGTTTCTATCATAGATTCATTCTTGATTTCTCTAAAATTACCTGTCCCCTTACAAATCTCCTTACAAAGGACATTCCTTTTGAGATGACTGACGAGTGCATTTCAACTTTCCACATTCTTCGTGACCGACTCACTAAGGCTCCAATTTTGCAAACTCAAAATTGGTCTTTACCCTTTGAAATCATGTGTGATGCATCTGATTATGCGATTGGAGTTGCACTTGGGCAAAAAATTGAAAAGAAACCTATTATAATCTACTATGCTAGCAAAACATTAAATGAAGCACCAAGGAAATATGCTATTACGGAGAAAGAGTTTCTAGCTATAGTATTTGGGATTGAAAAGTCTAGATCTTATGTATTGGGTTCGCATATCATTGTTTACTCAGGTCACTCTAAAATTAAACATCTCTATAAGGACATGAAACCTAGGTTAATCAAATAGATCTTACTTTTGCAAGAATTTAACCAAGAAATTTGTGATAAAGCTAGTCATCAGAGTGTTGTCGTAGATCATCTTTCCCAGCTTCCTTCTGAGAATATCAATGCATCTTCACCTATCACTGAACACTTCCCTGGTGAACATCTTTTGAGCATATCTTCTAAACTTCCCTAGTACACTGGTATTGTGATTTTTTTCTTTTTGAAAGGAGAAAGGATCACTGCCATTAACAATAGTGATCCAACAATTTATTAATGCAGGAGAAATTACAAGTTATCCTGTCATTGACGAGCTAACACATGGGCCCCATTACAAATGTTCTCCACCCACCCACAACCGCCATTTAAACAACACAACATTTCTAGCGCACGACGTAGTCCACAATGTAGCAACTATGATAACTCTAGAGGATGATGGACTAAGAATGAGAGACCATCCCACGTGGGTAAGGGGGAACCCATGCATCGCAACCATGCCTCTGCAGTTACAAGATAGGAGCTAAAAAGATGCTTGTTGTCATCTTATGCAAAACTATAGAGGGGACATGTGAATGGTTGTATATCTAGTCTTCTTTCTAGCACAGTTCTTGAGGAAAGACCACCACGCCTCTCAAACCAGAGGAAGATTTGGATTTTTTGAGGAATCCCCAATTTCCAGATTGATGAACACATAGACACAAGAGGGTCATCCCCCACAATATGAAGCAACTTGTCATGACCACTCTTAGAACTACAAAGATCGAACCTCCAACTGTACCCATCCACCCCAATGCTTGGTCTAAATGCCTCTGCCATCTCCTCAAGCCATTAAATTTCTTCTTGCAGCCAACTATGGTAAAGCCCAGATGACCTAAAAGTGAGCCATCACTCTCCTTCAGAGTCCTAACAATCTACCACTTTCTATGTTTTGTTAGGTGCAACGTTAAAGGCCTGCGAGAAGAGGCCAGCCAAAGCCCCGCAATCTAACCAATTATCCTCCCAATATCTGAATTTCATTCCATCACCAAGAATAAGTTTAAACAAATCACGGTGCTCCATCACAACCTTAGATACAAAGGTCAAAAAAGGAGATGCCTTTGACACCTTCATCACATCAGACGGTGATTCCCCTGAACCATAGGAGTCCTGAATAATGTCTTGCCAGCTCTTACCTCTGAGAGACATGACTCCCCATTTGAACAATGGTGAGTCACCAAAATCATGCAGTGATTTCACCCCAAGGCCCCCTTTTTTCTTGGGTCAGCAGATGGTCTTCCAATTCAAAGTTTGAATTAATCGACCTTCATTAGCTGGCCCCCTCCAAAAAAAGTGTTTACAAATAACATCCAATCTATTAATCACTATCTTTGATGGTCAAAACATAGACAAGTAAAAAGTCGGGATAGCAGAAATAATCAAGTTTAACAAGAAAAACCTCCCACACGAGAGAGAAACCTGCCACACTAGCTAGATAAGCATCTAAATATTTTTGTCAAACAACCCAATCCAGTCCGTTGTCTTCATTTTTCTACCAAGAAAAGGTAGCCCAAGGTATCTGATAGGAAGACTCCCTACCGGGGTTTGTAATATCTTTGACAGTTCACTCTTGACCCTATCTATAAATTTGAAACAAATAAGGGAGGATTTGGAGCCATTTACCTAAAGGCCCGAGATATCACCAAAAATATCCACCAACTTTTTCACCACCTTCACCTCCTTCATCCAACCTTCAACAAAGAAGACTGTATCATCTGCATACTAGAGGATAGGCGTTAGAACCCTAGCTAAGGAGAGTGTGTAGTCATGCTTCAAGAATCCTGTATATGCCTTGAAGGCAAAGTGAGCTAAGGTATCCACTGCAAGAAGAAAGACTAGCGGAGCTTTCGAGAATCCCTGCCGCACTCCCTTTTGATGTTGTATCCAAGTCCCCGTAGGTCAGCCATTAACCAATGGGGAAAAGGAAGTAGTTGTAATGCACCTTTTCATCATTTGCACCCACGACTATGAAAGATCTCCCACAAATAGGCCCATGATACAGAATTGTATGCCTTGGAGAAGTCAACCTTCCACATGAATGCATTAGTCTTTCTTCTCTTCCACCCAACCACCATCTCCTGAGCAAGAATAAATGACTCTTGCAAGGATCTCCCCTTCAGAAAGGCCAATTGAACTAGGTTGATAAGATGACCCAATACTTCTCGCAATCTATTGGCCATAATATTCCCTATTAGCACATATATCGAGTTGGAGAGGGCAATGGGCTTGAAGTCCCCAAGTGTATCAGGTCCTTGTTTGTTGGGAAGCAAAAACAAATGCAACCTATTTAACTTCTCTAGCCCAAAGTTACCCCACTAGAATTCATCAATGACTTTCAAAATGTCATGTTTCACCACCTGCCAAAATTCTTTATAGAGAAAAACTTGGAATCCATCAGGCCTGAGGGAGCCTTCGACCTTTAACCCCTTCAAGGCGCACTCCACCTCCTGCACGTCAATTGGCTTTATCAGGGAGTTAACTTCATCTTCATTTAGCCTTGGCATGTCTGAACCCACCAAATGCCAACCTCTGCGCCCATTGGCCCTGATAGTGTGCTGAAAGTGGGTGTCCACCGCAAATCTGACCTCCTGTGCAGAAGAAAGAACATCTTCCCCCATGCACAAGGAGATAAGATTAAATCTTCTTGTCGCACTGGCGGTAGTATAGAAGAATTTCATATTTGAATCTCCTTCGCGCAGCCACAACTGTCAGGACTTCTCCCTCCAGTCAATGTTCCTCTAGCTATCTTCTTTGGCATTGATGCCTTGTAGGTCCTTCCCCCACTATTTGTTTGCCTCCCCCAGTGACTAGATTTCCTCATGCTCGTCCAACTGTTTAACATCAGTAATGGCTTCTGCTCTCATATGGGCCTTTAAAGCAATCAAATTACGTTTATACTACATCAGCATAGCACGCAAATCCCTCAGCTTGGTGTATAGAACATGTGTGATCATCCTCACTACTTCATTGGATACCCACTAGGTGGACACCATTACTCAAAATCCGAGCTAGTTAGCCATGATTTTTGGAATATAAAGTAAGATCCATGAGTTATGCATCTGGTGATAGTATATACTAGTTGATTTTTATCCATCACATTCCAAATGGACTGGTCCATTTGAAGTCTTGAGAGTCTTCAACAATGGAGCTATTGAAATCACATAACCTAACAAGAACCAACCTTTTAAAGTTAGTGGTCAACGTCTTAATCCTTTTCTTGAACCTCACACGTTAGGTCTTATTGGAGATTATTTTACCCTCCATTAGTCCTTTAGGTTTACGCTTGGCTGAAGGTGTAAAACTTGGCACTCCACAAGAGGAAACTTGAGATCATTTGTCAAAATTGTATTCTATTTTTCTTTATATGTCTACTTTCACACTTTAAGTCTGTTCTTCCCTTTTCTACTATTATATTGCCTACTTTTTCACTAAGTCTAACTTTCCCCTCTGACAATCGTCAAAGATAAAAATCATTCACCTAAGATCTTTGGTATCTTCCCTTTCTGACTTCTTTTGTCACCTACACTAAGTTGAAAGATAGTATTGCATTAGCCCTTTCCATATAGTAAGGACATTGTATGATTTAGACATGGGGGTGTTAAAGTGTGTTTCTTTAACTCTAAGTGTGTTAATAGACATAAGTAATCATGTTTCTACATTTTAAAAAAAATAAAATAAAAAATATATAAAAATATAAAAATCATAAAAAGCACAAAAACATTCTACCTTTTCGATGAGAAGATTTCTTTTGGTGAGAAGATAGAAAATCTTTTGAAAAGGAGGGAAAAGAAGATTTTGAAAGGAAATTTAAGGGACTTAATAAAATAATTGAATGGTAAATTAATAAAAAAAAGAGTTTTGAATTTTGTAAGTAAGAAATCTAAGTTGGAAATCCAAAAACATATCTACTATATCTATTATGTGGAAATATGTATAGAATAAAGAAGTGTTTATGAAATGAGAACTAAGTAAGAGCATTCAATCCTAACTTGGGATTTTTTTAGTTAAACTCGAATATTATTTAAAATAGGAATTTATTGTTTTCAATCCCGACATAATGTTTTAGAATCATGACCTAATGTAGCTTGAAGTATGTGACTTGTATATCTACCTTTCACTTCAAAAATAAAGTAACTAAGGTATTCTCACTTACACATACGTGACTTAATTTTTGGAATTGAGTTCAAGCTTTTTCAGTCAATGGGCCTAGGTTATGCCCTTCTATCTCATTGAACTTCTATTTTTGAACCAACTAAGTTGAGTAGAGAGACTAGATACTTAGAGTTAATCAAACCAAGAAGTTAGTACGGAATCTTAAACCATAAGGCCTTGCAGGCTATAGTTAGCTTAATCAGTCGAGGATGGTCAGCTAGATTTGGGTTTGATCTTATTCTTGATGAATCTTGCTAATTGAAACTAATGGTCTAGGAGTTAGAAAGTATAGGACTTTGCAGTCCGCTCTCTGGTTTAAGAGCTAAGTAACCTAAGTAGTCCAAACTTCACACACACTAGAATTGACTTTCAGGCATCTAAAATAGTGAAAACACAAATATCATTGGGATCTGATTCACATCCTTTTTGCCCCAACGATCTCCACAGGGCGGTTCTTGAAAGGATGAAAGATGAGCCACTTACCTAGAAAAAAGATTTAGAGAAAGAAAAATTCTATATTAAGCCTTCAGAAAAATGAGAAGGAAAAGAAAAAGAGAAAACCCCTACCAAATAAATAAGCACCTCGTTACAAATTGGTGCCACTCCACCAAATAAGAACATCTTGCTACAAATGGATGCAATCCTTTTTATTTCAATAAAAACACCTCGCTACATATGGGTGTTTAGCATATAGAAAGAAGAAAATATATATGGAGAAAAAAGAATTAGGAATAAGAGATCCAATGGTCCAACCAGGGAAATATATGCCTAGAGCATTAACCTAAGGATAGAAAAGGGTGAGGAGAAAGCTACCAATGCTAAGGCCAAACCAAATGTGCAAATTTGGATGGCTTGGATTGAATTATGATGCCTGGATATCTAGACTTTTACAACATAGAATGCTTGTAGGTTAAATCTATTACACATGTGATGTCAGAAATACGTGTTTTGTTAAAGATCCAAAATAGTGTCATTGCACCACATAAATTCGCAATCAACTTTTATAATTTATATTCATAAATAGGGTGAGTATCTTTGGTTGTCTAAGGAGGCCAATTCGTTAATCACATGAATTGGTTCTCTCTCTCGCCTCTCAAATCTGCACTTCTCTTTTTGTATTTTTGATTTTGTTATTTTTTGGGTTTTAGAAATAGTTGGGAAATGGATGCGAAGAAGAAATCATGTTAAAAGCTATGCCTAAGTAACAATAAGAAAACCTCTTCTTCCAAGATCACCCTAGGCAAGTGTGCCTAAGGTAATTAAAAGAAGGTGTGGGGCACTAAGCTACTACTACAACAAGAACACACTAATTAGAAAGCATGAAAGTTGGAAAGCAAACTGAATGATTTGTATTACTAGCAAAGTAAGGGACAAGTACCTAAATGCTCCTTACTACAAAAAGAAAAACCACACTAGCTAATACAAAAAAAGTAGAGAAGAAGAAAAGTCCTCCAAAGATGACAAAGGAGTGGTCCTTGCTCCAAGCACAGCAGCTCCTATGCTTGAAAAGAATTCCTCGTTGATTCCAATATGTTGACTCCACCAAGCTTTCTCCTCCAAGGTTCGTGTCAACCACCTTAATGAAGATCTCCTCCTTGCTTGGCTATCCTTGTAGAGGAAAGCTTCTTCTCCTTGGTATGGCACAAGGAAGATGAAGAGAGAGGAAGAAGGCACCAAGGGGGTAGCCCCCTTGATCTTCCTCACTTCTTCTTCCTTAGCCTTAGGTGCAGGTGGCATGGGTGGAACCTAACTAATGGAGAAGATGATTTTTATGGTGGTGGTTAAGAGGGTATATATAGAAGTAGAGAGGGGTGTTGTAGGGCAAAAAGAGAATATTTAAGGATATGGTCGTTGTAGTATACTCCTAAATCGCACAACAAACACTTAAATTTATAAACTCAAAATCAAATTGGAGTCCGAGGTCATTCGTAGGAAGCAAATATAGAATTCACACATTAATTTCTATTTAAAATTAATAAGCATAGTAAATTGAGCACTAGATAAAAGATATTCAATGAATAAACTGGTCAGAATAGCATTCAAATCTAGAACAACGTATCTCATGAAATAGTAGGGGCAAAAAGAATGGAAGAAATCTAAATGTGGTGATTTAGATCACCAATTTTATCCTTCTAATTAAGCATATACCCAAGTATCAAATTATTTAATTTTCTCAACAGTATTCTCAAATAATCAATCCAAATCAACTTAGGTACTTAAATGTTCCAATAGTACCAGCAGAATCAACCTCAATGCCTCAGATGATAGAATAAGGCATCAGACTCCTTATCAGAAGAGGCACAGCACCAATAGAGCACAAGGCTCTCACAAGAGTCTCAAAAGCTCTAAAGCATGGCATAGCTCAAGGGCTTTTCTTCTTCAAGCTTTCACAAGCATAGGGCCAATCCTTCTCAGAGGCTAAGTGTTAGCCTCCTCTTCAGCACTTGCCTTGAGGCACCTCCCCGAGAAGCAAACTCCTCCTCCCTCCTCTCACAAATTCGTCCTCTACTTTTCTCTCAAATAACCTGGTATATGTTCAGGTAAGAAGGTGAGTAATCAGATCCTGAACATTAGCCAGACCTACGGGCGTGATCGCAGGTCAGGCATGCTCAGGCAGGTGCGCGAGGGACCCAACCACCTAGTATACTTGGGCGAAGAGCTAAGATCACTTTTTCCACTCATATCCAATTGCAAGCCCCTCATTTTACAAGGTGGGGCTATGTTCCCTGCCTCCCTTCTCTTGCACCAACAAGAAGTGAACCTTCCCAATTGACGTAACTATTATGGCTTCACATCTCAATTGAAGCCTTGGGAAGGCTATTGGAGTGAATCCGCAACACCTAGGTGTATCAACGAGGAAGAACATGGCTTGAAGATGTTGGATGGAGTAGGAGAAGGTGGTGGCAACGACAGAGCTCCGATGGCAACTTGAAACAAAGAATAAGGCCTCATGGTTGGGTCAAAATCTCTCAGGAGGGTCTCCTTAGTACGACAAATGTGTTTGTGGTGGTTGCGTGTAGTGAGACAGCATGTGGAGTTAGGGCAAAGTTGAGGAGGGTGTGCGGATGATGGGTTGGTTGATAGGGTGTTTCAGTGGGTGTGTGGTGAAATTAAGTGAGGGGTTTTGATCATGGAGGTACAACGGAAGTTTTGGAGGTGATAGTAGGTAGTTTGGAGGTTTGCAGAGGGCAGAACGTCTCGTTGGAGGCTTAGTCGAAGTAGAAGAAGATGGAGGGAGAACGAATGGTTGGTTGGTCGAAATAGGGAGAGAAAGAGATAGGGAGATTCAAGAGAAGAAGAGGGAGAGTTTAAGACCTCAATTACTAGATGAAAGGGGGAGGGAGGCACCGGATTTTATTGGCCGACGCTGGAGATGGTGAAGTCTTCGGTGAAGGAAGCGGCGACGAGGCGGTCTGGGAACACCTACTGTGGTTGGCAAGGAGAGGAGGAAGGAGCTAAAGAGGGTCCTGCTGCCTATTGCATGTGGTAATGGGTGAAGAAGTCGGAGGGAGAGGAGTCGCTAGAGCTGCAACGGAGGTGGCTGAAGGGAGAAGTTTTGAAGATTTGAGGCCACAAATCGAGCTAAGGAATGTGGCATGAGGTTTAGGAGCTTTTATAGAGCTCCTAACCGAGCTCTAAATCAAGAAATAAGCCCAAGTTGGCTTCTGATTGAAACACAAGACACCCACAAATCTCGTGGTTTTGCTAAGGCTAAATGATGTGAACTGGGTTTCTTAACCACCTTTATAAGATTCTTCATAATGTGAACACCAATCCCACCAAATTTGGTGGGATTTGGTGTTGATTTGAGTAGGATTTGAGGCGGTCGAAAGCTGCTTGGAGGTGAGTTGACCTTCAATGGCAGCAAGGACCTATTTGCAAAGAAGATAAGGAAGTTAGGGAATCATTTGCTAGGATTTTTGAAAGTTAGGGGCTTGTTTGAAATAAATAGGTTTTAATGGACTAGAAAGCAAACTAGGTCAAGATGGACTTTGATTGGGCCCAAGTTTTGGAAAAACCTAACTTGGACCTAAAGAATATAGTGGTGAAGTCAAATTTGAGTTTGGACTTAGTTTGGCTGGAAAATTTGCGTAGAAACCCAAATTAGTGTAGAAATGTGTCTATGACTCTATTTAAGGTCAAAATCAGTTCAAATGGTCAAATCAAGGATACTAAACCTCAAAGAATATTTTCATATAGGAGGTTTAGATGAATCTTAACCTGACGAAAACCTCTACAATTTAAGTGGGTCTGAAATTAGGGTTTTAGGTGCTGATTTGATTCTCGGAACGTGTGAAACCCCATTTTTGTCTGTATGGACCCACTTATTAGACTTTAATACTCATTTGACCTTAGATTAACCCCTAAAAAATCCTGTGGTTGCTTTTCTTTCTTGATGTGAAGTTAAAACTATAGAATTGACCTTGGATGTTCTCTCAAATTGTCTTTGTATGGAATTATGGCTTTCAGGTGATATGTAGGAGCATTTGTCACTTGATTATGACTAATTAAAGCTAGTTATGGCACATGATGGTGATACCATCAAGGGGTTGGTTGGCGTGGGCATGTAGATGGCTAGAATTGCATTAGGGAGGTGGTTAGTGATCCGATGGCTATGGAGAGTTGGCGCCAACTCAAAGGTCATGTAGGGTGGTGGTTATGGTGGCGTTGGTGACTCTTGGTGCTGGAGAGACACCACTAGTCTGTGCCAACAGGGAGGAGGGGCTTCTAGGAGGAGGGTTAGGTTGGGTTGTAGGCTTAGGTGTAGGGTGGTGATGAGGGGGAATTTTGGAGGGAAAGGTCGCGCCAACAAAGGGTTTGGTTATAGGCATTTTGGCGTCACTTTTGTGGTGCCTTTTGGTGGTGGTTGATGATTAGCCCATATTTGTGGGCTATTTAAGTATTTAAGTGCATCGACATTAAGTTAATTCTAGCATGTAATTAGCATAAATTAGGATGTAAATAGGTTAATTCATATTTCTAATTTAATTATAAAATTCATGCATTGCATTCATTTAACTAGTTAACCAATTAGGTTATTGCATACATTAATTTAAGTTAACATAAAAGTTGAGGGTTTGTATATAAATAACCATAATATTTTAACATTATTTTTTTCTTTCTTCTTCTTGCAGCAACGGCTGCATTTCCTTCGGCTTCCGCTCCAATGCCACCAGCTGCCGCACTGAAATCTGCATTCAAGGACGAGCGGAGAATGTGGATCTGCTCCAGCCTCTCCATTCAAATTCATGCAGGCAGCTACAAAAAGAGGAGACAGCCAAGTGCAGGAGGCCACCATCCCAACCATCCACACTGTGCAGAGAGTTCATCTCGTCCTTTTCACCACCGCCGGCCTCAACCACGGGGAGAGCCTCCATCACCGTGGGCATGTGGCGTGACAGGCCACACCACCATCTGGATCTCGTCTGCATCACTGTGCCTCACCAGAATCAACATCACCACCCTCGCCGTCATTACCAACAACCTCCACAACCGCTACTGCAATTTCACTCCTCAGTCAGTTAAGACATTCGGGAAGTTTCCCGGATGTCTGAAGCTTCGACCCCCCCCACTCCAACAACAACCTGCCGCTCACCTCCACTTCACGCCCGCATCACCTCCAGCTTCCAACGCCTCTCCAGCCTGCAGCAGCAACCGCCCTTGCTACACTTCACCTCCAGTGCCAACCGCCAGCCCTCGCCCGCATCACCTCCAACGCCAACCGCCTGCCCTCGCCCACATCACCTCCAGCGCCAACCACCTTGCAGCCTCGCGCACATCCTGCTGCGCAAGACCGCCTTCATGCCATCTCCAACCTGCAGTGCGTCCACTCACTCCCCACCATGTGCCTTCCTTTGAACTTTGGCGCACTGCATCTACTCCAGCATGCCTTCCTTGCAGCGTCGACCAGCGGCATCTAGCAGCAGTGGCGCCCCTGCAGCAGCACCACCCTCGGTGCACGCGTAGACCCATGCATGCGCCTCCTCACCTTTAGTGCGTCAACTCCCTCGCACCCGCTCCAGCGCGCCCGCGCCTTTCGCCTGTAGAGCCTCACCTCCATCTGCAATGCCCCCCACCGCCAGCTGCAGCGCCTCCAGCAGTGCGTGTAGACTCAGTGCGCGCAATAGCAGCGCCCGCACGGACCACCTGTAGCAGCCTTCGCGCACGCACAGCTGCCCCTCCTCCAGCAGGTGCAGCCACAGTCGAAAGCCACCTTCGCCGGAGCTCCGTCCGGCCGGCTCCGGCAACCTTGCGACTTGCCGCCACCACCGCTGCGAAGCCCTCAGTCCAAAGAACTTCCTCCAAGCTTCACACCTCCGGCCGTTCCTTCCTCTACGCACACAGCCTAGGGGAAGAAATCCCCTATTTTGCTACAGTAAAAGGGCTATTAATATTTACATTTTCTACCATTGCCAACTTTTATTGATATTTTGTTGAATCTACATTGCAAAAAGTATCCTCTAGTTGTTCAAAATTGCCATTTCAGCATGTTCTCTTGATTCTACCTTAATCTGAAGATAAATTTGGCTCGATTCTCGTCTAAACTAACTACGAACATACGTCTTTAACCGGTGTGAATTTAAATACATCATTGCCTCCCTGTGGACACGACCCACTCTCCTGCGAGTGGTTATTTTAAATATTGATTAGTCGATTTTTCCACCACATAAAACTACAAATGACTTGAAAAGCGAACAATCGACTCGTCAAAATGGCGCCGTTGCCGGGGAGGCAACAGATGCAACAATTTCACCTATTTTATTTTTTATTATTTCTCAATTGCATAGTGATTTGACCATTTATTATTTTCTTTTCTGTGCGAGAAATTTTGTGCGAGGAACCAGCCATCGTGAGAGGTGACTCTTGACGCCGCCAGAGGAGGAATTGGTTGAGCTACCTTGCAAAGGAGGGGAAGGATGAGGATGCGACGATCTTCTTTGTACAGCTAGTCGTTGATTTAATTAAAGTAAGATTAAGACTTTAGATTTAATTTTTCATTGTATTTTGTTTGAAACCCTTGTTCTGGGGTATATTTTGAGGGGTTTATTCCCTGATTTTGTTTTAGGCCCGTGTTGGGTAATTTTTGGGAGCCTATTCCCTTTTCATTAGATTTAGGTTTTTAGTATATTTTGTGGATTGTTTACTTTTATTTGCTTGTGCATAAGTAGCTAAAAAATAAAAAATGAAAAAAAATGAGCTGCCTGCCCCTAGGACGAACCATTTAGGTCTGTATGAGCAGCCTCTAGATTTACTTCTTTGCATTGCATGCATTCTCGCATCGTTGATTGCTAGAAGCAAGGTATGCATTCTCTTACTTTGCATCCTATTCTTGATCATGCATTACATTTGGATTTAATTTGAAGATCATAAAATTTGTCTTGAAGCGATCTAACAAGTGGTCACATATTTTATAGAAAAAGGATTAATTAAAGGAGGGACATCTAGAAACCAAGGATTTAATTTTCAAACGTGGTTTGTGATTCAAAATTCAAAATCCTTTTGCGGTGAATGCACACTTATATCTTTTGCACCACAGCACTCATTTAGACATTCCTAAGTCTTGAAACGACTAGGACAAGAGCCCTCCTACCGTTGGATTCTAAAGTGTTCGAAACATGAGATCAAAGGTTTTGTAAATGCAAATAGGGGGTACCCTGTCACGGATTTTTGGGAGTAGTTGAGAAGCACCGCAAAAGTACAGCTTCAAAGGAAGGCTTAGGCCTACTTGCATCCCTCGATCTTCCACCTTTGGATTTACTTGACCATTTGAGATTTAGGGAAGAATACCTAAGCTCCAACTAGGTCTTTTTAGGCATTTCGAAGGTTAACAATAGGCGCATAATTGATTGGGCAACTTGCTTTGTCACCTACAATTTGAACTAAAGTCAAAAGCCTAAATTTGTAAAGACCGAACAAGTCCTTTTGAATTGTGTTTGTAGTGCATGATTGGTAGGCGTTCTCTTAGGAGACAACTTGTGTTTGATCCTGAACCTGAAAGAATCTTAAGAAGAGACCTTCCAAGGGTAGAAATGGCTGGTCAAAGGAGCCTTAAGGAATATTTCATCCCAACCAATCAAGCTAGCCCTGCACTACGTAGACCTGGAGGGGACAATCCCTATGAGATCAAAAGTAGTACCATATCCTTGCTGCCCTCCTTTTATGGTACCACTAGGGAAGACCCTTACAGGCATATAGAGGAATTCACCGAAGTCTGTTCTATGGTGAAGCTGTAGTGCGTTACTGATGACGCTCAAATGCGGACCCTCTTTCCCTTCTCCCTTAAGGACAAAGCCAAGTATTAGTATCACACCCTTGATAATATTAATACTTGGGATGCCCTGAAGGAGTTTTTGAAGAAGTACTTCCCCATGAGCAAAACCAATCACTTTAGGAGGGAAATTATGAGTTTTTTTCAAAAGGATGGGGAAGCATTCCAAGATGCGCGGGAGCACTTTAATGACTTGCTGAGACTTTGCCCACATCACCAAGTGCCTAAATGGCAACTGGTTGAAAGGTTCTACACCAGACTTAATGATTCGCATAGGCAAACTGTGGATGGTGCCTGTGCAGGAACCTTTCTTTCTAAGACTGAGGATGAATCTTGGAACCTTTTTGATACTTTGAGTGAGAATTCTATTCACTTGAATTCTGCCTACATGGATAGAAAGCCCACACTCATGCAAAGAAAGTTGGAGGCGAATGAGGCAAGGGACACCCAGAATTTAGCCTATCAGATTCAATTATTGAATCAAAACATGGAAAGGCTTATGTTGAACCCGAGTTCATTCGTACCTAACAACTCCACATCCCAAGCTTCCAAATGCTTAATTTGCCAAGGCAATACACACGCCACTGTGGATTGCCACTTGGCCTCCCAATTCCCTAAGCTTGTACAAGCGGATTTGAATGCCGCTCAAGGGTTCTGTCCTAGATCATGTAATGATCCTTTCTCCAACACTTATAATGAGGGATGGAGGAACCACACAAACTTTTCATGGAGACAAGGAAATGTCTCAAATTCAGGGAATTACAAACCACAATCCTTTCAAAACCATCAAATGAACCAACCTCAGACCTTTGCCCAACCTAAGACCTCTGAGATGGATGAATTGAAGGCGATGTTGAAAACTATGCAAGAAAGTCAAAGTGCCATCATCCAATCTCATGACAAGGCTATACATGAGATGAAATCACAAATTGGACACCTTGTTGAGGCCGTTAGACAGAGGGAGACTAGGAAGCTCCCCAGTGCTACTAAGGAAAATCCTAAAGGAAAAGGGATTGTCTTTAGGGAGCATGCTCAGGCGGTGACTATTCTGAGGAGTGGGAAAGAAATTTCCAAACCCGATGCTCCTATAGTCTCACCCCCTAAAAAACCATCCACCCCGACTTTCACCCCTACCAGAGAAGACTTGCCCAAACCTTCTCTACTTGAAATCACCTCACCGGAAGAAGTTGCCCCCATTCCACCCCTTACTCGACATGACAACCCTTCCATCCAGAGATCAAGAGTGCCTTTTCCAAAGTGCTTATCCACCTCTGGGCAGACTTCTGCTGGCTCATCTGGAGGCAAAGATAAGACGGATGAGATTATGGAAACTTTCCAGCAAGTGCAAATTAACCTACCTTTGCTTGAAGCTATCAGGCAGATTCCGTCTTATGCCCGCTTCTTAAAGGACCTGTGCACGAAAAAGTGGCAATCTAGAAAACAGGTCCAATCAAAAGTTGTCCTGCCTGATTCTGTTAACTCAATTGTTCAACATGGCACACCCCCGAAACTTAAGGACCCAGGAGCCCCATACATCTCTGTAGTTATTGGTGACTTACAAATTGATGAGGCTCTACTTGATCTGGGTGCGGGGGTGATCATCCTTCCGAGCTACGTGTATGAATAACTTGGGGGAGGCAATCTAAAGCCTAGCCTTGTAATCCTTCAAGTTGTTGATCGATCACTTAAGACACCATGGGTAATTTTGGAAGATGTCCTCATAAGAGTGGAGGATTTCTTCTTTCCCGTTGATTTAGTTTTGGACACTGACCCTACCAACAAGCCAACCAAACCCTCCATCATTTTGGGCTGCCCCTTCCTTGCAACTTCGCATGCTTCAATCAATTGCAATACTGGGGCATTGAAAATGGTCTTTGGGAACAGGAAAATCCAGCTTAATGTGTTTGACGCTTACAAACAAGCCGGACTTGATGATTATTCTCAAGTTGAGGTGATAGATGACCTGATTGAAGAGGCAACCCCTGCAATGTTATGTGATGACCCCCTTCAGCATGTCATGCTAAATGAGCATTCCCATCTCTTGGAGGAATGTGAAGGGGATATACTAGAACTTGAGGAATTGCTAGATGTTTCTGTTGAGTCTCTTCCCCCATCATTTCCGTCGAAGGTAGATCTGCTACCTGAGATGGGGACATCTATTATGAAACCCTCAACCATACAAGCCCCCGACCTTGGGTTGAAACCCCTCCCTGACACTCTCAAGTATGTTTTCCTAGGTGCCAATGATATGCTCTCCATTATCATTTCGGCTGTGCTATCTGAGGCACAGGAGGGAGCCTTGATTCAATGCCTGTCTAGGCACAAGGAAGCTATTGCGTGGAGCATTGCTGACATTAAGGGTATAGACTCTACACTCTGCATGCACCACATTTATACTGATGATTCCATCAAGCCATTTAGGGACACACAGAGACGTCTAAACCCTAATATGATGGAGGTGGTAAAAAAGGAAATCATGAAGTCATTGGACGTCGGGATCATATATCCCATTGCTAATAGTAAATGGGTTAGTCCCATTCATGTGCTACCAAAGAAGGCAAGCTTTACTGTAGAACTCAACGACCAAGGTGAACAAGTTGTCACTAAACCCTCAACTGGATGGAGGGTCTGTATTGATTACCGCAAGCTGAACACCGCTACCCAGAAGGATCACTTTCCTCTACCTTTTATTGATCAAATTCTCAAAAAATTTGCAGGGAATAAGTACTATTGCTTTCTCGATGGATATTCTAGGTACAATCAGGTGGCAGTCTTTACGGATGATCAGGAAAATACGACATTCACGAGTCCTTACGGTACTTTTGCATTCAGGCGTATGCCGTTTGGATTATGTAATGCCCCTGCAACATTCCAGCGGTGTATGATGTCTATCTTTTCGGACATGATTGACGAGTGTGTTGAAGTGTTTATGGATGGCTTTTCCATTTATGGCTCATCTTTCGACCAGTGTCTCCTACACCTAGAGAATGTGTTGAAGCGATGCAAGGAGACTGGTTTAGTCCTCAGCTGGGAGAAAAGTCACTTCATGGTACATAAAGGAATTGTACTTGGGCATGTTGTATCCGAGCAAGGTTTAGAAGTAGATAATGCCAAGATTGATTCTATTTCCAAACTTCCTTTTCCAACGAACGTCAAACAAATTAGATCCTTTCTGGGCCATGCCAGCTTTTATAGGCGCTTTACTAAGAATTTTAGTAAAATTTCTAGGCCACTTTGTGACTTGTTAGTGAAGGAATCTTCCTTCAGTTTTGATTCAAAGTGTGACGAGGCCTTTCAAACTCTAAAGGAGGCCTTGATCTCTGTGCCTATTCTCCAAGCTCCTGATTGGACACTCCCATTTGAGCTTATGTGTGATGCTTCGGATTATGCAGTGGGAGCAATCCTTGGACAAAGGGTTGAGGAATGACCTCATGTGCTGCATTATGCAAGCAAGACTTTAACCGAACCTCAGTGAAACTACACCGTCACTGAAAAAGAATTACTTGTAGTTTTTTCTTTGGAGAAGTTTAGGTCTTATCTGCTTAGGTCTAAGGTGGTTATTTTTACTTATCATGTGGCAGTGTAACATCTCATTGCTAAGAAAGATTCTAAGCCACGGCTGATTAGGTGGATCCTACTCCTTAAAGAATTTGACTTGGAAATACGTGAAAAGAAAGGAATAGAAAATGTTGTGGTTGACCACCTATCTCGCCTTCCTCTTAATGACTCTCTTTCTGGAGACATTCGCGAGACATTTCCCAATGAAACACTGATGGCGGTAACACCAACTTTACCTTGGTATGCAGACACTGTAAATTACTTGGTCACTGGACAAACTCCTGGCTCTTGGGATGAGCAAAAAAGAAAGAGATTCATTTCTCAAGCAAGATATTTTCATTGGGAAGAGCCAGAATTATTTAGAATTGGACAAGACCAAGTATTGAGACATTGTGTACCTAAAGAGGAACAACAAAGTGTGCTGAGTTTTTGCCATGAACTTCATTGTGGAGGACACTTTGGTGCTAAGAAAACTGCTTTTAAGGTTCTCCAGTCCGATTTTTGGTGGACTTCCTTATTTAAGGATTCTAATAATTTTGTTAAGGCCTATATTAGATGTCAACGGATTGGAACGATTGGGAAGAGGAATGAAATGCCTCAACATCCTATTCAATCTGTTGAAATTTTTGATGTGTGGGGAATTGACTTTATGGGCCCCTTCCCGTCATCCCATGGTTATGAATATATCTTGGTGGTAGTTGATTACATCTCTAAATGGATAGAGGCCATCCTACTTGCACAAATGACCACTCTGTGATTTTGAAATTTGTGAAGGCCAATATCATATCCCATTTCGGCTACCCCAAGACCATTATAAGTGATGGGGGATCTCATTTCCGAAACCACCACTTCAATCGGCTAATCAGGAGTCTGGGAGTGACTCACAAGGTCGCTACCCCTTACCATCCTTAGACAAGCAGCCAGGTTGAAGTGTCAAATAGGGAGACAAAAAATATTTTGGAAAAGACCATTAGACCTGATAGGAAAGATTGGTCGCAAAAGCTCGATGATGCTTTGTGGGCTTATCGAATGGCCTATAAGACCCCATTGGGTACTTCTCCTTTTCGGATTGTGTATGGGAAAGCATGCCATTTCCCTGTTGAGTTGGAACATAAGGCACTTTGGGCTATTCGAAGTGTTAACATGGATTTAGAGAAGGCAGGTAAGGCATGACTTCTAGAATTAAGTGAGCTTGAGGAGCTGAGGAATGATGCTTATGACACCTCTCAAGCTTATAAAGAAAGAACTAAGGTCTTGCATGATAAGTTTATACTTCGAAAGACCTTTGAGCCCAACCAACAAGTCTGGCTTTTCAATTCCAGACTAAAGCTTTTTCCTAGGAAGTTAAAATCTCGTTGGGATGGGCCTTACATAATCACCAAAGTATTTCTGCATGGAGCTGTGGAGATTAAAAATCCTTCCTCTTCAGCAACTCCCTTTATCATCAACGATCAACGGTTAAAACCTTACATAACTTTAGATGGCCATCTGGTTGACGAAGTCACTCTTGAGGAGCCTTAGCTCCTACCATTCTCTGCCTCAGGTAATATCTTCCTTTAGCTATTTTTGTTTTCAATGAGGACATTGTTTGAACTAGGCATGGGGGAGAGGACCTGAGGCATTTTGTTTATAGCATGCATACATTTGCATTTAAAAAAAAAAATGTTTTGAGCTTAACTGGCTAGCTCTTGCACTCTTAAGCAAATCAGAACTCTAGGGTAGACTAAGTTAATTCTAGGGTCAAACTTTAGAAGCTAAATGAGCTACTAGCTTTAGACCTTTAGGGTCCTTTGTGGACTTAAAAACTTAAGTAGGAGTTAAGTTGCGGACCATTCCTCAAGAGGTTGAGGAAGGGAAGCTAGGATTTGAGTTAAAAGGTGGGGTAGTACCTGGAGTCTTGTTCTACCTTTTGGTTTATGGGTCCTTGTAACCCAAGCATCCAAATTTCACACACTTGGTCTGGTAATCAACTTAATTTCTTTCTTTCTTAAAAGTGATTTGGTTCTCTTAGTTTTGACTTAGGAGAGGCTTGAAAACACAATTTGATTGGAAGAGTTCTTGCCGTAGGAGAGGTGGAGTATATACTCACCTTGAGGATGCGATGGTAACATATTACCTCCTCGGCGCTTCTCTCTTAGGAGATCCATCCTACTGGGGGCATGTAAGTGCATTGTGCGATTCAGGTACCATGGGCGGCCCTATCTCGAAGTGCCAATTGCCATAGGCCTGAAATCCATGGGCGATACTATCTCGAAGTGTCGATTGCCAGGAGTTCTTGGGGTCGTTATGGGCGGTGCTATCTCGAAGCATCGAAAGCCAGGCACCCTTCGAGGTACGGTAATGGAGACAATGAATCCAACACAGACCTTGTTGATAGCTGATCCGAGGTTAGACTTAGGGGAATCAAACAAAAATAAAAAATATATATATAAAACAAAAAAAAATCCTTTTTCCTTTAACTCAAATAACTTAGAACAACGCACATGCATGGATGCTTTAATCTCTAGGATCAATAAACCTTAGGGTAGAGTCAGAAATTAGGGAAACTTGTGCCTGCAACTCGTCTTTAGCCGACCTAGTCTGTAACTTAGCAACTACTTGGGAACTTTGGGTCTAGAGTCTGAGCTTAATATGTTTCTGAAGAAAGACCAATTGGGTTGACTAGTCTATTTGAAGTGCTAGGTTTCGTTTAATTTTGCTAGGGACTAGCAAAAACTAGGCATGGGGGTATTTGATTAGCCCATATTTATGGGCTATTTAAGTATTTAAGTGCTTAGACATTAAGTTAATTCTAGCATGTAATTAGCATAAATTAGGATGTAAATAGGGTAATTCATATTTCTAATTTAATTATAAAATTCATGCATTGCATTCATTTAATGAGTTAACCAATTAGGTTATTGCATACATTAATTTAAGTTAACATAAAAGTTGAGGGTTTGTATATAAATAATCATAATATTTTAACATTATTTTTTTATTTCTTCTTCTTGCAGCAACGGCTGCATTTCCTTCGGCTTCCGCTCCAATGCCACCAGCTGCCGCACTGAAATCTGCATTCAAGGACGAGCGGAGAATGTGGATCTGCTCCCGCCTCTCCATTCAAATTCATGCAGGCAGCTACAAAAAGAGGAGATAGCCGAGCGCAGGAGGCCACCATCCCAACCATCCACACTGTGCAGAGAGTTCATCCCATCCATTTCACCACCTCTAGTCTCAACCGCGGGGATAAGCCTCCATCACCATGGGCGTGTGGCGTGATAGGCCACACCGCCATCTGGAGCTCGTCTTCATCACTATGCATCACCAGAATCAACATCACCACCCTCGCCGTCATCACCAACAACCTCCACAACCGCTATTGCAATTTCACTCCTCAATCAGTTAAGACGTCCGGGAAGTTTCCCGGACGTCTGAAGCTTCGACCCTGCCCCCACTCCAACAGCAACCGGCCACTCACCTCCACTTCACGCCTGCATCACCTCCAGCTTCCAATGCCTCTCCAGCCTACAGCAGCAACCACCCTTGCTGCACTTCACCTCCAGCGCCAACTGCCAGCCCTCGCCCGCATCACCTCCAGCACCAACCGCCAGCCCTAACCCGCATCACCTTCAGCACCAACCGCCTTGCAGCCTCCCACACATCCTGCTGCACAAGACCGCCTTCACACCATCTCCAGCCTGC
The DNA here is from genome assembly GCA_037157565.1 of Thalassia testudinum. NCBI lineage: Eukaryota > Viridiplantae > Streptophyta > Magnoliopsida > Alismatales > Hydrocharitaceae > Thalassia > Thalassia testudinum. The sequence continues at coordinate 20,698,368 of JAZHRO010000062.1, forward strand.
AGTGCGCCCGCTCACTCCCCGCCGTGCACCTTCCTTTGAACTTTGGCGCGCTGCGTCTACTCCAGCACGCCTTCCTTGCATAGTCTGCCAGCAGCATCCAGCAGCAGCGGCACTCCTGCAGCAGCACCACCCTTGATGCACGCGTAAACCAGTGCATGCGCCTCCTCACCTTCAGCACGCTCAACTCCCGTGCGCCCGCTCCAGCGCACCCGCTCCTTCCACCTACAGAGCCTCTCTGCCATCTGCAATGCTCCCCGCCACCACCTGCAGTGCCTCCAGCAGTGCGTGTGGACTCAGTGCACGCAACAGCAGTGCCCGCAAGCACGACCAGCAGCAGCCTTCGCGAGCGCACAGCCGCCCCTCCTCCAGCAGGTGCAGCCACAGTCGAAAGCCACCTTCGCCGAAGCTCCATCCGACTGGCTCTGGCCACCTCGCGACTCGCCGCCACCACTGACGTGCGCTTGTGCATGTGTGTTAAGAAGTATCATTATAGTCGCACTTACAATTTCAGTTTTAAAGTAAAGAAACGGAGGTGAGTCTGAGTGTCGGTCTCAGAGAGGCGTGAAAATCGTATTTTTCTTATCACTTATTGTCACGGAAAGCGTGGAGTTTTGCTTGCGAAAGGTGCTGTTTGAAAAGCGAGAGAGAGATAGAGAGAGAAAGAGAGGGAGCGATTAGGGTTAGTGTTGTTTCTTGCATGATCATGCACTTAAAAAGGAATTAAAACAAACAACTGAATGGAAAGTACTTCATTAATCATGCAGCTTTAGTTCATAGCTTACAACATTAAATACATGCTGAAACAAAAGTAAAGGAAAGCTTAAAAGAAAGGAAGAGAGTGAGAGAGGGGGGAGAGCGATGAGGCAGCCACGGCGGTGGAGGAGGCTCCGTCGGTGGCTCATTGTCTCCAACGATTACAAGAGGGTCTAAAGCTACCTAAGAGAGGGGTAGAGTAGTTGCAAGGGAAGTGAATGCCTTGAATGAATGGTTGGAGGGGGTTTAAATAGGGTTAAGGGCTTTCTAAAAGAAGAAGGGGCTTTAGCGACATCCCAGACGTCGCTAAAACCATTCCAAAAGCGTCGGTCAAGCCCTCCAACCCACTGGTCAACCGCCCGCGCCGTTCTTCTTCGCACTCGATCTGCGGCCACTGCATGAGAGTCGTCCGATCGAAGATCGGACGGCTGAGATCTTCCCTTGGAGGCGCTCGGATCGCTCCTTGGGCATGTGTGTGCGCGGGCGTCGTCGCTCGACGTGCGCGTGCGCGTGAGCGATCGCGATCTGAGGGAGCGCCACGTGGCTCGATCACGGTCACCCACTGTTGATCGGGCAGCCCAATTTCACCGCATGCTCCTTCGTCTTTAATTCTCTCCACGGCACGGCTCGAACCCGCGTCACGTGCATGCGGGCGTGCATGCTAACCGTTGCGCCATGCCCGCGCTTTTTAGCGGCGACTACGGGCGGGCACGCGATTCTTGGCCGTTCGATCGAAGATCGACGGTTGAGATTTGATCTCAGCTGAAGGGAGAGTGGCGTGCGGTGGAGTGGGGGTGACGTGGCGTAACGAGGGTCGTTGATCACCAGATCAACGGTCAGAACTTCTTAGGCCCATTGTAGGAGCTCCGGATGTCGAATTTGGCCGATCTTGAGTCTGTTGGACTCCATTCGTCGTTTTGAATCCATTCGTGCGGTCCGATTGCTCATCTGAGTCCTACTTTGACAAGTGCTTACACAAATGTCCATTAATACAGTTTTATAAGAAATCTTGGCATATGATGCATGCAATGCTCCCATTCTACTTATGTTGTTCCTTTTATTCCTAAGATGGGCCCTATTTAACAGAATTATCACCCCCTTATGCAGTGTTATCATACCCCCATGCTTACTCCTTGCTAGTCCCTAGCAAGGTTTATTCTAGCCTTTATTTTCTTTCAAAATTTAAGAAGTAATTGCTTAGACACTTCATCACTTGTTAATGTAGGAAATATTCCAAGATCTTAATCTACAATGACTAAGCAGTGCCCGGGTGTCTGCCAAAATATGAATCGCCTGAATCCTTGCTTTAGTGTATATAACTATACATATGTATATGTATATATATATATTTTTTGGAATTTTTTCGGGATTCAGTGTGGGTTGGTAACTTTTTATGGCTACCCAACCCACCCAAAACACGGTCAAAACATTAAGTGCTAAGCATCTTGGTGTGAAGATTGTGATAGACTCACTTAACGGTAATTCAGACAGACTTCGGGTTTCTACGCCCCTAGGTGACCGAAAAAGGAAATATATTTGCCTGAAGGTGTATTTGTTCGATTGGTAGATTTCTCCATACATTTGTTTTAATTGGGGTCAACACAAGGATTTTTCCAGTGTATATCTCCCCGGCTTGTACTACTTCCCTGCTTCTTCCTTAAGTGTTTTGGTTCTTTTTGTGTAGTTATTGAGCTGGGCAATGGACAACCAACCAATGGGCTGTTACCCACGATCACTTGCCAGCCATACTCATGCGGTGAAGTGTGGTTTATTTTCTTTTCTTCTCCTCTTTTTTTTTCGTAGGTGGCTTCCCTGATCTCAAATGTACCTAGAGGAAATGAAGAAGAAATGGTCCCATGGCTGGGTTCTGGACAACCTGCCAATGGGCTGTTACCCACGACAATGTGCCAGCCATACCACCCTAGAGAGTTCATTAGCTACCCAATTTCTGTCAAAATCTCCGAGAAGTGAGTCTATACAAAAATGTGTGCAGATGCTTAGACTCAAAGTTTTTCTGAGTTAGAGGGTGAGTTGATAAGTCGTATACTTATCACCTTATTTAGTAGGTGGATTAGAATAGCTTAAGGTTGCAAGGATTCGAAGCTAAATCCATATTTTAACGGACACCAGGGCTAATTAAGCCTAAAGGCCTGAAAAGTATAAGTGTTTAAGTTCTTTTATTGTATTATTTCCCACTATTGACAAGTTTCTAATGCCTAAGTTTTCTTCCTAAATTCAATTTTTTTTTAATTATTTTATTTTATTCAGACTGATTAAATTAGCTCAGGATTATGCAATTTATCACCCCCCCATGCTTAAGTTGGACAATGTCCTCATTGGCAAGTACATGGATGCATAAGGGTTCAACAAGATAGTACCTGAGTGACATAAAATGCCGGATCAGTCTGAATCCTCTGGGTTGCCTCCCAGGAAGCGTTGAGTTTAACGCCTCCAGCTGGGCGGTGCTCCGTGTCATCCCTCAACGAGGGTGACACTCTCCTTTAGGGGAACTTGGGCCAGGAAGTGCTTCAATCTTTGACTATTAACTGTAAAAGTGTGCCCAGTGTTAGGATCAGCGATTTCAACCGCCCCATTAGAGTAGGGCTTAACCACCCGAAATGGTCCTGTCCATTTGGACCTGAGTTTCCCTGGGAAGAGTTTTAGGCGGGCGTCAAATAGCCAGACTTGCTGGTTAGGCTCAAAGGTTTTTCTATGAATGAGTCGGTCATGGACGGCTTTCATTTTCTCCTTATACAGTCGACTTTCTTCGAGCTTAGATAATTGGAGCATCCTCTGCACACTGGCTAACTGGGAATCCATGTTACATTGCTTGACAACCCAGTAAGCCCGGTGTTCCAATTTGACAAGTAGATGGCAGGCTTTGCCAAAGACTAGATGATAAGGCGACATGCCTATCGAGGTCTTGAAAGCCGTCCTGTATGCCCACAGGGCATCATCAAGTCGTGTGGACAAGTCTTTCCTGTCAGGTCTCATAGTCTTCTGTAAAATGTTCTTGATTTGTCTATTTGAGACCTCGGTCTGCCCATTTGTTTGTGGATGATACAGGGTAGCAATGTCGTGGTTCACCCCGTATTTTCTAAGTAGGGCACAGAATTGGGAATGGATAAAATGGCTTCCACCATCACTAATCATGGCCTTGGGTATTCCAAACCGGGAAAAGATGTTCTTCTTAACAAAGTCCATGACAGTCCTGTGATCGCATCGGCGGGTGGCGATAGCTTCAATCCATTTGGAAACATAGTCTACCAAGACCAGGATGTACTCGAAGCCGTTGGATGGTGGAAAGGGGCCCATAAAATCGATACCCCAAACGTCGAAGATTTCGACAATCAAAATGGGTTGGAGGGGCATCATATCTTTCTTGGTCATGGTCCCCAGCATTTGGTAGCGTGAGCAAGTCTTGGCAAAGTCGTGTGCATCCTTAAATTGGGACGGCCAGTAAAATCCAGACTGCAAAACTTTTGCAGCTGTTTTCTTTCCAGAGAAGTGGCCACCACAAGCCTGGTCATGACAAAAGGAAAGCACACTCTGAACTTCATCTTCGGGGATACACCCCCTGATGATCTGGTCAGCACAGAGGCAAAACAGCATGGGATCATCCTAGAAATAGTGCTTGGCCTCAGCCAAGAACCTATCCCATTGCTGTCTGGACTAGCTGTGTGGGGTTTGTCCTACAACCAGGTAGTTGATGTAGTTAGCATATCATGGCATTCTCTTGTCTTGCACATCCAAGATGTGTTCATCAGGGAAGGCGTCAGATAGAGGTAGGGAGGGTCCAATGTGGTCTGGATGGAGTCTAGACAAGTGGTCAACCACCACATTCTTTGATCCGGCCTTGTCTCAGATTTCCAGGTCAAATTCCTGCAAAAGCAGGATCCATCTGATGAGCCTGGGCTTTGCGTCCTTCTTGGCCAACAGGTGCCGGATGGCTAAATGGTCAGTGTAAGTCATCACGTGGGATCCCAGGAAGTACGATCGGAACTTTTCAAGTCCAAAGACTACAGCGAGCAGCTCTTTCTCTATGACCGTATAATTTCGTTGGGCCTCGTCCAAAGTTTTGCTCGCGTAGTAGATCACCATGGGCTTCTTATCTTGCCTTTGTCCCAAGACAGCACCTATGGCAAAATTTGATGCATCACACATAATCTCAAAGTCATGGGACCAGTCTGGGGTTGAACTACAGGTGCGGTGGAGACTAAGTCCCGGAGGGTGTGATAAGCCCGGATGCAATCAGAAGACATGTGGAATATGGCGTCGTTGGCTAGAAGGTTGGTCAAGGGTTTGGAAAGCTTGGAAAAGTCTTTAATGAACCTTCGGTAGAAGCCAACATGTCCTAGGAATGAATGAATCTGTCGAACCGAGCTAGGTGGAGGAAGTTTGGAAATCAAATCAACCTTAGCCTGATCTACCTCGATGTCCTTATGCGATACGATGTGACCGAGGACAATTCCTTCTTGAACCATAAAATGGCTCTTTTCCCAACTTAACACCAGATTAACCTCGATACATTGTTTCAGGATTTTCTCCAAGTTGCTTAGACAATGGTCGAATGAATTCCCGAATACAAAGAAATCATCCATAAAGACTTCTAAGTATTCACCCACCATTTCTGAAAAAATGGCTAGCATGCAACGCTGGAAGGTCGCAGGTGCGTTGCATAACCCGAACGGCATTTGATGGAATGCAAACGTGCCATACGGGGAAGTGAATGTGGTCTTTTCTTGATCCTCCGGAGCAATCGTGACTTGGTTATATCCTGAATATCCATCCAGGAAGCAAAAATACTTCTACCCTGCCAATCTTTCAAGGATTTGGTCAATGAATGGCAAGGGGAAATGATCCTTCTTAGTGGCTTCATTGAGCTTCCTATAATCAATGCACACCCGCCATGTGGTGGTGGTGCGGGTAGGGATAGATTCGCCATGATCATTGGTGACAACGGTGAGCCCAGCTTTCTTTGGAACCACTTGAGTGGAGCTCACCCAGGGGCTATCGGAGATAGGATAGATGATGTCGGCGTCAAGCCATTTGATAATTTATTTCTTAACGACCTCCCACATGTTTGGGTTTAAACGTCTCTACATCTGGCCGGAGGGTCGTGCCCCGTCTTCCAGGTAAATCTTATGGGTGCAATAGGTGGGGTTAATTCCTCTTAAGTCAAAGATGGTCTAACCAATGGCGGCCCGATGTTCTGAAAGGGTCGCAGTCAATCTGAGTTCCTAATCATTGGTTAGATGAGAATTAATAATCACAGGGAAGGTCTGGTCAGGTCCCAAGAAGACATACTTGAGATTCTCGGGCAATGGCTTGAGTTCAGGTGTGGGTGGAACCATAGTTGATAGGAAGGGAAAGAGAGGGAGTTGATCAACATCGATCTCCTCAAATGGTGTTGTGTGATGGTACTCAGCCTTGCAGAGGTCCACGGGTAGTGACGGGTCAGAACAGTCATTATAGGTTTGGTGGTCTGCTATAGAACTAAGGGTGAGGCATTCCTCGATCAGAGTTTCCATGGGATCATGTTCCTCAACACAATCACAATCAAAAGACTATCCCCAAAGGTGATTTCCATACCTCCCGTGTCACAATCAATGTTTGCCTTAGCCGTAGCTAAGAAAGGTCTGCCTAAGATTATGGGTGCGTTCTGTAATTTTTCAGGGACTTCCATGTCGAACACCAAAAAGTCGACTGGGAAATAGAAGTCCTTGACCCGTACAATCACGTCCTTGACAACCCCCTTTGGGGTTTTCACTGATCTATCAGCCAGCTGGATAGTGACAGGGGTTGGTGTCAACTCTCCGAAACCAAATTGGCGGTATAGGGTTGTTGGAATCAGATTGATAGAAGCACCTAAGTCCAGGAGCGCTCTGTCAAATGTCATGTCGCCGATATTGCAGGAAATCAGGGGTGCTCCTGGGTCAGTTCGCTTGAGTGGAAGGTTGTTTGATATTACGGAACTTTCTTGTTTAGAGAGCACAACCTTCCTAGGTGCTTGAGGTCTCGGCTTATGCTTGGGTGTATAGGCATCGTTTAAAAACTTGGCATAAGCAAGGATGTGTTTGACAGCTTCAAGGAGCGGAATATTAATCTGTACTTACTTAAAGATTTCCAATAGCTCCTCAGTTTCCACAACATTCTTCTTTTTCTTGATTATTTCCAAGGCCTCAGGGTAGGGTGTCTGAATGTGGATTGGTTCTATTTCTGGGTCCTTGGTTGGTGCCTCTTATGAGTCAGGTATTTTAGCGGGTGAAGTCTCGGGGAGAGTCGGCCTTTTGGGATCCTGGGTTTTGGTGCCGCTTCTCAAGGTCACTACATTCGCAGAGGCATTGGGGCCATGGGTTGATCCTTGAGAAGACAAGGACGAAGAAGCACCAAACCCAGGGGGTGTTTGCGAGGTTGGCTGGACCATGTGAGCCTGCCCAGGGTTGCCTTGGAACCCTTGCGAATTGGGGCCTCTGTTAATTATGTTTTGCGGGTTTGGTTGTGGCTGGAAAGGTAGGGATTCTTGTTTCTTATAGTCCAAGAGTTGGATTAGCTGCTCCTTTACCAAGGCCATTTCCTCCTGATGTTTCTTATTAGGGTGTCCATTTGATTTTGTGGGGGAGGGGCCACCCTATTCTGATTGTATTGGGGTCTAACTAGTGGTCCTTGCTAATAGGGGGCAAGTGTGGCTGCTGGTTTGGCCTGGGTTGGTTTTGGAATTACGGTGGTTTCTGGTTTGTCCAACCAAAGTTGGGGTGGTTACGCTAGCCAGTGTTGTAAGTGTTGGAGAAAGGGTTAGGTTTCACATAACCTTGGACAACTTGCACATCTTCAAGGATAGCCGATGTCGATGGAGAGGGAAGAGAGTAATCAAGGGTTGAGGGAGCAAAGGTCCCTCCCTGGAACGTGGTCAAGGGTTGTTCCAGGTTCAGTTGGGTTAAGGGCTGGACCAGGTCAACATTATGTGCTCCCTTTGCTAGGGAGAAAGTCTGTAAGGGGTTCCTGGTCTGGTTCAGTAGCTCATCAATCTTTTTGTCCACCAGTTCCACTCGATCCAGTTTCTTGGCAATGATGTCCATGTCAACCATTCCAAAATTTGCTTGCACCTCATAAATCCCACCACGAGGTTGACTGGACCTATTGAACTGGGTCATGGAGCCATTGTTGAGCGAATTCTCGCTCATAGACTCAAAGAGCTCAAACGCTCTCTCCTCGTCCTTATTTAGGAAGTTTCCCCCGCATGAGCCATCGATGAAGTTCCGTAGGTTTCTGTCCAGACCGTGGTAGAAAATCTGGGTCAATTGCCACCTTGGTACTTCATGGTGTGGGCATTTCCTCAAGAGTTCATTAAATCTTTCCCACGCCTCATGAAATTGTTCCCCACCCTGGAGTGTAAAGGTAGTGATAGCTCTTCTGAGGGCATTGGTCTTTCCTATGGGGAAGAATTTCTTTAAAAATGCATGCCTCAGTTCTTCCCAGGTGGTGATGGGTCTACCTAGGGTTCTTAGCCAATGAGAAGCCTTGTCACTTAATGAGAAGGGAAACATCTTGATTAGAACAATGTCAAGCTAATGTTCCTAGGATTCACAGTTTGTGCTATGCGGTCGAGATCCTCTAGATGATGGAAGGGGTCCTCATTTGAGCTTCCATGAAAGTGGTTCTGGATCAGACTTAAGACATTTGGTTTCAGCTCAAAATCATCTCCTCCTTCGAGGATCCTAAGGTGCAGCTCGACTCTAAAAGCGGAGGGATTATAGAAATCGCGGAGGGGCCTCGGTTGATCCTGAAATGGTGGTATATCGAGTGGTGGGTGCTCTTGTATGCCTTGGAAAGGTGGTGGTGGTTGTTCTTGTGGGTTCTATAACCGTTGTATGGCCTGCATGATGGTGTGGATTTGTTGTTGCTGAAGCTGGTGGTTTGCATTAATTTAGGCTTGGATGATGGCCATTGCGTCTGGTGGGGGTTGATCCTCAGCCTCATCTACCCTAGGTTCTGCAATGTTCCTAACAGAATCACGTCGCCTAGATTCCTACCCCAAAACACACAACTCGAGATGCAGTGAGCATCTCCCGTGCATACACTAGAGAAGAACAGGAGGGGATGCGGAGGGCGATAGATGCGAGAAATGTGGTTCAATCAAGCACACAAGCCTAGTCCTTATGGTGTATTCCTTAGGAGATCTAGAAATCTCACAAAGGGTGATTAAGTCCGTAAGCATTGGACTCCCCATCCTAAGGCTAATCTGGCCAGGTTGATTATGAGGGGATTGCAGGGAAGGTTCTTCCTTTGGCCTGCGCCTCCGGCTCCGTAGACCCCACAACCGCGGTCGTTTGACACTGCCCCGCAGCCTAGTCACCAGATTCTACCAAGGGAATGAAAGCCAAGTTCCTAGCAAACAAAATCGCACCTTTTGAGACTTAACTCAATCCTGCCTAGGGCACATCTACTTAGTTTTAAAGGGCTAGGATAGTGCTTGTGCTAGGGTTATGTGATGAGGCATTGATTGGGGTGGTGCCTCTTAATTTTTCACTTTCAAGGTGTGTGCTTCTATCAAGACATGGTTTTCAAGCAAGGATTTTTAAGATGTGGTGTCGTTTAGTGTTTCATCCTTACTTTAGTGCTTTTTAGGGTTGACGTGTCTTAATGTTTTCAGACAAGTTTTAGTGGGCACGTCAAGTTCTGCACACAATTTGGTGAAAGTAGATTTCCTTTTATTCTGTAGAGGCTCTAAAACCCTAATGTACTCATCCTAATGATCATGCACTTCTATTAGATGAGTCGATTTTAGGGTTGAGTGGTGCAGCCTAGGTCAACTCATGATGGCTTCGCAAACACCACTCAAGAAAAAAGAAAAGAACACTCCAAGAATTTATTCAGAAAGTTAGAGTGTACATTTTTTTGTGGGGTAATGTGTTAAGCATGTGGGTCAAGCAATCATACACCATGCCAATTTTTTTCAATTTTTACAATTTTTTTAGCTTTTTCACGCAAGCAAACAATCATGAGAGAAGAATTACTCACTATCGGTCCTTGTTGCGCCTACTCCCTTATTACCATCGTGGGATGTGTCGCTTCACCGTCCCAGCATTGAATTCCTGCAACCATCAAGTAAAAAGGAAACAAGGCACTAGACGATGTCAGAATGGATGTGGAATGGAGGTGACAAAACAAATCCATTGCCTCCCCGACAACGGCACCAAAAACTGACTTGCACTTGTGCGTGTGTGTTAAGAAGTGTCGTTATAGTCGCACTTGCAACGCCAGTTTTAAAGTAAAGAAACGGAGGTGAGTCCGAGTGTCGGTCTCAGGGAGGAGTGAAAACTGGATTTTTATTATCACTTGTTGTCACGGAAAGCACGGAGTTTTGGTTGCGAAAGGTGCGGTTTGAAAAGCGAGAGATAGATAGAGAGAGAGAGGGAATGATTAGGGTTAGAGTTAAACAGGAATTAAAACAAACAACTGAACGGAAAGTACTTCATTAATCATCCAGCTTTAGTTCATAGCTTACAACATTAAATACATGCTCAAACAAAACTAAAGGAAAGTTTAAAAGAAACGAAGAGAGAGAGGGGGGAGAGCGGAGAGGCAGCCACGGCGGTGGAGGAGGCTCCGTCGGTGGCTTGTCATCTCCGACGATTACAAGAGGGCCTAAAGCTATCTAAGAGAGGGGTAGAGTAGTTGCAAGGGAAGTGAATGCCTTGAATGAATGGTTGGAGGGGGTTTAAATAGGGTTAAGGGCTTTCTAAAAGAAGGGGCTTTAGCAATGTCCAGGACGTCGCTAAAACCATTCCAAAAGCATCGGTGAAGCCCTCTAGCCCACCAATCAACCACGCACGCCGTTCTTCTTCGCGCTCGATCCGCGGCCGCTGCGTGAGAGCCATCTGATCGAAGATCGGACGGCTGAGAACTTCCCTTGGAGGCACTCGGATCGCACCTCGAGCGCGCGTGTGCGCTGGCATCGTCGCCCGACGTGCGCATGTGCGTGAGCGTTGGCGATCTGAGGGCGCGCCTCGTGGCGCGATCACGGTCGCCTGCTGCTGATCGGGCAGCCCAATTTCGCCCCGTGCTCCTTCCTCTTTAATTCTCCACACTACGCGGCTCGAACCCGAGTCGCATGCGTGAGGGCGTGCATGCTAACCGTTGCGCCATGCCCATGCTTTGTCGCGGCGGCTGTGGGCGAGCACGTGATTCTCGGCCGTCAAATAGAAGATCGACGGTCGAGATTTGATCTAAGCTAAAGGGAGAGTGGCGTGCAGTGGAGCGGGGGTGACGTGGCGCAACGAGGGCCATTGATCACCAGATCAACGGTCAGAACTTCTTGGACCCATTGTAGGAGCTCCGGATGTCGGATTTGGCCGATCTTGAGTCTGTTGGACTCTGTTCGTCATTCTAAATCCATCCATGCGGTCCAATTGCTCATCTGAGGCCTGCTTTGACAAGTGCTTACACAAATGGCCATTAATACAGTTTTATGAGCAATCTTGGTATATGATGCATGCAATGCTCCCATTCTACTTATGTTGTGCCTTTTATTCCTAAGATGGGCCCTATTTAACAGAATTATCACCCCCTTATGCAGTGTTGTTAACCACCGCTGTGAAGCCCTCAGTCCAAAGAACTTCCTTCGAGCTTCACGCCTCCGGCCATTCCTTCCTCTTCGCGCACGGCCAAGGGGAAGAAATCCACAGTAAAAGGGCTATTAATATTTACATTTTCTACCATTGCCAACTTTTATTGATATTTTATTGAATCTGCATTGCAAAAAATATCCTCTAGTTCAAAATTGCCATTTCAGCATGTTCTCTTGATTCTACCTTAATTTGAAGGCAAATTTGGCTCGATTCTCGTCTAAGCTAACTACGAACATATGTTTTTAATCGGTGCGAATTTAAATACGTCATTGCCTCCCTGTGGACACGACCCACTCTTCTGCGAGTGGGTATTTTAAATATTGATTAGTCAATTTTTCCACCACATAAAACTACAAACGACTTGAAAAGCAAACAATCGACTCGTCAGTTGAGGGGTGAAGGGTTTCCTAGTCTTGGCGCCAAATTTCAGTGGAAGTAGGGGAGATTAGGTGGACTAAGTTTTGGGTTATTTGGTGAAGCTTGGTTAGGTGGGTTTTAGGGTTATGTAGGGATGCCAAGGAGGAGAATAGCTAAGATAAGCTAGCTTAGCTAGTAGGGTAGAGAGGTAGAGGGAGCTAGGGTTTTGGAGGTGAGGAGATGGAAGGAGCTGCCTTGAGCTGCACTGGAGCTAGTGGTTGCTGAAGAAAACTACAAAGAGTTGGCTTAGCTTGCTAGTTCTTTGCCAACTACTAAGTCAAGCTAAGATGAGCTGGCTCCTGCTGCAATAAGCTGAGGTGAGTCAGGTCTGGTCTTCCCAGAGATTACCTAGCTAGCTAGAGTAGCTAGCTTAAATCAAGTAGCTCAACTCAACCAAGTTGAGCTGAGTTAAGTCTCTGGGAGTTGGACTTGAACTAGACTGAGCTAGTTGAGGTCAACTTCAGCTAACTAGGTCTAGCTAGTTGATGGCAGTAGCTAGTCCTAGTTAGGTTGAGCTTCCAGTGAACTATTCTAAGTTGGACAAGCTAGAATGGAGCTAGGACCAACTGTCTTGAGCTAGTTTGAGCTACCATCTAGCTAAGGTGAGTTGAATGAAGCTAAGATGAACTAGCTAGAGCTACCATTCAGCTGAGATGAGTTGAATGGAGATAAGGATGAGTTGATCCAGCTAGAAGGAGCTGGGATCCAACTAGGATGAGCTAGATCTAGTTGGGATCCAGTTGATAGGAGGTTGTTCTTCATCTTCTGCCTTCTTGAGTGCCAAGGTGTGTGGGATCTGACATTTTGCTTAATCGTGACACTCAAATAAACACATCAAAAATACAACTAGAATGCAATGCATGCCTAACTTAGGTAAATGCCTAAAGTAGCCCGAAAATCGATTTCCGAAGCTAAAACCCTAAGAGTTAGATCTGTTTTAGGGCATAAGAATGATAATAAATTGGTGTTTATCAACATGCACAAACACTTTAAACTCATAGCTACTAAACCTTGAGTGGAAATGAAGCCTAAGAAATCTAACTTTGAAAACTAGCAGTTGAAGCCTAAAAGAGAAAAAGATTTAGCCTCCTATGTCTAGATCTTTATCCTTGATGTTGTAGTCATGTTGGAATAAGAGTCCTAACTCACTCTCTGAAATTTGATTGATAACAAGTGTCTAGTTAATCTACAAAACTTTAATTGATCAAAAGGTAGAGTTCTTGGGACTATAGGACTAATCTATGCCTAACTAAATTTTTGTGTTAGAATTCAATTTCCAACTTTTGAGTCATGTTACATATACACAATATCTTTACTTCACTAGTTCCAAAGTTTTTAAGTGATATACAAGATACAGAAAAGGACATTATAAGGTTTTGACTCGATAGAGTTCTTTTCAAGGAATTTACTTTTGATGAGTACCTATTTTTTATAGTACTATGGAGTCTCATTTTAGTTCCGTGTTTTCAAATTCTCACAATGGTCGGAAAAGGAATCCAATCATAAAATATTTTTACTATTTATGATTTTATTTATGAAAATCTCAAAAATCTTCCAACCCAGATATCTACATTTGAAGATTTATAACTTCTTTTTGATATGCTGTAAACAAAACCCTGGTGTGCTGAACTCATTTTATTCACTAACTAATTTGCTAAGGACTAGCAAAACATAGGCATGGAAGTGTGATGAGGCACTCATCGTAACTCTTAATTCACTTAAAATAGCTAGTTTACCTAGTTAATCAGTATTAAATGTCATATAATAAGGATTAAGTATGTATATGGCTAATAAAAGGCATGAGACTAAAATTTCAGCTAATTAAGCCTTTTTACAATCAAGAAAATGCCTTATTAGTCTAAGTTAAAATTAAGGGCCTTAGAATTATGAATTAAATAATTTCAAACCTTCCCAATCAATTTAATATCCAATTAAGTTTAACATTAACGTTAAAAGTCCTAAATTGAGAATTAATTTCTATATTAAATCTTCAGTCAAATGTAAAATTTAACCTTATAACTTAGTTCCACAATATTCACACAATCCTATATAAAATGTTGGTGGGAAAATAATTTTATTTGCACCATTAAATTAAGCATTCGCATTTACATTTCATTTTGGCCCTTATGAAGACCATCTTCTTCCATAGCATTGATGACCATCCGTCGTCCATCTTCTTCTTCTCCGATGATGGTCAATCCTACGGCCAACCTCTAATTCGTTGTGCCGCAAGCTTCTTCCCAACTTCCCCATTCCATCTAACAATGTTGATCCACAGTTCACTACCTTAATGATGGTAGTTTCTCCACACTTAGACTCCCTTCCAGTTAGATTCAATCCCCCTAATCCTCGCCAACACCTATAAATACCCTTGCAGACCTTCTGATCGAGCTATCACGAATGATCACCGCTGGCCTTCTCACCATTTCATCCAGGTAAAGTTTCCAAACTCACCTCCTTCTGTAGTGCAGTGTAGCACTTTCAATTCGTAGGATTAGTTAGCGTAGCTTCTGATTTCTCATTGCCTTCTCCCACTCTGGCCACCACCAATTCCAGTGGTGGAAGGCCTTCTACTATTCTACTATGCAATTGACCTACTGAACACCTTCCATACCCTCTCATGATCACATTTCACTTTCCTTCCCTCAATCTTAACCACTTTACACCAAAATCCTAATTTCACATCCATCGAAGCTCTACCACTACTTCAGCGAGCCTTCTCTGACCTATTCACATCCAATTAGCCCTCTATTCACCATCACCAACCTCTAAGGGCCATTTCGCCCAACTTTATTCATGATTCCACTACTCAATTGATCTATCTTAGTGTTCTTCCTCATCTAAATCAATTTCATCAGACCTCTACAATCAATCTTTAATCAAATTAAGGAGCTTTTAACATTCCTGATGTCACAAGGAAGCTTTTGAGCTCTTCCTTCTACCAATTCATGGAGTGTAGTGTTGTCACGGTCACCGTTACCATCATCTGATCACCCTCCTCAACTCCAGCAATCCCAACACTCCACCCAATAGACTCTAACCACCCTTAACCAACTCCACAATGTCTGTAAATCATTTTTCCACCTTCTATGTGGAATTTCAATAACTTTCCTTCTCTAAACACCACCATCTTCCTCATCTTTGGTAATAACATCGACGCATTGTTTCAACCTCCTTAGACCACAGCAATAGGTCCAAAAGAATCCTCAGGTTCTTCTAAGCATGAATCCATGTTATGCAAAGTTGTTAGGTCCTCAACTTGCTCTGTCGAACTCTCCCTCTCAAAAGAAAAGGCGGTGACATTAAGGACCTTAAAAGAGCAACTAATCCCCTTAATTCTTGTGTCCTAGAGCTTTAGAAGATCAATATGAGTTTGAATACAACTTTGAGCTGGTCTGAAA
Organism: Thalassia testudinum; assembly: GCA_037157565.1. Lineage (NCBI taxonomy): Eukaryota > Viridiplantae > Streptophyta > Magnoliopsida > Alismatales > Hydrocharitaceae > Thalassia > Thalassia testudinum. Next base: position 20,713,570 of record JAZHRO010000062.1, read on the forward strand.
CACTCCTTATCTCCAAGTCAATCTCTGACCTGAGCGAGTCAACCTCCAGCCACCATTAGAGTTTAAAAGGCTGTAGAACTTATTTAGTAAGTCTAGAATTCATCTTAGGATACTTAAGAGGTAGTTAGAAGCACTTGGAACTTGATCGGAAGCTATGAGTACATGTCAGTCATAGTTTGGTAGGAGTTCATCTAAATCTGCAGGTGTTCTTTCCACCATTACTTCAAACCAGCTTTCAGCTATGTTTCATCAATTCCTCAGCCACCTGAAGGCTCAAATTAGTTCTTTGAAGCTCCAAGTTGACATCTAAGCATTTAAGTCAATCATTGAAGCTATGTATTGAAGTCACAACAATACGAATTTAACATAATTCACAAGAACATCACCCATTCTAGCCACTGCTAATCTCTGAATAATAAGGCAGAACAAATAATCCCACCTTGCTCGCTGACGAGCTCTCATATGTGGTTAAATTGAAATGCACCATAGCACTCCTCGTGAGCTTCGTGCTAACGAAGGGGTGCATGAGGCCTAATTGATCTTGATCGCCTTGATTTGAGAATATTATGCCCCATTGGGGTGGCATGTGTGTGCAACCCATTGAGCATGAACAGGCCCCGTAGACTTCATTGGGCTGGGTTTTAAATGATTTACAAGCATAAATTTCTTGTAGAACTTGCTTAACACTAATTAGTTCATATTCAAGTGCAATTATAGTTGATTCAAACATATTTATTTTAGCAATTATTTGCCTTTAAGCTTTATTATTTGTAATTATTAGTTATTTGAAAATTAATTAAGACTATTAACTTAATTAGTATGATTTACCTAAGTTATACTTATAATTTTATCAGAGTATTATTGAATCACAAGTAGTGTTATTTAATTAAGTGATATTTACAAAGTTATACTTAGGTGATAACTTTGTCCTTGAGGTACACCCTAAAAAATAAGTCCTTAGCGACATGCAAATCTTGAGTCTAAATAATCTCGGTACACGTGAGAGTAGAGACTTGCAATTATAAAATTATCTTTCCTCTTTTACAACTTTTTTTGGTATTTTCTTAATTATAAAATAAAAGATAATATGAAAACAAAGGAAAAATTGTGGGAATTGAAATAAATTGAAATACCTAGCTTATTTATATATGTACATATGTATGCATAAGATATATATATATGTCTATGTATATATAAATATAGAGAAAGAGAGAAGAAAAGGAAGATGGGCTTGGAAAATGGGATGTAGCACTGTGCTAGGTTAACCGATGTCTAGAGGGACATGATTAACCCTACCTATGTACCACGTGAATGTGTAGATCGGACATGTGTGTGTGTATGCTTAATGTGCACAGGTTATCACATATGTATGCACAACTAGTGCTTACACACTCGCGATACAATGTGCGGGAAATGGGGAGATGTGCATGTGGTGTGCATGGATTGGCCTCTGTGTGTATGTGTGTGTGTGTGTATGTGTATGTGTATGTGTGCGGGTGTGTGTATACATGAGTCTGTATGAGTGGGTAAGTGTGAGGTAGGGAGGTTGTGTTTTGTGCATGCAAGAGAGTGTACCACGTAGGCATGTGTTGCTCACCAGAGTAGTGTGTGCCTGCTAGTGTGTGTGAGTGAGTGTGTTTGTGTGTGAGTGAGTCCGTGTACGCACAGGCACACTGTGCATGTGCGCATAGAGGGTAGGCGCGCACACGAGTAGCGTACACTTTAAGGAAGTGGCACAACCGATTAGGTAAGGAGTGAGAGTGCACGCATAAGCACTGGTGAGGGGCATGCAACCAGCTAACTGAGAAGCTAGCTAGTTGCACTTAGTGCCCCAGCTAGTAGCACATAGCACTGTTTGGGGCATAGATCGTGTAAAAGATAAATGCATTGTAGTATAGTGCGAAATATGTCTCGACAGATAAATTAACAGAACTGGTGAATCCCAGTCGATCTTAGGGAGGCAGAAAATGCTTTTGATTTCATGTTCTTATTCTAAATCTAATTACTAAATAGCATAGACAATAATTTGCAATATATATATCAAGTAGAGAGTTTGAACATGAATTGCATACATGTAATTATAACTAAACAAATTCCAAGCGTGAAAATAAACTATCTATGTAGCAGAACAAGGGCACCATGGGTGGTGGTGGCCCTCTGGAGAGGTTGAGGATAGCAGCAACGATCCACCAAGGTGGCTCAACAGATGCTTCTGAAGAAGATGCAGAGATGGTGGCAGAGAAGACGGGAAGAAGAAGGTGGAGGAGCTGTAGAAGGAGGAAGAAGAAGGAAATTCTCTTTGATGCCTTAAAAGGGGACCCTTAGGTCGCTTTTTATAGTTGTTGTGAAGGGAATTTATGGCATTGGAGCCCTTAATTTCGTGCAATATCCTTAGGTTGATCAGATCTGTTGATTGGGAGATCAACAGACCTGATTACACCTCATAAAGCCTTCAACAAATCTTTCTTATGCTCGGACGCTTCTGGTGCGGACATGTAGTGCAACGTGCACCCTTGGATCTCGATTGTACAGCCCTCGCTCTCCCACACGTGCTTCTACCTTCGCGTGCTTACTGCTCGGCCTCCAAACATGCCCAATCTTCTTAGCCATTCAATCTTACGATTGGATGGCTAAGAATGCCTCACCATCAAAACTATTAGGTTTCGAACACGTGTCACATGCGTTGGTTAAGCGCGTGGACCGATTAGGCTACATCGTGAGTTGTTGCAAAAGTTCATCTGAGGCGCGTGCTGCCTTGACCATTGGATGGAGATCCAACTATGAAGATCTCATCCTCACTCGATGAAGTGGTTGGACGCTGGCGACGTGGCGCATTCATGGGTGTTGGATGGAGATCCAACGACCCACAACGTGCGAAGGATGATCTTCAGAGGCTGGGGCATGGTGAGGGGGCAGCTATAATGGTGCCACATGGCTCCATCATGGCCATCCATCTTCTTCTCCTTGTATTTGATGATGTAGGCCTTTGATTGAGTTAATTTTTGCACCGTTGGACTACGAACAACGATCTGGATCCATTCGTGCGGTTGGATTAATCATCTGAGGTCAGGATATTCTTCAATTTTCCCCTTGGCTATTGCTCTTCTACGGACTCCCTAGGGTGCTACGGGAGTCTGATTGATGCGATCTTGGAAGCGTTGGACTTCGGTCGTTGTTCTAAATAGTTCCATAAGGTTGGATCGGTCATATGCAACCCTAAATTTCCTATAATGGGTAATACCTCTCAAATAGCATAGTAAAATGCATAAAACATATAAATCAACTACAATGCAAAATTCCTTATGTCTGTATGTAGAATGCCCATGTTAAGCTAGGTTCTGGCTTAATTCAGGCAAATTAGGGCCTATGATTGCTGTGCAATCATACCCCCATGCCTAAATCTTGCTAGTCCATAGAAAAAATGCATTCTATCAAGAGTTAAACTAACAATTTATTTCTTTTTTTTGCTTTATCCAAAAAATTTAAAATTTAGATAACCTTGAACATGTAATGTTGTAGCTTCTACAATGGAACCAAGGAAGTGTCGATATACATTTAAAGTTTGTACTTGACCGATAGTAAGATTCTATTGGGATAGGCAAACCTCTTCTCCTGGGGAAATAAACTATTCTCTAATTTTAGCCTCTGCTTTTGGCTTAGGTAGAAGATGTCTGAGTTAGCTGGATCTGTATTTGGTGGCTCACTCTCTTCCGGTGCTACATAGAGGCTAGTATTTTAGAATCTAGATTTCTAGATTATCGAATAAATCAACATAGAGAGAGGTTGGAAAACTGTGCTCTCTTTAATCTTTAGTACTTTTTCCTTTCTCTCTTTCTCTCTCGCTCTCTTCTTCTTCTTCTTCTTTTCTTCCTGAGATCACATCTCACTAGATTTGCAACTATATTTGGTGGTCTCGCATGGCATTACACTTTAATTAGGTTCTAATAACCCTACAACTAAGTTAGAAGTCCTCAGCCCATATTCAGGTGGTCAGAAATACAGAAAAAGTAGGTTAAGGCTATATTTGGTGGTTCGTGAGGGTGGTAGGTGTTGTTGCCTCAAACCATTTAACTTGACTCACATCACGCAATTGCTTCACATAACACTTTTTTCTTCTTCTTGGTTTTTTCTTTTCAAGCAAACATCTCTTTCGTATTTATCAGGACAACATAACATGACATATGTACATTTATACGTGAGGCATTCTTGGGGATTTTTGGGATGACCAAGAGATCTCAGGTGGCTTATTTGGTGGAAGTGCCTACTATCGACACCGAGTAGGGAATGGATAGGACGACGTATTTCTGACCTTGACATCAATACCCTCCTTCAGCCGAGGATTCCGCAGAGGACAATCTTGACCATCCACCTAAGTCCTAGTTTTATCAGAACCCGCTCTCTGTGTTTTTGCCTTATTTGGTGGCTCTCGTATGAAATTTATCACAGAAGTAGTACGCAAGAACTGAGAGCGAAAACTATGCCCAACTCCAAGTGTTATTATTCAATTATCCAGAATTAAAGATTCCTTATATTAGCCTTAGAGCACCAGTAGACTCTCTACTCTCACCTCACATATGTTTTGGTGGATCTACTAGAAGGTAGTTCACCTGACTCCTCGATTGTTGTCCAACGGTTCAGGAGAAGAAGCGATGCTTATTCTCGACAAACTAAAGATGTCTATCCGTTTTCACAGTGGATACATTGCAAATTCTACATGTAGGTGTGAGGTTATATTGGATTCTAGGCTTAGGAATTTACTAAAGAATAAATCTTTAATAAAACCTCTTGATAAAACGATCTAATCCCCCAATTGTTGGCAGAAAATTTTCAGTTTTTATGGACTACCCCCCCATGCCTAAGTGTTTGCATGCCCTCATGCATGAATAAAAGAAATTAGAATAAGGCAGGGTGTATGTGGATAGAAATCACCTGGGATTGCTTCTGAGTTGTCATTCAGCTCATGCCAACACTGCAATGCTACACACTATATGTAAAACAATATGCTAAAATGAAATATGCTATGTATATATGTATATGTGCTTAGTTTAATGCTTTCAACAAGGCAACATGTTAGTCACACGTCCTCAAGAAGATGTATCGTTTCGTCAGTAGGAAGTGGTTCCTAGGCGAAAAATGGTTTGATGCACTGGCCATTAACCGTAAAAACCAGCCCAGATTTCGAGTCTCTAATTTGGACCGCCCCGTTAGGATACGGGTGGATCACTAGAAATGGCCCAATCCACTTGGACTTGAGCTTTCCCACAAAGAATTTGAGTCAGGAGTCAAACAACCAGACCTGCTGGTTAGGTGCGAACTCCTTCCTCCGGATGTGTTGATCATGGAAAGCCTTTTTCTTGTCTTTGCATATTTGTGCATTCTCGTAAGCTTCTCGCCAAATCTCCTCTAATTCAATGAGCTGGAGCTTCTATTCATAACCTTCGACCTTGAGGTTAAAATTACACTTCTATACTGCCCAAAAGGCACGGTGCTCCAGCTCCACGGAAGGTGATAGGCCTTTCCATACACCATACGGTATGGCAACATTCCAACCAAGGCCTTGTACACGGTTCGATATGCCCATAGTGCATCAATCAACCAATCAGACTAATCCTTCCTATCAGGTCTAACCACCTTTTGAAGGATAAGCTTGATTTGATGTTTAGATACTTCAGCATGCCCATTGGTCTGTTGGTGATACAGGGTAGCAATGCGGTGCTGCACCCCGTATTTCTTCAATAATGACCTCAAATGGGCATGGATGAAGTGACTACCCCCATCACTTATCAGGGCACAGGGAACTCTGAATCTCGCAAAAATGAATTCCCGAACAAAGGATATAATAGTCTTATGATCAACCCATCTTGCCTGGATAGCTTTAACCCACTTTGAGACATAGTCAACTACAAGAAGTATGTACTCAAAGCCGTGCGAGTTCGAGAAAGGGCCCATAAAGTCGATGACCCAGATATCGAACACTTCTACTACGAGAATAGATTGGAGAGGCATTATGTCTCTTTGGGTCGTAGAATCGACCTACTGGCATTGCTTACAACATTTGGCAAAGTCGTGTGTATCTCTGAAAATGGTTGGCCAGAAAATTCTCGACTGCAAAATCTTTACAGTAGTCTTTCGACCTGAGAAATGACCCCCACAAGCATTACTGTGGCAGAAAGATAGCACACTAGAGATTTTCGAATCAGGGACGCATCTATGGATGATCTGATCAGCCCCAATGTGAAAGAGTAGTGGGTCATCCCAAAAATAGAATTTAGCCTCTAAGATAAATTTGAGTTTTTGATCCTTGGATAATCCTGTAGGTAGCCTGCCTGCGACGAGATAGTTTGCGATATTGACGTACTAAGGAAACTCAACAGAGTTAATAGCCAATAAAGACTCATCTGGAAATCAATCTGAGATAGGCAGTGAGTACAAAATATAGTCTGGGTCTAGCCGAGGCAAGTAATCTTCCACAACATTATGGGCTCCGACTTTATCATGGATCTCGACATCAAACTCCTGCAAAAGAAGGATCCATCTGATAAGGTGGGGTTTGGCATCCTTCTTTCCCAACAAATGTCGGTGGGCAGAATGGTCAATGTAGATAATAACTCTGGACCCGAGTAAGTATGACTTGAATTTCTCCAACCTGAATACCATAGCTAGCAATTCTTTCTTAGTGATTGTATAGTTACGCTGAGCCTCGTTCAACGTTTTCCTAGCATGGTATATTACGAATGGATGGCACTCTCAATGCTAGCCAAGAACAGCTCTGACAATGAGGTTGGAGGCGTCGCACATCATCTCAAGTTGAGAGACCAGTCGGGAGGTTGGAGAATAGGTGCATTTGAAACAGTGCTTCGCAAGGTCTCGAAAGTGCTGGGACACAAGGAGTCAAAATCAAAGGGAGTATCGGTTACCAGAAGATTCGTTAATGGACGAGCAATTTTCAAGAAATCTCGAATGAATCTTCGATAAAATCCGACATGACCTAAGAATGATCTGATTTGCCTGATCGAGCTAGGTGGAGGTAATTACGAAATGATTTCATACTTAGCTCGATCGACCTTGAGTCCATTAGAGGAGGTCCTGTGACCTAATACGATGCCATCCCTCGCCACAAAATGGCTTGTTTCCCATGAAAGTACTAGGTTAACTTCTATACATCTCCTCAGGATCTTTGTGAGGTTATCAAGACAAGATGAAAAATCATTTCCAAACACAGAGAAGTCATCCATGAACACTTCTACGCATTCCCCAATCATGTCTGAAAAGATGGCTATCATGCATCACTGAAAAGTAGTTGGTGCATTGCAGAGGCCGAAGAGCATCTGCTTAAAAGTGAATGTTCCGAAGGGACACGTAAAAGTAGCCTTGTCTTGATCTTTCGGGTTGAACGCTACTTGATTGTACTTGGAGTATCCCTCTAGAAAGTAAAAGAAACTACCCTCGACCAACCATTCTAAAATCTGATCAATAAAGGTAAAGGAAAATGATCCTTTTTGGTAGCCGAGTTTAGCTTCCTGTAATCAATGCAAACCCACCAAGAAGTCATGGTGCAGGTCGGGATGGATTCACCCATTCGATTTTTGATCACGGTGAGTCTCGCCGTTTTGGGCACAATCTGAATGGGCCTCACCCACTGGCTGTTAGAAATTGGATAGATAATGCTTGCGTCTAGCCATTTAATGTTCTCCTTCATGACAACCTCCAACATATTTGGATTTAGGCACCTTTGAGGTTGTCTCAACAGTCTCACCCCTTCATCAATGTAGATATGGTGAGTGCAACATGAGGGGTGAATCAGGCAAAGATCAGCAATGCCCCACCCGATATCAACCCTATGTGGTTGCAGAATGGAGATCAACTAATGTTCCTGTTCTGGAGTCAAGTGAGCATTGATAATCACGAGATACGTCTCACTTTCTCCCAGAAACATGTACTTGAGCGAATTAGGTAAGGGCTGTAAAGGGCTGTAACTCTAGTAACGGAGGGTGGGGAGAGGGTTTATGCAGGGGAGGAGAGGAAGCAACAACAGAAATCTGCTAATCCTGACTAATGGAAAATCCATCTACAATGGTCTTGTAATCCTGTCTTAAGATATCAATGTTAGATGGGACAGGACAGTCAGGATTAGGGTTGTTGGGAGCAGATGAACACCCATGACTACCAGATCCATGGGATGAAATGTGTATGTCATTAGTCTCAGTCTCGTGTGGACTGCAATCTAAGACCCTTGATAGTGAGGATGAATGTGCCATTGGGTCGCTGCAGAGGAGCCCAATGTTCCCATAGAAAGCTGAATCTTCATCTTCACCATCCTCCTCGATTAGTTTGCAATCAAAGTTCTTTGATGCCTTGAAAATGTCTAGTCTAAGCTTTTCGTTCCCTAGGGCAATCTCCATGAACCCCAATGCACAATTGATGTTCGCGCGGGAGATTTCCAAGAATGGGCTACCTAGGATAATCGGTGTATCATGAAGATTAGTAGGAACCTCCATATCAACAAAAAACTCCGCTGGAAAGTAGAATCCTTGGACTTTAACAATCACATTTTCAACCACCCCCCTCGACGTTTTCACCGATCGGTCAGCCAACTGTATGGTAACTAAGGTGGGCTTTAACTCCCTGAATCGGATTTGATCAAATACTGCGGTGGGAGTTAGCTTAATGGATGACCCCAAATCAAGAAGGGCCCTATCAAATGGGGAATCCTCAAAAAGTAGGAAATCAATGGTGTGCCCAGGTCCTTTTTGGGTGGTAAGTTAGCTAAGATAACAGCGCTGGCTTCCTCAGATAATATCGCCTGTCGTCCGATTTTTTGCTATCGCTTCAGAGTACAGTAGCCCTTGAAGAACCTAGCAACAGTAGGGATGTGATCTATTGCTTTAAGGAGGGGGATCTAAATGTAAACTTCCATGAACATAGATTTCAGGTCCCTGAAATTTTGCATATCCTTTTTCCATGCTGAATCTCGCGTTAGCGCTACAGGAAAAGGGATGGGAATCTCAGGGTCTAGAGGCTTCTTTCCTTTATCTAATGAAGATTGCTTGTGAGAGGAAGAGGGTTGTGAGCCATCATGCGGTAGAGAGTAGGAAAAATCATTACCCACTTGCCTAGGTAGAAAGTTCTGTGTAGTCTTTCCACTACTCAAAGTGACAACTTTTGCATTGGCGTACTGTCCATGAGGTAGTAGAGGAATGGCTGGGAAAGAATACGTGGAGTTTGACAGTAGAGCTGGTTATGGGCTAGAATATGCAGGGTTATAATGACAATGTCATCTTGGGCAGACTCAGCGTGAGCTTCGTGGACACTAACCCATTAATGTCCAGGTCACTGGAACTGGTTCATTGAGGTGGAATTCACTAAGTTCTCTACTAAGGACTCAAATAGTTCAAATGCGCTGTTCTCATCCTTCACGAGGAAATTCCCACTGCTAGATGCATCGTCCAGGTACCGATGTGTGCCATCCAGCCCATGGTAAAAGGCTTAAGCAAGGTGCCATCTAGGTACACCATGGTGTGGGCACTTCTTGAGAAGATCGTAGAATCTATCCCAGGCGTCATGCAACTTCTCTCCAGGGCCTTGGGCAAAGGTCGTGATCGTGCTCCTCATAGCATTTATTCGACCAATCAGGAAGAACTTTTGGAGGAATTCGCGACGTAATTCCTCCCAAGATCCAATTGGCCTCTTAATAGTCTTGAACCAATAAGCAGCTTTATCCTTGAGTGAAAAAGGAAAAAGTTTCATGAGAACAATTCTGATATCTACATTCCTAGGTCAAACTAACTCTGCAATCTAACTCAGATCTTCACTGTGATGGAAGGGATCCTCATTCGAGTTTCCATGGAAATGAGTCTGAATCATACTTATGATATTCAGTTTCAACTCGAATGCATCTTCGCCTGCGGGAATCCAGACCTGAGGTGCTATAATTGCTGTCGGCAGATCGTAGAAGTCCTACAATTATTCTCCACATGGTGGATGCTGCATCCTATCAAGTGTTGTGAGAATCCTGTCGATGCTCTGCTCGTATTTCTATTTATCTTCCTCAACCCTAGCTTCCAAAAGAGCCATTGGGTCTTGATTCTCAGGGTCCTAACCAACTCGAGGATCGGGATTAGCCATCTTAGCTAATCGAGTGGAAGAAGGTTGGGAAGAAAGGTCGGGTGAGAAATACCTTTGCCGCCTTCAGTTCAGCTCCTAAGGTCCCACAAGTTCAGGCCCGAATGACCTTCCTTGCATATACCAACTCAAAGGGTTGGTATAGTCAAGTAGAAAAAGGCTAAGGACTTGTTAATCAGAGTGGTCCTTTAGATCAGGTGACCAGATTTTTCGTTTAAGTTCTTGTTATTGAAAAAAAATTCAGCGAGAGACCGACTGCAAGGAATTCCCACCTCTTAGGCTAACGCAACCATGCTGATTATGAGGGGACTATGAGGAAGGTTCTTCATTTGGCTTTCACCTCTGATTTTGTTACCCTGCAGCCGCGGTCGTTTGATGCCACCCCGCAAGCTTAGACACTAGGTTTTGTAGGAGAGGTTAAAACTACCTAGTAGTTTCAAGGCAAATGTAGGTTATTTGATATATTTTCGTGAATTTTTTTTAACCTGTTTCTTCAATTCAGTAAATGATGGGTAGTCCACAAGGTGACTCACCTCATCGACTAACTCCTGGGCTCAACTGAGTCCAAGTTAGTCCAATGTGGTCGTATTGGCTCGTACGCTTCTAATTTGTTTTTAATTTTGAACACCACAAATCAAATCTAAACTCTCAACGAATATGGAGTCCAAATGATTTGAAAATTTTCACGAAGATTCATTTTTTAAAAATCTTTTTAGTGAGTATTTTTTCAAAATTTCTACTATTTCCAACAAGTAGTTATGAATTTTTAACTAACAATGGGTCAAATCTAGGATTTAGACCACATGTTGGTTTTTCTATTGGACATGATATCAAATATGATCCAAAAATTTTGTAAAAGTTTGATAAAGAAAGCTAATTTAAATATCTTTCAAACCCCACTAGTCATGAGTAAATCTAATTTGTATGTTGGTCAGAATTGATTTTCAAAGTTCATAAAAGTTCTATTTTCAATCAATCTAACCCATATGTACTCCATGAATTTTTCAAAATTACACAAATAGAATTTCTTTTTGAGAATGGTGGCATTGGAAAGATAACTTGAAACTCTAGTTCTAGACCAAATTTCAAGATTTTTAGAGCATCACAAACACAGCTATTGAATTTTAAAGATGGCAAGCAATTTCTAGCTGAGTTTTAACAAGAATGTGTGCACCTAATTTTCGTAGAGCCCGCTTTGCCTTGTCCGCAGTTTCGTGTGGTTCAACCTTCACACAAAAAATACTATGTTAGAGATTAAATCAAAAGTCGTCATGCCTCTCCGTCAACAATGCCAATTTGTTCGGGGTGTAGATCGCGTAAAAGATAAATGCATTGTAGTATAGAGAAAAATACGTCTCGACAGATAAATTAATGGAACTGGTTAGTCCTGATCGATCTCAGGGAGGCAAAAAATACTTTTGATTTCATGCACTTGTTCTAAATCTAGTTACTAAATAGCATAGACAATAAATCGCAATATATATATATATATATATCAAGCAAAGAGTTTGAACATGAATTGCATGCATGTAATTATAACTAAACAAATTCTAAGCATGAACATAAACTATCTATGTAGCAAAACAAGGGCACCATGGGTGGTGGTGGCCTTCTGGAGAGGTTGAGCATAGCATCAACGATTCATCGTGGTGGCTCAACGGATGCTTCGAAAGAAGATGCAGAGACAAAGGCAGAGAAGATGGGAAGAAGAAGGTAGAGGAGCTGTAGGAGGAAGAAGGAAATTCTCTTTGATGCCTTCAAAGGGGACCCTTAGGTCACTTTTTATAGTTGTTGTGAAGGGTATTTAGAGCATTGGAGCCCTTAATTTCGTGCAATATCCTTAGGTTGATCAGATTCGTTGATCGGGAGATCAACAGACCTGATTACACCTCAAAAAGCTTTCAATAAATCTTTCTTATGCTTGAACACTTCTGGTGCGGACATGTGGTGCAACGTGAACCCTTGGATCTCGATCGTACAGCCCTCGCTCTCCTGCACGTGCTTCTATCTTTGCGCGCTTACTGCTCGGCCTCCAAACACACTCAATCTTCTTAACCATTCGATTTTATGATCGAGCAGCTAAGAATGCCTCGCCATCAAACCTATTAGGATTCAAACACGCATCGCACGCGTTGGTTAAGCGCGTGGACCGACTGGGATGCATCACATGTAGTTGCAAAAGTTCATTTGAGGTTCACACTGCCTCACCATTGGATGGAGATCCAACGGTCGAAATCTCATCCTCGTTCGATGAAGTGGCTGGAGGTAGGCGACATGGCGCATTCATGGGATGGGGATCCAACAGCCCACAATGTGCGAGGGATGATCTTTAGAGGCTGGGGCACAACGAGGGGCCTACTATGATGGCACCACAAGGCACCATCGTGGCCATCCATCTTATATCTGATGATGTAGGCCTCCGATTGAGTTGATTTTTGCGCCATTGGATTGCAAACATCAATCCAAATCCATTTGTGCAGTTGGATTTGTCATCTGAGGTCCAGATATTCTTCAATTTGCCCCTTGGCTCTTTCTCTTCTGTAGACTCCCTAGGGTGCTACAGAAGTTAGATTGATGCGATCTTTGAAGCGTTGGACTCGTGTCGTCATTCTAAATAGTTCCATAAGGTTGGATTAGTCATCCACAATCCTGAATTACCTATAATGAGTAATACCTCTCAAATAGCACAGTAAAATGCATAAAACATATAAATCAACTACGATGCAAAATATGATACATATGCATGTAGAACACCCATGTTAATCTAGGTTCTAGCTTATTCAGGTGAATTAGGGCCTATGATTGTTGCTCAATGAAGTGCGCGTGGAGGAGTGCAATCAGTGGGCGTACCAGCTAAGTGAGAAGCTTAGCCTGTGCGTGGCATCCTAGCAGGTCGCATAAGGGTGCGTGCAGAGGGGCAGGTGACTGGCTGGGTGAGGAGTGCATGTGCAATGTCACCCATCGACTAAGTGAGAGCTTTCCAGTTACACACCAAATAAATGAGCACAATTGAGAAAAGCTACCAGCCTCTAATGGAAATTAAAACGAAGGCAAATCAATCAAAATAAAAAAGAGAAATAGAAACACCATGTGTACTTGCTTATGAAGGAGCTAGATGGTGGTGAAACCTTGTTGTGGTCGTTAATACCACACGAGGATGCTCCGTGCCAGTGAGTGCTCTCAACTGGTGAGAGGCCGCTGGGGGTGGAAGAGGAAGAGAGGGAGAGACGAGAGATGAGGGTGTGTGGTCGACATGGTGATGGTGTGTGTTCTATGAGGAGTGTGCATGGTACCGACCTTGAGAGTGGAGGTAGGGGTGGTAGTTTTATAGATGAGGGGTGAGGTGAGTAGTGCGTGCAGGGTGGCCGTTAGGATAAGATTTGGGTAATTTATAGGGTATGCACTTGGGGTTTTTGATAATGAATGTAGGTAATTGGTGGATATAGATGGATGGTGACACACACATGGGAAATGAAGTATGAAGAATCTATCCATCTCTCTTTCTTTCTCTAAATTATTCATGAATGCATGTATTTACAAAATGCTTGAATTGTTAATTAATCCTACATGGTTAATACTATAAAATGGCATAAGATCGACAAATTGTTGGCATGAATTGCTACGCAATCACTCCCCAATGCCTATCCTTTGCTAGTCCCTAGTAAAACACTTATTCATTCAATATAGTAGTAAAGTGTTTAGAAATGATCTTTAGCTAAAGATTTTTCTGAAGCAACGCAAATGTCTTTACCTGTTGGACATTGTGAGAACCAATTGCAAAGAAGACTACCAGTACCTAAGACTTACATGACATAACCCATCTCTCGACTAACAAGGACTCTTGATATTTAAACCTTAAGTATGGCTTCCAAGATCCAGAGAGTTTTACCAAGTTTAAGAAGAACAAAAGTTATGGTTGTGCTTAGTGCAAGTTAGGATTAACTAGACGAACCTAAGAATCAAATCCAGGGTTTCACTATTTTTTAAGTTCAAGTTTGTCTCAGCTTCGGCTCATGTTTTCAAATCAACTCTTAAAATAGTCAATAAACGCCAATTTATCATCATTCTTATGCCTAGAAAAAATCTAGCTCTTAGGGTTTTAACTCTTCAAATGAGTTTTCAAGCTACATTTAGGCATTCACATAGGATAGGCATGCATTGTATTTTATTGTCTTTTTGATGTGTTCATTTGAGTTTAAGGGATAAGTAGACAGTCAGATTCTACAAACCTTAGCAGTTAGGAAGGTAGAAGATGAAGAAGAGTCTCATCCCAACTGGATCCTAGCTCATTCTAGCTAGATCAACCTATCCTCAACTCCATTCAGCTTACCTTAACTAAATGGTAGCTCAAGCTAGTTCACCTCAGCTAAATGGTAGCTTAGACTAGCTCAAATTAGTTGATCCCATCTCCACTCTAGCTCATCCTAGCACAAAATAGTTCTTGGAAGCTCTACTTGACTAGGTTTAGCTACTACCATCAACTAGCTAAGTGTGATCAGCTAAAGAATTTCTCAACCAGCTCAGGCCTGCTCAAGTCCAGCTCCCGAAGACTCAACTCAGCTCAACTTGGTTGAGCTTAGCTGCTTGACCAAAGCTAGCTAGCTTAGCTAGCTAGGTAGTCTTTGGGAAGATCAGACCCAGTTCACCTTAGCTCACAACAGCAGAAGCCAACTCGCATTAGCTTAGCTTAGCAGCTAGCAAAGAACTAACTAGCTAAGCTAGCTAATGAGCTTAGATGCAGTCCTTTTTAGCTTTAGTGTAGCTCATTGCAACTCATCCTTAGCTCCTCCTCTTAAACCCTAGCTCTCTCTCCTCCAATCATCTAAAAGCTAAGCTAGCTTGGCTAGCTTAGCTCCTCTTACCTCCCACCATTGTGACCCTAAACCTATATAAGACCTCCACCAAAACCCAAAAACTCACCTACTTAGTCCGCCTAAGCTCCACCTAGTCTCATTCTCTTTTGGCGCCAACATATCCACATCCCTTCACCCCATCACCACCTCAAAAAGACACCTACAAAGTGACTCCAACCACCCCCCATAACCACCTAAGTTGGCGCCAACTTAGGTGGTTATGGGGGGTGGTTGGAGTCACTTTGTAGGTGCCAACTTTTTCCCTTCGAAACCCTTCCGTCTACACCCTCCACCTTCCTTTAAATCTGTCTCCACCCTCCACCTAACCTCCCTACTAGAAACCCCACATGGTGGCACCAAAACCAAGGCACCTCTCCATGGTTGGCATCACCTTTAGGTGCCTCTACACCAACATAGCCACCACCTACACACCCCCTACTTGGCACCAAGTATCCTCCACCCTAGGATCCCTTAACGACCCACCAAACCTAATCCTATCCCTCCACATGCCACACCAACCCCTCCTTAACCCTCCTATAAAAACACCACTAACTACCACATTATACCCCATCCTAAGGTACATTAACCCTACCTATACACCTACCATTTTCGGCCAAGAAGGAGGAAGGGAGAAGAAGATTGAGGAGGCAACCACCCACCCCCTTGGTGCCTTCTTCTTCCTCTTTTCTTCCTTGTTCTACAAGGCTTAGGAGCATATTGGGAGAATGGCCAGGCAAGAAGGAGCAAGGGTGGTCCACGTCCACCTTAGGAGGAGTTAGGAGGAAGGCCATCTGGGCTTGCAAGAAGGACATCAAGAAGAAGAACTTTCCTTGACTCTGGGGCAACTAGAGTCAGAGCCAGAGTTCCAAGTGGCTACATCTTCATTTCACTAAGCTTCCTTTGTCATCTAGATTATTTCTCTTCATTTTGCACTATAGTAGTATTTGCCTTCGGAGATTACAAGTGTGAAACCTTTCCCACTTGTGAGTTCTCCACATTGTAAACAATTTTATATAAAGAAGAATTCCTCTACAGTTTCTTTCTATTTAAGCTTTCTGGTTGATTGTTGTGTTCTTGCTGAAGCCTCCCGTGCTTGGAGTGAGCTGGAGAAGTAAGGCACTTGTTGCCTTTATATTCACTTTTTCATTTCCTGCTTTTTCTTCGCGTTTAGTTGATAGTTTTTGCTCATATTCAAAAACCTAAAAATTACATATTCAAAAACCCAAAAAGAAAGTTGATGTCTGTTTGTCAGGCAAGAGATTATCAAAATATCATTTCTGCCTCCGTAGATGACCCTAGATACCACCGCTATCTAAGTTTATAAATTATAATAGCTGATTGCAAGATACGCATCTCAACAACTTAATTCACACATTTATAAAATTGCGTATTTCCATCATCAATAGTGAATACTCAAACCCAACTCTTATTGCATATGTGGGTCAAAAATATTTGGTGGAAAACATAGGGTATGTATAGTATACCCTAAAACAACCATTTTTTTTGGATATGTACAATTATATTTACAATAGCATTTGAAGAACATACCAACTTATTGAAAAGAAATTTTTTCTTTTGACTTTTTCTATTCTTTTCTACTTTTCTCATTTTTTTGATTTTTTTCATGATTCTTTTGCTTCTTTTTTCCTAAAAATAAGTGTGTCGATATGTTTCCCATCAACTTTATTTGGTGAGTGAGTATTTGTTGGAAAGAGTTTCTCCTAAACACATGACCAAAGACTGAGACAAAGAGTTTACCAGTATGCACAAGTAAAGACTCCACCTTCCCTAATGAGCACTAGGGTTGAGAACTTAAGTTTGCCTTGTTCTTCCTATATCCATGCAATGTGACCAAGGTTACTTAACTCTTAAATAGAGGTAAATAGACAAATCCTGTACTAGTTGACTCAAGTACAAGAATATGTCCTAAGTTAGGAAATATTTTGGTTCTATCTTATCAAAGCTCAAGTGTATTAAGCCTAAGCCTGAGCATATCAAGCTTATGTGGCCAGGAAAGTCTAAAAGCAAAGGTTGAATGCCCATAAATACTTATTTTATTTTTGCTTTAGCTATCAGATCATAAACAAACACTTTTGAAAACATTTTTAGATTTTTTGAATTTTCAATTTTTATGTGTTCTTCTCTGTTTTATAATTTTTTCAAAATTTTTCAACATTTTTCAATTTTTATGGAATTTTCAATAAAGTATATATACACTAAAGATGGATATCTATAATGGAAGGAGGCCCTGCATGATACCCAAAGAATATGCAACATCCTATGGATTCCTATCCATCCCCCCATGCCAAATCTTGCTATGTCCTCTTATGCATGCAAGAGGGGTGTGACAAGATTAAAGGCTCTTGGTATAATGGTAAGGGGTGAAAGGTAGGGCAGATGGATGGGTGGATGGTGGGTGGTGGAAAACATGTGGAATAGATGAAGTGTGAAGTGAAGTGAACTAAAATGGAGTGAAATGGAATGTGGAGTGAAGTGGTGAAAACTCAGAGAATAGAGTGCAAAAAATGAGAGATTAGAGAAAATGGTGAAAGGCGAAAGGGTGTTGGGGTGCCTCCAAACAAGCGCTGAATTTAACATCCCTAGCTAGACTTAGAGTGAGGCAGAAATTAGTTACCCTCCAGCAAGGCAACTGTCTCACCAACGGGGGTAGATTCATGAGTGAGATAAGGTTTCAACCGGTGCCCATTCATCGTAAATTTATGCCCAGTTTTGTGGTCTTCAATTTCAATGACTCTGTTGGGAAATGGTCGCGAGACAAGGAATGACCCTGTCCATTTGGACTTCAATTTACCAAGAAAGAATTTAAGCCAGGTATTGTAAAGGCAAACTTGTTGTGATGGCTCAAATTCCTTCTACCGAATGTGGCTGTAATGAAAGGCCTTCATTCATTGTTTAAAGGTCAAAGCGGAGTCATAGGCCTCATGTCCCGCTTCTTCTAATTCTTGGAGTTGGAGTTTTTGTTCTCGACCACACAGGTCTGGGTCGAGGTTACATTGGCAAACTGCCCAATAAGGGTGGTGCTCCAACTCAACGGGCAAGTGATAATTCTTCCCAAAAATAATTCTATACAGTGACATACCCAAGGGAGCCTTGAACGCAATCCGATACGCTCATAAGGCATCAGTCAACTTGTCGAACTAATCCTTATGGTTAGGACAAACCACATTTGGTGAATTTGTTTGATATGCCAGATCAACACCTTATCCTAGTCATTCATCTAGGGATGGTACGGAGAAGCAATACAGTGAACTCCATACTTCCTCAGAAGTTCCCAAAAAGACGAATGTGTGAAATGGGTTCCTCCTTTCGAGATGATGGTCCAAGGGATCCCAAAGCATGCAAAGATATAGTCCTTCACAAATTTAGTGGTGACAACATGGTCAACACAATGCGTAGGAATGGCCTCAATCCTTTTCAAGACATAATCAATAACAACGTCGATGTACTCAAAACCATTGGATGGAAGAAAGGGACCCATAAAATTGATTCCCCATATATCAAAGATCTCTACAGCAAGGATGGATTGCAAGGGCATCATGTCACGATGTGACATTGACCCTAGCGACTAGCATTTAGTGTACCACTTAGCATAATTGTGTGCATCTTGATGAAGGGAGGGCCAAAAGAATCCGCATTGCAACACCTTGGCTACTGTCTTCTGATGACTCTATGAATAATAGCAATATTTACATCAATTAAAGTCAATTTCAAGAGCACATGCACATACATATCATGATACAGCGGGTTTGGGAGCAATGTATGCATTCAACATTATTTTCATATTGATATTGCTTGGAACTAATGTTTAATGGCTAGGTTATAAACAAGAACCTTAAAACAGGCCTCAGAAGAGCAATCAAATAACATGAATGGATCCTGATTAACTAACGGAGTCCAACGGATCCAAAATCACCTCAATCCGACCTTCGTAGCTCCCACAACAATCCCGAAAAGTTCTAACTATTGATCTGATGATCAACTACCCTCATTGAGCCATGTGGCACCCACTCCTCTGTCAATCGCATGCCTCACCTCCCGTCTTCGTCGTGCACATGCACGATCGTGACCGTTGGATCAACCATCAACAGCCACAAGTCGTCCACATAGTCACCTTCAGCCTAGCACGACCACACCGCCATTCTTGACCATTGGATCAAGGTCTAACGGATGACATCACAGGGGCCCAAAACCATCCACGTGACAATCTACAAGGATAGCATAGTGGTTGGATGCCTTATACACCCTAATGGATGCGGATTCGAAACACAAGAGGCACATCCCCTCAAAAGCTCCAATTGAAATTCGACCATTCGATTGAAATTGAACAGTCGAGAAGCGACCACATCCACATGTGTGATAAGGGCAATCCAGTTGTCCACCTCCGAGTAGAATCTAGCTACCCATGTACGATCCTCGCACGCATACCGCAGCACGTGGCTAGCCTAGATGGGCGAATCATACGATGTGTAATCTCACGCAAGATCTCACACAAATGGGGTGCAATTTGAGAGATGGCGAGCACATGATCATGGCCCTCCATCAGTGATCTAATGGCTAAAAGCTCATATGCCAGCGAGCATGCCAGCGGACATCAAGTAGCATGTGCGGGTACGGAGGTGCTAGTTCAGCGCGTATGGACACAGAGGAGTTAGTTCAAGGCATGCAGGTCGGTTCAACGCACGTGGGCTGGTCCAGCGCAGTTTAGCGTGATTTGAGGCAGGTTTAAGGGCGGTTCAAGGTCAATATAAGGGCTTTCTTCACCTATATAAGGCCCTTAAGACCCCCATTGCAACACATCTTCAACACAAGCAATTCTCCACCACTCTAGAGCTCAAGCAAGGTCCTTGGAGTCGCTGAGCCACTGACAAAAGCATCTCCACCACCGTGGATGCCTCGCCTCTCCACCTTTCACATTTATTTTCCAATTTTTGTTAGCTTATTGTTACATTTATTTAAGCATTCATCTAGCTTATTGTTAGGATTTGCAAGACACTTTCACTTATGCAATATAGTAGTTCTTATTATCATGAGTATTGTCTTGTTAGTCATGCCATTTCACATTTTTATTACTTCGTTATCTTGTCTTGTTTTCACACATAGTTAGCAATCACCATATTATTATCATGAATCTCTAACCCCACCACTCTCTCTCTCTCTCTTCTCTTTCATGCAAGCAAGCGCAATCACCTTGTGACAATAAAATAAGTGACTAATTAATCTGATTTCTACTTCCCTGTGTTCGACACTCGTACTCATCTTCATATTCTTCTTAAAATAGACATCATATTTGCACATACAATGAACATATTATCACATCGTGTTTCTCGATGTCATCTTCCTCCCAAGAAAATGGCCTCCGCAAGCTTGATAATGGCAAAAGGATAACATGGGAAGGATCTCGCTGTCAAGAACACAGCGATGGATAATCTGGTCAGCACCTAATCTAAAAATAAGTGAATTATCCTAGAAATAATACTTTGCCTCTGCAATACGATGCTTATGCCGATTTTTAGGCCAACCTTAGGGAAGAGAACTAGAGGCAAGGTAATTAACGATATTGGTACACCAAGGTCCACTTGCCTCATCTATCGCCAGAAGGTGCTCATCAAGGAAAGATTGATTCATCAACAAGGAAAGTGCAATATGGTCAGGGTCAAGTCTAGAGAGATGGTCTGTGACCACATTCTAGGCTCCAACCCTATCCCATATCTCAAGATCAAACTCTTGTAATAGAAGGATCCAACAAATCAATTAGTGTTTAGCATCCTTCTTATGTAGGAGATGACGGATGGTCGCGTAATCGTTGAAGATGGTAACATCGGAACCCAAAAGATAAGATCTGAATTTCTCCAGCCCAAAGACAACTGCTAGGAACTCCTTTTCAATGGTAGTATAATTACGCTAGGCCTCATCCAACGTCATGCTAGAGTAGTACACTATAAAGGGGTGTCTATCGCATCTCTGTCGCAAGATGACTCTGACTTCTAAGTTAGAAGCATCACACATCAACTCAAAGTCGAGGGACCAATCAGGTGGCTGGAGAATAGGGGTCATAGTGACAGCATCATGCAGCTGTGTGAATGCCTAAATATAGTCAAGGCCCATGTCGAAGGACACATCGGTCGATAGGAGATACGTCAAAGGTCTAGAAATCTTGAAGAAATCCTTGATAAATCTACTATAGAACCCGACATCACCTAGAAAGGACTGGATTTGCCTAACAGATCTAGGTATAGGTAAATCAGCTATAACATCCACCTTAGCTCTATTAACCACAATACCTCTTTTTGAGATGATATGTCCTAGAATAATACCCTTGTGCACCATAAAGTGACTTTTCTCCTAAGAAAGCATAAGGCTCACATTAATACAACTCCGAAGGATGCAGATCAGGCTGGCTAGACAATCAGTAAAGGTCGGTCCAAAGACTAAAAAGTCATCCATAAAGGCCACAAGAAAATCACCTACCATATCATGGAATATCACCAGCATGCAAAGTTTGAAGGTAGCTGGCGCATTACAGAGTCCGAACAGCATCCTTCGAAAAACAAAGGTGCCAAAGGGACAGGTGAAGGCGGTCTTTCCTTGATCACAGGGGTCGATAGCTACCTAATTATAGCATGAGAACCCATCCAAGAAAAAAAAATTGATTTCTCACAAACCGCTCCAGGATTTGGTCAATAAAACATAGCAGAAAGTGGTCTTTCCTAGTAGCAACGTTTAGTTTCCTATAATCTACACACGCTCTCCAAGACATTGAAATGCATGTAGGGATGGATTCGCCCCTGTCATTAACGCAGATTGTGAGGCTTGCCTTTTTAGGCATGACATGAATTAGGCTTAGCTAGGGGTTGTCACTAATCAGCTAAATGATTCTTGCATCAAGCCATTTAAGGATTTCCTTTTTAATGACCTCCCGCATGTTAAGATTAAGACGTCGCTGCATCTCACGAGAAGGTCGAACCTCCTCCTCTGTATATATACGATGAGTGCAGTAGGAAGGGCTAATACTAGTCAAATTAAAGATAGACCATCCAATAGCTACCTTATGTCCAGTTAGGACCTTCATTAGTTTGCACTCTTGCTCCCTGGATAATTTTCAATTGATGATGACAGGGAGTGTCTCATTTGGTCCTAAGAAAGCATATTTTAGCATGTCAGGCAGTGCTTTAAGCTTGGGAGTGGATGGGGAGAGATCTGGCAAAACTTGAGATGAGAGTGTCCTAAAAGAATCATCAAAAGAAATAATAAGGTGTAAAGAAAATTGGCCCTCAGGTTGGCCATGAGCTGGGGCATTTTAGATTAATAGATCCAAGAAAAGGGAGCCCTAGGAACCGGTGTTTGGGAACAAAGTCCTAGTGTCAAATATCTCTTCTGCCAGATTTAGCGAGGAAGAATGTGGACTCTAGTCTTCAAGGGGATCGATCAGAGGTGAGCAACCCATAAATGACTTAGACCACAAGGCGTAAGAAGCGGGGAGGGCCCCGTCAGGGGCCTAGTTAGGGAGGGATAAGAGAAGGGGTGGGGAAATGTCACAATTGAAATAAATCACGCTTTGCTGATTATCTAGTGGTATTCCGTAGCAGTTGGAATAAGTCTCTACCAATTCGATACATGCACTGATGGCCATGTCATCCTTAATTATCTTGGCAACCTTAAAAATATTGACTTTTAGCTTCTCAAATACCACGACTATCTCAATGCAGCCCATTTCACAATCAATATGGGTGCGGGCTATGGCTATGAATCATCTCCTGAGGATGATCGGGTAATCAAAAAGTGACTCAGGAACTTCCTTGTCCAATACAAGAAAGTCAACAGGAAAATAGAGACTGTTGACCCTAACCACCACGCCTTCCACCATACCCCGCGAGATTTCGACAGAGCGATCTGCCAACTGTAATGTAATAAGGGTGGTTTTCAGATTTCCCAATGCGAATTTTTGAAACACGATGGTCAGAATGAGGTTAATGGAAGATCCTAAATCAAGCAAGGCACGATCAAAATTGCAGCCTTTGATGCTACATGAAACGAAATGGGTGCCTAGATCTTTCTGCCTCAATGGTAGTTTTGAGAGAATAGCATGAGGCGAGAGAACCACCAGAGTTTTCATTTTCTTTTGCTATCACCTCAGTGTAGTGTAATCCTTAAAGAATCAAGTAATGGTAGGGATGTGGTTGATTGCCTCTAGCAAGGGAACCTTGATTTCAACATCCTTAAATAAATCACAATGATTATCAAAGGTTTACGTGTTCCTTTTCTTGCCTTTTGGCTCCCTCAATAAAACCTTAGGAGATGGGACCTATTCTGGCACTAGTTTGGGCCAATTGTCCGCATGAGACTCCAGTGTGGAATCCGAATGGGGGGACGAAGAAGATGGGCCAGCATCAAGTGGATACGGATCGAGGGTTTGTTTACTACTCCTCGTGGTAATCGCATTGGACATCGCAGATCTAGAGGGATCGTATTGTAGGATCTAAAAGGAACAAGCACTCTAGAAGGGGGCATGAATAGTGTAGTAGACAAAAATTATGCAAGGAAATCAAACCACAAAATATAACACCAGATGTATAGTGGTTCCCCTCATTTGGGTACTCCACTACCTAAGTCCTCTGACTTAGGATTTTTAACCTGATTCCCTAAACCCGAAGGGAATCAATTTACTATAAATAGAGGTGATTAATGGGTTACCTTAACCCAATTACAAGATTGAATAAGAATAAAGATTACAGGTGTAAGCAAGCAACAATAAAGCTTACAATTGTTATGTGCCACGTGAATGTGTGGATCAGACATGTGCTCGTGTGTGTGTATGCTAAATGTGCTCGGGTTATCGCATATGTGTGTGCAAATAGTGCATACACACTCACAATTCAATGCCCGGGAAATGGTGTGCATGTATTGGTCTATGTGTGTGTGTGCCTATGTCTGTGTGTATGTGTATGTGTCGGGGTGTGTGTACATGTGAGTCTATGTAAGTGGGTAAGTGTGAGGTGGGGAGGTTGTGCTATGTGTGTGCACAAGAGTGTAGTGTGCAAGCGTAAAGTGTGCACTAGATTAGCATGTGCACGCTGGTGCGTGTGAGTGTGTTTGTGCATGAGTGAGTGCACGTCGGCACATTCTGTGTGTGTGCACAAAGAGTGGGCATGTGCACGAGTAGCATGCGCTGTGAGGAAGTGGTGCAACCGGCTAGGTAAGGAGTGAGAGGGCACCCGTGAGCACTGGTGAAGGGCATACAACTGACTAACTGAGAAGCCGACCAGTTGCACTTAGCCCCCTAGCCAGTTAAGCTTAACGCCCTAGCCGGTTACACTTAGCATGCATGGAGGAGTGCAGTGAGTGGGTGTACCAACTAAGTAGAAGCTTAGCCGGTGTGTGGTAGGTGGGTGTAAATTTAGCGAGAAAAATGAGAGTTCTAGAAAACCCATCATCCTAGTCACAAAATATCGCTACCAAATAAAATTTACCAAAGCTCGAGGTAAGCCCCGAGTCGAACATAGGGCGGAGAACATTTGGTTTGTGAAATCCACATTTCGATTTTATTTATTTTTGGTGTTTTTATCTTTTATGATTTTTTTGGTATTTTTATAAGGCAAGAGATCAGACGATAAAAAAACTTTATCTAGCTAATCTAATTTCAAAATAAGAGAGAAAGAGAGAGAATATTTCATAGAATGGAGCAATGTATATTACAACTAATTGCAAAATTAGCGCTACACTAGAAAGCAGTAAAAGATAGAGTGGTGAGAGAAATCCTCCTCAACGATTGCTTGGAGGATGACTCGCTTTGACGACGCCCCAGACAAAGGTGGTGAGAGGCTAGATGTAGAAGAATGGAGCCAAAGGATGGAGGACGGCAAGGGATACGTTGTGGCAAGGATCTACTTCTCGAATGTGATGAGAGGACAACCAAAGGATGCTCCACAAAGGGGCGTGAGAAGTCTAGAGGAGCATCCTGGGCTTGGGACAAGATCTCTTTAGAGCCTTGGAGGTGGTAAGGGAGAGAAAGGAAGAGATGAAAAGAAATAGGGGACCACGGGCATTTATATAGTGGAGGAGAAGGGTACATTTCATGCATAGGTCAATTGGTGACATCCAAAAACATTGCTGAACATCTACTGCAGATGTTGCTAAAGACAGCTGATGAGCTCATATTTGTGGGCTAATTAGTTACTTAAATGCCTAGATTTTAAATTAATAATAGTATATAAGTGGCATGCATTAAGATGTAAATATTGTAGTTCATATGTATTTGCTTTCATGCATTATATTCATATCTAAATCATTTAGAACTTATTCAGAATAGCATACATTAGCTTACTATATAAATTAGTTTGCAGGCATCACACATTATGCGCATTATTTAGTTAGAAATAGGAATTAGTTTTTTTTAAGGGTTTATGCATAAATTACCCATCAATTCTACATGGCAAGATTGGCTGGCCACCATTGAAGACCATTGAAGGCTCGCAAGAAGAGGATCTTTCCATCACTTCATTTTAATTCTGCTACGACGACCATAAGAGGAAGAGCTGCTACCTTGATGGAAAAGGGGGCCTCCATCCCAATCCATCATCGTGCATGCATTGTGCACATTCCCGCTCATCACCACTGGCCTCAACCGTGGCAGCGAGCCTCCACCACCATGGGTGTGTGGCATGACAGGCCACACCGTCATCCGGAGCTTGCTTTCATCATCGTGCTTCCTAACTGCAACAACACCTGCAACACCACCGCTACCTCCACGCACCATCACCAGTCTTCTTCTTCTTCATCTTCTTCTTCCTCTGTTTCTCCTCTGCAACCACACACCACCGAAACAACCCATCAACAAAGTCACCACCCTTGCGCGTGCGACCCTCCAGTAGTCCGCGCACGTCCTCTCCCCTCCGTGCGCCACTCTCTAGTAGCAAGCAGCGTTGCCGCCATCTCCCTCTGGCTGTGTGTAGCTATAGCAAGCAGCAGCACCCACCACCATTCTCTACTCCATGCTACCAGCTCTGACCGTCCCACGGCTCACTGACACCACCGCTGCAAAGCCCTCGACAGCAACTACCTCCAGTGAGCTCCTCACCTCCGACCATTGCTTCCTCCGCGCACAAGCACAAGGCAAAGTTTTTCCCCTATGTTGAACCTAATTAAAATTTACATGGCATGCCATTATAAACTTCTCATTTTCTCATTTAAAGAATAGTTTATTATGTTGATTTTATGAGAAAACCCTTGCCTTTCAATGAAAATGTCATTTCAACTTTACATAGCATTGTAAACTTACTTAAAAGGTGCATTTGGCTTGATTTCTTGGTTAAATTAATCGTGAACATTTGTTTTCGATGTGTGCGAGTTTTAATAGGAGTAAGCCTCCCTACTAAGACAACTCGCTCCCTTGTGAGAGGTCATTTATTTTTCTTCTATTTTGATTTCATGTTTTACGACTCGATTTCTATACTACAATGCAATCTTAGATCATATTTTCGAACACTATTTTAGCACTCGACCAAATGGCACCGTTGTCGGGGAGGTAACAGGCCTGTTAAACTCACATTTATTTATTTGTTCACATTTTATTTGAGGCACATTTCAATTTGATTATCTATGTGGTGTGAGGTACGTGTATCTCGAGACAAATTATTGCACCAGCCTTAGCGACGCCAAGGTTGATCTTGTTTCTACCATTCGGAGGACACGAGGAGCTCCATTTCTAAAGGTAGGAGCTTGACGTGCTATGGTGGACCTTGTATCCACCACCGAAGGAAGGCATCTGAAGTGATCATCTTCATCTTCGTCAATTTTTTTTTAGTAGATAGAATTTAGGTTTTAGAACATTATTTTTCGTTATTTTCTTGCACATTCATTTGGTTTGAGACCCTTATTTTGGGGTATATTTTAGGGGTTTGTTCCCCAACCTTCTTTTAGGCTTGTGTTGGGTAATTTTTCGGGAGCATCTTCCCTTTTCTTTATATCTAGGTTTTATTTTATTTTGTGGTTGTTTATCCTTTCCTTTCTTTGTGCATAAAAGAAAAGGCACGAGCTAACTGCTAGAAGCTACCTACCCATAGGGACAACCATTTAGGATTGTATGAGCAGCATGTAGACTTTATTTCCTATATTACATGCATTCTCGTATCGTTGATTGCTGAAAGTAAGGTACGCATCCTCTTAATTTTTATCAGTATCTTGATCACGCATTTGCATTTGGACTTAATTCCTAGATCACATAATTTGTCATGAAATGATCTAATAAGTGGGCACATTAAATTTCTAAATAGGACTAATTAAAGGAGGAACACATTAAAACCCAAGGAATTGATTTGAGACATTGTGCTGCGATTCAAAGTTAAAAAAATTTTCGGTGAATGCACACATATATGACATTTTTTGCACTAAAGCACGCACTCTAGACACTCCTAGGTTGGAACCTCTAGGAAAGAGCCTCCTATTGCTAGACACTGAGGTGATCCAAACTATATTCCAAAAGTGAGGTTGCCTTTAAACCTTGCAGATTGAGGGTAGTTAAGAAGCACCGTGAAAGCAATGCTTCAAAGGAAGGGCTTGACCCTACTTGCATCCCTTTTTGCTGTGTTTGGAAGTGACTAAAATTTTTGGCTTTTAGGAAGTATCTCTTAAGTTCAAGTTAGGTCTTTATTAAGGCATTCTGTAGGTCGACAAAAGGCATGTAATTGATTGGGAAATTTGTATTGTCACCTACAATCTGAACTACAGTCGAAAGCCTAAATCTGTAAAGACCTAATAAGTCCTTTTGAATTGTGTTTTTAGTGCATTCTTGGTAGGTGATCTCTTAGGAGACAACCTGTGTTTGATCCAGAACCTAAAAGAATCCTAAGAAGAAACCACCCAAGGGAAGAAATGGTTGGTCAAAGGAGCCTTAAGGATTATTTCATTCCGACCAACCACCCTTGCTCTGCACTATGTAGACCTGGAGAGGACAATCCCTATGAGATCAAAAGCAGTACCATATCCTTGCTACCCTCCTTTTATGGTACTGCTAGGGAAGACCCCTACAGGCATATAAAGGAATTCATCGAGGTCTATTCCATGGTGAAGCTGCAAGGCATTATTGATGACACCCACATACTGACCCTCTTTCCTTTCTCCCTCAAGGACAA
Source organism: Thalassia testudinum (assembly GCA_037157565.1). Taxonomy (NCBI): domain Eukaryota; kingdom Viridiplantae; phylum Streptophyta; class Magnoliopsida; order Alismatales; family Hydrocharitaceae; genus Thalassia; species Thalassia testudinum. Next base: position 20,741,693 of record JAZHRO010000062.1, read on the forward strand.
GGCCAAGTATTAGTATCATACCCTAGATGGTATTAACACTTGGGATGCCTTGAAGGAGTTTCTGAAGAAGTACTTCCCCAGGAGCAAAACTAATCACTTTCGGAGGGAAATTATGAGTTTTGCTCAAAAGGATGGGGAAGCTTTTCATGATTCATGGGAGCGCTTAAATGACCTTTTGAGACTTTGCTCGCATCACCAGGTGCCCAAGTGGCAACTGGTTGAAAGGTTCTACACTGGACTTAGTGATTCGCACAGGCAGACTATGGATGGGCCTTGTGCAGGAACCTTTCCATCTAAGAGTGAGGATGAAGCTTGGAACCTATTTGATACTTTGAGTGAGAATTCTATTCACCTAAATTCTACCTACTTGGATATGAAACCCAGTCTCATGCAAAGAAAGTTGGAGGCAAATGAGGCTAGGGACACCTAGAATTTAGCCTACCAGATCCAATTGCTTAATCAAAATATGGAAAGGCTTATGTCGAGCCCGAGCCAATTCATGCCTAGTACCTCCACATCCCAACCTTCAGAATGCTCCATTTTCCAAGGCAATACGCACGCCACTATGGATTGCCACTTGGCCTTCTAATTCCATAAGCTTGCACAAACGAACCTGAATGCCACCCAAGGGTTCTGTCCGAGACCTTGTAATACCCTCTTTCCAACACTTATAACGAGGGATGGAGAAACCACCCAAACTTTTCATGGAGATAAGGGAATGTCTCAAATTCAGGGAATTATAAATCACAACCCTTTCAAAACCAAAAAATGAACCAACCTCAGTCTTTTGCCCAACCAAAGACCTCTAAGATGGATGAATTAAAGGCGATGTTTAGAACTATGTAGGAAAGTCAAAGTTCCATCATCCAATCTCATGATAAGGCTATACACGAAATGAAATCACAGATAGGACACCTTGTAGAGGCTATTAGACAGAGGGAGACTGGGAAGCTTCCTAATGTTGCTGAGGAGAATACCAAAGGAAAAGGGATTGTCTTTAGGGAGCATGCCCAGGTGGTGACTATTCTGAGGAGTGGGAAAGAAATTTCCAAATCGAATGCTCCTACAGTCCTGCCTTCTAAAATCCCATCCACCCCGATATTCACCCCTACTGGAGAAGAGTTGCCCAACTCTCCTACGCTTGAAATCACCTCATGATGTAAACACATTTACACTACTTAAGATGTCTATTTATGCATGTTCTTAAGCATAGGATTGCATTGCATGCTATAAATATTGCATAACATGCATCATCTTGCATTTAGAGTAGTTTGAATAAAATGGAGGTTAATTATCTCCTTTTATGTGCTTGGACAGGGCAAACATTTTATCGGGGCCTCGGATCGAAGATCCAACGGTACAGATGTGATCAGGGTGACGATTGGAGTTCAATGACTCTAAGATTGCCCTAATCAGGCATCTGTAGCATCAGATAGTGATCGGGGAACCCTAGAAGATCAAGGGCTAAGATGGTGTAAATCCACACTTCAAATGACAAATCTGACTGCACGGATGGATTCGGATCGACGATTGTAGCCTAACGACACAAAAATCGAGTCAATCCGACACCTGTGGCACCATCTACATCATCAAGAAGATGGACAGCCAAGATGGTGCCACGTGGCACCATCTCGACCGCCCAATCGCTCTCACGCAACCGTTGAAGCCCCCGCATCTGCCCTTCCCCATCGTTGGATCAAGATCCAATGTCTACAACGTGCCCGCGCTGAAGTCAGGTACTCGACACAAACGCGCCCCCAACACATCGGTCGAGCGCTCTAATGCGAAGCGAGAGCGTGCGTTTGAGCCTCGCCACGTGGAATTTGGAGCGGGGGTGTGCCTTCTATTGACCGCATGATCGCGATCCAACGGCCGCGCGTGCCCGATAGCGCCCACGTGCTATTGCATGCACGGTGGTAACGTGGCATCGCACGCGATCGGGCGTGCGTTGAGGAGGCGGGCGTAGCGTGATGCTGAGGATGGCTGAACATGCGCGAGTGTTGTGCGCACGGGCAAGTGAGTGGGCGCACGTGTGTCGCCCACTATGCCCACGTTAAGACCTTTAGCGATAGTTTTATCCGTCACTAAAGGTCCTGAATTAATGTTTTTAAAGATGTAATGACCAAATTGCCCCCACTCCTTCCAACTATAAAAGGTGACCCCCTCCACACAAAATTCTCATCCCTTCCTTCTCTTCTCTCCCTCTCTAAAGCTCAAGAGAAGCTTGTCCCACACCCGGGATGCTTCTCGCAAGATAAAGTTAATTTTTCGTCCCCCTTCGGAAATGGATCCCGCGACGACGACAACGTGCTACCCCGTTCACGTTCTTCTGCTTCGTCCTCCTTCGTCCTGCTTCATCCTCCTTCGTCTAGGCATCGTCCCGTCCAGCTCGTCCTCCAAGCGACTGTTGAGGAGGATATTTCTCTCCCCATTCTTTTAACTGCTTTCTAGAATAGATTTACTACTTTCTAGTGTAATCATTTTCCCACTTTCTAGTCATAATATTTAGTGTAATGAACAATCCCTTTTAATAATGAATTCCATGTGCATTCTATATCTCTTTTGATTTTTTCTTGTATTATTCTCTCTTATTCTCTCTCTCTCTTTTATTTATTATAAGTAGTTCTAATCAATTGAATTATTTCGTGACAAATAAAATCAAACGTGTTGTTTTTAAATCAAACGTTCGCCTCCCTGTGTTCGACCTGGAATTTCCATTTCGGTATAAATTTTATTTGTTGAACACGAGTTCTTCTCTTTCATACTACTATGACAAGTTTTAAAAACCAAACACGTTAGTGTAGCAACCCATACGTTTAACATTTTGGCACCGTTGCCGGGGAGGCGATGCTCTTTGATTTTCTTCGCGTTTTCTAACTTACAAATCATTTACCTCACTTCTCTCCTTTCTTATTGTGATTGCAGGTACTCTTTCGAGATAGGCAAAAGCGGTAGATTGAAGTAAAGTACTGTGGAAGGTTTTGTAAGTTATCCCCCACATCCCACCCATTAGATTTCATTCCATAACATAATAACACAAACATCAATCAACCTAGGTGTTCTTATAAACTCTAAGGTTAGATTGTTTGTTGTTTGACACCCACACCCGCCCCAACCCCCCCATTAAAAAAGAAAAATAAAAAAAAATCTCACAGAGGTGCACAACCTCATCTGATTTTCAAACTCAACTGGTAAACCGATCTTTGGAACTGGTAGACACATTCAAACACATAATTGAGTAGAAATCAAATTAGGTAATTAGTTGTGTGCCTAATAAAGTGGTGCAATAAGCCAATTGTTTAAGTTGATTGGGCCACACCACTTCAATTAAAATCAACTTATTAAGTAGCTGCCATTTAGGTTCAACTATTAGGGATTTACCAGGCACTCCATATTCTTTTTAAGCTTCAAAGGAAAATATCTTCACCTGTGCTTTCAAAACCTGATGTGCCAACAAAACTTGTTTGAAAACACATAAAGTTGAATCCTAAAAGCTACTAAGCAAGATTTGAATCCTAAAATTCACTGCATCAAAAGTAATCTTGCTTGAAAACCACTAGTTGTGCACGCACACACAAATCAATCAATCATTAAGGGCACAACCCATATAAAGGGCCCATCACATTCCAAAGCACATTCAAACCTAGCCCTAAATAAAACAGAGTAGACATTGGACTTAAGGATTCAACTTACTCTTCAGAGCCCACAACGAGATTATTTTCGATTAGTCTGTTTCTACTGTTAAATCTGATGTCTAGCTAAGGTAGCAGAATCAAACGATCGCGGCTGGGGGGTACACTAGGAATTGGAGGCGCAAGCCGAAGGAAGAACCTTCTCCCTAGTCCCTCCATCTAACTGGTTGGATTGAACAGACAGAAGTACAAAAAATCATTTCTTTATCTCAAGATGGGTTTTGGGGGTCTATAGGTCTGTAGGCTAACCCACTTAAGGACAGGTTTGATTGTTTATATTGCAGGGTGCCTTTCTTCCTCCTACTTATCATGAATCCTTCCATATATTACACGCATTCCAACTCTTTCCCTCCTGTTTTGAATTATCCTCAACATGACGATTATCCCAACTCGTACTGTAATCAACCATCAGTTAATTGGGATAACTCAAATTGGGTATACAGTTCCGGACCTCCGTGTTTAGGGTCTAACCCTGAACACTTTGATTGTGATTTCTATCCTTCTCAGAGCCACATCGATTATAGATCATCAACCTTTAATGAACAACCTAATACGATCTACAATCAAGAAGGGTACACCGATCTTTACCCATCCTTTGATTACACTACCTTTAGGTCATCACCACCTTTTGAACAATCTGAAATGACCTATTATCAGGAAGGGTATAACAAATCTCAATTCGTTAATTCCCCTGCTTTAATCCCAAACCCACCCAACCCTGAACCAACTAATTTGGTTCAGGGTAACCAGGTTCAAGATAAGGTTCTGGCTAACGTAAGGAATATCATACAATCTTTAGAAGTTTAGCCAATACCTTGCGTTGAGAGATTGGAGCCCCTGATTAAAATGATTGATGATTTGAACAAGTCTTTGTTAGATTTGCTCTAAGATGTTAAGGATAAGAACCCGAGTGAGTTTCTACTTGGGAAGTTAGCGAAATTGAGGATGAGATTTGTTGTTCCTTTAGTTTAGTCATGGGATGATTCCCAAGATGAACCCTCTTCAGGAGAGCCAATTACAGAACCTGCTCAGGTACCTGTTGCGGGGGACACGTGTTACGAGGTTGACCAGATTGAATTAAAGCAACCAATTAAGGATGATCTGATTTCTTCACCTGAGATCCCTGAGCCGAGGTACGAGGAAATGTATGTCTCCTTGGAACAGAAAGTGTCAGATGATTTTGAGACATATATTAATACGGATCTTGATTTCTTTGATTCTGATGGTGAAGATTCAATTTGCGAAGTCTCACACGAGTTTATGGGACATGATTTTTGTGAGACGATTAGGCCTGAGGAATCCGAAAGATCATTTGATAGCCAAATAACTGAGGAAACTAATATTATTAGGGCTCACATTATGGATCCAGAATCGCATTTTCTGGAAGATTCAATCAAATGCCCTGATCATTGAGCTTATCGATGATTCTATTTCTGAGATAATTATACCCAAGTCAATTCTAATTCAGCCACATCATATAGACTTGGAGATTTCAGATGGGGTGATTAATATGCAAGAGGTCCTGGAAATTGACATGCTGAATGAGGAGGATAGGAGCTGAGAAGTTCTGATTTGGGAAGCTAGTTCCCGAGGAAGTAGAACACTAAGTTGAAGGGTTCCTATTAAGCTGAAACCATCAAACCAAAACCCTTGCGACATCTGTTCTGAGGATGTCCAACCCAAGCACACATTCATTGATTATCCTTTTGAGCTTGATTCTCTGTAACCAGACTTTTTGGTCTTGGGTTGCATCCTCATAAATCGCAGGCCCAACCTCGCTTGCATACTGATTTTAGGTTTTGGGTAATTTTTATCCAAAACCTGAGATATTCTCGACTATGGGGTATGGGCCTGCATCACAATCTGGTCCACATTTGTGGACATCTACTGATAGGTTAGAGGATTCTTATGTTTATTCTGATTCTAACCTGCACCTATGAATTCTTCATTTCTCTTCTTTGTATAGTGTGCCTAGCCGAAGGTACTAAATTATGCACATATACAGTTCTTTTTAGTTTTCATCTCGGAGCGGACCTGACATTCACACAATTCAGGTGCTTTCTACGTTATTCCACTCTGTTTTATGTCTTTTTAATACAATGAGGACATTGCATTAGATAGGCATTGGGGGGTGGATATTCATCTCTGAATTTATTCATCAGCTCTGTAGATTTGTTTTATTTTCTTTTATTAAAAAAAAATTGCAATTAGGAAAGAGAACTTGGGTTTAAGAAAATTTTCAATCTTAGAAAATACTACATTATGATTTGAACATAAAGACCCTTCAGGTCTTTGGACTTAATCAGCCTGTGTATCCACTAAAATGTGGATTTATCTTTCGAGTCCTCGCCATCTTAATTCTATCGTAATTGGAGTAGATAAGTTTGGGTGATAAGTACACGACTTATCAACCCACCATCTAATTTGAGGGAATTTTTGAGTTTTAAGCATCTACACACTTTCTTTGCACTAACTCATTATTCGGTGATTTTAACAGAAATTGGGTAGCTAATGAACCTTCTAGGGTGATATGGCTAGCAAGTTATCGTGGGTAATAGTCCATAGGTAGGTTGTCCAGAGCCCAATCACTGAACTTTTCTCTTTTTGCTGCCTTTAGGTAAATCTTACCAGGGATGCCACCTACTTAAAAAAAAAAAAATCAAAAAGAAAAGGAGAAAAAAAAAAAATAAGCCACACTTCGCCACACGAGTATGGCTGGCAAGTTGTCGGTGGTAATAGCTTATCGACCGGTTATCCAGAACCCAGCTCAATAAATGCACTGAAAATTCCCAAAACACTTAGGAAGAAGCAAAGAAGTAGAATAAATCGGGGAGATATACACTGGATTCACCCTTGTGTTGAACCCATAGAAAGATAAAAGTAGGGAGAAAGCTACCGGTTGTAAAGATACACCTTTAGGTAGAATTCTTTTTAGGTCACCTAGAGGCGTAGAAATCCAAAGTTTGTTTTAACTGCTGATCAACAAGTCTATCACATTCACAATAAGATGCTTAGAACTTAGGGTTCTCATCAAATCTTGGGTGAGTTGAATGGCCGTAGAAAGCCACTCTTAAACCCTAAAACTTGAAAATCCAAAAAAATTAGAAAAGAAAAAGAGAAAGATAAATTTTTCTTTGAATAAGGCGAGGGCTTGAGGCTGTCTGTATTTTGGCAGATACTCGGGCACTATTGTGTCTTTGAAATTTCAGATCGTAAGTATACATTTTCTTAATGATTGAAAATAACTCATGCCCAAATAATCCAACCTGATTCTTTTATAAATAGCATATAGTTTTTGCTAGGGACTAGCAAAAGATAGGCATTGGGGTATGATGTAAACACATTTACACAACTTAAGATCTCTATTTATGCATGTTCTTAAGCATAGGATTGCATTGCAAGCTATAAATATTGCATAGCATGCATCATCTTGCATTTAGAGTAGTTTGAATAAAATGGAGGTTAATTGTCTCCTTTTATGTGCTTGGACAGGGCAAACTTTTTATCAGGGCCTCGGATCAAAGATCCAACCGTACAGATGTGTTCAGGGCGACGATTGGAGTTCAACGACGCCAAGATCGCCCTAATCAGACATTTGTAGCATCAGATAGTGATCGGGGAATCCTAGAAGATCAAGGGCTAAGATGGTGCAAATCTGCCCTTCAAACGACAAATCTGACCGCATGGATGGATTCGAATCGACGATTGCATCCTAACGATGCAAAAATCGAGTCAATCTGACACCCGTGGCACCATCTACATCATCCAGAAGATGGACGGCCAAGATGGTGCCACGTGGTGCCATCTTGGCCGCCCAATCGCTAGCACGCAACCGCTGAAGCCCCCGCATCTGCCCTTCCCCACCATTGGATCAAGATCCAATGGCTACGATGCGCCCGTGCTGAAGTCAAGCGCTTGACACAAATGCGCCCCTAGCGCATTGGTCGAGCACACTAACGCGAAGCGAGAGCATGCGTTAGTGCCTCGCCACTTGGAATTTGGAGTGGGGGCGCGCCTTCTATCGACCGTACGATTGCGATCCAACGACTGCACGCGCCCGATAGCGCCCACACGCTATTGCACACGCGACGGTAGTGCGGCATCGCACACGATCGAGCGCACGCTGAGGAGGCGGGCGTAGCATGGTTTGGATGAACGTGCGCGAGTGGGTGCATGTGCGCCACCCACTACGCCCACATTCAAACCTTTAGCGACGGTTTTATCCATCACTATAGGTCTTGAATTAATGTTTTTAAAGATATAATGACCAAATTGCCCCCACTCCTTGCAACTATAAAAGGAGACCCCCTCCACATGAAATTCTCATCCCTTTCTTCTCTTCTCTTCCTCTCCAAAGCTCAAGAGAAGCTTGTCCCACACCCGAGATGCTTCTCGAGAGATAAAGTCAATTTTTCGTCCCCCTTCGGAAGTGGATCCCGCGATGACGACGACGTGCTGCCCCATTCCCATTCTTCTGCTTCGTCCTCCTTCGTCCTCCTTCATCCATGCGTCGTTCCATCCGGCTCGTCCTCCAAGCGACCATCGAGGAGGATATTTCTCTCCCCATCTTTTTACTGCTTTCTAGAATAGATTTACTGCTTTCTAGCATAATCATTTTCCCGCTTTCTAGTCGTAATATTTAGTGTAATGAACAATCCCTTTTGATAATGAATTCCATGTGCATTCTATATCTCTTTTGATTTTTGTTTGTATTATTCTCTCTCTCTTATTCTCTCTCTCTCTTTTATTTATTGTAAGTAGTTCTAATCAATTGAATTATTTCGTTACAAATAAAATCAAACGTGATGTTTTTAAATCAAACGTCCACCTCCTTGTGTTCAACTCGGAATTTCCATTTCGGTATAAATTTTATTTTTTGAACACGAGTTCTTCGCTTTCATACTACGACGATAGGTTTTAAAAATCAAACACGTTAGCGTAGCAACCCGTACGTTCAACACCTCACCAAAAGAGGTTGTCACCGCTCCACCCCTTACCCGACATGACAACCCTTCCACGCAAAGACCGAGAGTGCCCATTCGAAAGCACTTAAACACCTCTGGGCAGACTTCTACCCGCTCATCTAGAGCCAAAGATAGGACGGATGAAATCATGGAAACTTTCAAGCAAGTGTAGATTAACCTACCTTTGCTTGAGGCTAACAGGCAGATTCTGTCCTATGCCTACTTTCTAAAGGATCTATGCATGAAAAGGCGGCAATCTAGGAAACAAGTCCAATCAAAAGTTGTCCTACCTTATTCCATTAGCTCAATAGTTCAACATGGCACACCCCCGAAACTTAAGGACCCAGGAGCCCTGTATATCTCGGTGGTCATTGGTGACCTACATATAGATGAGGCTCTGCTTGATCTGGGTGCGGGGCTTAACATCCCCTTGAGCTATGTGTATGAACAACTTGGAGGAGGCAATCTGAAGCCTAGCACGATAATCCTCCATGTTGCAGACTGATTACTCAAGACACCCCGAGGAATGTTGGAAGATGTCCTTGTGAGAGTAGAGGACTTCTTCTTCCCCGTAGACTTTTTAGTTTTGGACACATACCCTACCAACAAGCCAAGCAAGCCTCTATCATTTTGGGTCGTCCCTTCCTTGTAACTTCACATGATTTGATAAATTGCAATACTGGGGCATTAAAAATGAGCTTTGGGAACAGGAAAATCTGGCTTAATGTGTTTGATGCTTATAAACAAGTCGGGCTTGAGGATTGTTCCAAAGTTGAGGTAGTAGATGACCTAATTGAAGAGAACCCCTGCAATTTTATGTGATGATCCCCTTCAACATGTTATGCTTAATGTTATTCCCATCTCTTGGAGGAATGTGAAGGGGATATACTAGAACTTGAGGAGTTGCTTGGTGTTTCTGCTGAGTCCCTTTCCCCATCATCTCTACCCAAGGTAGATCTGCTACCTGAGATGGGGACATTTATTATGAAACCCTCAACCATACAAGCCCCTAACCTTGAGCTGAAACTCCTCCTGGACACTCTCAAGTATGTCTTCCTAGGTGCCAATGATACTCTCCCTGTTATCATTTCGACTGTGCTATCTAAGGCACAGGAGGGAGCCCTAATTGAATATTTGTCTAGGCACAAGGAAGCTATTGCTTGGAGCATCACTGACATTAAGGGTATAGACACTACACTCTACATGCACCACATTTATACCGATTCCATCAAGCCATTTAGGGACATGTAGAGACATCTTAGCCCCAATATGAGGGAGGTGGTTAAAAAGGAAATTCTAAAGTGGTTGGACACTGGGATTATATATCCCATTACGGATAATAAATGGGTTAGTCCTATCCATGTGGTGCAAAGAAGGTAGGCTTTATTGTGGAAATTAATGACCAAGGGCAACAAGTGGTGACTAGACCCTCAACTGGATGGAGGGTCTGCATTGATTACCGCAAGCTAAATACCGCTACCCAGATAGATCACTTTCCTTTGCCTTTTATTGACCAAATTATTGAAAAATTAACAGGGAATAAGTACTATTATTTTCTTGATGGATATTCTAGGTACAACCAGGTTGCAGTCTTCCCTGATGACCAAGAGAAGATGACTTCATGAGTCCTTACGATACCTTTTCATTCAGGCGTATGCCGTTTGGACTATGTAATGCATTGGCAACCTTCCAGCGAACTATGATGTCCGTTTTCTATGACATGATTGACGAGTGTGTTGAAGTGTTTATGGATGACTTCTCTATTTACGACTCATCTTTTGACTAGTGTCTCCTACACCTAGAGAATGTGCTGAAGCGATCTAAGACTGGTGTAGTCCTCAACTAGGAGAAAAGCCACTTCTGGTACAGAAAGGCATTGTACTTGGGCATGTTGTGTCTGAGAGGGGCTTGGAAGTAGATAAGGCTAAGGTTGATTCTATTTCCAAACTCCCATTGCCTATGAATGTCAAACAGATTAGATCCTTTCTAGGTCACGCAGGCATTTATAATCACTTTATTAAAAATTTCACTAAAATTTCTAGGCCACTTTGCGACCTATTGGCAAAGGAATCTTACTTCAACTTTGATTCAAAGTGTGCTGATGCCTTTCACACTTTGAAGGAGGCCTTGATCTTTATGCCTATTCTTCGAGCTCTAGATTGGACACTCCCATTTGAGATAATGTGTGATGCTTCAGATTATGCTGTGGGAGCTGTCATTGGACAAAGGGTTGAGGGAAGACCTCATGTCCTACATTACGGTAGCAAAACCTTAACTGACCCACAGCAAAACTACATTGTGACAAAAAAGGAATTACTCGCCATAATATTTGCTTTGGAGAAGTTTAGGTCTTACCTTCTTGGGACTAAGGTGGTCATTTTTACTAATCATGCAGCAGTGAAACACTTCATTGCCAGGAAAGATTCTAAGCCACAACTTATTAGGTGGATTCTACTCCATCAAGAGTTTGACTTGGAGATTCATGAAAAAAAAGGAGTAGAAAATGTAGTGGCAGATCACCTGTCTCACCTCCCACTTGATGACTCTCCATCCAGAGACATCTCCGAGACATTTTCCGATGAAATCCTTATAGCGGTAACACTGACTTCACCTTGGTATGCTGATACAGTCAATTACTTGGTCACTGGAGAGACTCCTGGCTCTTGGGATGAGCAAAAATGGAAGAGATTTATCTCCCAAGCTAGATAGTTTCATTGGGAAGAGCTTGAATTATTTAGAATTGGACAAGATGAAGTAGTGAGACAATGTGTGCCTAAAGAGGAGCAACAAAGTGTGTTGAGTTTTTGCCATGAACTTTATTGTGGAGGACACTTTGGTGCTAAGAAAATAACTTTAAGGTTCTTTAGTCTGGATTTTGGTGGCCTACTTTATTTAAGGATTCTCATAACTTTGTTAAGGCCTATATTAGATGTCAATGGACTGGAACGACTGGAAAGAGGAATGAGATGCCTCAACACCTGATCCAACCTGTTGAAATTTTTGATGTTTGGGGAATAGACTTTATGGGCCCCTTCCCTTCATACCAAGGTTATGAGTATATCTTAGTGGTAGTTGACTATGTCTCTAAATGGATAGAGGCCATTCCTACGCACACAAATGACCACTCGGTGGTATTGCAATTTGTGAAGTCCAATATCATATCCAGATTCGGTTGCCCTAAGACTATTATTAGTGATGGGGGACCTCATTTCCGAAATCATCACTTCAATCGGTTACTCCAAAGTCTAGGGGTCACTCACAAGATTGCTACCCCGTACCACCCCCAAACGAGTAGCCAAGTTGAGGTGTCAAATAGGGAGATAAAGAACATTTTCGAAAAGATCGTTAGACCTAATAGGAAGGATTGATCCCAAAAGCTCGATGATGCTTTATGGGCTTATCGAATGGCTTACAAAACCCCTTTGGGTACATCTCCCTTTCGGATAGTGTACGGGAAAGCATGCCATTTACCCGTTAAGCTAGAACATGGAGCACTTTGGGCTATCTGAAGTGTTAACATGGATTTAGAAAAGGTAGGTAAGACAAGACTTCTAAAATTAAGTAAGCCTAAGGAGTTGAGGAATGATGCTTATGACACCTCTCAAGCCTATAAGGAGAGAACTAAGGTCTTGCATGATAAGTATATCATTAGAAAGTCCTTTGAGCCCAACCAACAAGTCTAGCTTTTCAATTCCAGACTTAAGCTTTTTCTCAGGAAATTAAAATCTCATTGGGATGGGTCGTACATAATCACTAAAGTGTTTCCGCATGGGGCTGTGGAGATCAAGAGTCCCTCCTCTTCAGCAACACCCTTTACTGTCAATGGCCAATGGTTGAAACCATATATCACTTTGGATGGCCATCTAGTTGACGAGGTCACTCTCGAGGAGCCTTAGCTCTTGTCATTCTCTCCCTCAGGTAACAACTTCCCTTGGCTATTTTACTTCCAATGAGGACATTATTTGAACCAGGCATGGGGGGATAGGACCTAAGGCATTTGTTTATAGCATGTCTACATTTTGCATTCATGCAAGCATATTGCATTCAAGAAAAATAAAAAATAATAATAATAAAATTGAAGGCCATGTTGTTATGCTAAACCGGCTGGGCCCTACATTATTTGGCATAAGACCAGAGCTTTAGGTTAGACTAAGTTGACTCTAGGTAACTGACTGTAGAAGCTAAGTTGAGCTACTAGCTTTAGACCCTTAGGGTCCTTTGTGGACTTCAAAACTTAAGTAGGAGTTAAGTTGTGGACCATTCCTCAAGAGGTTGAGGAAGGAAAGCTACGGATTGGGTTAAAGGTTGGGTAGTACCTGGTTTTTTTTTCTACCTTTTTGTTTATGGGTCCTCATAACTTAAGCATCCACATTTTACACACACTTGGTCTTGTGTAAATAGTGATCACCTTAATTCCCTTCTTGAAGAAAATTTGCTTCTCTCGGTTCTGACTTAGGAGAATCTTGAAAGCACAACTTGATTAGATGAGTTTCTGCCGCATGAGAGGTGGAGTACATACTCACCTTGATGATGTGATGATAACATGTCACCTCCATGGCTCTTGTCTCTTAGGATATCCATCCTATTGGGGGCATGTAAGCGCATAGTGCGGTTCAGGTACCACGGGCAGCCCTATCTCGAAGTGCTGATTGTCACATGCCTGAATTCACTTAAGAAATCCATGGGCGATACTATCTTGAAGTGTCGATTGCTAGGAGTTCTTGGGGTCGCTATGGGCGGTGCTATCTCGAAGCATTGAAAGCTAAGCACCCTTCGAGGTTCGGTGATGGGGACAATGAATTCGACACAGACCGTGCTGATAGCTGATCCAAGGTTAGAGTTAGAGGAATCATACAAATATATATATATATATATATATTAAAAAAAATCCCTCTTACTCTCTTTCTAGGTTGGCAATCATACCAACCTCAAATAAATCAGACCAATGCATATGCTTGGATGCTTTAATCTCTGGGACCAATAAACCCTAGGGTAGAGCTAGAAATCAAGGAAACCTATGCTTGCAACTTGTCCTTAGCCAACCTAGTTAGTAACTTAGCCACTACTTGGGAACCTTAGGTCTAAAGCCTGTAATTTAACATGTTTTTAAGGGAAGATCTATTGGGTTGGCGAGTCTACTTGGGGAGCTGGATTATTGCTTGAGTTTGCTAGGGACTAGCAAAAAGTAGGCATGAAGGCATTTGATGAGCCCATATTTATGGGCTAATTAGTTACTTAAATGCCTAGACTTTAGACTAATAATAATATCGAAATAGTATGCATTAAGATGTAAATATTGTAGTTCATATGTATTTGCTTTCATGCATTTATTCATATCTAAATACATTTAGAACTTATTTAGAATAGCATACATTAGCTTAGTATATAAATTAGTTTACATGCATCACACATTATGTGCATTATTTAGTTAGAAATAGGAATTAGTTTCTTTTTAAGGGTTTATGCATAAATTACACATCAATTCTTCATGGCAGGATCGGCTGGCCACCATTGAAGACGATTGAAGTCTAGCAAGAAGAGGATCTTCCCATCACTCCTCCATTTGAATTCTGCTACGATGACCAAAAGAGGAGGAGCTACTACCTTGATGGAAAAGGGGGCCTCCATCCCAATCCATCACCGTGCGTGCATTGTGCACATTCTCGCTTATCACCACTGGCCTCAACCGTGGCTGCAAGCCTCCACCACCATGGGCGTGTGGCATGACAGGCCACATCGCTATCCGGAGCTCGCTTTCATCACCGTGCTTCCTGACCGCAACAACACCCGCAACACCACCGCTACCTCCACGCACCATCACCATTGTTCTTCTTCTTCATCTTCTTCTTCCTCTATTTCTCCTCTACAACCACACATCACCAAAACAAACCCATCAACAGAGTCACCACCCTTTTACGCGTGACCCTCCAGCTCCGCCCTCTCCGTCGTGCAGCGTTGCCCTCGCGTACCATCGCCCTCACGCACCACCCACGCATGCTGCCCGCCACCTGCACACACACGGGAACCTCCCCTTCATCCACTGACTTAAACTTGATCATACAAAAATTGGATGAACTCTCCATCGTACACAAGAAGCTGGACGAACTCTTGGCCAACCTCACCCGCTCTGTGGCTCACACTTTGGCTCCTCCATCACGTCACAAACCCAATCCTTCCTAAGTCAAGATGATTTCCAAGAATCTCATACTACCTACACCATCCTTGCCAAGCATCGCACCGAGCGACTCGGGAAGTAATGTGGACCTGGCTTCTGCTAGCCAATCTTTGACATGGAGGAGCAAGCCTCCATGTACTCGGACACATTATCATATGCGGAGTTGTCTTTTGAATTTGAAGATGTGTGTGCTCTGGGGACCAACCCATATTCTAATACTTATAACCCAGGGTAGTGCAACCATACAAACTTCGCATGGTCTAACAACCCTCAGCTTCAAAACCCTGCTGGTGAACTAGTGCGACCATCTTCTCCCGTCATCCCAAGGGCCCAATATTGTCCATCGACAAATCCACCACCTGGCCCTTACACACCTCAAACAAATCACACATCAAGCCCTCTTGATAAATTGATGCAAATGATTACGGAAATGTCAAATCTCCATGAAGAAATATGACTTCTCTTCAACACTAACTGGTGCAGTAGAATACTGAGATCAGTAACTACACATGACGACACGATCTCAGGGTACTCTTCCTGCCTAACCTATCCCAAACCCATAAAATTTTGTACCCCGTGGTCCGTAACCACAGGTACGACCTTCTCAGGGGCAGGTTCATCAGATTCTACAAGCTTTGAGTACTCCATCGGGATTTCAAGCTAATCTCACTGCAGCACATCAACCCTACGTCCCTATCGTGAACCCTCCTCTACCTTATGATCCCATTGGACCTGCGACATCTAATGCAAGTACTACAAGAAGTGGTAAACAAACCATCAACCCGCTTCGACCTGATCCTAGCCCATCTTCTTCATCATCCTCATTCAGATTGCGCATCTCATTCTCATCAAGACAACACACCCAAACTAGTGCCAGAATCAGTCCCATTTCCTGAGGCTCTACTAAGGGAGCCAAAAGGCAAGAAAGAGAACACATAGACCTTTGATAATCTATGTGATTTATTTAAAGACATTGAGATCAAGGTTCCTTTCTTAGAGGCGATCGACCACTTCCTTACTATCGCTCGTTTCTTTAAGGACTACACTACACCTAGGGGACAGCAAAAGAAAACCAAGAACTTGGTGGTTCTCTCTCCTCATGTGAGTTGTGTTATACTATCAAATTTGCCACCGAAGCAGAAAGACCCAAGCACCCCTCTCATTTCATGCCGCATCAAAGGCTACAATTTTAATCGTGACTTGCAAGATTTAGGATGTTCCATTAACCTCATATCGCCAACCTGTTTCAGAAATTTGCATTAGGAAATATGAAACCCACCCCTTTTACATTGCAGTTGGTAGATCGCTCTGTCAAAATCCCACAGGGTGTGGTGGAAGATGTGGTGGTTAGGTGATGCGAAGAACAGGGTGATTTGTAATTAGGGTTTTTAAGTCGTTGTAACACGTTAATTTGCAATCACTTTTAAAATTTGTAAACCTAGATAGTGCTAGTATCTAGGGTCGTCCAAGGAGGTGGGAATGCACTTTTTAAGAATCTTGCTTGACAAAATAGAAATCAAATTTATCTTTAGGTTTTTAGAAATAAGATTTTTTTTTGGTTTTGAAATAATGGAAACTATGAAATTTAAAGTGGGAAAGAGACTACACCTAACTTTCTAATACTAACACTAAAGTGACAAGCTAGTCTTCTCTCTAAACTCACCCTAGGCACGTGGAGTCCTAGGGTAATTAGAGAGAGTGAAAAGTGCTAGAAACAACAAAAAGGATGCAACACAAATTAAGAGAAGGCAACTTTAATTAAGTAGAAATATGTTTTACAAAAGACAAGTAGAGGAATGCTTCTACTCTAAAATGGAAATACAAAAGAAGTAAAACACAAATCCTCTTGATGATAATGGTGAAGGGGAGAGACTTCTTGTTCCAAGCTCAGCTGCTCCTGGGCTTAAAAAGAAGTTCTCCTTCTTCTTCCTTAAAAAGCTCCTACAAATTGGTGTCTTCCTTGGCATGCCCTAAGGGGGGCTGTGCCCTTACTCCTCCAAGAGTGGATGATCTCCACCCACAAGTCTCCTCCTAGGGTGGCGTGTGGTCGGTCGTGTTTCGCATGTTAGAAATCGTGGTTACAAGTAACCCATCATCGCAGTTGCAAAACACGTCGATCAGATAAAATTTATACCGAAACTCCAAGGGAGTCCCGGGTCGAACACAGGGAGGCGACATTTACTTTATGTGAAAACCACGCTTCGATTCATTTCTTTTTGGTATTTTAGGGCTTTGTTATTTTTTTGTGTTTTTGAAATAAAAGACAAGCAAATGAAGCACAAGATAGAGATGAGGAACGAAAATGGTATATACATCAATATAATGTTTATTACAATCTTCTATGAAAGCATAAAAAGATAGGGAGGTGAGAGGAAATCTCCCGAATCGGCTGTTCGGTGAGACGACGATGCCTAGCGGAAGCTCGGACGAAGGAAGTGAGGAGCGGGACGATGGAGGTGAGATATAGGAAGATGTCGTGTTGAGGAAAGCTTCGGCGTGGCTCCAGAATGGAGGTGAGAAGACGGAGGTGATCTGCTACTGGAATGGAGGTGGGAGGACCGCTCCATGGTGACCTATGAAGGGAGATGGGAAGTTGGAGTATTTAGTGAGGCAGAGATTCGTTACACTAATAGGCACCTTGGGAGCTTGACAACAAGCTCTAATGGAGCGTTAGTAGGCTTGCTAGAGCTTGGGAGTAGGTGGGAGTAGAGTAGGTAGAGATGGCTTGGAAGGGAGGGGGTGTAGGTCCTTTTATAGTGGTGAAGAGGCAAAAATCAGTATGGGACCATTAGTGACATCCAGGCCGTCGCTGGAAACGTCGCTGTAGGTAGCTCATGCCCGCTAGCACCCACAATTGACTTTGCTGGCATGTGATGAATTACCGACGGCTGTAAGCGTCGCAGTAAGTCCAGCTCATGTGTCGCTGTAGTCCACCTCATGCTGCGCTGGCGTCACTCCTGCCTTGCCACGAGCATATGCACGCCCATGTGCTGGTGCTGCGTGCATGTGCGCCTGAATGCCCACGCACACACCCACACTGCTGCACGCGTGCGGTGTTGCGTGCGTGTGCTGGTGGCCTGGGCTGCGCCACTTGGCGCAGTCTGGGCCGTCCATCTTCTTCTTGTTGTAGAGGTTGCTACATAGGTCAAATTGAGTTGATTTTTGCGCCGTTAGGCTGCGATTGTCAACTCGAATCCATCCACGTGGTCAGTTTTATCATTTGAAGCTCTGAATTATGTCTCCTAGTCCCTTGGCCATTGATCTTCCTCAGATGCATATGGTGCTACGGGACTCCGATCACATCTTGATCAGATCCATATGGTCGAATCGTCAATCCGAGGATCCGAAATAAATATCCTTCTCTCCTAACCACAAAAGGGCGCAATTAACCTAAATTATATACAACTAATCTAAATGCAGAATGATGCATGCTATGCAATATTTATAACATGAAATGCAAATCTAATCCTAGGAACATGCATGAATAGGCATTTTACCCTCAATAAATGTGTTTGCATCATACCCCCATGCCTATCTTTTGCTAGTCCCTAGCAAAAATAAACTATATGCTTTGTATAAAAGTATAATTAGGATTAGATCACATAGGCCTAAGTCGTTTATTAACAATAGAAAATTTCAACTAAGGTCCTAAACTACGAAAACTCAACAGTACCCGGGTGTCTACCAGAATGCAGACCACCCAAGTTCTCGCCTTATTTGAGAAGGGAAGATATACTTTTTTTATTTTTCTTCTTTTCTAATTTTTTTGTACTTTTGGAGTTTGAGAGTTCCGAGATAACTTTTTACGGCTACCCGACCCGACCGAGACTCAAAAAGGACTCTAAGTACTAAGCATCTTTGTGAAAATGTGATAGACTCACAAAATGGCCGTGAAGATGGACTTCTAGTTTCTACGACCCTAGGTGACCTTGCCTAAAGGTTTATCTTTACGATTGGTAGCTTTCTCCCTACTTCTTTTATTTATGGGGTCAACACAAGGGTGAATCCAATGTATATCTCCCCAGTTTATTCTATTTCCCCACTTCTTCCCTAAGTGTTTTGGGAATTATTGTGCTTTTTTTTTTGGTGAGATGGGTTCTAGACAACTGGCCAATGAGTTGTTACCACCGACAACTTGCCAGCCATACTCGTACGATGAAGTGTAATTTTATTTATTTTTTTATTTTCTCCTTGTTTTTTTTGAGTGTTTCTTTTTTTTATTTTCTAAGTAGGTGGCTTCCTTGATCTAAGATTTACCTAAAGGCAGTACAATGAAAATGGTCGTGTGGCTGGGCTCTGGACAATCGACCGATGAGCTGTTACCATTGACAAGTTGCCAGCCATACCACCCAAGTTGGTCCCTTAGCTACCCAATTTCCATAAAAATCATCGGAAAGTGAGTCAGTGCAAAAAAAATGTGTGTAAATGCATAGGCTTAAAGTCCCCTCAAATTAGAGAGCTGGTTGATAAGTCGCATACTTATCATCCCAATTTATTTACCAAATTACAATGAAGTTTAATTGGCGAGGACTCGAGACTAAATCCACATTCAAGTAGACGCCTGGGCTAATTAAGCCCAAAGACTTGAAGAGTCTAGGTGTTTAGGTCCTCTCGTATCATTTTCTAAAGTTAATAACTTCCAAATGCCTAAGTTCTCTTTTCCTAATTTCTCTTTTTATCTTTTTTCAAATTTTCAATTTTTATTTTTTTAATTTTATAAGAAACTAAAAGAAATACTACGGAGTTAACATAATGATTTCAAGAATTGATTATCCACCCCCCCATGCCTAAATGATGCAATGTCATTGTAAAAATAAAGACATGAAGAGGGCAGAGTAAATAGAACATCACCTGAGTGTCGTGAAAATCTGGTCAGCTCCGCAGAGAGAGGAGTGTATACACACATGCTAAGTTCAATTCCTTCAACTAGGCATAACATACATACAAAGAAGAAATTGAGAATTCACAAGTGCGAGCCAGAATCAAAATAAAAAGGTTGATCCTGAAACCCGACTGCAGAAGATGTCCACAGACGTGGACGAGATTATGGTGTAGACCCATGCCCCAGGGTCGAGTGGTTCACAGGTTCTGGATGAAAATCACCTAGAACCAAAGGTTGTTGTGTTTACGGGGCCGGTCCTACGGTTTAGTGGTGTGCAACCCAAGACCAAAGTGTCGGACAATGGGTAAAGATGGTTCAATAGGTGCAGTTGTCCACTTAACATCTAGCTCAGAAAAATAATCAGTTATTTCGAGCTTGGGTTGCACGTGAAAGATATCATAAGGGTCCGTATAGAAGATAGGTGGTTTTAGGTCAATAGGTACCCTTATATCCAAACTTGTTTTTCCCTCAAAATTAACCTCCCAAATTTTTATTTCCAACTTCCTATTCTTTGAAATCAAGGCTTCCAGGACCTCCAGATCATTGTACACCCCATCTAAAGTACCCAAGTCCAACAATTGTGGCTGAATCAGGATTGACTTGGGCACAATGATATCAAAAGTATGTTCATTTAGCTCTTTGGGGTGTGGTTGAAGAATGGGGCTACTAATTGAGTCATCAAGTATTGGATCCTCTAAGTTAGCTCCAACCGAATCAGAATCTTCAGTAGTTGGGCTATCAGCTGGTTTGTCAAATTCCTCAAGCCCATTTGTCTCACTTAAATCCACTTCCTTAAGTTCAAGTGAGACTTCACCAAAAGATTCTTCACCCTCAGAGTCAAAGAATCCATGATCCTCATTTATATATGTCTCAAAATCATATGTCAGTTCATGGTCCATGGAGACATATTTTTCCTCGCTCCCTAGCTCGGGGATCTCGGGTGAATCAATTGGTTCATCCTCAAATGGTTGCTCTAGCCCATCCTGGTCATCCCAATCTCAGAAAATGTATCCCCCCCGACAGGCGCCTGAGCGGGTTTAGACATTGGCTCTCCTGAAGAGGGTTCATCTTGAGAATCATCCCAAGATTTGACTAGTGCAACCACAAATTTCATCCTCAACCTCGACAATTTCCCAAGAAGAAATTCACCAAGGTCCCTATCTTTAACACTTTGGAGCAAATCCAATAGAGAACTATTAAGTTCATCAATCATTTTGATCATAGGCTCCAGTGCTTTAGTGCATAGTGTTGGCTGGGCTTCTAAAGATTGTATGGTGTTCCTCAAATTAGCCAACACTCTATCTTGGATCTGGTTCACCTTAACCGACTGGTTCTATTCAGGTTTGGGTGGGTTTGGGTTGAATCTAGGGGAGTCAAGATGTCGAGGTTCTCGGGTCCCTCCCTAAAAGTAGGTCATTCTAGGCTGTTCAAAGGATGGTGACGACCTATATTCAGTGGAATACTAGGGAGGGTAGGTGTTATAATCATGATATCCTTCCTGATTGTAGATTGGGTTGGTTTGGTCATCAAAGGATGGAGATCCATAATCATTATTGCTCTGGGAAGGATAATAATCATAGTCTTGTTGTCCAGGGTTAGGCCCTAGACACTAAGGTCCAGATTCATATCCCCAATCAAAGTCATCCCGGCTAGTGGATGGGTAATTACAAGTCAAATCAGGATAGTAATCATCTTGGGGATAAGTGGTGGTAGGAGAATAGGATGTGAAATGTGTGTAGGATGTGGAAGGGTACATGGTGAAGTAAGGAGGGAAAACAGAAGAGAAAGGAGACCTGCAAGACAACAATACAAGGCTATCCTTAGGTTCGGTAGCCAAAAGGTCTACAGACTCTCAGAATCCGTCTTAAGATTATAGACGATTTACTCTACTTATGTCCAGGCAATCCAACCAGTTAGAAGGAGGGACTGGGGAGAATGTTCTTCCTTTGGCTTGCACCTCCGGTTCCTAGTGTACCCCTCAGCCGCGGTCATTTGACGCTACTCCCCTAGCTAGACATCAGATTGACTACTATAAGCAGGTTAATCATGAATAATCTCAATCTAGATCCTGACGAGCGAACCAGTCCTTAGGGCCAACATCTAATCAATTTTAGTTAGGCTTGGGACAAGGGTGCTTCAGGAAAGTGATGGGCCCTTTAGATGGGTTGTGCCCTTAATGATCAGTTAAAATGTGTGTGCGTGCACAACCAGGGTTTTCAAACAAGGTTATTTGATGATGTGTCTTTTAGAGTTCAACCTTGTTTAGTAGCTTTTAGGTTTTAATCTTAGGTATATTCAATCAAGTTTAGGAGAACACTCCAAGTTTTGCAAGCAGTAGTGATGATATATTCCTTTAGAAATCAAAGAAAAAAAATGTGGAGTGCTTGGTTCAGTCCTAAGAATCAACCCTAAGTGGCAAGCTACTTGATGAATCGCTTTTATCTTAAGTGGTACGGCCCAAGAAGTTCAATCAATTGGCCTATTGCACCACTTAGTTAAGGCACACAGAAATTTTTGACCTATTCAGATTTCTACTCACTTATTTGTGTGTAGAATTAAGTGTACCGGGTCCACAGGTCAGATCCTGACTAAGTGGTAGAATCGATGTGATTGTACGCCTTAGGGTGAGAAGTTGTGGGTGTTAAGTGTGTAGCTTTTAGAAAATCCCACAATCAGATAACACTTTTTATTTATTTATTTATTTTTATTTATGTGGATGGTGCGGTGAGTGGAGGTGGCAAACAAACAACCAAATCTATCCTAGGGTTTATAAAAAGCACCTAAGTTGATTTAGGTTTGAGTTATTAGGTTATGAAATGAAAACTAAGGTGGGGGTGGTGTGGCAGACACTTACAAAACACTCTACCAGCACTTTACTCCAGTCTACAGCACTTGGATCTCCATGCTAGGTAACCTGCAAGATAGTAGATCAAAGACAAGTAGGGTTAATGCTATGTAAATGCAAAGAAATGCAATAAACAATAAAGTAAATTCCATTGCCTCCGCGGCAACGGCGCCAAAATGGTCAGTCGTGTTTCGCATGTTAGAAATCAGGGTTACAAGTAACCCATCGTCGTAGTTGTAAAGCATGTCGATTAGATAAAATTTATACCGAAACTCCAAGGGAGTCTCGGGTCAAACACAGGGAGGTGATGTTTACCTTATGTGAAAACTGCTCTTCGATTTGTTTCTTTTTGGTATTTTAGGGTTTTGTTATTTTTTTGTGTTTTTGAAATAAAAGACAAGCAAATGAAGCACAAGATAGAGATGAGGAACAAAAATGGTATATATCAATCCAATGTTTATTACAATATATTATGAAAGCATAACAAGAGAGGGAAGTGAGAGGAAATCTCCCGAATCAGCTGTTTGGTGAGACGACTGTTCCTAGCGGAAGCTCAGACGAAGGTGGTGAGGAGCGGGACATTGAAGGTGAGATGCAGGAAGACATCATGTTGAGGAAAGCTTCGACGTACTCCAGAATGGAGGTGAGAAGATGGAGGTGATCTGCTACTGGAATGGAGGTGGGAGGACCACTCCAAGGTGACCTATGAAGGGAGATGGGAAGTTGGAGGAGTATTTGGTGGGGTAGAGATTCGTTACACTAATAGGCACCTTGGGAGCTTAAGAACAAGCTCTAATGGAGCATTGGTAGGCTTGCTAGAGCTTAGGAGTAGGTGGGAGTAGAGTAGGTAGAGATGGCTTGGAAGGGAGGGGGTGTGGGTCCTTTTATAGTGGTGGAGAAGAGGCAAAAATCGGTATGGGACCATTAGTGACATCCAGACCGTCGTTGGAAACATCGCTGTAGGCAGCTCATGCCCGCTAGCACCCACAACTGGCTATGCTGGCATGCGATGAATTACCGACGACTGTAAGCGTCGCTGTAAGTCCAGCTCATGCGTCGTTGTAGTCCACCTCACGCTGCGCTGGTGCCGCTCCTACCTTGCCACGCGGATTATCATTCATCCTTAACACTCAAATAAAAGTGTCAAAAATACAACAAAATATGCAATGCATACCTAACCTAATTGATGCCTAAATGAAACCCAAGAACTCGTTTGTGAAGTTAAAATCATAAGAGCTAAGTTTGTTTTAGGGCATAAGAATGATGATAAACTAGCATTTATCACACTCCCATCTTATATTTTACTAATCTCTTAGCAAAACAAATTTTCACAAAATAGAATTTTTGGAAAACCAATTTTTTTAACTATTTTAAGAAGGAGATCACGGGACCTTGGTTGGTTAGAACATGGGAGATACGGGATTTCTTATAGAAAAATATCGAGATTCATTTTCGGATCCAAAAATTAGATGAATCAGGATCAATGTATCCCCGAAAAATTCACAAATTAACTCCCTTGTTAATTCAGATGACTTGAAATTTTTGTAGTTAGGGTTTCTCTAGCTCTTGAATCCAATTCGCAACTTGCAATATTCTTTAAAACCTTGTGTCTATGCTTGTGAAAAACCAACTTTTATAAGGTTGGGTTTGTGGTTTAAAATTTTTGTTTGTCTCCCCCATGCTTATTGTTAGCTTAATCTTATAACAGATGTGTTGGGATCATCATTCCTATTACCAATCCTCGAGAGGGCTCTGTCACCAGCACTTCGAGATAGTACTGTCCATGATACCACCCAAGAGCTCATAATCCCAAAACATAATGCGATGTAAAGGGGCGCTCCAAGCAAACTTAAGCTCTTGCTCCGATGATATGGGTAGAGCACCGTCCAAGACACTTGAGCTGCAATAATGCACCTTAATGCTCCTTCTAAAGATATGAAATATAGATATAGAGCAGCATCGAGGCAGTAACATGTTGACTTTGCTTCCTCAAAGGAGGCATTTTCCTCCTTCTCTGTAGTGGGAACTCAAACCAATGATCTGTGGAATTCGTCCTACAAGGAGGGGGTGACGTAATAAATTGTGGAATATAATATAAATAATCTCAGAAAAACTCAATCACATAATGTACACAATAATTTTTAGGTGGAAACCCAAACCGGGTGAAAACCATCACCAAACCATCTCGAGTTAAGATTTTCCGATCAACCAAGTTGATCAAATCCACTAAGCGAATCACTTAAACGAGGGTGATTCAACCTCAATTACAACCACGCTACAAGTGAGAGGGTAGCGTTCCTCAACCCCTTCTCTTCACGAGAAGGATTTTGTCCCACGAAGGAGACGGGAATTCGCAAAGCGAATACCCAACCAAATAACAAAGATAAAATAACAAATATAGTCCTATAGAGCCAACAAAGATTTAAACCTAGCTTCTATAGGAATTAGGAAACTCCCCTTTGCAAGGAGTCCGTCGAATCGATGACGCAGGTGCGTGAGCCACGCGACAACGCAACGTCGCTCTCGTGAACTATGGCGGGAGAGCAAGTGCGCAAAGGCTTGATGCTCTCAAAATGTAGAACTTGAGCTTGGAGAACAAGAGCTTCTTTTTGGACACAAAAGAGTGGAAATGCTTGTTCTTGGGTGTGTCTTGTGTATCTAGGTGTATCTAGGTGTGTATGTGTGTGCAAGAGGTTCCTCTCTATTTATAGAGGCCTTAGGAAAGCTTTGGAAGGCTTTGGAAAGCTTCCATAGCCGTTGGGAGCAAAGCCCAAGAGAATCAAGCCGAAATCAAGAACAATGATTACACTGACAGGGTTATTGGACATCTGATCCTGGCATCAGACGTCTGGAAGATCACTTTAAGACGTCTGGGAACAACATCAGATGTCTGATTTTAGGCGGCTTTCTTCCTGACTTGGATCAGATCTAAACAGGGTTCTAGTGCAAGTCCATCAAACGACATACAGGACGTCAGGCACTATGTCTAGACGTCTGGAAACCTACTTTTTCGTGGGAATGGATTTCCAAGAAAGTGCAACAGCTAGAAAATCTCTGAGAAGAGATTTTGGGTCAGCCGAGGCAAAACGGTCATTTATCAGACGTCTGGAAAGGCTTAAGGACGTCTGATAAGGCTCTAAGGTTAGATCTTCAGTGTTTGCAGAGCCAGCCTAACGGTCCACTAATTGGACGTCTGGCAAAATCATCAGACGTCTTATAAGACGTATGGACTAAGGTCTGGGAGTTTGATTTCATCAGACAGAGCTAGCTATGTCCAGCCTAAATGTTATCAGACATCTAACACAACAGTCAGACATCTTAAAACACATTATCAGACGTCTGATTTTAGAATTAGACGTCTGGAACAACTGTTTGAACCCTATATTGGTTTTCTAAGTTCTCCACAGAAAACCTAAGTGTCCTATGGTTGTGCCGGTGTTCCTAGGACTACTGTTAGGGTACTTTGAGGCTCTTTAGCATGATTTTCTAAGGAACAAAAAGAGCAAGGAAATAAAGACAAAAGTACACGAAAGAAATAAATAGAATTCTACCCTATTCTTCTTGTCCTTCCATCTTCAATCTATCTCTTCTCTAGAATCTCCTCTGTTCTCCATCGAGCTCCTCCAATCCATCCTAGATGCGAGCTCAAACTCCGTCTAATCACGTCTCCATTTGCAATTTGCCTGAAATCTAAGACTTCAAGTGCAAACGTTAAATGACACGTGTTTTGTTATCATTAAAACAAATGATCATGGTGCTCTAGCACCAACAATCTCCCCCTTTTTGATGATGACAAAACCATAAATAATAATGCAAAAAAAATCCTCCCCCTTTTTGACATTATCGAAAAGGTTTGATTGATTTTAAATTTCCTATAACTCCCCCTTAAAACATACTCTTCTATGAATTTCTTTTACAAGTAATGCCCTCCCCCTTTTGTTAACAACAAGATAGCTATTATTTTTCTCCCCCTTACTAAAGAAAATTTAGCTAACTTACATCTCCCCCTTAAAAATTGACAATTAGCTCATAAATTTTTTAACTCCCCCTATCTAAATGCTAATGATAAAAAGATAGGGTAAAGAATTTTTACCTCACCTACCAAAGCCAATAAAATGGCCCAAATGGTGGTGGTGGATGCCACATCGGATGGAGCTCCCATCCGTAGCTTGGAGGCCTGGGCATCGGCGCCGGTCTCCAGTTTGGCGGTCGACATGCGGCGGGTCCATCATTTGTTCTCCATCTCATCGGTCTTCTTGTTCTCCTCCTTGGTCTACTCCTTGGTTCTCCCAACTTGAGTTGACCAGCTTTGAGCTTGTATGTCCAGTTCTTTATGTTGCAGTTATCCCTGAAACCTATAAGACAAGATTCCAATTCTTTTCTCGGTATCCAAGTGAGCTTGGATCCGGATCTGTTAGCGGGTCTCCTTGACGGAGATCCTTTCTCAACCTTAGGGCTATAAAAATTATCTACTTTGTTGATTAATTTGTTGGAGTTTTCCCTAAGACATGCAATTTCTTTTTCTATAATATCCATCTTAGTCTTTAAATCAGAAATTTCTAACTTTAAACTATCATTTTCTTCAATCAAGTTTGTATTTGCATTGATTAAATTTTTATTTTCTAATAACAGGTTATTATTCTTAGGACTAGAGCTACTTTCTAGGTCCTTAAGTTTTATTTCTAACCTATCATTTTCAGATTTAAGAAAGCTAAGATTCTTTTCATGGTTTTGTTTTCTATTTTTAGTGATTTACTAAGCTCATACAACTCATTAAAAGCATCTTGTAAATCCGAAGTTACCTCGTTGTCTGAGTCGCTTTCGCTTTCGCTGTCGCTATTACTTCCTCTGGCCATGAAACCAAAGCAAGCGGTTTCTCCTTCTATGGACTTTTCTTCTTCCTCTTCCTCCGAGCTCGAATCATCCCAAGTGGCTTGGAAGGCCTTTTTGTTATATTTCTTCTCCTTTTCCTTCTTCTTCTCCTTTTTGAGAAGAGGGCATTCTGGTCACAGATGCCCTTTCTTGTTGAAGTGGTAGCAACGTCTCAACCTCTCCTTCTACTCCTTTGATTCCCTACACAACTTGGAAAACTTTTTAAGCAAAATTTTAAAGTCTTCATCGTCGGAACTTACCTCGCTATCCGACACAACTTTGAAGGCGAGAGTCTTCTTTAGTTTTGCTCCGATGTATCCTTCTTCTTCTGCTTCAACTTTGTCTCGTAGGCCATCGGATTGCCTAAGTGATCTTCCATGTTGAGCTCCTCCACTTCGTTTGCCTCCTTGATGGCGGTGACCTTCTGCTCCCATTCTGGTCCAAGGGAACGAAGAAGCTTTCCTTGAAGCTCCCCCTTGATGAAGGTCTTTCCTAAAGCTTTCAAATTATTTACTATGAGAGTGAACCTAGTGTTCATCTCACTTAAAGTTTTGTCAGTCTTCATAGAAAATGATTCAAATTCTTGTGAAAGTAAATTAATTTTAGAAGACTTTACCTTAGAGGTACCTTCGTGAGTTACCTCAAGAGTGTGCCAAATCTCGTATGCGGTGGCGCATTGCGAGATTCTGTTGAACTCCTCCGAGCTGAGCACGCAGTAGAGGGCGTTCATGGTCTTCGCGTTCAAAGGGAGTTCACGAATTTGTTGTTACGAGTAGCCTCCCGCGGGTTTCTCTAGGATCTCAAATGGCGTCTCACACCTGGCCCAAATCGTGAAGTCATTGGCTTGAAGCCAAGTCTTCATCCGCAGCTTCTAGTAGGGGTAGTTGCTCCCGTCGAAGAATGGTGGACGGGACATGGACTGCCCCTCGGAGATTCGGACTACGGAACTGCTCCCCTCCATTATCTTCTTGCTGGGTGTTACTCCTATCTCGTAAGAACCTGCTTTGATACCATTTGTAGAATTCGCCCTACGAGGAGGGGGTGACGTAATAAATTGCGGAATATAATATAAACAATCTCACAAAAAATCAATCACACAATGTATACAATAATTTTTTGGTGGAAACCCAAATTGGGTGAAAACCATCACCTAACCCTCTCGAGTTAGGATTTTTAGATCAACCAAGTTGATCAAATCCACTAAGCGAATCACTTAAACGAGGGTGATTTAACCTCAATTACAATCACGCTACAAGTGCGATGATAGCGTTCCTCAACCCCTTCTCTTCACGAGAAGGATTTTGTCCCACGAAGGAGACGGGAATTCGCAAAGCAAATACCCAACCAAATAACAAAGATAAAATAACAAATATAGTCCTATAGAGCCAACAAAGATTTAAACCTAGCTTCTATAGGAATTAGGAAACTCCCCTTTGCAAGGAGTGCATCGAACCGATGACGCAGGTGCGTGAGCCACGCGACGGCGTAACGTCGCTCTCGTGAACTACGGCGGGAGGGTGGGTGCGCAAAGGCTTGATGCTCTCATGATGTAGAACTTTAGCTTGGAGAACAAGAGCTTCTTTTTGGACACAAAAGAGTGGAAATGCTTGTTCTTGGGTGTGTCTTTTGTATCTAGGTGTATCTAGGTGTGTATGTGTGTGCAAGGGTTTCCTCTCTATTTATAAAGGCTTTAGGAAAGCTTTGGAAGGCTTTGGAAAGCTTCCATAGCCGTTGGGAGCAAAGCCCAAGAGAATCAGGCCGAAATCAGGAACAATGATTGCACTGACAGGGTTATTAGACGTCTGATCCTAGCCGGAGACGTCTGGAAGATCACTTTAAGACGTTTGGGAACAACATCAGACGTCTGATTTTAGGCGGCTTTCTTCCTGACTTGGATCAGATCTAAACAGGGTTCTAGTGCAAGTCCATCAGACGACATACAAGACGTCAGGCACTATGTCCAGACGTCTGGAAACCTACTTTTTCGTGGGAATGGATTTCCAAGAAAGTGCAACGGCTAGAAAATCTCTGAGAAGATATTTTGGGTCAGCTGAGGCAAAATGGTCATTTATCAGACGTCTGCAAAGGCTTAAGGATGTCTGATAAGGCTCTAACGGTCAGATCTTCAGTGTTTGCTAAGCCAGCCTAACGGTCCACTAATTGGACGTCTGGCAAAATTATCAGACATCTTATAATATGTCTGGACTAAGGTCTGGACTTCTGATTTCATCAAGCAGAGCTAACTATGTCCAGCCTAAATGTTATCAGACGTCTGAATCAATAGTCAGACGTCTTAAAACACATTATCAGACGTCTGATTTTGGAATTAGACGTCTGGAACAGCTGTTTGAACCCTATATTGGTTTTCTAAGTTCTCCACAGAAAACCTAAGCGTCCTAAGGTTGTGCCGGTGTTCCTAGGACTACTGTTAGGGTACTTTGAGGCTCTTTAACATGATTTTGTAAGGAACAAAAAGTGCAAGGTAATAAAGACAAAAGTACATGAAAGAAATAAATAGAATTCTACTCTATTCTTCTTGTCCTTCCATCTTCAATCTATCGCTTCTCTCGAATCTCCTCTGTTCTCCATCAAGCTCCTCCAATCCATCCTAGATGCGAGCTCGAACTCCGTCTAATCACGTCTCCATTTGTAATTTTCCTGAAATCTAAGACTTCAAGTGCAAACGTTAAATGACACGTGTTTTGTTATCATAAAAAAAAAATGATCGTGGTGCTCTAGCACCAACAATCTCCCCCTTTTTGATGATGACAAAATCATAAATAATAATGCAAAAAAAATCCTCCCCTTTTTTGACATTATCAAAAAGGTTTGATTGATTTTAAATTTCCTATAACTCCCCCTTAAAACATACTCTTCCATGAATTTCTTTTCAAAGTAATGTCCTCCCCCTTTTTGTAACAATAAGATAACTATTATTTTTCTCCCCCTTACTAAAGCAAATTTAGCTAACTTACATCTCCCCCTTAAAAATTGACAATTAGCTCATAAATTTTTTAACTCCCCCTAACTAAATGCTAATGATAAAAAGATAGGGTAAAGAATTTTTACCTCACCTACCATGGCCAATAAAATGGCCCAACTGGTGGTGGTGGATGCCACATCGGATGGGGCTCCCATCCGTAGCTTGGAGGCCCGGGCATCGGCACCGGTCTCCAGTCTGGCGGTCGACGTCCGGCGGGTCCATTATTTGTTCGCCGTCTCGTCGGTCCTCTTGTTCTCTTCCTTGGTCTACTCCTTGGTTCTCCCAACTTGAGTTGACCAGCTTTGAGCTTGTTGGTCCAGTTCTTCGTGTTGCAGTTATCCTTGAAACCTACAAGACAAGATTCCAATTCTTATTTCGGTATCCAAGTGAGCTTGGATCCGGATCTGTTAGCGGGTCTCCTTGACGAAGATCCTTTCTCAACCTTAAGGCTATAAAAATTATCTATTTTGTTGATTAATTTGTTGGAGTTTTCCCTAAGACATGCAATTTCTTTTTCTATAATATGCATCTTAGTCTTTAAATCAGAAATTTCTAACTTTAAACTATCATTTTCTTCAATCAATTTTGTATTTTCATTGATTAAATTTTTATTTTCTAATAACAGGTTATTATTCTTAGGACTAGAGCTACTTTCTAGGTCCTTAAGTTTTATTTCTAACCTATCATTTTCAGATTTAAGAAAACTAAGATTCTTTTTCATGCTTTTGTTTTCTATTTTTAGTGATTTACTAAGCTCATACAACTCATTAAAAGCATCTTGTAAATCTGAAGTTACCTCGTTGTCTGAGTCGCTTTTGCTTTCGCTGTCCCTATTATTTCCTCGGGCCATGAAACCAAAGCAAGCGGTCTCTCCTTCTATGGGCTTTTCTTCTTCCTCTTCCTCCGAGCTCGAATCGTCCCAAGTGGCTTGGAATGCCTTTTTCTTAGATTTCTTCTCCTTTTCCTTCTTCTTCTCCTTTTTGAGGAGAGGGCATTCTGGTCGTAGATGCCCTTTCTTGTTGCAGTGGTAGCAACGTCTCGGCCTCTCCTTCTCCTTCTTCTTTGATTCCCTACACAACTTCGAAAACTTTTTAGGCAAAATTTTAAAGTCTTCGTTGTCGAAACTTACCTCGCTATCCGAGACAACTTTGAAGGCGAGAGTCTTCTTTAGTTTTGGCTCCGGTGTATCCTTCTTCTTCTACTTCAACTTTGTCTCGTAGGCCATCCGATTGCCTAAGAGATCTTCTATGTTGAGCTCCTCCACTTCGTTTGCCTCCTTGATGGCGGTGACCTTCTGCTCCCATTCTGGTCCAAGGGAATGAAGAAGCTTTCCTTGAAGATCCCCCTTGATGAAGGTCTTTCCTAAAGCTTTCAAATTATTTACTATGAGAGTGAACCTAGTATTCATCTCACTTAAAGTTTCGTCAGTCTTCATAGAAAATTATTCAAATTCTTGTGAAAGTAAATTAATTTTAGAAGACTTTACCTTAGAGGTACCTTCGTGAGTTACCTCAAGAGTGTGCCAAATCTCGTATGCGGTAGTGCATTGTGAGATTCTGTTGAACTCCTCCGAGCTGAGCGCGCAGTAGAGGGCGTTCATGGTCTTCATGTTCAAAGAGAGTTCACGAATTTGTTGTTACGAGTAGCCTCCCACAGGTTTCTCTAGGATCTCAAATGGCGTCTCACACCTGGCCCAAATCGTGAAGTCATTGGCTTGAAGCCAAATCTTCATCCGCAGCTTCCAGTAGGGTAGTTGCTCCCATCGAAGAATGGTGGACGGGACGTGGACTGCCCCTCGGAGATTCGGACTGCGGAACTGCTCCCCTCCATGATCTTCTTGCCGGGTGTTACTCCGATCTCGTAAGAACCTGCTCTGATACCAATTGTAGAATTCGCCCTACGAGGAGTGGGTGACGTAATAAATTGCGGAATATAATATAAACAGTCTCACAAAAAATCAATCACACAATGTACATAATAATTTTTACGTGGAAACCCAAATCGAGTGAAAACCATCACCTAACCCTCTCGAGTTAGGATTTTTCGATTAACCAAGTTGATCAAATCCACTAAGTGAATCACTTAAACGATGGTGATTCAACCTCAATTACAACCACGCTACAAGTGCGAGGGTAGCGTTCCTCAACCCCTTCTCTTCACGAGAAGGATTTTGTCCCACGAAGGAGACGGGAATTCGCAAAGCAAATACTCAACCAAATAACAAAGATAAAATAACAAATACAGTCCTATAGAGCCAACAAAGATTTAAACCTAGCTTCTATAGGAATTAGGAAACTCCCCTTTGCAAGGAGTGCATCGAATCAATGACGCGGGTGCGTGAACCACGCGACGGCGCAATGTCGCTCCCATGAACTACAGCAAGAGAGCGGGTGCGCAAAGGCTTGATGCTCTCAAGATGTAAAACTTGAGCTTGGAGAACAAGAGCTTCTTTTTGGACACAAAAGAGTGGAAATGCTTGTTCTTGGGTGTGTCTTGTGTATCTAGGTGTATCTAGGTGTGTATGTGTGTACAAGAGGTTCCTCTCTATTTATAGAGGCCTTGGGAAAGCTTTGGAAAGCTTCCATAGCCGTTGGGAGCAAAGCCCAAGAGAATCAGGCTGAAATTAGAAACAATGATTGCACTGAAAGGGTTATTAGACGTCTGATCCTAGCCTGAGATGTCTGGAAGATCACTTTAAGGCATCTGGGAACATCAGACGTCTGATTTTAGGCAGGTTTCTTCCTGACTTGGATCAGATCTAAACAGGGTTCTAGTGCAAGTCCATCAGACGACATACAGGACGTCTGGCACTATGTCTGGAAGTTTGGAAACCTACTTTTTCGTGGGAATGGAATTCCAAGAGTGTGCAACAGCTAGAAAATATCTGAGAAGAGATTTTGGGTCAGCCGAGGCAAAATGGTCATTTATCAGACGTTTGGAAAGGCTTAAGGACGTCTAATAAGGCTCTAACGGTCAGATCTTCAGTGTTTGCTAAGCCAGCCTAATGGTCCACTAATTGGACATCTGGCAAAATCATTAGACATCTTATAAGACGTCTGGAATAAGGTCTGGACATCTGATTTCGTTAGACAGAGCTAACTATGTCCAGCCTAAATGTTATCAGACATCTGAATCAACAGTCAGACGTCTTAAAACACATTATCAGACGTCTGATTTTGGAATTAGACATCTGGAACAGCTGTTTGAACCCTATATTGGTTTTCTAAGTTCTCCACAGAAAACCTAAGTGTCCTAGGGTTGTGCCGGTGTTCCTAGGACTACTGTTAGGGTACTTTGAGGCTCTTTAACATGATTTTCTAAGGAACAAAAAGAGCAAGGAAATAAAGACAAAAGTACATGAAAGAAATAAACAGAATTCTATCCTATTCTTCTTGTCCTTCCATCTTCAATCTATCGCTTCTCTCGAATCTCCTCTGTTCTCCATCAAGCTCCTCCAATCCATCCTGGATGCGAGCTCGAACTCCGTCTAATCACGTCTCCATTTGTAATTTGCCTGAAATCTAAGACTTCAAGTGCAAACGTTAAATGACACGCGTTTTGTTATCATCAAAACAAATGATCGTGGTGCTCTAGCACCAACATGATTTGCTTCGAACTTTTACTAAGGCCAAACAAAGGGATTTTCTAATTTCTAATTATTTTTTTCGTGTTGGCTTGTGTGTAAATTTTGACACAAAAAATTTTGCATGAGATGCAAGTTTTTGAATCAGAAACTAAGCTAGATACTTTTCATGTTACAAAGGGGGATCAAGTCACCTGAAGTATCATGATTTCAGGTGGAAATTTAGAGAAGGATATTTGATCTAGTCTAAAGGTAGACCCTGAAATTCTAATAATAGAATCCGTCTCCTTATTCCTAGTTTGTTAAGGATAAATCCCATTGTATAGAAAGTGAATGTTCAACCTTAGTCCCGATTTCAAAATTTCCTCAAAATGCTTTCAATATTTTTATTTTTTTGGGTATGCAAGCAGAAAATAAAATAAGAAAATTGCATGTTCTTAAGTTTTGAAAATTCTAATTTGATCATCAAAATTTCAAAACACCCCCCCATGCTCAAGATGTGGCATGTCGGCATGCAATAGGAAGGCAAAAGGGATCACCTTAGCGAAGGCTATCAAAATCTGGATAGTCAAAACCTCTGAAGAAAAAAAAAATGAAAAGCGGGAAAAAATGATGGGTTACCTCCCATCCAATGCTATCTTTTACACCATTCATCCGGGCGTGAAGTGCATCAATGATCATTAGTGGGTAAGTTGGTTAAATCAAGTATGTCAGAAGGAAGATTCGGAGTATTATCAAGATAGGGCTTTAAACGTTGGTTGTTGACTTGAAAAGTATTGTTTGTCTTAGCATCGTAAAGATCAATAGTGCCATATAGATATGTTTTGAGGACAATAAATGGACCGGTCCATTAGGATTTAATTTTCCAGGAAAAATATGCAAGCTTGCATCAAAAAAGCCAAACACATTGATTAACGTCAAAATGTTTCCGAACGATATATTTATCATGGAACTTCTTTGTTCGGTCTTTACAAATCCATGTGTTTTCATAAGAGAAATTACATAATTCTTCCAATTCGGTTATTTGCAATTTTTTGTGGATATCGGCTTCATAAAATTTCACATTTAATTGTTTTATTGCCCAAAAAGCCCTATGTTCAAGTTCTACCGAAAGATGGCATGCCTTTCCGAACATCAAATGGAAAGAAGACATGCCTAATGGAGTTTTGAAAGCGGTATGGTAGGCCCATAAAGCATCGTCCAATTTATTGGATGAGTCTTTACTATCTGGCCTAACCATCTTTTGTAACATATTTTTTATCTCCCGACTAGAAACTTTCACTTGGCCATTTGTTTGGGGGTGGTAAGGAGTGGAAATTTTATGATTAACCGCATATTTAGAAGGAAGGTGACGGAATTGAGAGTGAGTGAAATATGATCCTCTATCACTGATGATGGCCCTGGGAATGCCGAATCTCGAGAAAATGTTTTTCTTGATAAACTCAACAACCACTTTGTGATCATTAGTGCATGTGGATATTGTTTCAATCCATTTTGATACATAGTCAACTACAACTACTATATATAAATACCCACAAGAGTTGATGAACGGTCCCATGAAGTCGATGCCCCATACATCGAAAATTTCAACCACTAAGATTGGATTTAGGGGCATCATATCCTTCTGAGTCATGTTGTCGATTCTCTATCAATGCACACGTGCGAACAAAAGAATGAGCGCCTTTGTGCAAGCTGGGCCAAAAGAATCAAGAATTAAGAACCTTAGCTGCAATTTTCTTGCCCAAGAAATGTCTGCCACAGGCCATTGAGTGACAATGTGTCAAAATATCATGAATTTCAAATTCGGGGACACATCGTCTAATGACCTGATCGACACAAATGCGGAAAAGGTCGGGCTCCTCCCAAAAATAATATTTAATGTCAGCAAAGAACTTATCCTTTTGGTTTTTGACCAATCAGAGAGGATTTGTTCTGCTGCTAAGTAGTTTGTAATAGGCACAAACCAAGGGAGGGTATTGGCAGCTAAGAGTGTCTCATCAGGGAATTTATCAAGGGGTCAACATATCATTTGTCATAAGACGAGAGAGATGATCGACCACTATGTTTTGCAATCCTGCCTTATCCTTGATTTTCAGGTCAAATTCCTGGAGCAGTAGGATCCAACGGATAAGGTGGGGTTTCTAATGATTCTTTTTCAGCAGATATTAAGTGCTGAGTTTTTGATATATACTATGACATGTAACCCCAACAGATAAGAGCAAAATTTTTCTAGGGCAAAGACAATGGCAAGTTCTTTTTCAGTAACTGTGCAAAATTCCGTTGTGCATCATCAAGTGTTTTACTTGCATAATATATCACAATGGGCTTCTTGTCAATTCTTTGCCCTAGAAAGCCCCCCACAGCAAAATCAGAGGCATAAGTCATTAATTCAAAGGGACAATTCCAGTCAAGCCCCTGTAAAATTGGTGCCTCTGTGACAGACTTCTTCAGCTGATTAAAACTCTCTAAGCATTGGTCATTAAAGTCAAAAGGTTGGTCTTTGGCAAATAATTGACTTAAGGGCTTGGAGATTTGGGAAAAATTCTTAATGAAATGGTGGTAGAATCCCACATGCCCCAGAAAGGATCGAATCTACTTTATAGAAGTGGGCAGTGTGACCTTAGAGATGGCATTAATTTTATCTCAATCTACTGCAATTCCTTTTTTGGAAATGACATGGCCTAGGACAATGCCTTCCTAGACCATTAAATGACTTTTTTCCTAACTAAGGACAAGGTTAAGACAAAGATCAAAAGAATCTCCAAATACAGAGAAGTCAACCATAAAGACTTCTAGACATTCAAGTACCAAGTCCAAAAAAATTGCAAGCACACACCTTTGAAAAGTCGTAGGCACGTTGCAAAGATTGAAAGGCATTCTTCGGAAAGCAAAGGTTTCGAAGGGGCAAGTGAATGTAGTTTTGTCTTGATCCACAGGATGGACCACAACTTGATTATAACAGGAATAACCATCAAGAAAATAGCAATAATCACGTCTAGCTAACCGCTCCAAGATTTGATCAATAAAAGGGAGAAGAAAATGGTCCTTCTTGGTGGTGGTGTTCAATTTTCTATAATCAATGCACACACGCCAAGAAGAAGTGCTCCAAGTGGCTATATTTTCCCCATGTTCAATAGTGCCAACTATTAGTCCAGCCTTTTTAGGAACTACTTGTGTGGGACTAACCCAAGAGCTATCAGAAATGGGGTAGATGATATCAGCATCAAGTCACTTTATAATCTCCTCTTTTACCACCTCCTGCATATTAGGGTTCAAGCACCTTTGTGGTTGGCAGGAGGGGCGAGAATCGTCCTCAATATAAATTCGATGAGTGCAATAGGATGGATTAATACCCTTAAGATCAGAAAGGGTTCAGCCAATAGCTTTTCTGTGTTTGCTCAATACCTGGAGAAGTTTTTCCTTGTGCCCTAGAAAGTCTAGAATTGATAATCAGGGGCATGGTCTGGTTTGGACCCAGGAAAACATATTTAAGGGAGTTGAGTAAGGGTTTTAATTCCAGTTGAGGGCCCAGCTCCGAAATGATTTATGCTTGTGGAGTGAGGGTTGAAGTAAGAGGGAGAGAGTTAGATGAAGAGTCAAATGGAGAAGGTGTGGTTAGGGTGGGAGGGTGGGTTAAATTAGATTGTTCAGGAACTGTGTGAATTGCAAAGAAGGAACTCAGGTGTGAAATCTACATTATTTCCTCCACTAAATTTTCAATTTCCGAATCTGAGTCATCAAAGAAATCTGGTTCTTCGAAATGCCTAGAAACTTGGAAAATATCTAGGGTAATAGATTCACCGACACACATGATCTTCATCTTTCCAGAGTCACAATCAATATTGGCTTTAGCAGTGGCTAAGAATGGTTTTCCATGAATTATAGGGGCATTCTTCAAAGCTTCTAGTACCTTTATGTCCAAGACCAAAAAGTCTATGGCAAATAAACAATTTTTGACCCGGACAATTTCATCCTTGACAATCCCCTTGGGTTTAATTGTAGATCGAACTACTAGTTGAAGTATTACCTCGATAGGTTGTAAATCACCGATCTTGAATTCCTCAAAAACAACAATGGGGATAAGATTAATTGAGGCACAGAGATCCAATAGGGCACGATCAAGTGAAGTGTCATTAATGACCACTTGAATCAGGGGGGCGCCTGGATCTTTCTTTTAAGAGGCAGTTTTCTCTACACAACTGAGCTTACTGTCTCTGGAAGGATCACCTTTCCTAGGCTTCTAGGATGCCTTTTTGGGGTACACAAATCTTTCAAGAATTTGGCAAAGGCAGGAATATATTTTATGGCATCTAGGAGAGGGATATTGATTTCTACTTTCCCAAAAAGATCCATTAATTCCTTATCAGTGGGCTTGGATTTCTTTCTTCTAGATTACGAAGAGTGAAGGGCTTGTGGAAAAGGTACTGGGTGTACCTATTTTTCACTTTTGGGTTCCTAAACAGGGTTAGAAGAAGAGGGAGAAGTGCTGATCTGCTTTTCTTTTAGGCGGGTTTCTTGAGCAAGCAAGGGATCATGAGTGGTTTTCCTATTCCTCAGAGTTACGGCATTTACAGTACAGTTGTTTCTGGGGGGAGGTCGGGGGTCTTGATTTTGATTAAAACTCGGTGGGTGCTATGGTGCTGGGTAGATAGGTTGACTGGGATATCCACCTTGATACTAGTTCCATTGATTGTTAGGATTGGGCATGGGTTGGGATGGTAGATTGCCAGCGAGTCTATGATCAGGAGTAACCTTAACTTGATGTTGCAAGTTGGTTATCATGCGGGTTACTTCCGTCATTTGATTTTGCATACCTTGCAAGGTTTTCATGACCTGGGTGGTAATATCTTCCTGGGATGGCCCAAGTTGATATAAGTTTTGCCCATAATTGCCAAATTGATTTTGTTTGGGAAACGGAACCTGGTTTGGGGCTTTCCAGGAGGAATTTGGGTTGGTCCTCTAGTTTTGATTGTAAGTATTGGAGGGATTTCTGAATTGCTCTTGGAGAGTAGAGATGTTTTTAGTAGTGGAGTCAATAAGATTTTGATTCATGTAATCAAAGGTCCCAGTCAATAGATCTTGTGAGAAATCAAGAGAAAATTGCTGCCCAAAAGAGGTAGCATTTATATTGTGCAGATTCTCTCTTTTGAGAAGATGAGGAGAGTTAGGATAAGGAGCTTATTTTTGGGTGAGCTTTTCTTCCATTTTTTTGTGGTTGATTTGCATCTGATCCAGTCGTTGAGCTATCATGTGTAGATCATCTTGAGTGATTAGAACAGATGTGGATTTGGAGTCAATTTCATTGACTCCAAGTCTTGGGTTGTGGGTTCTACCAAAAGTGTCCATTGAAGCCATATTAAATGAGTTTTCACTCATTTCTTCAGAAAGGAGGTAGGCACTTTCGGCATCTTTATTAAGGAAATTACCCCCACATGAAGCA
Source organism: Thalassia testudinum (assembly GCA_037157565.1). NCBI lineage: Eukaryota > Viridiplantae > Streptophyta > Magnoliopsida > Alismatales > Hydrocharitaceae > Thalassia > Thalassia testudinum. The sequence continues at coordinate 20,781,129 of JAZHRO010000062.1, forward strand.
TCCATGAATCTTTTTAATTGATCTTCTAATCCATGATAGAAGATCTACACAAGCTGCCATCATGAAATTTCATGGTGGGGGCAACTTCTGAGTTCTTGAAATCTCTCCCAAGACTCGTGGAGAGGTTCACCATATTTTTGTTGAAAGGTCATTAGTGATTGGCGTAAAGCATTTGTATGACCTATCGGAAAGAATTTTTTAAGAAAAGCACTTTTTAATTAGGACCAGGTGCTGATAGGACACCCAATTGTTCTAAACCAGTGTGAAACTGTCTTTTAGTGAGAGAGGAGAAAGTCTCATGAGCCACACTTCTTCCTGCCCATTGCAGGAATGAGTGGTTTAAGTGAGGACAGTTAGCTCCTCAAGGTGGCAAAAGGGGACCTCTCTCGGAAGGCCATGGAAATATTTAATTAGGTTTATAATGGCAGGTCTAATTTGAAAATCACCTTAGTGTATGACTACTCTGGTTCTCTCTTCATAATTAGAAGGATCATAAAAATCCTTAAGCGGCGGTTCCCCGAGTGGCTGACCCGGTCTCTGATTGGCTAGGTTTGTGACAGTCCAAGCCAATTGTTGTTGGTTTTGTTGAAGTCGAACCAATTGGTACACCATAAGAGAAAACGGGTTTGAATTTAGATTTAAAGAGTCACATGGCCATTCGGGGTTTTGTGGTAGCTCCAAATGTAGAAAGTTAGGGATGGTGAAGTCAGCTTGTGGGTCAGTTGATGGGTTAATGGCAGGTTGGGATGTGGAAGCAGAATTTTTTGAATTATTTTCCATATTAAAAATAGAGGAACAAGAAGAAAACAAAGATCTTTTGGTGTAGGGGGCAAAATCAAATGGTCCCTTAAGATGTGGATTCTGGGACCTCCTGTGCATGCACTTAATGGAAGAATGGGAGGGGAGGAATAGAGAGAGAGAGATGAGAGAAAGTGTGCAAATCAAACAACCAAGCCTGATCTATCCTATGGTTGACTCCTTAATCCAACCTAAGACTTAGGAATCCAATAAGGAAGAAATTAATAAGAGAACCTAGTTCCTTAAGATTACCTAGCTAAACTAAAAGAGGTGGATTGGGCCCAAGCATGTCCTGGAAAATCACTAGGGGCTTGTGTAAACCTGCACCCATCGTTTGACTTCCCTCTAAGTCTGTCACCGCGTATTTCAAAAGGAATTAGGAGCACTTAGTAATTCTTAGATATTGGATATCAAGCCTAAGTTTTTGTGGTCAAATGACTGCTTGTTTTAATTTAGGCCTGAGTGTCAAATTGTGTACGAAAATGTGGAGGGTGTTGATTGAGGTAATGCCCTCTTATTTCAATTTTTTAGTGTGTGCAAAGATTGGAAAGAGTGATTCCAATATCAATAAAGTTGTCACACAAATTTTTTTGTTTTCTGCTTTTAGGATTTGATTTAGCTTAGTGTCATTTAGGAGTTTCTTTTTAAGTTTTCAAACAAGTTTAAGATCTACAAACAAAAAGAAATCAAGTTGTATTAGTAAATATAGATTTCCTTTTAAGATGTGTGTTTCTAGAAAATGAAAAGAAACCCTAATTGAATTGATCCTTAAGCAGAAATGTTACTATCGGTGAATTATTTCAAGCTTTTCTTTTTAAGTAGTGGACCAAACAAAGCAAGAAACAACACTACTGGAAGGTAAATCAAACAAAAATTCCAAATATTATTTTTGTGATTTTAGGAATTTGTTTGATATTTTTTTAAGATTTTTCTTTGTGCTGGTGTTGAAGTCCAGAAATGATACCCGTGGGTATTTTGGACTTTCCAATACTACCACCTACCACCAAAAATTTTTGTGATTTCATATGATTGTAGAATTTCATAAGGATTCCATAAAAATAAATTCACAAAAATTAGATAAGTAGAAAAATTCCTAAATTCACGGACAGTAGCAAAACAGTAAATTAGAGGAGATGACCACCCTATGGTCCATGAATTTTTAAAAATTCTCTACAACTCCAATTTCTCTGAAATTTGGAACAAACGTTCCTGATTTCATTTGAAATCTTTGGGTGAAATTTCAAGATTTTAGGAGGCCAGTGGTGTTGGGAATTGATTTTTGAAGTCCAAATAGAAGTCTGGACCCGAAAATCAAAACACCAAAACTTAAGGTAGAGTGGTGTCAAATATGCAAACAAGAAATCAATGAAATTTTAAGGACACCACTCCACTTGATTTAATTGTTTATGATCTTGAAAGCCTGGTTTAGTATTTTTTTGGTAGTTTTTAAAGGTTAATGTGACTAGGAAAGAGGAACCAACCTGAAATCCATTGCAAGAAAACGAACTTCAAGCTCTCGCTTTCAAAATCCCACTTTCTTCTTCGAATACCTACACACACGAGAGAGAAGAGAGAGAAGGGAATGAGATCCACTTATTAAGCAAGAGAATTACTAAATACGAAGCTGTGCCTCCCCAGCAATGGTGCTAAAAAGTGATGCAAAGGAGAGTGTGATTTGTAATTAGGGTTTTTAAGTCGTTGTAACATGCTAATTTGCAATCATTTTTAAAATTTGTAAACCTAGATAGTGGTGGTATCTAGGGTTGTCCAAGGAGGCAAGAATGCACTTTTTAAGAATATTGATTCACAAAATAGAAATCAACTTTCTTTTTAGGTTTTCAAATAAAGATTTTTTTTTGTTTTGAAATAATGGGAAACTACAAAATTTAAAGCGGGGAAAGAGACTACACCTAACTTGCTAATACTAAAACTAAAGTGACAAGCTAGTCTTCTCTCTAAACTCACCCTAGGCACGTGGAGGCCTAGGGTAATTAGAAAGAGAGTGAAAAGTGCTAGAAACAACGAAAAAGATGCAACATAAATGGAGAGAAGGCAACTTTAATTAAGTAGAAATATGTTTTACAAAAGACAAGTAGAGGTATGCTTCTACTCTAAAATGAAAATACAAAAGAAGTAAAACACAAATCCTCTTGATGATAATGGTGAAGGGGAGAGGCTTCTTGCTCTAAGCTCAGCTACTCCTGGGCTTGAAAAGAAGTTCTCCTTCTTCACCCTCCTTGAAAAGCTCCTCCAAATTGGTGTCTTCCTTAGCAAGCCCTAGGGGGGTGTGCCCTTGCTCCTCCAAGATTGGATGATCTCCACCCACAAGTCTCCTCCTAGGGTGGTATGCACCACCCTCAAGATCTCCTTTGAGGTTCTTCCTTACCAGGCTGCTCCTCTGGCTGGTGGGGGCACAAGAGAGAAGGGAAGAGGGGAAGGCACCAAGGGGATAGAGTGTCCCCTTAATCTTCTTCTTCTCCTTCTTCTGTTGGCCATGGGTATGGTAGGATGAAGGTAGGGTTTCAGAGGAGCTGATAGCTACTGAAGGGAGTTGCAGGGAGCTACTTTAGCTGGCTTAGCTTGCCAGTTCTTTGCTAGCTGCTAAGCCAAGCTAAAGTAAGCTGGCTTCTGCTAAAATATGCTAAGGTGAGCTGGGTCTGATTTTCCCGGGGGGGACCTAACTAGCTGGAGTAGTTAAGGTAGCTTAGCACAACTAGGTTGAGCTAAGTGGAGTCCCTGGGAGCTTCACTTAAGCTGGCCTGAGTTGTATGAAGTCATCTTCAGCAGACTTGAGTTGAGTGGAGCTGGAAGTAGCTGGACCTGAGCTAAGGTGGACTCCAGTCAACTTATCTGAGCTAGCTAGAGCTCCCAGTGAACTGATTAGAGCTAAGGTCAGGTAGACTCAATTAAGTTGAGTAGGATCTGAGCTAACTTGAGCTAGGATGAGCTAAGATAATCTATCCTGAGCTACCATTCTGCTAAGATGAGCTGAATGGAGCTTAATGGAGCAACCCTTACTCAAGTGAGCTGGTATCTAGCTATGATTAGCTGGATTTGGTTGGGTCCCAGCTGGAAAGAGCTTCCTCTTCACCAGTTGCCTTCTTGAGTACTAGGGTTTTAGGGATCTAATTATCTGTTCATCCCTAGCACTCAAATAAACGTGTCAAGAATACAACAAAATATGCAATGGTTGCCTAACCTAATTGATGCTTAAATGCAGCCCAAAAACCTATTTGCGGAGTTAAAATCCTAATAGCTAGGCTTGTTTTAGGGCATAAGAGTGTTGATAAATTATTTTCCTATTGACTTTCTTGTATTAGATATGGAAGTTCTAGATTCACTTTCTAATTACCTGATCATCCTCGGTAGTCCATTCCTGGCCACAGCCCGCACCCATATTGATTGTGAATCGAGCTGCATTGAGATTGCCATGGGCCTTGAAAGGCTCAAACTTAACTTGTTTACAGCCACTAAGAACTTTGACTATGATCTTATCGACGTTGACACGTCTGACGATGACATGGCCATCAGTGCATGTATTGGGTTAGTAGGTGATGGGAACACCATAATAGGCCCTAACTAGCCACTTTTAGTCAAGTTTGATGGATAGATGCTCCTACATAATCATTTGAGGGTCAATTCCATAATATTTTGATTTGAGAACAAAATAGAGAGTCAGGGTCAATTCTGCAATTTTAACAGCATGTCATGAACACAGAATAACCATAGGGTTTGTCAAGGGTAAATTGAAGTTCAAATTATCATTAAAGTCTAATAAGTTGGTCCATGCAGATAGAAACGAGGTTTCACACACTTCGAGAATCGAATCAAAACACAAATCCTTAATTTTAGACCCGATAGAATTAAAGAGGTTCTGGTCAGGATAAAATTCATATGAACCTCCTAAAATTCATATAAAAATATTCTGAGAGGTTTGGTATGCTTGGCTTGACCTTATGAACCTATTTTTACCATGAATAGAGTCTTAGACGAAAGTTTCCCAAATTTGGGTTTTTATGCAAATTTCCTAGGAAAACTTGGTCAAAAATGAAATCTGTCATCACCATTTGATTTTTTGAGTCCAAATTATGTTTTTACCAAAATTTGGACCCAATCAAAATCCATCTTGACCGACTTTGCAATTTAACCCTTCAAAACTCTATTTTCATACATTTAGCCCCTTAGGTTTCGAAATCTTTGCATTTAGCCTCCTAACTTCCTTCATTCTCTTCAAAATAGTCCCTGGCGCCATTAATAGTGTAAACTCAAAAGCATGCGACCTTCAATCTAGGATTTCTCCCTAATTTCTCAACCAAATCTCTCCAAAATTGGAGGGATTGATCCTGAGGACTTTCCCAATCATTTTAATCACATCTTAAACATTGATTTGGACCGTCGAGTTCGTATGAACTCCAAAAATTAAGGGATCTTCTTCCCCAAAGATTTAAGCTCTCAGAGCTTCTTCCCTTGTTTGGAGCTTGCCCCAAGGCCTTTAAAAGGTTCCCCCTCGCAAGGCCTTGCTCCTTAGAGAGTTTTTGGCCCAGAAAACACCTTCTTCCTCTACCTCCGACCACCTCCGAACTCGTCTCCGGTGACTGTCTTCCTCCAACTTCCTAGCCTCCTGCCATGTACAATAAGCAGCAGGAAACACTTCCTCTCTTCATTCTATGCCTCACCATACCTACGAGGAGCTCTCTAGCCCCTTCCTTGTCGCCATCCTCATCTCTGGAGCAACTTCATCTCTGGTGCTAGCCAATCAAAGCTGGTGTCACTTCCGCACTCTCTTCATCCACCACTACCCCCCTTCGACTCCTCTACTTCCCCTGACTCATTTTACACCCTTAGACTTTAGGTTCGCTCACCGCTATGCCCGCTCCACTGTCACCTTCCCCAGCACTGACGTACCTCCAACGAGCACACACGCCTACTCCACTGCATCAACTACTCAACCAACACTCTCAAAAACTCTACCTCACCACCCTCACCAAAACCCCTCAAGAAATTGAGGGTTCTGCACTCCCAAAACCTCCACTGAACACCTTCACCTTCACACACCATCTCTGACTCCGTTAGCCCTCCACACGCATCCTCTCCGCACGCAACACCCACCAGCACCTTCTTCGTACTTAGGCGATCCTTATGAACTATTTTAACAAGGTCGAGAGATCGTATTTTGTGTTTTAGGTGTCTGACGAAGCTCCATCGCTGCCACCTCCTTCCCCGGCTCCGTCCGCCATCTCCCAATTATGTTCTTCAATGCTACCATCCCCAAGCACTACGAACCAGTTCCAAGAACCTTGCCAAGACATCAATTGAAGCTGTCAGGGCCTTCATCGACCTTAATTAGAGCATTCACCACCTGCAACTCGCGTGAAGGGAAGAAGTAGGACATTAGTCACACATCGTGGACTGAGTAGGATTCAGCTACGCATAAAAGGAAAAAGTGCCTCCAGCAGTTTTCCCAAGATCACGAAGGGTTGTGTCCCTCACACGCACAGCTACGTACCCTCGCTCACCTGCACATTTGGAGAGCTTGGACCCTACTACCCACATTCTGGCTTGATTAAACTCAGCACTGTTCAGTTCAGTGTGTGTTGAGAAAAGAGAAAGAGAATGAGAGAGAGGGGGGGTGGCTTTTGCTCTACCTTGGGATTCATGCCCTCTCCCTCTCTCAACACTTAGCCTCTAAGGGCTTTGTGTAAGGCCCTTGTGCCTCTACTGGTTGCTGCTGTGATTGCATCAGAGATTCGTCGCGAAAAGGCTCGAGTTTGGAAAACCCGTCATCAAAGTTCGATTCACGAGAAAATCCGTCGATCAGATAAAATTTATAACTAAAACTCTAAGTGTGAGTCCTAGGTTGAACACGGGGAGGCAAACGTTTGGTTTTGAAACTCCACGTTTCACCTTTTATTTATTTTTGTCACTTTGTCTTTACTAATTTTTTTGGTATTTTTAATAAGGCAAGACATCAAGTCGATGAAATCTAGCTAATCTACTTGCAAAATAAAAAGAGAGAGATACAGAAAGAGAGAGAGAAACAATCATGTATTTTTATAATGAAATGTTTATTACAACTGGGAAAGCGGGAAAACTATACTACGAAAGCAATAAAGATAGAGATAGGTGAGAGAAATCCCCCTCGATGGTCTCTTGGAGGACGACTTGCTCTGACGTCGCCTGGAGGAAGGTGGTGAGGAGTGGAACGAACGAGGAGGGAGCGGAAGGACGAAGGGCAGGGCAGGACGACATCGTGACAAGGATCTTCTTCTAGAAGTGAGGTGAGAAGACAGCCATGGGATGCTCCACGAAGGGAGATGAGAGGCGGGAACAAATGTTTGTTTTCTACTCTAGAGGAGCATCCCAGGCTTGGTATAAGTTCTCTCTAGAGCCTTGGAGGTGGTGAGAGGAAGAAAGGAAGATATGAAGAAAAATGGGAGGGGTAGGGGTCCTTTTATAGTGGAGGAAAGAATCAAATTCGTATACAGGACATTTAGTGACGGTCATAAACGTTGCTGAAGATCCACCTCAAACGTCGCTGGAGATAGCCCACGTTCCCACATTGCCACTGTGCTACCGCGTACTCCGCGCACCCGTGTCACATGCCTCCGTGGGCTACTCACCAGCATGCTCTACCTTGCTACGCATGCGTGCCTCTACTCACAGGCGCATGCTTGCACTGCTGTGCATGTGTAATGGCACGTGCTTGCGCATGGGCAACTTGGGCTGCTCTACATGGTTTAATCTGAGCCGTCCATCTTCTTTTCATTGTTGGGGCTGTTACAGAGGTCAGATTGAGTTGATTTTCGTGCCATTGGGCTGCAATCGCCTACCCGAATCCATCCGCATGATCGGATTTGTCATTTTAAGCTCCAAATTATGTCACCAAGTCCCTTGGCCATTGATCTTCCTCGGACTACATATGGTGCTACAGGACTCTGATAAAGATGATTTCGAAGGCATTGGACTCCAATCATCGTTTTGATCAAATACGTATGGTCGAATCATCAATTCGAGGCTCTGAAATAAATCTCCTTCTCTCCTGACCAAAACAAGGATGTAATTAAGCTAAAATATACACAACTATTCTAAATGCAGAATGATGCATGCTATGCAATATTTATAATATGGAATGGAAATCTATGCCTAGGAACATGCATAAATAGTCATTTTAACCAAAATGGATGTGTCTACATCATACCCCCACGCCTATCTTTTACTAGTCCCTAGCAAAACTAAACTACATGCTATGTATAGAAATAGAATTTGGACTCGATCGCTTAGGCCTAAGTCATTTATTAATAAAAGAAAATTTCAACTAAGGTCCTAAACTATAAAAACTCAACAGTATCCGAGTGTTTACCAGAATGCAAACCACCCAAGTCCTCACCATATTTGAAAAGGGAAGATACATTTTTTTATTTTTCTTCTTTTCTAATTTTTTTGGACTTTTGGAGTTTGAGAGTTTTAGGATAACTTTTTATGACTACCCGACCCACCCAAGACTCGAAAAGGACTCTAAGTGATAAGCATCTAGTGAAAAGAGTGAAAGACTTACTAGGTGGCCGTTAAAATGGACTTTGGGTTTCTACGACCCTAAGTGACCTTGCCTAAAGGTTTATTTTTCGAATGGTAGCTTTTTACCTACTTTTATTTATGTGGTCAACACAATGGCGAACCTAGTGTATATCTCCCCAGTTTATTCTACTTCCCTACTTCTTCCCTAAGTGTTTTGGGAATTATTGTGTATTTTTGTGAGCTTGGCTCTAGACAACCAACCAATGGGTTATTACCCACGACAACTTGCCAGCCATACTCGTGCGATGAAGTGTGATTTTATTTTATTATTTTCTTATTTTCTCCTTTTTTCTTTTTCTTGTTGGGTACCTTTTTTTTTCTTTTTCCTAAGTAGGTGGCTTCCCTGATCTAAGATTTACCTAAAGGCAGTATGAAGAGAATGGCCGTGTGGCTGGGCTCTGGACAACTGACCGATGCGCTATTACCACCGACAACTTGCCAGCCATACCACACTTGATAGTTCATTAGCTACCCCATTTTCGTAAAAACCATTGGAAAGTGAGTCAATGCAAATAGTGTGTAAATGCTTAGACTTAAAATCCCCTCAAATCAGAGGGCGGGTTGATAAGTCGTGTACTTATCATCCCAATTTATTCACCAAATTAAAGTAAAATTACTTGGCGAGGACTCGAGACTAAGTCCACATTCGAGTGGACACTCGAGTTAATAAAGCCCGAAAACCTAAAGAGTCTAACTGTTCAGGTCCTATCGTATTGTTTCCTAAAGTTAATAACTTTCAAAAGCCTATTCTCTTCTCCTAATTCTATTTTTTCCTTTTTTTCTATTTTTTTTCTTTTTCTTTTTCCTAAGTAGGTGACTTCCCTGATCTAAGATTTACCTAAAGGTAGGACAAAGAAAGCAGTCTTGTGGCTGGGCTCTGGACAATCGGCCGATGAGCTATTACCACCGACAACTTGCCAGCCATACCACCCTAGACGATTTATTAGCTACCCAATTTTCGAAGAAACCATCGGAAAGTGAGTCAGTGCAAACAATGTATAGATGCTTAGGCTTAAAGTCCCCTCAAATCAGAGGACGGGTTGATAAGTCGTATACTTATCACCCCAATTTATTGACCAAATTAAAATAGAATTACTTAGCGAGGACTCAAGACTAAGTCTACATTCAAGTGGACACCTGGGCTAATTAAGCGCGAAGGCCTGAAGAGTCTACGTATTTAGGTCCTATCATATCATTTCCTAAAGTTAATAACTTTCAAATGCCTAAGTTCTCTTCTTCCTAATTTATTTCTTTTTTATCTTTTTGAATTTTCATTTCTTTTTTTAAAGAAACTAAAAGAAATTCTACGGAGTTAACAAAATGATTTCAAGAATTAATTATCCACCCCCCATACCTAAATGATGCAATGTACTCATTGTAAAAATAAAGACATGAAAAGTGGAGTAAATAGAATATCACCTGAATAATGTGAAAATTTGGTTAGTTCCACAGAGAATGTGGAATATAAACACGTGCTAAATTTAATGCCTTCAGCTAGGCATAACATACATACAAGGAAGAAATTGAGAATTCACAAGTGCGGGTTATAATCAAAACCAAAAGATTAATCCTTAGACCTGCCAGCAGAAGATGTTCACAGACGTGGACCAAATTATGATGGAAACCCAAGCCCCAGGGTTGAGTGGTTCTCAGGTTCTGGATGAAAATCACCCAGAACTGAAGGTTGTTAATCTTACGGGGCCAGGCCTACAGTTTTGTGGTGTGCAACCCAAGACCAAAGTGTCGGACAACGGATAAAGATGGTTGAATAGGTGCCGATGTCCACTTAACGTTCAGCTCAGAAAAATAATCAGTTATTTCGAGCTTGGGTTGCACATGAAAGATATCGTAAGGGTCTTGGTAGAAAGTAGGTGGTTTTAGCCCAACAGGAACCCTTAAATCCAAACTTGTTTTTCCTTTAGAATTAACCTCCCAAATTTTCATTTCAACATTTCCATCCTCTAACATCAAGTGCTCAGGCTCCGAGACCTCTAGCATACTGTTCGCCCCATAAGATTTACCCAAGTCAAAAAATCATGGTTGAATCAAGATTGGCTTGGGCATAATGATCTCAAAAGTCAGCTCCTCAGGGTGAGGTTGAGAAATAGGGCTACTGATTGAATCATCAGGATTCAAATCATCCAAGTTAGCCCCAACCAAATCAGAATCTTCAATAGTTGGGCTATCAAATGGTTTATCAGATTCCTCAAGCCCATTTGTCTCACTAAAATCATTCTCCTAAAGCTCAAGTGAGACTTTACTAAGAGATTCCTCACCCTCAAAATCAAGGAATTCATGATCATCATTTATATATGTCTCAAAATCATATGTCATTTCATGGTTCGTGGAGACATATTTTTCGTCATTCCCTGGCTCTAGGATCTCGGGTGAGAAATTTGGCTCATCCTCAATCGGTTGCTTTAGACCAACCTAGTCATCTCCAATCTCATAATATGTATCCCCCCAGGCAGGCGCTTAAGCAGGTTCTGACATTGGCTTTCCTGAAGGAGATTCATCTTGAGAATCATCCCAAGATTTGACTAAGGCAACCACAAATTTCATCCTCAACCTCGATAATTTCCCAAGAAGAAACTCACCCAGGTCCCTATCCCTAACATTTTGGAGCAAATCCAATAGAGAACTATTAAGTTCATCAATCATTTTGATAATAGCCTCCAATGCTTCAGTGCATGGTGTTGGTTAAGCTTCTAAAGATTATATGGTGTTCCTCAAATTAGCCAACACTCTATCCTAGTTCTAGTTCACCAAAATCGACTGGTTCGGTTCAAGGTTGGGTGGGTTTGGGTTAAATCTAGGGGAGTCAAGATATTGAGGTTCTCAAGTTCCTCCCTGATAGTAGGTCGTCTCAGGTTCAAAAAATGGAGGTGACCTATATTCAGTGGAATACTGGGGAGGGTAGATATTATAATCATCATATCCTTCCTGATTGTAGATCAGGTTGGTTTGATCATCAAAGGATCGAGATCTATAATCATTGTATCTCTGGGAAGGATAGTAATCATATTCTTGTTGTCCAAGGTTAGGCCCTGGACACTGAGGTCCAGATTCATATCCCCAATCAAAGTAATCTCGGCTAGTGGATGGGTAGTCATAATTCAAGTCAGGATAGTAATCATCTTGGGTATAAGTAGTGGTAGGAGAGCAGGATGGGAAATGAGTGTAGGATGTGGAAGGATACATGGTAGAATAGGAGGGGAAATCAGAAGAAAGAAAGGAGCTACAATACAAGCAATCAACCCTGCTCTTAGGTGGTTTAGCCTAAAGACCTACAGACTCCCAGGAACCATCTTGAGAATATAAATGATTTGTATACTTTTATCTGGTCAATCCAACCAGTTAGAAGGAGGTACTAGGGAGAAGGTTCTTCCTTTGGCTTACGCCTCCGATTCCTATTGTACACCCCAGCCACTGTTGTTTGATGCTACTCCCCTAGCTAGACATCAAATGGACCAGCAGAAGCAGATTAATCGAAAAAGATCGAAGTCTGAGCCCCGAAGAGCAAATCAATCCTTAAGGCCAACGTCTACTCAGTTTTAATTAATCTTGGGATGATTGTGCTCTTGGAATGTGATGGGCCCTTTAGATGGATTATGCCCTTAATGATCAATTCAAATGTGTGTGCGTGCACAACCAAGGTTTGCAAACAAGGTTACTTGATGATGTGTTTTTTAAGGTTTAACCTTATTTAGTAGCTTTTAGGGTTTAATCTTTAGGTTCATTCAATCAGGTTTAGTAGAACACTCCAAGTTTTGAAAGCAATAGTGTAGATATATTCCTTTAAAAATCAGAAATAAAATGTGGAGTGCTTGGTTAAGTCCTAAAATTCAACCCTAAGTGGCAAGCTACTTGATGAATCAATTTTAATTTGAGTGGTGTCACCCAAATAGCTCAATCAATTAGCTTGTTGCACTACTTAATTAAGGTACACAAAAAGTCTTAACCTAGTCAGATTTCTACTCACTTATGTGTATTGAGTTGACGTGTACTGGGTCCACAGGTCAGATCCTGGTTAAGTGATTGAATCAAAGTCGAATGGTGTGCCTTAAGTCGAGAGTTGTGGGTGTTAATGTTTGTCACTTTCAGGAAATCCCACAATCAGATAACCTTTTTTTTTATTTATGTGGATGGTGAGGTGAGTGGAGTGACAAGCATGAAAAACAATTTCTATCCTAGGGTTTTTGAAAACACCTAAGTAGATTAGGTCTTGATTATTAAGGTGGCGAAATGATCTAGTGGGTGGGAAAGTAGGGGAAAACTTACAAATGTCTCTACCTGCACTTTACCCTAATTGGTCGGGCATGTTTCACGTGTTAGAAATCGAGGTTACAAGTAACCCGTCATCGTAGTTTCAAAACACGTCGATCAGATAAAATTTATACCAAAACTCCAAGGGAGTCCTGAGTCAAACACAGGGAGGCGATGTTTACTTTAAGTGAAAACCGCGCTTCATTTTATTTCTTTTTGGTATTTTACGGTTTTGATTTTTTTTTTTTGTGTTTTTGACATAAAAGACAAGTAGAATGAATCACAAGATAGAAATGGAACAAATATGATATATATATAATCCAATGTCGATTACAATGAACTATAAAAGCATAAAAAGAGAGGGAGGTGAGAGGAAATCTCCCGAATTGGCTGTTCGGCAAGACAATAGCGCCTGGTGGAAGCTCGGACAAAGGAGGTGAGGAGCGGGACAACGGAGGTGAGATGCAAGAGGACGTCGTGTTGAAGAAAGCTTTGGCGTGACTCTGGAATGGAGGTGAGAAGACAAAGATGATCTACTATCGGAATGGAGGTGGGAGGGCAACACAAAGGCGACCTATGAAGCGAGATGGGAAGTTGGAGGAGTATTTGGTGGGGCAGAGGTTCGCTACACTAATAGGCACCTTGGGAACTTGAGAACAAGCTCTAATGGAGCATTGGTAGGCTTGCTAGAGCTTGGGAGTAGGTGGGAGTAGAGTAGGTAGAGATGGCTTGGAAGGGAGGGGGTGTAGGTCCTTTCATAGTGGAGGAGAAGAGGCAAAAATTGTCTCTGGGTCTTTACTGACATCCATAAACGTCGCTGCAGCTATCGCTGAAGATCCACCCTTCAATTCCTCTTGCTGGCGCACACAGGCCATTAATGACAGCTGCAAGCATCACTAAAGGCCTATAACTATCAATGAAGATCCGCGCCTATCCCTTGCTAGCATTCGCTCCACTGGCCTACTCAACTGGTGTGGCATCACGTGCTCCTCGTGCTGTGTCACACGCGTGCGCTGGCTTGCGTTGGCATGCATGTGCACACATGCTACACTGTTGCTGTTGCTGCATGCTGCGTAGCTGCAGCTTAGCACCCGGTTGGATTGCGAATTGGGGGTCTGCGGGGATTCGAACCAGCACCCCTCCCTTGTAAACCGTCGCTCTAACCATTGCGCTAGACCTTCCCTTATGTCGCGAGGAGTAGCTTGGCACAAATGCTTCCTAGCCGTTGGATCTTGATCCAACGGCTAGGATTCAAGGGCGTGGATGAAGAAGGAATTGGGAGGTGCTGCTGGCCGGTGTTGAGCGACTTAGATGGTGCCACGTGGCGTCATCAGGGTCATCTGTCTTCTTCTTGTAGAGGATGCTATAGAGCTTAGATCTGGGCGATTCTCACATCGATGGACTGCGATCGTTGCTCTGAATCCATCAGTACAGTCGGATTCTTCATCCAAAGCCCATAAAGATGTCGCGCTACTTCCTGGCCATGTAAAATGATGGAAATAATGTACATAATATACAGCTACCCTAAATGCAATGCAATGGATGTTTATGCAATACTATGCCTAGGAACTATTATAAATAAGCATTTTATGATGAATTTATATATGCTTATCACTAATCTACAGCCTTTGGCTCCTTGATCAGGTTCCTGAAAGACAATAAATCGAAGAAAGATAGGTTAGAAATATATGTAAGTAATGTGAGAAAACGCGAAAGAAAAAACCAAAGAGCGTTGCCTCCCCGGCAACGACGCCAAAATGATTGCGTCAGAGATTCATCGTGAAAAGGTTAGAGTTCGGAAAACTAAGTCTAGGAACATGCATAAATAAGCATTTTAACCTAAATGGATGTGTCTACATCATGTTGTTGTGCCTCTTTTGTGAGGCTTGAAACAAGGCCCTTGTGCTTTGTGGGCTACTGCTGGTTGTCGTCTCATCTAGCATTTAAGTGGTTCTAACTGTGATAAGTGGTTGAGTACTATTCATTTCTTTGAATTAATTGTGAGCTTAAACTTTGGGGTTAATTTAGTGATTCAAATCACCATTTACCTAATCTTTTTGCACTCTCATGCTTGGTTTCATTGATATATTATTCTGATTTATTTTGAATAAAGTTTTAATCATATTTTCATGTCTTTTTGGAGTAAATTGTGATTAGTGAATGACCTCGAACTCCAATTTGATTTCGAGCTTTATAAATTTAAATGTTTTGTGTGATTTTGTCAACTATACAACAACGCATTTTCTAAACAATGACAATTTCGTATAAACATTTTGGCACCGTTGTTGAGGAGCAACATGTAGTTTCATTTCACTAATCACAATTTTGATCTGATTCTAACTTGCTCTGTCTGATTTATTGTGATTGTGCGAGGACACAAGAGAAGATTAGCTGTACGAGAGCCACTCCTGGGGTAGGTAATCTCACTTCCATCTTCTTAAGCACCTCATTTCTGGAAAGAACTAAAAGAAGAATCAATTAGGATCAACTCGCATTCGTTCTTAGCATCAATCATTTGAGTTGCCTGATTTGATTTATTTAGAAATCCCCATCCAGATATCTACACCTACTAGGTACTTTAGGTGCCTAGGGCTATTCACCTTCTTGATTGAGCCCTTGGTTCCCAATTTGGAAAGAATTGAACCTAGAAAAGAGACAAATTAGGGTTTCTATTATAGGGTTTTAGGAAAACACACTTGCCTGATATTAAAAGAAAACTGATTTCCGCATTGTGTGCCACCCAAGCCTTGGTTGAATTGATCTAATCAGGAAGACCCTAAAAAGAAGGCTCTAACATTCACTTGAATCTCTAAAATTTAAGACTTAATAACCTACTTGCAAACCACTCAGGTTGATTTTTGGTTCATTACCCAATTCATCCTAAACTTTAGGGCAGGTTAGGTGAAGCTGACCTACCTTGTGGGTTAACTAACCTTCAAATTAGGTCACAAATCACAATCAATTCTAAAGTTCAAGTGAAATTTAAAACACCATAATTCAGGACTAAAATTGGTAGACTTAAGGGGCCAAGTTGCTCATTCCAGTCTACTTAGATCCTCAGTGACAAGGAAGGTCGGGTGGGGGAAACCTTGTAACCCGTGGGGATGCTTTACCGTGTAGGGGTCTTTGCGGGGCTCTCCCTTCCTGGCTACCCAAGTATTTCTTGAGTGAGTGACTTTCTGATCAAGAGGTATCATCCGCCTCAAACCTCCTTAGTCATTCAAAGATTTTGGGTGCCTCAATTGGGTCCATTACACATTCTATTCCTCATCTGGCTCATTAGTGCATGTTCGGGAGGACCTTAAGACCACCCTTAAGACCTCCATTAGCAGTTCATTCTCATCGAGGCCAAGCCTCGACTCACTTGTTTATGCTACCATCTGACCAGATTGATATCTCTTCCAACTCTTCTAATTCTGAGCCCAGATCACCTTCATCCACATCCATGGAGAATCAAGAAAAAGAACCCAATCTCCGAAATTAGCTTCAGCACCCCAATGATCTATTTCAGGCATTCATGAACCCACTGCAACATCCTCAGATGTGAGAACATTACAATCCCACTGTGGTAGCAATTGAACCTAGGGTGTAAATCTTGGCTGGAGCACTTGATACTGAACTCAAGCCCAATATGCTTGATGTTATCCTCAAATTCCATGGGCTAAACTCCGAAGATCATTTCCAGCACATTCAGTAGTTGAAACATCTGGTCCAGACCTTCGGGCCACCTGTTCAAAATTGGGATATCTTACTCATGAAGATGTTCTTCTCTCCTATGGATAAGGCAACCCACTAGTACCAAACTCTGACCCGTCCGATCAACACTTGGGCAGAACTCCAATCTAAATTCCTAAAGAAATTTTTCCTAGTTGGTTAGACGAATGCTTTGAGGCAGCAGATCATGCACTTCTTGCAAAATGCAGGAGAACCACTTCATGAGGCATGGGACCGCTTCTGGATCTCGTGCGGAAATGCCCCCATCATGGAGTTCCTAAATGGGAAGAGGTCCAGTCTTTTACTAGGGACTTTGTGAGGATATCAGGTTTTTTGTCAATGCAACTTGTGGTGGCAACATCATGGGTCAGCATGAAGATACCGCTTGAGAGATTCTCAAGAACATGTGCGAGAACTCCATAAACAATAAATCTATGGGTGTGTTCGATCGGACGACGACCCGTGCATTGACAAACACGTGGGGGGCACACGAGACTTAAGGCCTGTCCGCATCCATCGATCTGGAATTAGTGACCAATCACTTGGATAAGGTCTTAATCATTGAGAAGAAGGTGGATGACTTGACTTGACATCTGCAGAGAGCCACCACAGCACAGCAAAACATGTATGCACAACCACCCACTGGTAGGGAGGCTGGGCATAACATTTACCGCTACTCTCATCAGGGGATGGATCCATATCCACCCCCGTTTGTTCTTGGTTTCAAAGGTAACTCCAGACCCACCTGCTCTAGTTGGGGTACTCTGAACCCTTGTACTCTGACTTTTTTGGACTTCCTCAGACCTGCGAGGAGCTCCATGTCATCCAAAATGATCCATTCTCCAACACCTATAACCTTGGATGGCATGATCGTCCCAACTTTGCATGGTCAAGGAATAATCAAAATCCGAGATCTTAATTCCTGCCCCGACCATAGGCTTCTCACCCTTATCAGCCCACTCAGCCTAGGCCCAATCCAAATTACCAATCTGGGTCGTCAAGGGAAGATCAAATGACTCTGATCCTACAAACCTTGGCTGACATCCAAAAGACTAATGCAGCTATGCAAAAATAGCACAAAGATGAGATCACAAAGGTTCAAAATCAACTACAACAGATGGCGGGATCTTGCCAACCTGGTGCACTTCCATCTCAACCTCTGCTAAATCTGAATAACGTGCCAAACCAAAGGCACATTATGAACCCAAATCAAGGCCAAGATCATTATGTTTATCAAGCCCCTTCTACTCCATCGCCCGACAGGATGTAAGCTTCGACATCAGACTCGGGATATCAACAGCAACCACCTATTTTGCCAACTCCAAACCAAAACTAGGCAAGTCTTAGTTCTGTTACCACCCGTGGTGGGAAATCGACCTAGGATCCACCTTATCCTAGCCACCCAACGCCTGGTAGTTCAGATCCTAACCCTAGGATAGTTATCTTGGGCACTCCTATCCCAGATCCTGAGCCTGAATCAATTATAGAGGAACCTATAGAGGTTCCATTTCTTGAGGCCTTGACCATGGGAAAGGGGAAACCCAAACCCTTGGCACTTGAGGAAGATCTAGTCAAGCTCTTTGAGCAAGTCTAGATAAACATCCCCTTGATGGATGCGATCCACCATGTACTGGCTTACGGAAAATTTCTGAAGGATTTATGTACACCAAAGCGTAAGCCACAAAATAAAGATGAGAGTGTAAACATATTGTCAGAGCAAGTTAGCTCGGTCATCTTGAGCAAACTTCCGCAAAAAGCAAAAGAACTTGGTGCCCCTTTGATCTCCTGTAAGATCGGTGATTTAGAATTTGATAAAGCATTGTTGGATTTAGGAGCCTCCATAAACTTGATCCCTACATCCCTACTAGACCACTTCGAGGAAACTAAACTCAAACCAACTAAGGTGACCTTGCAGTTAGTAGGCAGATCAATCAAGTCACCTATAGGAGTTCTTGAGGGTGCTTTAGTACAGATCTAAGATTTCTATTTCCCGATGGACTTCCTTATATTAGATATGGATACTCTTGAAAATCTAAGGAACACACCGATCATCTTAGGGAGACCATTCTTAGCCGCAGCTAGGGCAAACATCAACTGTGAAGAGGACAGATCGAGTTGAAATTCAGGGATAAGACATTACAGATTGATATCATTAAGGCTCAAAAAGAAATAAACTATGGAGCAACAGAAGAAGTATGCGACATCAGTTCTGTGGTTGAGGACCCAATTACAGAATAAAACTCGATTATCCCCGATTCTCAACCTCAAGAAGATCTTGACCCACAGATAGGGGAGCCCAAATCTAACCCTGATTCACCCTTAGCTCCCACTTTATCTTCTGAGGCCTATCCCAAACCTCCACCTGCTGTTGATAACTTGGTTATGGAACTGAAGCCCCTTCCAAATCATGTGAAGTACATCTTCTTGGGTTCCAATCAAACGTTTCCTGTAATCATCAACTCCCGCCTCACACTTGATCAGGAAACAAAGCTGATTTCTATTCTCTAGCAACATCGAAGAGCGATCAGATGGACTCTCAATGATCTGACTGGAAAAATCCCATCATATTGCACACACCATATCTACACTAAAGAGGGCTCATGACCATCTCAAGAGATATAGAGTAGACTCAATCTGAATCTACAACAGATCATGAAGAAAGAGATCATCAAGTGGTTAGGTGCTGGTATCATCTACCTGATCTCTAACAGCTGTTGGGTGAGCCCGATCCAAGTTGTGCCTAAGAAGGAAGGACTCACCGTGATTACAACTGAATCTAGAGAGACCATCCCAACACATATTGCAAATTTATGGAGTCTACATAGACTATCAGAAATTTAATGCCTCCACGAAAAAAGATCATTTCCAGCTTCCATTCATTGACCAGATTCTCAAGAAACTGGCGGGAAATTGATTTTTCTGTTTCCTAGATGGGTACTCTGGATATAATCGAGTGGCAATTCATCTTGAGGATCAGGAAAAGACCACCTTGATCTTCCCCTACGGTACATACGCATTCCGCAGGATGCCATTTGGGCTATGCAACACACCCGCCACTTTTCAGCAGTGCATGCTATCCATATTCTCAGATATGGTAGGTAATTACCTTGAGGTCATCATAAATGACTTCTCGATATTCGGTGAATCTTTTGATGAATGCCTCCTGCATTTGGTCCATATCCATAAGAGATGCATTGAAGTGAACCCGGTTCTCTCTTGGGAAAAGAGCCACTTCATGGTTCCTAAGACCATCATACTGGACACCTCATCTCTGAGAGAGGTATCCCAGTTGATCGGGCTAAGGTAAATTTGATTTCCAAGCTACCTGTGCCTGATGCGAATTTTACGTGGTTTGTAAAATGCATAATTGTAATGCGCAAATCCGCTTTTGCTTTTAAATTTATATCCTAGATAGGGGAAGTATCTAGGGTCATCCAAGGAGGCCAAATGTTTGCAAAATTAATCCTCTTGCTTACAAATAGATCTCAACTTTCCTTTTGGTATTTCAAATATGTAATTTTTTTTTTGTTTTGAAAAGACGAGGGAAAAATGTGAATTGTAGCGGAAAGTACTAACACCTATAATTGCTTAACTAAAACTTAAAAGATAGATGTATCTTCTTCCTAAGCTCACTCTAGGCAAGTGGAGGCCTAGAGTAATTAGGAAGAAGAGGTGAAACAAGTGCTAGAACCAAAACAACAATTGCAATAAAAATTAAAAGAAGGCAAATTGATTAACTAGAATTTGTGTTCTTTTTCCAAGACAGGTAGAGGAATGCTTCTACTAGAAATAAAAAAATCTAAAAGAAATGAAAGAAACACAAATCCTCTTGCAAAAATTGGTGGAGAAGGGGGTCTTCTTGCTCCAAGACTAGCTGCTCCTTGGCTTGAAAAGAGGGCCTCTTTCTTCTCCCTCCTTGAGAGCTCCTCCAAGGTGGAAGCTACCACCTTCAATGCTCTCCTCCAAGGGGTGGGCGTGCACCACCTTCAAAAGCTCCTCCAAGGTGGCGTGGACCACCTTCAAGATCTCCTCCAAAGATCTTCCTTACCTGGCTTCTCCTTTGGCTAGCGTGACTCAAGAGAGAAGGGAAGAGGGGAAGGCACCAAAGGGACAGAATATCCCTTTAATCTTCTTCTTATTCTCTCTTGGGCGTGGGCTTCTAGGTATAATATGAGAGTGTATTTGCTAGCCAAGGATGGATTCAATGGTGGTGGGTAGTGGTCTTTTTATAGGGTAGGGTGAGGGGTTAAGGTGCCTCATGAAATGGAGGGCTAAGATGGTTGGATGGAGGTGGTTAGATGATCCTAGGGTTAAGGATGGTTGGCGCCACCTAAGGGGTGCTAGGAGGGTAGTTAGGGTTGGTGAAGAGGCACCTAAAAGTGGCGCCAACCATGGAAAGGTTCCATGGGTTGGCACCAACTTTAAGGCTTCTAGAAGGTGGGGTTATGTGGAGGGTGGGATGGGTTTAAGGAGAGATGTGTGGTGGAGATGAAGGGGGTTTTTCGAGGGAAAAGTGGCACCATCAAGGGGTGGTTTTGGTGCCACTTTTAGGTGTCTTTTGGAGGTGGTGAGTAGGCTAGGTTGGCACCAAGTAGGTGGAGCTTAGGTGGAGCTAGTAGGTGGAGTTGTTAGGTAGGGTTTTTGGGTGGTACAAGCCAAGGAAGTTGGACCATAGCTAAGCTAAGCTAAGCTATGCTAAGCTAGCTTAGCTAATGGAGGAGTGGAGAAGGAGGTGTTGGAGCTAGGGTTTGGAGGGAGGAGCTGAGGAGGAGAAGTCTGGAGCTGAAACTGGAGCTGGCTGCTGCTGAAGCGGCTGGCATGGAGCTACTCTAGCTGGCTTAGCTTGCTAGTTCTTTTCTAGCTACTTAGCCAAGCTAAAGTGAGCTAGCTTCTACCATAAAGAGCTGAGGTGAGCTAGGTATGGTGCTCCTGGGGAGGATCAAGCTAGTTGAGGCAGCTAAGGTAACTTAACTCAACTGAGTTAAGCTAACCTAAGTCCCCGGGAGCTAGACTTGAGTTTCCTGAGCTGGGATGAGTTCTTCTTCAGCTGGCTAGAGTTGAGTGGAGCTGGATGTAGCTGGATCTGAGTTGGGGTGAACTCCTGGCAACTCAGCTGAGCTAGCTAGAGCTCCCTGTTGGACTAGTGGGAGCTGAGATGAGCTAGACTCAGCTAGGTTGAGCTGGATCTGAGCTAACTTGAGCTAGGGTTAGCTAAGATGAACTCTCTTGAGCTGCCATTCAGCTGAGATTAGCTGAATGGAGCTGAGATGAGCTAACCTTAGTTCAAGTGAGCTAGGTTCCAGCTGTGGTGAGCTGGATTAAGCTGAGTTCTAGTTGGTCTGAACTCCTTCACCAATTGCCTTCTTGAGTGCTAGGGTTTTAGGGATCTGTATATCTGTTCATCCCTAACAAAAGAAAATGCAATGCATGCCTATCCTAGTGAATGCCTAAATGCAGCCCAAAAACCTGTTTGTGGAGTAAAATCCTAAGAGCTGGGTTTGTTTTAATGCATGAGAATGATGATAAACTGCCGTTTATCACACCCCCATGCTTATCTTTTGCTAGTCTCTTAGCAAAACTTCAATTTTTTGGAAAATGAAATTTTTGGGAAATCTAATTTTTTGACTTTTGAGGAGAAAAATGTTTAAGGGACCTTGGTAGATTAAAACACAGGAGGTACAGGATTTGTTAAAGATAAACATTGGGATTTTTTTTTGGATTCAACCATTAGATAGAACAGAATCAATATATCCTCCAGAAAATTCACAAATTAACTCCTTGTTAATTCAGATGACTTGAAATTTTTGTTTTTAGGATTTTTCTAGCTCATGAATCTGATTCGCAACTTGCAAAATCCTTTAAAACCTTGTCTGTGCTTGTGAAAAGCCAACATTTATAAGGGCGTGTTAATTTATTTATTATTACTTTTTTTTTTCTCCCCCATGCTTATTTTTAGCTTAGTCTTACAACAGATGTGTCGGGATCATCATTCCCATTACCATTCCTCGAGGGGGTTTTGGCGCCAGTACTTCGGGATAGCACTATCCAAGACACCACCCAGGAGCTCACAACCCCAAAACACGATGGGTGTAAAGGGGCGCTCCAAGTAAACTCAAGCTCTTGCTCCGACACTATAGCTAGAGCACCGTCCAAGACACTTGAGCTGCTAAAATGCACTTTAATGCTCCATCTAAAGATATGAAATATAGATATAGAGTAGCGTTGAGGTGGTAACTTGTTGACATCGCATCCTCAAAGGAGGCATTTTCCTCCTCAGCGGTGGGAACTCAAACCAATGATCTACTTTAGACTTTTACTAAGTCTAAACAAGGGAGTTTCTTCAAATTTTTAGTTGTTTTTAAGTGTTGGCTTGTGTGTGAAATTTGACACAAGAAGTTTCTCAAGACATGTAAGTTTTTGAATCAGAAACTAAGTCAAATACTTTCCATATTACAAAATAGGATCAAGTCACCTGAACTATCATGAGTTTAGGTGGAATTTTAGAGAAGGATATCTGATCTAGTCTAAAAACAGACCCTGAAATTCTAATGATCAGATTCATATCCTCATCCTTAGTTTGTTAAAGATTAAATCCCATTGTACCAAAAGTGAATTTTTCGACCTTAGTCCCTATTTCAAAATTTTTCCTCAAAAAGTTTTCAACATTTTTTTTTGGTATGCAAGTAGGAAATAAATTAAAGAAAAATGCATGTTTTTAGGTTTTAAAAATCCTAAATCGATAGTCAAAATTTAAAAACACCCCCCCATGCTTTAGATATGCCATGTCCTCATGCATTAGGAGGGAAAGGGGATCACCTTATTGAAGAACAGTAGAGTTTAGGATGATCAAAAGCTGGAAAAAGAAGAAAAAAAAAGGAAAGCAGGAAGAAATGATGGGTTACCTCCCATCCAGTGCTATCTTTTACACCATTCAGTCGGGTGTAATGTGCATTAGTGATCAAGGGTGGCTAGCTTAGTCAAATTAAAAGACTCAGTCGGAATTTTAGGCGTATGATCAAAATAAGGCTTTAAATGTTGGCCATTGACTTGAAAGGTCGAATTAGTTTTTGGATCAAAAAGATCAACAGCACCGTATGGATATATTTTATGGACAATAAAAGGGTCGGTCCATTTAGATTTTAATTTGCCAGGAAAAAGACGTAATCTCGCATCGAAAAGCCAAATGCGTTGATTAATGTCAAAGTGTTTCCGAACAATATATTTATCGTGAAATTTCTTTGTTTGGTCTTTATAAATCCTCGCATTTTCATAGGAAAAATTACGTAATTCTTCCAATTCAGTTAATTGTAATTTTCTATGGTTACTAGCGTCAGATAAATCCATATTAAGTTGTTTTATTGCCCAAAAAGCCCTATGTTCTAATTCTACTGGGAGATGGCATGCCTTCCCAAAAATCAGACGAAAGGGAGACATGCCAAGCGAGGTTTTAAAAGCAGTACAGTAGGCCCATAAAGCATCATCCAATTTGGTGGACCAATATGTACAGTCGGGCCTAACCACCTTTTGTAAAATATTTTTAATTTCCCGGTTAGAAACTTCAGCCTGGCCATTTGTTTGGGGGTGATAGGGTGTGGAAATTTTATGATTAACACCATATTTAGAAAGAAGGTGACGGAATTGTGAGTGGGTGAAATGTGAGCCTCCGTCACTGATAATGGCTTTTGGTATGCCGAATATTGAGAAAATATATTTCTTAAGAAATTCGACAACCACACGGTGATCACTAGTGCGGGTGGGTATTGCTTCTATCCATTTAGAAACATAGTCGACTGCGACTAATATATATAAATACCCACCAGAGTTGATGAATGGTCCCATGAAGTCGATGCCCCAAACATCAAAAATTTCAACCTCTAAAATAGGATTAAGGGGCATCATATCCTTCCGAGTCATGTTGTCGATGCTCTGGCAACGCACACAGGACCGAACGAAGTCACGAGCATCTTTGTGCAAGCTGGGCCAATAAAATCCCGCATTAAGGATTTTAGCTGCAGTTTTCTTGCTGGAAAAATGTCCGCCATAGGCCATTGAGTGACAATGTGTCAAAATATCATGGATTTCAGAATCGGGGACACATCGTCGAATGACCTCATCGGCACAAATGCGGAAAAGATCGGGCTCCTCCCAAAAATAATATTTAATATCAGCAAAGAACTTATCCCATTTTATTTTTGGCCAATCAGCGGGGATTCGTTCTGTTGCTAAGTAGTTTGCGATGGGCGCAAACCAAGGGAGGGTTGTAGCAGCTAAAATGCTTTCATCGTGGAACTGATCTGGCGAGGTCATTATGTCATTCGTCATAAGACTAGAGAGATGGTCGGCCACTACATTGTGCATTTCCACCTTATCCTTGATTTCTAGGTCAAATTCCTGGAGTAGTAGAATCCAACGGATAAGGCGGGGTTTCGCATCTTTCTTTGTTAGCAAATATTTAATTGCTGTGTGGTTGGTATAAACAGTGACATGTGACCCCAACAGATAAGATCTAAATTTTTCTAAGGCAAATATAATGGCAAGAAGTTCCTTTTCAATAACCGTGCAATTCCGTTGTGCATCATCAAGGGTTTTGCTAGCATAATAGATCACAACGGGTTTCTTGCCAATTCTTTGCCCTAGAACGGCCCCTACAACAAAATCTGAGGCATCTATCATTAATTCAAAGGTACTGTTCCAATCAGGTCCCTGCAATATTGGTGCCTCAGTAACCTCTTTCTTCAACCTCAAAAAACTCTCCAGGCACTTATCATTAAAATCAAATGGCTGGTCTTTAGTGAGAAGCTGACTTAAGGGCTTGGAGATTTGGGAAAAATTTTGTATCAATCGACGGTAGAAACCCACATGACCCAAAAAGGATCTGATCTATTTGACAGTAGTGGGCGGTGGGAGCTTAGATATAGCATCTATTTTTGCTTTATCTACCATGATTCCTTATTTTGAAATAACATGGCCCAAGACAATACCTTCTTGGACCATGAAATGACTTTTTTCCCAGCTGAGGACCAGATTAACTTCTATGCACTTTTGGAGAGTTCTTTCAAGGTTTTTGAGACAATGGTCAAAAGAATCTCCAAAAATAGAGAAGTCATCCATAAAGACTTCGAAACATTCACCTACCAGGTCTGAAAAAATTACAAGCATGCACCATTGAAAAGTCGCAGGTGCGTTACAAAGACCGAAGGGCATCCTTCGGAAAGCAAAGGTTTCGAAGGGGCAGGTGAAAGTTGTTTTGTCCTGGTCCTCAGGATGAACCGCTACCTGATTATAGCCGGAATAACCATCCAGAAAATAGTAAAAATCCCGTCCAGCTAACCGCTCCAAGATTTGATCGATAAAAGGGAGTAGGAAATGGTCTTTCTTGGTGGCGGTGTTTAATTTTCGGTAATCGATACACATGCACCAAGAAGAAGCAGTTCGAGTGGCTACATTTTCCCCATTATCATTAGTGACAACTGTTAGTCCAGCCATTTTGGGGACAACTTGTGTTGGACTAACCCAGGAGCTATCAGAAATGGGGTAGATGATATTAGCATCCAGCCACTTAATAATCTCCTTTTTTACCACCTCCTGCATAATAGGATTCAAGCGCCTTTGTGGTTGGCAGGAGGGGCGAGAATCATCCTCTAAATATATACGATGTGTACAATAGGACGAATGAATACCCTTAAGATCAGAAAGGTTCCAGCCAATAGCTTTCTGATATTTACTCAAAACCTAGAGGAGCTTGTGCTCTTGTTCCCCAGTAAGTCCAGAATTTATAATCAGGGGTAGGGTCTGATTAGGACCCAGAAAGACATATTTAAGGGAGTCGGGCAAAGGTTTTAATTCCAATTGTGGTCCCAACTCCGAAAGAGTTTCTACTTTGTGGGTTAGAGGTGAGATGAGAGTGAAAGGGTCAGCTAGAATGTTAGCTGGATGTTTGGTTGGGGTGGTAGGGTGAGAAAAAATGGATTGTTCAGGAACTGTATTGACAGCAAAACAGGAACCTAAATGGGAAATCTGCAAGTTTCCTCCACAATGTTTTCTATTTCAGAATCCGAATCATCAAAGAAATCTGGTTCTTGGAAACACCTAAAAGCTTGAAAAATATCTAGGGTTACAGATTCACTGCCACACATGATCTTCATCTTTCTAGAATCACAATCAATATTGGCATGGGCAGTGGGTAAGAATGGTCTTCCAAGAATAATGGGGGCAAAGCTAAGTGCTTCAGGTACCTCTATGTTCAGGACTAAAAGGTCCACTACGAATAGACAATTTTTCACCCGGACAAGAACATCCTCAACAATTCCCCTTGGTTTAATCGTAGATTGGTCGGCTAATTGAAGAGTAACCTCAGCAGGCTTCAATTCACCGATCTTAAATTCCTCAAAAACAACTGTGGGGATAAGATTAATTGAGGCACCAAGATCCAACAAAGCGCGATCAAATGAGGTATCATTAATGATAACTTGGATTAAGGGGGCGCCAGGATCTTTTCTCTTAAGAGGCAGGCGGCTCTACACAACTAAGCTGACTGTCTCTGGAAGAATTACCTTTCCTAAATTTCTGGGCTGCCTTTTCGGAGTACATAAATCTTTTAACAATTTTGCATAGGCAGGAATATATTTAATGGCATCTAGGAGAGGGATATTAATTTCTACTTGCCCAAATAAATCCATTAATTCCTTTTCAGTGGGCTCAGATTTCATCTTTTTCTTTTTTGAAGAGTGGAGGGCTTGTGGAAATGGGGCAGGGTTTCCCTGTTTTGCATGAATTGGTTCCTGAACAATAGGAGGGGAAGAGTTAATCTGTGTGTCATTAGAGCGGGTTTCCTTAACAGGCAAGGTGTTGTGAGTGGTTTTCCTATTCCTCAAGGTAACTGCATTTGCAGTCTGGTTGTTTCTAGGATGAGGACAGGGGACCTGGCTGTTATTGAAACCCGGTGGATGCTGAGGTGCTGGCTGAATGGGTTGACTGGGATATCCACCTTGGAATTGATTCCTTTGATTATTTGGGTTGGGCATGGGTTGGGAAGGTAAATTCCTAATAGGTCGATGATTAGGAGTAACATTAACTTGGTGTTGCAAGTTGGTAATCATGCGGGTTACTTCTGTCATTTGAGTCTACATTCCTTGCAGAGTTTTCATGACCTGATTATTAATATCATCCTGGGAAGGTCCAGGTTGATACATAGGTTGCCCATAATTCCCAAAATAGTTTTGTTTGGGAAAAGGAATCGGATTCGGGATTTTCCAGGAGTGATTCGGGTTAGTCCTCCAGTTTTGATTGGAAGTGTTGGAGGGGTTTCAAAATTGCTCCTGGAGAGCATAAATATTTTCGGAGGTGGGATCAAAAATATTTTGATCAAAATTCATGATCAAATCTTGCGGAAAATCAGCCGGAAATTACTGGCCAGCAGATGTGGCATCAATATTGTGTAGATTTTCTCTTCGGAGAATGTGTGGGGGGTTAGTGTGCGGAGAGTGGACGTGTGGAGCTTGTTTGTTTATGAGCTTTTCTTCCATTATCTTTTGGTGAATTTTCATCTGGTCCAGTCGTTGAGCTAACATATATAGATCATCTTGCGTGACTGGAATAAAGGTGGATTTGGAGTCAATTTCATGGACTCCGTGTCTGGGGTTTTGTGATCTGCCAAAAGTGTCCATTGAAGTCATGTTAAATGAGTTTCACTCATTTCTTCAAAGAGAGGATAGGCACTTTCGACGTCTTTGTTAAGAAAATTGCCCCTACATGAGGCATCCACAAATCGTTTCAATTGATCTTCTAATCCATGATAGAAGATCTGCACTAACTGCCATTATGGAATTTCATGGTGGAGGCAACTTCTTAGTAGTTCCTGAAATCTTTCCTAGGCTTCGTGGAGGGGTTCACCAATTTTTTGTTGAAAGGTCGTTATGGATCTTCTTAACGCTTTTGTTCGACCGATCGGAAAATTTTTTTTAAGAAAAGCACTTTTTAATTGGGGCCAGGTGGTAATAGGGCACCCAACTGTTCTAAACCAATGAGATGCTTTGTCTTTAAGAGAGAGAGGAAAAAGTCTCATTATCCACACGTCTTCCTGCACATTGCGGGAACGAGTGGTTTGAGCGAGGACAGTTAATTCCTCGAGATGACAAAAAGGGTCCTCTCTTGGAAGACCATGAAAATGCTTGATAAGGTTTAGAATGGCTGGTTTGATCTCGAAATCCCCTTATGGTATGACCACCCCTGGTCTTTCCTCATAATTGGGAGGATCATAGAAACCCTTAAGAGAAATGACAGGCTGTTGGCGGGGTGGTGGATTTTGTCCTTGATTAGCTAGGTT
The DNA here is from genome assembly GCA_037157565.1 of Thalassia testudinum. NCBI lineage: Eukaryota > Viridiplantae > Streptophyta > Magnoliopsida > Alismatales > Hydrocharitaceae > Thalassia > Thalassia testudinum. The sequence goes on from JAZHRO010000062.1 coordinate 20,809,807, forward strand.
TGTGACAGTCCTAGCTAGATCTTCTTGATTTGTTATAGTCGAGCCAAATGGTCGACCATTAATGCAAAGGGATTTGTATTTTGGGTTATAATTGGAGGGCCACCTGGCCCTGTTGGTCTTTTTGGTTGCTCCAAGTTAGGGAGGTGAGGGAGGGTGAAGTCAGCTTGTGGGTCGGCTAACGGGTTAGAAGTGGAAGCAGAATTTTTTTGACAGCTTCCTGGGTTCTCCATTTTTTTAGAAGAGGAGGGGGAAGAAAATAATGATTTTCTGCTGCGGGGGGCAAAATCAGATGGTCCCTCGAGGTGTGGATTTTGGGACCGTCGCCCGTGCATGCACTACTTAGGAAGAATTGGAGGGGAGGAGAAGAGAAAGAGATGAGAGAAAGTGTGCAATTCAAACAAACAAAACTAGACCTAACTTAAATGCGACTCCCTAATAATAACCTAAGACTTGGTCTATGTAGAAAATAAGTAGTCAATAGTGAATACCCGTTCTATCAACAAATCTAGCCAAGTTGCTTGAGGGGAGGTTTAGGCCCAAACGTTTCCCAGGGAAACCCCAGGTGCTTGTACAAACCTGCGCCTGGTCGTTTGACACAACCCCTCAGCCTGAACATGGGATATAGATGACAGAATTGGTACTAACTAAAGAAAACTTAAGACCTAGATAGCAAGCCTAAGTTGATGAAGCCTTAAGGGTCAAGTTGCTACACGTTTTAATTAGGTTTAGGATACTACAGTGCACACGGAATGTGGAGGGCATTAATTGGGTTGTTGCCCTGTGATGTAAACACATTTACACTACTTAAGATGTCTATTTATGCATGTTTTTAAGCATAGGATTGCATTTCATGATATAAATATTGCATTACATGCATCATCTTGCATTTAGAACACTTTGAATAAAATGGAGGTTAATTGTCTCCTTTTATGTGCTTGGACAGGGTAAATATTTTATCAGGGCCTCGGATCAAAGATCCAACTGTATGGATGTGATCAGGGCGACGATTGGAGTTCAACGACTCCAAGATCGCCCTAATCAGGCATCCGTAGCATCAGATAGAGATCGGGGAACCCTAGAAAATCAAGGGCCAGGATGGTGAAAATCCGCACTTCAGATAACAAATCCGACCGCACGAATGAATTTGGATCGACGATCGCAGCCCAACGACACAAAAATCGAGTCAATTCGACATCCATGGCACCATCTACAACTTCCAGAAGATGGACAGCCAAGATGGCACCACGTGGTGCCATCTCAGCCGCCCAAACAACCGCTTGCATTTTGTGAAGTCCCCCGCCTGATCGCTCTCCGTTGTCAGATGGGGATCCAACGGCTGTGGTCGCTCGCTCTTAAAAGCGTTCGCGCGACCATTTCGTCCGCGTAGCGCAGCGGTGACGTAGCTGCGAGCGAAGCAGAGGTCGCGGGTTCGAGCCGCGGCGAGGGGCTGGAAGGCGCAGGCGAGCGGGCGCGGACGAGCGTCAGATGGAGATCCAATGGCTGCGCGCGCCCAATAGCGCCGACGAGCGATTGGATGCCTGCGCGTAACGCGCAATCGCACACGCCAGGCAGGCGGGCTGCAGTGGATGAAGGTGCGATTTTAAGCCGTCCGATCGCGTCCATTGCTGAAAATCAATGGACGTGCGCGGGCGTTGCGCGCGTGAGCAGCCGAGTAGGCGCATGCGAGCCGCCCACGTCGCCCACGAAGGGAGCTTTAGTGACGGATTTATCCGTCACTAAAGACCCCTCATTTACTATTTTGAAGTTGTAATGTCCATTTTTCCCCCACTCCTTGCAACTATAAAAGGAGACCCCCTCCATACAAAATTCTCATCCCTTCTTTCTCCTCTCTACCCCTCCAAAGCTCAAGAGAAGCTTGTCCCACACCCGGGATGCTTCTCGCGAGATAAAGTCCAATTTTCGTTCCCCTTCAGAAGTGGATCCTGCGACGATGACGGCGTGCTGCTTCGTTCCCGTTCTTCTGCTTCGTCCTCCTTCGTCCCGCTTCGTTCTCCTTCATCCAGGCGTCGTCCCGTACAGCTCGTCCTCCAAGCAACCGTCAAGGAGGATTTCTCTCTCCCTATTCTTTTTACCGCTTTCTAGTATAGATTTACTGCTTTCTAGATTAATCTAATCGTCCTCCAAGCGACCGTCGAGGAGGACATTTCTCCCTCCATTCTTTTAATGCTTTCTAGAGTAAATTTATCACTTTCTAGAGTAATTGTTTTATGCTTTCTAGTTGTAATGAACAATCTCTTCAATGCGAAAATTCCTTATTTATTCTACATATCATTTTGATTTCTCTGTGTAATATTCTCTCTCTCTTACTCTCTCTCTCTCTTCTATTTATTGTAAATAATTAGATAGTTCTAAATTGAATTATTCTGTAACAAATAAAAAGAAACGCGTAGTTTTTAAATCAAACGTCCGCCTCCCTGTGTTCGACCCGGAATTTTAATTTCGGTATAAATTTTATTTGTTGAATATGAATTCTTCATTTTCAAACTACAACGACAGGTTTTCCAAAACCAATCTCGTAAGCATAGCGATTCGTGAAAAATACCGTTAAACATTTTGGCACCGTTGCCGGGGAGGCAACGATCTTTGATTTTTCTTCGCGTTTTGTAACTTACAAATCATTTACCTCACTTTTCTCCTTTCTTATTGTAATTGCAGGTACTCTTTCGAGACAGGAAAAAGTGGTAGATTGGAGTAAAGTGCTATAGAAGGTTTTGTGAGTTACCCATTAGATTTCATTTCATCACATAATAACTCAAACATCAATCAACCTAGGTGTTTTTATAAACTCTAAGGTTAGATTGTTTGTTGTTTGACACCCATACTCACCCCAACCCCCACATTAAAAAGAAAAAAAAAATCTCACAGAGGTACACAACTTCATCTGATTTTCAAACTCAACCGGTAAACCAATCTTAGGAGCCGGTACACACATCCAAACACATAATTGAGTAGAAATCAGATTAGGTAATCATTTGTGTGCCTAATTAAGTGGTGCAACAGGCCAATTGTTTGAGTTGATTGGGCCACACCACTTCAAATAAAATCAACTCATCAAGTAGCTGCCAATTAAGTTTAACTCTTAGGGATTTACCAGGCACTCCACATTCTTTTTAAATTTTAAAGGAAAACATCTTCAGCTGTGCTTGCAAAACCTGGTGTGCTAATGAAACTTGATTGAAAACACCTAAAGTTGAATCCTAAAAGCTACTAAGCAAGATTTGAACCTTAAAATTCACCACATCAAAAATAATCTTGCTTGAAAACCACTGGTTGTGCACTCACACACGAATCAATCAATCATTAAGGGCACAACCCATTTAAAGGGCCCATCACATTCCAAAGCACACTCAAACCTAGCCCTAAATAAAACAGAGTAGACGTTGGCCTTAAGGATTAGACTCGCTCTTCAGAACCCAGAACGAGGTTATTTTCAATTAGTCTGTTTCTACTGTTCAATCTGATGTCTAGCTAGGGGAGCAAAGTCAAACGATCGCGGCTGGGGGGTACACTAGGAACCGGAGGCGCAAGCTGAAGGAAGAACCTTCTCCCCAGTCCCTCCTTCTAACTGGTTGGATTGAACAGACGGAAGTAGATCAAATCGTTCCTTTATCTCAAGAACCTCCATACGAAATTCTCATCCCTTCTTTCTCCTCTCTACCCCTCCGAAGCTCAAGAGAAGCTTGTCCCACACCCGAGATGCTTCTCGCGAGATAAAGTCCAATTTTCGTTCCCCTTCGGAAGTGGATCCTGCGATGACGACGGCGTGCTGCTTTGTTCCCGTTCTTCTGCTTCGTCCTCCTTCGTCCCGCTTCGTTCTCCTTCGTCCAGGAGTCGTCCCGTCCGGCTCGTCCTCTAAGCAACAGTCGAGGAGGATTTCTCTCTCCCTATTCTTTTTACCGCTTTCTAGTATAGGTTTACTGCTTTCTAGATTAATCTACTCGTCCTCCAAGCGACCGTCGAGGAGGACATTTCTCCCTCCATTATTTTAATGCTTTCTAGAGTAAATTTATCGCTTTCTAGAGTAATTTTTTTATGCTTTCTAGTTGTAATGAATAATCTCTTCAATGCAAAAATTCCTTGTTTATTCTACATCTCATTTTGATTTCTCTGTGTAATATTCTCTTTCTCTCTTACTCTCTCTCTCTCTTCTATTTATTGTAAATAATTAGATAGTTCTAAATTGAATTATTCTGTAATAAATAAAAAGAAACGCGTAGTTTTTAAATCAAACGTCTGCCTCCCTGTGTTCGACCCGGAATTTTAATTTCGGTATAAATTTTATTTGTTGAACATGAATTCTTCGCTTTCGAACTACGACAGGTTTTCCAAAACCAATATCGTAAGCGTAGCGATTCGCGAAAAATTTCGTTCAACACCCTATTATTTGGAATTTTTTTGTGTGTGTGCCGGAATTGGAGAGTGGCTCCAATGAAAATCAAGTTGTCACACAATTTTTTTTAAATTTATGTCTTTTAGGATTCAATTTAATTGAATGTGTTTTAGGGTTTCTCTAGTTAAATTTTCAAACAAGTTTGAAAATTTATAATCAAAGGAAAAACAGGTTGTATGGGTGATTGTATATTTCCTTTAAATTGAGTCTCTAAAAAGAAAGAAGGAAACCCTAAGCCAATTGTCCCTCAGACAAAAATTTAACTACCAATGAGTTATTTTTAGGCTTTCTGAATAGATAGTGGTCCAAAAAATGCAACCAACACCACTATGTTGAGTGAAATCAAACAAGGATTCCAGAAAAGATTATTGTAAGATTTTAGGAATTTGTTTGATAATTGTTTTGAATTTTTAATTGTACTGGTGCCAAAGTCCAGAAATGATACACGTGGGTATTTTGGACTTTTTAGTATTACCACAGACCTCAGAAAATTTTGATGATTTTATATGATGTGTAAAATTTCACAAGGATTCCAAAAAGATAAATTTCACAAAAATTGGATGAGTATAAAAATTCTAAAAATTCATGAATAGTAGCAAAATAGGAAGATGGAGGGTGTGACCCCTCTATAGTCCACGAATTTTATAAAATTAAATATAAATCCAATTGATCTAAAATTTTTAAAAAATGTTCCTAACTCAATTTGGAATCACTGTATGAAATTTTATGATTTTAGAAGGCCTATGGTGTTTGGAATCAATTTTTCAAGTCCAGACAGAAATCTGAACCCGAAAAATAGAACACCAATACTTGCAATGGAGTGGTGTTAAAGAAGCATTCAAGCAAACAATGGATTTTAAAATGCACCACTCCACTTAATCAAGTTGTTTGGGATTCTGAAAGCCAAGTTTAATATGTTTTTGATAGTTTTAATTATGTCACCAGAAAGAGGAACCAACTTGAATTTCGCGGGAAGAAAAGGAACTTTGAGCTCTTGCTTCCAGATTCCCGCTTTCTTCCAGCAATAGTTCCTGCACACACGAAAGAGAAGAAAGAGAAGGGGATGAGATATACTTCAAGCAAGAGGAGACAGAATAGCAAAGCTGTGCCTCCCCGACAATGGCACCAAAAAGTGATGCGAATTTTACGCGGTTTGTAAAATGCGTCGTTGTAATGTGCAAATCCGCTTTCGCTTTTAAATTTATATCCTAGATAGGGGAAGTATCTAGGGTCATCCAAGGAGGCCAAATGTTTGCAAAATTAATCCTCTTGCTTACAAATAGATCTCAACTTTCTTTTTGGTATTTCAAATATGTAATTTTTTTTGTTTTGAAAAGACGAGGGCAAAATGTGAATTGTAGCGGAAAGTACTAACACCTATAATTGCTTAACTAAAACTTAAAAGATAGATATATCTTCTTCCTAAGCTCACTCTAGGCAAGTGGAGGCCTAGAGTAATTAGGAAGAAGAGGTGAAACAAGTGCTAGAACCAAAACAACAATTGCAATAAAAATTAAAAGAAGGCAAATTGATTAACTAGAATTTGTGTTCCTTTTCCAAGACAAGTAGAGGAATGCTTCTACTAGAAATAAAAAAATCTAAAAGCAATGAAAGAAACACAAATCCTCTTGCAAAAATTGGTGAAGGGGATCTTCTTGCTCCAAGCCTGGCTGCTCCTTGGCTTGAAAAGAGGGCCTCCTTCTTCTCCCTCCTTGAGAGCTCCTCCAAGGTGGAAGCTACCACCTTCAATGCTCTCCTCCAAGGGGTGGGCGTGCACCACCTTCAAAAGCTCCTCCAAGGTGGCATGGACCACCTTCAAGATCTCCTCCAAAGATCTTCCTTGCCTGGCTTCTCCTTTGGCTGGCGTGACTCAAGAGAGAAGGGAAGAGGGGAAGGCACCACAGGGACATAATATCCCTTTAATCTTTTTCTTCTTCTCTTTTGGGCATGGGCTTCTAGGTAGAATATGAGAGTGTATTTGCTAGCCAAGGATGGATTGAATGGGGGTGGGTAGTGATCTTTTTATAGGGTAGGGTGAGGGGTTAAGTTGCCTCCTAAAATGGAGGGCTAAGATGGTTGGATGGAGGTGGTTAGATAATCCTAGGGTTAAGGATGGTTGGCACCACCTAAGGGGTGCTAGGGGGGTAGTTAGGGTTGGTGAAGAGGCACCTAAAAGTGGCACCAACCATGGAAAGGTGCCATGGGTTGGAACCAACTTTAAGGCTTCTAGAAGGTGGGGTTATGTGGAGGGTGGAGATGGGTTTAAGGGGAGATGTGTGGTGGAGATGAAGGGGGTTTTTGGAGGGAACAGTGGCGCCATCAAGGGGGTGGTTAGAGTGGTTTTGGCGCCACTTTTAGGTGTCTTTTGGAGGTGGTGAGTAGGCTAGGTTGGCGCCAAGTAGGTGGAGCTTAGGTGGAGCTAGTAGGTGGAGTTGTTAGGTAGGGTTTTTGGGTGGTAAAAGCCAAGGAAATTGGAGCATAGCTAAGCTAAGCTAAGCTAAGCTATGCTAAGCTAGCTTAGCTAGTGGAGGAGTAGAGAAGGAGGTGTTGGAGCTAGGGTTTGGAGGGAGGAGCTGAGGAGGAGAAGTTTGGAACTGAAACTGGAGCTGGTTGCTGCTGAAGAGGCTGGCATGGAGCTACTCTAGCTGGCTTAGCTTGCTAGTTCTTTTCTAGCTGCTAAGCCAAGCTAAAGTGAGCTAGCTTCTACCATAATGAGCTGAGGTGAGCTAGGTATGGTGCTCCTAGGGAGGATCAAGTTGGTTGAGGCAGCTAAGGTATCTTAGCTCAACTGAGTTGAGCTAAGCTAAGTCCCCGGGAGCTGGACTTGAGTTTCCTGAGCTGGGATGAGTTCTTCTTTAGTTGGCTGGAGTTGAGTGGAGCTGGATGTAGTTGGATCTGAGTTGGGGTGAGCTCCCGCCAACTCAGCTGAGCTAGCTAGAGCTCCCTGTGGACTAGTGGGAGCTGAGATGTGCTAGACTCAGCTAAGTTGAGCTGGATCTGAGCTGACTTGAGCTAGGGTTAGCTAAGATGAACTCTCTTGAGCTACCATTCTGCTAAGATTAGCTGAATGGAGCTGGGATGAGCTAACCTTAGTTCAAGTGAGCTAGGTTCCAGTTGTGGTGAGCTGGATTAAGCTGAGTTCCAGTTGGTCTGAACTCCTTCACCAATTGCCTTCTTGAGTGCTAGGATTTTAGGGATTTGTATATCTGTTCATCCCTAACACTCACAAAAATATATTAAAATAATAAAAGAAAATGCAATGCATGCCTAACCTAGTGACTTCCTAAATGCAGCCCAAAAACCTGCTTGCGGAGTAAAATCCTAAGAGCTAGGTTTGTTTTAATGCATGAGAATGATGATAAACTGCTATTTATCAGTGCCTAACTTGGTCAAAGTCATTAGATCATTCCTGGAGCATGTTGGATTTTATTATCGATTCATACCTGATTTCTCTAAGATCGCGTGACCCTTGACGAATCTCCTTTCAAAGGACACACTATTTCAGATATCTAGTGAGTGTGTTCACGCATTTGAGATCCTGCGTGACTAAGTCACCCAAGCACCAATCCTGTAATCTCCTGACTGGTCTCAACCCTTCGAGATCATGTGCGATGTGTCTGACTATGCAGTAGGAGCGGTGCTAAATCAGAAAATTGACGGGAAATCAATAGTCATATATTACACCAGTAAGACATTGAATGAGGCTCAGCGTAATTACACCATTACGGAGAAAGAGTTGCTGGCTATAGTATTTGGCCTAGAGAAATTTAGGGGATACCTCCTGGGTTCCCATGTTATCATTTACTCAGATCACACTACAGTCGGCACTTACTTATGAAGGACACGAAGCATAGATTATTCCATTGGATCTTGCTTTGCAAGAATTCAATCTTGAAATTCGTGACAAGGTGAAAAAGCAGAATGTGGTAGCTGACCATTTATCCTATCTTGTTTCTTCAGTCATTGACCCTTCTAGACCTATCACGGAACATTTTCTGGATGAGCACCTCCTAACAGTCAATACAGAACTTCCTTGGTATGTTGATATGGTGAACTATTTGGCATCGCATCAGATTCCATCTGATTGGCCAAGAGCCAAGAAAGACAAATTACTTTTAGATGTCAAATACTTTATTTGGGAAGATCCGTACCTATTCCGCATTAATGGTAATCAAATCATCAGAAGATGTGTTCCGATATTAGAGATCAATGGCATTTTGTCCTGCCACGGTCAGGCCTGCAATGGTAACTTTTTTGGACATAAAACTACAGCTAAAGTCCTCCAGTGCGGATTCTGTTGGCCCACGATTTTCAAAGATGCACATGACTATTGTAAGGCTTGCACTCATTACCAAACCTTAGGCAACATCAACCATCGTGACATGATGCCTTTATAGCCGATTCTCGTGTGCAAAATCTTCAACATATGGGGGATTGATTTCATGGGTCCCTTCCTAAAATTCAACGCTTTCGAGTACATTCTCCTGGCCATGGACTACGTGTCTAAATGGATCAAAGCCATCCCAACCCGAACCGATGATCATAAAGCTGTAATAAAATTCATTCATTAACACATCTTCTCTCGGTTCGGTATTCCACGAGCTATCATCTCTAATGGAGGGACTCATTTTGCAAATGTGCACTTCTAGTCCCTAATGAAAAAGTGTGGGGTGTCGCTTCGTATCTCTACTCCTTATCACCCCCAGACTAATGGATTGGCTGAACTATCAAATCGAGAGATCAAGAAGATCCTTCAGGTTCGGCCTCACACGAAGGATTGGTCTGCCCACCTTACAGAAAACTTGTGGGCCTATAGAACTGCCCATAAGACCCAGTTAGGAATGTCCCCCTTCAAACTCGTGTAAAGGAAGGCATGTCACCTCTGATGGGAACACCATCATGAGCCCTAACTAACTCATTTTGACCTAATGAAGAGAACAAAAGCTCCTACATAACCAACTGGAGGTCCTAATTCAGTGAATAATCATTATGAGATAAAAGTAAGAAATAAGGGGTAAAATTGTAATTTTACCATTGCAATACAACAACGGATTTTTTCAAGGGCTATACACAAGTCAAAAGGTTTTAACAAGATACAACGTGGGTTGGATCAGACAGAAAAGGGTTCATGTGAGTTTTAGGAATTAAATGACTTATTGTAACCAGAAAATAGACCCACTTGATTAAATAAGGTTTTGGTCTGGATAAAATTCACCTAAACCCTCTAAAAATCATAGAAAAATATTCTCTAGTGTTTCTAACTTTCAATTTGGCCATTAGAACCTACTTTGACCTAGAATGGGATCTTAGCCAAATATTTACCTTAAATTGGGTTTTTACGTAAATTGCCTAGTTAAACGTAGTCAAACCCAAAATCCAACTTCACCATTGGATTCCTTTTGGCAGCGCTTGATCGTGTTTTAAGTCAATTATGTTGTAGTATAGGTGACCAAGCGTTTGCAACAAATATAAATTTATTACTCGAAAACCTAAGTATCCGAGGTCGAACACAGAGAGCAAATGAAATTTATTTACTAATCTTAATAATGTAATTGAACACTTAGAATTACTCAAAACTTAATTTAGAATTTAAATGCAAGAGTTTAAGAGTTAAATTTATAGCAAAAATAGAAGAGTTAGACGTCTGATCATAGGATCAAGCACTGCCAACATTTTGATTACCTGCCTTGATCGTGTTTTAAGTCAGTTATGTTGTAGCATAGGTGACCAAGCGTTGGCAACAAATAAAAATTTATTACTTGAAAACCTAAGTATCCGAGGTCGAACACAGGGAGAAAATGGAATTTATTCACTAATCTCAATAATGTAATTGAACACTTAGAATTACTCAAAACTTAATTCAGAATATAAATGCAAGAGTTTATGAATTAAATTTATAGAAAAAATAAAAGAGTTGGATGTCTGATCATAGGATCAGACGTCTTAAATGATGGCCTCTTATTCTTCTCCTTGCAACTTTCTCTTCTTTTTCTTCCTTCTCTTTCTCTTCTTCACAGTGCCTCTCTGTCTTCTGCCTCCTTTTTTCTTACTTCTTCTTTCTTCTCTTTCTGTCTCTGCTTCAGTTGCTTCTCTTCTGCCTTCTCTTATTTGCTTTCTTCCTCTACATAGTGCCTTTCTTCCTTCTGCCTCCTTCCTTAGCGCTCTACTTCCCTTAGCTTCAACCTTGTCTTCCCTTTTTCTCTTCTAACATTCTCTTCTTCTTCCTTTAGCCTTCCTTCTTCTCGCTTCACCGTGCCTTGGCTTCAGCTGCACCTTCCTTCTCTTCTGACTTCTCTTGCTACAACTAAGTCCTTCTTCCTTTCCTTCTCTTGCTGCGCCTCTTCATCCCTTAGCTTCCTCTTCCTGCACAATCACCACACAGCAAAACCTATTCCCCTACCCTCCCCACACGTCTCTCTCTCTGTGTATCTTTCTTCGGTACGCTCTCCCAGAGCCAGGTAATCGGGTCGGTCGCGTGCCTGGGTCCAGTCACATCGGCGTGAGTGTGGTGTGCGAGGAGTGCTCAGTAGGTTAGTCGGGTCGGGTGCCAGGTCCGCGAGGGAGTGTCACGGACGAGGCGTGAAAGATGAGGGACCTCACCCCATGTGTGCCTCGAGGCGAATAGAGTAAAACACAAAATCAATTTATCCCACGCGCCTCACTCCTGCATTCACGAGGTGGGACTAAATGTCCCACCCGCTTCTGCACTTTCGCCTGCAGGTGGATGTCTTCTTCCAATTGCTGCAGCTAGAGCCCTCACCAAACTAATTGCCCTGCTGTCTGAGTTCGCGCATGCATCTTCTTCCTCTGGTACCCTGAAGTGCTTCAGGCTAGAGCAAGCTTGCGACCTTCTCGAGCCGTCGCTAATGGCAGTTGGTGCTTAGATCTGCCACACATGAATATAGCCTGGTGGCCCCATTAAATACATGGGAAGGTTCGCCATATCAAGGCGAAGGTGGGATGGTAGGTGGCAGGCCGCATGGCGGCCTAGGCGTGCGTGCCTAGGTCACTCTGTGGCTAGGCTTATGGGTTAGGTTGGGGGTGTTTAGGGAGGTGTAGGCGGTCGATGGATGGGTGGAAAATGTTCAGTGGTCAATGGCGGAGGTGAACAGGTTGGTGGCGAGACCTGTGGCGGTGTGGAGTGATGGATGCGTCTCGCCGGGGGTTGGTCGGAGATGGGGAAGATGGCAGTGGACAGTGGCAGTCGAGGGGTAATTTGTGAAATAGATTGAGGAAAATTGAAGAGGGGATAGAGAGGAGTAAGTCTAACCTAATTAAGTGGATGAAGGGGGAGAGATGGTGACTGGTAGTACCTGCTATCGCCGGAGAAGAAGGTATCCAGTGGAGGGAGACGGCAGCGACGACAGGGCTAGAGATGCTCGCGCGGGTGTTGCGTAACGCGGAGGAAGATGGTGAGGATAGCTCTGCCACTAGTATTGTGGCAAAGCGACGAGAAAGAGGAGGGAGGCTCACCGAAGCTCACTGGACTACTTGGCCGGAGGAGAAGAAGATGAAAGTGGGGTGAATCTCTGGCCAAGTCGAGCTGAGGAGGTGCAGCCAGGGTTGAGGATCCTTTTATAGATGTTGGTAGGGGTTCCTGTGCTTGGAAGACAAGCTTCCAAGTGAGCGAATCCTCACCGGAGATGGAATCAGTTAGAGACCCAAATCTCTCGTGCATTTGCACGAGAGATTGGGTGCAAATCAGCGATTAGGATCGAGCTCAGATGGAAGGGAATTCCTCAAAGAATCTGCCTTCCAAATCTGGGAGATCTCTGAGGAATCAGGGAGTACTCCTCCATTCCTCGCCAGAGTAGAATTTCTCCCCATTAATGGTGGAGGGACCTATTTGTAAGAGTGGCAAGGAAGTTAGGGGGGTCTGTGCAATGGTTTTCAAAAGGTAGGGGCCAAAATGTAATTGGGGTACTATTTTGCAAAGTAGGTCAAGATGGCCTCCCCTTAAGTCCAAATTTTGCCACAAACCTAATTTTGACCTAAGGAATCCAATGGTGAAGTTGGATTTTATGTTTGACCACGTTTGACTAGACATTTTGCATAAAAACCCAAATTAGGTCAATTAATGAGCTAGGACCCCAATCTAGGTCAAAATAGGTTCCAAAGGCCAATTTGAAGGTTCTAAACCCTAGGGGATATTTTTCCATGAATTTTAAAGGGTTTATTTGATTTTTATCCTAACCAGAACCTTGTTGAGTAAGCAGATCTGTTTTAGGGGTGTAGAATGTCATTTAATTCTTGGATTGCATAGTAACCCATTTCTGATTGAACCAACCCACTTTTTATCTTATTCAGATCATTTGACCTATGTTTTGCCTCTGAGAAATCCCATTTATGTACTTCAATGGTAAAATTATAGTTTTAACCTTTATTTCATGTTTTCTTCTCAGAACACTTATTCCTTGAATTAAGCCCTTCTCTAGGTTATGTAGGAGCTCTTATTCTCTTTATTAGGTCAAAATGAGCTAGTTAGGACTCATGATGAGGCTCTCATCTATTCCTTAGGTCCAAATTAGGTTTGTACTAAAATTTTCACCTAAGGGGAACTCATCTTGACCTACTTTGCAAATAGGTCCAACCTGATTACATTTCTACCCCTATCTTTCAAAAACCCTTGCATTTGACCCCCTAGCTTGTTCATCGTTCTTTGCAATTAGGTCCCTCTGCCATTATAGCGGAGGAATCCTACTCCGACGAACTTGAGAAGGTGATTTCTCCCTGATCTCTTAGAGAATCCCCTTCAAAATTGGAAGGGAGATTCTTTGAGAAATCCTCTCCAATGTGAACCCTATTTGAGGCCCAACTTGGTACCCAATCTCTCATATGAACACATGAGAGATTTGGGTCTCTCTCGAGTTTTCATCGCTGGTGAAACTACCTTGCTTGGAATCTTGGCTTCCAAGCACAAAATCGACCTCCAGGGCCTATTTAAGACACCCCAATTAGCCTCGACTCTCCTAAACTTGAAATCAGTCGGAGAAACCCCTCAAATTCGTCTCTCCTCCAGCCGACTCGCTCATCAAGCAATGGCAACCTCTCGTACTCTCCCTCGTTGCCTAGCCACAATACCGGTGGCAGGTCCCTCTTCCTCACATTCATCCGCATCGTGCAGGACTCGCCGACACCCCTGCCTCCCCTTCATCCTCGCCGACCATCCTCACCGAGCACCTTCGTCTCCGACGTCGGCAATACGAGCCAAACGCCATCTCTGTCTCCCCCTTCATCTCTTCACCACTAGATAAGTTCCTCTCACCCTCTACTCCCTTTCCCCCTTCTTTATTTCCTCAATCGACTACTACCGCACTCGACCACCATCATCCCCTTTACCTCTAGCCACCAACTCCGGTGAGTTCGCTCCACCTCCACAAACCACCTCCCACCTCGTCGACTGGTCCATAAGCATCACCTCGACTCCTTGATCATAACCCCTCACTCATATCACTCCACCACTCACCCAAACATACCCCAAACACACCCACACACACGGCCATAGTGTGCCCTAGGCACGCTCCCACAGGTGTTCCCAAGCCACGCCGACCACCTCTCCACACTCACCGCACCTTGGTGAAGCTCCTTGAGCATTTTAACGTGGTCGTGAGACCGTTGTAGTGATTTCAGGTCCAGGAGCTCTCCACCATTGACGTTGAGCTTGAAGCTTGCTTGTAGTGAGCTCCAGGCTGCACCAGCCCCATCTCGCTACCCCAGGTCGCGTGGAATGTCTTTGGTCATGACTCCAGGCTACCAATTAGAGCCACAAGCCCTTTCAGCTGCTGCAATCGAAGATAGCCTCTCTGCTACAGGCATGCGCAAAGGGGGTGGGAAGATAGTCCCACCTTGGAAAGTTTTGAGGCACTTCACACACATAAGTTATTTTCTTGCCATAAGCTCTTTGCCTCCAACTCATGAGGTAAGGTCCCTCTCTCACCCGACCCGACCGTCTCGTCCGCGACCACTCCCTGCTGACCTAGTGACCTGACCCAACTAGCATACCTCACCCACCACCGCATGCCGGTGGGCCTGGTCCCAGGTGCGTACCCAACCCGATTACCCTAAAAGCATGGCTCTAGGAGAGTAGAACCTAAGAGAGAAAAGGGAGAAGAGAGTTCGCGTGGGTAAAGGGTAGGTTTTGCTTTGCAGGCCCAAGAAGAGAAGAAGGATAAGGCTAAGGGCTAAAGCAGAAGAGGAAGGAGCTGAAGGAGAGAAAGAGCTGCACAGAGGCTAAGGCAAAAAAAGAAGCTGGAGGAAGAGAAGGTAGCAAGGAAAAGGAAAGGCAGTCGGCAAGAGAGAGAGAAAGAAGAAAGCCAAAGGAGAAGAAGAAGGCAGAGGAAGCTAATGGCTAAGGCAAGCAAAGCTGAAGAAGAAAGAATCCAAGGCAAAATCAGAAGAAAGAAAGGAGGTGCCAGAGAATAGAGAAGAAGGAAGAGAAAGAAGAAGAGAAAGAAAGAAGAAGAAGATTGAAGACAAAGGCAGTCGGCAGAGATAGAGAAAAAAAAAAAGAGAAGTAGAAGAATGAAAGAGCCAGCACTGTAGCATTAGCATTTTAAGATGTTTGATTCACAAATCTGACGTCCAGATTTGAGCTTCATTCATTGGTTCCTTTAGTATTTTGTGCTTACATTTACTCCTATCTTTTTGCACTGTGACATTGATATTATTGCATATTCTTTTAAATTCTAAAGTTGTGATCTTGATTTCTAAACCCTAACTTGCTCCCTGTGTTCAACCTCGGACTTTAAAATTCAAGTAATAAAATTGTATTTGTTTTGAATGCTTTTTCGGCTGTACTACAATGTGACCTTTTTAAAACCCGATCAGCGATCTAAACATTTTGGTGCCATTGCCGAGGAGTAATGGGGGATTTAGAATTCTTGATTGCAATGCTGATTTGGTACTAACTTGCTATATCTATTTTGTTATGGTTGTTTCAGGGGAGAAGATTCAACAAAAGACAGTCGCACATCAAACAGGCCCGGGGCAGGTAATTTCTGATTAATCCTTTCTCTTAAGCCCTCATTCTGAAAAGGAAGAAAAAGATAAAATCAATTAGGGCAACTTGCTTTCCATTTCTAGCTAATTCACCAAATTGCCTGATTTGATTTCAACAATACTGATTTGTGCACCTATTTAAGGTAACTAGGGCTAACACCTTCTTGATTGAGCCCTAGGTACCATATTTTGGCAAACTAAATTGGACCAAGATTAGAGCCAAATTAAGGATTTCAATTTAGGGTTTTAGAGACACACCTTCATAAGCAAGAATCAACTTTCCAAAAAGAGGTGTGCCTAAGCCTTGGTTGAAGAGATCTATTCAAGAAAATCTTAAAATTCAGGCTCTTAATCTCACTTGAATCCTAAAAGAAAGGACCTAAACCTTCTCAAAGGACAAATAGGTGAAATTGACCCCCCTTGTTGGGTCAACCAACCTTGAAATTAGGTCACTTTTTGCACTAATACATCTAAAGTTCAAGTGAAATCTTAAGCACCCTTGCTCTTAAATAAACTGGTAGACTTAAGAGGTCAAAGTCCCCATTCTGGTCTACCTAGAACATCAGTGACAAGAGAGATCGGGTGGGGGAAACCCTGTAACTCGTGGCGGCGCTCTACTATGTAGGGTCTTTGCAGGACTCTACCCCTCTGACTACCCAAGTATTTCTCAGGTGGATGGCTTTCTGACTAAGGGGTATCATTTACCCTGAACCTCTACAGTCATCCAAATTTTTGGGTTGTCTTGATTGGGTCCATCACATTCTACTCTCATCCAAACCATCGGTGTATGTTCGGTAGGAGGTCCTTAAGAGCATCCTTGAGGCCTCCTTTAGTGATTCACTCCCGTCGAGGCCAGGCCTTGACTTCCGTGTTTGTGCAGCAACCCCATCACATAGACATCTCCTCTGATTCATCTGAACCCAATTCTCCTTCTTCCATCATCATGGCACAACCAGTAGAAGAAGAGAATAACCTTGAGAACCAACTCCAGTGCCTTAATGATTTCTTCCAAGCTTTTGTGAACCCACCGCAGTGTCCTATGATGCGAGATCACTATAATCCTGCTGCGGTAGCGATCGAACCTCGAGTCCAAATCCCAGCTGGAGGTCCTGATTCTGAACTCAAGCCCAACATGATTCATGCTATTCCTAAGTTTCATGGGCTTAATTCCGAGGATCCCTTCCAGTACATCAAACAACTCAAGCATCTGTCCCATACCTTTGGGTTAGATGTCCAAAATCGGGATATTCTTCTCATGAAGATGTTCTCCTTTTCTCTCATGGACAAAGCAACTCACTGGTATAGACTCAAACACATCCAATCAAC
This sequence comes from Thalassia testudinum, assembly GCA_037157565.1. Classification (NCBI taxonomy): domain Eukaryota; kingdom Viridiplantae; phylum Streptophyta; class Magnoliopsida; order Alismatales; family Hydrocharitaceae; genus Thalassia; species Thalassia testudinum. The sequence goes on from JAZHRO010000062.1 coordinate 20,826,542, forward strand.
ACATGGGTTGAACTACAATCCGAGTTTCTGAAAAAGTTCTTCCCAGTTGGTCAGACGAATGCCTTACGACACCAGATCACGCACTTCACCCAGCAATTTGGAGAACCACTTCATGAAGCATGGGACCGTTTCTTGGATCTCATGCGAAAGTGCCCCCATCACGGAGTTCCCAAATAGGAACAAGTCCAGTCTTTTTACCAGGCACTTCATGAAGATATCCACTTATTCGTCAATGCAACCTACGGAGGAAATATCATGGGTCAACACGAAGACACTATGTGGGAGATTCTCGAGAATATGTGCCAGAAATCCAACAATAATGACTCCATGGGCTTATTTGACCGGACGAATGCCCACGCATCAACGAATCCAAGGGGAGCACATGAGACATATTGTTGGAATTGATGGCTAGTCGGTTGGACAAGGTCTTTATCATTGAGAAGAAGGTAGATGAGCTGACTCGACATCTGCAATGAGACACCTTTGCACAAAACCCATTTGCATAGCCACCCTCTGGGAGGGTAGCTGTGCATAACATCTATCACCGATCTTCTCTGGGGATGGACTCGTATCCACCCCCGTTTGACTCTAGGACCGAAGGAAACTTCTATCCTGCCTACTCTAGTTGAAGGAACTCTGAACCCTCATACTCTGTCTTTCCTGAGGTTCCTCAGACTTGTGAGGACCTCAACGCTATCCAGAATGACCCATTCTCTAATACCTATAACCCTGGATGGTGAAATCATCCCAATTTCCAGTGGGCGGGAAATAATCAGAATCAAAGACCACCATGTCAACCCCGTCCACAAGCTCCTCATCCATATCTGCCGCCTCAGCCTCGACCCAACTCCACTTATCAATCTGGGCCAACTTAGACAGATCAGATGACTCTCATCCTTTAGTCTCTAGCTGACATTCAGAAGACGAATGCGGCTATGCAAAAATAGCACAAGGATGAGATCACAGAGGTTCGCAATCAACTCACCCAGATGGCAAATTCCCACCAACTTGGCACACTCCCTTCGCAACTTCTGCCGAATCCAAATAATGTGTCAAACCAAAAGCGCATTATGAACCCGAATCTGGGCCAAGCCCACATGATTTATCAGGCCCCTTCTGTTCCATCACCTGATGGGATGGAAGCTTCGACATCATATGCGAGATTTCAGCAGCAGCCACCTATTTTACCAACACCGAACCAAAACCAGGAGGGACTAAATTCTATTACAACCCATAGTGGCAAAGCAACACAAGACCCACCTTACACAAGGCACTTTCATCCTGGTAATACTAACCCAAGCCCTAGGATGGTTATCCAGGACACCCTTGTCCCAGATCAAGAACCTGAACCTATTCTAGAGGAACCATCTAAGGTTCCATTTTCCAAGGCCTTGACCAAGGGAAAGAGGGCAAACAAACCTGTGGCACCTGAGGAGGATATGGTCAAGCTCTTTGAACAGGTCCATATAAACATCCCCTTGATGGATGCGATCCGCCAAATATCAACTTACGCACGTTTTCTGAAGGATGTGTGTACACTTAAGCGTAAGCTGCGAACCAAAGGTAGGAGTCTAATCGTATTGCCAGAGCAAACCAGCTCTGTAATTTTGAGCAAACTCCCACCTAAGGCAAATGACCCAGGTACTTGATAAACACCAGTTTATCATCATTCCTATGCATTAAAACAAACCTAGCTCTTAGGATTTTACTCCACAAACGGGTTTCTGGCCTGCATTTAGTCATAAATTAGGTTAGGCATGCATTGCATTTTTTATTGTGTTTTTAATGTGTTTTTGTGAGTGTTAGGGATAAACAGATTGCCAGATCCCTAGGACCCTAGCACTCAAGAAGGCAACTGATGAAGAAGAAGCTCTCACTAGTTGGAACTCAGCTTGATCCAGCTCACTATAGCTGGAATTCAGCTCACCTGAATTAGGGTTAGATCATCCTAGCTCCATTCAACTCATCTCAGCTGAATGGCAGCTCAAGAGAGCTCATCTTAGCTCACCCTAGCTCAGGTCAACTGAGATCTAGCTCAACTTAGCTGGGTCTAGCTCATCTCAGCTCCCATTAGTCCACATGGAGCTCTAGCTAGCTCAGCAGAGTTGACTGGAGTTCACCCCAGCTCAGGTCTAGCTACATCCAGCTCCACTCAACTCCAACAAGCTGAAGATGACTTCATTCCAGCTCAGGAAGCTCAAGTTTAGCTCCCGGGGACTCAGCTTAGCTCAACTCAGTTGAGCTAAGCTACCTTAGCTGCCTCAACCAGCTTGATCCCCCTCGGGAGCACCAGACCCAGCTCACCTCAGCTCATTATGGTAGAAGCCAACTCACTTTAGCTTAGCTTAGCAGCTAGCAAAGAACTAGCAAGCTTAGCCAGCTAGAGTAGCTCCATGCCAGCCTCTTCAGCAGCTGCCAGCTCCAGTTCTAGCTCTAGACTTCTCCTCCTCAGCTCCTCTCTTCAAACCCTAGCTCCAATACCTCCTCCTCTACTCCATAGCTCACTAAGCTAGCTTAGCTTAGCTTAGCTTAGCTTAGCTAGCAACCAGCTCCTTGGCCATCCGCCACCTTCAACTCAACCCTAGCTAGCTCCACCAACTTAAGCCCTACCTAAGCTAGCTATCCTACTCATTTTGGCGCCACCTCTTCACCATCTTTCACCCCTCAACTAACCACCAAAAGACACCAAAAATTGGTGCGAAAACTAACCCTAACCACCTCCCTTTTGGGGCCAACTTTCAGCCCCTTTATCCACCCTACACCTACCCACATAACCCATCCTAGCCATCCACATACCCCCCTTCTAGAACCCTAAGGTGGCACCACCTAATAGTCTTCTAGAAGTCCCATTTTGGCGCCAATTCTAACGGGCACCAAAGCCATAACTACCCCCTTAGCACCCCTTAGGTGGCACCACTTATCCTTAGCCCTAGGATCCCCAACTACCCCCCATATCCTATCCTAGCCATCCATTCCAAGAGCCACCTATGCCCCCCTTCCTACACTATATATATCCACCTAACTTCCCACATTTTCTTCATCCTCCATTAGTGTATTTTTCTACCTATACCCACCTACACCTATGGCCAAGAAGAAGGAATAGAGAAGAAGATTAAGGGGGCACATCACCAGCCCCTTTGGTGCCTTCTTCTCCCCACTTTCTTCAACTTGTGCCATGCCAAGGAGGAGGAGCTTCCCACTTCAAGGAGGATGGCCAGGCAAAGGAGAAGAACCTAGGGTGGACCTCCACCCTTGGAGGAAGAGAATTAAAGGTGGTAGCTACCACCTTGGAGGACATCATCTTAGAGGAGCATAGCAAGGAAGGAGTTGGAGGGCTCTTTTCAAGCTCGGGAGCTACCAAGCTTGGAGCAAGAAGCCCTCTTCTTCACCATCTATCTAGAGGATTTGTGTTTTATTTTATTTATTGCAATTCTCTAGTAGTAGAAGCATTCATCTGCTAGGTTTTTCTATAAAACACTTTCTCATTAATCTAGTTGCCTTCTTTGAAATTTCTTTTAGTTGCATTTTGATTGTTGTGATTCTAGCACTCTTCACTCCCTCTCCCTAATTACTCTAGGCCTCCACGTGCCTAGAGTGAGCTTAGGAAGAGGAATTACGTGTCACTTAGGTGTTAGCTTAGTAATCGTAGTTGTTATTTACTTTTTCGCCAAGAACTCGTGTTTTCCCTCGTTATTTCAAAACCCTAAAAAAAATGATATAGTTGAAAGACCAAAAAGAAAGGTGATTTCTATTTCCAAGCAAGAGACCTGAATTTTGCAAATATATTGCCTCTTTGGACGACCCTAGATACCCTACTATCTAGGTCTTACAAAATTTACAAGCGAAAGTGGATTTATGCATTGCAGCGACACTAAATTGCCTAATTAACAAACCATGTATTTTTGCAATCAGTACTCCCTTGATTTCATGTACCATTGGTGATACCCAATTTGGTAGAGCTTTATTAGACCTAGGAGCCTCCATAAACCCAATACCTACATCCCTACTTGACCACCTTGAGGAATCTGAGCTCAAACCGATAGAGGTGACACTATAGTTGACTAACTGATTTATTAAGTCACCTAAAGGAGTTCTTGAGGATGTCATTTTTAGGATGCGGGATTTCTATTTCCCGATGGACTTTGTAGTCTTGGATATGATGCTCTGGAAAACCTGAGGAATACACCAATTATACTAGGGAGACCCTTTTTGGCCACTGCTAGGGCCAACATAAATTGTGAGGAAGGCCAAATTGAACTTAAATTTGGAAACCCAACATTAAAGATCGACATCTTTAAGGCCCAACAAGGGATTAATTGCGATGTTATAGGACAGATATGTGACATCAAGGCTGTGGTTGATGATCCGTATATTGAGAAAAACCTGACGACTTCTGATCAACCATAAAAGGATCAAAACCTGCAATCAGAGGAGTCCGAACTTGACTTAGACACACCCATAACTCCCTCCCTTGTTCCTGATACACACCCTAAACCACCTACTGCTGCTGATAACCCTATTTTGGAACTCAAGCCTCTTCCCGATCATCTAAAGTATGTCTTTTTGGGTTCAAATCAGACGTTTCCTGTGATTATCAACCCTAGACTCACACCTGATCAGGAATCCTGTCTGATTACTGTTCTCCAGCAACATCGAAGAGCCATTGGATGGACTCTCAATGATTTGATTGGCATCAGCCCCTCTTACTGCACACATCGTATCTACACCGAAGAGGGCACACAACCTTCCCGTGAAATGCAGAGACGTCTGAATCCTAATCTACAGGAGGTCATGAAAATGGAGATCATCAAGTGGTTAGATGCAGGGATCATCTACCCGATCTCCGACAGTCGGTGGGTGAGTCCAATCCAAGTTGTGCCTAAGAAGGCAGGACTCATCCTGATCACGATTGAAATAGGAGAAATCATACCGACCCATGTGGCGAATTCGTGGAGAGTCTGCATTAATTATAGAAGACTCAATACCTCCACAAAGAAGAATTATTTCCCACTACTGTTTATTGATTAGATCCTCAAGAAACTAGCGGAAAATAGGTTCTTCTACTTTTTGGATGGGTACTCCGGTTATAACCAAGTTGCAATCCATCCTAAGGACCAAGAAAAGACCACTTTCACTTACCACTTCGGGACATACGTGTTCCAAAGGATGCCTTTCTGTTTCTGCAATGCACCCGCTACTTTTTAGCGATGCATGCTTGCCATATTCTCAGATATGGTAGGCGATTATCTGGAAGTCTTCATGGATGACTTTTCAGTATTCGGAGAATCATTTGACGATTACGTCCTGCACTTGGTCCAAATTCTCATGCAGTGCATTGACGTGAATCTAGTTCTTTCTTGGGAAAAGAGCCATTTCATGGTGCCTGAAGGAATTGTCCTGGGACATCTCATATTAGAAAAAGGCATCCAGGTCGATCGAGCCAAGGTGAATCTGATTTCCAAACTCCCTATGCCTAGCTAGATCAAGGACATCCGATCTTTTCTGGGGCACGTCAATTTTTACGGTCGATTCATTCCTAATTTCTCAAAGATCGCGTGCCCCTTGACCACTCTACTATCTAAGGATGTTCCTTTCGAAATCTCTAAGGAATGCACTCAAACATTTGAAATCCTACATGATCAAGTTACCCAAGCTTCAATCTTGCAGTCCCCTGATTGGTCTCAACCCTTTGAGATCATGTTCGATGCATCTGATTTCGCTGTAGGAGCGGTACTGGGATAGAAAATTGACGGGAAACCTGTGGTCATCTACTACGCTAGCAAGACACTTGATGAGGCTCAGCGTAACTACACAGTTACTGAGAAAGAGCTGACAGCCATAGTATTTGCCCTGGAAAAGTTCAGATCATATCTCTTGGGTTCTCGTGTTATCATTTACTCTGATCACATAGCTGTGAGGCATCTCCTTGCGAAGAAGGATGCAAAACCTTGATTAATCCACTAGATCTTACTGTTGCAAGAATTTGACCTCTAGATTCACGACAAAGCGGGAAAACAGGACGTGGTAGCTGATCACTTATCCCGCCTTCCTTCTGAGATTATCGACCCTTCCAGACCCATTACGAAACATTTTCCTGATGAGCAGCTCCTAACTATCAGTATAGGGCTTCAATGGTTTGCTGATATAGTAAACTACCTGGCATCACATCAGATCCCGTCCGATTGGCCGAAGTCCAACAAGGACAAATTGCTTTCCGATGCCAAGCACTACTTCTAGGAAGACCCGTATCTTTTCCGCATCGGTGTTGATTAAATCATTCAACGATGTGTTGCGAGAGCGGAAATTTAGGACATACTATCCTTCTGCCATGACCAGGCATGCGGTGGACACTTCTCAGGTCATAAAACCACAGCGAAAGTCCTCCAGTGTGGCTTCTATTGGCCTACAATTTTCAAAGACACATACAATCACTGTAGGGCATGCACTCGTTGCTAGACTTTAGGCAACATGAGCCACCGTGATATGATGCCCTTACAGTCGATTCTTGTATGTGAAATCTTCGACATGTGGGGGATTGATTTTATGGGACCCTTTCTTGTTTCGGACGGCTTCGAGAAAATTCTACTCGCTATTGACTACATGTCCAAATGGATCGAAGCCATTCCGACCAGAACCAATGATCATAAGGTGATTATCAAATTCATTCATCAGAACATCTTTTCACGATTCGGGATTCCACGTGCTATAATCTCTGATGGAGGGACCCATTTCATGAATGCTCAGTTCAGGTCACTGATGACCAAATACGGGGTGTCACACCGAATCTCTACTCCTTACCACCCCCAAACTAATGGTCTAGCTGAGCTATCAAATCGGGAGATCAAGAAAATCCTCCAGATCACTGTTTGACCTGACAAGAAAGACTGGTCATCTCGACTTCTGGAAGCTTTGTGGGCTTATAGGACCGCCCACAAAACCCAATTAGCCATGTCTTCCTTCAGATTGGTGTACGGGAAGGCATGTCACCTCCCCGTCGAATTGGAGCACAAAGCCTATTGGGCAGTACAGAACTACAATCTAGATCTTTCTAAGGTAGGAACCCACAGAAAGCTTCAAATGAGTGAGATCAATGAATTACGCCACGACACATATGAGAACTCACGAATTTACAAAGAGCAGGTTAAGGCCCTTCACGACAAGCACATATCCAGGAAGATCTTTCATCCTAGTCGAAAAGTTCTACTCTTTGATGCCAAGCTCAAACTGTTCCTAGGAAAACTACGATCAAAATGGATCGGACCTTACCGCGTCCGACGAATCTTTGGAAATGAAGCCATTGAGATCAGTCCACTTAGCCACGACTCAGAACCTTTCGTCACGAACGGTCAGAGACTCAAACCGTTCATTGACCGTACCGATACAAATTTGGCTGAGATATCCTTTACCCTTCATTCTCCCTGAGCTCATTACTCCTAACCGGTGGAGTAAAACTCAGCACTTAACGGGAGGCAACCTGTCATTTTTGGAAAAACCTGAAACCTTTCTTGACATTCCTATGTTGAATTCATATTGCACTTTAGGGTTCATCCATTAGAACAGTCGACCCTACCTCAGATACCCGTACTCGAGTTTTGAATTCGTCCGCAACAGTCACCTCGACCCATTCGCCCACCCAGAACCTGTTCTAATGAATCATCTAAGTTGAACTCGAACCCACCTAATTTACATTGGGGACATTGCAAATCGTAGGCATGGGAGTATGAAAGTGCAAAACATCGTGAAAATCATCTCACAAGAAAAGGTTTCAATAAAAAAAATCACATATCCCAAAAATACCAAAAAAATGAAAAAATTCTTGAAAAAGAATAAAAAATTTCTGAGGGGAGAGAAAATTTTGAGGTCATACAAATATTGAGGAGAAAAAGGGAAAAGTGAAAAATGTCAAAAAAAGGAGCACAAAATAAAAAGAAAAAGAAGAGATAGTCATTAGTTAGAAATTAATGAATTAATCGAGTTCTAGACCATATCAAGAAAAAGAAAATGAAAGAGAAAAGTGCTAAGGAAACACAAAAGAGATTATTAGGAATGCTGATCTTAGGCCTCTTGGGCTAGACTCCTAAGCTTAAAAATTCAAGTATCCGCAAAGATCTGGATAGTCCTCAAGAGGTTGGGGAAAATGTAAAGCTTAAGTATTACGTCTAAGGCTTAGGGAGTATTCAGCCTCTTTAACTGACCTCTGGTTTGCAGGACTCAGTAACCTAAGCACCCCAATCCACACATAGTCTGGTTCAATGCACATAAGTATCAAAATCACGCAAATGCATTTAAATTGTTCTGAAAAAGTCGCCTAGATTATGAGCGACAGATCAACACAAGTTGATTTGGATGAGTTCCTGACGTGGAGAGGTGGGAAATTCCCCTCGAAGATGCGCAATAACATATCATCTCCTTGGTGCTTGTCTCGTAGGATATTTAGATATTCTACTGGGGGCATGTAAGCACCCTACGCTGGTTTAGATGCCATGGCGGCATTATCACGGAATGTCGATTGGCAGGGTCTGGATTTAGCTATAGAATGCCATGGGTGGGATTATCTCAAAATCTCGAAAGCCAGGGTTCTAGGGGTTGCCATGGGCAGTGCTATCACGAAGCATTGATTGCTAGGGACCCTTTGAGGATTGATGATGGGGACTAGGAATCTGATATAGTCCGTGTTGAGAAGCCAATTCGAAGCTAGAAATAAAAAGACAAGAGAGAGAAAACTCTCCAAAAAAAGAAAATTCTTCTGTCTCACTCTTACAAAAAATGCACTGCAAACTGAACCGAGGCTAAAATATGTTACAAGCACAAGTGCTTTAACCGCGGAGTACAACGAACCTTAGGATAGTTCCTGAGGGCCTTAAAAACCTTCGTGGTGGATTGAGGCTAGAGCTAGTCAGGTCCAGATCTTGGTTGGTACTTGAGTACCTCTAGGCCTACTATCGACATTCTAACATAATCAAAAGAAAAGAAAAGCACTCATCATAATTTTTGAACATCAAGGAACTTATGGTCAAGAATAAAAGTTAAAACCTTAAAATTTTGCTAAAGGATTAGCAAAAGCTAGGCATGGGGGTATGATGGGAACACCATCATGAGCCCTAACTAGCTCATTTTGACCTAAGGAAGAGAACAAAAGCTCCTACATAACCAACTGGAGGCCCTAATTCACTGAATAATCATTCTAAGATAAAAGCAAGAAACAAGGGGTAAAACAACAATTTACCATTGTAGTACAACAACGGGTTTTCTCAATGGCTAAACACAGGTCAAAAGGTCTTAACAAGATAAAAAATGGGTTGGATCAGACAGAAAAGGGTTCATGTGAGTTCTGGGAATTAAATGAATTCTTGTAACCCTAAAACAGACCCACATGATTAAACAAGGTTCTGGTCAAGATAAAATTCACCTAAACCCTCTATGAAACATATAAAAATATTTTCTAGGGTTTAGAACTTTCAATTTGGCTATTGGAACCTATTTTGACCTAGAATGGGGTCTCAGCCATATATTTGGTCTAATTTGGGTTTTCGCATAAATTTCCTAGCCAAACGTGGACAAACACAAAATCTAACTTCACCATTGGATTCCTTAGGTATAAATTAGGTTTGTACCAAAATTTGAACCTAGAGGGAACTCATCTTGACCCACTTTGCAAATAGGTCCAACCTGATTACATTTCTACCCCTATCTTTCAAAAACCCTTTCATTTGACCCCCTAACTTTCTCATAATTCTTTTCAATTAGGTCCCTCCACCATTATAGCGTAGGAATCCTACTCTGGCAAACTTGAGAAGGTGATTTCTCCCTGATCTCTCAAAGAATCCCCTTCAAAATTGGAAGGGAGATTCTTTGAGAAATCCCCTCCAATGTGAACCCAATTTGAGGCCCTACTTGGTACCCAATCTCTCATGCGAACGCATGAGAGATTTGGGCCTCTTTCAAGTTGCCATCACCAGTGAACCTACCTTGCTTGGAAGCTTGGCTTCCAAGCACAAAACCGACCTCCAAGGCCTATTTGAGACATCCCAGTTAGCCCCAACTCTCATAAGCTTGAAATCAGCCGGAGAACTCCCTCAAATTCATCTCTCCTCCTCCGACCAACTAGCTCATCAAGCCTCGACAACCTCTCCTACTCTCCCACATCTTCTAGCCACAATACTGATGCCAGGTTCCTCTTCCTCACATTTATCCGCGTCGCGCAGGACCCGCCGATGCCCCTGCATCCCCTTCGTCCTCATAGACCATCCTCACTGAGTACCTTTGTCTCCGATGTCGACAATATGAGCCAGACACCATCTCCGTCTCCCCCTTCGTCTCTTCACCGCTACATAAGTTCCTCTCACCCTCTATTCCCTTTCCCCCTTCTTTATTTCCTCAACCAACTACTGCCGCACTCCACCACCATCATCCCCTTCACCTCCGGCCACCAACTTCGGCGAGTTCGCTCCACCTCCACAGACCACCTCCTGCCTCACCGACCAATCCATAAGCATTGCCTCGACTCCCTGATTATAAACCCCGACTCATATCACTCTGCCACTCACCCAAATACACCCCCGAACACACCCACACACTGCCATAGTGTGCCCTAGGCACGCTCCCACATGTGTTCCCATGCCACGCTGACTGCCTCTGCATACTCGCCGCACCTTGGTGAAGCTCCCTGAGCATTTTAACGTGGTTGAGAGGCCGTTGTAGTGATTTCACATCCAGAAGCCCTCCGCCATTGACATTGAGCTTGAAGCTTGCTTGCAGTGAGCTCCAGGCTTCACCAGCCCCAGCTCACTACCCCAGGTCATGCGGAACGTCTTTGCGCATGACTCCAGGTTACCAATTAGAGCCACAAGCCCTCGTAGTTGCTATAATAGAAGATGGCCTCTCTGTTGCAGGCGCATGCGAAGGGGGTGGGAAGATAGTCCCACCTTGGAAAGTTTTGAGGCGCTTCACCTGCATAAGTTATTTTCTTGCCATAGGCTCTTCACCTCCAACTCATAGGGTGAGGTCCCTCCCTTACCAGACCCGACCGCCTCGTTCGTGACCACACCCCACGGGCCTGGTGACCTGACCCAACTAGCATACCTCGCCCACCACCGCACGTCGGTGGGCTTGGTCCCGGGCGCGTACCTGACCCGATTACCTAAGAAGCGTGGCTCTGGGAGAGCGGAACCTAAGTCAGAAAAGAGAGATGAGAGTTCGCATGAGTAGGGGGTAGGTTTTGCTCTACAGTCCCAAGAAGAGAAGAAGGAGAAGGCTAAGGGTTGAAGCAGAAGAGGAAGGAGCTGAAGGAGAGAAAGAGCTGCACAGAGGCTAAGGCAGAAAAAGATGCTAAAGGAAGAGAAGGCAGCAAGGCAAAGGAAAGGTAGCCGGCAAGAGAGAGAGAAAGAAGAAAGCCAAAGGAGAAGAAGAAGGCAGAGGAAGCTAAGGGCTAAGGCAAGCAAAGCTAAGGAAGAAAGAAGCCAAGGCAAAATCAGAAGAAAGAAATGAGGAGCCAGAGAATAGAGAAGAAGGAAGATAAAGAAGTGAAAGAAAGAAGAAGATTGAAGACAAAGGTAGCTGACAAAGAGAGAGAAAGAAGAACCAAAGAAGCAGAAGAAAGAAAGAGCCAGCACTGCAGCATTAGCATTTTAAGACGTCTGCTTCATAAATCAGACGTCCAATTTTGAGCTTCATTCATTGGTTCCTTTAGTATTTTGTGCTTACATTTACTCCTATCTTTTTGCACTGTGGCATTAATATTATTGCATATTCTTTTAAATTCTAACATTGTAATCTTGATTTCTAAACCCCAATTTTCTCCCTATGTTCGACCTCGAACTTTAAAATTCGAGTAATAAAATTGTATTTATTTTGAACGCTTTTTCAGCTGTACTACAATGCAACCTTTTTAAAACCCGATCAGCGATCTAAACAACCTCCCTATAAAAATGGAGCATAAAGCCTACTGGGTAATACAGAAGTGCATCTGGATCTTATGAAGGATGGAATTCACCACTGGTTGCAAATGAGTGAGATCGAGGAACTATGCAATGACATGTATGAGAACACGTAAATCTGCAAAGAGTGGGTCAAAGCCTTCCATGACAAGCACATTTCGCAAAAATCTTTCCATCTTGGTCAAAAAGTATTACTCTTTGATGCCAAACTCAAGCTCTTCCCAAGAAAACTCAGATCAAAATGGATTGGACCATTCCTTGTGAGACAAGTGTTTGGAAATGGAGCCATCGAAATCAGAGAACTCAGCCATGATTTAGAACCATTTGTCATAAATGGTCAGACTCAAACCGTTCTTCAAACTCACCAACTTAAATCTAGCTACAGTATCTTTTGATCTCCATTCTTCCTGAGCTTTAATACGCCCAGTTGATGGCATTAAACTTAGCGCTTAACAGGAGGCAACCCGTCATTTTTTGAAAAACCCGAAACCCTTCTGATATATCTTTTTGCTGAAATCATATTGCACTTTAGGGCTCGTCCGTTAGAACAACTGACTACACCTTTGATACTTGTATCAAAGCTACAAATCATCTGCAACAGTCATTCCAATCCGTTCACCACCCACCTATTCTAATGTACGAACTGAGCAGAACTCGAACCCACCTAATTTACAATGAGGACATTGCAAATCTTAGGCATGGGGTGTTAAAGTGCAAAACACTATGAAAATCAATGCATGGAAGGGTTTCATCGAAATAAAAAAGGAGAAAAGAGGAAAGGAGAGGTCAATTTGACTGGATGAAAAATAATTGAGGAGAAGAAAAAATAAAAGAGAAAAAGAAGCAAACAAAACAAAAAGAATGAGTATGGAACTTACCTAACTTCTAGGTTGAATCAGATGATGAATTAAGACCTAGAAGGCTGAAACTTAGGAGATTAGCAAGGACTATTGACCTTAGTCCTCTTGGGCTTGTTTTAGGGCATAAAGACTCACGTATTTGTTAAGATCCGGATTAGTCCTCAAGAGGTTGGGGAAAGTGAGAAGCTGATGTCGTAGGTCTAAGGCTTAAGGATTATTCAGCCCCCTTGCCTGCTCTTTGGTTTGCGGGACTTGGTAACCTAAGCACCCAAAATCACACACTACTCTGGTTCAGTGCACTTAATAAAGAAATCATGCCAAAAGTGTTCTATTCTGAAAATTTGTCTCAAAGATCTAGCTTAGGAGTGGCTTGAAGACACAAGTTGATTGGACGAGTTCCTTAAGCGAAGAGGTGGGAAATTCCTCTCGAAGATGAGCAATAACATATCGTCTCCTCAATGCTTGTCTCTTAGGATATCTAAATATCCTATCGGGGGCATGTAAGCACCTTATGCTGGCTCAGGTGCCATGGGCGACATTATCCCAAAATGTTGATTTCCAGGTGATGGGAACACCATCATGAGCCCTAACTAGCTCATTTTGACCTAATGAAGAGAATAAATGCTCCTACATAACCAACTGAAAGTCATAAGTCACTACATAAGATTTTTGAGAGAAACATAAAAAATAAGGGGTAAAACTACAATTTTACCAATGCAGTACAACCACTAGTTTTATCAAGGGCAAAACAAAGGTCAAATGGTCTTAATAAGATAACAAGTGGGTTGGATTTGACAGAAAAGGGTTTGTGTGTGTTCTGTGAATTAAATTTCTTAAAACCCTAAAAAGAGACTCACTTGATTAACCAAGGTTCTGGTCAGGATAAAATTCACTTAAATCCTCTAAAAATCATAGAAAAATATTCTCTAGGATTCAAATCCTTCAATTTGGCCATTAGAACCCATCTTGACTTAAAATGGGATCTCAAGCAGACATTTGCCCTAATTTTTGTTTTTGCATAAATTTCCTAGTCAAACATGGTCAAAATGAAAATCCAACTTCACCATTGGATTCCTTAGATTCAAATTAGGTTTATACCAAAATTTGGACCCAAGATGAGTTTACCTTGACCTAGTTTGCAAAAAGGTCCAGTATGATTATATTTCTACCCCTAACTTTCAAAAACCCTTGCTAACAGCCCCCTAGCTTTCTCATCATCTTCACAAATAGGTCCCTCTACCATTGTCGTAGAGGAAACCTACTCCAGCAACCTTTAACTTGGAAGTTCTCCTTGATTGCTTGGAGGATCTCTTCCAAAATTGGAAGGAAGATCCTCTAAGAAATTCCCGTCAGTATGAACCTATATTTGAGATCTGATTCCCTCTCAATTTCTCATGAGAATGCATGAGAGATGTGGGTATCTCAATGACTTCCATCACCGGTGACTTTCTAAGCTTGGGAAGCTTGCTTCCCCTTCCCAAGCCCTAACCGACCTTTAAAGCTCTATTTAAAGGAACCGAGACCTCTCTGACCTCTTCACACTTGATTTCGGCCATGAATACCTCAAATTCCTCTCTTCCCCTCACGGTCGTAGGCTCCTCGATGTCCGGTGACCTTTCCTGCTCCTCCTAATCATCCGACCGCCATACCTATAGCGGATCCATCTTCCCTGACTTCGTCCGTGTCACGCCGCACTAGCAGGCACTTCTCTCTCTTCGTCCTCTCTGATCCCACCTCACCAGAGCCGTCTTCGTCTCTAGCATCGGCCACACCAAACTCGATGCCTTTGCTCACCCTCTTCATCCCTTAACGTCCCAGATAAGTCCCTGACCCCTCTACTTTCTTCTCCACCTTCTATTTTCCAAAACCGATCACTGTCGCCCCTCGCACCTCAATCTCTTCCACCTCCGACCATCAACTCTGGCGAGGCCATTTGTTGGGAGCGCTGAATTGGATTTTTAAAAGTATTGCGTTGTAGTATAGTTGAGAAAGCGTTCAAAACAGATATAATTTTATTACTCAAAAAGATTTCTAAGGTCGAACACAGGGAGCAAATTGGTATTTAGAAATCAAGATCACAATTTAAACTTGAAAGAAATTATAATAGTAGCAGTATCAGAGTGAAAAAATATGGGAGTAAAATGGTGATGTAAATAACCAAATACTCGTACAATATCACCAAATGTTATAAATATGCAAAGAGAATAGAATCTGTCATCTGATTCTCTGATCAGATGACGTAAAGTGTCTAATGGTTTTTTCTCTTTCGCTTCTCTGTCTTCTCCTTCCTTCTTCTTCTTCTTTAGCTTCTGTCTTCCTTTGCTTTCCTTCTATCCTCACGATTCTCTTCACTCTTTCTTTATGCTCTGGCTTCTGCCCTTCTTCTTCCTTCTTCTTCTAGCCTCCTCTTCTTCAGCTCCTTCCTTTGCCTTCAGCTTTGGCCTTCTCCTTCTTCAACCTTTTCCCTTCTTCTCTTTCACTTCAGCTTTCACTTCTTCTTTCTGGCTGCGGCTAAGTGTTGGCCTGAAGAACTTGCAGCAAAACCTACTGATAACGATTTCATGCGGTTTGTTAAATACGTCGTTGTAACGCGCAAAATCGATCAACTCTTAAATTTATATCCTAGATAGGGGAGTATCTAGGGTCGTCCAAGGAGGCAAAAATTGCAAAATTAATCCTCTTGTTTACAGATAGATCTCAACTTTCTTTTTGATATTTTTCAATATGTAATTTTTTTTGTATTTTGAAAAGACGAGGGCAAAATGCGAATTGTAACGAAAAGTACTAACACCTACAAATGCTTAACTAAAATTTAAAAGATAGAAATATCTTCTTATTAAGCTCACTCTAGGCAAGTGGAGGCCTAGAGTAATTAGGAAGAAGAGGTGAAACAAGTGCTAGAACCAAAAGTAACAACTGCAATAAAAAGCTAAAAGAAGGCAATTTGATTGAGTAGAATGAGTGTTCTTTTCAAGGACAAGTAGAGGAATGCTTCTACTAGAACTTAAACAAATCTAAAAGCAAGAAAAGAAACACAAATCCTCTTGCAACAATGGTGAAGAAGGGCGTCTTCTTGCTCCAAGCCTAGCTGCTCCTTGGCTTGAAAAGAGGGCCTCCTTCTCCTTCCTTGAGAGCTCCTCCAAGGTGGAAGCTACCACCTTTAATGCTCTCTCCAAGGGGTGGGCGTGCACCACCCTCAAAAACTCCTCCAAGGTGGTGTGACCACCTTCAAGATCTCCTCCAAGATCTTCCTTGCCTGGCTTCTCCTTTGGCTGGCGTGACCCAAGAGAGAAGGGAAGAGGGGAAGGCACCAAGGGGACAGAATATCCCCTTAATCTTCTTCTTCTTCTTCTCTCTTGGATGTGGGCTTCTTGGTGGAATATGAGAGTGAAATTTCTAGCCAAGGATCGCTTGAATGGTGGTGGGTAGTGGTCTTTTTATAGGGTAGGATGGGGGGTTAAGGTGCCCCTTGAAATGGAGGGCTAGGATGGAAGAATGGAGGTGGTTGGTGATCCTATGGCTAAGGAGAGTTGGCGCCAACCCAAGAGGTGTTAAAGGGGGTAGTTATGGTGGTGTTGGTGTCTTTTGGTGGTGGAGAGACACCACCATGTTGGCGCCAACATGGGGTCTTCTAGAAGGGGGTTAGGTGGATGGTGGAGATGGGTTCAAGGGGGATTGTGTGGTGGTGATGAGGGGAGATTTTGGAGGGAAAAGTGGCACCATTAAGGGGTGGTTATGGGTAGTTTTTGGCGCCACTTTTAGGTGTCTTTTGGAGGTGGTGGGTAGGTTAGGTTGGTGCCAAGTAGGTTAGCTTATGTGGAGCTTAGGTGGAGCTAGTTGGGTGGAGTTGGTAGGTGGGTTTTTGGGGTGGTATAAGCCAAGGAAGTTGGAGCATAGCTAAGCTAAGCTAAGCTAGCTTAGCTAATGGAGGAGTAGAGGTGAAGGTAATGGAGCTAGGGTTTAGAGGAAGGAGCTGAGGAGGAGAAGTTTGGAACTGAAATTTGGAGCTGGCTGCTGCTGAAGAGGCTGGCATGGAGCTATTCTAGCTGGCTTAGCTTGCTAGTTCTTTGCTAGCTACTAAGCCGAGCTAAGGTAAGCTAGCTTCTACCATAATGAGCTAAGGTGAGTTGGGTCTGGTGCTCCCGGGGAGAATCAAGCTGGTTGAGGCAGCTAAGGTAGCTTAGCTCAACTGAGTTGAGCTAAGCTGAGTCCCCGGGAGCTGGACTTGAGCTTCCTGAGCTGGGATGAGTTCTTCTTCAGCTGACTGGAGCTGAGTGGAGCTGGATGTAGCTGGATCTGAGCTGGGGTGAACTCCTGTCAACTTAGCTGAGCTAGCTAGAGCTCCCTGTGGACTAGTGGGAGTTGAGATGAGCTAGACTGAGCTAAGTTGAGCTGGATCTGAGCTGACTTAAGCTAAGTTGAGCTATGGTGAACTCTCTTGAGCTGCCATCCAGCTGGGATTAGCTGAATGGAGCTGGGACGAGCTAACCCTAGTTCAAGTGAGCTAGGTTCCAGCTGTGGTGAGCTGGATCGAGCTGAGTTCCAACTAGTCTGGGCTTCTCCTTCACCATTTGCCTTCTTGAGTGCTAGGGTTTTAAGGATCTGTATATCTGTACATCCCTAACACTCAAAAAAACATATTAAAAAGACAAATAAAAAATGCAATGCATGCCTAACCTAATTTATGCCTAAATGCAGCCCAAAAACCCGTTTGCGGAGTAAAATCCTAGGAGCTAGGTTAGTTTTAATGCATAAGAATGATGATAAACTGGCGTTTATCACACCCCCATGCTTATCTTTTGCTAGTCTCTTAGCAAAACTTTAATTTTTTTGGAAAATGGAATTTTTGGGAAATCTAATTTTTTGACTTTTGAGGAGAAAAAGAGATTAAGGGACCTTGGTAGATTAAAATGCAGGAGGTACGGGATTTGTTGAAGATAAACATCAGGATTTGTTTTTGGATTCAACCATTAGATAGAATGGGATCAATATATCCTCCAGAAAATTCACAAATTAACCCCTTGTTAATTCAGATGACTTGAATGTTTGTTTTTAAGATTTTTCTGGCTCGTGAATCTGATTCGCAACTTGCAAATTCCTTTAAAACCTTGTGTCTGTGCTTGTGAAAAGCCACCATTTATAAGGACGTGTTAATATTATTATTATTATTATTATTATTATATATATATTTTTTTTTTTTTCTCCCCCATGCTTATTTTTACCTTAGTCTTACAACAGATGTGTCGGGATCATCATTCCCGTTACCATTCCTCGAGGGGGCTCTGGCGCCAGTACTTCGGGATAGCACTGTCCACGACACCACCCAGGAGCTCACAACCCCAAAACATGATGCGGTGAAAAGGGGCACTCCAAGCAAACTCAAGCTCTTGCTCCGACGCTATAGGTAGAGCACCGTCCAAGACACTTGAGCTGCTAAAATGCACTTTAATGCTCCGCCTAAAGATATGAAATATAGATATAGAGCAGCGTCGAGGCCGTAACATGTTGACATCGCGTCCTCAAAGAAGGTATTTTCCTTCTTCTCGGCGGTGGGAACTCAAACCAATGATCTGCTTCAGACTTTTACTAAATCCAAACAAGGGAGTTTTTCAAATTTTTTAGTTGTTACTAAGTGTTGGCTTGTGTGTGAAAATAGACACAAGAAGTTTCTCAAGATACGCAAGTTTTTGAATCAGAAACTAAGTCAAATACTTTCCGTATTACAAAATAGGATCAAGTCACCTGTACTATCATGAGTTCAGGTGGAATTTTAGAGAAGGATATCTGATCTAGTCTAAAATAGACCCTGGAATTCTAATGATTAGATCCATATCCTTATCCCTAGTTTGTTAAAGATTAAATCCCATTGTACCAAAAGTGAACTTTTCGACCTTAGTCCCGATTTCAAAACTTTTCCTCAAAAAGTTTTCAACAATAATAATATTTTTTTTTGGTATGCAAGCAGGAAATAAATTAAAGAAAATTGCATGTTTTTAGGTTTTGAACATCCTAAATCGATCGTAAAAATTTAAAAACACCCCCCCATGCTTAAGATATGCCATGTCCTCATGCATTAGGAGGGAAAAGGGATCACCTTAGTGATGACGGTCGGGTTTAGGATGAACAAAACCTGGAAAAAGAAGAAAAAAGGAAAGCAAGAAAATGATGGGTTACCTCCCATCTAGTGCTATCTTTTTATGCCATTCAGCCGGGCATGATGTGCACTAGTGATCAAGGGTGGCTGGCTTAGTAAAATTAAAAGATTCAGATGAAATTTTAGGCGTATGGTCAAAATAGGGCTTTAAACGCTGGCCATTGACTTGAAATATCGAATTAGTTTTTGGATCAAAAAGGTCAACAGCGCCGTATGGATATGTTTTATGGACAATAAAGGGGCCGGTCCATTTAGATTTTAATTTGCCAGGAAAAAGACGTAATCTCGCATCGAAAAGCCAAACACGTTGATTAACGTCAAAGTGTTTCCGAACAATATATTTATCGTGAAATTTCTTTGTTCGGTCTTTATAAATCCTCGCATTTTCATAGGAAAAATTATGTAATTCTTCCAATTCAGTTAATTGTAATTTTCTATGGTTACCGGCGTTAGATAAATCCATATTAAGTTGTTTTATTGCCCAAAAAGCCCTATGTTCTAATTCTACCGGGAGATGGCATGCCTTCCCGAAAATCAGACGGAAGGGAGACATGCCAAGTGGAGTTTTAAAAGCGGTACGGTAGGCCCATAAAGCGTCGTCCAATTTGGTGGACCAATCTTTACGATCGGGCCTAACCGTCTTTTGTAAAATATTCTTAATTTCCCGGTTAGAAACTTCAGCCTGGCCATTAGTTTGGGGGTGATATGGTGTGAAAATTTTATGATTAACCCCGTATTTAGAAAGGAGGTGACGGAATTGTGAGTGGGTGAAATGTGAGCCTCCGTCACTGATAATGGCTTTTGGTATGCCGAATCTTGAGAAAATATTTTTCTTAAGAAATTCGACAACCACACGGTGATCACTAGTGCGGGTGGGTATTGCTTCTATCCATTTAGAAACATAGTCGACTGCAACTAACATATACAAATACCCACCTGAGTTGATGAACGGTCCCATGAAGTTGATGTCCCAAACATAGAAAATTTCAACTTCTAAAATAGGATTAAGGGGCATCATATCCTTTCGAGTCATGTTGCCGATGCTCTGGCAACGCACACAGGACCGAACGAAGTCATGAGCATCTTTGTGCAAGCTGGGCCAATAAAATCCCGCATTAAGGATTTTAGCTGCAGTTTTCTTGCCCGAAAAATGTCCGCCACAGGCCATTGAGTGACAATGTGTTAAAATATCATGGATTTCAGAATCGGGGACACATCGTCGGATGACCTGATCGGCACAAATGCGGAAAAGGTCGGGCTCCTCCCAAAAATAATATTTAATATCAGCAAAGAACTTATCCCATTTTGTTTTTGGCCAATCAGCGGGGATTTGTTCTGTTGCTAAGTAGTTTGCGATGGGCGCAAACCAAGGGAGAGTTGTAGCAGCTAAAATACTTTCATCAGGGAACTGATCTGGTGGGGTCATTATGTCATTCGTCATAAGACGAGAGAGATGGTCGGCCACTACATTGTGCAATCCCGCCTTATCCTTGATTTCTAGGTCAAATTCCTGGAGCAGCAGAATCCAACGGATAAGGCAGGGTTTCGCATCTTTCTTTGTCAGCAAATATTTAATTGCTGAGTGGTCTGTATAAACAGTGACACGTGACCCCAACAGATAAGATCTAAATTTTTCTAAGGCAAATACAATGGCAAGAAGTTCCTTTTCAGTAACCGTGTAATTCCGTTGTGCATCATCAAGGGTTTTGCTAGCATAATAGATCACAACGGGCTTCTTGCCAATTCTTTGCCCTAGAACGGCCCCTACAGCAAAATCTGAGGCATCTGTCATTAATTCAAAAGGACTAGTCCAGTCAGGTCCTTGTAATATTGGCGCCTCAGTAACCTCTTTCTTCAACCTCAAAAAACTCTCCAGGCACTTATTATTAAAATCAAATGGTTGGACTTTAGTAAGAAGATGACTTAAAGGCTTGGAGATTTGGGAAAAGTTTTGTATGAATCGACGATAGAAACCCACATGACCCAAAAAGGATCTGATTTGTTTGATAGTAGTGGGCGGTGGGAGCTTAGATATGCATCTATTTTTGCTTTATCTACCGCGATTCCTTGTTTAGAAATAACATGGCCCAAGACAATACCTTCTTGGACCATGAAATGACTTCTTTCCCAGCTGAGGACTAGATTAACTTCTATGCACTTTTGGAAGGTTCTTTCAAGATTTTTGAGGCAATGGTCAAAAGAATCTCCAAAAACAGAGAAGTCATCCATAAAAACTTCTAAACATTCACCTACTAGGTCTGCAAAATTGCAAGCATGCACCTTTGAAAAGTCGCAGGTGCGTTGCAAAGACCGAAGGGCATTCTTAGGAAAGCAAAGGTTCCGAAGGGGCAGGTGAAAGTTGTTTTGTCCTGGTCCTCAGGATGAACCGCTACTTGATTATAGCCGGAATAACCGTCCAAAAAATAGTAAAATTCTCGTCCGGCTAACTGCTCCAAGATTTGATCAATAAAAGGGAGCGGGAAATGATCCTTCTTGGTGGCGGTGTTTAATTTTCGATAATCTATACACATGCGCCAAGAAGAAGCGGTTCTAGTGGCTATATTTTCCCCATTTTCATTGGTGACAACTGTTATTCCAGCCTTTTTGGGGACAACTTGAGTTGGACTAACCCAGGAGCTGTCAGAAATGGGGTAGATGATATCAGCATCCAGCCACTTAATAATCTCCTTTTTTACCACCTCCTGCATACTAGGATTCAAGCGCCTTTGTGGTTGGCAGGAGGGGCGAGAATCGTCCTCTAAATATATACGGTGCGTACAATAGGACGGATGAATGCCTTTAAGATCAGAAAGGGTCCAGCCAATAGCTTTTCGATATTTACTCAAAACCTGGAGAAGTTTGTGCTCTTGTGCCCCGGTGAGTCCCGAATTTATAATCAGGGGCAGGGTCTGATTTGGACCCAGGAAAACATATTTAAGTAAATCGGGAAAAGGTTTTAATTCTAATTGTAGGCCCGGTTCCGAAAGAGTTTCTGCTTTGTGGGTTAGAGGTGAGGTGAGAGTGAAAGGGTCAGCTGGAATGTTAGTTGGTCGTGTGGTTGAGGTGGAAGGGTGAGAAAAAGTAGATTGTTCAGGAACCGTATTTACAGCAAAACAGGAACCTAATTGGGAAATTTGCAATGTTTCCTCCACAATGTTTTCTATTTCTGAATCCGAATCATCAAAGAAATCTAGTTCCTGGAACCGCCTAGAGGCTTGAAAAATGTCTAGGGTTACAGATTCACCGCCACACATGATCTTCATCTTTCCAGAATCACAATCAATATTGGCACGGGCAGTGGCTAAGAATGGTCTTCCAAGAATAATGGGGGCAAACTTAAGTGCTTCAGGTACCTCTATATCCAGGACTAAAAAATCTACTGCGAATAGACAATCTTTGACCAGGACAAGAACATCTTCAACAATTCCCCTTGGTTTAATCGTAGATCGGTCGGCTAATTGGAGAGTAACCTCAATAGGCTTCAATTCACCGATCTTAAATTCCTCAAAAATAACTGTGGGGATAAGATTAATTGAGGAACCAAGATCCAACAGAGCGCAATCAAATGAGGTATCATTAATGATAACTTGGATTAGGGGTGCGCCGGGATCTTTTCTCTTAAGAGGCAGTCGGCTCTGCACAACTGAGCTGACTGTCTCTGGAAGAATTAACTTTCCTAAATTCTTGGGCTGCCTTTTTGGAGTACATAAATCTTTTAGGAATTTTGCATAGGCAGGGATATACTTAATGGCATCTAGGATAGGGATATTAATTTCTACTTGCCCAAATAAATCCATTAATTCCTTCTCAGTGGTTTCGGATTTTGTCTTTTTCTTTTTTGAAGAGTGGAGGGCTTGTGGAAATGGGGCAGGGTTGCCCTGTTTTGCATGAATTGGTTCCTGAACAATAGGAGGCGAAGAGTTAATCTGTGTGTCATTAGAGCGGGTTTCTTTAACAGGCAGGGTATTGTGAGTGGTTTTCCCATTCCTCAAGGTAACTGCATTTGCAGTCTGGTTGTTTCTAGGATGAGGACGGGGGGCCTGGCTGTTATTGAAACCCGGCGGATGCTGAGGTGCTAACTGAATAGGTTGACTGTGATATCCACCTTGAAATTGATTCCTTTGATTATTTGGGTTGGGCATGGGTTGGGATGGTAAATTCCCAATAGGTCGATGATTAGGAGTAACCTTAACTTGGTGTTGTAAATTGGTAATCATTGCGGTTACTTCTGTCATTTGTGTCTGCATTCCTTGCAGAGTTTTCATGACCTGATTATTAATATCATCCTGGGATGGTCCAGGTTGATACAAAGGTTGCCCATAATTCCCAAAATAGTTTTGTTTGGGAAAAGGAATCGGATTCGGGTTTTTCCAAGAGTGATTCGGGTTAGTCCTCCAATTTTGATTGGAAGTGTTGGAGGGGTTTCTAAATTGCTCCTGGAGAGTTTAAATATTTTCCGAGGTGGAATCAAAAATATTTTGGTCAAAATTCCCAGTTAAATCTTGCGGGAAATCAGCCGGAATTTGCTGGCCAGCAGATGTGGCATCGATATTGTGTAGATTTTCTCTTCGGAGAATGTGTGGCGGGTTAGTGTGTGGAGAGTGGACGTGTGGAGCTTGTTTGTTTGTGAGCTTTTCTTCCATTTTCTTTTGGTGAATTTGTATCTAGTCCAGTCGTTGAGCTAACATATATAAATCATCATGTGTGACTGGAACAGAGGTGGTTTTGGAGTCAATTTCATGGACTCCATGTTTGGGGTTTTGTGATCTACCAAAAGTGTCCATTGAAGTCATGTTAAATGAGTTTTCACTCATTTCTTCAAAGAGAAGATAGGCACTTTCGGCGTCTTTGTTAAGAAAATTGCCCCCACATGAGGCATCCACAAATCGTTTTAGTTGATCTTCTAATCCGTGATAGAAGATCTGCACTAGCTGCCATTGTGGAATTTCATGGTGGGGACAACTTCTTAGAAGTTCCTGAAATCTTTCCCAGGCTTCGTGGAGGGGTTCACCAATTTTTTGTTGAAAGGTCGTTATAGATCTTCTTAATGCATTTGTTCGACCGATCGGAAAATTTCTTTTAAGAAAAGCACTTTTTAATTGGGGCCAGGTGGTAATAGGACGCCCAACTGTTCTAAACCAATGTGATGCTTTGTCTTTAAGAGAGAGAGGAAAGAGTCTCATTAACCACATGTCTTCCTGCACATTGCGGGAACGAGTGGTTTGAGCGAGGACAGTTAATTCCTCGAGATGACAAAAAGGGTCCTCTCTTGGAATACCATGAAAATGCTTGATAAGGTTTAGAATGGCGGGTTTGATTTCAAAATCCCCTTGTGGTATGACCCCCCCTGGTCTTTCCTCATAATTGGAAGGATCATAGAAATCCTTAAGAGGAACGACAGGCTGTTAGCGGGGTGGTGGATTTTGTCCTTGATTAGCTAGGTTTGTGACAGTCCTAGCTAGATCTTCTTGATTTTGTTGTAGTCGAGCCAAATGGTCGACCATTAATGCAAAGGGATTTGTATTATGGGTTATAATTGGAGGGCCACCTGGCCCTGCTGGTATTTCTGGTTGCTCCAAGTTAGGAAGGTGAGGGAGGGTGGAGTCAGCTTGTGGGTCAGCTGACGGGTTAGAAGTGGAAGCAAAATTTTTTTGATGGCTTCCTGGGTTTTCCATTTTTTTAGAAGACGAGGGGGAAGAAAACAATGATTTTTTGCTGCGGGGGGCGAAATCAGATGGTCCCTCGAGGTATGGCTTTTGGGACCGTCGCCCGAGCATGCATTACTTGGAACACTTGGAGGGGAGGAGAAGAGATAGAGATGAGAGAAAGTGTGCAAATCAAACAAACAAAACTAGACCTAACTTAAATGTGACTCCCTAATAACCTAAGACTTGGCCTATATAGGAAATAAGTAGTCAATAGTGAATACCCGTTCTGTCAACAAATCTAGCCAAGTTGCTTAAGGGGAGGTTTGGGCCCAAACGTTTCCCAGGGAAGACCCCAAGTGCTTGTACAAACCCGCGCCTGGTCGTTTGACACAGCCCCTCAGCCTGAACACCAGATACAGATGACAGAATTGGTATTAATTAAAGAGAACTTAAGACCTAAATAGCAAGCCTAAGTTGATCAAGCCTTAGGGGTCAAGTTGCTACAAATTTTAATTAGGTCTAGGATGCTATAGTACACACGGAATGTGGAGGGTGTTTATTGGGTTGTTGCCCTGTTATTAGATTTTTTTTTTTTTGTGTGTGTGCAGGAATTGGAGAGTGGCTCCAATGAAAATCAAGTTGTCACACAATTTTCTTGTATTTATGTCTTTTAGGATTCAATTTAATCAAATGTGTTTTAGGGCTTTTCTAATTAAATTTTCAAACAAGTTTGAAGATCCACAATCAAAGGAAAACAAGTTGTATGGGTGATTGTATATTTCCTTTTAATTGAGTCTCTAAAAAGAAAGAAGAAATCCTAAGCCAATTTTCTCTAAGATAGAAATTTTACTACCAATGACTTATTTTTAGGCTTTCAGAATTAATTAGTGGTCCAAACAAGTCAAACAACACCACTACCTTGAAGAAAATCAAACAAGGATTCCAAAAAAAATTTTTGAAAGATTTTAAGAATTTTTTTGATAATTATTTTAAATTTTTAATTGTACTGGTGTCAAAGTCCAGAAATGATACCCGTGGGTATTGTGGACTTTTCAGTATTACCACCAACCTCAAAAAATTTTTGTGATTTTATATGATGTGTAAAATTTCACAAGGATTCCAGAAAACTAAAATTCACAAAAATTGGATGAGTATAAAAATTCTAAAAATTCACAGATAGTAGCAAAATAGGAAGATTAAAGGGTGTGACCCCTCTGCAATCCACGAATTTTTAAAAATTAAATACAAATATAATTGATCTGAAATTTGGAAAAAATGTTCCAAACTTAATTGGGAATCACTCTATGAAATGTTATGATTTTAGGAGGCCTGTGATGTTAGGAATCGATTTTTTAAGTTCGGACAGAAATCTGGACCCGAAAAATAGAACACCAATACTTGCAATGGAGTGGTGTTAAAGAAGCATACAAGCAAACAATGGATTTTATAATGCACCACTCCACTTCATTAAGTTTTTTGGGATCGTGAAAGCCAAGTTTAATATATTTTTGATAGTTTTAATTAATTATGTGACCAGAAAGAGGAACCAACCTGAATTTCGCGGGAAGAAAAGGAACTTTGAGCTCTCGCTTCCAGATTCCCGCCTTCCCGCTGTAGTTCCTGCACATACAAAAGAAAGAACTCGAAGGGGATGAGATCCACTTTAAGCAAGAGAAAATTAATTAATGCAAAGCCGTGCCTCCCCGGCAACGGCGCCAAAAAGTGATAACGATTTCACGCGGTTTGTTAAATACGTCGTTGTAACGCGCAAAATCGATCAACTCTTAAATTTATATCCTAGATAGGGGAGTATCTAGGGTCATCCAAGGAGGCAAAAATTGCAAAATTAATCCTCTTTCTTACAGATAGATCTCAACTTTCTTTTTGATATTTTTCAATATGTAATTTTTTTTGTATTTTGAAAAGACGAGGGCAAAATGCGAATTGTAACGAAAAGTACTAACACCTACAAATGCTTAACTAAAATTTAAAAGATAGAAATATCTTCTTCCTAAGCTCACTCTAGGCAAGTGGAGGCCTAGAGTAATTAGGAAGAAGAGGTGAAACAAGTGCTAGAACCAAAAGTAACAACTGCAATAAAAAGCTAAAAGAAGGCAATTTGATTGAGTAGAATGAGTGTTCTTTTCAAGGACAAGTAGAGGAATGCTTATACTAGAACTTAAACAAATCTAAAAGCAAGAAAAGAAACACAAATCCTCTTGCAACAATGGTGAAGAAGGGCGTCTTCTTGCTCCAAGCCTAGCTGCTCCTTGGCTTGAAAAGAGGGCCTCCTTCTCCTTCCTTGAGAGCTCCTCCAAGGTGGAAGCTACCACCTTTAATGCTCTCTCCAAGTGGTGGGCGTGCACCACCCTCAAAAACTCCTCCAAGGTGGTGTGACCACCTTCAAGATCTCCTCCAAGATCTTCCTTTCTTGGCTTCTCCTTTGGCTGGCATGACCCAAGAGAGAAGGGAAGAGGGGAAGGCACCAAGGGGACAGAATATCCCCTTAATCTTCTTCTTCTTCTTCTCTCTTGGACGTGGGCTTCTTGGTGGAATATGAGAGTGAAATTGCTAGCCAAGGATGGCTTGAATGGTGGTGGGTAGTGGCCTTTTTATAGGGTAGGATGGGGGGTTAAGGTGCCCCTTGAAATGGAGGGCTAGGATGGAAGAATGGAGGTGGTTGGTGATCCTATGGCTAAGGAGAGTTGGCGCCAACCCAAGAGGTGTTAAAGGGGGTAGTTATGGTGGTGTTGGTGTCTTTTGGTGGTGGAGAGACACCACCATGTTCGCGCCAACATGGGGTCTTCTAGAAGGGGGTTAGGTGGATGGTGGAGATGGGTTCAAGGGGGATTGTGTGGTGGAGATGAGGGGAGATTTTGGAGGGAAAAGTGGCGCCATTAAGGGGTGGTTATGGGTAGTTTTTGGCGCCACTTTTAGGTGTCTTTTGGAGGTGGTGGGTAGGTTAGGTTGGTGCCAAGTAGGTTAGCTTATGTGGAGCTTAGGTGGAGCTAGTTGGGTGGAGTTGGTAGGTGGGTTTTTGGGGTGGTATAAGCCAAGGAAGTTGGAGCATAGCTAAGCTAAGCTAAGCTAGCTTAGCTAATGGAGGAGTAGAGGTGAAGGTAATGGAGCTAGGGTTTAGAGGAAGGAGCTGAGGAGGAGAAGTCTGGAACTGAAATTTGGAGCTGGCTGCTGCTGAAGAGGCTGGCATGGAGCTATTCTAGCTGGCTTAGCTTGCTAGTTCTTTGCTAGCTACTAAGCCGAGCTAAGGTAAGCTAGCTTCTACGATAATGAGCTAAGGTGAGCTGGGTCTGGTGCTCCCGGGGAGAATCAAGCTGGTTGAGGCAGCTAAGGTAGCTTAGCTCAACTGAGTTGAGCTAAGCTGAGTCCCCGGGAGCTGGACTTGAGCTTCCTGAGCTGGGATGAGTTCTTCTTCAGCTGACTGGAGCTAAGTGGAGCTGGATGTAGCTGGATCTGAGCTGGGGTGAACTCTTGTCAACTTAGCTGAGCTAGCTAGAGCTCCCTGTGGACTAGTGGGAGCTGAGATGAGCTAGACTCAGCTAAGTTGAGCTGGATCTGAGCTGACTTGAGCTAAGGTGAGCTATGGTGAACTCTCTTGAGCTACCATCCAGCTGGGATTAGCTGAATGGAGCTGGGACGAGCTAACCCTAGTTCAAGTGAGCTAGGTTCCAGCTGTGGTGAGCTGGATCGAGCTGAGTTCCAACTAGTCTGGGCTTCTCCTTCACCATTTTCCTTCCTGAGTGCTAGGGTTTTAAGGATCTGTATATCTGTACATCCCTAACACTCACAAAAACATATTAAAAAGACAAATAAAAAATGCAATGCATGCCTAACCTAATTTATGCCTAAATGCAGCCCAAAAACCCGTTTGCGGAGTAAAATCCTAGGAGCTAGGTTAGTTTTAATGCATAAGAATGATGATAAACTGGCGTTTATCACCTACCCTTACCCGCATGCAGCTCTCCTTACTTTCTCTCTTAGGATACGCTCTCCCAGAGCCACACAGAGAATTGGGTATTCTGGTCGGGTGTGTACCTGGGACTAGGCCCACTGGCGTGCGGTGGTGGGCGAGCATTGCAGTCGGGTCGGGTCAGCCCAGATCCACATGGGCTATGCCGCGAACGAGACTGGGTTGGATGAGAGGGACCTCACCCCGTGGTAACTGAGGCGATAAGGCTATGGCACAAATTCAACTTATGCGCCCTCGGGCACTTCGCAGTTGCCGATGTGGGACTAAACGCACCTTCTTTCTTTGCATGTCTACAGCAGAGGATGGTTGTCACCAATTGCCTCAACTGCTGAGGCTCTTGTCTTCAATTGAGGTCCTAGGTATGCGTGCAAAGTAATTCCGTGTAACCTGGGCTGAAGCCTGGAACTGGAAAGGCCTGGAGCAGCTTGGAGCTTGCTTCAAGCTAGATCACCAATGGTGGATGATAACTGAACCTAAAATCACATGAATGGCCTCGTGGCCTTGTCAGAGCACTTAGGGAGCGTCGCTGGAGCACGGCGAATGTGTTGGGGGTGGTGGCATGGTGTGGCAGTGTTTGTGAGTGCATATCTAGGTCAAACTGTGTGCGCATGAGTGGGTATGTTTGGGGGTGTGTTTGGGTGAGTGGTGCGGTGATGTGAGGGGAAATGATCAGTGAAGTGTGGTGGAGGTTCTGCGAGGGTTAGCGAGGGTTGCAGTGGCCTATGGAGGTGGAATGGCCTCACCGGAGGTTGTGGCCGGAGATGAAAGAGATGAAGGTGAGAGGGGCGGCAGTGGTCGATTTTGGGAAACAGAGAGTGGAGAAGAAAGAAGAGGGAAGAGAGAACTTAGCTAGGGTGTTAAGAGACGAAGGGGGGTAGAGGTGACATCGGTCGAGGTGTAGCCGACGTCGGAGACGAAAGTGGCTCCGGTGGGGGTTGGACGGCAAGGATGAAAGGGGAGAGGGCGTTTGCTAGTACGGCGAGACGCGGCTGAAGTCAAGGAGGAGGAATCCACCACAGGTATGATGGTCGGATGACGAGAAGGAGCAGGGAAGATCGCCGGACGTCTAGGAGCCTTCGGCCGTGAGGAGAAGAGATGAATTGTGGGGATTCACAGCCAATTTCGAGTGTAAGGAGATAGGAGAGGTTTGGGATCCTTTAAATAGAGCTCTGAAGGTCTCGCTAGAGTTGGAATCTGTTAGGATACCCAAATCTCTCATGCGTTCGCATGAGAGATTGGGAAAGAATCTGGGATCAAAGATGGGTTCAGACGAGAGAGAATTTCTTAAAGAATCTCCCTTCCAATTTTGGAGGAGATCCTCTGAGAAATCAGGGAAAACTCTCCTTCCTCTGCTATAATGGTAGAGGGACCTAATTGCAAAAATGATGAAGAAGCTAGGGTGCTATTTGTAAGGGTTTCTGAAAGATAGGGGTACAAATGTAATCAGGCTGAACCTTTTTGCAAACTAGGTCAAGGAAAAATCAACTTGAGTCTAAATTTTGGTACAAACCTAATTTGGACCTAAGGAATCCAATGGTGAAGTGGATTTTGGGTTTGACCATGTTTGACCAGGAAATTTATACAAAAACCCAATTTAGGGCTAACATTTGTCTGAGACCTCATTCTAGGATGGGTTCTAATGACCAAATTGATGGTTCTAAACCCTAGAGAATATTTTTATATGATTTTTAGAGGGTTTAAATGAATTTTATCCTGACCATAACCTTGGTTAATCAGGTGGGTCTATTTTAGGATTTCAAGAAGTCATTTAATTCATAGAACACACACAAACCCTTTTCTGTCAAATCCAACCCACTTATTATCTTATTAAGACCCTTTGACTTTGTTTAGCCCTTAAGAAAACTCGTTGTTGTACTGCATTGGTAAAATTGAAATTTTAACCCTTATTACTTGTGTTTCTTTCAGAAAGTTTCTGCAGTGAATTAGGACCTTCAGTTGGTTATGTAGGAGCTTTTATTCTCTTCATTGGGTCAAAATGAGCTAGTTAGGGCTTATGATGGTGTTCTCATCATACCCTTATGCCTAGCTTTTGCTAGTCCCTTAGCAAAACTTTAAGGTTTTAACTTTGATTCTAGACCATGTAATCTTTTTAATGCTCAAAATTGTGGTGTGCTTTCTTTTGCAGATTAGGTTAGAATGCTGATAGTAGGCCTTGTGATACTCAAGTATCAACCAAGATCCAGACCTGACCAGCTCTAGCCTCAGTCTACCATGAAGGTTTTCAAGGCCCACAGGAACTATCCTAAGGTTCGTTGGACTCCGCGGTTAAAGCACCAGTGCTTGTAACATATTTTAGCCTTGGCTCAGTTTGCAGTGCATTTTTTTTGTAAGAGAGAGATAGAGGAATTTTCTTTGTTTAGAGAGTTTTCTCTCTCTTTTCTTTTTATTTCTAGCTTCGGATTGGCTTTTCAACACGGTCTGTATCGGATTCCTAGTCCCCATCATCAATCCTTGAAGGGTCCCTGGCAATCGATGCTTCGGGATAGCACCGCCCATGGCAACCCCCAGAACCCTGGCTTTTGAGATTTCGAGATAATCCCACCAATGGTGTTCTATAGCTAAATCCAGACCCTGGCAATCAACATTTTGTGATAATGTCGCCCATGGCATTTGAACCAGCACAGGGTGCTTACATGCCCTGATAGGATATGTAGATATCCTAGGAGACAAGCACCGAGGAGATGATATGTTATTGCACATCTTCGAGGGGAATTTCCCACCTCTCTGCAATGGGAACTCATCCAAATCAACTTGTGTTGATCAGCCGCTCCTAATCCAGGCAACTTTTTCAAAACAATTTAAATGCATTTGCGTGATTCTGATACTTATGCACACTAAACCAGACTTTATGTGGATTGGGATGCTTAGGTTACTGAGTCTCGTAAACCAGAGGTCAGTTAACGAGGTCGAATACTCCCTAAGCCTTAGACCTAATACTTAAGTTTCACATTTTCCTCAACCTCTTGAGAACTATCTAGATCTTAGTGGATACTTGAAATTTTAAGCCTGGAGTATAGCCCAAGAGGACTAAAATCAGCATTCCTACTAATCTCTTCTGTATTTCATTAGCACCTTTTTCCTTTCATTCTCTTTCTCTTGATATGGTCTAGAACTTAGTTAATTCCTTAATTTCTTACTAATGACTATCTCTTTTCTTTTTCTTTTCAACTTGTGCTCCTTTTTGACATTTTTCACTTTTCCCCTTTTACTCAAGATTTGTATGGCCTCAAAATTTTCTCTCCTCCCATTTTTTATTCTTTTTCAAGAATTTTTTTTTAATTTTTTTTTGTATTTTTGGAATATGTGATTTTTTTTATGAAACCTTTTCTTGTGAGATGATTTTCACGGCATTTTGCACTTTCATACCCCCCCATACCTATGATTTGCAATGTCCCCATTGTAAATTTGGTGGGTTTAAGTTCAGCT
The DNA here is from genome assembly GCA_037157565.1 of Thalassia testudinum. Taxonomy (NCBI): domain Eukaryota; kingdom Viridiplantae; phylum Streptophyta; class Magnoliopsida; order Alismatales; family Hydrocharitaceae; genus Thalassia; species Thalassia testudinum. The sequence continues at coordinate 20,858,575 of JAZHRO010000062.1, forward strand.
GAGATCATTCATTAGAACAAGTTCTGGGTGGGCGAACGGGTCGAGGTGACTGTTGCGGACGATTTCAAGCTCGGGTACAGGTACTTGAGGTGGGATCGGCTGTTCTAATGGATGAATCCTAAAGTGCAATATGAATTTAGCATAGGAATGTCAAGAAAGGTTTCATGATTTTCAAAAATGGAGAGTTGCCTCCCGTTAAGCGCTGAGTTTTACGCCATCGGTTGGGCGCAATGAGCTCAAGGAGAATGGAGGGTAAAGGATGTCTCAGCCAAATTTGTATTAGTAAGGTCAATGAATGGTTTGACTCTCTGACTGGTCACGACGAAAGGTTCTGAATCATGGCTGAGTGGACTGATCTCGATGGCTCCATTTCCAAAGATTCATCGGACGAGGTAAGGTCCAATCCATTTCGATCTTAGTTTTCCTAGGAATAGCTTGAGTTTAGCACTAAAGAGTAGGACTTTTTGACCAGGGTGAAAGATCTTTCTGCATATGTGCTTGTCGTGAAAGGCCTTAACCTGCGCTTTGTAAATTCGTGAGTTTTCAAATGCGTCGTGGAGTAATTCATCAATCTCGCTCATTTGAAGCTTTTTGTGGGTTCCTACCTTAGAAAGATCTAGATTACAGTTTAGTACTGCCCAATAGGCTTTGTGCTCCAATTCGACGGGGAGGTGACATGCCTTCGCGTACATTAATCCGGAGGGAGACATACCTAATTGGGTTTTGTGGGTAGTCCTATAAGCCCACAAAGCTTCCAGAAGTCGGGATGACCAGTCTTTCCTATCAGGTCGAACAGTAACCTCAAGGATTTTCTTGATCTCTCGATTTGATAGCTCAGCTAAGCCATTAGTTTGGGGGTGATAAGGAGTAGAGATTCGGTGTGACACCCCGTATTTGGTCATCAGTAACCTAAACTGAGCATTAGTGAAATGGGTCCCTCCATCAGAGATTATAGCACGTGGAATCCCAAACCGTGAAAAGATGTTCTGATGAATGAATTTGATAACCACCTTATGATCATTGGTTCGGATCGGAATGGCTTCGATCCACTTGGACACATAGTCAACAGCGAGTAGAATGTACTTGAAGCCATCCGAAACAGGAAAGGGTCCCATAAAATCAATACCCCAGACATCAAAGAATTCACATACGAGAATCAGTTGTAAGGGCATCATATCACAGTGGATCATGTTGCCTAAGGTCTGACAACGAGTGCATGACCTACAATGATTGTATGCGTCTTTGAAAATCATTGGCCAATAGAAGCCGCACTGGAGGACTTTTGCTACGGTTTTATGACCAGAGAAGTGTCCACCGCATGCCTGGTCACGGCAGAAGGACAAGATGCCCTGAATTTCTGCATCTGGGACACATCACCGTATGATTTGATCAGCACCAATGCGGAAAAGATACGGGTCTTCCCAAAAGTAGTACTTGGCATTGAAAAGCAATTTGTCCTTCTTGGCCTTCGGCCAAGCAGACGGGATCTAATGTGACGCCAGGTAGTTTACTAGATCAGCAAACCGTGGATGACCTGCACTGATAGTCAGGAGGTGCTCATTAGGAAAATGTTCCTTAATGGGTCCAGAAGGGTCAATAATATCAGAAGGAAAGCGGGATAAGTGATCAGCTACCACATTTTATTTTCCCGCTTTGTTGTGAATCTCGAGGTCAAATTCTTGCAATAGCAAGATCCATCGGATTAGTCGAGGTTTCGTATCCTTCTTCACAAGCAGATGCCTCATAGTTGTGTGATCAGAGTAAATGATCACACGAGAACCTAGAAGATGTGATCTGAACTTTTCCAGGGCAAATACTATGGCTAGCAGCTCTTTCTCAGTAACTGTGTAGTTACGCTGAGCCTCGTCAAGTGTCATGCTAACGTAGTAGATGACCACAGGTTTCCTGTCAATTTTATGCCCAAGTACCACTCCTACAGTGAAATCAGATGCATCGCACATGATCTCAAAGGGTTGAGAGCAATCAGGGGACTGTAGGATCGGAGCTTGGGTAACTCGATCACAGAGGATCTCAAATGCTTGAGTACATTCCTTGGAGATTTCAAAAGAACATCCTTAGATAGTAGAGTAGTCAGGGGGCACGTGATCTTTGAGAAATCAGGAATGAATTGACAATAAAAATCGACGTGCCCCAGAAAAGATCAGATGTCCTTGATCGAGCTAGGCATAGGGAGTTTAAAAATCAGATTCACCTTGGCTCGATCAACTTGGATGCCTTTTTCTGATATGAGATGTCCCAGGACAATCCCTTCAGGCACCATGAAATGGCTCTTTTCCTAGGAAAGAACCAAATTCACGTCAATGCACTGCCTAAGGATCTGGACTAAGTGTAGGAGGCAATCGTCAAATAATTCACCAAACACTGAAAAGTCATCCATGAAGATTTTCAGATAATCACCTACCATAACTGAGAATATGGCAAGCATGCACTGCTGAAAAGTAGCGGGTGCATTGCAGAGATCGAACGGCATCCTTCGGAATGCATACGTCCCGAAGGGGCAGGTGAAAGTAGTCTTTTCTTGGTCCTCAGGATGGATTACAACCTGGTTATAACCGAAGTACCCGTCCAAAAAGCAGAAGAACCTATTTCTTGCTAGTTTCTCGAGGATCTGATCAATAAGTGGTGGTGGGAAATGATTTTTCTTTGTGGAGGTATTGAGTCTTCTATAATCAATGTAGACTCTCCACGAATTCACCACACGGGTTGGTATGATTTCTCCGATTTCAGTCGTGATCACGGTGAGTCCTACCTTCTTAGGCACAATGTAGATTGGACTCACCCACCAACTGTCAGAGATCGGGTAGATGATCCCAGCATCTAACCAATTGATGATCTCATTTTTCACGACCTCCTGAAGATTAGGATTCAAACATCTCTACATTTCACGAGAAGGTCATGCACCCTCTTTAGTATAGATGCGGTGTGTGTAGTAAGAGGGGCTGATGCCAGTCAAATCATTGAGAGTCCATCCAATGGCTTTTTGATGTTGTTGAAGAATAGTAATCAAACGAAATTCTTGATTAGGTGTGAGTCTGGAGTTGATAATCACAGGAAACGTCTGATTGGAACCCAAAAAGACATACTTTAGATGATCAGGAAGAGGCTTGAGTTCCAAAATAGGGTTATCAGCAACAGTGGCCGGTTCAAGGTGTGTGCCAGTAGCAATGGAGGGAGTTATGGGTGTGTCTAGGTCAAGTTCGAACTCCTCAGATTGAAAGTTTTGATTCGCTTATGGTTGATTAGAAGTAGTCAAGTTTTCCACAATATATGGATCATCAACCACAGCCTTGATATCTCATATATGTTCTATAACACCGTAATTAATCCCTTGTTGGGCCTTAACGATGTTAATCTTTAATGTTTGTTTCCCAAATTTCAGTTCAATTTGGCCCTCCTCACAATTTATGTTGGCCCTAACAGTGGTCAAAAAGGGTCCCCTTAGTATAATTGGTGTATTCCTCGGATTTTCTGGAGCATCTATATCCAAGACTACAAAGTCCACTGGGAAAAAAAAATCCCAAACCCTAACAATGACATCCTCAAGAACTCCTTTAGGTGACTTAATAGATAGATCTACCAACTGTAATGTCACCTCTGTTGGTTTGAGCTCAGATTCCTCAAGATGGTTAAGTAGGGATGTAGGTATTAGGTTTATGGAGGCTCCTAGATCTAATAAATCTCTATCAAATTGGATATCACCAATTGTACAGGAAATCAGGGGAGTACCTGGGTCTTTTGCCTTAGGTGGGAGTTTACTTAAAATTACAGAGCTGGCTTACTCTGACAATATGATTAGGTTCCCACTTTTGGTTCATGGCTTACGCTTAGGTGTACACACGACTTTCAAAAATCGTGCGTAAGCCGATATGTGGCGTATTGCATCCATTATGGGGATGTTTATCTATACCTATTCGAAGAGCTTGACCAGGTCTTCCTCAGGTACCATAGGTTTGGTTGTCCTCTTTCCCTTGGTCAAGGCCTCGGGAAATGGAGCCTTGGATGGTTCCTCTAGAATAGGTCCAGGTTCTTGATATGGGATAGGGGTATCCTGGATGACTATTATAGGGCTTGGGTTACTACCAGGCTAAAAGTGGCTTGGGTAAGGTGGGTCTTGTGTTGCTTTGCCACTATGGGTTGTAACAGAATTCAGTCCCGCCTGGTTTTGGTTTAGTGCTGGTAAAATAGGTGGCTGCTGCTGAAATCCAGCATATGATGTCGAAGCTTCCATCCCATCCGGTGATAGAATAGAAGGGGCCTGATAAATCATGTGGGCTTGGCCCGAATTCGGGTTCATAACACGCCTCTTATTCGGCACATTTTTCGAATTCGACAGAGGTTGCCAAGGGAGTGTGCCAGGTTGGCAGGAATTCGCCATCTAGGCAAGTTGATTGCGAACCTCTGTGATCTTGTCCTTGTGCTATTTTTGCTTAGCAGCACTCATCTGCTGAATGTAAGCCAGAGTCTGAAGGATGAGAGTCATCTAATCTATCTGAGTTAGCCCAGATTGATAAGTGGGGTTAGGTCGAGGCTGAGGCGGCAGTTATGGACGAGGAGCTTGTGGACGGGGTTGATATGGTAGTTGTTGATTCTGATTATTTCCCACCCATTGGAAATTGGGATGATTCCACCATCCAGGGTTATAAGCATTAGAGAATGGGTCATTCTAGACGGTGTTGAGGTCCTCGTAGGTCTGAGGAACCTTAGAAAAGTCAGAGTACGAGGGTTCAAAGTTCCCCCAACTAGAGTAGGCAGGATCGGGGTTTCCTCTGGTCCTAGAGTCAGATGAGGGCAGATACAGGTCCATTCCTTGAGAAGATCGGTGATAGATGTTATGCATAACTTCCCTCCCAGAGGGCGGCTATGCAAATGGGTTTTGCACAAGGTGGCTCACTACAGATGTCGAGTTAGCTCATCCACCTTCCTCTCAATGATAGAGACCTTGTCCAAACGACTGGCCATCAATTCCAAGTCGACGGATGCGGACAGGCCCTACGTCTCATGTGCTTTCCTTGGATTTGTCGATGCGCGGGCATTCATCTGGTCGAATAAGCCGATGAAGTCATTATTGTTGGAGTTCTCACACATATTCTTGAGAATCTCCCACACAGTGTCTTCATGTTGACCCATGATATTTCCTCCGCAAGTTGCATTGATGAATAAATGGATATCTTCGTAGAGTCCTTGGTAAAAAGGCTGGACTTGTTCCCATTTAGGAACTACGTGATGGGGGCACTTCCGCATGAGATCCAGAAAATGATCCCATGCTTCGTGAAGTGGTTCTCCAGGCTACTGTGTGAAGTGCGTGATCTGGTGTCGTAAAGCATTCATCCAACCAACTGGGCAAAACTTTTTCAGAAACTCAGATTACAGTTCAACCCATGTGTTGATTGGACGCGTTTGAGTCTGATATCAATGAGCTGCTTTGTCCATGAGAGAAAAGGAAAACATTTTCATGAGAAGAATATCCTGATTTTGGACGTCTAACCCGAAGGTCTGCGCCAGATGCTTGAGTTATTTGATGTGCTGGAAAGGATCCTCGGAATTGAGCTCATGAAATTTTGGAATAGCATGAATCATGTTGTGCTTGAGTTCAGAATCAAGACCTTCAGCTGGGATTTGGACTCGAGGTTCGATCGCCACTGTAGTGGGATTGTAATGATCTCGCATCATAGGATGCTGTGGTGGATTCACAAAGGCTTGGAGTAAATCATTAAGGTGTTGAAGTTGGTTCTCAAGGTTATTCTCTTCTTGTACGGGTTGTGCCATGATGATGGAAGAAGAATTGGATTCAGATGAAACAGAGGAGATGTCTATATGATGGGGTTACTGTACAAACACGGAAGTTGAGGCCTGGCCTCGACAGGAGTGAATGACTAAAGGAGGCCTCAAGGATGGTCTTAAGCACCTCCTATCGAATATGCACCAATGGTTTGGATGAGAGTAGATTGTGATGGACCCAATTAAGACACCCAAAAAATTTGGATGACTATAGAGGTTCGAGGTGGATGATACGCCTTAGTCAGAAAGCCGTCCACTTGAGAAATACTTGGGCAACCAGAGAGGGAGAGTCCTGCAAAGACCCCTACACGGTAGAGCGCCCCCACGAGTTACAGGGCTTCCTCCACCTGACCTCTCTTGTCATTGATGTTCCAGGTAGACCAAAATGGGGACTTGACCTCTTAAGTCTGCCAGTTTTATTAAAGAGCAAGGGTGCTTAAGATTTCACTTGAACTTCAGATGTATTAAGTGCAAAAAGTGACCTAATTTCAAGGTTGGTCAACTTCACCTATTTGTACTTTGAGAAGTTTTAGGTCCCTTCTTTTAGGATTCAAGTGAGATTTAAGAGCCTGAATTTTAGGGTTTGCTTGAATAAATCACTTCAACCAAGGCTTAGGCACACATCTTTTTGGAGAGTTGATTCTTGCTTATGAAAGTGTGTCTCTAAAACCCTAACTTGAAATCCCTAATTGGCTCTACTTTTGGTCCAATTTAATTTGCTAAATGTGGTATCTAGGGCTCAAACAAGAATGTGGTAACCCTAGTTACCTTAAATGGGTGCATAAATAAGATTTGTTGTTGAAATCAAATCAGGCAACTTGATGAATTAGCTAAGAATCGAAAGCAAGTAGCCCTAATTGATTTTTCTCCTTTTTTCTTTTTAGAATGAGGGGCTTTAAGAAAGAGAATAATCAGATATTACCTGCCCCTGGTGTGTTTGATGCGCGGCTGTCGTTCTTTCAATCTTCTTCCTAAAACAACTACAACAAAAGAGATACAGCAAGTTAGTACCAAATCAGGAATTCTTTGATCAGATGACTTAAAGTGTCAGATAGTTGGTCGTGCGTGCTTTGTGTGTTAGAAATCGAGGTTACAAGTAACCTGTTGTCATAGTTGCAAAACACGCCGATCAGATAAAATTTATACCGAAACTCCAAGGGAGTCCCGGGTCGAACACAGGGAGGCGACGTTTACTTTACTTGAAAATCGCACTTAGTTTTTATTTGTTCTTGGTCGTTTTTATTTTTTCTAATTTTTTTGGTATTTTTAGGAAGCAAGAGATCAGATCAACAAATGCTTATCTAGCTAATCTACTTGCAAATATAAAAGAGAGAGAGAGAGAAACAATAATCTATTCATCAAGAATTGTTTGTTACACTACAAAAGTAGGAAAAATCTACACTATGAAAGCATAAAAAGATAGAATGAGGTGAGAGAAATCCCCCTCGATGGTTGCTCGGAGGACGACTCGCTCTGACGTTGCCTGGAGGAAGGTGGTGAGGAGCGAGATGAAGGAGGATGGAGCCAGAGGAAAGCGGATGGGGCAGGATGACGTCGCAACGAGGATCTTCTTCCCGAAGGGTGATGAGAGGACGACCACGGGGTGCTCCACGAAGGGGGGTGAGAGGATGGAAAACTATTTGGTTTTACTCTAGAGGAGCATCTCGAGCTTGGGATAAGCTCTCTCTAGAGCCTTGGAGGTGGTGAGAGGAAGAAAGGAAGAGATGGTTTGGAATGGTGGTGGGTGGGTCCTTTTATAGTGGAGGAGGAAGAATAAATTCACTTTTGGGTCATTATTGACATCCATAAACGTCGCTACAGCTGTCACTGAAGATCCGCCATTCAAATCCACTTGCTGGCGTGCGCTGACCATTAGTGATAGCTGCAAGCGTCACTAAAGGTGCATCACTGAAGATCCGCGCCTGCCCCGCAGGCACCCGCCCCGCTGGTGCACTCCGCATGCACACATTACGCGCCTTGTGCACGCGCGCGCGGCATACACTGTGCTGCTGCTACGCGCGGTGCGCTGCGCGTGGCTGTGGCTATGTGCGTGCGCTACGTGCGGCTGTGGCTGTGCACGTGCGCTACTGCTGCTGGCCGGCATTGGGCGACCTGGATGGCGCCACGTGGCACCACCTGGGCCGCCCATTCTTCTTTCTTTTGTAGAGGGTGCCACGGTGCTCAGATCGAGATGATTCCCATGTTTTCGGACTACGTTCGTCGCTCCAGATCCATTCGTATGGTCAGATTTTCCATCCGAAACCCGTATGGATGTCGCATTGCCCCCTGGCTGTTGATCTTCCTCAGGCTTCATGTGATGCTATGGAACTCCGATCTGGACGATTTCAGAGGCATTAGACTCCGATCGTCGTATTAATCAGATCCATATGGTCTGATTGTCCATCTGAGGCCCTGAAATAAATCCTGTCCTCTCCTGACCATAAAAAGAACCTAATTAACCGAAAATATATACAATTACTCTAAATGCACAATGATGAATGTTATGCAATATTTATAACATGAAATGCAAATCTAAGCTTAGGAACATGCATGAATAGGCATTTTAACCTAGACAGATGTGTCTATATCATACCCCCATGCCTATCTTTTGCTAGTCCCTAGCAAAATTAAACTACATGCTATGTATATAATCAAAATTAGGATTAGATCGCTTAGAGCTAAGTCGTTTACTAACAATAGAAAATTTCAACTAAGGTTCTAAACTGCAAAGACTAAACAGTACCTGGGTGTCTACCAAAATGCAGACCGCCTAAGTCCTCGCCTTATTTGAAAATGGAAGATACATTTTTTTATTTTTCTTATTTTCTAATTTTTTTGTAATTTTGGAGTTTGAGAGTTCCAGGATAACTTTTTATGGCTACCCGACCCACCCGTGACTCGAAAAGGACTCTAAGTACTAAGCATCTTTGTGAAAAATTGATAGACTCACAAAACGGCCATTAAGATGGACTTCGGGTTTTTATGACCCTAGGTGACCTTGCCTAAAGGTTTATCTTTACGATCGGTAGCTTTCTCCTTACTTCTTTTATTTATGGGGTCAACACAAGGGCGAACCCAGTGTATATCTCCCCGATTTATTCTACTTCCCTGCTTCTTCCCAATGTGTTTTGGAAATTATTGTGCATTTTTATGAGCTGGGCTTTGGACAACTGGCTAATAGGCTGTTACCCACGACCACTTGCCAGCCATACTCGTGTAGTGAAGTGTGGCTTTATTATTTTCTTTTTTTATTTTCTCCTTTGGCTATTTTTTTCTTTTTGGGTGTTTCTTTTTTTTTCTTTTTTCTAAGTAGGTGGCTTCCCTAATCTAAGATTTACCTAAAGGCAGTACAACGAAAATGGTCTTGTGGCTGGGCTCTAGACAACCGGCCGATGAGCTGTTACCACCTTCAACTTGCTAGCTATACCACCCAAGTTGGTCCATTAGCTACCCAATTTCCATAAAAACTGTTGGAAAGTGAGTTAGTGCAAAAAAAATGTGTGTAGATGCTTAGGCTTAAAGTCCCCCCAAATCAGAGGGCGGGTTGATAAGTCGCATACTTATCATCTCAAATTATTTACCAAATTAAAATAAATTTTAATTGGCATGGACTCGAGACTAAATCCACATTCGAGTGGACACTTGGGCTAATTAAGCCCGAAGACCTGAAGAGTCTAACTATTTAGGTCCTCTCATATCATTTCCTAAAGTTAATAACTTTCAAATGCCTAAGTTCTCTTTTCCTAATTTCTTTCTCTTTTTTTAAATTTTTTTTTATTTTAAATTTTTTTTTAATTTTATAAGAAACTAAAAGAAATTCTACGGAGTTAACATAATGATTTCAGGAATTGATTATCCACCCCCCTATGCCTAAATGATGCAATGTCCTCATTGTAAAAATAAAGACATGAAAATGGCAGAGTAAACAGAACATCACCTGAGTGTCGTGAAAATTCGGTCAGCTCCGTAGAGAGAAGGGTGTATACATAGGTGCTAAGTTTAATGCCTTCAGCTAGGCATAATATACATACAAAGAAGAAATTGAGAATTCACAAGTGCGAGTCAGAATCAAAATAAAAAGGTTGATCCTGAAACCCATCTATAGAAGATGTCCACAGACGTGGACAAGATTATGGTGCAGACCCATGCCCCAGGGTCGAGTGGTTCTCAGGTTCTGGATGAAAATCACCCAGAACCGAAGGTTGTTGTGTTTGCGGGGCCGGGCCTGTGGTTGAGTGGTGTGCAACCCAAGACCAAAGTGTCAAACAACGGGTAAAGATGGTTCAATAGGTGCGGTTGTCCGCTTAACATCTAGCTCAGAAAAATAATCAATTATTTCGAGCTTGGGTTGCACGTGAAAGATATCGTAAGGGTCCTGGTAGAAAGTAGGTGATTTTAGGTCAATAGGTACCCTTAGATCCAAAATCAATCCTCCCTCAGAATTAGCCTCCCAAATCTTTATTTCAACAATTCTATCCTCCAACATCAAGGGCTTAGGCTTCAGGACCTCTAGCATATTATTCACCCCATATGATTCTCCCAAGTCCAGAAATCGTGGCTGAATCAAGATTGACTTGGGCACAAAGATCTCAGCTCTTTGTGGTGCAGATGAGGACTGGGGTCACTGATTGAATCATCAAGATTTGGATCCTCCAAGTTAACCCTAACCGAATCCAAATCTTCAATAATTGGGCTATCAACTGGTTTGTCAGATTCCTCAAGCCCATTTGTCTCACTAAAATCCTCTTCCTTAAGTTCAAGTGAGACTTCACCAAAAGATTCTTCACCCTCAGAGTCAAAAAATCCATGATCCTCATTTATATATGTCTCAAAATCATATGTCATTTCATGGTCCGTGGAGACATATTTTTCCTCTCTCCCTGGCTCAGGGATCTCGAGTGAATCAATCGGTTCATCCTCAAATGGTTGCTCTAGCCCATCCTGGTCATCCCCAGTCTCAGAAAATGTATCCCCCCCGACAGGCGCCTGAGCGGGTTCAGACATTGGCTCTCCTGAAGGGGGTTCATCTTGAGAATCATCCCAAGATTTGACTAGTGCAACCACAAATTTCATCCTCAACCTCGACAATTTCCCAAGAAGGAACTCACCCACGTCCCTATCGCTAACACTTTGGAGCAAATCCAATAGAGAACTATTAAGTTCATTAATCATTTTGATCATAGGCTCCAGTGCTTCAGTGCATGGTATTGGCTGAGCTTCTAAAGATTGTATAGTGTTCCTCAAATTAGGCAACACCCTATCCTCAATCTGGTTCACCTGAACCGACTGGTTCGTTTCAGGTTTGGGTGGGTTAGATTAAATCTAGGGCAGTCAAGATGTCGAGGTTCTCGGGTCCCTCCCTGAAAGTAGGTCATTCTAGGTTGTTCAAAGGATGGTGGCGACCTATATTCAGTGGAATACTAGGGAGGGTAGGTGTTATAGTCATGATATCCTTCCTGATTATAGATCGGGTTCGTTTGGGCATCAAAGAATGGAGATCCATAATCATTATAGCTCTGGGAAGGATAATAATCACAGTCTTGTCGTCCAGGGTTAGGCCCTGGACACTGAGGTCCAGATTCATATCCCCAATCAAAGTCATCCTGGCTAGTGGATCGATAATTACAAGTTAAGTCGGGATAGTAATCATCTTGGGGGTAAGTGGTGGTAGGAGGATAGGATGTGAAATGTGTGTAGGATGTGGAAGTGTACATGGTGAAGTAAGGAGGGAAATCAGAAGAGAAAGGAGCCCTGCAATACAAAAATACAAGCCTGTCCATAGTTTGGGTAGCCTAAAGGTCTACAGACTCTCAAAATCCATCGTAAGATTATAGACGATTTACTCTACTTATGTCCAGACAATCCAACCAGTTAGAAGGAGGGACTAGGGAGAAGGTTCTTCCTTTGGCTTGTGCCTCTAGTTCCTAGTGTACACCCCAGCCGCGGTCATTTGATGCTACTCCCCTAGCTAGACATCAAATTGACTAGTGTAAGTAGGTTAATCGTGAACAATCTCAATCTGGATCCCAATGAGCGAACCAGTCCTTAGAGCCAACGTCTAATCAATTTTAGTTAGGCTTGGGACAATGATGCTTCAAGAATGTGATGGGCCCTTTAGATGGGTTGTGCCCTTAATGATCAGTTAAAATGTGTGTGTGTGCACAACCAGGGTTTGCAAAGAAGGTTATTTGATGATGTGTCTTTTAGAGTTCAACCTAATTTAGTAGCTTTTAGGGTTTAATCTTAGGTATATTCAATCAAGTTTAGGAAAACACTCCAAGTTTTGCAAGCACTGGTGATGATATATTCCTTTAGAAATCAAAGAAAAAAATGTGGAGTACGTGGTTCAGCCCTAAGAATCAACCCTAAGTGACAAGCTACTTGATGAATCGCTTTTATCTTAAGTGGTGCAGCCCAAACAGTTCAATCAATTGGCCTATTGTACCACTTAGTTAAGGCACACAGAAATTTTTGATCTATTCAGATTTCTACTCACTTCTTTGTGTGTTGAATTAAGTGTACCGGGTCCACAGGTCAGATCCCGATTAAGTGGTAGAATCGATGTGATTGTGTGCCTTAGGGTGAGAAGTTGTGGGTGTTAAGTGTGTAGCTTACAGAAAATCCCACAATCTGATGACACTTTTTTTTATTTTTTTATTTTTATTTATGTGGATGGCAAGGTGAGTAGAGGTGGCGAACAAACAACCAAATCTATCCTAGGGTTCATAAAAAGCACCTAAGTTGATTTGGGTTTGAGTTATTCGGTTATGGAATGAAAACTAAGGTGGGGGTGGTGTGGGGAACACTTACAAAACACTCTACCCACACTTTACTCCAGTCTACTACACTTGGATCTCCATGCTAGGGTACCTACAAGACAATAGATCAAAGAGAAGTAGGGTTAGTGCTATGTAAATGCAAAGAAATGCAATAAACAATAAAGTAAATTCCATTGCCTCCTCGGCAATGGTGCCAAAATGGTCATGCGTGCTTCGCGTGTTAGAAATCAACGTTACAAGTAACCTGTCATCATAGTTGCAAAACACACCGACCAGATAAAATTTATACTGAAACTCCAAGGGAGTCCCGGGTCGAACACAGGGAGGCGACGTTTACTTTACTTGAAAACCGCACTTCGTTATTATTTGTTCTTGGTCATTTTTATCTTTTCCAATTTTTTTGGTATTTTTAGTAAGCAAGAGATCAGATCGACAAATGCTTATCTAGCTAATCTACTTGCAAATATAAAAGAGAGAGAGAGAGAGAAACAATCATCTATTCATCAAGAATTGTTTGTTACACTATGAAAGTAGGAAAAATCTACACTATGAAAGCATAAAAAGATAGAATGAGGTGAGAGAAATCCCCCTCGACGGTTGCTCAGAGGACGACTCACTCTGACGTCGCTTGGAGGAAGGTGGTGAGGAGAGAGACGAAGGACGGAGTCGGAGGACAGAGGATGGGGTAGGACGACGTCGCGGCGAGGATCTTCTTCTCGAAGGGCGGTGAGAGGACGGCCACGGGATGCTCCATGAAAGGGGGTGAGAGGACGGAAAACTATTTGGTTTTACTCCAGAGGAGCATCCCAGGCTTGGGACAAGCTCTCTCTAGAGCCTTAGAGGTGGTGAGAGGAAGAAAGGAAGAGATGGTTTGGAATGGTGGTGGGTAAGTCATTTTATAGTGGAGGAAGAACAACTTCACTTCTGGGTCATTACTGACATCCATAAATGTCACTGCAGCTGTCGCTGAAGATTCACCCTTCAAATCCACTTGCTGGCATGCGCTGACCACTAGTGACAGCTGCAAGCATCACTAAAGGTGCGTCGCTGAAGATCCACGCCTGCCCCGCTGGAACCTGCCTGCTGGCGCGCTCCGCATGCGCCCATCACGCGCCTTGTGCACGCGCATGCGGCATACGCTGTGCTGCTGCTACGCGGGGCTGTGGCTATGCGCGTGCGCTGCACGCAACTGCGGCTGTGCGTGTGCGCTACTACTGCTGGCCGACGTTGGGCGACCTGAATGGCGCCACGTGGCACTACCTGGGCCGCCCATTCTTCTTTCTTTTGTAGAGGGTGCCACAGTGCTCAGATCGGGATGATTCCCATGTTGTCGGCCTGCGTTCGTCGCTCCGGATCCATTCATATGGTCGGATTTTCCATCTGAAACCCGTATGGATGTCGCATTGCCCCCCTAGCCGTTGATCTTCCTCGGGCTTCATGTGATGCTACGGGACTCCGATCTGGACGATTTCAGAGGCGTTAGACTCCGATCGTAGTATTAATCATATCCATATGGTCTGATCGTCCATTTGAGGCCCTAAAATAAATCCTCTCCTCTCCTAACCGTTAAAAGAACCTAATTAACCCAAAATGTATACAATTACTCTAAATGCACAATGATGCATGTTATGCAATATTTATAACATGAAATGCAAATCTAAGCCTAGGAACTTGCATGAATAGGCATTTTAACCTAGATAGATGTGCCTATACCAATAGTTTTTTCTCTTTTGCTTCTCTGTCTTCTTCCTTCTTCTATTTCTTTGGCTTCTGTCTTCCTTTGCTTTCCTTCTACCCTCACGATCCTCTCCTCTCTTTCTTTGTGCTATGGCTTCTGCCCTTCTTTTTCCTTCTTCTTCTAGCCTCCTCTTCAGCTCCTTCCTTTGCCTTCAGCTTTGCCCTTCTCCTTCTTCAGCTTTCTGCCTTCTCTTTCTCTTCAGCTTTCGCATCTTCTTCCTTCTGGCTGCAGCTAAGTGTTGGCCTGAAAAACCTGTAGCAAAACCTACCCCTACTCACACGCAGCTCTCCTCACTCTCTCTTACGATACGACCTCCCAGAGCCACATAAACAATCAGGTAATTGGGTCAAGTGCGTACTCGAGACCAGGCCCACCGATGTGCGGTGGTGGGCAAGGAGTGTAGTCAGGCTAGATCCGCGTGGGTAATGCCGTGGATGAGATCTGGTCGGGTGAGAGGGTCCTCACCCCGTGGTAACTACGGCAATAAGGCTATGGCACAAATTCAACTTATGTGCCTTCGGGCACTTTGCAGCCGCCGATGTTGGACTAAACACACCTTCTTTCTTTGCGTGTCTGTAGCAGAGGGTGGTTGCCTCAAATTGCCTCAACTGCTGAGGCTCTTACCTTCAATTGAGGTCCTGGGTATGCGCGCAAAGTAATTCCACGCAACCTGGGCCTGAAGCTTAGAACTGGCACGGCATGAAGCGGCTTGGAGCTTGCTTCAAGCTCGGTCACCAATTGCGGATGATGCCTGAACCTGAAATCACAAGAACGGCCTCACAGCCTCATCAGAGCGCTTAAGGAGCATCGCCGTCGCACGGCGAATGTGCTAGGGGTGGTGGAGTGGCGTGGTAGTGCCTGTGAGCACGTATCCAGGTCAAACTGTGTGCGTGCGAGTGGGTGTGTTCGAGGGTGCATTTAGGTGAGTGGCGCGGTGATGTGAGTGAGTGGAAATGATCAGTGAAGTGTGGTGGAGGTTTTGCGAAGGTTGGCAAGGGTTGCGGCGTCTTGTGGAGGTGGAATGGCCTCGCCGGAGGTGGTGGCCGGAGATGAAAGAGATGAAGGTACTAGGGGTGGCAGTGGTCGATTTTGCGAAACAGAGAGTGGAGAAGAAAGTAGAGGGGAGAGAGAACTTAGCTAGGGTGTTAAGAGACAAAGGGGGGCAGAGGTGACATCGGTTGAGGTGTAGCCGACGCTAGAGATGAAAGTGGCTCCAGTAGGGGTTGGACGGCGAGGATGAAAGGGGAAAGGGCATCTGCTGGTACGGTGAGACGCGGCTGAAGTTAGGGAGGAGGAATCCATCACAAGTATGGCGATCGGATGACGAGAAGGAGCAGGGAAGACTATTGAATGTCGAGGAGCCTTTGGCCGTGAGGAGAAGAGACGAATTGTGGGGTTTCACAGCCAATTTCAAGCATGAGGAGATCGGAGAGGTCTGGGCTCCTTTAAAAAGAGCTCTAAAGGTCAGTTAGGGCTTGGGAAGCAAGCTTCCCAAGCAAGGAAAGCTCACTAGAGTTGGAATCTATTAGGATACCCAAATCTCTCATGCATTTGCGTGAGAGATTAGGAAAGAATCTGGGATCAAAGATGGGTTCAAACGAGTGAGAATTTCTCAGAAAATCTCCCTTCCAATTTTGGAGGAGATCCTCTGAGAAATCAAGGAGAACTCTCCTTCCAAATCTCACCGGAGTAGGATTCCTCCGCTATATTGGAGGAGGGACCTAATTGCAAAAATGATGAAGAAGTTAGGGGCTATTTGTAAGGGTTTTGAAAGATAGAGGTACAAATGTAATTAGGCTGGACCTTTTTGCAAACTAGGTCAAGGAAAACTCAACTTGGGTTCAAATTTTGGTAAAATCATAATTTGAACCTAAGGAATATAATGGAGAAGTTGGATTTTTGGTTTGACCATGTTTGATTGGGAAATTTATGCAAAAACCCAATTTAGGGTAAATATCTGTCTAAGACCCTATTCTAGGTTAAGATGGGTTCCAATGGCCAAATTGAAGGTTATAAACCCTAGAGAATATATTTATATGACTTTTAGAGGGTTTAAGTGAATTTTATCTTGACCAGAACCTTGGTTAATCAAGTGGGTCTGTTTTAGGGTTTCAAGAAGTCATTTAATTCATAAAACACACACAAACCCTTTTCTGTCAAATCCAACACATTTATTATCTTATTAAGACCCTTTGAACTTTATTTATCCCTTGAGAAAACCCATTTTTGTAATGCATTGGAAAAATTGCAATTTTACCCTTTATTTCTTATTTTTCTCCGAAAAAGGTTCTGCAGTGAATTAGGACCTTCAGTTGGTTATGTAGAAGCTTTTATTCTCTTCTTTGGGTCAAAATGAGCTAGTTAGGACTCATGGTGGTGTTCCCATCACCATCCCACCTCCACAGGCCACCCCAACCCTTGCCGACAAGCCTACGAGCACCGCTTCATTTCACTGATCACTTCCCCTCACTCTACTCACAATGCCACTAACCCGAACACCTCCCCGAACACACCCACTCACAAGCACACATTGTGCCTTAGGCAAGAACTCATAGGCACCCCTGAGCCACACAGACATCCCCATCACATCCGCCATGGTCCGGCGACGCTTTCTGAATGATTTGACATGGTCGCAAGGCTGTTCTTGTGTTTTAAGTAGCAGGCCCCATCCGCTATTGGCGCAAAGCTTGAAGCTCGCTTGAAGCTTCGCCCAACTATTGCTATGCCCAGGCTGCTACCCCAAGACATGCGAAATTCTCTCGCGCACGCATCTAGGCCTTTAGTTGGAGTTGTGTTTCTCTACAGCCATGCCAATTGAGACAGCCACTCCCTGTGCAGACACGCGGAAGACAGGTGGGACATTTAGTCCCAACTCGGAAGTGAAAGAGCGTCTGCACCCACATAAAGGGAAAAAGTGCAAGAGGTTGTTCGCCTCCAACACTGAGGGTAAGGTCCTCCTCTCCCCTTCACCGAACTCGTTCGTGACATAACCCGAGGACCTGGCCAACCCGACTACCCGACCTGACTTCACTCCTCACTCACCGCACACGCCGGTGAGCCTGGACCCAGGTCTATGATAGGTCCGATTACCCAACCGGCTAAGGCTTTGGGAGAGCATGACTGAAATAGAAAGAGAGAAAGAGAGAGGAGAGCTGCGTGGGGTTAGGGGGTTTTTGCCTTGAAAAGTTTGGCTCCATACTTAGTCAGATTCTAAGAGAAGAAGAGCCAAGGAAGGAAGAGGAAGAGGAGATCAAATAGAAGAGAAAGAGAAGGACCTCAGAGAAGGAAGAGGCAATGGCAGAGAAAGAGGAAGAGAAGGCCAAAGGAAGAAGCTAAAGAGAAAGAGAAGAATCGCAGAAGAAGAAGCTGAAGAAAGAAACCAAAGATGAAGAAGAAAAAAGGAAGACACAGAGACAGCAAAGGTAGAGAAAGAGAAGGAAGGATCAGACATTTAAGTCATCTAATTCCTTCATCAGAAAATAGAACATTGGCTTACATTGCATATTCATACATTGAATTATTTGGTGATATTGTAGGAGTATTTGGTGATTTACATCACCATTTTACTCTCATATTTTTGCACTCTGATACTGATATTATTGCATACTCTTTTAATTCTGAATTGTGATCTTGATTTCTAAATACCAATTTGCTCCCTGTGTTCAACCTCGAAAATCTTTTTGAGTAATAAAATTATATCTATTTTGAATGCTATTTCAGCTATACTACAACGCAACACTTTTTAAAACCTGACTTAGCACGATTAACACCAGGGCCTGAATTTAGCTATAGAACTCCATATGCGGCACTATCCCAAAGTGTTGAAAGCCAGGGTTCTAGGGGTCGCCATGGTCGGTGCTATCCCAAAGCATCGAAAGTCGGAGACCCTTCGAGGATTGATGGTAGGGACAAGGAATCCGATACAGACCATGTTTAGGGCCAATTCGAGGCTGGATCTAGTTAAATATAAAAGGAAAAGAGTGAAAACTCTCAAAATGAAAAATCCTTCTCTATCGCTCTCTTGCAAAAATGCACTGGCAAACTAAACCTGGACATGTTACGTCATGCATGGGTGCTTTACCCGTTGGGGTCAACGAACCTCTAGGCAGTTTTTGCGAGCCTTAGAAATCTTCGTGGCAGACTCAGGCTGAAGCTGGTCAAGTCTGGATCTTGGATGGTGCTCTAGTACCTCTAGGCCTATTGTGGGTATTTTGATCTAATCTCTAGAGATGCAGCTTAGTAGGGCATCCTGACGGTAACATTCGACCTAGAGACCAAATTTGATCCATAAGATTTTGCTACGGGACTAGCAAAGGCTAGGCATAGGGGTATGATGGGAACACCATCATAGGCCATAACTGGCACCTTTCATTCAAGTTTTATGGATAAATGCTCCTACATAATCATCTGAGGGTTATAATTCCATAATATTCTGATTTGAGAAGAAAATAGAGAATTAGGGTTAATTCAACAATTTTAACAGTATATCATGAACACAGAATAACCACAAGATTTGTCAGGGGTAAATTGAAGGTCAAATGAGTATTAAAGTCTAATAAGAGGGTCCATGCAGACAAAAGCGGGATTTCACACATTTCGAGAACTGAATCAGAACACAAAAGCTAATTTCAGACTTGCGTGAAATAAAGAGATTATGGTCAGGAAAAAATTCATATGAACCTCATAGAATTCATAGAAAAATATTTTGAGAGGTTTAGTCTCCTTAGTTTGACCATTTGAACCTATTTTGACCTTGAATAGAGTCTCAGACGAAAGTTTACCCTAATTTGGGTTTTTATGCAAATTTCCCAGGAAAACTTTGTTAAAACTGAAATCCAACATTACCATCAGATTCCTTGAGTACAAATTATATTTTTACCAAAATTTTGACCCAATCAGAATCCATCTTGACCTACTTTGCAATTTAGCCTTTCAAAACTCTATTTCTTACATTTAGCCCCTTAGGTTTCGAAATCTTTGCATTTAGCCCCCTAACTTCTTGTCGTTCTCTTCAAAATGGTCTCTGCTTCCGTTTAAAATGTGAACCCAAAAGCATGCGACCTTCAAACTAGGATTTCTCCCTGATTTCTCGACCAAATCCCTCCAAAATTGGAGGGATTGATCATGAGGACTTTCTCAATCAATTGAACCACATCTTGTACCTTGATTTGGACCATAGAGTCCATGCGAACTCCACGAATTCAGGGCTCTTCTTCCCCAAATATTCAAGCTCTCTGATCTTCTTCCCATATTCGGAGCTTGCCATAAGGCCTTTAAAAGGTTCCCCCTCGTAAGGCTTTGCTCCTTGGCGAGTTTTTGGCCTAGAAAACACCTTCTTCCTTTACCTTCGGCCAGCTCCGAACTCGTCTCTGGCGACCCTCTTCCTTATACTTCCTCACCCATTGCCACATACAATAAGCAGTAGGAAACACTTCTTCTCTTCATACCGTGCCTCGCCATACCTTGGAGGAGCTCTCCGACCCCTTCCTCGTCGCTGTACTCATCTCCGGAGCATCTTCGTCTCCAGCGCTGGGCAACCATAGTCAGCATTGCCTCTACTCTCTCTTCATTCGCCACTACCCCCCTTCGATTCCTCTCCTTCCCTTGTCTCATTTTACCCCCTTAGACTTTAGGTTCACTCACCGCTGCGCCTGCTCCACTGTCGCCTTCCCCAACATCGATGTACCTCTAGCGAGCACGCACACCTGCTCCACTACATCAACTGCTCCACCAACACTTCCAAAACCGTTGCCTTACCACCCTCATGAAAACCCCTAAAGAAATTGAAGGTTTCACGCTCCTGAAACCTCCATCGAACACCTTCACCTTCGCACACCATCTCCGACTCCATCAGCCCTCCACATGCCTCCTCATCGCATGCAACACCCACCAACACCTTTGTCGTACTCAAGAGATCCTTCTGAACTATTTTGAGAGGGTCGAGATGCCGTACTTTATGTTTCAGGTGTCTGCCGGAGCTCCATCGCTGCCACCTCCTTTTCCAGCTCCGTCTGCCATTTCCCAGCCGTGTTCTTTAGCGTTGCCATCCCCAGGCACTGCGGACCAATTCCAGGAACCTTCCCAGGCCATCATTTGAAGCTGCTAGGGCCTTCATCGACCTCAATCAGAGCATGCACCACCTGCAGCTTACGCGAAGAGAAGAAGTGGGACATTAGTCCCACATCGTCGACTAAGGAGGCTTCAGCTAGCATAAAAGGAAAAGGTGCCTCCAGCCCTTTGCCCAAGATCACGAGGGGTCGAGTCCCTCACTTCCACATCCGTGCACCCTCACTCACCCACACACCCAGCAAGCTTGGACCTGACTACCTGCATTCTGACCCGATTAAACCTGATACTGTTCACCTGGGTGTGAGCTGAGAAAAGAGAAAGAGAATCAGATAGAGAATGGGGTAGGTTTTGTTCTACCTTGGGATCTGTACCCTCTCCCTCTCTCAACACTTAGCCTTTGAGGGCTTTGTGTAAGGCCCTTGTGCCTCTATTGGGTGCTGCTATTGTGCCTCTTCTGTGAGGCTTAAAACAAGGCCCATGTGCTTTGTGGGCTACTACTGGTTGTTGTTTGATCTGGCATTTGAGTGGTTCTGCCTATGATAAGTGGTTGAGAGTACTATTCATTTATTTGAATTAATTGTGAGCTTAAAAATAAGGGTTAATTTGGTGATTCAAATCATCATTTTAACCTAATCTTTTTGCACTCTCCTACTTGGTTTCATTGATATATTATTCTAATTTATTTTGAGCAAAGTTTTGATCATATTTGCATATCTTTCCGAAGTAAATTGTGATT
Organism: Thalassia testudinum; assembly: GCA_037157565.1. Classification (NCBI taxonomy): domain Eukaryota; kingdom Viridiplantae; phylum Streptophyta; class Magnoliopsida; order Alismatales; family Hydrocharitaceae; genus Thalassia; species Thalassia testudinum. Next base: position 20,879,696 of record JAZHRO010000062.1, read on the forward strand.
AGTGAATTGGATTGCCATCTTTGCACCCTGCGAATGACCTCAGATTCCAATTTGATTCTGAGCTTTATAAATTTAAATGTTTTAAGTAATTTTGTCAACTATACTTCAATGCATTTTCTAAACAATGAAAATTTCGTGTAAACATTAGGGACCTATTCGAACTGCTGTGGCATACCCCTGGAGAATCACAATCACCTAACTAAACTTTACTACGACATTTCCCCACCCCTCCCCTTACCATTGTCTCTTCCTAACCAAACCCTTAATGAGGTCCACTCCGCTTCTTGCACCTCATGGTTTGAGTCATATTTGGGCTGCTCACCTCCGGTCTACCCCCTTGAAGATCGGAGTGCCCTCTCTGTCCCGCCAAATTAGGCGAAAGCGACATTCCACACTGGGACCTTGCTCCCAAATACTGATCATTAGGTCTCTCCCTTTTTGGATCCATCAATCCAAGATGCCCCTATCCTTTGTTGACTTGAGCGCCAATTTCCTTCACCCCTCTGATCCTTTTGGGACACTCTCATCCCAAGATTTGCTAGATCTTTCCCCATCCACTCTCGAGCTTAAGGTGCTGCTTGACACGTTAAGGTATGCTTTCCCAGGACCACATGAAACACTTCCTATAATCATCAGTTCAAATTGTCCAGGGAGCAAGAGTCCAAGCTAATGAAGGTCCTAATTGAACATAAGGCAGCCATTAGATGGGTCTCTTTCTGATCTGACTCACATTAGCCCCTCCTACTGCACTCACCGTATGTATACGGAGGAGGACGCTCGACCTTCCTGTGAGATGCAGCGACGTCTCAATCATAATATTCAAGAGATCGTTAAGAATGAAATTATTAAGTGGCCTGATGCAGGCAGTATTTACCTGATCAGCTATAACCCCTAGGTGAGCCCAATTCATGTTGTTCCCAAAAAGGTGAGTCTCACCATCCATGTCAATGGCAGGGGAGAATCCATCCCCACGTGCACTCCTACTTCTTGGACAGTGTGCATAGACTATAGGAAACTCAATATTGCTACTAAGAAAGACCATTTTCTGCTACATTTTATCGAAAAAATCCTGGAGCGGTTTGCTGGAAATCAGTTCTTTTGTTTCCTGGATGGATTCTCAGGCTTTAACCAAGTGGCTATTGGCCCTCGAGACCAAGAGAACCTTCACCTGCCCCTTTGGCACCTTCACTTTCAAAAGGATGCCATTCAGGCTTTGTAATGAGACAGCTACCTTCCAACGATGCATGCTAGTAATATTCCATGATATGGTGGGTGATTTTCTTGAGGTCTTTATGGACGACTTTTCAATCTTTGGACCCACCTTTGATGACTACCTAGCCAACCTAACTCACATCCTTTAGAGATGTATTGATGTAAACCTTATACTTTCCTGGGAGAAAAGTCATTTTATGGTGCACGAAGGTATTGTTCTGGGACATATCATCTCTGAAAGGGGTATTGAGGAGGACAAAGCTAAACTTGATGTGATAGCTGATTTACGACACCTAACTCTATCTGGTTGACCGCACGAGTTTCGCTTGTTTGAAATTGGGGTTACGAGTAACCCGTAGTCGTAGTTGCAAAACTCGTGATCAAATATAATTTATATCGAAACTCCAAGGGAGTCCCGAGTCGAACACAGGGAGGCGACATTTACTTTGAGTGAAAATCGTGCTTCGATTTGTTTCTTTTGGTGTTTTAGGGTTTTGTTATTTTTTTTGTTTTTGAAATAAAATGACAATCAATCACAAGAGAGATAGAATTGAATCTTATATATTGCATGAATTTCAATTGCAATAATATAGAAAACATAAAAAGAAAGGGAGGCGGGAAGAAATCTCCCAAAGCGGCTATTTGGTGAGACGACGGCACGTGGCGGAAGCTCAGATGAAGGAGTTGGGAAGCAAAACGATGGAGGTGAGAAGGCAAAAATGATCTACTACCGGAATGGAGGTGGGAGGACGGCTCCAAGGCGACCTATGAATGGGGATGGGAAGTTGGAGGATTATTTTGTAGGGAAGAGGTTCGCTACACTAATAGTCACCTTGGGAGCTTGAGAGCAAGCTCTAATAGAGCATTGGTAGGCTTCCTAGAACTTGGGAGTAGGTGGGAGTAGAGTAGGTAGAGATGGCTCGGAAGAGAGGGGGTGTAGGTCCTTTTATAGTGGAGGAGAAGAGGCTAGAATAGGCATGGAACCATTAGTGACCTCCAAGTCGTTGCTGTAAGTGTCGCTGTAGGCAGCTCAAGCCCATAGCTGGCCTTGCTGGCGTGCGAATAATTAGCGACGACTATAAGTGTCGCTGTAGGTCCAACTCAGGCGTCACTGTAGGCTAGTGCTAATTGAGCACGTGCCCGCCTGTAGCTGGCCCGCGCATCACGTACCCCTGGTCGTGCGTGCACTCTCGCGCGCTGGCGCTACGCTGACTGTGTGCTCGCTGTGCGCACGCTTGTCCGCATGCGTGCTTTCACGGGCTGTGCGCTGGCTGTGCACCCAATTTCTGATTTGGGGCATCTGCGGGTCTCGAACCCACGCCCCCTTGATCCGTAGAGATCACTCAGTCACTGCGTTGGGCTTTCCCTTGAGTCTCGAAGAGGCGCACGGTGCAGAGGCTTCTCAACCGTTGGATCAAGATCTAAAGGCTGGGAATGAAGGTTGGGGATGATGTTGGCCAGTGTTAGGAGGCTTGGATGGCACCACATGGCACCATCTGGGTCGTCCATTCTTCTTTCTGTTGCAGGGGGTGCAACGGTGCTTAGGTCGAGATGATTACCGCATTGCCAAACTACGATCGTTGCTCCAGATCCATCCGTATGGTCGGATTTTTCATCTGAAGCCCGTATGGATGTCGCATTGCCCTCCTAACCATTGATCTTCCTCAGACTTCGTATGATGCTACGGGACTCTGATCTAGACGATTTCAGAGGCGTTAGACTCCAATTGTCATCCTGATTAGATCCGTATGGTTCGATCGTCCATCTGAGGTCCTGAAATAAATCTTCTTCTCTCCTAACCATAAAAAGGATCTAATTAACCTAAAATATATACAACTCAAAATGCATAATGATTCATTCTATGCAATATTTATAACATGAAATGCAAATCTAAGCCTAGGAACATGCATGATTAGACATTTTAACCTAAATAGATGTGTCCATATCATACCCCCATACCTATCATTTGCTAGTCCCTAGCAAAATTAAACTACATGTCATGTATAAAAGCAGAATTAGGATTAGATCACTTAGACCTAAGTCGTTTATTAATAATAGAAAATTTCAACTAAGGTCCTAAACAATGGAAACTCAATAGTACCCGAGTGTCTGCCAGAATGCAAACCGCCCAAGTCCTCGCCTTATTTGAAAAGGGAAGATTTATTTTTTTATTTTTCTTCTTTTCTAATTTTTTGTACTTTTGGATTTTGAGAGTTCTGGGATAACTTTGTACGGCTACCTTGCCCGCCCAAGACTCGAAAAGGACTCTAAGTGCTAAGCATCTTGTGAAAATAGTGAAAGACTCACTAGGTGGCAGTTGAAATGGACTTCGGGTTTCTACGACCCTAGGTGACCTTGCAAAAAGGTTTATCTTTTTGAACGGTAGCTTTCTCCCTACTTTTATTTATGGGGTCAACACAAGGGCGAACCTAGTGTATATCTTCCCGATTTATTCTACTTCCCCGCTTCTTCACTAAGTGTTTTGGGAATTATTGTGCATTTTTTTGTGAGCTGGGTTCTGGACAACCGGCCAATGGGCTGTTACCCACAACAATTTGCCAGCCATACTTGTGCGATAAAGTGTGATTTTTTTTATTTTTTTCTCCTTTTTCTAATTTTTCTATTTTTCTTCTTTTTTTTTATTTTTAGGTAGGTGGCTTCCCTGATCTAAGATTTACCTAAAGGTAGTACAATGAAAATGATCTTGTGACTAGGCTTTGGACAACTAGTCGAGGAGTTGTTACCACCAACAACTTGCCAGCTATACCACCCTAGATAGTTCATTAACTACCCAATTTCTGAAGAAACCACCGAAAAGTGAGTCAGTGCAAAAAAGTGTGTAGATGCTTAGGCTTAAAGACCCTCAAATCAGAGGGTGGGTTGATAAGTCGCATACTTATCATCCCAATTTATTTACCAAATTAAAATGAATTTTAATTGGTGAGAACTCAAGACTAAGTCCACATTCGAGTGGACACCTGGGCTAACTAAGCTCGAAGACCTAAAGAGTTTAGGTGTTTAGGTCCTTTCGTATCATTTCCTAAAGTTAATAACTTCTAAATGCCTAAGTTCTCTTCTCTTAATTCTTCCCTTTTTCTATCTTTTTGAATTTTAAATTTTTTTTTTTTAAATCAAACAACAGGAAATTACTGTTACAGCTGACAAAATGGTTATAAAATATGTCCACCCCCCCATGCTTAGCTATTGCAATGTCCTCAATGTGAAAAATGAAAGCATGCAGGAGAGTAGAAGTGGAAGAATAGCACATAGTTTCCATGAGACTCCGGTCAGCTTGGAACAGTCTTTACATGTGCTGAGTTTAGTTCCTTCAACTTGGTGAGGTCCTCAATCAAATATAACTAACATTGAGGCTGTAATAACACAGTTTTTAGGCCCCAAGATTTGGGTCCTGGAGAGTGAAAATGGACTTGCCAAAGAGATGATCATTGAAAGTGGCAAGCTGGTGGTGCAGGGAGAGCCCAAATGATCTCCAATAGGAGTTTTGTTGATTTATTACAGAGGAAGTGTGGTTGGGTATAGAATTTGTGCAATGGTTGGGTGAAAAAGGACGATGAGGGTTTTGTGATGTGTTGGGGATTTGTGGGTACTCTAGAATACCTAATGTTTGAAGAATTCTTCCCCAATGTTCAATTTCATCCTCACACTCTGCGTTCTTAAACCAACCATCCTGATCCTCAGGATTCCCACCCACAAGTTGGACCTTAAACTCTAAGCATTCAGGATAAGGATGTTGTTGGGTTTTAACTTGATCACATGAATCATCCAACAAATTTCCAATTTCATGTATATCTTCCTCATCCCATGTTGCTACAATTGGTTGCATTTTTGCATCGTCCATAATTATTTTCTCAACCATGTCATCTTCTTCTCAAGTTTGGGTTGAGTTGGCCATTAAAAGGTTGTCTAAGGTATGTATGGCCATTACTTCCTCTATTCTACCAAGCTCCTCTATTGAACCACACTTAATTTTATTCTTCTTTGAGACCTTGAAAATATTGAATCGATTTGTCTTATCCCTTGAGGCCATTTCTATATTTCCCAATTCACAATCAATCCTCGCCTTGGCAGTAGCCAGGAAAGGTCTTCCCAAAATAATCGGGGTGTGGTTGAGCTGTTTTGGGGCTTCCATGTCCAGGACCATGAAATCCACAAGGTAATGCAAATCATTAACCTTGACTAAAACATCATCCAAAATACCCCTTGATTTTGTAATGGATCTATCGGCTAACGGCAAGATTATGTCAGTATGTTTTAGGTAGACTAGACCCAATTCCATGTGCAGTGAGGTGGGGATCACATTAATGGAAGCACCCAAGTCGAGGAGGGCCCGGTCAGAAGTAATATTTCTTATTGAGTAGGAAATCAGCGGGGCTCTAGGGTCCTACTTCTTAGGAGGTAGCTTGTTTATGATCAATGTGTTTGTGTTATCGAACAAAACTACTCTCCTATTATTTTCAGATTTCGCTCTACGCCTTTCTTTATATGCATTCAGTAAACCTATGGCGTAGGTGAGGATTGATTTGATAGTTGCAAGGAGTAAAATGATTGTCAATTTGAGAGCCTAAAGTAAGGACATCCTTTCCTCCAATTTCTCCTCCGACCTTTTCTATTTTCCCATATAACAACAACATACTCCTGAATCAGACTCTGATGTTTTGTTGATCACATTCTTAGTTGGGAGTTTGGAATTCTTGCTACGGGGCTTAATGGGGTTGACATGGGGTTGGGTAGGTTCCTTGTGTCTACTACCACTCCTCAAGGTGATGGTGTTTGCAATGGCAAAATGCTGTTGGGTAGTGTCTTGGGGAGGATTGGGCAAAATAGGAGGCTCCTGGTTGATTATGGTAGGAACATGGTTTGCCCCGGGAGGGGCTAGGGTAGCCTAATAGATAGCATGAGCTTGAGCATATGACACCCCATTATTACCAAAACCTTGAGGCCCAGCACCTCAGTTTTGTACATTCCTTGGGTTTGGTACAGGTTGTGATGGTAGAGATCCAGGCTGTCGGTTGTTTGCACCAAGTTCGAATTGCAAGGTATCTAGCGAAGTTTTCATTTGTTGCATGATCTGGAGCATTGACCCTTGCATTTCTACCATCTTCAGGTTTAAATCAGCCTACTCGATAGGTTGTTGAGCATTCCACATGGACTGATTAACCTGATTCAGGGGCAACTGAGTATATACATGACCCTAACCCATTGATTTCTACGGTACATAGTTGTTAGGTTGATATTGGGTCAGCTGCCCCTGATCTTTCCAAGAGAAGTTAGGATGATTTTTCCAACCAGAATTATATGAAATCGAGTAAGGGTTGGACCTAACATTCTCCTACACAGCCTGAACATCCTCATAAGATGAGGATGAAGAAGGATCAGTAAAACTAGGATCAAAGACCCTAGTTTGGAACCCATAAGGTTCCGAGAAGAGTTGGCCCAAAGGTCGAGCTGACTCTAGTTGGTTCACAAACTCCCGTCCCATAGGAGCTTGCGAAGAATGGAATCCTGATCCCTGGGATTGAGTGGATCTAGAAAAATTAGAGTTTTCAGACATCCACTCTTCCATTTGTTTAGCAACCAGATCCATCTTATCTAATCTATTGCATATCAATTCCATATCAGATGTATGAGAATCTTGGACCTCATTGGCATTTGATCTAGTTTGTTGGGATCGGTTGAAGGTTTCCATGGAGGCATAGTTTAAAGAATTTTCACTCATTTCCTCAAACAAATCATATGTGCTATTTGTGTCTTTGTTGAGGAAATTGCCTCCGCAAAAAGCATCCACATGATTACGAAGTTGATCATTCAACCAGTGATAAAAAATCTACACAAGTTGCCATTTAGGCACCTCGTGGTATGGACACTTTCACAACAGATCCTGGAATCGCTCCCAGGCCCCATGAAACGGTTCTCCCTGCCGCTGGGCATAAGTGGTAATTGCCCATCGCAATACATTTGTTCGCCCAATTGGGAAGAGTTTCTTCAGGAAGTTCGATTTCAAAGTTGTCTAGGTAGCAATCGATCTTCTAATGGTACGATACCAATGTGTGGCCTTATCCCTAAGTGAATGGGGGAATAGCCTCATGAGCATCTGTTCTTCATCCACATTCCACGATTTAGTGGTCTGAACCAGAGTGATCAGGTCCTCCAAATGTTGGAATGGGTCCTTTGAGCCAAGCCCATGAAAGTGTTTAGTTAGTCTCAAAACTTGGGGCTTCATCTCAACATCTTCGGTGGGGATCACAACGTCAAGACAATCCTCATAATTTGAAGGATCAAAAAAATCCTTCAAGGGCTGAGTGCCCAGACCATTCATTCGTTGGAACCATTGCTGCATTTGCTGCAATTCTTCCAACTGCCTCTAAATCAGCTCCTGCTGGTTCGGGGGTGAGGGAGGTGGTTGTTGATCAGCCATGGGATCTATTTGGCTAAAGCTCAACCTCTGCCTCCAGGAATGGTCTAAAGGTCCTTCAAATCTAGGGTTCAATGACTTCCTTCCAAGCATACACTGAAAGGAAGTCAGAAGGATGGGGAAGAGAAGGGACCCTACAACACAGAAATATAAGCCTATCCTTAGGTTGGGTAGCCTAAAGGTCTACAGACTCTCAGAATCCATCCTAAGATTATAGACGATTTACTCTACTTATGTCCAGGCAATCCAACCAGTTAGAAGGAGGGTCAGGGGAGAAGGTTCTTCCTTTAGCTTGCGCCTCCAGTTCCTAGTGTACCCCCAACCGTGGTCGTTTGATGTACTCCCCTAGCTAGACATCAGATTGACTAGTATAAGCAGGTTAATCATAAACAATCTCAATCTAGACCCTGAAGAGCGAATAAGTCCTTATGGCCAATGTCTAATCAATTTTAGTTAGGCTTGGGATATTGGTGCTTCTGGAATGTGATTGGCCCTTAATGGGTTGTGCCCTTAATGATTTGTTTGAGAATGTGTGAATGTGCATAACCAAGAGGTTTTCAAGCAAGATTATTAATGATAAGGTGAGTTTTAGATTTCGAATCTTGCTTAATAGCTTTTAGATTCAAATATTAGGTGTTTTCAACTAAGTTTTGTGAGGCAAACCAAGTTTGTTTTTAAAAGCACATGTTCAAGTATTTTCCTTTAGAAATCAAGAAAAATATGGAATGCCTGGCTTGACCTAGTTATTGAATCCTATGGGGCAGCTACAAAATGAACCTCTTTTAGATTAAGTGCCCAAATAATTCAATCAATCAGCTCAAATGCACCACCGATTAAGGCACACAAAAAGGTAATCAACCTAATATGATTCCTACTCTTTTATGTGTTGAATTCATGTACCGGGTCCATAGGTCGGAATCCCGATTGAGTAGATGAAAATCAAGTCAGATTATGTGCCTCTGATGTGGGTGTATATAGTGTGTAAATTGATTTGTCCCACAGAAAGTATCTTTTTATTTTTTTTTTTATAAAATATGGGTGAGATGGGTGAAGGTGGAAAACAAGACAGACAATTCTATTGTAGGGTTTATGCAAACACCTAAGTAGATTAAGTCTTGGTTATGGGTGTGGCGAAATGAAACTAGTGGAGGCTAAATGTGGGGGGCACTTACAAAACACTCTACCCACACTTTACTCCGGTCTACTACACTTGGATCTCCATGCTAGGGTACCTGCAAGATAGTAAATTAAATACAAGCAGGGTTAGTGCTATGTAAATGCAAAGAAGTGTGGAAAACAATAAAGTAAATTCCATTGCCTCCCCGGCAATGCCGCCAAAATGATTTCACGAGCTTCGCATGTCTGAAATCGGGGTTACGAGTAACCTATCATCGTAGTTGCAAAACTCTTGATCAAATATAATTTATATCGAAACTCTAAGGGAGTCTTGAGTCGAACACAGGGAGGCGACGTTTACTTTGAGTGAAAACCGCGCTTCAGTTTGTTTCCTTTTGGTGTTTTAGGGTTTTGTCATTTTTTTGTTTTTGAAATAAAATGACAATCAATCACAAGAGAGAGATAGAATTTGATGGGAACACCATCATGAGCTATAACTAGCTCATTTTGATCTAATTAAGTCAGTAAATGCTCCTACATAACTGCAAGAGAGCCATAATTCACTACAAATCCATTCTAAGGGAGAGACAAGAAATCAGGATTAAAACTGTAATTCTACCATCATAACTTGAATACATTACAACCATGGGTTTTCTTAGGGGTTAATTAAGGGTCAAATGGTCTTAAAAGGATAACAAGTTGGTAAGAATAGACAGAAAAGGATTTTCGCGTGTTTTGAGAATTAAATGAATTTTGAAACCCTAAAAATAGACCCACATAATTAACTGAGGTTTTGACCAGGATAAAATTCACCTAAACCCTCTAAAAATCATATAAAAATATTATCTAGGGCTTGGTACCTTCAAATTGACCATCAGAACTCGATTTGGCCCAAAATAGTCTCAGACAGACATTTACCATAATTTGGGTTTTTGCATAAATTACCCAATCAAATGAGGTCAAAATAAAACTCCAACTTCACTATTGGATTCCTTAGGTCCAAATTAGATTTGTATCAAAATTTGGGTCCAATCTGATATTATTTCGACCTATTTTGCACTTTGGTCCAAGTCTGACTTTTCTTATCTCCAATAGCCCCTCAGCTTTTGAATTTCCTACAAAAAGCCCCCCAACTTTTTCATCTTGTCCACAAAAACGCCTCTGCCGCAGAGAAATCCCATTCCTAAAGCTTCGGCAACAATCAACCAAGGATTTCTCCTTGCTTGATTGATGAAACTTCCCCAAATTTGAACCAAAGATCCCTCTTAAAATTCTCTTTCAATCAGATCAACTCTTGACCTTCCATTCTTTCCCAATCTCTCATGTGAATGCATGAGAGATTTGGGTATCAAAAAATTTCCAACTCTAGCAACCTTCTAAGCTTGGGAAGCTTGCTTCCCAAGCTCTAAGCACCCTTTAACGGCCTATATAAGACTCCCCAGGGCAGACTGTATCGGGTAAGCTCGATTTCGACCGAATCTCCCCTAAATTCCTCTCTCCTAACCTAGCCAAAAGGCTCCTCAAGCTTCGGTGATCCCCTCCAACCTCCCTCGTCGTCCGCCCACAATACCAGCGGTGGATTCATTTTCCTTGCCTTCCTCCATGCCATGCGGTACCAGCGGGCGTCTCTCCCTCTGTCTTGCTCGCCATTTCCTTCTCATCGGAGTCACCTTCGTCTCCATCGTTGGCCATACCACAACCGACGTCGCTTCTGCCTTTCTTCACTCGTCAATCACCTAGATAAGTTCCATAGTTCTTCTACTCCGTTTACGCACCAACCTCACTTCATTTCGACCGCCGCATCACACTGGCCACCCTCTCCGTCATCCTCTTCGACTACTCCTCCAGCGAAGTTTTTCCACCTCTATGCACTTCCATCCACCTCGTCGACAAGCCCAAAACCTCCGCCTCACCTTCCTGCACAAAACCCCTCTCCTATTTCACCCTTTCGCACACCCATACTCACCCCTGAATAACCCATCTTTCCATCGTCGTTCCTGACCTCGCTTGGCCACTACACCAACTCCCATGCTACAAAACCACCACCACTGTGTTCCTCATCCACCAACTATCCTCTAGAGCATTTTAAATAGGGCTTTTAGCCCATTTTCGTGCTTTCAGGTACACAGGTCTCCACCGTCATTACTGAAGCTTCGAGTGAAGCTTGGAGCTTGCTTCAACACCTTTAGCTCCAGGCATTGCCCCCAGTTCATGCGGAATCACTCCAGGAGTCTGAGTGAACAAGCAATTGCATCCTTCGTCCGCCATCTTGCATGAATTGAACGAAGTCACCGCAGTAGCTGCGCACGCAGAGGGAGGCGGTGGGATAGTCCCACATCAGGCACTAATAGACGCATAGAGGTGCATAAACTGAATTTGTGCCTGGGGCTTATCGCCTTAGACACAAGGGGTGAGGTCCCTCACACCCATCACGTGCCTCGTCCATGACCTCTCCTCCACAGACCTGGTACACCCAACCTACCTAAGCCTTCACTCCTCGTTCACCACCCATTGCTAGTGAGTCTAGACTCTGATGCACACTTGATCCAAATACTCAAATACCCATTACTGTAGAAGGCTCTAGGATAGCATGACCAAGAGAGAGAAAGAGAGAATGCGCACTCAAGCAAGGGTGGTTTTGCTCTAAGAAGGTTTGTGCTGACACTTAGCCAAATTTGAGGAACCTTCCCCCTCTGCATGAAGAAGAAGAGTTAAGAAGGAGAGCTGCACAGAGAAGAAAGGCAAAAGAAAAAGAAGGAAGGCCAAGGCAAGAAGAAGAGGAGAAGATCTGACTCAGAAGAAAGAAAGGAGAAGGAAGAAGGCCTCAGAAGAAAGAAGAAAGAAATGAAAGAAAGAAGGAAGAAGAAAAAGAAAAGAGACCCTTGAGTCTCTAGGAAGCACTATAGCAACCGACTATTTAAGATGTCTGATATAAGCCTAGATCATCTGATTGCATATACTTGAGGCTTTATTGATACTGTTGATTTAGTTGCTATTTGTGAGGAGTAATTGGTGATTCAAATCACCATTTTACTCCATTCTTTTTGCACATTGATACCTAACATTATTATTATCACAATCTCTTATATTTCTTATTCAAATTGTGATCTTGAGTTTGAAATTGCCATGTTACTCCCTGTGTTTGACCTCGGACTTTCATTTGAGTTTATTTGTTTGAGCACTATTTCGGCTATATTACAACAAAGCTATTTTACGACACCGATTTATCGCTCGAACATTTTTGCGTCGTTGCCAGGGAGCAACGTGCAATTCAGATCTCTTGATTGCAATATCAGGTTGGATTCTAACTTGCTACATCTCTTTTGATTGTGATATGTTTCAGGGGGATTCACTACAGGAAGATCAGCCACACATCAACCACTCTAGGGGCAGGTAAACTCCATCTACCTTCTTCTAAGCCCTTGAATATGAAAAATCTAAAAAAAAAAAAATCAATTATGGCTACTTGCATTCTATTCTTAGACAAACCATCAAGTGCCTGATTTGATACATTCTATTTAGACAACATCCAAATCCTGATCTATGCACCCATTTGAAGCTAAGGTATCTAGGGCTACCACATTCTTGTTTGAGCCCTAGGTACCACATTTTTGACAAATTAAATTGGACCAAATCAAAGCCAATTAAGGATTCTAGTTTAGGGTTTTAGAGACCCACTTTCTTAATCAAGAATTGATCTTTTCAAAACAATGTGTGCCTAAACCTTGATTGAATTGATCTATTCAAACAAAACCCTAAAATCAGGCTCTTAAATTCATTTGAACACTAAAAAAAAAAGGGACCTAAATTTCTCAAAAGGACAATATAGGTCAAGCTAACCCACCTTGTTGGGTTAACCAATCTTCAAATTAGGTCACTTTTCACAAAAATAACTTAAAAGTTCAAATGAAATCATAAGTACCCTTGCTCTTAATTAAAACTGGTAGACTTAAGAGGTCAAGTCCCCATTCTGGTCTACCTAGAACATCAGTGACAAGAGAGCTCAGGTGGGGGAAATTCTATAACTCGAGGGGATGCTCTATCATGTATAGGTCTTTGCAGGACTCTCCCTCTCTGGCTACCCAAATAATTCTCAAGTGGACAACTTTCTGACTAAGGGATATCATCCGCCTCGAACCTCTATAGTCATCCAAAATTTTTTGGTTGTCTTGACTGGGTCCATCGCATTCTTTCTCTCATCTAATCCATCGGTGCATGTTTGGGAGGAGGTCCTTAAGACCATTCTTGAGGCCACCATTAGATATCCACTCTCGTCAAGGTCAAGCCTCGACTTCCGTGTTCGTGCAACCTGACCGTGTCGATCTTTCGCTTTTAAGTCGTTTGTAGTTTAATGTGGTGGAAAAATCGACTAATCAATTTTTAATAAGAAATAACCACTCGCAGAGGAGCGGGTCGTTTCCACAGGGAGGCAATAACGTATTAAAATTCGCGCCACTTAAAAATGTTTGTTCGGAGTCAATTTGGACAAGAACCAAGCCAAGATTGCCTTTAGATTAAGGTTTAAGCAAGAAATAATGCTGAAATGGCAATTATGATAAACTATAGGATATTTTCCGCAATGCAGACTGAATAGAATATGAATAAAATCTGGCAATGGCAGAAAATGTAAATTTTAATCAATGCTTTACTGTAGCAAAACAGGGGAATTTTTCCCCGTTGTCTTGCGCGACGAGGAGCCGATGGCTGGGCGCGGGAAGCTCGGCGGAGGTCCCTTGGATCAAGGGCTTCGAATCGGTGGTGACGGCGAGTCGCGCGGCGGCCGGAGGTGGCCGGACGAGCTCCGGCGGAGGTGCTGCAGGCGGTTGTGCGTGGGCGCGCGGAAGGTCTGCGGGCGGGCGCTGGCGCACGGAGGCGTGGCTGCGGTGGTAGCTGCAGAGGTCGGTTGCTGGCGGTTCTGCAGGTGGCTGTGCGTGGGCGCGCGGAAGGTCTGCGGAGGGCGCTGGCGCGCGGTGGTCAGCAGGCGGGCGCTGGCGCGCGGTGGTCTGCAGGCGGGCGTTGGCGCGCGGAGGCGTGGCTGCGGTGGTAGCTGCAGAGGTCGGTTGCTGGCGGTTCTGCAGGTGGCTGTGCGTGGGCGCGCGGAAGGTCTGCGGAGGGCGCTGGCGCGCGGTGGTCTGCAGGCGGGCGCTGGCGCGCGGAGGCGTGGCTGCGGTGGTAGCTGCAGAGGTCGGTTGCTGGCGGTTCTGCAGGTGGCTGTGCGTGGGCGCGCGGAAGGTCTGCGGAGGGCGCTGGCGCGCGGTGGTCTGCAGGCGGGCGCTGGCGCGCGGAGGCGTGGCTGCGGTGGTAGCTGCAGAGGTCGGTTGCTGGCGGTTCTGCAGGTGGCTGTGCGTGGGCGCGCGGAAGGTCTGCGGAGGGCGCTGGCGCGCGGTGGTCTGCAGGCGGGCGTCTGCAGGCGGGCGCTGGCGTGTGCGGTGGAAGCTGCAGAGGGGGCGCTTGCGCGGTGGAAGCTGCAGGCGGCTGTTGGAGGATGCTGCAGGCTGGTCTGCAGGCGTTGGAGGAGAGCGCGGGCTGATCTGCAGGCGTGCGCAGGTCAGCAGCCGGTGAGCGGTGGAGGGCGCAGAGGTCGGTTGCTGGCGGTTCTGCAGACACAGTGGTGAACGGCGTGGACTGCAGGCGGTTGTGCGTGTTTGAGCTGAAGGTTGACGGACGTGGGTGCGCTGAAGGTTTTGCAGGTGCGGGAAGGGGTCTGCAAGCGACTTCAGGCGTGTGCGGTGAAGTGAGCGGGTAACTTCAGACGTCTGGGAAATTTCCCAGACGTCTTAAGTTACTGAGAGGGTGGCTGATCAGTAGGTTGGTGACGGTGGTCGGCGATGACGGCGAGGGAGTTGCACGCTAAGGTGCTCACGGTAATGCGGGCGAGCTCCGGATGGCGGTGTGGCCTGTCACACCACACGCCCACGGTGGTGGAGACTCGCCGCCACGGTAGAGGCCGGCAGTGTGGAGTGGAAGAGAGAGGATCTCTCTGCACAGTGGTGGGTCGGTGGCGGAGGCCTGCTGCAGCCGGCAGCTTCCGTGCTCCTTTTATAGTGTCTTGAACAATTTTGAAATCAGTCGCCGACCAGATCCACCACATCCGCTCCCCCTTGAATGGCTTCATCACTGCAGCAGCCGGGCGTTGGTGCGGCAGCCAGCCGTTCTGAAAGAAGACGAATAAAGCAAATATTATTAAAATATTAGGGTTATTTATGTATAGACCCTCAACTTCTATGTTAATAAAAACAATATACCTAATTGGTTATCTAATTAAATGAATGCTATTCTAAGCTAATTCTAAATGCACTTAAGATATGAATGCAATGTATGGATTATGTAATTAGATTAAAACTATGAATTAATCTATTTACATCCTAATTTATACTAAATAAATGTTAGAATTAACCTAATGTGTAGGCACTTAAATACTTAAATAACCCACAACTATGGGCTAATCACAACCACCTGGTCACATTGACATATCGTCTGATTTAGAACCCACTTCCCCTTCATCAGCTATGGATCACCAAGAAGAACAACCTAATATTGAGCAACAATTCCATGACTTCCAAAATTGAATCAATGCCATCATCAGCCCGCTGCCGCATCCTCAAATGTGAGATCACATAATCTTGCAGTGGTGGAGATTGAACCCCGAATCAACGTTCCCGTGGGAGGACCCGAGGTAGATCTCAAGCCTAGCATGCTTCATATGACTCCAAAATTTCATGGCTTGAACTCTGAGGATCCTTTCCAACACATCAAGAACTTGAAACATCTGGCCCACACCTTTGGGGCAGATGTACAGAATCAGGATGGATTACTCTTAAAGCTCTTCTCATTCTCCTTGGCTGACAAAGCTACTCAATGGTTTCAGACTCAACCACACATGATCAACGCATGGGGAGAACTTCAAACTGCCTTCTTGCAAAAATTCTACCCCATCGGTCGTACCAACACAATGTGGTAGCAAATCATGCACTTCTCCCAAGGAGCAGGAGAATCTCTACATGAAGCATGGGATCACTTTCTGGATCTCATGCGTAAGTGCCCCATCAGGGAGTTCCAAAGTGGGAACAAGTCCAATCTTTTACCACGGACTCTGTGAGGATATCAAGCTCTTTGTCAATGCAACCTGTGGTGGTACCATCATGGGTCAGCATGAAGACACGATCTGGGAAAATGTCGAAAACATGTGTGAGAAGTCCCTGAACAATGAATCATTGGGTGCGTACGACCGGACGTCCACCTGCACATTAACAAATAATCAGGGGGTACACGAATCCTGAGGCCTTTCCGCATCCATTAATCTGGAGTTGGTAGCCAGTCAATTGGACAAGGTCTCCATTATCGAGAAGAAGGTGGATGATATCACTCATCATCTACACAAATCCACCTCTACACCTCAAGGCACATACGCACACCCACCCACAGAAAGGGAGGCTACTCACAACATCTACCACTCCCTGGGGATGGATGCATATCCACCTCCGTCTGATTATGGCTTCAAAGGCAACTCCGGGTCAGGCCGCCTTAGTTGGGGAACTCTGAACCCTCGTACCCTAATTATCTTGAAGCTCCTCAGACCTGCTAGGATGTTCACGCTATCCAAAATAATCCTTTCTCCAACACATACAACTCTGGATGGCATAATCATCCTAACTTTTCGTGATCAGGTAATAACCCAAAACTAAGATCTCAATTCCAACCTCGACCATAGGCTCCGCGACCTTATCAGCCCACCCAACCAAGGCCCACTCAAAACTTCCAATTTGGACCACCTAAAGGAGATCATACATCTCTAATTCTCCAGACCTTGGTTGACATGCAAAAAAAACACAAAGAAGAGATCTCTGAGCTACGAAATCAACTGGCTTAGCTGGCAAGTGCTTGCCAGCCTAGTGCACTTCCTTCTCAGCCTCTTCCTAATACAAATAATGTGCCAAACCAGAGGTGCATTATGAACCCAAATCAGGGCCAAGCTAACTTTGTTTATCAGGCCCCTTCTGCCCATCACCTGACAGGATGGATGCTTCAACTTCATACTCAAGATTTTAGCAGCAAACACCTATTTTGCCCAATCCAAACCAAAACCAGGCAGGATTGAATTTGTTACTACTCATACTGGCAAAGTAACGTATAACCCACCTCATCCAAGCCACTCCCAGCCTGGTAATATAAACCCTAACCCTAGGATAGTCATCCAGGACACACCCATCCCAAATCAAGAGCCTGAGCCAATTCTAGAGGAACCGTCTAAGGTTCCATTTCCTGAGGCCTTGACCAAGGGAAAAGGGACAGCCAAACCCGTGGCACCTGAGGAGGACCTGGTTAAGCTCGTTGAGCAGGTCCATATAAACATCCCCTTGATGGATGCGATATGCCAAGTACTGGCTTACGCACGATTTCTGAAAGACGTGTGTACACCTAAGCGTAAGCCGCGAACCAAATGTAGGAATCCGATCGTACTGTCGTAGCAAGCCAGCTCCGTCATTTCGACCAAACTCCCGCCTAAGGCAAAAGACCCAGGCAACCCTCTAATCTCCTGTGCAATCGGTGATATACAATTTGACCGAGCTTTATTGGACTTAGGAGCCTCCATAAATTTGATACCTACATCCCTACTAGACTGCTTCGAGGAATCTGAGCTTAAACCGACTGAAATGACTTTACAACTAGCTGATCGATCAAGTCACCAAAAGGAATTCTTAAGGATGTCATAGTTAGGAAACATGATTTCTATTTTCCAGTGAATTTTATATTCTTAAAAATGGATCCTCCCGAAAATGTGAAGAATATACCGATCATACTAGGGAGACCCTTTCTGGACACTACTAGGGCTAATATCAATTGTGAGAAGGGCCAAATTGAATTAAAATTTGGGGGCAAGACACTAAAGATCGACATCTTTAAGGCCCAACAAGGAATTAATTACGGAGTTATAGAACAGATTTGCAATATTGAGGCTGTGGTTGACAACCTGTGTATCAAGGAAAAATCGACTATTTCTGATCAACCACAAGAGAATTAAAACCTGCAACTAGAGGAGTTTGAACCCAACCTAGACACACCTATAGCTCCTTCCTTGGCCCCTGACATCCACTCTGAACCACCTGCTACTGTTGACAACCCGGTTACGGAATTAAATTCTCTTCCCGATCATCTCAAATACATCTTTTTGGGTTCCAATCTGACGTTTCCTATGATTATCAACTCTTGACTCACACCTGATCAGGAAATACGCCTGATTTCTGTTCTCCAGTAGCATCGGATGGCCATTGGATGGACCGTCGATGATCTGACTGGTATCAGCCCTTCATACTACACACATCACATATACACTGAAGAGGGCTCACGACCATCTCGTGAAATGTAGAGATGCCTAAATCCAAATCTGTAGGATGTCATGAAAAAGGAGATCATCAAGTGGTTAGATGCAGGGATCATCTACCCAATCTCCGATAGTCGGTGGGTGAGTCCAATCCAAGTTGTGCCTAAGAAGGCAGGGCTCACCATCATCATGACTGAAACCGAAGAAACCATACCGGCCCGTATAGCAAAGTCATGGAGGGTTTGCATTAATTACAGAAGACTTTATTCCTCCACAAGAAAGGATCATTTCCTACTACCGTTCATTGATCAGATTCTCAAGAAACTAGCAGGAAATCAATTCTTCTGCTTTTTGGACGGGTACTTCGGGTACAATCAGGTTGCAATCCATCTTGAGGACCAAGACAAAACCACCTTCACTTGCCCCTTTGGAATATACACATTCCGAAGGATGTCGTTCAGTCTCTGCAATGCACCTACTACTTTTCTGCGGTGCATGCTTGCCATATTCTCAGATATGGTAGGTGAATACCTTGAAGTCTTCATGGATGACTTCTTGGTATTTGGTGAATCATTTGATGATTGCCTCCTACACTTGGTCCGAATTCTCAAGCGGTGCATCAACGTGAACTTGGTTCTTTCCTGGGAAAAGAGCCACTTCATGGTACCTGAGGGAATTATCCTAAGACATCTCATTTCTGAAAAAGGCATCTAGGTTGATCGAGCCAAGGTGAATCTAATTTCCAAACTCCCTATGCCTAGCTCAGTCAAAGACATCTGATCCTTTCTAGGACAAGTCGACTTTTACCATTGATTCATTCCCAATGTTTCAAAAATCATACGCCCCCTCACTAATCTTCTATCTAAGGATGTCCCTTTTGAAATCTCCAAGGAGTGCACTCAGGCATTTGAAATCCTGCATGATCGAGTTACCCAAGCACCTATCCTGCAGTCTCCTGATTGGTCTCAACCCTTTGAGATCATGTGCGATGCATCTGATTATGCTGTAGGAGCGATACTTGGGCAAAAAATAGATGAGAAACCTGTGGTCATCTACTATGCCAGCAAGACACTCGACGAAACTCAGCATAACTATACAGTTACTGAGAAAGAGCTGCTAGCCGTAGTATTTGCCCTGGAAAAATTTAAATCATATCTTTTGGGTTCCCATGTTATCATATACTTAGATCACACTACAGTGAGGCACGTCCTTGCGAAGAAGGATGTGAAACCTCGACTAGCCTGTTGGATCTTGCTGTTGCAAGAATTTGATCTCGAGATTCACGATAAAGTGAGAAAGCAGAACATGGTAGCTGACCAATTATCCCACCTTCCCTCTGACAGTATCGACCCTTCTGGACCCATCATAGAACATTTTCCCGATGAGCACCTCCTGACTATTAGTACGGAACTTCCTTGGTTTGCTAATCTAGTAAACTACTTGGCATCACATCAGATCCCGTCTGATTGGCCGAAGGACAAGAAAGACAAATTACTTTTCGATGCCAAGTACTACATGTGGGAAGATCCGTACCTCTTCCGCATTGGTGCTAACCAGATCATTAGACGGTGCATCCTGAAAGCGAAAATTCAGGACATTTTATCCTTCTGCCATGACCAGGCCTGCAGCGGACACTTTTCTGGACATAAAGTCGTAGCAAAAGTCCTCTAGTGCGACTTATTTGCCCACGATTTTCAAAGACGCATACGATCACTGTAAGGCATGCACTCGTTGCCAGACCTTGGGCAACATTAGCCACCGCGATATGATGCCGTTACAACCAATTCTCGTATGTGAAATCTTCGACATCTGGGGGATTGATTTCATGGGACCCTTCCCTATTTCGGATGGCTTCAAATACATTCTTCTCGCTATTGACTATGTGTCCAAATGGATCGAAGCCGTTCCGACCCAAACCAACGATCATAAGGTGGTAATCAAATTCATTCATCAGAACATCTTTTCTCAGTTCGAGATTCCACGTGCCATTATCTCTGATGGAGGGACCTATTTCACAAATGCTTAGTTTAGATCACTGATGACCAAATACGGGGTGTCATACTGAATCTCTACTCATCACCCCCAAACCAACGGTCTAGTTGAGCTATCAAATCGAGAGATCAAGAAAATCCTTCAGGTCACTGTACGGCCTGATAGAAAGGATTTGTCGTCCCGACTTCTGAAAGCCTTGTGGGCCTATAGGACCGCCTATAAAACCCAATTGGGCATGTCTCCTTTCAGATTGGTGTACGGGAAGGCATGTCACCTCCCCGTCGAATTGGAGCACAAAGCCTGTTAGGCTATACGAAAGTGTAATCTAGATCTTTCTAAGGCAGAAACCCACAAAAAGCTTCAAATGAGCAAGATCGATGAATTACGCAATGATGTGTATGAGAACTCATGAATTTACAAAGAGTGGGTTAAGGCCTTTCACAACAAGCACATATCTAGAAAGATCTTTCAACCTCGTCAGAAAGTCCTACTCTTTGATACCAAACTCAAATTGTTCACAGGAAAACTCAGATCAAAATGGATTGGACCATTCTTATTAGACGAATCTTTGAAAATGGAGTTGTAGAAATCAGCCAACCTAGCCTTGATTCAGAACCCTTTGTCATGAACGGTCAGTGACTTAAGCCGTTCATTAAACTCACCGATACGAATATGGCTAAGGTATCTTTTGATCTCCATTCTCCCTGAGCTTATTGCACCCGGCTGATGCCGTTAAACTCTGTGCTTAACGAGAAGCAACCCATCATCTTTTTGAAAAACCCGAAACCCTTCTTGGCACATCTTATGCTGAACTCATATTGCACTTTAGGGTTCATCCATTAGAACATCCGACTCCACCTCTGGTACCTATGCCCGAGCTTGAAATCGTCCGTAACAGTCATCCTGACCCATCCACCCATCCAAAACCTGTTCTAATGAATGATCTAAGCTGAACTCGAACCCACCTAATTTTCAATGAGGACATTGCAAATCGTAGGCATGGGGGGTATTAAAGTGCAAAACACTATGAAAATCACTTCACAAGAAAGGGTTTCATCAAAAAAAAATCACATATTCCAAAAACCAAAAAAATAAAATTGATAAAGAACAAAAATAGGACAAGGGAGGAAATTTTGAGTGAATTGATTGCATATCATTTTTAGGAGAAAAGGGAAGGAGATAAAAATGTAAAAAAAGGAGCACAATTTGAAAAGAAAAGAAAAAGAGTTAAGTCATTAGTAAAAGATTAAGGAATTGACTCAATTCTAGACCAAATCAAAAGGAAAGAAATTGAAAGACAAAAAGTGTTAAGAGACAAAAGAGATTAGTGTGAACACTGATCTTAGGCCTCCTGGGCTGTAATTCTAGGCCTAACAATTCAAGTATCCGCTAAGATCTGGATAGACCTCAAAAGGTTGGGGAAAATGCGAAGCTTAAGTATTAGGTCTAAGGCTTAGGGATTATTCAACCTCATTAACTAACCTTTGGTTTGTGGGACTTAGTAACCTAAGCACCCCAATCCACATGCAGTCTGGTTTAGTGCGCTTAAGTATCAAAATCACACAAATGCGTTAAAACTATTCTAAAAAAGTTACCTAGATTAGGAGCGGCTGATCAACACAAGTTGATTTGGACGAGTTCCCAGTGCGGAGAGGTGGGAAATTCCCCTCGAAGATAGGCAATAACATATAGTCTCCTCGGTGCTTGTCTCCTAGGATATCTAAATATCCTACTGGGGGCATGTAAGAACCTTGAGCTGGTTCAGATGCCATGGGCGGCATTATCACGAAATGTCGATTGGCAGGGCCTGAATTTAGTTACAGAATTCCATGGGCGGGATTATCTCAAAATCTCGAAAGCCAGGGTTTTGGGGGTTGTCATGGGTGGTGCTATCTTAAAGCATCGATTGCTAGGGACCCTGCACGGATTGATGTTGGGAACTGGGAATCTGATACAGACCGTGTTGTAAAGCTAATCCGAGGATAGAAATAAAAAGAAAAGAGAGAAAACTCTCGAAAAATAGAGAAAAATTCTTCTGTCTCGTTCTTACAAAAATGCACTGCAAACTGAACTTGGGCTAAAACATGTTACAAGCATGGGTGCTTTAACCACGGAGTTCAACGAACCTTAGGTTAGTTCCTGTCGGCTTTAGAAACCTTCACAGCAGACTGAGGCTAGAGCTGGTCAGGTCCGAATCTTGGTTGTTACTTGAGTACCTCTAGGCCTATTATCAGCATTCTGACCTAATCTACAAAAGAAAGCACACATCAGAGTCTGAGCATAAAGAAACATGTGGTCTAGAATTTGAGTAAATCCATGGAAATTTTGCTAAGGGACTAGCAAAAGCTAGGCATGGGGTTATGATGGGAACACCATCATGAGCCATAACTAGCTCATTTTGATCTAATTAAGTCAGTAAATGCTCTTACATAACTGCTAGAGAGCCATAATTCACTGCAAATCCATTCTGAAGGAGAGACAAGAAACCAGGGTTAAAACTGTAATTCTACCATCATAACTTGAATAAAATACAACCATCGGTTTTCTCAGGGGTTAATTAAGGGTCAAATGGTCTTAAAAGGATACCAAGTGGGTTAGAACATACAGACAAGGGTTTTCGCATGTTTTGAGAATTAAATAACTTTTGAAATCCTAGAAATAGACCCACTTAATTAACTGAGGTGCTGGTCAGCATAAAATTTACCTAAACCCTCTAAAAATCAAAGAAAAATATTCTCTAGGGTTTGGTACCTTCAAATTCACCATCAGAACCTGTTTTGGCCTAAAATAGTCTTAGACAGACATTTACCCTAATTTGATTTTTTGCATAAATTACCCAATCAAACGAGGTCAAAACAAAAATCCAACTTCACCATTGGATTCCTTAGGTCCAAATTAGATTTGTATCAAAATTTGGGCCCAATCTGATATTGTTTCGACCTAGTTTGCACTTTGATCCAAGTCTAACTTTCCTTATCTCCAATAGCCCCTTAACTTTTGAACTTCCTACAAAAAGCCACCCAACTTCTTCGTCTTCTTCACAAAAAGGCCCCCGCCGCAGAGAAATCCTATTCCTAAAGCTCTGGCGACAATCAACCAAGGATTTCTCCTTGATTGATTGATGAAACTTCCCCAAATTTGAATCAGAGATCCCTCTTAAAATTCTCTTTCAATCAGACCGATTCATGACCTTCAATTCTTTCCCAATCTCTCATGTGAATGCATGAGAGATTTGGGTATCAAAAGCTTTTCAACTCCGACAACCTTCTAAGCTTGGGAAGCTTGCTTCCCAAGCTCCAAGCACCCTTTAATGGCCAATATAAGACTCCCCAAGGCAGACCGTTCGAGGTAAGATTGACTTCGACTAGATCTCCCCGAAATTCCTCTCTCCTAACCTAGCTAAAAGGCTCCTCGAGCTTCTATGATCCCCTCCGACCTCCCTCGTCGTTCGTCCGCAATACCAGCGGCAAATTCATTTTCCTTGCCTTCCTCCATGCCACGCTGTACCAACAGGCATCTCTTCCTCCGTCTTCCTCGTTGTTTCCTTCTCACCAGAGTCACCTTCGTCTCCGGTGTCAGCCATACCACAATCGACATTGCTTCTACCTCTCTTCACTTGCTAATCACCTAGATAAGTTCCATAGTTAGTCTACTACCTTTACACACCAACCGCACTTCATTTCAACTGCTGCATCACACTAAACACCCTTTCCATCCTTTGCTCCAGCCATTCCCCCAACAAAGTTTCTCCACCACTATGCACCTCCATCCACATTGCCAACAAGCCCAAAACCTCCGCCTCACCTTCCTGCACAAAACCCCTCTCCTATTTCACCTTTTAGCTCACTGATGTAAACAAATTTACACTACTTAAAATGTCTACATATGCATGTTCTTAAGCATAGGATTGCATTTCATAATATAAATATTGCATAACATGCATCATCTTGCATTTAGAGTAGTTTAAATAAAATGGAGGTTAATTGTCTCCTTTTATGTGCTTGGACAGGGCAAACATTTTATCGGGGCCACAGATCAAAGATCCAACCGTATGGATGTGATCAGGGAGACGATTGGAGTTCAACGACTCCAAGATCGCCCTAATCAGGCATCCGTAGCATCAGATAGAGACCGGGGAACCCTAGAAGATCAAGGGCCAGGATGGTGTAAATCCACACTTCAGATGACAAATCCGACCGCACGGATGAATTCGGATCGACGATCATAGCCCAACGACACAAAAATCGAGTCAATCCGACATCCGTGGCACTATCTACAACTTCCAGAAGATGGACGGCCAAGATGGCGCCACGTGGTGCCATCTTAGCCGCCCAAACGGCCGCATGCATCTTGTGAAGACCGCGCACCCGTCTCCTCTCCGCAATTGGATCTTGATCCAACGGCTGTGGCCACCCAGCGCTTAAAACATGCGCTCGACAATCCGCGCCCCGCAGCGCAGCGGTCGAGCGCGCTTACGCGAGCACGGGGCGCGAGTTCGAGCCGCGGCGAGGGAGCGGAAGGCACGATTGAGCGGGCGCGAATGAGCGTCAAATGGAGATCCAACGGCCGCGCGTGCTCAATCAGGACGACGCGCGATTGGACTCCCGCTTGGACGCGCGATCGCACGTGCAGGCGGGCGGGCGGCAGCGGTGAAGGTGCGATTTTAAGCCGTCCGATCTCGCGATCGGACGGCCGAAAATCAATAGAAGCGCGTAGGCGTTACACGCGCGGGCGGCTGAGCGGGCGCACGTGGGCGCGGAAGCGATGTGCGCGCTGGGGGCTTTAGCGACGGTTTCATCCGTCACTAAAGACCCCTCATTTATTGTTTTGAAGTTGTAATGTCCATTTTGCCCCCACTCCTTGCAACTATAAAAGGAGACCCCCTCCATACGAAATTCTCATCCCTTCTTTCTCCTCTCTACCCCTCCAAAGCTCAAGAGAAGCTTGTCCCACACCTGGGATGCTTCTCGTGAGATAAAGTCCAATTTTCGTTCCCCTTCGGAAGTGGATCCCACGACGACGATGACGTGCTGCTTCGTTCCCGTTCTTCTGATTCGTCCTCCTTCGTCCAGGCGTCGTCCCGTCCGGCTCGTCCTCCAAGCAACCGTCGAGGAGGATTTCTCTCTCCTTATTCTTTTTACCGCTTTCTAGTATAGATTTACTGCTTTCTAGATTAATCTACTCGTCCTCCAAGCAATCATCGAGGAGGACATTCCTCTCTCCATTATTTTAATGCTTTCTAGAGTAAAATTATCGCTTTCTAGAGTAATTGTTTTATGCTTTCTAGTTGTAATGAACAATCTCTTCAATACAAAAATTTCTTGTTTATTCTACATCTTATTTTGATTTCTCTGTGTAATATTCTCTTTCTCTCTTACTCTCTCTCTCTCTTCTATTTATTGTAAATAATTAGATGGTTCTAAATTGAATTATTCTGTAACAAATAAAAAGAAACGTGCAGTTTTTAAATCAAACGTCTGCCTCCCTGTGTTCGACCCGGAATTTTAATTTCGGTATAAATTTTATTTGTTGAACACGAATTCTTCGCTTTCGAACTACAACGACAGGTTTTCCAAAATCGAACACGTTAGCGTAGGTTCGTAATCGTTCAACATTTTGGCGCCGTTGCCGGGGAGGCAATGATTTCCGATCTTTTCTTCGCATTTCTTGCACTTTATTTGTTTTCTAACTAGCTTTCTCTTGTGTCTATTGTTTTGCAGAGACCTCCATCAAGGAATCAACAAGCGGTAGACTGGAGTAAAGTGCAGTTGAAGACAACTGTAAGTGCTCCCCCATTCTTTCCCCCTCCATAGATTTCATTCGCCACATTAAATCCAAATTCCAATTAACCTAGGTGTTTGCATAAATCTTAGGAATAGTTTGGTTGTTTGGATTTCTACTCACACTCATTTCACCCTCATTCATAAAAAAATAATAATAATAACAAAAAGATAATTTTGTGGGGTAACTTTCAACAAACACACAACACACACCCACATTCAAGGCACTTGATTAACTTGATTTGTTTTCTACTCAACCGGGTTCTGATCTGTGGAACCGGTACACACAGAGCAATACATAACAGAGTAGAAATCATTCTAGGTTAACCATCTTTGAGTGCCTAACTTAGTGGTGCAATTGTGGCCAATTGTTTGAGTTGTTTGGGCTGCACCACTTTATTTAAAACCAACTCATCAAGTAGCTCCTCCTTAGGGTTTTCAATCTAGGTATATTCCAGGCACTCCACTTTCTTTCTGATTTTAAAGGAAAACTATCTTCACCCGTGTTTTACAACTTGGTTTTCCTAGAAATTTGATTGCAATTCACCTAATTTGAAACCCTAAAAGCTACTTAAGCAGGATTTGAACATTAAAATTCACACATTATAAATAATCTTGCTTGAAAACCCTGGTTGTGCACGCACTTACACAAATTTCAATCAATCATTAAGGGCACAACCCATTGTAAGGGCCCATCACATTCCATAAGCACCACAATCCCAGGCCGTAATAAAATTGAGTAGACGTTGGCCCTAAGGTTTGATTCGGTCTTCAGGGCTTAGTCTGAGATTGTTTTTGATTAACCTACTTGTACTGATTAATTTGATGTCTAGCTAGGGGAGTAGCGTCAAACGACCGCGGCTGGGAGGTACACTAGGAACCGGAGGCGAAAGCCAAAGGAAGAACCTTCTCCCCAGTCCCTCCTTCTAACTAGTTGGATTATACAGACGCAAGTAGAGTAAATCAGTTACAGTCTTAAGGCTGGTGTTGGGAGTCAGTAGATCCTTAGGCTACCCCACTTAAGGACAGCCTTGTTTTGCTGTGCTGCAGGGTCCCTATCCCCGGTCCTTCTGACCTACTCATAGTTTATGCTGGGAAGACGGTTATTGAATCCCCGATTGGAAGGACCATTAGAACATTCTAGGAGGCGCAAGTTAGATTTTGGTCAATTTGATCCCATGGCCGAACAACAGCCTCCTCTGCCTGGAAATCCACAGGAAGAATTTCGAAGGCAGCTGGAAAAAATGCAGAGAATGCAAGAATGGTTCCAGAGAATGCAGGGCGCTCAGCCCTTGAAGGATTTTTATGATCCTTCAAATTACGGGGAACGTCCCGGCGTCCAGATTCCAGCCGGTGACATAGAAATCAAGCCCCAGGTGTTAAGCCTGATTAAACATTATCATGGGCTTGGCTCCGAAGATCCGTTTCAACACTTGGAGGACTTGACCACTTTGGTCCAGACCACCAAGTCTCGAAACGTAAACGAGGAGCAAATGATCATGAGGCTCTTCCCCCACTCTCTTAGGGATAAGGCCGTGCATTGGTATAGGACAATAGGAAGACCAATTACAACTTGGAATGAGTTGAAATCGGCCTTTCTGAAGAAATTTTTCCCAGTCGGTCGTACCAATGCTTTGAGACGGGCAATCACTACTTTTACCCAACGGCCGGGGGAGCAGTTTCATGTGGCCTGGGAGCGATTCCAGGACTTATTGCGGAGGTGTCCACACCACGAGGTGCCGAAATGGCAACTCATGCAGATTTTCTATCATGGGTTGACTGAGCAACTCAGAAACCATGTGGATGCTTCTTGCGGAGGCAATTTCCTCAATAAAGATGTAGATAGTGCACATGATTTATTTGAGGAAATGAGTGAGAATTCAATTAATCATGCCTCCATGGATACTTTTAACCGGTCCCAACAACCCAGATCAAATGTCAATGAAGTCCATGACTCTCATTCATTTGATATGGAATTGATTTGTAATAAACTTGACAAAGTGGACTTGGTTGCTAAAAGAATGGAAGAGTGGATGGCTGGCAATTCTATGAACAACTCTCAATCCACTCAATCCCAAAATTCGGGATTCCATTCTTCACGAGCTCTTTCTGGATGGGAGTTCGTGAATCAACTCGATGCGACTCAACCTATGAGTCAGCATTTCTCGGAACCCCATGGGTTCCCAACTGGGGCCTTTCATCCCAGTTTTTCTAATCCTTCCTTTTCTTTCTCTCCATCCTCACCCTATGAGGATGTCTGTGCTATACAAGAGAATGTTAGATCCAACCCCTACTCAAATGCCTATAATCTAGGTTGGAGAAACCACCCTAACTTCTCTTGGAAAAATCCGGGGCAACAGACCCAATTCCGACCCAGCAATTATGCTCCGCAACGACCAATGGGTCAGGGTCAAGTATATACTCAGTTGCCTCCGAATCAGGTCAATCAGCCAGCTTGGAATGCCTGTCAACCCGCAGGGCAGGCTGATTTGAACCGTCAAACGGTAGAGATGCAAGGATCTATGCTCCAGCTCATGCAGCAAATGAAAAACTCACTGGACAACTTGCAATCCGGGCTCATTGCTAACTCTCGTCAACCCGGATCTCTACCATCCTAACCCGTACCCAACCCACGAAACATTACGAATTCGGGCAATCAAGCCCAAGGGTACGGAAATCAGAGGGACCCACACGCGCATGCTCAGGTGGTTGAGCAGGGTTCCTCGTCTTCTTCTTCTGTAAATCAACAATTCATGGTCAATCAAGCCCCTCCAATCTTTCCTAACCCTCCCCAAGACCCAAATTCTTACGCTTCTGCAAATTCTGTCACTTTGAGGAGTGGTAAGAAGACTCAGGATCCACAACCACATTATTATAATCTTTTGAATCCTGAAGAATCTGAGGAGAGAGAGGAGAATTCTAAAGGAGAAATCAAGGCTCAGGAATCCGATTCCAAGGATCTGACTCGTGTTCCTTTTCCTGAAGCCTTAACCAAAGCAAAGAAGAAGTCTGTTGATAGCAATGAGGAGCTTCTGAATTTATTTAAGAATGTTGAGATCAATATCCCGCTCCTTGATGCTATCAAGCACATACCGACTTACGCAAGATTTTTAAAGGAATTATGTACACAAAAGCGTAAGTGGAGAGAATCTGTTCCGAGGAAGGTGGTACTCTCCAAGCAGGCTAGTTCTGTTATCCTGCACTACCTCCCTCAGAAAAAGAGAGATCCTAGTGCTCCTTTGATTTCTTGCGTTATCAGAGATTACACATTTGATAGAGCACTTTTGGATCTCGGTGCATCCATCAACCTAATTCCGACTTCTCTTTACGAGAAGTTTGGGTTAGGTGAACTTCGGCCAACTTCAGTAACGCTACAGTTAGCGGATCGTTCGGTCACAAACCCGCGAGGCGTTATTGAAGATGTTATAGTTAAGGTCAAGGATTTCTATTTTCCTGTAGATTTCCTTATCCTTGACATGGATGTACCAGATAATCTGAGGAACACGCCCATCATTCTGGGGCGTCCGTTCCTGGCTACCGCAAAGGCCAACATTAATTGTGAAAGCGGTAGCATGGAAATCGCCTTTGGGGACCAACGTATGAAATTAGATATTTTTAAGGCGATCAACAAATTTGAGGATTGTGGATTTATTGAGGAACTTGATGAGGATAATGTTAATATTGAAACTTGTTTGACAGTTTCTTCAATTGAAAGTTCCTTTTTGGTTGATGAATTTGACCCGCAACCCTCTGACTTAACATCTTCGGAAGAGGTTACTGATTTTGTTCACTCACAACCTCTCCCTCTTGTTGAATCTTCAGCATCTACCCGACCATCAATCATCACCCCACCCCAGCTCGAATTGAAACCATTGCCCGAGAATTTGAAATATCAATTTTTAAGACCTCAGAATACGCTCCCTGTGATTATCAGTGATAAATTGACAAAGGAGCAAGAGATTAAATTGATTAAGGTCCTAAAGGAACATAAGGAGGCAATTGGTTGGACCATTCATGACCTTAGGGGGATCGAGCCATCTTACTGAAATCATAGAATATTCTTGGAAGATGGATCCCGCCCTTCTCGCCAGATGCAAAGGAGATTGAATCCAAATATGCGAGAAGTGGTCAAAAAGGAAATCATCAAGTGGCTCGATGCAGGAATTATTTATCCAATCTCTGACAGTCCCTGGGTAAGTCCCGTTCAGATTGTTCCAAAGAAAGCCGGGATTACTGTTGTGACTAATGAGAGAGGAGAATCTGTCACAACTCGTTCAGCTTCTTCTTGGAGAGTTTGTATTGATTACAGGAAGCTGAACACTGCCACTAAAAAGGATCATTTTCCCCTGCCCTTCATTGATCAAATCTTGGAAAAATTAGCCGGGTAGAAGTACTTCTGTTTTCTTGATGGCTACTCGGGATACAACCAAGTTCCTATCCATCCCGAGGATCAGGAAAAAACTACTTTCACCTGTCCCTACAGAACCTTTGCTTTTCGTAGGATGCCTTTCGGGTTATGCAATGCACCTGCGACTTTTCAAAGGTGTATGCTAGCCATATTTTCCGACATGGTGGGAGAGTTTATGGAAGTCTTCATGGATGATTTCTCCATTTTCGGAGAATCATTTGACTCTTGTTTGGCTAATTTGGAAATGATTCTTAAGCGATGTATCAAGACACGATTGGTCCTTAGCTGGGAAAAGAGTCATTTCATGACCCAAGAGGGCATCATTTTGGGTCATGTAATCTCTGAACGGGGAATTGAAGTGGACAAAGCTAAGGTTGATGCTATCGCTAAACTTCCTCCTCCCACATCAGTTAAACAAATCAGATCATTTCTTGGCCATGTGGGATTTTATCGAAGATTCATCAAGGACTTCTCGAAGGTTGCCCGCCCTTTGAGCAATCTTCTTGCCAAAGAAACGCCGTTTGTTTTTGACGAATCATGCCGAAAGGCATTTGATTTCCTAAAAACGGCAGTCACCTGTGCTCCAATTT
Source organism: Thalassia testudinum (assembly GCA_037157565.1). Lineage (NCBI taxonomy): Eukaryota > Viridiplantae > Streptophyta > Magnoliopsida > Alismatales > Hydrocharitaceae > Thalassia > Thalassia testudinum. The sequence goes on from JAZHRO010000062.1 coordinate 20,910,549, forward strand.
TGCAACCACCTATTTGGACAGCCCCATTTGAGATCATGACCGATGCTTCTGATTACGCGGTCGGGGCTGTCCTGGGTCAGAAAATTGACCGAAAGCCCTTTGTCATTTACTACGCTAGTAAAACTTTGGATGAAGCCCAGAGGAATTACACTGTTACTGAAAAGGAATTACTAGCTGTAGTATTTGCGTTGGAAAAATTCAGGGCTTATCTCTTGGGGTCTCATGTTATTGTTTATACCGACCACTTGGCCTTGAGACATCTCTTGGCTAAAAAGGATGCTAAACCCCGGCTTAATCGTTGGATTCTTCTTCTTCAAGAATTTGATCTTGAAATCAAGGATAAAACCGGGGTACAAAATGTGGTGGCGGATCATTTGTCGAGACTCCTAGGTTAATCTTCTTGTCCGGACATTCCGATTGCTGACACTTTTCCGGACGAAACCATTCTTACAGTTTTAGGTGTCCACACCCCATGGTTTGCTAACATTGTTAACTATTTGGCCGTTGGTCAAATCCCCCAGGATTGGACCAAGCAACAACGGGATAGACTCAAATCTAAGGCCAAATACTACTTTTGGGAGGACCCTGAACTGTATCGCATCGGCTCTGATCAGATTATTCGCCGATGCATACTGGAGAATGAATTCAACAGTATACTTGAGTTCTGCCATGCATCTGGGTGTGGTGGACATTTCTTCGGGAAAAAGACGGCTGCAAAAATTTTGCAATCTGGCTTCTATTGGCCGTCTTTATTCAAGGATGCCCAGGATTTCTCACGGTCATGCCCTCGATGCCAGGCACTCGGGAGCATAACTAAGAGAGACATGATGCCCTTAAACCCTATTCTTCCTGTCGAAATTTTCGATGTTTGGGGCATTGATTTCATGGGACCCTTTATCCCTTCATTTGGACATCAGTACATTCTTATCGCTGTTGATTATGTGTCTAAATGGATTGAGGCAATTCCCACCCGAACCACTGACCACAAGGTGGTCATCAACTTTGTCAAGAAAAATATCTTCAGTAAATTCGGGATTCCGAGGGCTATAATCAGTGATGGTGGCACTCATTTTACTAATGCCCAATTCTGGAGTTTATTGGCCAAATACGGGGTTAATCATCGAATTTCCACACCTTACCATCCCCAAACGAATGGACAAGCCGAGATCTCTAATCGAGAGATCAAGAACATTCTGCAAAAAACTATTAGGCCCGATCGCAAGGATTGGACTCAAAAGCTTGAGGACGCTCTTTGGGCCTACCGTACGGCGTATAAAATGCCCATCGGCATGTCTCCATTCCGTCTGGTGTATGGAAAGGCATGTCATCTACCCGTAGAGATTGAACACAGGACATTCTGGGCAATCAAACAATGCAATCTAGATCTAAATCTAGCTGGGAAGACCAGGAAACTCCAACTATCTAAGTTGGAGGAGCTTAGAAATGATGCTTATGAGAATGCCAAGATCTACAAGGCTCGGACCAAAGCTCTACATGATCAAATGATTTCCCGCAAGAGCTTTGAGCCAAACTAGAAGGTCTGGTTATTCAATTCTAAACTTAAGCTCTTTCCTGGTAAACTTAGATCTAAATGGAATGGCCCTTTCATAATTGATCAAATTTTTCTAAATGGTGCCGTTCAGATTTCTGACCCAAAGACAGGTAACACCTTTAAAGTCAACGGTCAACGTCTGAAGCCTGTTGCTGACCGTAATCTTCCAGAACCCGTTTCAGACTCTGTTGCTCTAGCCATTCTGACTTCTTTGGCTGGACTTCGCCTAGCTGACGGCATTAAACTCAGTAGTTGCACATATAACACAAGGCTGATACGAGCTTCATATCCAGGTGACATCTTTCATATTCTACCCTTTCTTTCATGTCTCTTTTTCAATGAGGACATTGCATCAGCTAGGCATGGGGGGTGGATTCATTTTTGAATTAGTTGGTCAGCTTTGTGAAATCCATATAAATTGCTCTCTTTCTAAAAAAAAAAAAAAAATTAGGAAGGATTAGTTGGACATTAGGACTTTTCAATCCTAAGAAATTTTACATTAGGTTCTGAACACAAAGACCCCTCAGGTCTTTGGACTTAATTAGCCTGTGTATCTACTAAAATGTGGATTTGTCTTTGAGTTCTCACCATCTTAATTCTATTATAATCGGAATAAATAAGTTTGGGTGATAAGTACACGACTTGTCAACCCACCCTCTAATTTAAGGGAATTTTGAGTTTTAAGCATCTACACACTTTCTTTGCACTGACTCGTTGCTCGGCGATTCTAACGGAAATTGGGTAGCTAATGAACCTTCTAGGGTGATATGGCTTGCAAGTTATCATGGGTAACAGCCCATAGGTAGGTTGTCCAGAGCCCAGTCATTGGACTTTTCTCTTTTTGCCGCCTTTAGGTAAATCTTAGACCAGGGAAGCCACCTATTTAAAAAAAAAAAAAAAAACTGGGAACAGGAGAAAAGAATAAAAAGAAATAAGCCACACTTCGCTACACGAGTATGGCTGGCAAGTTGTCGGTGGTAACAGCTCATCGACCGGTTGTCCAGAACCTAGCTCAGAAAATGCACTAAAAATTCCCAAAACACTCAGGAAGAAGCGGAGAAGTAGAATAAATCGGGGAGATATACACTGGATTCACCCTTGTGTTGACCCCGTAAAAAAAATAAAAGTAGGGAGAAAGCTACCGGTTGTAAAGATACACCTTTAGGCAGAATTCTGGTTAGGTCACCTAGAGGCGTAGAAATCTGAAGTCCGTTCTAACTGCCGGTCAACGAGTCTATCACAATAAGATGCTTAAAACTTAGGGTTCTCATCAAATCTTGGGTGAGTTGAATGGCCGTAGAAAGCCACTCTTAAACCCTAAAAGTTGAAAATCCAAAAGAAAAAAAATAGAAAAGAGTAAAAAGAGAAAAAGAAATGTTTCTTTGAATAAGGCGAGGCTTGAGGCGGTCTGCATTTTGGCTGATACCCGGGCACTGTTGTGTCTTTGAAAGTTCAGTTCCTAAGTAGACAATTTCTTAATGATTGAAAATAACTCAGGTCCAAATAATCTAACTTAATTCTTTTATAAATAGCATATAGTTTTGCTAGGGACTAGCAAAAGGTAGGCATGGGGGTATGATATAAACACATTTACACTACTTAAAATGTCTATATATGCATGTTCTTAAGCATAGGATTGCATTTCATAATATAAATATTGCATAACATACATCATCTTGCATTTAGAGTAGTTTGAATAAAATGGAGGTTAATTGTCTCCTTTTATGTGCTTGGACAGGGCAAACATTTTATCGGGGCATCGTATCAAAGATCCAACCGTATGGATGTGATCAGGGCGACGATTGGAGTTCAACGACTCCAAGATCGCCCTAATCAGGCATCCGTAGCATCAGATAGAGATCGGGGAACCTTAGAAGATCAAGGGCCAGGATGGTGTAAATCCACACTTCAGATGACAAATCCGACCGCACGGATGAATTCGGATCGACGATCGCAGCCCAACGACACAAAAATCGAGTCAATCCGACATCCGTGGCACCATCTACAACTTCCAGAAGATGGAAGGCCAAGATGGCACCACGTGGTGCCATCTCAGCCGCCCAAATGGCCGCATGCATCTTGTGAAGACCGCGCACCCGTCTCCTCTCCGCCGTTGGATCTTGATCCAACGGCTGTGGCCGCCCGGTGCTTAAAACATGTGCTCGACAATCCGCGCCCCGCAGCGCAGCGGTCGAGCGCGCTTACGCGAGCGCGGGACGCGAGTTCGAGCCGCGGCGAGGGAGCGGAAGGCTCGATTGAGCGGGCGTGGATGAGCGTCAGATGGAGATCCAACGGCCACGCGCGCTCAATCAGGACGATGCGCGATTGGACGCCCGCGTGGACGCGCGATCGCACGTGCAGGCGGGCGGGCGGCAGCGGTGAAGGCACGATTTTAAGCCGTCCGATCTCGCGATCGGACGGCTGAAAATCAATAGAAGCGCGTAGGCGTTACACGCGCGGGCGGCTAAGCGGGCGCGCGTGGGCGCGGAAGCGACGTGCGCACTGGGGGCTTTAGCGACGGTTTCATCCGTCACTAAAGACCCCTCATTTATTATTTTGAAGTTGTAATGTCCATTTTGCCCCCACTCCTTGCAACTATAAAAGGAGACCCCCTCCATACGAAATTCTCATCCCTTCTTTCTCCTCTCTACCCCTCCAAAGCTCAAGAGAAGCTTGTCCCACACCCGGGATGCTTCTCGCGAGATAAAGTCCAATTTTCATTCCCCTTCGGAAGTGGATCCCACGACAACGACGACGTGCTGCTTCGTTCCCGTTCTTCTGATTCGTCCTCCTTCGTCCCGCTTCGTTCTCCTTCGTCCAGGCGTCATCCCGACCGGCTCGTCCTCCAAGCAACCGTCGAGGAGGATTTCTCTCTCCCTATTCTTTTTACCGCTTTCTAGTATAGATTTACTACTTTCTAGATTAATCTACTCGTCCTCCAAGCAATCGTCGAGGTGGACATTTCTCTCTCCATTCTTTTAATGCTTTCTAGAGTAAAATTATCGCTTTCTAGAGTAATTATTTTATGCTTTCTAGTTGTAATGAACAATCTCTTCAATACAAAAATTTCTTGTTTATTCTACATCTCATTTTGATTTCTCTGTGTAATATTCTCTTTCTCTCTTACTCTCTCTCTCTCTTCTATTTATTGTAAATAATTAGATGGTTCTAAATTGAATTATTCTGTAACAAATAAAAAGAAACGCGTAGTTTTTAAATCAAACGTCTGCCTCCCTGTGTTCGACCCGGAATTTTAATTTCGGTATAAATTTTATTTGTTGAACACGAATTCTTCGCTTTCGAACTACAACGACAGGTTTTCCAAAATCGAACACGTTAGCGTAGGTTCGTAATCGTTCAACACTCACCCACACTCACCCCTGAACAACCCACCTTTCCGTCGTCGTTCCCGACCTCGCCCAGCCACTACACCTACTCCCATGCTACAAAACCACCACCACCGTGTTCCTCATCCACCAACTATCCTCTAGAGCATTTTAACTAGGGCTTTTAGCCTGTTTTCATGCTTTCAGGTACACAGGTCTCCATCACCATTACAGAAGCTTCGAGCAAAGCTTGGAGTTTGCTTCAGTACCTTTAGCTCCAGGAATTGTCCCCAGTTCGTGCAGAATCACTCCAGGAGTCTGAGTGAACCAGTAATTGGAGCCTTTGTCTAATTGCAGAATCACTCTTGTGGACTTTAATTCGAGTTTATTTGTTTGAGCGCTATTTCAGCTATATTACAATGAAGCTATTTTACGACATTGATTTATTGCCCGAACAAAATTGAATCTGATATATTGCATGAATGTCAATTACAATAATATAGAAAACATAAAAAGCGAGGAAGGTGAGAAGAAATCTCTCGAAGCGGTTGTTTGGTGAGACAACAGCACCTGGCAGAAGCTTGGATGAAGGAGTTGGGAAGCAGGGCGATGGAGGTGAGAAGCGAGAGGACGTCGAGCAGAGGAAAGCTTCAGCATAGCTCCAGAGTGGAGGTGAGAAGGCGGAGATGATTTGCTACTTTAATGGAGGTGGGAGGACGGCTCCAAGGTGACCTATGAATGGGGATGGGAAGTTGGAGTATTTAGTGGGGCAGAGGTTCAATACAGTAATAAGCACCTTGGGAGCTTGAGAGCAAGCTCTAACAAAGCGTTGGTAGGCTTGATAGAGCTTGGGAGTAGGTGGGAGTAGAGTAGGTTGAGATGGCTTGGAAGGGAGGGGGTGTAGGTCATTTTATAGTGGAGAAGAGGCTAGAATAGGAATGGGACCATTAGTGACCTCCAAGTCATCATTGTAACTGTCGCTGTAGGCAACTCACACCCTCAGCTGACCTTGCTATTGTGCGAATAAATAGCGACGGCTATAAGCGTCGCAGTAGGCTCAGCTGAGGCATCACTGTAGGCTTGCTCCAACCAAGCACATGCCCGCCCATAGATGGCCCTGCATTACGCAACCCCGGTCACGCGTGCGCGCTCGCGCGCTGGCGGTGCGCTGGCTGTGCGCACACCTATGTGCATGCATGCTTGCACTGGTTGTGTTCCCAATTTATAATTTGGCATGTCCGCGGGTCTTGAACTCGCGCCCCCGTGATCCGCAGAGAGCGCTTAGCCGCTACGCTGGGCTCTCCCTTGAGTTGCGAAGAGCCGCGTGGTGCGGAGGCTTCTCAGCCATTAGATCAAGATCCAACGGCTGGGAATGAAGGTCGTGAATGATGCTGGCTGGTGTTGGGCGACCTGCATGGCACCACATGGTGCCATCTAGGCTATCCATTCTTCTTTCTATTGCAAGGGGTGCCACGGTGCTTAGATCGAGATGATTGCCATGTTGCTGGACTGTGATCGTTGCTCCGGATCCATTCGTATGGTCGAAATTTTTATACGAAGCCCGTAGGGATGTTGCATTGCCCCCCTAGCCATTGATCTTCCTCGAACTTTGTATGATGCTACGGGACTTCGATCTAGACAATTTCGGAGGCATTAGACTTCGATCGTCGTCCTGATCAGATTCATACAATCCGATCATCCATTCGAGACCCTGAAATAAATCTTCTCTCCTGACCATAAAAGGGACCTAACTAACCTAAAATATATACAACTACTCTAAATGCAGAATGATTCATGTTATACAATATTTATAACATGAAATGCAAATCTAAGCCTAGGAACATGCATGATTAGGCATTTTAACCTAAATAGATGTGTCTATATCAATGGCAAATCCACTCCTTTCTGGGTCATGTCTATTTCTATAGGAGATTTATGTTGGTGCTAGAGCACCACAATCATTTGTTTTGATGATAACAAAACACGTGTTATTTAACATTTGCAATTTGAGTCCTAGATTTCAGGTCAATTGCAAATGTGGACGTGTTTAGACGGAGTTCGAGCTCGCATCCAGGACGGATTGGAGGAGCTTGACGGAAAACAGAGGAGGTTCGCGTGGAGCGAAAGATTGAAGATGGAAGGAAATGAAGAATAGGATAGATTTCCTTCTTTTGTACTTGTTGTATTTTTCGTTTCTTTTGTTGCTCTTTATTTCCTTAGAAATTATGTTAAAGAGCCTCAAAGAACCCTAACAGTAGTCCTAGGAACACCGGCACAACCCTAGGATACTTAGGTTTTCTGTAGAATACTTAGAAAACCAATATAGGGTTCAAACAGCACTTCCAGACGTCTAATTCCTAAATCAGACGTCTGATAAAGTATTTTAAGACGTCTGACTGTTGTTTCAGACGTCTGATAACTGTTAGGCTGGACATAGTTGGTTTTGTCTGATGAAATCAGACATCCAGACCTTAGACCAGATGTCTTAGGAGACGTCTGATGACTTTGCCAGACGTCCAATTAGTGACCGTTGGCTGGCTTAGCATACACTCAAGAATATGACCGTTAGAGCCTTATCAGACGTCCTTAGGCTTTTCCAGACGTCTAATAAATGACTGTTTTGCCTCGGCTGACCCAAAATCTCTTCTCAGAGATTTTCTAGCCGTTGCAACGTTTGGAAATCAATTCCCACAGTAAAAGTAGGTTTCCAGACGTCCAGACATAGTGCTAGACGTCCTGTATGTCGTCTGATGGACTTGCGTAAAAACCCTGTTTAGATCTGATCCAAGTCAGGGAGAGACCCGCCCAAAATCAGATGTCTGACCTTGGAATCAGACGTCTTAAAGTGAACTTCCAGACGTCTGATGCTAGAATTAGACGTCTGATAAGCCTGTCAGAACAATGATTGTTCCTGATTTCGGCCTGATTATCTTGAACTTTGTTCCCAACGGCTATAGAACCTTTCCTAAGCCTTCCAAAGCCTTCCTAAGGCCTCTATAAATAGAGGGGAACCTTTGCAACACTTGGATACACTTAGCTAAACACTTTCACACTCTTTTGTGTCCAGAAAAGATCTTGCTCTCCAAGCTTAAGCTCCATTCCCTTGAGAGCATCAAACCTTCGCGCACCCGCTCTCCCGCCGTTGTTCACGAGAGCGACATTGCGCCGTTGCGTGGCTCACGCACCCGCGTCATCGTCGACGCACTCCTTGCAAAGGGGAGTTTCCTAATTCCTATAGAAGCTTAGGTTTATTACTTTGTTGGCTCTATAGGTTTGTTGTTTATTTTATCTTTGTCTTTTGGTTGGGTATTCGCTTTGCGAATTCCCGTCTCCTTCGTGGGACAAAATCCTTCTCGTGGAGAGAAGGGGTTGAGGAACGCTACCCTCGTACTTGTAGCGTGGTTGTACTGAGGTTGAATCACCCTCGTTTTAAAGTGATTCGGTTAGTGGATTTGATCAACTAGGTTGATCGGAAAATCCCAACTTGAGAGGGTTAGGTGGTGGTTTTCACCCGGTTTGGGTTTCCACCTAAAAAACATTTGTGTACTTGTGCGATTGATTTTTTGTGAGATTGCTTTATATTTTATTTCCGCATTTATTACGTCACCCCTCCTAGTAGGAAAAACCTTCAATTTATCAAGGACTTCTCCAAGATTTCCAGACCTTTGACGCATCTCCTATCGACCAATGTACCCTTCGACATGGGCCCTGATTGTATTCAAGCATTTACGCAACTGTGTGATGCTGTCATGAAGGCCCCTATTCTCAAGTCGCCTAATTGGTCCCTCAACTTTGAGCTGATGTGTGATGCCTCTAACCTTGCTGTCGGAGCCATCTTAGGACAAAGAGGCAATAACACCCCTTCGAGGTGTATTACACCAGTAAGATGCTCAATGAGGCCTAGTGTAATTACACAACTATTGAAAAGGAGCTGCTAGCGGTCATCTTTGGGCTAGAGAGATTTCATTCATATCCTCTGGGTTCTCATGTTACTATCTTTACTAACCATGCGGCCATTCGTCATCTCATGCATAAGAAGGATGCAAAGCCTCGACTGATTCGTTGGATCCTTCTGCTTCAAGAATTTGATCTTGAGATACGAGATAAGGCCAGAGCCTAGAACGTGGTTGCAGACCACCTCTCGAGACTCGACCCAGACCAGATTGGACTTACCTTGCCAATAAATGAATCTTTTCCTGATGAGCACCTTCTAGTAATAGATGTGGCAAGTGGACCACGGTATGCCGATATCGCTAATTACCTTGCTTCTGGATCTCATCCACGAGGTTTGCCTAAAAACCACTGTAAGCATCTCATTACAGAAGCAAAGTATTTTTTTTGGATAATCCACTTCTTTTTAGAGTAGGTTCTGATCAGATTATCCGTCGCTGTGTTTCTAATAGCAAGTTTGCCAGTGTGCTATCTTTTTGCCATGATCAAGCTTGCGGAGGCCATTTTTCTTGAAGGAAAACTATAGCCAAGGTGTTATAGTGCGGATTCTTTTGGCCCACCCATCATCAGGATGCACACAATTACGCTAAGCGTAATTACGCTCATTGTGAGGCACCTCAACACCCTTTCACTTTCACTCCACATTTTATTTCATTTCATTCCATTCCACTTCACTTCACTTCACCCACCATCCACCCACCCATCCACCCTGCTGTATACCCCGCACTTCACTCTTGCACTAAGACCCTTTGATCCTGTCTAACCCTTTTTATATGCATATGAGGGCATAGAATGATTTGACAGGGGGTGGATAGGCATCCATGGGATCTGGGTATTATATAGGTATTATGTAGATTCTTGTACATTATACATATCCATCTGTAGTATATATAGATAAACTTATTGAAAAAATATTGAAAAATTACAAAACACAAAAAGTCCATAAAAACTGAAAATTCAAAAACTCAAAAAAAAAATTTCAAAAGTGTTTAGCTATGATCTGAAAGCTGAAGCAAAAATAAAATTAGTGTTTATGGACATTCAACCATTACTTTGAAGACTTTCTGAGCCACATAAGCTTGATTCGCTTAGGTTTTAGGTTAATACACTCGAGCATTGACAAGATCGACTAGGATCTCTCCTAACTTAGGACGTATTCTTGTACTTGAGTCACCAACATAGGATTCATTGGTTTGCTTCTGCTTGGGAGTCTAAGTAATGTTGGTTTACACTACAAAGAGTCAGGAAAGACCAGATGAACGTAAGATCCAACCCTAGTGTTCATTAGGGAAGGTGGAGTCCTTACCTGTGTGTGCAGGTAGACTTTTTATCCTAGTCTTTAGTCTTGTATTTAGGAGAAGCTCTTTCCACCAAAGTACTCACCCACCAAATAAGTGTGCTCTTCCAAATAAAGTTGTAGAAGACATATTGACATTTGCTTCAAAAAAAAAAAAGTCAAAACGAAAAGAAAGAAAACTTAAAAAGAATAGAAAAAAGACATTCTTTTAAATAAGTCAGTATACTCTTTAAATTCCTGTAAATTCTTCCACCAAAAAGATTTTTCAGGGTACATTACAAATACCATGTTTCTTTGAGCCATAACACAATAAGAGTTGGGTTGAGTCTTAACTCATTTTTGAGTTGATCCAAAGACATGAGTTGAAGCTGGGACTAACCTAGACTTAAAAAGACATGAAACCCTAGGCTTGAGTCTTAATGTTCATCTGGTTAATCTTGATCATTCACTAAGCACAACCATAACCTCTTAGCATTTGAGCTTGGCAAAATCATCTGAGTCCTGAAAATCGCACTTAAGGTTTAAATATCAAGAGTCCTTGTTAGTCGAGAGATGGTCTATGTTATGTAAGACATGAGTTCTGGTAGTCTTCTTTGCAATTGGTTCTCACAATGTCCAACTGGTAAACACATTAAAATTGCTTTAGAAAAATCTTCAGCTTAAGATCATTTCTAAACACTACTACTTTAGGATTTTAATAAGTGCTTTACTAGGGACTAGAAAAAGATAGGCATGGGGTGGTGATTGCATAGCAATTCACGCTGCTAATTAATCCATCTTATGCTATTTCCTAGCTTTGTGCATTTAGATTAGGTAGATATTCATGCATTTTATAAATATGTGCATGAATGAATTTTATGGAGAGGAAGATAGAGAGAGATTGAACCCCTAACTCCACCTATTGACCACCTACATTACTTACCTAACACCTTAAGTGCCTACCCATAAAAATCCCAAAATATCCCATTCCCCAACGACATTCCCTTGTCCTCTTCTTTCCCCCCTCATCTATAAAACCTCCCCTACGTAGCTCCACACGAATGTCAACTACCACCTCCACCATCGATCTCTACTACCCCCTCTTAGCAACACACACACCTCACTCACACACTCATGCATACTTCACAACAGCCGGCCATCATCCTCCCCCTCTCCTCTCTCCCTTTCTTCCCCTCCTCCACTCTCAGTACCCTCTCATAAGTTAAGAGACAACACTGAAGAACAAAGGAGTTCCCTACCGTGGTCGCAACCACCACGGTGAGGGAGCATCACTGTCTAGCTCCTCGTGAGCAGGTAGACATGGTGTTTTCCTTTTTTTATTTATTTTTATTTTATTTCATTTTGATCTCCATTTGTGCAGGAGCAAGCATTGAAGCTTGCTCTATTTCTTTCGTAGCTACTATACATCTACAATCGCGACTAATTTCCTTCTCCCACTGGAAATGCTTCTCAATTATCCAATGATAAAAGCCTCGCACATGTACCTCCACTTACCTCAACTGATTCCATTCATTGCACCAGCCGACATCCTCACCCTTCTCTCTCTTCAACCACCAGCTAATTGAGAAACACAGCAGGTCATTTGATGAGTTAGCCAATGGCATTTTTGCCCCTATCCACACTCCCACACTCCCTTTCCTCACCAGCTGGTTCGAGTGGCAATTGGCCACACTTCTCATTTTTCCGATTACCACTCCCGCTCACTTTACACCACTCCCACCATCGCACTCACACACACATACAAACACATATGCATACACATCACACCTTGTCGGTGTCACTCTCATGCACCTCCACTCACACACACACACACAGATATATATCCATACACACACATACTTACCCACTCTCTTAGTCGGTGCACTCACGCACATACCACTACTAGAAAAATGGCCTTTCGCGACGCTTTTGTAGTGACAGTTTTTGTTACAATCGTCATATATATTAGAGTCTAACAACGATGGTTTTAAAATAGTCATATTTTTATAAAAATGACAATTAACATTAAAATCGTCATATATATTCACTTTGAATCCCGTGCAATAAGAGGGTGGACCCACATATATTTACACAATGGCATTAATAATAACTGTCATATTATAGACGACGGTTTGATCTTGTAACCATCGTCTATATTGATTGCAAATTTTGGTCGGGCAGCATTTTTCGTGCCCTACCTGACTTTACACGACAGTTTTGACAAGAAACATTGTGTAAACACTACAAAAAAAAGGCCTTTAGTGGCATTTAATATTTGCCACTATAGGCCTTTTATTTGCCACTATATGTAATTAGCGACACTTAAAATAATTGCAACTTAATTGCTGCCTTCGTTGGAATCACTAAAAGGTTAGCAGCAATTGTACAATCGCCACTAAATCAATGGTATTAGTGGCACTTTAATTGCCGCAACTATTGTCACTAATGGCCCTCTTTAGTGGCAATTTATTTGTCACTATTTTGCCATTATTGATTTATATTAGTGGCAATTTAATTGATGCTATTTGTGTCGCTATATACTTAATTTAATGGCCTTTTTTTGTCGCTAAATTGCCACTATTGATTTCTTTAGTGACACTTTATTTTACCATTTAATTGCCTCTATTGATATTTAGTAGCAATTATTTTTCTCTAAATCACCACTATTAATTTGCTTTAATGATGCTTTCTTATACCACTAAATTGTCACTAATTATTTACTTTAATGGCACTTTGTTGATTCACTTTAATGATACCTATACAATTAAACTTTATTCATTACTAAGAAATAAATTTTTTTAACAAGCACAAAACATAGGAGCCTGAGCACAAAAGTCCCTTTTATTAACTTCCCAGATCATTAAAGTACATATTCCCCTCTTAAGGGTGATACAAGAGAAAAGAAAAGTACAGAAAAAATAAAAATACAATGAGCTTGCGCATGACATATTGTATCTTCTGTGGATTGAATTCCAACTTTCCAATTGCTGAATATCTTTCATAAGCAACTCATCCCTCTTGTTAGCCTCCTTCCCATTTTCCTTTTATAGCCTGCAATCTTCATTTGGTTGAATATGGCCATGTAATTTGGCATTTGAAATCTGCTCCTCTTGGTTGATATCCTTGAACTCCTCTTGAAATTCTAAAGAACTCCCTTAATATCCTTGAACTCCTCATTATCCAGCATGAATGAGAATAAGATCAGTTGCAAGTTTCAAGGATTTCTATGGAAAACTATTTCCATTTTTAGAATCCTCCTTTAAGCATAGGTTTCTTCCTACCAATAATAATTCTATTGAGAAATACAATATAATAAAGCAACATGACATAAGAAAACAATGTCTAAATGCATAGTGTGGAAAAAATCTTGAGTATAAGGATAAGCTAATAAGCAAATTGCTCTAGTTTTCCATATTCATTAAGCTCCAGAATCACAATTTATTTCCAATAATTCAGCCATATAGAGAGCATTTGGAAGATAAACCTTGCAGTCAATTTCTGATTCAGCTTACCATGCATAAATCATAAGCTTGAAAGTATATTCTTGAGCTCCTCTAATGTGTACAAAGTATATTAAGGTGATGAAGAAATCCCTTAATAAATGATCTATCGCATTGAAAGATGACCACCTTATTGTGCTCTAGTCAGATGCTCCATAGCAAGATGAATACCTTCTCCAATGTATTAGCATTTGCAAAGGCATTATGAATACTAGTCCAAAATGTAAACTTAAAGGTATAGTTGATTGACCAATCCCCAACACTCTTCTAATAAGCTTAGGTGAAGGGATAAGTGAAGAAGAGGTGGTTGGTGCTTCATGCGTATACCATGCTAATTAAACATTTTATGTTGCTGTTGCAGATTGTTCAACATTTTCTGCTGCTGCTTCAGCATATAACTTTTTATGCTGCTGCTGCTTCAATGTATTAGCATTTTATGCTAATTAAACATCATCCAGAATCATGTTTTGATAATGTATATAGCTTATAATAGAATAAAGCATTCAATGCAACCTTTTTAGTTGCTGCTGCAAGTTGTAATCTACTGCTATTGCTAGCATATTCCCCTCTTTAGTAATATGGATATTGTAATCTGCTGCTACTAGCATGTTGGAGGTGTTTATATGTTATTTATGCTCATTAGTTGTTGTTGCTGCTCAGATTCTTAGGAAACAATTGCTAAGGAGACATGCTTACTGCTTAAAAGACAAGCATCTAAGGGCACTCAGGAGCACTAGATTAAAAGACAAGTTGCTTAAAAGCTGAACAAGTTGCTAATTGGAACAACTTTCTTCCTATGTGCATCAATTAAGTTGCTGCTCCTGCTGCTTGTCTTTCAAGCAGCAACTTGTTCCAATTAGCAGCAGCAACAGCCAAGCAAGCTGCACCAGTAGCCTAAGCAAGCAGCAGTAGTAGCAGCAGACAAGCAAGCAGCACCAGTATCATCGGCAAGTAGCAGAAACATCGTTTAATTAAGGGCAAAGTCGCCTCTTAAAGAGGCAAGTTGCATCCTGATAAAACCCACTATAGTTTTTTCAAATGTAGGAACTAGTGATCATTTTTTTTTCAAATGTAGGACCATGGTTCAAGATTTAGCAGCTACATTAAAACTGGACTATGAACATAACCATACCTTTTGCCTCTTGGCTGCTAGATCATTTGGTGGATCTCGATGGTTTCCTGCATCATCTGAATGCCATCCTTCAACTTGAAAATGCATACCATGGTAGGATTAATATTCATGGTGAGAATAATTGATATTCCTCTTCCATGCAGAAAGAGAGAAAAAGTCAATTGGAAGAAAAATGAGTAAGACACATAACTATAATGGCCTTACACCCAAGGAACATGGAGGTGACATGCCATTCAACAGCACCAGTAGCAGTAGATGGTTCAGTAGTAGCAGCAGCAGCAATGAACACTTAACGACAATGCAGATTGACCTAAAGTATTATACCTTGAGCCAGTAGATTTTGTAAAAAGAGATCTTGACTTCTTATAGGAGCTTGTTTCGGAATGAAGTGATTCACTATCTCCATCTGACTTGGCCTTCCGCTCTTTCCTCTCTGCCATCTGTAAGAAGTTAAAATATTGCAATAAGCTGCAAATACACAAGTTCAAAGACACATCTCCTTGATAACTCTAACCTTTCTCCTTTAAAAAAAAAAACTCTTACCTTTCTTATATTTCTGAGCAGTTTCATGTGCTCTTCAGGAATTACAGCCTTGACAGCATCAAGACCGCATTTCCTCACAAGCATCTCAATAAGCAACTTGACCTGATATTTAGAAAGC
Organism: Thalassia testudinum; assembly: GCA_037157565.1. NCBI lineage: Eukaryota > Viridiplantae > Streptophyta > Magnoliopsida > Alismatales > Hydrocharitaceae > Thalassia > Thalassia testudinum. The sequence goes on from JAZHRO010000062.1 coordinate 20,925,947, forward strand.
AAGCAGATTTCGGAAGTGATGTCTAAGAGAATAGAAGCTTCAGTAGAATCAATCTAATTTTTAAGCATCTGACATTATAAAAGAAGAAAAATAATAAAGGAAATCTATTTTTCCTAGTCCAATAACAAGGAGCTATGATATGAATGACTAACAAAAGAAACAAAAGGAATCAAAGAATAAATCAATTGAAGTCCAGTTGTAGAGCAGAGAGACAAATGCCACTCCTAGTTAACAGAAGTCTATGACACCCATCGACAACAGTGACACATATGGTCATCGAAGACAGGAAAAGTAGAAAAGAACACATGCACAAATAACCAAATTCACCTTGGATGGTTAGGAGGGGAGGAGTATATCTGGAGCAACTTCCATGCTTTCAAATTATTCTAGACTATTGTGAAGCCACCCTCAGACACAACAAATTTGACATTTAAAAGAGAAATAATTACTTGAAACAAAACCTCTGAAGAACGACAAACAAAAAAGGTGTGGCAAATATTGCAATAGATATGCCAAAAAACACCTCCATTGGTAAGGTATACTAAATTACAGTCACAAATGTTGCAATCATATATTGCTGCTCATTTCCAATCAGACAATGAGGAATTTCACTGTGCTTGCTTTAGATTATAGCTGGTAAGGACTATGCCTCCATAAACCAGTCATTCTTCCCAAAAAATATTTCAAAAATGATATACCAAAATGACCTTTCAAAAACAATATATAAAAAGTAGAGGAGGCAATTTCTTCCTTATAGCTTCAGAAATCAAATTGAATGATGGCTTCCCATAGCAGGCAAGCAGTAGTAGGAGGCAAGCAAGCAGTAGCAGTATAAGCAAGCAGCAGCAGCAGCAACAGCAGCATAACCAAGTAGCAACAGCAGCAGGAGGCAAGCAAGCAACAGTAGTAGTAGGACGAGGCAAGCAAGCAGCAACACCAGCAGCAACAAGCAAGCAAGCAACTCCAGCAGCATAGGCAAGTGCCATCAGTGATCTGATCAGCACAACAAACATTAGATTGATACACCACACTCCAAAGACTGATCAATAATTGAAATATTAAATCAGAAATTTGACTAGGTATCAACCTACCATATCAAGAGTAGTCATAAAAGATCTTGTGTACATTCTATCAACTGCAACTCCATGTTCTAGTTGAAGCTGTGGAACAACCTCCTGAGCTCCTGCCCTTCCTTTCTTCCGTCAGCTCCTGCCCTTCTTACTCAGTTGCTAATTACAATGAGCTCAGCAACAAAGTGCTTCAGTTTCCTAATTCTCCATCTGGTTGAATTCTATTATATCTAATCTATTTTTAATTACAACCAACAGCATCTGGACTTCGTGGTCAATCACATACCATAGTGAAATTGGGTAAATAGATTTTGACAATGATCTGATTATGTTGTTAAAGATAGAAAGAGAATAACCAAAGCGATTCTTATTTCACCATCTCAATCTCATCTTAACCATGTTGCCTGTTGGAAAAACTTCCCATCCTTTTTTTTGGACAAGAAAAATTTGCCCATCTTAGTAGGGAACAATTAGATAATTGTAGACATCACAGAAAGCTCTTATTATTATTTTTTGAGAAAATAAAGCTCTTATTACATTAGTGATTATAATAGTGAAATCTCTTATTATAATATGCTATAGTGAAAGAAGGCTTGCATACCTGTCATTAGTAGCCACCATCCAAAATCATTCCTTAATAAAATATCCACCAATAAAATATAAGTCATTACAAATAACCAATAATCATTTTTTAGAGTTCAAAGCTAAACAACTAACATAACAATCAAGAAAAATAGAAAAAGTATATTCAAATTTGAAAGCTAGAATAACTAAACTAGACTCCAGACCATATCTAAACTAGATAATGTGGGCAACATGTTCTTTTATCAATTCTTCATCTTTGAGTTCCCATGTCTATTAAAAGTTCCTGAAAAAAGATTAAGAAATTGTCTAAATTACCAATATAACAAGGATAAACGGTTATAATGGTTGGCAAACTTATCCATTATATCGAAGAATGAAGGTGGAAATATTTTCTCCATTTGACACATCGTAACCACAATTCTTCGTTCCAATTGCTCAATATGACTTGGATCAATCTCCTTTGAGCATAGGTCTCTAAAGAAATTGCAAAATTCTATCAACACTAACCTCACATTCTCATTCTTTACAATAACTGCTAAGGCCAATGGAAGTAGTTGTTGCATTAGAATATGGTAGTCATGACTTTTCAAACCAATTATATTCTGTGTAGATATACTTATGCATCTAGATATGTTTGATGCATACCCATCTAGAGCCTTTATTCTTTTAAGAAGTTTGAACATGTCAATTTTTTCTTTCTTCTTTAACAAAAAGCATGTAGAGGGTAGGTTCATCTTGTTTCTGATAACAGTTGGATGCAAAGCATGTCAGATATTCATTTCCTGTAAATCAAGCCGACCTTTTACATTATCCTTGTTCTTTTTATCCGATGCTAGTAATGTTCCCATCACAAACATTTTTCTCAATATGCATTACATCAAGATTGTGGCGTACAAGATTTCCTTTCCAGTAAGGCAAATCGAACAAAATACTTTTTTTTATCCAATTAGGCATGTACTTGCTTTTGTTGTTAGGATGAATGCCAATGATACTAGGAATACCATCCAATTGTGCTGAAAGTTCATTGGCAGACAATTTTTTAGGTGGCTCCCCAAACTCTTGCTTACCATTAAAGGATGCCAATTTCTTCGATACTTATGATTCATAGGAAGAAATCGTCTATGGCCCATGTAGACATTTTTTCGACTATAGTGAAGATATATTGAGTCAATGTCCTTATTGCATGAAGGACATGCCATGTATCCTTTTGTTACCCATCCAGAGATATCACCGTAAGCAGGAAAATCATTAATGGTCCATAAAAGTGCAGCACGTAACTGGAATAACTCTTTTTAGACATCAAAAGTTGAAATAGCAAGCCATAACTCTTGTAGCTCCTCAATTAAAGGTTGCAAAAAGATATCTATATGAGCTTTCGAACCGGATTTACCAGGAATCGGCATTGACAATATGAAATTGGGTTGTTTCATGCATAACCATCGAGGTAAATTGTACGGTATCAAAATAACAGGCCATATGCTGTATTGAGATGACATAATTCCAAAAAGATTAAAACCATCTGTCGCCAGACCAAGTAGAACATTTCAAGGATCTGATGAGAAATCTGGATGTTTGCTATCAAAGGTTTTCCATACAGGAGAATCTGCTGGATGCCTCATAATACCATCCTTTGAGCGATCTTCAGCGTGCCATCTCATCAGAGAAGTTTTCGATGACATAAACAACTTCTACAATCAAGGCTTCAATGGAAAATACCACATAACCTGGGCAGGAATTTTCTTATCTCATTTGCGATTTACATCTTCCTACGATTTATTACCACTTCCCTCCATCCAGAAGCATCACATACTTTACAACTGACATCATTTGCATTGTCTTTCCAATATAACATGCATTTGTTAGGGCAAATATCTATTTTCTTGTAGTTGAGCCCAAGTGCAGATATTATCTTCTTAGCTTCATAAAGGGATGCTGAAGTGTTTCTCCTTCTGGAAATGCTTGTTTTAGCAATTCTAATAACATGGTGAAAGATTTATTTGTCCAACCTCCAAGGCATTTTATGTGAAATAAGTGGACAATAAATGACAACTTGCTGAACATTTTACATCTAGGGTACAATTCTTCTTCTGCATTCTTAAGCAAGTTAAAGAATTCATTTGTTTTCTCATCAACACCACTTGAAGACCCGTATTCCATGTGATCTGCGTCATTATGTAAATTTTGGAACCCAAAAGTATTATATATCAAGTCATTTATTTGATCATGGTCTTCATCTTCACTACTTTCAGCATTACTTTCATTGGCATCTATGGTACTTCCCCATGAAAAATCCATTGAACAAATCCTTGTAAAAATCCATTGCAAATTAAATGCTCTAATATCACTTTCCTATTTGCACGACATAGGTTAACACATGCTCTACAAGGGCAAAGAATGGTGCCATCTTTTGGTGATTTCTTAAAAGCAAATTCAATGAATTGGATAACACCTGTCAAATATTTACTACTTGTTCGAACTTCTTCAAGGATCCAACTTCTATCCATTGTTTAACTCTCAACCGAGTAATGAATACCTAAGGAAGTATTTTCCAAAGAGATTTTAAACAAGCTTCATCGATAATTATAATGAAATAAATCTTCTAGCGTAACGAAAACAAAAACAAAATTAAACAAATTTAACTTAAATAATAAAAACAAAATTAAACTTGTAAAATTTAGCATCACAATCACATCACAAATTTAATCAAATGAAATTTAATTCAAATTGCATAATATTCACTTAAATTCACATTTCCATGCAAATTAACTTGCATTCAATTAATTAATTTCTTCAAATTAATTCAATAACCATTTACATTCAAATTTATATTACAAATAAACATGTAAATTATCTAACATGCAACTTTAATTTAATCTAATATGCAAATTTATATTACAAGCACATTTAATTTAACATGTAAATTGAATCTAATAGATAAAAGGCAAGTATAATAGCACTAAAATACACATTTAATTTTGAAAAAAAAAATAGATTGGGGGGTTCTGTGAGGGTAGGGCAGGGAGGGGGGAGGGTCTAGCAGGAGAAAGGGAGGATGGGTTGGGGGGAGGAGGGGGGCAGCAGGGGCATAAGGCAGGGTAGGGGAGGAAGGGAGGATGGGTCAAGGAGAAGAGGGGGACAACAAAGGCAGAGCACAGGGAGGGGGGAGGAGGCAGGGATAGGAGCAAAGGATGTGGCAGCGGGAGGAGGTAGGCTGACAAGGGAAGAGGGCAGGGGGAGGAAGGGATGACGTGGTTCGAGATCGCGGTTGGAAACGACATCAATAGGGAGACGACAAGATTGAGTGAGGTCACTAGGAAGGAGGCAAGATAAAGAAGGGAAGAAAGCAAGAGAGATAGACAATGATCGATACCTTGGGAAGATGGTGGAGCAGAGGACAGGAGAGATGATGGCGGAGTAGAGGACATGATCAGAGATGATGGTAGTGATCGGAACGAGAGAGCAAACTGAAGGATCGCGTGGTTAGAGGCGATGGCTGAACTGGAGGATTGAAGAGGCGAGGGCTGAAGACGACGGGCGAGGGTTGAAGATGACTTGCGAGTGCTCTTCGGCGAGGGTTGAAGAGGAGAGGCATGGGGGAATTCACACGCTCAGTTATGATTGAAAAAAAAAGCCCTTGATTTTTTCCCCCCTTAAATTAATCAAGGTCTCTTTTTACCTTATAAAATAAATATTTTTTATTGTTTACTTAACACACATATTTACTTTTAAAATTTTTATTTTTTACCCCTAAATTATGTTTGGAAATAATAATAATAATATGTAAAAAATATATTATGTATACGTGACACATTGCTCTGATTCCTACCATGTATCTTAAATAAGTGAAATCAAAAGTTTTTTTTCTGTTTGAAGGGATAAGTTTCAATTTACCTTTTCCTTTATGTTATTAAAAAATGTTGAAGATGAAATAGTAGCCTTATTTTATCTACACCAATTTATCCTTTGAAAAAGATATTATAGTGGCATAAGTAAAATTTTCTATTAAACCAAAGACTATAGTGGCAAATTTATTTGCCACTAATGCTAATTGTCATTTTATAAAAATATTATAGTAGTATAAGTAAAAATTGCCACTAAATCAGCAATTATACTGGCAAATATATTTGCCACTAATGCTAATTGTCATTTGACAAAAATATTATAGTAGTATAAATAATAATTACCACTAAATCAAAATCAATAGTGGCAAATATAATTGCCACGGATACTAATTGTCACTTAACAAAATGTTATAGTTGCAAATATAGGAAATTTGCCACTAAATATAAGTAATTAGTGGCAAATGTATTATATGCCACTAACTAATTTGCCACTAGAGGCCCTTTTCTTGTAGTGAAAGTTCCTATGCCCTTTAACAGATGCCCGACCCCCCGTGCACTATAGGTCTTCTTCAACCTCTCGCGGGGTCATCCTCCTCCTTAAAGATCTCCTCCTCCTCGTAAGGCTCTCCTCCTCCTCAGAGATCTCACTGCCCTGCAATCCCACTCCTAATCATCCTCCTTCAAGCGTGCTCCTCCTCCTACTCATCCGAAGCGCCGCCCATGCTCCTCCTCATGCTCATTGCCGCTGCTCCTCCCAAGCATCGCCGATCTCCTACACCCAACATTAGCCCCCCCTCCTCCTCATGTGCCACCGCTCCTCCTCCTCCTTCTAGTAGCTACCTGATGAGAACCTCATCATGAGCCATAACTAGCTCATTTTGAACTAATACAAAGGATAAAAGCTCCTACATAACTCAAGGAAAGGCTTAACTCAGAGAGATTCTGAGTTCGCAAAGAAAATAGAAACTAAGGGGTAAAAATGCAATTTCACCAATCCAATCTAAAAACAGGGTAACTCAGGGTCCAAACATAGGTCAAAGCAACCTAATAAGAATAAAAGTGGGATGAGATGATTCAATAAGGGCTACAGCAACTCCAAAGAATTAAATGACATCCTGTAACCCTAAAAACAAACTCACTTAAAAACACGAGGTTTGAGGCAGATAAAAAAATCAACTAAACCCTCTAAAATTCATAGAAAAATAATCTCTAGGGTTTAGAACCTTCAATTTGGCCTTAGGAACCCATTTTGACCTACATTGAGAACCATGCCCAATTAACAACTTAATTTAGGTTTTTGCGTAAATTGACCGATCAAATAAGGTTTAATCTGGAAATAAAATTCACCATCATAATTCTTAGGTCCTGAGAAACGTTCGGGCGGCAACCGGGTTTGAGAGTTTTGTTATAACGTTGTAGTAAGGCCGGTTATTGCCAACATTTCAAATATAAATTTTTTACTCGGAAAATGAAAGAGTTCCCGAGGTCGAACTCAGGGAGCAAGTCGTATTCTAGAGATATACATGTTTCTTTTACAAAATAAAGAGAGAGGGAAAGAATTTGTTGTGATGTTCTTCTTTCTTTCTCTTTCTTCAGATCTCCTTCTTCTTCTTCCTTGGTTTCTGCTACGGTGATAATCTTCTTCTGCAATGGTGATGCTCTTCTTCTTCTTCCTGCTGTTCCTGCGTTGGTGATGTTTTTCTTTCTTCAGAGCTCCTTGTTCTTCTTCTTCTTTGGTTTTCTGCCTTGACCTCTCTTCTTCTTCTTCTGCAATCGTGGTGACCCTTTCTCTTTCCCCTTTTTTTTTATGGCTGCAGAGCTTCTGCCTTCAGCCACTAAGTCTTTCTTCCTTCTTCTTCTGCTTCGGCCGTTGCTCTTCCTTCTTCTTCAGCCTGCCTTCTTTCCTGCTCTGGCTGCTGACTTTCCGTCGTCTGACCCGGTGCTTCGACGACTTAACTGAGCATTTGCTAAAGTGCAGCTCCTTCTTCTTCGCCTGCACTTCTTCTTTTGCCTGCACACTTCAGAGTTTTTTGTCAAGAGGCAAAACCTACTCTACCCCCCTCCCCCGCGTCTCTCTTTCTCTCTGAAATCACTCTTCGGAAGCTCTCCCAGAGCTACCGGGTAATCGGGTTCGGGTCAGGCCCGGGTCCAGGCCCACCGGCGTGCGTGGTGGGCGAGGAGTGCAGGTCAGTCGGGTCGGGTCAGGTCCGCGGGGCGTGAGCGCGGACGAGACCGGGTAACCGGGCGGGTGAAGGGGACCTCACCCCGTGGTCAGGAGGCAGACAGCATAAGGCACTTTTTGCCTTTATGCGTCCGCGCGCCTCCGAGAAGTTCCGAGGTGGGACTAAATGTCCCACCCCAATTGAGCGCCCGTCGCGGAGGGAGCAGTGGGCGATCGTGGCTTCACGCGCGGCTTTCGCCCCATCTGCGAGCCTGGGACGTTTCGCGGAGACTCCCTGCGCAACCTGGGAGTTGCACCTGGGCGAAGGCGTGCCTGCACCTGCAGGTGAAGGAGCTCTGCCTGCTCAGTAATGGCGACGGCGGGCGAGTCACCTGGTCACAGAAGAACGGCCTCTCGGCCAAATCAGACAGGCGGGGGACCTTCGCCGTGGCACGGCGAAGGTGGTCAGGGGGTCTGCAGGGGGCGTGATGGAGCCAACAGGTCGTCCTAGGTCAAACTGTGAGCGAAGAAGTGGGTGTGTTCGGTGGATCTGCAGAGGGTGTTTGGTGGGAAGTGGAGGGGCGGAAGAGGATCAGGGTGAGGAGGCGGATGTTCTGCGGTGGTCGGCGAGCCGTGTGGGTCGCTGAGGTGATGGGCGCGGCTCGCCGGAGGGTGGTCGGAGGCGGAGAGGGTGAGGGTGAACAGGAGCGGTTGAGGGTTTAATTGACTAAATTGAAAGCGGGGAAAGAAAGAGGAGAAGAAGGGGAGTAGTTCTAACTTACTTGCAGGGACGAAGGGGGAGGAACAGGGCGACAGTCGTATCGACTGTCGCCGGAGAAGACGATGCTCAGGGAGAGGGGCGGCGGCGAGCAGAGAGCCGGAGAGGCGCCAGCTGGGTGCGGCGTGGCGCGGGAAGAGCAGGGGAGGAAGTCTCTGCTGCTGGTATTGCGGCAGAGCGAAGAGGTGGAGGGGGAGGAAGCCGCCGGAGCTGGTGAGCGTCTGCCGGAGGAAGAAGAGAAGAAAGCTGGGGGTTTTCTCCGTCAGATCCAGGCTGCCCTGGTCGGTGGAGCAGCGGGGGGTATTTATAGGGATGAAACAGGGAGGAAGGCGGAGGGAGACGACGTGTCTCCCTCGCCGGAGAATGGTCGGAACACGAACCCATACCGTCCGTGCGTTCGCACGGCCGGTATGGTGGGCTACAATGACCATGGGGGTGCCCCTGCGACGGCTGACGACGCAGGGCACCCCCGGTATACTTGCCAGGTCCCCCACCTTACCCTGCGCGGCACCATGCTCCGCGCAAGGTCGCCGGAGCATGGTGCTGGCAGGGTTTTGCAGGAGGGACCTGATTGCAAAGAACGAAGGAGAGTTAGGGGCCAAAATGCGAGGGTTCAAAAGTTGAGGGCCAAAGAGTAAATATATGAGGACCAAAGTGTAAAGTCGGTCAAGGAGGTTTCTTCTTAGGCTCAAGTTTTTATACATGACTAATTAGGACCTAAGGAACCTGATGGTGAATTTCATTTTCATATTAAACCTTGTTTGACCGGTCAATTTGCGCAAAAACCCAAATTAAGTTATTAATTGGGCATGGTTCTCAATGTAGGTCAAAATGGGTTCTAAAGGCCAAATTGAAGGTTCTAAACCCTAGAGATTATTTTTCTATGAATTTTAGAGGGTTTATTCTATTTTTACTTTGCCCCGAACCTTGTGAATTGAAGCGGGTTGTTTTAGGGTTACAGGTTATCATTTGGTTCCTTGGAAGTGCTGTAGCCCTTGCTAGATCATCTCATCCCACTTTTATTCTTATTAAGCTGTTTTGACCTGTGTTTGGGCCCTGAATTACCCTGTATGCAGATTATACTGGTAAAATTGCACTTTTACCCCTTATGACTGGTTTTCTTCTCAAACTCAGAATTCTCTGAGTTAAGCCTTTCCTTGAGATATGTAGGAGCTTTTATCCTTTGTATTGGGTCAAAATGAGCTAGTTATGGCTCATGATGAGGTTCTCATCATACCCCCATGCCTAGCTTTTGCTAGTCCCTTAGCAAAAACTTAAGGTTTCAACCCTTGTTCTAGACCATGAAGTTTTTAATGGTTTTAGATAAGTGCCCTTTTTTATTTGAGCATAGATTAGGTTAGAATGCTGACCATAGGCCTAAAAGGTACTCTAGTACCAATCAAGATCCAAATCTGTCTAGCCTTAGCCTCAGTCTTTTAGCAAAGGTTTTTAAGGCCCGCAAGAACTAACCTAAGGTTTATTGGACTTCGTGGTTAAAGCACCCGTGCTTGAAATGATTTTAGCCCTGGCTCAGTTCGCAGTGCGTTTTGTAAGAGAGAGATAGAAAGTTTTTCTGTTTGGAGAGTTTTCTCTCTCTTTTTCTTTTTAGTTCTAGCCTAGGATTGGCTTTTCAACACGGTCTGTATCAGATTCCTTGCTCCCATCATCAATCCTCAAGGGTTCCTGGCGATCGATGCTTCGAGATAGCACCGCCCATGGCAACCCCCGGAACCCTGGCTATTGAGATTTCGAGATAATCCCATCCATGGTATTCCGTGGCCGAATCCAGACCCTGGCAATTGACACTTCGAGATAATGCCATCCATGGAATCTGAACCAGCATAGTGCTTACATGCCCCCCGTAGGATATGTAAATATCCTAAGAGACAAGCACCGAGGAGGTGATATTTTGTTACGCATCTTCGAGGGGATTTCCCGCCTCTCCGCGCTGGGAACTCGTCCAAATCAACTTGTGTTGATCGGCCATTCCTATTCTAGGTGTTCTTTTCAGATTTTTGCGACGCTTCTGCGTGATTCTGATTTTTACGCTTACTGAACCAGGCTGTGTGTGAGATTAGGGTGCTTAGGTTACTGAGTCCCGTAAACCAAAAATCAGTTAACGAGGCCGAATACTTCCTAAGCCTTAGACCTAATACTTCAGCTTTTTATTTTCCTCAACCTCTTGAGGAGTGTCCAGATCTTAATGGGTACTAAGAGTCTATTCAAGAATGCCTAAGGTTTGCATTCTTACTAATCTTATTGTGCACTCTTCAGTTATTTTCTTGAATGAGGTCTAGAACTTAGGTTAATTCCTTAGTTCCTTACTAATGACTATCACTTTTTCTCATAATTTTGTGCTCCTTTTTCATTTTGTTTCTTTTCTCCTTCACAAAATTTTCCTTCTCCTCTTCTCCTCTTATTCTTTTTCGAAGAATTTTTTTAATTTTTATGGTTTTTTTTTTTTTTTTTTGGCATATGTGAATTTTTTGTTTGAAACCTTTTCTTACACGTTTTTGCACTTTCCTACCCCCCCTGCCTAAGATTTGCAATGTCCTCATTGTAACCTAGGGGGTCTTAGTTCATTCCTTAAGACAGAAATTTGGATGAGTGAATGGGTCGGGTTGAATTTTTGCGGACGATTTCAAATCCCAGATGCAAACATCTGAGTTGGGGTCGGCTGTCTACAAGGGTGAACTTCGAGTGCTGAAAGGTGTCAGAACAAGTTTCAGGTTTTCAAAGAGAATGACGGGCTGCCTCCCGTTAAGCGCTGAGTTTTACGCCATCGGCTGGGCGCAATAAGCTCAAGAGGAAAGGAGGATATAAGATGCCTCAGCCAAATCAGTAGAAGTTACATCAATGAACGACTTGAGTCTTTGACCATTCACGATGAAAGGTTCAGAATCGTGGCTGAGTGGACTGATTTCGATTGCTCCATTTCCAAAAACCTGTCGGACCAAATATGGTCCGACCCACTTAGATCTCAGTTTTCCTGGGAAGAGTTTGAGTCGGGCATCAAAGAGTAGGACCTTTTGACCAGGATGAAAGATCTTTCTTGAGATGTGTTTGTCGTGGAAGGCTTTAACCCGCTCCTTGTAGATTTGCGAGTTCTCGTACGCGTCTATGCGCAATTCATCGATCTCGCTGATTTGGAGTTTTCTGTGGGTCCCAGCCTTAGAAAGATCTAGATTACAGTTCCGTACTGCCCAATAGGCTTTATGCTCCAGTTCGACGGGAAGGTGGCATGCCTTTCCGTACACCAGTCTAAAGGGAGACATGCCTAATTGGGTCTTGTGGGCGGTCCTATAGGCCCACAATGCTTCCGGAAGTCGGGACGACCAGTCCTTCCTGTCAGGTCGAACAGTGACTTGCAGGATTTTCTTGATCTCCCGATTAGACAGCTCAGCTAGACCATTAGTTTGGGGGTGGTAAGGAGTAGAGATTCGGTGAGACACCCCATATTTGGTCATCAGTGACCTAAACTGAGCATTTGTGAAATGGGTTCCCCCATCAGAGATTATTGCACGAGGAATCCCGAACCTTGAGAAAATGTGTTGATGAATGAATTTGAGAACGATTTTGTGATCACAGGTTCAGGTCGGTATGGCTTCGATCCATTTGGACACGTAGTCCACAGCCAACAGAATGTATTCGAAACCATCCGAAACAGGAAAGGGGCCCATAAAATCAATCCCCCAAACATCAAAGATTTCGCATACTAGAATCGGTTGCATAGGCATCATGTCGCGATGGCTCATGTTGCCCAAAGTCTGGCAACGACTGCATGCCTTGCAATGACTGTATGCGTCTTTGAACAGTGTGGGCCAGTAAAAGCCGCACTGGAGGACTTTTGATGCGGTTTTATGCCCGGCAAAATGGCCACCGCATGCCTGGTCATGGCAGAAAGAGAGGATATTGTTGACTTCCCCTTCCGGGACACATCTCCGGATGATCTGATCGGCACCTATGCGGAAGAGGTACGGGTCTTCCCAAATGTAATACTTGGCATCGGAGCGTAATTTGTCTTTCTTGGCCTTCGGCCAATCGGACGGGGTCTGATGAGATGCCAAGTAATTTACAATATTAGCAAACCATGGAAGGCTAGTACCAATAGTCAGCAGGTGCTCATCGGGAAAATGCTCAGTGATGGGTCCGGAAGGGTCTATCATTTCAGAAGGAAGACGGGACAAGTGATCAGCTACCACGTTTTGTTTTCCCGCTTTATCGCGAATCTCGAGGTCAAATTCTTGCAACAGCAAGATCCATCGGATCAATCGAGGTTTCGCGTCTTTCTTTGCAAGGAGATGCCTCACAGCCGTGTGATCCGAGTATATGATGACATGGGAACCCAGAAGGTACGATCTGAACTTCTCTAGGGCAAATACTACAGCTAGCAGCTCTTTCTCAGTAACTGTATAGTTACGCTGAGCCTCATCGAGTGTTTTGCTGGCGTAGTAAATGACCACAGGTTTCTTGTCATTTTTCTGCCCCAAAACCGCTCCTACAGCGAAGTCGGATGCATCACACATGATCTCAAAGGGTTGAGACCAATCAGGGGACTGTAGGATCGGGGCTTGGGTGACTCGGTCACGCAGGATTTCAAATGCTTGAGTGCATTCCTTGGAGATTTTGAAGGGAACATCCTTGGAGAGAAGAGTGGTCAGGGGGCGTGCGATTTTTGAAAAATCAGGGATAAATCGTCGATAAAAACCGACATGCCCTAAAAAGGATCGGATGTCCCTGATCGAGATAGGCATAGGAAGGTGAGAAATCAGATTAACCTTAGCTCGATCCACTTGTATACCTTTCTCCGAAATTGAGTGTCCCAGGACAATTCCCTCAGGCACCATGAAATGGCTCTTTTCCCAGGAAAGAACCAAATTCACGTCGATGCACCGCCTGAGTATCTGGACCAAGTGTTGGAGGCAATCGTCGAATGATGCTCCGAAAACTGAAAAGTCATCCATGAAGACTTCCAGATAATCACCTACCATATCTGAGAATATGGCAAGCATGCATCGCTGAAAAGTAGCGGGTGCATTGCAAAGACCGAAAGGCATCCTTCGGAAAGCGTATGTTCCGAAGGGGCAGGTGAATGTGGTCTTTTCTTGGTCCTCAGGATGGATTGCCACCTGGTTATAACCGGAGTACCCGTCAAGAAAGCAGAAGAACCTATTTCCCGCTAGTTTTTCGAGAATTTGATCAATGAAGGGTAGTGGGAAATGATCCTTCTTCGTGGAGGAATTGAGTCGACGGTAATCTATACAGACTCTCCACGAGTTGGCTAATCGGGTAGGAATGATTTCTCCGGTCTCAGTCGTTATAGTGGTGAGTCCTGCCTTCTTAGGCACGACCTGAATTGGGCTCACCCAACGACTATCGGAGATCGGGTAGATGATCCCGGCATCTAACCACTTGATGATCTCCTTTTTCACGACCTCCTGCAGATTGGGGTTTAAGCGTCTCTGCATTTCACGAGAAGGTCGTGTGCCCTCTTCTGAATAGATATGATGAGTACAATAAGAGGGACTTATTCCAGTCAAATCATCGAGGGTCCATCCGATGGCTCTGCGATGTTGCTGGAGGACAACAATCAGACGGGATTCCTGTTCAGGACTGAGGTTGGAATTGATGATCACAGGAAGGGTCTGATTAGAACCCAAAAAGATATATTTCAAATGAGCAGGAAGGGGTTTCAGTTCGAGGATGGGGTTTTCAGCAGCAGCGGGTGGTTCAGTATAGATGTGAGGTTCAAGGGTGGGAGTTACTGGGTTGTTCACATCTGGATTTGACTCCTCTGTTTGCGGGTCAAGATCCTTCTGTGGTTGATGAGGAATACTCAAGTCATTCTGGAGGTGTGATTCATCAACCAAAGTCTCGATGTCACAAATTTGCTCGATGACGCCGCAATTAATTCCTTGTTGGGCCTTAAATATATCAATTTTCAGTGTTTGATCTCCAAACTTAAGCTCTATTTGGCCCTCCTCACAGCTGATGTTGGCTCTAGCAGTAGCCAAGAAAGGTCTCCCTAGAATGATTGGTGTATCCCTAGGGTTCTCAGGTGCATCCATGTCTAAGACTATAAAGTCCACTGGAAAATAGAAATCCCGCACTCTCACGATAACATCCTCGAGAATCCCTTTTGGTGACTTTATAGATCGATCTGCTAATTGTAATGTCACCTCGGTTGGTTTCAGCTCAGATTCTTCCAGATGGTCAAGTAAGGATGTGGGTATCAGATTTATAGATGCACCTAAGTCTAACAATGCTCTATCAAATTGGGTACCACCTATCTTACAGGAGATCAGGGGAGTTCCAGGATCTTTTGCCTTGGGTGGGAGTCTACTAAGGATTACAGAGCTGGCTTGCTCTGACAGAACAATTGGTCTCCCTCCCTTGGTTCGCGGCTTACGCTGGGGTGTACATATATTCTTTAGAAATCGTGCGTAAGCTGGTACGTGGTGGATTGCATCCATCAAGGGGATGTTTATGTGGACCTGCTCAAAGAGCTTGACCAGGTCCTCCTCAGGGGCCACGGGTTTGGTGGTCTTCTTTCCCTTGGTCAGGGCCTCGGGAAACGGGATCTTGGTTGGTTCCTCTAGGATAGGTCCAGGTTGTGGGTCTGGAACAGCGGTACCTTGGCTAACTATCCTAGGGTCATGGTTATCAGGCTGGGAGTGGTTTGGATAATGCGGGTCCTGAGTTGTCTTACCACTACGTGTTGTTACAGAATTTAATCCGGCCTGATTTTGGTTTGGGTTTGGTAGGAGGGGTGGCTGCTGCTGAAATCTCGCACTAGAAGTTGAGGCATCCATCTCGTCTGGAGATGGAGCAGTGGGGGCCTGATAAATCCATTGAGCGTGGCCTAAATTTGGATTCATAACGCGCTTCTGGGTTGGCACGTTATTTGGGTTAGGAAGGGGTTGGGAAGGGAGTGTGCCTGGCTGGCGAGAATTTGCCAACTGGGCCAGTTGAGTTTTAACTTCAGTAAGCTCGTCCTTGTGCTGTTTTTGAATGGCCGCATTCGATTTTTGAATGTCAGCCAGAGTCTGAAGGATTAAGGACATTTGATCTTGATTTGGCCCTGATGGATAAGTAGGGTTGGGCCGAGGCTGAGGCGGCTAGTAGTGATGAGAGGGCTGTGGGCGGGACTGAAAAGGTGGTCTTTGGGTTTGGGGATTTCCCGCCCACTGAAAATTGGGATGGTTTCGCCATCCAGGGTTGTAAGTGTTGGAGAATGGGTCGTTCTGGATGGCGTTGAGGTCCTCGCAGGTCTGAGGAACCTCCTGAGAATCAGGGAAAGGAGGAATGGAGTTCCCCCGGTTGGTGAAGAAAGGATCGGATGATCTTCCAGTCCAAGAATCAGATGGGGATGGATATGGATCCATCCCAGGGGAGGATCGGTGGAGGATGTTTTGCACAGTCTCCTGTGTGGAAGGAGGTTGTGCAAAGGAGTTACGCGCAGAAGTGGCTCGCTGCAAGTGCTGAGTCAGCTCATCCACCTTCTTTTCAATGATTGAGACCTTGTCCAATCGACTGGCCATTAATTCCAGGTCGACTGATGCGGACAGGTCCTGCGTCTCATGTGCTCCCTTAAGATTCGTCGCTGCGCGGGTATTCGTCCTGTCGAATAATCCCATGGAGTCATTGTTGATGGAGTTCTCGCACATGTTTTCGAGAATCTCCCATACGGTGTCTTCATGTTGACCCATGATGTTTCCTCCGCAGGTTGCATTGACGAAAAGGCGGATGTCCTCACGGAGTCCCTGGTAAAAAGATTGGACTTGTTCCCATTTAGGAACTCCGTGATGGGGGCACTTCCTCATGAGATCCTGAAAACGATCCCATGCCTCATGGAGAGGTTCTCCTGATTGTTGAGTGAAGTGTGTAATCTGATGGCGCAAGGCGTTGGTCCGACCAACGGGAAAGAACTTTTTCAAGAACTCGGATTGAAGTTCTTCCCAAGTGTTGATCGGCCGGGTCTGAGTTTGATACCAATGGGCGGCCTTGTCCATAAGAGAAAAGGAGAACATCTTCATGAGAAGAATATCCCGATTTTGCGCATCTGATCCAAAAGTGTGGGCCAGATGCTTTAGCTGTTTGATGTGCTGGAAGGGATCTTCAGAATTAAGCCCATGGAATTTAGGTATAGCATGAATCATGTTGGGCTTTAGTTCGGAATCAGGTCCTCCAATCGGGATTCTGACTCGAGGCTCAATGGCCACCGCAGCAGGATTGTAGTGGTCCCGCATCATAGGACGCTGTGGTGGGTGCACGAAGTTTTGGAAGAGGTCATTGAGTCGCTGGAGCTGGTGTTCCAGATTATTTTCTTCCTCAACTGGCTGAGCCATGATGGGGGAAGAAGAAGAACTTGGTTCTGAATCAGAAGAGAGAATAATGTGAGGGTGTTTCTGCACAAATACGGGCGTCGAGGCTTGGCCTTGACGAGAGCGAATTTCTAATGGAGGTCTTAAGGGTGGTCTTAGAGACCTCCTTCCGTACATGCACAGTTGGGAGAGGTAAGTTTAGAAGGTGCTGGACCCAATCAAGACACCCAAAAATGTGTTGGGTGACTATAGAGGTGCGGGGCAGATGGACCCCTTGATCAGAAAGATCGTCCACCTGAGAATTACCTGGGCAGCCAGAGAGGGAGAGTCCCGCGAAGACCCCTACACGGTAGAGCGTCCCCACGGGTTACAGGGTTTCCCCCACCCGACCTCTCTTGTCACTGCGGTTCCAGGTAGACCAGAATGGGGATCTTGACCTCTTAAGTCTACCAATTTTAAGATCAGGGTGCTTAAGGTTTCACTTGAACTTTAGTCTTTTTAAGTGCAAAGAGTGACTTAATTTAAGGTTGGTTAACCCAAAGGGGTCAACTTTACCTCTTGTTTTCTTTGAGAGCTTTTTGGGTCCTTTCTTTTAGGGTTCAAGTGTTTAGAGAGAGCCAATTGTTTAGGATTTTTCTTGTTAATTATTTTCAATCAATGGCTTGGGCACACCTCTTTTGGATTTCCTCAATTCTTGATTAAGGGGTGTGTCTCTACTGAAATCCTAATGTTTGACCTTATGTTGGCTCTACTTGGTCCATTTAACTCTTTGTTGGGCAATTAGGGCTCAAGCAAGAATGTGTTAGCCCTTAAATACCCTTAATAGTGTGCAGGAGTGATGAGTTGAAAACATGCAACTTTTTATGGTTACTAAGTATGGAAGACAGGTTAGCCCTATATTGCTTGTTCTTTTCTTTTCTTCCTCTTTAGAGTGTAGGGGTTAATAGTGAGAGAAAAGATTTACCTGTCTTCGGAGTGGTTGTGTGGTTGCTTGTCTTCTTGAGTTCCTGTAGCTGCACAAAAGAGAGGAGATTATCAGAACTTAAAAGAAACAGGAATGTTTACCTCTAGAATAGCCGTTGCTCCCCGGCAACGGCGCCAAAATGAGAAACGTTCGGGCGGCAACCGGGTTTGAGAGTTTTGTTATAACGTTGTAGTAAGGCTGGTTATTGCCAACATTTCAAATATAAATTTTTTACTCGGAAAATGAAAGAGTTCCCGAGGTCGAACTCAGGGAGCAAGTCGTATTCTAGAGATATACATGTTTCTTTTACAAAATAAAGAGAGAGGGAAAGAATTTGTTGTGATGTTCTTCTTTCTTTCTCTTTCTTCAGATCTACTTCTTCTTCTTCCTTGGTTTCTGCTACGGTGATAATCTTCTTCTGCAATGGTGATGCTCTTCTTCTTCTTCCTGCTGTTCCTGCGTTGGTGATGTTTTTCTTTCTTCAGAGCTCCTTGTTCTTCTTCTTCTTTGGTTTTCTGCCTTGACCTCTCTTCTTCTTCTTCTGCAATCGTGGTGACCCTTTCTCTTTCCCCTTTTTTTTTATGGCTGCAGAGCTTCTGCCTTCAGCCACTAAGTCTTTCTTCCTTCTTCTTCTGCTTCGGCCGTTGCTCTTCCTTCTTCTTCAGCCTGCCTTCTTTCCTGCTCTGGCTGCTGACTTTCCGTCGTCTGACCCGGTGCTTCGACGACATAACTGCGCATTTGCTACAGTGCAGCTCCTTCTTCTTCGCCTGCACTTCTTCTTTTGCCTGCACACTTCAGAGTTTTTTGTCAAGAGGCAAAACCTACTCTACCCCCCTCCCCCGCGTCTCTCTTTCTCTCTGAAATCACTCTTCGGAAGCTCTCCCAGAGCTACCGGGTAATCGGGTTCGGGTCAGGCCCGGGTCCAGGCCCACCGGCGTGCGTGGTGGGCGAGGAGTGCAGGTCAGTCGGGTCGGGTCAGGTCCGCGGGGCGTGAGCGCGGACGAGACCGGGTAACCGGGCGGGTGAAGGGGACCTCACCCCGTGGTCAGGAGGCAGACAGCATAAGGCACTTTTTGCCTTTATGCGTCCGCGTGCCTCCGAGAAGTTCCGAGGTGGGACTAAATGTCCCACCCCAATTGAGCGCCCGTCGCGGAGGGAGCAGTGGGCGATCGTGGCTTCACGCGCGGCTTTCGCCCCATCTGCGAGCCTGGGACGTTTCGCGGAGACTCCCTGCGCAACCTGGGAGTTGCACCTGGGCGAAGGCGTGCCTGCACCTGCAGGTGAAGGAGCTCTGCCTGCTCAGTAATGGCGACGGCGGGCGAGTCACCTGGTCACAGAAGAACGGCCTCTCGGCCAAATCAGACAGGCGGGGGACCTTCGCCGTGGCATGGCGAAGGTGGTCAGGGGGTCTGCAGGGGGTGTGATGGAGCCAACAGGTCGTCCTAGGTCAAACTGTGAGCGAAGAAGTGGGTGTGTTCGGTGGATTTGCAGAGGGTGTTTGGTGGGAAGTGGAGGGGCGGAAGAGGATCAGGGTGAGGAGGCGGATGTTCTGCGGTGGTCGGCGAGCCGTGTGGGTCGCTGAGGTGATGGGCACGGCTCGCCGGAGGGTGGTCGGAGGCGGAGAGGGTGAGGGTGAACAGGAGCGGTTGAGGGTTTAATTGACTAAATTGAAAGCGGGGAAAGAAAGAGGAGAAGAAGGGGAGTAGTTCTAACTTACTTGCAGGGACGAAGGGGGAGGAACAGGGCGACAGTCGTATCGACTGTCGCCGGAGAAGACGATGCTCAGGGAGAGGGGCGGCGGCGAGCAGAGAGCTGGAGAGGCGCCAGCTGGGTGCGGCGTGGCGCGGGAAGAGCAGGGGAGGAAGTCTCTGCTGCTGGTATTGCGGCAGAGCGAAGAGGTGGAGGGGGAGGAAGCCGCCGGAGCTGGTGAGCGTCTGCCGGAGGAAGAAGAGAAGAAAGCTGGGGGTTTTCTCCGTCAGATCCAGGCTGCCCTGGTCGGTGGAGCAGCGGGGGGTATTTATAGGGATGAAACAGGGAGGAAGGCGGAGGGAGACGACGTGTCTCCCTCGCCGGAGAATGGTCGGAACACGAACCCATACCGTCCGTGCGTTCGCACGGCCGGCATGGTGGGCTACAATGACCATGGGGGTGCCCCTGCGACGGCTGACGACGCAGGGCACCCCCGGTATGCTTGCCAGGTCCCCCACCTTACCCTGCGCGGCGCCATGCTCCGCGCAAGGTCGCCGGAGCATGGTGCTGGCAGGGTTTTGCAGGAGGGACCTGATTGCAAAGAACGAAGGAGAGTTAGGGGCCAAAATGCGAGGGTTCAAAAGTTGAGGGCCAAAGAGTAAATATATGAGGACCAAAGTGTAAAGTCGGTCAAGGAGGTTTCTTCTTAGGCTCAAGTTTTTATACATGACTAATTAGGACCTAAGGAACCTGATGGTGAATTTCATTTTCATATTAAACCTTGTTTGACCGATCAATTTGCGCAAAAACCCAAATTAAGTTATTAATTGGGCATGGTTCTCAATGTAGGTCAAAATGGGTTCTAAAGGCCAAATTGAAGGTTCTAAACCCTAGAGATTATTTTTCTATGAATTTTAGAGGGTTTATTCTATTTTTACTTTGCCCCGAACCTTGTGAATTGAAGCGGGTTGTTTTAGGGTTACAGGTTATCATTTGGTTCCTTGGAAGTGCTGTAGCCCTTGCTAGATCATCTCATCCCACTTTTATTCTTATTAAGCTGTTTTGACCTGTGTTTGGGCCCTGAATTACCCTGTATGCAGATTATACTGGTAAAATTGCACTTTTACCCCTTATGACTGGTTTTCTTCTCAAACTCAGAATTCTCTGAGTTAAGCCTTTCCTTGAGATATGTAGGAGCTTTTATGCTTTGTATTGGGTCAAAATGAGCTAGTTATGGCTCATGATGAGGTTCTCATCAGGTCCCAATTAGTCATGTATAAAAACTTGAGCCTAAGAGGAAACCTTCTTGACCAACTTTACACTTTGGTCCTCATTTATTTACTTTTTGGCCCTCAACTTTTGAACCCTCACATTTCTACCCCTAACTCTCCTTCGTTCTTTGCATTCAGGTCCCTCCTGCCAAAACCTGACCAGCACCATGCTCCGGCGACCTTGCGCGGAGCATGGCGCCGCGCAGGGTAAGGGGGAGGGTCTGGCAAGTCAACCGGGGGTGCCCTGCATCGTCAGCCGTCGCAGGAACACCCCCTGGTCGCTACAACCCACCATACCGGCCGTGCGAACGCACGGACGGTATGGGTCTCCATCTCCGGCATCCTTCGGCGAGGGAGACACGTCGTCTCCCTCCGCCCTCCTCTCTGATTCCGCCCCTATAAATACCCCCGTCGCTCCGCCGTTCTCAGGAGCTCGGTCCTGACGGAGAAAGACCCCCACTTCCTCTCTTCCCACTCCGGCAGGAAGCCCTCCAGCTCCAGCGGCCTCTCCTCTTCCTCCTTGTCGCTCTGCCGCACTACCAGCTGCAGGGTTGCCCTCCCTCGCCCTTCCCGCGCCACGCCGCACCCAGCTGGCGCCTCTTCGGCCCTCTCCTCGTCGCCGCCCCTTCCCCTGGGCATCTTCTTCCCCGGCGACAGTCGATACGACTGTCGCCCTGCTCCTCCCCCTTCGTCCCTGCAAGTAAGTTAGAACTACTTCCCTTCCTCTCCTCTTTCTTTTCCCTATTTCAATTTGTTCAATTAAGCCCTCGACCGACCCTGACCACCGTCACCCCCTTCGTCTCTGGCTACCCTCCGACGAGATGCCCCCATCTCTCCACAGCCTCACACGCCTCGCCGACCCTCACCGAACCTCCGCCTCATCACACTGAACACCCCCCACCCCTCCACTGCCACTCCACACCTCCATAACGCTCCCCCAAACAAACCCATTTCTCCGGTTGCAGTCCGACCTAGGGCTACCACCAGACACCGCCTTGCGGCTTGCCGCACAGCTCAACACCTTCGCCGTGCCACGGCGAAGGTTCCCCAGTAGTTTGATTAGGCCGAGAGGCCATATTCGTGTCCGACAGGTTCTGAGGCTCGACCGCCATTACCGCCACATCGACGCAACTTCTCCTGCGCTCCAGGCTTGAGGACTCCAAGTTTCCAGCTGCTGTGGATTAAGGAGACTCCTGCGAAGGCAGCCAGCCAGCAATCGATGAAAATCGAAGCTGCAGCTGCAGAAGCAAGGCCGCGGTCTTCCAGCAGGCGCACGCGAGGAGAGGCATCAGTTTAGTCCCACCTCGGAAGACTCCGAAGCGGCGCACTGATACAAATTGAAAAAGTGCTGGAGGCTTATCGCCTCAGCACACGGGGTGAGGTCCCCTTTACCCGCCCGATTACCCGGCCTCGTCCGCACTCACGCCCCGCGGACCTGGCTCCGACCCGATTAGCCCGACCTGCACTCCTCGCCCACCACCGTACGCCGGTGGGCCTGGACCCGGGCGCGACCCACGTACCCGGTTACCCGGTTGCTCTGGGAGAGATTTCCTAAGAGCGAATTCTGAGAGAGAGTGACGCTGGGGGGGGGAGGGTAGAGTAGGTTTTGCGTTGGCTATGGTGTGTGCAGGAACAAGCCGAGGTAGAGAAGAAGAAGAAGGCCGACGAAGACTGAAGGAAGGAGGAGCACCGAGCTGCACTGTAGCAGCGGTGACTTAAGTCGTCTGAGTGAACAATCAGACGACGCTCTGAGGACGAAGAAGAAGGAGAAGAAAAGAAGAGCAGGACCGCAACGAAGAAGAAAAAGAAGAAAAGAAGACAGAAATAAAAAGAAGAAAGAAGGAGAGACAATGTCCTGACAGCAAAAGCAGAAGAAGAGCACGAGAAGGAGATCAGAAGAAAGAAGTAAAAAGAAGATCTGAAGAACAGAAGGCAGAAGAAGAAGACCACAAGGAGATAAACAAAGAAGAAGCAGCTGAGACAGAGCTGAAGAAGGAAGACAAGAAGTGCAAGGAAAGAAGAAACAGGACCCGCAGCGAAGATCTGAAGAAAAAGACAGAAGAAGAAGAGCACGAGAGGAAGATCCGAAGAACAGAAGAAGAGAGAAGACAAGAAGAACAGGAAGAGAAGAAGAAGAAGCCAAATTTCCTCCTCTCTCTATTTCTCTCTCTCTTTACCTTTATTTTTTTTGTAATAGAAACTATATACCTCTAGAATACGACTTGCTCCCTGAGTTCGACCTCGGGAGAACTGTATTTTCCGAGTAACAAATATTAGCAAATGATGGCAATAACTATCTGTACTACAACGACTTAAGAAAAGCTAGTTGCTGCCACCGTTTCGCCACTACCACCTCCTCCTCCTTCCAACAGTGCTGCCGCCACCTCCTCCTCCTTCCAGCAGCGCCTCCGCCGCCTTCACCTCCTTCCAGCAGTAGCCACCATCCTCCTCCTCCTTCCAGCAGCCATAGCTTGTCCTTCTCCTCCTTGCTGATGTCGTACCTCCTCCTTGTCCCCAAACCCAATAGCCCTTCCTCCCAATCCCCATCCGTAGGCAACATCCCACCCTCCTCCTCCTCATCCCCATCCCAAGGCAACCCACCCTCCTTCTCCTCCTCATCCCCATCCACAGCCTACCCTCCAACCCTTCTTCCTTCCATGCATCCGTAGGCTGCCCTCCTCCTCCTCCTCCTCATCCCCATTCACAGCCTGCACTCCTCCTCCTCATCCTCATCCCTTGCCCCTCCTCCTCATTCACATCCTCGATCAACCCCTCCTCCTCCTCATCCCATCCGTAGCACCCAATGCTCCTTCTCCTCCTCCCATTGCTCCCCCTAATTGTGAAATGATTTGTATTAAGAAAATGTTAATTTCGACTATTTTTTAAATTTTTTTTAGTTATTTACTTATAAATATTTGTAGTTTGATTTAGGTATCTCGTGTCATCGGACATCTTCTCTGTGATTCACGTGCTTTATTGAGGTATGAAATTAAGTTGTCTTAATTCATTTGAGAATGAATGTGGGGTGTGCCCACTTAACTATGTTTAGAATGTGGGGTGTGCCTACTTAGGTTAAGAATGTTCATTTTTAATTATGTTTAGAATATGAGGTGTGCCAACTTTGGTTTTGAAAGTGGGGTGTGCCTACTTAAGTTTAGAATGTGGGGTGTACCCACTTAGGTTTAGAATACTGATGAATTTATGATTTGTTAATGAATTATTTTTATTCTGAATGCTTATTTCTAAATGCTTATTTGATTGTATTTCTGTGTTAATTTATTATTCTAAAAGTGAAATGAGATGGAGTAGGAGAGGAAGAGGAGGGAAAGAGATGAATAAAGAAGAATATGAATTAATGAAGGGAAGGAGGAGAGGAAGGATAGGGAGAAGAGAGGAAACAGAGGATAAATAAATAGACAGTAGATGAAGAAGAGGGAGAGAGATGCACAAAGAAGAATATAAAGGAAGGGAAGGATGAAAGAAAGGGTAGGAAGAAGAGAGAAAGAGAGTACAAAGGAAGTGGTAAGATAGGGAGATAGGAGTGAAGGGAGATGAGGGAAAGAGAGGAAGAATCTATTTTTTATTTGTATATAATTATTTATTTTTATTGCAAAGTTTATTATTTTAATGAATTCATGATACACACACTTGCACAAATCTAGATGCACTTGAGGCCAAACAATAGGTATTCTAACCCCTAGGTTATTGGTTTTGTGAGGGAATAATCGTGTCAAAATACTTGTTCATTGACACTTATGATTATGTTATATGGACAATGCAAAGTGTTTGTATACCTCACTTACATTCAGGAAGCTGTCTTTATAGAATGCCATAAGAGTCGTCGTCCTTTGTTCAGAGAAGTTCTGAACAAAGGGGGGTCCTTGAAGATTTGATCACAACCTAGGGTTACTTGTTACATGGAACCGATGTCTGGAGGAATTTCGGTAATAACTTTTCACTCTTCTCAGGTATACCAACTGATCTTATCTACATTCTTAATGCACCCTTAAATGGGAGTTATTGGGAATGTAGTTAAGGTTAGTCTTGGGGGTTATATTGGAGAAGTGCGAGGAGATGCTGCTGAAATTTCTCCAGACACCAGTTACATGTAACAAGTAACATTGTGATCAAATCTTCAAGGATGGGTTATTAAGTGAAAATTTTAATCAAAATACAAACACTGTTATGAAACCAGATTATAATTATTGGGTGGGTGGTTTTGTTTCATTTTTGTAGATCATGGAAAAGTCTTGGTTTACATTGAGGAACTCGGATTACTCTCAATACAAGAATGGAGTGAGAGAGGTCCTTGATTGGGCATTTCATGACAATAGGAAGTCATTCAGACGAGGAGACAAGTTCGACAAGATATTTTGCCCATGTAGTTGGTGCTTGAATGGATATTCACATGATAAGAACATTGTTTACGAGCACATGATTTGCAACAGTTTATGGAAGTATTATACTAACTGGATTGCTCATGGAGAGGATCAGCCAGAGGAAGTCAGACAATCTTCGATAGATTTCGAAGAGATAGCTGTAAACATTGAAGCTGATGACATTGATGAAATGCTTGGTGAGATGAGAGCAGGAGTTGAAGATCCGGCTAGTGGGGAAACTTGTAATCAGTTTTATGATGCTATTAGGGTAGCTGACGAACCTCTTGCTCCCAGTATCATGTAAATTTCTAAGTTGTCATTTCTTTTGAAGCTATTTAGGATGAAGGTTATGAATAGAGCGACCTCTAAATTAACATATGTTACGACCCATATCTCGAATCCCTACAGGACACGAGATTGGATCGAGTCGATTGATCCCAAGACCCAGTTGTCCAATGGGAAAGTAACCAAAAAGAAGTAAAATAAACCACATTCACCATGCAAGCAACTAACAGTACAAAAGTACAGTAGTAAAGAAGTAAACTACTACAGTACACACCACCACAACAGTAGAAAATTAAACAGGTACAGGAATATAATGTTCACAATAAAAGAGTACAGGAGTGTAACAACTACTCACTACAACAGGAAATATAGTACAACAGAAAGCTACAACTACTGGGCTCTACTGGGCCCAGCACCCTCTGCAGTCGTAGGCTCTGGCTGCTCAACACCTAGACTTGAAAAAGGTTATGAGTACACAAAATCAGCGAACGCTGAGTAGAGTGGCAACCAGCTAACTAAAATAGTAAAAGTAGACAGGAAGCTGTTGTTTTTCAATTTCTTTCTTTAACTAATTATTATTTCTTTCATCACTTGGTTTATTTATCAGGTCTCTTTCTTGATCTTGAATGTTCCTCGTGGGAACGATCTTGATTGCAGTCTTTTCCGAAGAGTAGAAGTAGCACGTGGTGCTCTCCTGGCTGGGAGAGTCCCCCGTGGTGGTCTTACACTCAGTCAACCACCCCAAGGTCACTGACAGACATAATGGTGACTACAGCACACGCGATAAATGCATGGGTAGATACCCTGCACTGGCACGTGGTCAGTCGTTTCCGTTAATGGGTGCATCCAAAGCACAGCACGGAACCAGTATAGGGCATAACCCTCTCAATAACAGGGGTCTAGCCCCTCTCAGTAACCAAACATGGGTCTCGCCCCTCCACAGTCCGCGACCCTCGCCTGACTACCCTAGTTTGCTCAGTGGGCCTAACAAGTTGGTGTAGGGCGGCTAGCTGAACCCCGAGCCCCGTGGGGTGGCTAACTCTTTCCCTACACTAGTAGCTCTCCTCGGTATAGTGTACACGAGGGCCACCGAGTCGGTGCAAAGTGGCCAAACCCACCACTGGTCTCAACCCGAAAGGCGGTAAGCACCCCTCTACACTAAGAGGTAACGTGCGCTTCCCCTGGTACCACTTACTCAAGGGCAAGCACACTTCCCAAAGCATTTTCCTGATCTATCCCATGTATTTCCAGGAGCTCAACTCCTATTCCCTCCTGGGGTTCATGCTCATATTTCTCAGGCCATTCCATACTAGGTTTTGTCATTTCTATTTCCATTCTCAGGTTATACAAATGCAATTGGTGATTCTATCATTCATATTTCTATATCCAGGTCATTCACATGTAGTTCGTGTTTCCAACATTCACCTTTCCATTTCCAAGTTATATACATGGAACTCATATTATGTCATTTCATGGTATGATGGAAGGATACATTCAGCAGTTAACTAACACAAATATTACATGTTTCGTTGGCAACTGTTATTCATTTTCAGGCAATTGTTCTCATTTTATCTACTTATTCAAGACTGCAATTCATGCATTCAATACAGACATTCCAGTATTTCTAATTCGAGGATTCATGCCATGTCCTAAGACCTAATCATTCATTCCACACATGCATTCAGGTTTGTAATTAAACTAGGGGAAGCCACTCTACCAGTAAACTCAGGAGTAATGGGGGCTTGAACGGCAGGCTCACATGCCTTAGCAAGCCCCGAACCCGCAATGTAAACCAATCCTATCACAAGGATCAATCACAATAGAATACTCAGAATAGTACAGAAAGTCTTCTAACAAGTAGGGGAAATCATATGGGAAACAACCGCATCTTAATTGCAGAAATCGGACCTCAAATGGAACCTAAACGGGTCAAAAATAGTAATTCTGATTCATATCAGATGTCTGGAACACCTTCCAGATGTCTTAAAAGAGACCAGAACCATACCTCAACTCCTACGCCACTCCTCAGACGTCCGGGAACTCTGCTGGACCGTCTGGACCCAGTTCCAGACGTCCGACCACTTCTCAGGACATCTGGAAATGCTTCCCACCGTTTGGTGCCTCGCCCAGATGTCTGAACTACTTGGGAGGGCATGTCCCACACCTTCCCGAAGCGAATCCTACACGCAGTGATGCAAATCTCCTCAATATGTCACGGAACAGTACCTCAGTGGAATGGCCTGCATGGCCTTATCCGCAAGGAAGGTTTACGTTGTGGGGCTTACCTCTCAGTTGTCTGGAACCTCCTCCAGACGTCGTCTGGATGTCGATCTAGACGTCTGATTCTGGGAAAATCCCAGAACCAGAAACTGCCTTCTTCTCGCATTGCACGCGGTCGTGCCGCGCCCGCTCGCCTACTGCTCTAGCTGTAGCAGTGTCGGGGAGGACCTCTCCAACGCACCTCTCCACCTCGCGCATGCCCGACCGGTGATGAGCTCTCCAGCGAGCTCCCTCACAAGCTCGCGTGCTTGCCTCCTCTCTTCCCCTCACTGCTCCTCTCCTCTCACGCCCATTGCTCGCTACTCTCCGCTCATTGCTCTCGCGCTGGAGGAAGGTGGAGGGTGGTTGAAGGTGAGGTGAATGAGGGAGAGGAGGGGGGGTTTAAGTAGGTGCTGGGTTAGGGTTGCGTCAGCGAGAGGAGAGAGAACGAGAGAAGAAAATGAGGCTGTGTACTGTCTGCGCGCAGCACGCACATAGAAGCAAGGACGTACACGAAAAATTTGATTTCCAGACATCTGGGAAGATGTCCAAACATCTTACCAGACGTCTGACCCAAATCCCAAACATCTTAGAGGGCTCTAACAGCATGGGTCTTAACAACATAACAAACTCAAAGGAAGTTTCGTCCCCGAAACTTGAGCTAGCTAGGGTGCAGAGAAAGAACAACATACGCATAACAAACTCAAAGAGGACTCAAGCCGGTCCAAAAAGACGTACCCTCAAAGAGCTCCAGGTACTGCTCTCGCATCGCTACCTCAGGCTCCCAGGTAGCCTCCTCGTATCGTTGGCTCCTCCACAAGACCTTCACCAGGTGTACCTGCTTCCGTCTCAGACTCCGGATGGCTCTATCTAGTATCTACACTGGCCGCTTGGGGTAGGTCAGGTCGTCACCCACCTCGATGCTCTCGTGGCTCAGAACATGATTGGGATCGGCAACGTACTTCCTGAGGTTGGACACGCGGAGTTCGTCATGCACACCAGAAAGCTGGGAAGGAAGGGCAAGCCTATATGCAACGGGTCCAACCTGCTTCAGGACCTCAAAGGGCCCCACAAACCTCGACGCGAGCTTCCCTTTCACCCCAAAATGCTGCAAGCCCTTCATGGGTGAAATGCAAAGAAAGACGTGATCCCCAACCTCAAACTGCACCTCTCTACGTTTCCGATCGGCATAGCTCTTCTATCTACTCCTGACAATGCGGAGTTGCCTGTGAATCTACTCGATCAACTCCTGACTCTGCCGGATCAACCTGGGGCCAACCTCCCACTTGGTCCCCACCTGAACCCAACTCAAGGATGTAGTACATCTCCGTCCGTACAGAGCCTCGTAGGGTACCATGCCGATGCTCGAGTGATAGCTGTTATTATATGCAAACTCCACTAGGGGCAAGTGCTCCTCCCAAGAGCCCCTCCAGTCTAGTACACAGGCACGCAAAAGGTCCTCAAGCGTCTGTATCGTGCACTCAAACTGTCCATCTGTCTGGGGGTGGTATGCTGTACTAAACCTCAATCGTGTCCCTAAGGCCTGCTGAAACTCAACCCAAAACTAGGACGTAAAGTGGGTATCCCGATCGGATACAATCTTCTGTGGAACTCCGTGCTGACGTACTGAAACGTTGGCTTCACGTGGTTTGTTATAGCGTTGTAGTATAGCCAGTTATTACCAACATTTCAAATATAAATTTTTTTACTCGGAAAATAAAAGAGTTCCCGAGGTCGAACTCAGGGAGCAAGTTGTATTCTAGAGATATACATGTTTCTTTTACAAAAATAAACAAAGAGAGAGAAAGAATTTGGTGTCTCTTTTTTTTTTTCTCTTTGTTTCTCCTCGTCTCAGATCTTCTTCTTCTTAGTTCTGCAGAGGTGATGCTCTTCTTTCTTTCTTCAGATCTCCTTCTTTCTTCTTTGTTCTGCAGAGGTGATCTTCTTCTTCTTTGTTTTGCAAGGGTGATGCTCTTCTTTCTTTCTTTAGATCTCCTTCTTCCTTCTTTTCTTTTTCTGCAGAGGTGTCACCCCTCCTTCTTTCTTCTTTTCCCTTCAGGCCGTCGTCTGATTTCCAAATCAGACGACTTAAACTGCCTGTTGCTACAGTGTCTTCCTCAGCTTCCTTCTTCTTCACCTGTTCCTGCACACTTCAGAGCTTACGTCAGAGGACAGAACCTACTCTACCCTCTCCCCCGCGTCTCTCTCTCTCTGAAACCACTCTTGGGAAAGCTCTCCCAGAGCTGCCGGGTAATCGGGTACGGGTCGTGCCCGGGTCCAGGCCCACCGGCGGGCGTGGTGGGCGAGGAGTGCAGGTCAGTCTAAGTCGGGTCGGGTCGGGTCAGGTCCGCGGGGCGTGAGCGCGGACGAGACCGGGTAACCGGGCGGGTGAAGGGGACCTCACCCCGTGTGCTGAGGCAGTAAGCCTCCAGCACTTTTGCGTCTTATATCGCCGCGCCTCTTCAGACTTTTCCGAGGTGGGACTAAATGTCCCACCTCAATTACGCGCCCGCAGCGGGGAAAGCAGCGGGAGATCGCGGCGTCACGCGAAGCCTTCTGCCTTAGCTGCGAGCCTGGTGTTTTGTCGAAACGCCTCGCAAGGCCTGGGAGTCGAATCTGGGCGTGGCGCTGAGCGTGGCGCGCCTGTAGCTGCAGGCGGAAGCAGCTCCTTCTGCACGGCAATGGCGGCGGAGGTCGGGTGGCCTGTTCACAGAAAAACGGCCTCTCGGCCTAATCAGAAAGTGCCGGGAGCTTCGCCAGGGTGCGGCGAAGCTCGTGTGGGTGGTGGCGAGGCACGGGGCAGCGTGCAAGGGCTGCCCTAGGTCGGACTGTGGGTCGGAGGATGGGTTTGTTGGGGGAAGCGTTACGGAGGTGTGGAGTGGCAGTGAAGGGGTGGGGGGTGCTCAGTGTGATGAGGCGGAGGTTCGGTGAGGGTCGGCGAGGTGTGTGAGGCTGTGGAGCGATGGGAGCATCTCGCCGGAGGATGGCCGGAGACGAAGGGGGTGACGATGGTCAGGGTCGGTCGAGGGCTTAATTGAACAAATTGAAAGCGGGGAAAGAAAGAGGAGAAGAAGGGGAGTAGTTCTAGCTTACTTGCAGGGACGAAGAGGGAGGAACAGGGCGACAGTCGTATCGACTGTCGCCGGAGAAGACGATGCTCAGGGAAAGGGGCGGCGACGAGCAGAGAGCCGGAGAGGCGCCCGCTGGGTGCGGCGTGGCGCGGGAAGAGCAGGGGAGGAAGCCTCTGCTGCTGGTATTGCGGCAGAGCGAAGAGGAGAAGGAGGAGGAACCGCCGGAGCTGGTGAGCGTCTGCCGGAGAGAGAAGAGAGGAAAGTTGGGGGTTTTCTCCGTCAGACCCGAGCTACCCCGGTCGGTGGAGCAACGGGGGGTATTTATAGGGATCAAACAGGGAGGAAGGCGGAGGGAGACGACGTGTCTCCCTCGCCGGAGGATGGCCGGAGACAAGAACCCATACCGTCCGTGCGTTCGCACAGCCGGTATGGTGGGTTACAACGACCAGGGGGGTGTCCCTGCGACGGCTGACGACGCAGGGCACCCCCGGTTTACTTGCCAGGTCCCCCACCTCACCCTGCGCGGCGCCATGCTCCGCGCAAGGTCGCCGGAGCATGGTGCTGGCAGGTTTTGCAGGGGGGACCTGATCGCAAAGAACGAAGGAGAGTTAGGGGCCAAAATGCGAGGGTTCAAAAGTTGAGGGCCAAAGAGTAAATATATGAGGACCAAAGTGTAAAGTCGGTCAAGGAGGTTTCTTCTTAGGCTCAAGTTTTTATACATGATTAATTAGGACCTAAGGAATCTGATGGTGAATTTCATTTCTATATTAAACCTTATTTTACCGGTCAATTTACGCAAAAACCCAAATTAAGTTATTAATTGGGCATGGTTCTCAATGTAGGTCAAAATGGGTTCTGAAGGCCAAATTGAAGGTTCTAAACCCTAGAGATTATTTTTCTATGAATTTTAGAGGGTTTATTCTATTTTTACTTTGCCTCGAACCTTGTGAATTGAAGTGGGTTGTTTTAGGGTTACAGATTATCATTTAGTTTCTTGGAAGTGCTGTAGCCCTTGCTAGATCATCTCATCCCACTTTTATTCTTATTAAGCTGCTTTGACCTATGTTTGGGCCCTGAATTACCCTGTATGCAGATTATACTGGTAAAATTGCATTTTTACCCCTTATGACTTATTTTCTTCTCAAACTCAGAATTCTCTGAGTTAAGCCTTTCCTTGAGATATGTAGGAGCTTTTATCCTTTGTATTAGGTCAAAATGAGCTAGTTATGGCTCATGATGAGGTTCTCATCATACCCCCATGCCTAGCTTTTGCTAGTCCCTTAGCAAAAACTTAAGGTTTCAACCCCTGTTCTAGACCATGAAGTTTTTAATAGTTTTAGATAAGTGCCCTTTTTTATTTGAGCATAGATTAGGTTAGAATGCTGACCATAGGCCTAAAAGGTACTCTAGTACCAATCAAGATCCAAATCTGTCTAGCCTTAGCCTCAGTCTTTTAGCAAAGGTTTTTAAGGTCCACAAGAACTAACCTAAGGTTTATTGGACTTCGTGGTTAAAGCACCCGTGCTTGAAATGATTTTAGCCCTGGCTCAGTTCGCAGTGCGTTTTGTAAGAGAGAGATAGAAAGTTTTTCTGTTTGGAGAGTTTTCTCTCTCTTTTACTTTTTAGTTCTAGCCTAGGATTGGCTTTTCAACACGGTCTGTATCAGATTCCTTGCTCCCATCATCAATCCTCAAGGGTTCCTGGCGATCGATGCTTCGAGATAGCACCGCCCATGGCAACCCCCGGAACCTTGGCTATTGAGATTTCGAGATAATCCCATCCATGGTGTTCCGTAGCCGAATCCAGACCCTGGCAATTGACACTTCGAGATAATGCCATCCATGGAATCTGAACCAGCAGAGTGCTTACATGCCCCCAGTAGGATATGTAAATATCCTAAGAGACAAGCACCGAGGAGATGATATTTTGTTACGCATCTTCGAGGGGATTTCCCGCCTCTCCGCGTTGGGAACTCGTCCAAATCAACTTGTGTTGATCGGCCGCTCCTATTCTAGGTGTTCTTTTCAGAATTTTTGCGACGCTTCTGCGTGATTCTGATTTTTACGCTTACTGAACCAGGCTGTGTGTGAGGTTAGGGTGCTTAGGTTACTGAGTCCCGTAAACCAAAAATTAGTTAACGAGGCCGAATACTCCCTAAGCCTTAGACCTAATACTTCAGCTTTTCATTTTCCTCAACCTCTTGAGGAGTGTCCAGATCTTAATGGGTACTAAGAGTCTATTCAAGAATGCCTAAGGTTTGCATTCTTTACTAATCTCTTTGTGCACTTTTTCTCATAATTTTGTGCTCCTTTTTCATTTTGTTTCTTCACAAAATTTCCTTCTCCTCTTTTCCTCTTATTCTTTTTCGAAGAAAAAAAAAAAATTTTTTTTTAATTTTTATGGTGTTTTTGGCATATGTGAATTTTTTTGTTTGAAACCTTTTCTTACAAGTTTTGCACTTTCATACCCCCCCATGCCTAAGATTTGCAATGTCCTCATTGTAACCTAGGGGGTCTTAGTTCATTTCTTAAGACAGAAATTTGGATGAGTGGATGGGTCGGGTTGAATTTTTGCGGACGATTTCAAATCCCAGATGCAAGCATCTGAGTTGGGGTCGGCTGTCTACAAGGGTGAACTTCGAGTGCTAAAAGGTGTCAGAACAAGTTTCAGGTTTACAAAGAGAATGACGGGCTGCCTCCCGTTAAGCGCTGAGTTTTACGCCATCGGCTGGGCGCAATAAGCTCAAGGGGAAAGGAGGATATAAGATGCCTCAGCCAAATCAGTAGAAGTTACATCAATGAACGGCTTGAGTCTCTGACCATTCACGATGAAAGGTTCAGAATCGTGGCTGAGTGGACTGATTTCGATTGCTCCATTTCCAAAAACCTGTCGGACCAAATATGGTCCGACCCACTTAGATCTCAGTTTTCCTGGGAAGAGTTTGAGTCGGGCATCAAAGAGTAGGACCTTTTGACCAGGATGAAAGATCTTTCTCGAGATGTGTTTGTCGTGGAAGGCTTTAACCCGCTCCTTGTAGATTTGCGAGTTCTCGTACGCGTCTAGGTGTAATTCATCGATCTCACTGATTTGGAGTTTTCTGTGGGTCCCAGCCTTGGAAAGATCTAGATTACAGTTCCGTACTGCCCAATAGGCTTTATGCTCCAGTTCTACGGGAAGGTGGCATGCCTTTCCGTACACCAGTCTAAAGGGAGACATGCCCAATTGGGTCTTGTGGGCGGTCCTATAGGCCCACAATGCTTCCGGAAGCCGGGACGACCAGTCCTTCCTGTCAGGTCGAACAGTGACTTGCAGGATTTTCTTGATCTCCCGATTAGACAGCTCAGCTAGACCATTAGTTTGGGGGTGGTAAGGAGTAGAGATTCGGTGAGACACCCCGTATTTGGTCATCAGTGACCTAAACTGAGCATTTGTGAAATGGGTCCCCCCATCAGAGATTATTGCACGAGGAATCCCGAACCTTGAGAAAATGTGTTGATGAATGAATTTGAGAACGATTTTGTGATCACAGGTTCAGGTCGGTATGGCTTCGATCCATTTGGACACGTAGTCCACAGCCAACAGAATGTATTCGAAACCATCCGAAACAGGAAAGGGGGCCATAAAATCAATCCCCCAAACATCAAAGATTTCGCATACTAGAATCGGTTGCATAGGCATCATGTTGCGATGGCTCATGTTGCCCAAAGTCTGGCAACGACTGCATGCCTTGCAGTGATTGTATGCATCTTTGAACAGTGTGGGCCAGTAAAAGCCGCATTGGAGGACTTTTGATGCGGTTTTATGCCCGGCAAAATGGCCACCGCATGCCTGGTCATGGCAGAAAGAGAGGATACTGTTGAATTCCCCTTCCGGGACACATCTCCGGATGATCTGATCGGCACCTATGCGGAAGAGGTACGGGTCTTCCCAAATGTAATACTTGGCATCGGAGCGTAATTTGTCTTTCTTGGCCTTCGGCCAATCGGACGGGGTCTGATGAGATGCCAAGTAATTTACTATATTAGCAAACCATGGAAGGCTAGTACCAATAGTCAGCAGGTGCTCATCGGGAAAATGCTCAGTGATGGGTCTGGAAGGGTCAATTATTTCAGAAGGAAGACGGGACAAGTGATCAGCTACCACGTTTTGCTTTCCCGCTTTGTCGCGAATCTCAAGGTCAAATTCTTGCAACAGCAAGATCCATCGGATTAATCGAGGTTTCGCGTCCTTCTTTGCAAGGAGATGCCTCACAGCTGTGTGATCCGAGTATATGATGACACGGGAACCCAGAAGGTATGATCTGAACTTTTCTAGGGCAAATACTACAGCTAGCAGCTCTTTCTCAGTAACCGTATAGTTACGCTGAGCCTCATCGAGTGTTTTGCTGGCGTAGTAAATGACCACAGGTTTCTTGTCAATTTTCTTCCCCAAAACCGCTCCTACAGCGAAGTCGGATGCATCACACATGATCTCAAAGGGTTGAGACCAATCAGGGGACTGTAGGATCGGGGCTTGGGTGACTCGGTCACGCAGGATTTCAAATGCTTGAGTGCATTCCTTGGAAATTTCGAAGGGAACATCCTTGGAGAGAAGAGTGGTCAGGGGGCATGCGATTTTTGAAAAATCAGGGATAAATCGTCGATAAAAACCGACATGCCCTAAAAAGGATCGGATGTCCCTGATCGAGCTAGGCATAGGAAGGTGAGAAATCAGATTAACCTTAGCTCGATCCACTTGGATACCTTTCTCCGAAATTGAGTGTCCCAGGACAATTCCCTCAGGCACCATGAAATGGCTCTTTTCCCAGGAAAGAACCAA
This sequence comes from Thalassia testudinum, assembly GCA_037157565.1. Lineage (NCBI taxonomy): Eukaryota > Viridiplantae > Streptophyta > Magnoliopsida > Alismatales > Hydrocharitaceae > Thalassia > Thalassia testudinum. The sequence continues at coordinate 20,961,443 of JAZHRO010000062.1, forward strand.
ATTCACATCGATGCACCACCTGAGTATCTGGACCAAGTGTTGGAGGCAATCGTCGAATGATGCTCCGAAAACTGAAAAGTCATCCATGAAGACTTCCAGATAATCACCTATCATATCTGAGAATATGGCAAGCATGCATCGCTGAAAAGTAGCGGGTGCATTGCAAAGACCGAAAGGCATCCTTCGGAAAGCGTATGTTCCGAAGGGGCAGGTGAACGTGGTCTTTTCTTGGTCCTCAGGATGGATTGCCACCTGGTTATAACCGGAGTACCCGTCAAGAAAGCAGAAGAACCTGTTTCCCGCTAGTTTTTCGAGAATTTGATCAATGAAGGGTAGTGGGAAATGATCCTTCTTCGTGGAGGAATTGAGTCGACGGTAATCTATACAGACTCTCCACGAGTTGGCTAATCGGGTAGGAATGATTTCTCCGGTTTCAGTCGTTATAGTGGTGAGTCCTGCCTTCTTGGGCACGACCTGAATTGGGCTCACCCAACGACTATCGGAGATCGGGTAGATGATTCCGGCATCTAACCATTTGATGATCTCCTTTTTCACGACCTCCTGCAGATTGGGGTTTAAGCGTCTCTGCATTTCTCGAGAAGGTCGTGTGCCCTCTTCTGAATAGATATGATGAGTACAATAAGAGGGACTTATTCCAGTCAAATCATCGAGAGTCCATCCGATGGCTCTGCGATGTTGCTGGAGGACAATAATCAGACGGGATTCCTGTTCAGGACTGAGGTTGGAATTGATAATCACAGGAAGGGTCTGATTAGAACCCAAAAAGACGTATTTCAAGTGAGCAGGTAGGGGTTTCAGTTCGAGGATGGGGTTTTCAGCAGCAGCGGGTGGTTCAGTATAGATGTGAGGTTCAAGGATTGGAGTTACTGGGTTGTTCATATCTGGATTCGACTCCTCTGTTTGCGGGTCAAGATCCTTCTGTGGTTGATGAGGCATAATCGAGTCATTCTGGAGGTGTGATTCATCAACCAAAGTCTTGATGTCACAAATTTGTTCGATGACGCCGCAATTAATTCCTTGTTGGGCCTTAAATATATCAATTTTCAATGTTTGATCTCCAAACTTAAGCTCTATTTGGCCCTCCTCACAGCTGATGTTGGCTCTAGCAGTAGCCAAGAAAGGTCTCCCTAGAATGATTGGTGTATCCTTAGGGTTCTCAGGTGCATCCATATCTAAGACTATAAAGTCCACTGGAAAATAGAAATCCCGCACTCTCACGATAACATCCTCGAGAATCCCTTTTGGTGACTTTATAGATCGATCTGCTAATTGTAATGTCACCTCGGTTGGTTTCAGCTCAGATTCTTCTAGATGGTCAAGTAAGGATGTGGGTATCAGGTTTATGGATGCACCCAAGTCTAACAATGCTCTATCAAATTGGGTACCACCTATCTTACAGGAAATCAGGGGAGTTCCAGGATCTTTTGCCTTGGGTGGGAGTCTACTAAGGATTACAGAGCTGGCTTGTTCTGATAGAACAATTGGGCTCCCTCCCTTGGTTCGCGGCTTACGCTGGGGTGTGCATATATTCTTTAGAAATCGTGCGTAAGCTGGTACGTGGAGGATTGCATCCATCAAGGGGATGTTTATGTGGACCTGCTCAAAGAGCTTGACCAGGTCCTCCTCAGGGGCCACGGGTTTGGTGGTCTTCTTTCCCTTGGTCAGGGCCTCGGGAAACGGGATCTTGGTTGGTTCTTCTAGGATAGGTCCAGGTTGTGGATCTGGAACAGCGGTACCTTGGATAACTATCCTAGGGTCATGGTTATCAGGCTGGGAGTGGTTTGGATAATGCGGGTCTTGAGTTGTTTTACCACTACGTGTTGTTACAGAATTTAATCCGGCCTGATTTTGGTTTGGGTTTGGTAGGAGGGGTGGCTGCTGCTGAAATCCCGCATAAGAAGTTGAGGCTTCCATCTCGTCTGGAGATGGAGCAATAGGAGCCTGATAAATCCATTGGGCGTGGCCTAAATTTGGATTCATAACGCGCTTCTGTGTTGGCACGTTATTTGGGTTAGGAAGAGGTTGGGAAGGGAGTGTGCCTGGTTGGCGAGAATTTGCCAACTGGGCCAGTTGAGTTTTAACTTCTGTAAGCTCGTCCTTGTGCTGTTTCTGAATAGCCGCATTCGTTTTTTGAATGTCAGCCAGAGTCTGAAGGATTAAGGACATTTGATCTTGATTTGGCCCTGATGGATAAGTAGGGTTGGGCCGAGGCTGAGGCGGCTGGTAGTGACGAGAGGGTTGTGGGCGGGATTGAAAAGGTGGTCTTTGGGTTTGGGAATTTCCCGCCCACTGAAAATTGGGGTGGTTTCGCCATCCAGGGTTGTAAGTGTTGGAGAATGGGTCGTTCTGGATGGCGTTGAGGTCCTCGCAGGTCTGAGGAACCTCCTGAGAATCAGGGAAAGGAGGAATGGAGTTCCCCCGGCTGGTGTAGAAAGGATCGGATGATCTTCCAGTCCAAGAATCAGATGGGGATGGATATGGATCCATCCCAGGGGAAGATCGGTGGAGGATGTTTTGCACAGTCTCCTGTGTGGAAGGAGGTTGTGCAAAGGAGTTACGCGCGGAGGTGGCTCGCTGCAAGTGCTGAGTCAGCTCATCCACCTTCTTTTCAATAATTGAGACCTTGTCCAATCGACTGGCCATTAATTCCAGGTCGACTGATGCGGACAGGCCCCGCGTCTCATGTGCTCCCTTAAGATTCGTCGCTGCGCGGGTATTCGTCCTGTCGAATAATCCCATGGAGTCATTGTTGATGGAGTTCTCGCACATGTTTTCGAGAATCTCCCATACGGTGTCTTCATGTTGACCCATGATGTTTCCTCCGCAAGTTGCATTGACGAAAAGGCGGATGTCCTCACGGAGTCCCTGGTAAAAAGATTGGACTTGTTCCCATTTAGGAACTCCGTGATGGGGGCACTTTCTCATGAGATCCTGAAAACGATCCCATGCCTCATGGAGAGGTTCTCCTGATTGTTGAGTGAAGTGTGTAATCTGATGGCGCAAGGCGTTGGTCCGACCAACGGGAAATAACTTTTTCAAAAACTCGGATTGAAGTTCTTCCCAAGTGTTGATCGGCCGGGTCTGAGTTTGATACCAATGGGCGGCCTTGTCCATAAGAGAAAAGGAGAACATCTTCATGAGAAGAATATCCCGATTTTGCGCATCTGATCCAAAAGTGTGGGCCAGATGCTTTAGCTGTTTGATGTGCTGGAAGGGATCTTCAGAATTAAGCCCATGGAATTTAGGTATAGCATGAATCATGTTGGGCTTTAGTTCGGAATCAGGTCCTCCAGTCGGGATTCTGACTCGAGGCTCAATGGCCACCGCAGCAGGATTGTAGTGGTCCCGCATCATAGGACGCTGTGGTGGGTGCACGAAGTTTTGGAAGAGGTCATTGAGTCGCTGGAGCTGGTGTTCCAGATTATTTTCTTCCTCAACTGGCTGAGCCATGATGGGGGAAGAAGAAGAACTTGGTTCTGAATCAGAAGAAAGAATAATGTGAGGGTGTTTCTGCACAAACACGGGCGTCGAGGCTTGGCCTTGACGAGAGCGAATTTCTAAAGGAGGTCTTAAGGGTGGTCTTAGAGACCTCCTTCCGTACATGCACAGTTGGAAGAGGTAAGTTTAGAAGGTGCTGGACCCAATCAAGGCACCCAAAAATGTGTTGGGTGACTATAGAGGTGCGAGGCAGATGGACCCCTTGATCAGAAAGATCGTCCACCTGAGAATTACCTGGGCAGCCAGAGAGGGAGAGTCCCGCGAAGACCCCTACACGGTAGAGCGTCCCCACGGGTTACAGGGTTTCCCCCACCCGACCTCTCTTGTCACTGCGGGTCCAGGTAGACCAGAATGGGGATCTTGACCTCTTAAGTCTACCAATTTTAGCTTAAGATCAGGGTGCTTAAAGTTACACTTGAACTCTTAGGTATTTTGAGTGAGAAAGTGACCTAATTTTTTGGTTGACCCAAGGAGTCAACTTTACCTCTTGTTCCTTTGAGAGCTTTTTGGGTCCTTTCTTTTAGGGTTCAAGTGTTTAGAGAGCCAATTGTTTTAGGTTTTCTTTGAATAGGTATTTTCAGACAAGGGCTTGGGCACACTTCATTTGGTTTTCTCAATTCTTGCTTAAGGAGTGTGTCTCTAAATCCCTAGTGTTGGATCCTAGGTTGGCTCTACTTGGTCTAGTTAATTCTTTGTTGGGTAATTAGGGCTCAAGCAAGAATGTGTTAGCCCTTAAATACCCTTAATAGTGTGCAGGAATAATGAGTTGAAAACATTCAACTTTTATGGTTACTAAATATGGAAGACAGGTTAGCCCTATATTGCTTGTTCTTTTCTTTCTTTTGAGTTTTAGGGGTTAATAGCGAGAGGAAAAATTTACCTGTCCTCGGAGTGGTTGTTGTGCGGTTGCTTGTCTTCTTGATTTCCTGTAGTTTTCTGCACAAAAGAGAGGAGATTATCAGAAATTAAAAAGAAACAGGGATGTTTACCTCTAGAATAGCCGTCGCTCCCCGGCAACGGCGCCAAAATGAAACGTTGGCTTCACGTGGTTTGTTATAGCATTGTAGTATAGCCAGTTATTACCAACATTTCAAATATAAATTTTTTTACTCGGAAAATAAAAGAGTTCCCGAGGTCGAACTCAGGGAGCAAGTTGTATTCTAGAGATATACATGTTTCTTTTACAAAAATAAACAAAGAGAGAGAAAGAATTTGGTGTCTCTTTTTTTTTTCTCTTTGTTTCTCCTCGTCTCAGATCTTCTTCTTCTTAGTTCTGCAGAGGTGATGCTCTTCTTTCTTTCTTCAGATCTCCTTCTTTCTTCTTTGTTCTGCAGAGGTGATCTTCTTCTTCTTTGTTTTGCAGGGGTGATGCTCTTCTTTCTTTCTTCAGATCTCCTTCTTCCTTCTTTTCTTTTTCTGCAGAGGTGTCGCCCCTCCTTCTTTCTTCTTTTTCCTTCAGGCCGTCGTCTGATTTCCAAATCAGACGACTTAAACTGCCTGTTGCTACAGTGTCTTCCTCAGCTTCCTTCTTCTTCACCTGTTCCTGCACACTTCAGAGCTTACGTCAGAGGACAAAACCTACTCTACCCTCTCCCTCGCGTCTCTCTCTCTCTGAAACCACTCTTGGGAAAGCTCTCCCAGAGCTGCCGGGTAATCGGGTACGGGTCGTGCCCGGGTCCAGGCCCACCTGCGGGCGTGGTGGGCGAGGAGTGCAGGTCAGTCTAAGTCGGGTCGGGTCGGGTCAGGTCCGCGGGGCGTGAGCGCGGACGAGACCGGGTAACCGGGCGGGTGAAGGGGACCTCACCCCGTGTGCTGAGGCAGTAAGCCTCCAGCACTTTTGCGTCTTATATCGCCGCGCCTCTTCAGACTTTTCTGAGGTGGGACTAAATGTCCCACCTAAATTACGCGCCCGCAGCGGGGAAAGCAGCGGGAGATCGCGGCGTCACGCGAAGCCTTCTGCCTTAGCTGCGAGCCTGGTGTTTTGTCGAAATGCCTCGCAAGGCCTGGGAGTCGAATCTGGGCGTGGCGCTGAGCGTGGCGCGCCTGTAGCTGCAGGCGGAAGCAGCTCCTTCTGCACGGCAATGGCGGCGGAGGTCGGGTGGCCTGTTCACAGAAAAACGGCCTCTCGGCCTAATCAGAAAGTGCCGGGAGCTTCGCCAGGGTGCGGCGAAGCTCGTGTGGGTGGTGGCGAGGCGCGGGGCAGCGTGCAAGGGCTGCCCTAGGTCGGACTGTGGGTCGGAGGATGGGTTTGTTGGGGGAAGCGTTACGGAGGTGTGGAGTGGCAGTGAAGGGGTGGGGGGTGCTCAGTGTGATGAGGCGGAGGTTCGGTGAGGGTCGGCGAGGTGTGTGAGGCTGTGGAGCGATGGGAGCATCTCGCCGGAGGATGGCCGGAGACGAAGGGGGTGACGATGGTCAGGGTCGGTCGAGGGCTTAATTGAACAAATTGAAAGCGGGGAAAGAAAGAGGAGAAGAAGGGGAGTAGTTCTAGCTTACTTGCAGGGACGAAGAGGGAGGAACAGGGCGACAGTCGTATCGACTGTCGCCGGAGAAGACGATGCTCAGGGAAAGGGGCGGCGGCGAGCAGAGACCCGGAGAGGCGCCCGCTGGGTGCGGCGTGGCGCGGGAAGAGCAGGGGAGGAAGCCTCTGCTGCTGGTATTGCGGCAGAGCGAAGAGGAGAAGGAGGAGGAACCGCCGGAGCTGGTGAGCGTCTGCCCGAGAGAGAAGAGAGGAAAGTTGGGGGTTTTCTCCGTCAGACCCGAGCTACCCCGGTCGGTGGAGCAACGGGGGGTATTTATAGGGATCAAACAGGGAGGAAGGCGGAGGGAGACGACGTGTCTCCCTCGCCGGAGGATGGCCGGAGACAAGAACCCATACCGTCCGTGCGTTCGCACGGCCGGTATGGTGGGTTACAACGACCAGGGGGGTGTCCCTGCGACGGCTGACGACGCAGGGCACCCCCGGTTTACTTGCCAGGTCCCCCACCTCACCCTGCGCGGCGCCATGCTCCGCGCAAGGTCGCCGGAGCATGGTGCTGGCAGGTTTTGCAGGGGGGACCTGATCGCAAAGAACGAAGGAGAGTTAGGGGCCAAAATGCGAGGGTTCAAAAGTTGAGGGCCAAAGAGTAAATATATGAGGACCAAAGTGTAAAGTCGGTCAAGGAGGTTTCTTCTTAGGCTCAAGTTTTTATACATGATTAATTAGGACCTAAGGAATCTGATGGTGAATTTCATTTCCATATTAAACCTTATTTGATCGATCAATTTACGCAAAAACCCAAATTAAGTTATTAATTGGGCATGGTTCTCAATGTAGGTCAAAATGGGTTCTGAAGGCCAAATTGAAGGTTCTAAACCCTAGAGATTATTTTTCTATGAATTTTAGAGGATTTATTCTATTTTTACTTTGCCTCGAACCTTGTGAATTGAAGTGGGTTGTTTTAGGGTTACAGATTATCATTTAGTTTCTTGAAAGTGCTGTAGCCCTTGCTAGATCATCTCATCCCACTTTTATTCTTATTAAGCTGCTTTGACCTATGTTTGGGCCCTGAATTACCCTATATGCAGATTATATTGGTAAAATTGCATTTTTACCCCTTATGACTTGTTTTCTTCTCAAACTCAGAATTCTCTGAGTTAAGCCTTTCCTTGAGATATGTAGGAGCTTTTACCCTTTGTATTAGGTCAAAATGAGCTAGTTATGGCTCATGATGAGGTTCTCATCACGTACCACGTTGCGGATATACCTCTCTGCCAACTGTGCTGGTCCCAAGTGACTTGGATCGACAGAAAACGTGTCGTCTTCATCAATCTATCTACAATCACCCAGACTGCGTCATGTCCTCGCTGGGTAACGGGCAAGCCCACCACCAAGTCCATGGTGATGCTCTCCCACTTCCACTCTGGCACTAGAAGTGGCTACAACGGCTTTGCAGGCCTCTGATGCTTGGCTTTCACCTGCTGGCACACCAAACAATGCTGCACAAATTCACCTACATCCTGCTTCATTCTTCTCCACCAAAAGTTGTGTCTCAGATCATGATACATATTTGTGTTCCCAGGATGTATGGTGAACCTGGAACCATGTGCCCCAGTCAGGAGCTCTCTCAACAGCTCCTCATCCCAAGAAATGCACAAACATCCCCTCATACGCAGCACCCCATTGGTAAAGGAGAAGTCTCCAGGGTCCCCTGACAGTACTCTGTCACGCAACGACTACAGGTACGAGTTGGCCATCTATCTTGTGATGATGCGGTCTATCAGCTCTGGCCTCGTCTGTCGTGTCACAGTCACTTCCCCACAGTGCCCCAGTAACTCAAGGGTCTTCAACTGCCCATCTCCTCCATGAGTCTCCAACTCTACGCCTGTAAACTGGCCAAGTGGGTCAGTGCCTTTCGGTTCAAGGCGTCAGCCACCACATTGGCCTTCCCCAGATGGTAGGAAATGCTGCAGTCATAGTCATTCAGGAACTCTAACCAACATCTCTGTCTCATGTTAAGCTTCCTCTAATTAAACAAATATATGAGGCTCTTATGATCTGTGAAAATCTCAAAAGTCTCACCGTACAGGTAGTGCCTCCAAGTCTTCAGTGCGAAGATGATAGCTGCCAGCTCAACATCATGGGTAGGGTAGCTATGTTCATGTGGCTTCAGTTGCCGTGAAGTGTAAGCGACAACGTGAACCCACTGCGTGAGCACACTCCCTAACCCCTGCAAAGAGGCGTCCGTGTACACAACAAAATCGCCACTGCTGTCTGGAATGGTAAGCATGGGAGCCAAAGTTAGCCTCTCCTTCAGGTCCTGAAAACACACCTCACAAGCGTCTGTCCAAGAAAAGGGCACATCCTTCCGAGTCAACTGTGTCATAGGACATGTAATCTGCGAGAAACCCCTGATAAACGGTCGGTAGTAGCTTGCCAGTCCTAAGACACTGCAGATCTTTATCACTGTACACGGTCTCTCCCACCTAAGCATTGCCTCAACCTTGGCTGGGTCCACAGCCAAGCCATCCCCTGAAATCACATGACCTAAGAAGGTGACCTCCCTCAACCAGAACTCACACTTGCTGTATTTGGTTTATAGCCTACGTCGTCTCAGTGTGTCCAAAACCATCTGCAAGTGATGTTCGTGCTACGCCTGATCCCGAGAGTAGATGAGCACATCATCAATGAATACCATCACGAACTGATCCAGATACGGTTTGAACACCTGGTTCATCAAGTCCATGAAAGCAGCGGGGGCGTTGGTCAGCCCAAACGGCATGACCAAAAACTCGTAGTGTCCATACCGGGTGCGGAAAGCTGTCTTGGAGACGTCGGTCTCCCTGATCCTCAACTGGTGATAGCCATACCTCAAGTCTATCTTGGAGAATACCGTGGCACCTTGCAACTGGTCAAACAAGTCGTCAATCCTCGGCAGTGGATATCTGTTCTTGATGGTAACCCTATTCAGCTGTCTGTAGTCCACACAAAGGCGTAGGGTACCATCCTTCTTCTTCACAAATAATACCGGGGCTCCCCACAGAGACACACTAGGCCTCACAAAACCCTGCTCCAGAAGGTCCTGCAACTGGGACTTGATCTCTCGCAGCTCAACTGCTGCCATCCTATAAGGCACTATAGAAATGGGCTGGTCCCTAGTACCAGTAGGATCTCAACTCAATCTTACGCTCAGGTGGTAGTCCTGGCATCTCCTCTATAAATATGTCGGGGTACTCTCTGACCACCGGGATGCTCTAGAAGTCTGCCATGGGGCTGGTCTCTACCACTATACAAGCAAAAAAAAACCCTCACACCCCTGGCCCAAAAGTCTCGCCACTCAAAGTGTAGAAATGCACTCGAAGCCTCCACCCACCGGCTGTCCGTCAAACTCAAAAGAAAGTATCTCTAGTGTGAAGAAAACAATCTTCCTCTCAAACCCATCCATCAAAGCATGGTAAGCGGATAGTCAATCCACCCCCAGAATCACGCCCAAGTCCTCCATCGGTAACACTACTAGGTCAGCTGGGAGGCGTTGTCTCCCAACACTGACCTTGCAGCCTATATTAATCTTCCCAGCTACAAATAGCTGGCCACCTAGGTCTTTGATCACAACGGATCCCCTAATGGAGTGCTATTGGACCCCAAAGTAGCGATAAACTTGTGGAGCAAGAAAGTATGTCGTACTAGAAGCAAAAAATACGTACTCCAAAAAGACCAAACATGGCAACCATACTTGTCACCGTAGAAACTGAAGCTATGACGTCCACGTGAGTCACGACATCGCGACACCCCTCAGTCCTAAGAGCGGACAAAACAGCCAGGCCTGGGACGGAGCTAGTGACAACTGGCTAGTATCCTCCTCGTGACGACTGTCCTCCACTATGTGCCTAGGAACCACAACCTCCTGCGCTTGGTGCGGTAAGCATCTGCTATGCTCTAGCCCTAGATGGGCAGTCCCTTCTGAAGTGGCCCGGCTGGCCACACTGGTAGCAGAGGGGGACTCGACTCCCTCCCTTAGTAGGTCCCTGCAGACGGTTGGGCGGGGGTCCAGAGCTGATAGCTGGCCCTTGTCGGGGGCCCTCAAAGGCCACTGACGGCCCTGCAAAGTGTGACTGCTCCCCTGCAGGCGTCGTGTGCCCTCCTCGAGCTCTTCTGACTTGCCTGGTGTGACGGTGAAAATGTCGTTCCATGAAAAACTCCCCCGCCATACCCTCGGAAGAGATATGAGGAGGTGGAGGAGTGGGTCGAAGCTGAAATTCTTCTCGAACAACCTCTCGGATCAATTAGACAAGGTCCTGAGACTGTACACTCAGGAGGAGAGAAGGGGTAGCACGTACTCTAAGCTCGACATGTCTACCCCTTCAGCCTTATCCACGGCCCATCTCGGGAATTCTCCGATGAGGCATCTCCTGCAAGGAGATGCGGAAGACAGAACAGAAGACATCAACTCTAATGAACTTCAGCAAAAGAACCTCAAAACAGATGTCAAAATGGTAGGCTGTGGTGGTTACTCTAGTCACAAGCACGTGAATTAGTTATTTTCCAGCTAGTTGGTTCACTTCTCAGGACGACCTTGCTCTGATACCATCTTGTTACGACCTGGTTCCCGAATCCCTACAAGACACGAGACCGAACCGACTCGACTGATCCCAAGACCCAGTCGTCCAACGAGAAAGTAACCAAAAAGCAGTAAAATAAACCACATTCACCATGCAAGCAACTAACAGTACAAAAGTACAGCAGTAAAGAAGTAAACTACTACAGTACACACCACCACAACAATAGAAAATTAAACAGGTACAGGAATATAATGTTCACAATAAAAGAGTACAGGAGTGTAACAACTACTCACTACAATAGGAAACAGAGTACAACAGAAAGCTACAACTACTGGGCTCTACTGGGCCCAGCACCCCCTGTAGCCGTAGGCTCTAGCTGCTCAACACCTAGACCTGAAAAAGGTTATGAGTACACAAAATCAGTGAATGCTGAGTAGAGTGGCAACCAGCTAACTAAAACAGTAAAAGTGGACAGGAAGCTGTTGTTTTTCAATTTCTTTCTTTCTTTAACTAATTATTCTTTCTTTCATCACTTGGATTATTTATCAGGTCTCTTTCTTGATCTCGAATGTTCCTGGTGGGAACAATCTTGATTGCAATCTTTTCCAAAGAGTAGAAGTAGCATGTGGTGCTCTCCTGGCCGAGAGAGTCCCCCGTGGTGGTACTACACTCAGTCAACCACCCCAAGGTCATTGACAGACGTAATGGTGACTACGACACATGCGATAAATGCACGGGTAGCTACCCCTCACTGGCATGCGGTTAGTCGTTTCCGTTAACGGGTGCGTCCAAAGCACAACATGGAACCAGTATAGGGCATAGCCCTCTCAGTAACAGGGGTCTAGCCCCTTTTAGTAACCAAACATGGGCCTCGCCCCTCCACAGTCCGCGACCCTTGCCTGACTACCCTGGTTTGCCCAGTGGGACTAACAAGTTGGTGTAGGGCAGCTAGATGAACCCTGGGCCCCATGGGGTGGCTAACTCTTTCCCTACACTAGTAGCTCTCCCCGGTACAGTGTACACGAGGGCCACCGAGTCAGTGCAAAGTGGCCAAACCCACCACTGGTCTCAACCCGAAAGGCGGCAAGCCCCCCTCTACACTAAGAGGTAACGTGCGCTTCCCCTGGTACCACGTACTCAAGGGCAAGCACACTTCCCAAAGCATTTTCCTGATCTATCCCATGTATTTCCAGGAGCTCAACTCCTATTCCCCTGTAGGGTTCATGCTCATATTCCTCAGGCCATTCCATACCAGGTTTTGTCATTTCTATTTCCATTCTCAGGTTATACAAATGCAAGTAGTGATTCTATCTTTCATATTTCTATATCTAGGTCATTCACAGGTAGTTCGTGTTTTCAACATTCACCTTTCCATTTCCAAGTTATATACATGCAGCTCATATTATGTCATTTCACGGTACGATGGAAGGATACATTCAGCAGTTAACTAACACAAATATTACATGTTTCGCAGGCAACTGTTATTCATTTTCAGGCAATTGTTCTCATGTTATCTACTTATTCAAGACTGCAATTCATGCATTCAATACAGACATTCCAGTATTTCTAGTCCTAGGATTCATGCCATGTCCTAAGATCTAATCATTCATTCCACACATGCATTCAAGTTTGTAATTAAACTAGTGGAAGCCACTCTACCAGTAAACCCAGGAGTAATGGGGGCTTGAACGGCAGGCTCACGTGCCTTAGCAAGCCCCGAACCTACAATGGAAACCAGTCCTATCACAAGGATCAATCACAAGAGAATACTCAGAACAGTATAGAAAGTCTTCTAACAAGTAGGGGAAATAATACGGGAAACAACTGTATCTTAATTGCGGAAATCGAACCTTAAACAGACCCTAAACGGGTCAAAAATAGTAATTCTGATTCATATAGACGTCTAGAACACCTTCTAGACATCTTAAAAGAGTCCAGAACCATACCTCAACTCCTATGCCACTCCTCAGACATCCAGGAACTCTGCTAGACCATCTGGACCCAGTTCCAAATGTCCTACCACTTCTCAGGATGTCTAGAAACGCTTCCCGCCGTCTGGTGCCTCGCCCAGACATCTAAACTATGTGGGAGGGCGTGTCCCATGCCTTCCAGAAGCGAATCTTGCACGCAGTGACACAAATCTCCTCAATATGGCATGAAACAGTACCTCGGCGGAATAGCTTGCATGGCCGTATCTGCAAGGGAGGTGTACATCGCGGGACTTACCTCTCAGTCGTCTGGAACCTCCTCCAAACGTCGTCTACGTCGTCTGGATGTCGATCCAGATGTTTGATTCTGGGAAAATCCCAGAACTAGAAACTACCTTTGCCTTCTCGGGCAGCGCGCGGCAGTACCGTGCCTGCTTGCCTACTGCTCTGGCTGCATCAGTGTCGGGGAGGACCTCCCCGATGCACCTCTTCGCCTTGCGCATGCTCTACTGGCCGTGACCTCTCCAGCGAGCTCCCTCACGAGCTCGCACGCTTGCTCTCTGTTTGCACCTCAAAACACGCCTGTAATAACGCCTTCTTGTGCTATTTTCTAGCATTAACATTGCATAATAGGATCCTGTAATCGCATTTGTAAAAACACTTGCATGCATGCATTTAATCAAGAGAGGAAGAGGAGTGAAACAATCGCCTGCATAGTTACATTTTTCTTCAAGTGCCTCCTTGCAAAATCACCCTCTTTTTATTTTTCCTCTTGATTTCTTCTTTTCTCTCCTTCCCGCGGCTGCACCCTTCCCGCAGCTGCACTCTTCCCGCAGCTGCATGCAGCAGCCACGCAGCACTTCTTCCCGTCACTTCTCCCTGCCAACGCCGCTCCCTATAGCTGCAACTCGCACACCCTCTCCCTGCTGCAGCCGGCACGCCACTCTCCCCTCCTCTATAAGTAGCTGCAGCTTCATCCTCGCGACGCAGCTGCTGCAGCTGCTGAAAAAACCCGCAGCCATCTTCTCCACCGCTTTCCCCTCCCAAACGTCGGCCCTCCGTCGAGGAGGCACCCGGCGAGCAGGAGAACCCACTGTGGTGCACACCACCACAGTGGGAGCACCACCGCCCAGCTCTTCGACGAGCCGGTGGGCGTGGTGCATTCCCTCACTTCGTTTTTTCTCTTTAACGCCATTGCCGCCGCTCCAAGCTTCGAAGCTTGAAGCCACGGCAGCAGCAGGTCCTCCCGCCCCTCCGCGACCGTTCCCACAGTCGCTCACTGCCTCCGCGCGCGTCTGCAGGGCGTTCCCCGCCTTCGTCTCCGTTCTGTCCGCCTCGCAGTTGCACCTGTAGCCGTCCGCCGCGCACACTGCAGCGGCCGGCTACGGCCTCGCACCGCCCCCTACCCTCCTCCGCGACCCTCCGCGACCACCTGCAGACCTCCTCCACGCTTGCTCCTCCACGCCTTCGCCCGCCCGTCGCCTTCGCGCAGGCCTGCAGAACCCTACGCGAAGGCGTGCCCGCACCCGCCGTCTTCAGACGTCCGCCTCCGCCTTCAGACGACGCGGCGTCAGACGTTCGCCGTCGCGAGCAGACGTCTTAACTCGCTGCCATCGTCCGCGCTCTCGATCTCTCCAGCCCGCTCTCTCTCTCTGCTGATCTCTCTCTCCCGCTCTCTCTCTCTCACGTATTCTCTCTCTCTCCCGCTCTCTCTCTCTCTCTCTGTTTTTTTACTCACAGCAACACACACACACACATTCACCGACGCACACACACCTATACCAACACATACACACACACTCACACACTTATAGTAACATATATATACTTATACATATCTATATATAATATATACATACATATATATATATATATATATATATATACTTATATACATAGTAATATCTATAGTTATGTATACATACATATATATATAATATATATACATATATATGATATATATATATATATATATATATATCTACTTATATATATCTATATACTTATACATATACTTATATATATATACATATATACTTATATACATATATATATATACATATCTATATACTTATATATATACACACATATATATATATATCTAGATACATATATACTTATATACATATATATATATATACATCTATATAGTATTATATATATATACTTATATACATATATACATAGCTATATACATATATACATACATATATATATATACATATACACCTATATATATATATAATATATATATATCTATATATATCTATACATATATACTTATACATTTATATACATATAGATATATTTACTCATATACATACATATGTACATATATTTTCACGTTATTTACTATACGCTGTATCACGGGAATATCTGCACCAGTTGCTGATATTCCCTAATACACGCGTACAAAAAAAAGCATGGTCCCATACATCATCCATCCTCCATCCACACTCCACGCGGCACCTAGTCGTGTTGGTTGCGTCTCTCTAGACGTCGACTGACTCGACATAGTGCTACACTCCATCGCTACCTCCACCCCCACCCCTTTTTATATATACTACATATATATATATATATATACATACTATATTTACTTTCTGTCTATTTGCTTTTCTGTTAGTAAAAAGATAAAAAAAAATACATAAAAAAGAAAAGATAATCTTTGACTTGCAGGTACCTCATCTTGCGAGTAGCAAGACTTGTTTTGGGACTCTGTTTGCCTAAAAGCCAAGGACACAATTTTGAGGGTGTGCCTCAAGAACAAGGATTACCATAAAAAACCTAAATAAGAAAAACACAATAAACGAACGGAAGAGACGCGTTTTAAGGAAAACGTAGAAACTCGACTTTAACCCCACTTCCTTGAGTTCGACCCTGGGCCTAAAAGTGACAAGATAAAATCAATTAGGCCAGGTTAAAAATTTTGTAAAGAGATGGTTAGGTCTGAATTAGGTTAACCACTATACATATTTCAACGATAAAAACATCATATTAACAACCTATCCTGGCCGACCCATCATGACTTTTCTGGCGCCGTTGCCGGGGAGGTGCGCCTTCGAGTAAGTTTCTATCCAAATCCTTTCAATTTTTCTCTTCCATCATCACGGGTATTGTTGTTTTTGGTGTGCAGGTGAACCTGGTGGAAGGAGAAGAAGGCTGACGAAGTCGAGGACGTGAGCAGATCCAAGGCGGGAACGAGAGCGTGAAGATGCCGACATCGCATTGGAGCTTCGCACACATTGCCGAACAAGTAGGTTTTCTTTTCTCATCAAATTAGGGTTAACTTGCCACCACAATAAAAAAAAAAAAAAAAATTTGGGATTTCTTGAGGGCAAGTGGATTAAAATTAACTTGATTGATTGGTTGTCTTCACTCCCACTGCCCCGGGATTTCCCGCCTTACTTCGCATAGCGAAAATCCGAGAATCTTGATTCTTAGATTTTTTGCCGTGGGAAGTATTCTTTGAGGCAAAGAAAAAGATTGCTTGTATCCCTCTTTTGCCTCACTTATCTTTAATTCAGGATCACATTTTTGGTGGGGAGACTTGGAATTGAGTTGATTCCAACCCCACCATGACTTTTCAAACTTGCCTATGATTCGATCCTGAATACTTCAACCCCAACAATTTTATTTTCTTTATCTTTTGGTTGAAGCCTTGTGTGTGGAAATCATTTCTGGTGATTGGGAGCACTTGAATTGAAGTGCTTTGGCTCCCTGTCACATTGATATAAAACTGATTCGTGCATCCACACTTAGAAATCTCCATTTAGGGTAGCCCATTGCATTTTAGCATGCATTAACTAACTGATAATTGAAGAAGGGTTTCTTGGGCTTTAGAAAAAAAAAAAAAACCTGTATTCTTGCAAAACCCGGAGATTGGTTGAATTGGTAATTCAGCAAAATCCTAAAATTCATACTACTTAAGGTTGAACTCTAAAAACCATTCACCAATTAAAACTTCAATTCGGGGAGATTTCCCTGTTGCATGCTTGTTCTTACACACTCTTAAAATCAATCACTTGGGCATTACCCGTAAACAACGCCCTTCACATTCCAAAAGCACTTGACCCTAAGCCTCTAATTAAAACTGGTAGTAACATGACCCTTACTAAGGATTTGAGGTCTAACTACCTGCGTGTAGCGACTACGTGCTGGTGAGAGTTCCCGCGTGCTATCGGGTGTCTAAGACTGGGGCAAACGGCCTTTCAATCTGGCCCGGTGGTTCCGCGGTGCTCGCATTCGATTCCGTAGTTCGTGATAGTAGGTAACTTAGATCTTTAAGTCTAAGGGAACACTGTCGAGGTTAGGAACTTGATTGTATTGATTTGTAATCAAGTGTACCTTTGCGGCGTCATTTCTCTCATCTCTTTTCCCTACTCATCTCCTCAACTCTTCCTCCGGTAGTGCATGTTTGGGAGGAGGTCACAAAACCCTGAATTGCTTGTATTGACTGATAAATCTAGAAAAAGAGTCGAATCATCCTCCTCCTCCACAAACATGGCACACACCCCCGCCTCACCACTTCGTCACAATTCCAATTCTTTCAACACCAGGCTTATCCCGAGAAACCCTGCAAGGCCTTCCTTATTGAGTGTCGCGCCAAGCGACTCGGTAAGTCATGTGGAACTGGCTTCTGCGAGCCAGTATTTCAACACGGAGGACCAAGCCTCCGTGTACTCGGACACATATGCGGACACGTCTTCTGGCATAGAAGATGCCTGCACCCTGGGGAACAACCCGTTTTCTGCCACGTATAACCAGGGTGGCACAATCATCCCAATTTTGCATGGTCCAACAACCCGCAGCGTCGAAACCCTGCTGGTGGACCAATGCGATCGTCCGCACCCGTCATCCCAAGGGCCCAGTCTAATCCTATGGCAAATCTGCCATCAGGCCCTTGTGTGCAGAAAACCAAACACGCATCAAAACCTCTTGATAAATTGATGCGAATGATGACGGAAATGTCAAAGTGCCATAAAGAAAACATGACCTCTCTTCATCATTTGGCGCAGCAGAATGCTGAGATCAGTCAACTAAGCATGGCGACTCGATCTCAGGGCACTTTTCTCGCCCAACCTGTTTCAAACCCGCAAAACTTTGTACCCTGTGGTCCGCAACCACAGGTACAAGCTTCTCAGGAACAGGTTCATCAAATTCTGCAAGCTCCGAGTATTCCTCCGGGATTTCAGGTTAATCCCGCTGCAGCACTGCACTCTTATGCTGATAGTGATCACATCAAGGATGACACGTCTGACGAGGACGTGACTGTCAGTACGTGTATCGAACTAATTGGAGCCGATTCAGACTGCTGCGAATTACCTGACGACTGCCTGACCAACACAAACTGTGACGTTCCCCAATCCCTCCCTATTCCTGTACCTTCTCCTGACCAGACTTCCGACGAGGTTTTTTCCGCTTCCCATACCTTGTGGTCTGAGTCATCGCTGGGCTGCTCACCGCCGGTCCACACTATGGAAGACCGGATTGCCGTTTCTTTCCCGCTAAATCAGGCGGATTTGCAAATCCACACTGGGACCTTGAGCCCACATCTTACTCACCGGGGCTATTCCCTTTTGGATCCATCTATCCAAAAAGCCCCCCTTCTTGGCCAATCTAAGGGCCAACTTCCTCTTCCTGATCTGTTTTCTGATCCGCCTGGGACACTCTCGTCCCAGAAAACGCCAAATCTCTCACCATCCACCATTACTTTTCACGCCTCTATCGCGATTACTTCGCTTTTCTCTTCACCACCCACCATCCACCCACCCTTCCACCCTGATTTATACCCTGAACCTCAGCTCCTGTTACCCGATCTGTCGTCCGTTCTCTGCCTTTCCCTGCATGCATATGAGGACATAGCATTGTTTGGCATGGGGGGGTGGATAGGCATCCATAGGATCCGTGTATTTTATGGTATCAGACAATTACCACCTATTTATAAATATGCAAGAAAAAGAAAAAGAAAAAGAAAAAAAAAAGAAAAAAAAAATATATATATTAATAATAAATGGTGTTTAGTAATGATTTGAAAGCTGAAACAAAAAAATTCAATAAGTGTTTATGGATATTCAACCTCTGTTTTGAAGAATTTCCAGGCCACAGAAGCTTGATTCGCTCAGGCTCGGCTTAATTCACTTAAAGTATTGACGAAATAGATCAAAATCTCTCTTAACTAAGGACGTATTCTTGTACCTGAGACACCAGTACAGGATCCGTTGGTTTGCTTTTTCTTGAGAGCTTAAGTAAATTTGGTTCACACTACACATATCAGGAAAGACCAGGTGAACATAAGATCCAACCCTAGTGTTCATTAGGGAAGGTGGAGTCCTTACCTGTGCGTGCAGGTAGACTTTTTATCCCAGCATTTAGTCTTGTGTTTAGGAGTGACTCTTTCCACCAAAAAGAAACTCTCCCACCAAAAAGAAAAATAAGTGTGCTCCTTCAAAATGTGTTGTAAGAGATATACTGACACGTGTTTCAAAAAAAAAAAAGAGTTGTTAAGAAAGAAAAAAAAAAGAAAAAAAGAAAAAAGAAAAGAAAAAAAAAAAGAAAAAAAAAAGAGGGATGTTTTAAAAGAGTCAGTATATCTCATAAATGTCTGCATACTCTGTTTTTCGGTGAGCCACAAAAAAATATCAGAAAATGGGAGTTGAGTTTTCCGTAATCATCTTAAGGGTCAATCCAAAAACACGAGCTGAAATTGGGACCAACTTGTACTTAAAAATTCGTGAAACCCTGGGAGTGAGTCTTAAGGTTCATCTGGTCAGTCTTGATCCTTCACTGTGCACAACCATAACCTCTTGAGCTCTCGAGTACGGCAAAACCTCCTGGGTCTTGGAAATCGTATTTAGGGTTTAAATATCAAGAGTCCTGGTTAGTTGAGAGATGATCTTTGTCATGTAAGACTTAAAGTACTGGTAATCTTCTCTACAATTAGTTCTCACAATATCCGATAATAAACACACCGATATCACCTCAGAAGAAAATCTTTAGCTTAAGATCATTTCTAAATACTATTTTGCTAGGGACTAGCAAAAGATAGGCATGGGGGTATATGTTTGCACCTCAAAACACGCCTGTAATAACGCCTTCTTGTGCTATTTTCTAGCATTAACATTGCATAATAGGATCCTGTAATCGCATTTGTAAAAACACTTGCATGCATGCATTTAATCAAGAGAGGAAGAGGAGTGAAACAATCGCCTGCATAGTTACATTTTTCTTCAAGTGCCTCCTTGAAAAATCACCCTCTTTTTATTTTTCCTCTTGATTTCTTCTTTTCTCTCCTTCCCGCGGCTGCACCCTTCCCGCGGCTGCACTCTTCCCGCAGCTGCATGCAGCAGCCACGCAGCACTTCTTCCCGTCACTTCTCCCTGCCAACGCCGCTCCCTATAGCTGCAACTCGCACACCCTCTCCCTGCTGCAGTCGGCACGCCACTCTCCCCTCCTCTATAAGTAGCTGCAGCTTCATCCTCGCGACGCAGCTGCTGCAGCTGCTGAAAAAACCCGCAGCCATCTTCTCCACCGCTTTCCCCTCCCATACGTCGGCCCTCCGTCGAGGAGGCACCCGGCGAGCAGGAGAACCCACTGTGGTGCACACCACCACAGTGGGAGCACCACCGCCCAGCTCTTCGACGAGCCGGTGGGCGTGGTGCATTCCCTCGCTTCATTTTTTCTCTTTTTGATGCCATTGCCGCCGCTCCAAGCTTCGAAGCTTGAAGCCACGGC
Organism: Thalassia testudinum; assembly: GCA_037157565.1. NCBI lineage: Eukaryota > Viridiplantae > Streptophyta > Magnoliopsida > Alismatales > Hydrocharitaceae > Thalassia > Thalassia testudinum. Next base: position 20,981,659 of record JAZHRO010000062.1, read on the forward strand.
AGCAGCAGCCCAGCAGCAGCCCAGCAGCAGCAGCAGCAGGTCCTCCCGCCCCTCCGCGACCGTCCCCGCAGTCGCTCACCGCCTCCGAGCGCGTCTGCAGGGCGTTCCCCACCTCCGTCTCCGTTCTATCCGCCTCGCAGTTGCACCTGTAGCCGTCCGCCGCGCGCACTGCAGCGGCCGGCTACGGCCTCGCGCCGCCCCCTGCCCTCCTCCGCGACCCTCCGCGACCTCCTGCAGACCTCCTCCACGCTCGCTCCTCCACGCCTTCGCCCACCCGTCGCCTTCGCGCAGGCCTGGAGAACCCTACGCGAAGGCGCGCCCGCACCCGCCGTCTTCAGACGTCCGCCTCCGCCTTCAGACGACGCGGCGTCAGACGTCCGCCGCCGTGAGCAGACGTCTTAACTCGCTGCCATCGTCCGCGCTCTCGATCTCTCCAGCCCGCTCTCTCTCTCTGTTGATCTCTCTCTCCCGCTCTCTCTCTCACGTATTCTCTCTCTCTCCCGCTCTCTCTCTCTCTCTGTTTTTTTACTCACAGCAACACACACACACATTCACCGACGCACACACACCTATACCAACACATACACACACACTCACACACTTATAGTAACATATATATACTTATATACATCTATATATAATATATACATACATATATATATATATATGTACTTATATACATAGTAATATCTATAGTTATGTATACATACATATATATATAATATATATACATATATATAATATATATATATATATATCTACTTATATATATCTATATACTTATACATATACTTATATATATATACATATATACTTATATACATATATATATATACATATCTATATACTTATATATATACACACATATATATATATATATCTAGATACATATATATTTATATACATATATATATATATACATCTATATAGTATTATATATATATACTTATATACATATATACATAGCTATATACATATATACATACATATATATATATACATATACACCTATATATATATATATAATATATATATCTATATATATCTATACATATATACTTATACATTTATATACATATAGATATATTTACTCATATACATACATATGTACATATATTTTCACGTTATTTACTATACGCTGTATCACGGGAATATCTGCACCAGTTGCTGATATTCCCTAATACACGCGTACAAAAAAAAGCGTGGTCCCATACATCCTCCATCCACACTCCACGCGGCACCTAGTCATGTTGGTTGCGTCTCTCTAGACGTCGACTGACTCGACATAGTGCTACACTCCATCGCTACCTCCACCCCCACCCCTTTTTATATATACTACATATATATATATATACATACTATATTTACTTTCTGTCTATTTGCTTTTCTGTTAGTAAAAAGATAAAAAAAAATACATAAAAAAGAAAAGATAATCTTTGACTTGCAGGTACCCTCGTCTTGCGAGTAGCAAGACTTGTTTTGGGACTCTGTTTGCCTAAAAGCCAAGGACACAATTTTGAGGGTGTGCCTCAAGAACAAGGATTACCATAAAAAACCTAAATAAGAAAAACACCAAAAACACAATAAACGAACGGAAGAGACGCGTTTTAAGGAAAACGTAGAAACTCGACTTTAACCCCACTTCCCTGAGTTCGACCCTGGGCCTAAAAGTGACAAGATAAAATCAATTAGGCCAGGTTAAAAATTTTGTAAAGAGATGGTTAGGTCTGAATTAGGTTAACCACTATACATATTTCAACGATAAAAACATCATATTAACAACCTATCCTGGCCGACCCATCATGACTTTTCTGGCGCTGTTGCCGGGGAGGTGCGCCTTCGAGTAAGTTTCTATCCAAATCCTTTCAATTTTTCTCTTCCATCTTCACGGGTATTGTTGTTTTTGGTGTGCAGGTGAACCTGGTGGAAGGAGAAGAAGGCTGACGAAGTCGAGGACGTGAGCAGATCCAAGGCGGGAATGAGAGCGTGAAGACGCCGACATCGCATTGGAGCTTCGCACACATTGCTGAACAAGTAGGTTTTCTTTTCTCATCAAATTAGGGTTAACTTGCCACCACAATAAAAAAAAAAAAAATTAAAACTAAAAACTAGAAAAACTTCTTGGGATTTCTTGAGGGCAAGTCGATTAAAATTAACTTGATTGATTGGTTGTCTTCACTCCCACTGCCCCGGGATTTCCCGCCTTACTTCGCATAGCAAAAATCCGAGAATCTTGATTCTTAGATTTTTCGCCGTGGGAAGTATTCTTTGAGGCAAAGAAAAAGATTGCTTGTATCCCTCTTTTGCCTCACTTATCTTTAATTCAGGATCACATTTTTGGTGGGGAGACTTGGAATTGAGTTGATTCCAACCCCACCACGACTTTTCAAACTTGCCTGTGATTCGATCCTGAATACTTCAACCCAAACAATTTTATTTTCTTTATCTTTTGGTTGAAGCCTTGTGTGTGGAAATCATTTCTGGTGATTGGGAGCACTTGAATTGAAGTGCTTTGGCTCCCTGTCACATTGATATAAAACTGATTCGTGCATCCACACTTAGAAATCTCCATTTAGGGTAGCCCATTGCATTTTAGCATGCATTAACTAACTGATAATTGAAGAAGGGTTTCTTGGGCTTTAGAAAAAAAAAAAACCTGTATTCTTGCAAAACCCGGAGATTGGTTGAATTGGTAATTCAGCAAAATCCTAAAATTCATACTACTTAAGGTTGAACTCTAAAAACCATTCACCAATTAAAACTTCAATTCGGGGAGATTTCCCTGTTGCATTCTTGTTCTTACACACTCTTAAAATCAATCACTTGGGCATTACCCGTAAACAACGCCCTTCACATTCCAAAAGCACTTGACCCTAAGCCTCTAATTAAAACTGGTAGTAACTTGACCCTTACTAAGGATTTGAGGTCTAACTACCTGCGTGTAGCGACTACGTGCTGGTGAGAGTTCCCGCGTGCTATCGGGTGTCTAAGACTGGGGCAAACGGCCTTTCAATCTGGCCCGGTGGTTCCGCGGTGCTCGCATTCGATTCCGTAGTTCGTGATAGTAGGTAACTTAGATCTTTAAGTCTAAGGGAACACTGTCGAGGTTAGGAACTTGATTGTATTGATTTGTAATCAAGTGTACCTTTGCGGCGTCATTTCTCTCATCTCTTTTCCCTACTCATCTCCTCAACTCTTCCTCCGGTAGTGCATGTTTGGGAGGAGGTCACAAAACCCTGAATTGCTTGTATTGACTGATAAATCTAGAAAAAGAGCCGAATCATCCTCCTCCTCCACAAACATGGCACACACCCCCGCCTCACCACTTCGTCACAATTCCAATTCTTTCAACACCAGGCTTATCCCGAGAAACCCTGCAATGCCTTCCTTATCGAGTGTCGCGCCAAGCGACTCGGTAAGTCATGTGGAACTGGCTTCTGCGAGCCAATATTTCAACACGGAGGACCAAGCCTCCGTGTACTCGGACACATATGCGGACACGTCTTCTGGCATAGAAGATGCCTGCACCCTGGGGAACAACCCATTTTCTGCCACGTATAACCCAGGGTGGCACAATCATCCCAATTTTGCATGGTCCAACAACCCGCAGCGTCGAAACCCCGCTGGTGGACCAATGCGATTGTCCGCACCCGTCATCCCAAGGGCCCAGTCTAATCCTATGGCAAATCTGCCATCAGGCCCTTGTGTGCAGAAAACCAAACACGCATCAAAACCTCTTGATAAATTGATGCGAATGATGACGGAAATGTCAAAGCGCCATAAAGAAAACATGACCTCTCTTCAGCATTTGGCGCAGTAGAATGCTGAGATCAGTCAACTAAGCATGGTGACTCGATCTCAGGGCACTTTTCTCGCCCAACCTGTTCCAAACCCGCAAATCTTTGTACCCTGTGGTCCGCAACCACAGGTACAAGCTTCTCAGGAACAGGTTCATCAAATTCTGCAAGCTCCGAGTATTCCTCCGGGATTTCAGGTTAATCCCGCTGCAGCACCGCACTCTTATGCTGATAGTGATCACATCAAGGATGACACGTCTGACGAGGACGTGACTGTCAGTACATGTATCGAACTAATTGGAGCCGATTCAGACTGCTGTGAATTACCTGACGACTACCTGACCAACACAAACTGTGACATTCCCCAATCCCTCCCTATTCCTGTACCTTCTCCTGACCAGACTTCTGACGAGGTTTTTTCCGCTTCCCATACCTTGTGGTCTGAGTCATCGCTGGGCTGCTCACCGCCGGTCCACACTATGGAAGATCGGATTGCCCTTTCTTTCCCACTAAATCAGGCTGATTTACAAATCCACACTGGGACCTTGAGCCCACATCTTACTCACCGGGACTATTCCCTTTTGGATCCATCTATCCAAAAAGCCCCCCTTCTTGGCCAATCTAAGGGCCAACTTCCTCTTCCTGATCTATTTTCTGATCCGCCTGGGACACTCTCGTCCCAGAAAACGCCAAATCTCTCACCATCCACCATTACTTTTCACGCCTCTATCGCGATTACTTCGCTTTTCTCTTCACCACCCACCATCCACCCACCCTTCCACCCTGATTTATACCCTGAACCTCAACTCCTGTTACCCGATCTGTCGTCCGTTCTCTGCCTTTCCCTGCATGCATATGAGGACATAGCATTGTTTGGCATGGGGGGGTGGATAGGCATCCATAGGATCCGGGTATTTTATGGTATCAGACAATTACCACCTATTTATAAATATGCAAGAAAAAGAAAAAAAAAAAGAAAAAAAAAATATATATATTAATAATAAATGGTGTTTAGTAATGATTTGAAAGCTGAAACAAAAAAATTCAATAAGTGTTTATGGATATTCAACCTCTGTTTTGAAGAATTTCCAGGCCACAGAAGCTTGATTCGCTCAGGCTCGGCTTAATTCACTTAAAGTATTGACGAAATAGATCAAAATCTCTCTTAACTAAGGACGTATTCTTGTACCTGAGACACCAGTACAGGATCCGTTGGTTTGCTTTTTCTTGAGAGCTTAAGTAAATTTGGTTCACACTACACATATCAGGAAAGACCAGGTGAACATAAGATCCAACCCTAGTGTTCATTAGGGAAGGTGGAGTTCTTACCTGTGCGTGCAGGTAGACTTTTTATCCAAGCATTTAGTCTTGTGTTTAGGAGTGACTCTTTCCACCAAAAAGAAACTCTCCCACCAAAAAGAAAAATAAGTGTGCTCCTTCAAAATGTGTTGTAAGAGATATACTGACACGTGTTTCAAAAAAAAAAAAGAGTTGTTAAGAAAGAAAAAAAAAAGAAAAAAAGAAAAAAGAAAAGAAAAAAAAAAGAAAACAAAAAGAGAGATGTTTTAAAAGACTCAGTATATCTCATAAATGTCTGCATACTTTGTTTTTCGGTGAGCCACAAAAAAATATCAGAAAATGGGAGTTGAGTTTTCCGTAATCATCTTAAGGGTCAATCCAAAAACACGAGCTGAAACTGGGACCAACTTGTACTTAAAAATTCGTGAAACCCTGGGAGTGAGTCTTAAGGTTCATCTGGTCAGTCTTGATCCTTCACTGTGCACAACCATAACCTCTTGAGCTCTCGAGTACGGAAAAACCTCCTGGGTCTTGGAAATCGTATTTAGGGTTTAAATATCAAGAGTCCTGGTTAGTTGAGAGATGATCTTTGTCATGTAAGACTTAAAGTACTGGTAATCTTCTCTACAATTAGTTCTCAAAATATCCGATAATAAACACACCGATATCACCTCAGAAGAAAATCTTTAGCTTAAGATCATTTCTAAATACTATTTTGCTAGGGACTAGCAAAAGATAGGCATGGGGGTATATGTTTGCACCTCAAAACACGCCTGTAATAACGCCTTCTTGTGCTATTTTCTAGCATTAACATTGCATAATAGGATCCTGTAATCGCATTTGTAAAAACACTTGCATGCATGCATTTAATCAAGAGAGGAAGAGGAGTGAAACAATTGCCTGCATAGTTACATTTTTCTTCAAGTGCCTCCTTGCAAAATCACCCTCTTTTTATTTTTCCTCTTGATTTCTTCTTTTCTCTCCTTCCCGCGGCTGCACCCTTCCCGCGGCTGCACTCTTCCCGCAGCTGCATGCAGCAGCCACGCAGCACTTCTTCCCGTCACTTCTCCCTGCCAATGCCGCTCCCTATAGCTGCAACTCGCACACCCTCTCCCTGCTGCAGCCGGCACGCCACTCTCCCCTCCTCTATAAGTAGCTGCAGCTTCATCCTCACGACGCAGCTGCTGCAGCTGCTGAAAAAACCCGCAGCCATCTTCTCCACCGCTTTCCCCTCCCATACGTCGGCCCTCCGTCGAGGAGGCACCCGGCGAGCAGGAGAACCCACTGTGGTGCACACCACCACAGTGGGAGCACCACCGCCCAGCTCTTCGACGAGCCGGTGGGCGTGGTGCATTCCCTCGCTTCGTTTTTTCTCTTTAACGCCATTGCCGCCGCTCCAAGCTTCGAAGCTTGAAGCCACGGCAGCAGCAGCCCAGCAGCAGCCCAGCAGCAGCCCAGCAGCAGCAGCAGCAGGTCCTCCCGCCCCTCCGCGACCGTCCCCGCAGTCGCTCACCGCCTCCGCGCGCGTCTGCAGGGCGTTCCCCGCCTTCGTCTCCGTTCTGTCCGCCTCGCAGTTGCACCTGTAGCCGTCCGCCGCGCGCACTGCAGCGGCCGGCTACGGCCTCGCGCCGCCCCCTGCCCTCCTCCGCGACCCTCCGCGACCACCTGCAGACCTCCTCCACGCTCGCTCCTCCACGCCTTCGCCCGCCCGTCGCCTTCGCGCAGGCCTGCAGAACCCTACGCGAAGGCGCGCCCGCACCCCCCGTCTTCAGACGTCCGCCTCCGCCTTCAGACGACGCGGCGTCAGACGTCTGCCGCCGCGAGCAGACGTCTTAACTCGCTGCCATCGTCCGTGCTCTCGATCTCTCCAGCCCGCTCTCTCTCTCTCTGCTGATCTCTCTCTCCCGCTCTCTCTCTCTCTCACGTATTCTCTCTCTCTCCCGCTCTCTCTCTCTCTCTCTCTCTCTCTCTCTATTTTTTTACTCACAGCAACACACACACACACATTCACCGACGCACACACACCTATACCTACACATAGACACACACTCACACACTTATAGTAACATATATATACTTATATACATCTATATATAATATATACATACATATATATATATATACTTATATACATAGTAATATCTATAGTTATGTATACATACATATATATATAATATATATACATATATATATAATATATATATATATCTACTTATATATATCTATATACTTATACATATACTTATATATATATACATATATACTTATATACATATATATATATACATATCTATATACTTATATATATACACACACATATATATATATATCTAGATACATATATACTTATATACATATATATATATACATCTATATAGTATTATATATATATACTTATATACATATATACATAGCTATATACATATATACATACATATATATATATACATATACACCTATATATATATATAATATATATATCTATATATATCTATACATATATACTTATACATTTATATACATATAGATATATTTACTCATATACATACATATGTACATATATTTTCACGTTATTTACTATACGCTGTATCACGGGAATATCTGCACCAGTTGCTGATATTCCCTAATACACGCGTACAAAAAAAAGCGTGGTCCCATACATCATCCATCCTCCATCCACACTCCACGCGGCACCTAGTCGTGTTGGTTGCGTCTCTCTAGACGTCGACTGACTCGACATAGTGCTACACTCCATCGCTACCTCCACCCCCACCCCTTTTTATATATACTACATATATATATATATACATACTATATTTACTTTCTGTCTATTTGCTTTTCTGTTAGTAAAAAGATAAAAAAAAATACATAAAAAAGAAAAGATAATCTTTGACTTGCAGGTACCTCGTCTTGCGAGTAGCAAGGCTTGTTTTGGGACTCTGTTTGCCTAAAAGCCAAGGACACAATTTTGAAGGTGTGCCTCAAGAACAAGGATTACCATAAAAAACCTAAATAAGAAAAACACCAAAAACACAATAAACGAACGGAAGAGACGCGTTTTAAGGAAAACGTAGAAACTCGACTTTAACCCCACTTCCCTGAGTTCGACCCTGGGCTTAAAAGTGACAAGATAAAATCAATTAGGCCAGGTTAAAAATTTTGTAAAGAGATGGTTAGGTCTGAATTAGGTTAACCACTATACATATTTCAACGATGAAAACATCATATTAACAACCTATCCTGGCCGACCCATCACTCTCCTCTCTTCGCCTTGCTACTCCTCCTCTCCTCTCACGCCGCTCACACCCACTGCTCGCTACTTGCCGCTCATTGCTCTCGCGCTGGAGGAAGGAGGGTGGCTGTAGGTGAGGTGAACGAGGGAGAGGAGGGGGGTTTAAGTAGGTGCTGGGTTAGGGTTGCATTGGCAAGAGGAGAGAGGAGAGAAGAAAATGAGGCTGTGTACTATCTGCGCGCAACACGCGTGCAGACGCAAGGACGTACATGAAAATTTTGATTTCCAGACATCTAGGAAGATGTCCAGACGTCTGACCAGGCGTTTGACCCAAATCCCAAATCTCTTAGAGGGCACTAATAGCACGGGTCTTAACAACATACATATTAACCTTAAATGTTATATTATGAAGGTTATGAAGATTTATACTTTGATTGGGGTGACGATGTAAGTGTCACCAAGTATATTCTCCATCATGCCATGACACGACATCGTGATTGGAGGATGACAACGAAGAGAAAGGTGAAATATGTAATATTTCTCATTTTTTATTATTTACTTAAGTAATTCATTTGATAATTTTTTCCTATAATTTAGTATTACAATTCAATGTCACCTAATGAGGAGGCATTAAGAAATGTGCCTCCTACAATAGCAGCAGATGTGTGGAGAAAATGCTGTGAGCATTGGAATATTCCTCAGATAGAGGTAATTACAATTACTTTTAATTGAATTTCAAAATAAATTATTCAATTCTTTCCCATTATAATATAAGTTATATGTATAGGATCAGGTGAAGAAAACAAGGCCAATAGGGCCAAAGCTCCACCACAGACGCACTGTTTGGGTCAAACTAGCATAGATAGAATTCAAGCTAAATATGTAAGTAATTCCATATAATTATGTTACTTTTATGTTTTCAATTAAAGTTTTAATTACAACTATTACATGCAAATCCCTAAAATATATTTACAGGCACATTCACACGATGGTGCCACGCTTGATTGCGTTGGAGTATATGAGGTTACTCATAGTATGGCCACCAACGACGGCAGCCGAGCATGGATACATGAGACATACCAGCAAAAACATGTAACATTTATTTATCAGCTACTTAAATTTTTATACTTGCTTTAATATGACATTAAATTATTGTAATTTGTATGGAGAAATGATGAACTTAATCAACCCCCAACAGACGCCGCTTCTGGCACTCCACAGTACCCTTCTATGACACCTAAGGAGGCTTTTAGGAGCAGCATGCCTCTAGAACACGGAGGTTTCATTCGTAGTGGGGGGAGAAGTCAGACGATGTCTAGCTGGTATGGGTAGAAGGAATCAGCGACAGTAGCCGTCGTCCATCAAATGAAACACAGCTCTGTAATGTGACAACACAGCTCCATGATGTCACCTCACAGTTAAAGCAGCAAACTCAAGCTTGGCAAGATGCCAAGAAATTCATGGAGGAGCAGAGGAAGGAGATGAAGCAATAGAGAGTGAATATGAAAGAGATGATGGCATTATTACGAGGTTGCGGTGGAGATCACACTTCCTTTCACTACCCGCCTCGCAGAGATGACAGCAACCTTGGAGGTGGTGGAGCTGAGGCATAGCTTATTATTTATCTCTATTTTAGTTGGTTTTGTATTTTTGTAGTATGACATACTTTTAATATTAGGTTTATATATATATCTGTTGAATGTTTTATGTGTGTTTTGTATGTTAAACTTTTATATTGTGTGTTTTGTATGTTATATATGTTTTAAGGTGTTATAAGATTCTAAGATTATAGAATCTTATAACCCTAAATGTTATATTTTAAAAAAAACATACATATTAACATGATGGTTCTAAAAATAACTATCGTGTCAATATACATGACGGCTATTCAAATAACCGTCGTGTATACAAATTAAGCCGTTCCGAGAACCGTCGTGTATGATTTACATGACAATTTATAAATAACTGTTGTGTTAATATAAACGATGATTCTATAAATAATCGTCATACATATAAGTATACGATGGGTGAAGTACCGTTGTGTATGGTTTGCATAGACCATAGACGACGGTAAGAAAAATCATTGTTTAAATATTATTTACGATAGTTTGTAGAATAATCATTGTAAATACTATAGACAACGGTTTCTAAAACTGTCGTCTAAAAATATGACGATTTTAAGTCAAAACCGTCGTGTATACACTGAGGCGATGATAGAATACAACGGTTTTCATGACATAGGCGATGGTTTTCAACAGTCAGGAAAACCCTTCTTCCCTGTAGTGTACACAGACACATTCACATACACACCCACATATCCATATATACATTTATATATATATGCACGCACATACCTACATATATATAGAGGTAGATTTATATATACATAAATACATATACACGTAGGAGCATATATATATACATACATACATATATACTTATAGATATATATTCATACATATACATATTGATATAAACACATTTATTGAGGGTAAAATGCCTATGCATGTTCCTAGGCTTAGATTTGCATATCATGTTATAAATATTGTATAGCATGCATCATTATACATTTAAAGTAGTTGTATATAATTTAAGTTAATTGCATCCTTTTTGTGGTCAGGAGAGAAGGATACTTATTTTGAAGCCTCGGATTGACTATCCGACCGTAAGGATCTAATCAAGACGACGATCGGAGTCCAACGCCTCTGAAATCGCCTCGATTGGAGTCTTGCAGCACCATATGCAGTCCGAGGAAGATCAATGGCCAAGGGACTAGGTGACATAATTTAGCTCTTCAAATGACAAATTTGACTGTGTGGATGGATTCGAGTCGACAATTGCAGCCTAATGGCATGAAAATCGACTCAATCCGACCTCTGTAGTAGCTTCTACAACGAAAAGAAGATGGATGGCCCAGACTGCACCATGTGGCGCAGCCCAGGCCGCCCAGCACATGCACACGCCACCACATGCATGCAGTAGCACGAGTGCATGCACACAGCGCAGCGCCAGCACGTGGCTACGCACACACACGGAAAAGGCAGGGAGCGCAGTGTCAGCGACACATGAGCTGGCCTACAGCGATGCATGAGCTGGACCTACAACGATGCTTACAGCCATAGCTAATTCCTCGTGCGCCAGCAAAGCCAGCTATGGGCATAAGCAGTCATGAGCTGCCTATAGCGACGACCTGGATGTCACTAATGGTTTCATACCTACGTTTACCTCTTCTCCTCCACTATAAAAGGACCTACACCCCCTCCCTTCCAAGCCATCTCTACCTACCCTACTCCCACCTACTCCTAAGCTCTAGCAAGCCTACCAACGCTCCATTAAAGCTTGTTCTCAAGTTCCCAAGGTGCCTATTAGTGTAGCGAACCTCTACCCCACCAAATATTCCTCCAACTTCGCATCCTGTTACGACCCGATTCCCGAATCCCTACGAGACACGAGAATCAGACTGACTCGACTGATGCCAAGACCCAGTCGTCCAATGAGAAAGTAACCAAAAGAGTAGTAAAATAAACCACATTCACCATGCATATAACTAGCAGTAACAAAAGTACAGCAGTAAAGGAAAGAACTACTACAGTACACACCACCACAACAATAGAAAATTAAACAGGTACATAAACATGATGCTTACAATAAAAGAGTACAGTGGTAAAAGAAAATACTCACTACAACAGAACAAATGGTACAGTAGGTACAACAAAAGTAAAACTACTGGGCTCTACTAGGCCCAACACCCTCTACACCTGCAGGCTCTGGCTGCTCAACACCTGGTCCTGAAAAGGTGACAAAGGTAACAGTCAGCGAAACGCTAAGTAGAGTGGTAATCAACTAGCTAAGAAAAATAGTAAGGTGGACAAGTAGCTGTTATTTTTAATCTCTTTCTTTATTTTTCTATTTACTCATTCTTGAATTATTCCTCAGATCTTCCTCTTGATCTTCAATGTTCCTCATGGGAATGATCTTGATTACAGTCTTTTCCAAAAAGTAGAAGTAGCACAGGGTGCTCTCTTGGTCGGGAGAGTCCCCCGTGGTGGTCCTACCCTTAGTCAACCACCCCAAGGTCACTGACAGACGTAACGGTGACTACGGCAAGCGCGATAAAAGCATGGGTAGCTACCCCACACTAGCACACGGTCAGTCATTTCCGTTAACGGGTACGCCCCAAAGCACAACACGGAACCAGTATAGGGCAGAGCCCTCTCAGTAACAGGGGTCTAGCCCCTCCACAGTAACCAAACAGGGGTCTTGCCCCTCCACAGTCCGCGCACCCTCTCCTGACTACCTTGGTTTGCTCAATGGCCCTAACAAGTTGGTGTAGGAAGGCTAGCAGAACCCCGAGACCCGTGGGGTGGCTAGTGCTCTCCCTACACTAGTAGCTCTCCCTGGTACTATGTACGCAAGAGGAAAAAGTTGGTACAAAGTGGCCAGACCTAACCCCGGGTCCCTGGGGCGACTAGCTCCGCTCTGCACTAAACAGAGGGGACAGTCGCTCTCCTTGGTACTCCATACTCAAGGGCCAGCTCACCTCCCCAATTCAATTCCATTCACCTCTCAAGAGCTCTACTCCTAATTCCCTATAGGGTTCATGCTCATATTTCTTTAACTAAGCCAATTTAGGTTTCATCATTTCAGCTTTATTTTCATATAGCCCATGTTCTCAACAGTTAATATCCATTCATAAACAAGCAATTGTTATCCGATTACAGGCAATTATCATTTTTCTTTCTACTTTTCCAAGACTGCAATTCATATATTCATGACATTCGTTTCGGTGTTTCTGTTCCTAGGATTCATGCCACACCCTAGGATCTATCATTCAATCTAGTTTTTCAGTCCTAGGATTCATGCCATACCCTAGGATCTATCATTCAATCTAGTTTTCCAGTCCTAGGGTTCATGCCATACCTTATAATCTATTAATTATCTCACAAGTGCATAATGTTGATAAATAATTAAACGAAGCCACTCTACCCGCAAAACCAGGAGTACTGGAGGCGTGATCAGTAGGTCCACGTGCCTCCGCAACCCCCAGATCCGCAACAGAACGAGGTCCTAACACAAGGATCAAACACAAGGAACTACTCAGAATAGGATACAAGTACTATAAATAAGTAGAGGAACTAATTCTAAGGAGAACGAAACTTGAAACGTGGAAAACAGACTTCGAACAGACCCTAAACGGGTCAAAAATGACAAGTCTGCCCCAAATCAGACGTTTGGAACATATTCCAGACATCTTAAAGGATGGTTTAGGTCATACCTTATTTCTATGCGGTTCTTCAGATGTCCAGGATCCCGCTGAACCATCTGGACCTAGTTCCAGACGTCCGACTATCACTCCAGACGTCTAGAGACCCTCTCCGCCGTCTAGTGCTATGCCCAAACGTGTGATCTATGTGAGAGGGCGTGCCCTTGCACCTTCTTAAACAAACCCTGTACGAGTACGCAATCGATCTCAGCACGGCAAAGAAGCAGATCCTTCGGCGAAACGGCCTGCATGGCCGTACACGCAAAAGGAGAAGGAAAAGAAATATTGTACCTTTTAGACGTTTGGATCTCACTCCAGACGTCCCCCGCGCTGTCTGGACGTAGGTCCAGACGTGTGATTCTGGGAAATTTTCCCAGAATTAGGACCTCCTCGCCCTTCGCCTGCCGCGCACGGCTGTGCCACGCCGCGCTCGCCTACTGCCTGAGCTGCTACAGCACCTCCCCAATTCCACTCTCCCGCTGTGCGCCCGCTAGCCAGCCCTGGCTGCTCCGGTGAGCTCGCACACTCACGTTCCACCTCTTCTCCCTCTCGCTGCACCTCCTCCTCCCTGTGCACACCCGGCAGCAGCTACTGCCCTCTCCCTCTCACTCTCAAACTAACAGGAAGAAGAAGGAGGAGATGGTGGAGTGATGGTGAGGGAGAGGAGAGGGGGGAGGTATTTGAGGGCACCGTGGGGAGAGAGAGAGGAAGAAAAGATGCGCCTGCAGGACGGGGAGGGAAGAGAGAGAAGAAAAGAGGGCGGCGGGTCAGTCTGCGTGCGCATGCGTGCAGATGTGAATTCGTGCATCGCAAAAATTAATTTCTAAACATCTAGGAAGGCTTCCAGATGTCTGACCAGACGTCTGGACCAACTCCTAGACGTCTTAAAAGATGCTTGATGCTGGGGTCTTAACACATCCCCATTCATAGGTTGCCTTGGAGCCATCCTCCCACCTCCATTCCGGTAGCAGATCATCTCCAACTTCTCACCTCCATTCCGGAGCCATGCTAAAGCTTTCCTCTACCCAACGTCCTTTTGCATCTCACCTCCATCGTCCCACTCCTTACCTCCTTAGTCCGAGCTTCCGCCAGGCACCGTGGTCTCGCCGAACAGCCGATTTGGGAGATTTCTTCTCACCCCCCTCTCCTTTTATGCTTTCATAGTTTATTCTAATCGACATTGGAGTGATATATACATCATATTTGTTCGATCTCTATCATGTGATTCATTTGCTTGTTTTCTTCTGACACAAAATACAAAAAAATAACAAAACCCTAAAATACCAAAAAGAAATAAATCAAAGCGCGATATTCAATTAAAGTAAATGTCACCTCCCTGTGTTCGACCTGGGACTCCCTTAGAGTTTCGGTATAAATTTTATCTGATCGACGTGTTTTGCAACTACGACAACGGGTTACTTGTAACCCCGATTTCTAACTCGTGAAACATGCTCGACCACATATATACGTATAAAGATATATACAAATACTCCTCACCCACATACACATATACATAGCCCATTCACCATTACTGCACATTTTATCCCAAGTGAGTATGCACCAATTGCATACACACTTGCTATTTACATGCACATCGAAGCACCCCACACACACTCCTACACATCTACTCCATACCCGCACATGACACATAGCTAGGTTAATTACGTCTCTCTAGAGAGCGATTAACCTAGCATGGTGCTACAATCCATTGAATCCTTGATTGAATCCCCCGCTTTACTATTTATTATATAGTTATATATATACCTATATTATATATCTATGCCTATTATATATACATACATAAAACTAGCTAAGAATTTCCATTTTGTATTTCCTTCACACATTTCTTTTCCTTGTCTCTTATTTTGTTGATAAGGACAAGACCAAAAAAATCTAAAATAGAAAAGATAACTCTTATCTTTACAGGTACACGATCTTGCGTGTGGCGAGAACAGTTTTGAACTTGATTTTGGTAAATCGCGAAAGACCAATTTTTGGCATGTAGCCAAGGACCAATTTTGAGGGTGTACCTCAAGGATAAGACTATCCAAAAAAATATAAAACCAAGAAAAATTCAAAAAAATACAATAAGCGAACAAAAATCACTTGTCATTAGGAAACGCATAGAAATCAACTAACTTCAAAATTGCCTCCCTATGTTTGACTTTGGGCCTAAAATTGACAAGTTTAAAATTTGATTTAGTCTAGGTTAATAAATTTCAATAAACTGTGTAGATTCATCTATAGGTAATCAGTCCCACTATAGACATTTTGACTCTAATATCACCATATTAAATAACCCTACCTGCATTTTGTCACTTCACAGAAAATATACACAAGTGCTAAGTTTATTGCCTTTAGCTAGGCATAATATACAAACAAGGAAGAAACCAAGAATTCATAAGTGCGGGTCAGGATCAGAATTAAAAGATTGATTCTCAAACTCGCTAATAGGAGATGTCCATAAATGTGGAGCAGATTGTAATGTAGGCCCATGCCCCAGGGTCGGGTAGTTCTAAGGTTCTAGATAAAAATTACCCAGAACCAGAGATTATTGTGCTTACAGGGCCAGGCCTATGGTTTTGTGGTGTGCAACCCAAGTCTAAAGTGTCGGACAATGGGTAGATCTGGTTTAATAGGTTCAGATGACCACTTAGGGTTCAGCTAAAAAAGATAATCAATTAATCTGAGCTTGGGTTGCACATCCTAAAAATCAAAGATATCATAAGTGTCCTGGTAAAGGGCAGGTGGTTTCAGGTCAATAGGAACCCTTAGATCCAAAATTGTATTTCCCTTAGAAGTAGCCTCCCAGATTTTCATTTCCAAGTTTCTACTCTCCACAGTCATAATTTCATATTCTGGGAACTCTTGCATATTATTTACCCCATCTAAGTTATCCAAGTCCAATAATTGTGGCTGAATTAGGATTGACTTGGGTACAATGATCTCAAAAATATCATCATTCAGCTCCTTGGGGTGTGGTTGAAGATTAGGGCTACTGATTGGATCATCTATTATAATAGGATCTAAATCCTCCGTGTCAACCCCAATCAGATCATAATCCTCAATTATTGAGCTATCAAATGGTTCATCATGCTCCTCGAGCCCATTTGTCTCACTAAAATCAATTTCCTTAACTTCAAGTGAGACTTCACTAAGAGATTCCTTACCCTCAGAATTAAAGAATCTTGATCCTCATTTATATATGTCTCCAAATCATCTATCATTCCTGGTCCATGGAGACCTATTTTTCTTCGCTCCCTAGCTCGAGGGTCTCAGGTGAGAAGATCAGTTCATCCTCAATGAGTTGCTCTAGACCAACCTGGTTATCTTTGCTCTAATAAAATGTGTCCCCCCTGACAAGTGCCTGAGCGAATTCTGACATTGGCTCTCCTTAAGCGGGTTCATCCTGAGAATCATCCCAAGATTAGACTAAGGTAACCATAAATTTCATCCTCAATCTCGAAAATTTCCCAAACAAAAACTCACCTGAGCCCTTATCCTCAATATCGTGTAGCCAATCCAATAAATGACTATTAAGATCGTCAATCATTTTGATCATAGGCTCTAATGCTTCAATGCATGGCATTGGCTAAGTTTCCAAAGATTGTATGGTGTTCCTCAAATTAGCCAACACCCTATCTTGGACTTGGTTCACCTAAACCTAATGGTTCAGTTCAGCGTTGGGTGCGTTTGGGTTAAATCTAGGGGAATCAAGAAATTGAGGTTCTTGGGGTCCTCCTTGATAATAGGTCATTTTGGGTTGTTGCAAGAAGGGTGGTGATCTATGTTCAGCATAATCCAGGGGAGGTAGGTGTTATAATCATCATATCCTTCTTGATTATAGATCAGGTTAGGTTGATCATCAAAGAGTGGAGATCTATAATCAGTGTAGGTGCAAGAAGGATAATAATCATAGTCTTGTTGTCCAAGGTTGGGCCCTAGACACTGAGGTCCAGAATCATATCCCCAATCAAAGTTTTCCCGACTAGGGGATGGGTAGTCATAAGTCGAGTCAGGATAGTAATCTTCTTGGGAATAAGTGGTGGTAGGAGGGCAAGATTGGAAATGCGAGTGTGGTGTGGAAGAATACATGGTGAAGTAGGAGTGAAGACAGAAGAGGGAAAGGTACCCTACAGTACAATCAACCAAGCATGTCCTTAGGTGGGTGGCCTAAAGACCTATAGACTCCCAAAACTAATCTTGAGATGAAGGAAACGATTTGGTATATTTCTATCTGGTCAATCCAACCAATTAGAGGGAGGGATTGGGGAGAAGGTTAATCCCTTGGCTTCTGCCTCCGGTTCCTTTGATACCCCCAACCACGGTCGTTTAACACTACTGCCCAAGCTAGACATCAGATGGACTAGTAGAAGCAGATTAATCGAAAAAAATCTCAGTTGGAGTCCCAAAGAGCGAGTTAATCTTTAAGGCTAATGTCTACTTTATTTTACATAGACTTTGGATGATTGTGCTCCTGGAATGAGTGGGCCCTTTAGATGGGTTGTGGCCTTAAAGATCAGTTAATATGTGTGTGCGTGCACAACCAGGGTTTTCAAGAAAGATTATTAAAGATGAGGTAGATTTTAAAGTTCAAATCTTGCTTAGTAGCTTTTAGGGTTTAATCTTTAGGTATATTCAATCAAGTTCAGTGGAACGCTCCAAGTTTAATAAACACGTGTAGATATATTCCTTTAAAATTTAGAAATAATGTGGAGTGCCTGGTTTAGCCCTAAAAATCAACACTATGGGGCAAGCTACTAATGAATCACTTTTATCTTAAGTGGTATGGCCCAAATAGCTCAATCAATTGGCCTATTGCACAACTTAGTTGAGGCACACAAAAAATATTTAACCTATTCAAATTTTCTACTCACTTATTTATGTGTTGAGTTAAGGTGTACCAGATCCATAAGTCAGATTCCGATTAAGTGGTAGAATCAAAGTGATTGTGCACCTTAGGATGAGAAATTGTGGGTGTTAAGTGTGTCTCTTTTAAATTAATCCCATAAGAAGAGAAGAGTTTCTTTTTTTTTTTATTATTTAAATTATGCGGGTGGGTGAGGTGAGGTGAAGTGGCAATCAAACAACCAGCACTAACCTAGGGTTTATGCAAGCTCCTAGGTTAATTAGGGTTTGAGTTATTAGGTGGTGAAATGAAATCTAGTGGGTAGGGGTGGGGGTACATTTATAGAACCTTCATTAGCACTTTTCTCCAAGTTAACTGCTTTGGCTAGCTTCAGAAGAGTACCTGCAATCACAGTAAGATTAGAGAAAAAGAGAGATAAAAGTTAAGGCAGAAAATGCGGAAAAACCAAAGAGCGCTGCCTCCCCAACAACGGAGCCAAAATGGTAGGCGTAAATTTTGCAGAAAAATTAGAGTTTTGGAAAACCCATCATCATAGTCACAAAATATCTCTACCAAATAAAATTTACCCAAGCTCGAGGTGAGCCCCGGGTCTAACACGGGGAGCCGAACATTTGTTTTGTGAAATCCGCGTTTCGATTTTATTTGTTTTTGGTGTTTTTATCTTTTGCAATTTTTTTGGTATTTTTATAAGGAAAGAGATTAGATCGACAAAGAAACTTTATCTAGCTAATCTACTTGCAAAATAAGAGAGAGAAAGAGAGAGACAGAGAAAAAATATTTAATAGAATGGAGCAATGTCTATTACAACTAATTGCAAAATTAACACTACACTAGAAAGCAGTAAAAGATAGAGGGTTGAGAGAAATCCTCCTCAATGGCCACTTCGAGGATGACTTGCTTTGACGTTGCCCTGAACGAAGGTGGCGAGAAGCTGGATGAAGAAGAATGGAGCCGGAGGATGAAGGACGGGTAGGGCAACATCGCTGTGAGGATCTACTTCCCAAATGTGGTGAGAGGAAGGCCACAGGATGATCCACGAAGGGGGGTGAGAAGTAGGAAAATATATTTCTTTTCTACTCTAGAGGAGCATCCTGGGCTTGGGACAAGCTCTCTCTAAAGCCTTGGAGGTGTTGAGGGAGAGAAAGGAAGAGATGAAGAGAAATGGGGCATCATGGGCCATTATATAGTAGAGGAGAAGGGTACATTTCGTGCATGGGAAATTAGTGACATTCAAAAACATCGTTGAACATCCACCACAGACGTTGCTGAAGACATCTCACTCACTCGCGCTGCTGCACTGCTAGCGCACGCTCCGTGCGCACGTGCCGCAATTGGGCTGCTTAATTTGAGATTGGGGGGGTTGAGGGTCACAAACCCACAACCTTCCTATGTTATAGGGCTCTCAACCAATGAGTAATGGAGATCTTTATGTCAAGAAGACCTCGTAACTATTTAAGAGACGTGGCATGACTATAGCCATTGGATGAAGATCCAATAGCCCAGATCTAATGGTGCGGATCGGGAGAGGCTGTGGTGGCCCTTGGGCAGCCTGGATGGCTCTAATGGTGCCACGTGGCACCATCAGGACCGTCCATCTTCATTTCTTCGCAAGTGAAGCTATGGATGTCAGATTGGGTTGATTTTCATGCCATTGAACTACGATCATCAATCCAGATCCATCCATGCAATCAAATTTGGCATATATGGTTCAGATTGGTGCCCCTTGACCCTTGGCCTTTGATCTTCCTTGGATTGCATAACGTGCTATGGGACTCCGATCAAGACAATTTCGAAGGCATTGGACTCCGATCATCATCCTGATTAGATCTGTATCGTTTGATCATCAATCCAAGGCCCTAAAATAAATCTCCTTTTCTCTTGGGCACAAGAGGACAAAAATTAACCTATAATTTATACAAACTATTCTAAATGCAGAATGATACATGCTATGTGATATTTATAATATGGAATGCATCTATAAGATTAGGAACATGCATAAGTAAGCATTTTATCCTAAATGAATGTGTATACATTAGTGGCTCCCATCCATAAGTAGGCATTTTACTCCATCAGAAGAATCTACTAGTGTCCATACATCGTTCTTGTGCATGGTGTCTATCTCAAACTACATTGGCAGCCCCCACCTATCCATATCATGATCCTTCATCGTCTCATCATATGTGACAGAATCAATCTCAGACTCTTCTAAGAGATGGAATCCATATCCTTCAGGTGGATGCACCACTCTAGAACTCCTTCTATGAAGAATAGGAGCATCACTTAATTCTAGTTGATCTCTTTCTTTTAAGTTGGGGACTTCATTGCTTTCATTAGACTCAATAAGTTCCCTCACTTCATTCTTATCTTGACCTTTTAAGAACTCATCTTCCAGAAGTCATACCCTCTCGCATCCTTTTGGTACCCAATGAAGTAACACTTGGTAGTGCAAGATTCTAGTTTGTTGGGTTTCATGCTCTTAACATGAGCCATGCAATGCCATATGCACAAGTGTTCAACACTTAGCTTCCTCCCATACCACATCTCATGTGAAGTTAATTTTAGGAATGGATTTAGTTGGAATCATATTCAGAATGTATGCTGCTATCTCCAGAGCATACCCCTAGAAGTAAAGCGATAGCTCCAATTTGCTCATCATGGACCGTACCATGTCCAACAAGGTACAGTTTCATCTTTCAGATACGCCATTCAATTGTGGAGTACCAGGGGGTGTAAGTTCGGAGATGACTCCTTTCTCCTTTAGTTATTCTTTGAATTCCTCGAAAAGGTGATCACTGATGAAGATCATAGTGCGTAAAGATGCGAGAGATCAAGTTACGTGTCGTTACAGTGCAGTTTTTTCACTTAAGCACTAGGTCATTTAATTTATTATAGAACTCATTTTAGATTTAGGTTAAGTGAGTTAGTAGTAAACGCTGAGAGCGTGTTTTGTTCCATCGTTATGGTTATTAGATTTGCAATCATTGTAGTATATGACAAAATAGCTACTAGATTACTGCAGAAATTTTTTTTACTTGGAATATTAAGTTTTCCCGAGGTCGAACTCAGGGAGCAACTCGAATTCTAGAAGTATAAAAGTTCTCAATTATGTTACAACAATAAGAGAGAGAGAGAGAGAAGGGGAGCAAAAGTTCTCTTGGCTTCTTCTTCTTCTCTCTTCCTCGTCTTTCTCTTTTAGCTGATCTTCTTCTCTTTCTCTATTTTCTCCTACAGAGTCTTCTTACTGCCTTCTTCTTTCCTCTTTACTTATGGCTGTGCCTTCTTTTCTTCTTCTTCTTCTCTCTTTTTCTTTCTTTCTTTTAGCTGCAGAGTCTTCCTTTCTTCTTAGCCTGCCTTGTTCTTTCTCTTTTCTGCTTCCTTCTTTCTTCTCTTCTCTTTTCTTGTGTCTTCTTTCTTCTTTTTCTTCCTTATCTTTTCTTCTTCTTCTCCGCTTCTACTTTTTTTTCTTTTTCTCTTTTTTTTACTCTGGCCGCTGACCTTCCGTCGTCTGATTTGATGCTCAGACGACTTAACTATGGGTTGCTACAATGTGGCTTCTTCTCTTCTTCTTTAGCTCCTCTCCTTCCTTTCTTCTTCAGCCTGCGGCTGTGGTGGCTAAGGCTTCAGCCGCTCCTCCCCTCTTCTTCTTCCTTAGCTTGCTTCTTCTTCTTCTTTCTTTCTTTCCAGCGTGCACACACAGTGGTCAGTGCAAAACCTACCCCTACCCCTTCCCCGCATCTCTCTCTTTCTCAGAATCTCTCTTACGAATGCTCTCCCAGAGCCAGGTATTCAGGTTCGGGTAGCGCGCCCGAGACCAGGCCCACCGGCGTGTAGTGGTGGGCGAGGAGTGCTTGGTCGGGTAGTCAGATCCGGCCCGAACCCGCGGGGTGTGAGCACGGGCGAGGGCGAGCGAGCGCGTGGCACGCTGCGTGCGGGTGAGAGGGACCTGACCCCTGTGTATCGAAGGCAATCAGCCCGATACACTTTTTCAATATAAGTGTAGGCGTGCAGCCGCACACTTACAAGGTGGGACAAAGTCCCACCTCCAAATCTCTCGCCCGCGGCTGAGGAAGCTGCTGCCAATTGGGGCAGCCGCGAGGCTCATGACCCAAATTGAAAGCCTGGGCGTGTCCACAGCAGCAATCCGCGTTGCCTGGGAAGTGCGCCTGGGCTGGAGGAAGCTTGGAGCTACGAGCGAAGAAGCTGCAGCAGCTCAGCAATGGCGGCGAGGGGCTGCTGACCTGAATACACAGAGATGACCTCTCGGCCAAGTCAGATAAAGTGGAAAGCTTCGCCGGAGTGTGGCGAAGCCATTGCGGGGGTCGGCGAGGCGCGAGAACGCCTGCGGCGGTGGACCTAGGTCAGAACGTGTGCGGGAAGATGGGTTTGTTCGAGGGGTGGTCGAGCGGTGAGTGGCGGTGTATGGAGTGGGGGGAATGGTCGAGTGGAGTGAGGGGGAGCCTCTAGGATGGTCGGAGAGGGATGAGGAGGTCTGTGGAAGTGGGATGGCCTCACCGGAGAAGGTGACCGGAGATGGGGAAGATGGAGTTGGACAGTGGCGGTCGTGTGGTTGAAATGACAAATTAGAAGGGGGAAAATACAAGGGAGAGAGAGAGAGGAAACTTTGTACCTATTTACTCAACAAAGGGGGAGAGAGCAGCGCCCGGCTCGTGCCTACCGGAGCTGAGGACGAAGATGCCCAGGAGGAGGGTATCGGCGACGAGGAGGCGGTCGGAGGGCGCTAGCTGGTACGGCCTGGCACGGACGATAGGGCAGAGTAAACTCTGCTGCAGGTAGGGCAGCAGAGCGAGGAGGAGGAGGAGGAGGAGATCGCCGGAAGCTTCGGGCGCTCTGTCCGGAGGAGGAAGAGATGAAGTGTGAGGTATTTCTCCACTAGAGGAAGCTTGAAGGAGTCGGCAGACCTTGCCGCTCCTTATAAAGGCCTTGGCACGGAGAGGGGACCGAGGTGGCAACCTGCCAGCCTCACCGGAGAATGGCCGGAGAGGATACCCATGCCTTTCGTGCATTCGCACGAGAGGCATGGTTGATGACAGAGGGCAGGGGAGGGTCCCTACGATAGAGGGCATCGCAGGGAACCCCCCATCTGTTCTAGAGGACGGCCGCCCTGCCCTGTGCGGCACCATCCTCCGCGCAAGGTCGCCGGAGGCATGGCGCTACGCAGAAGTGGCAGGGAGGACCGTTCTGTAAAGAATGACGAGAAGTTGGGGGCCTAAACGTAAGGGTTTCAAAAGATAAGGGTCAAAAAGTAAATTAAGAGGATCGATTTGTAAAGTTGGTCAAGATGGTCTTTTCATACGCTTAAGCTTTTATACTATACTAATTTGAACCTAAGGATTTTTATGGTGAGTTTATATTTTAGGTTGGACCATGTTTAGTCGGTCAATTTATGCAAAAACCCAAATTAAGTCATTAATTGGGCATGGTTCTCATTTTAGGTCAAAATAGGTTTCAAAGGCCAAGTTGAAGGTTCTAAACCCTAGGGGGTATTTTTCTATGAATTTTAGAGGGTTTAGCTGATTTTTATCCTGCCTTGAACCTCGTGAATTAAAGTGGGTTTGCTTTAGGGTTATAGAATGTCATGTAATTCCTAGAAGTTGCTATAACCCTTTTCAGATCAGATCATCCCAGTTCCCTCATTGTTAAGCTCGTTTGACCTGTGTTTGGACCCTTAATTACCCTGTTTGCATATTGCATTGGTGAAATTGCAGTTTTACCCCTGATGATTTATTTTATCCTTTAACTCAAAATTCTCTGAGTTGAGCCTCTCTTTGGGTTTTGTAGGAGCTTTTTCACACATATTTGGATTAGATTGTGCTAGTTAGGGTTCATGATGAGGTTCTCATCATACCCCCATGCCTAGATTTTGCTAGTCCCTTAGTAAAATTTTAAGGTTTCAACCCTTGTTCTAGACCATGAAGTTCTTAATGATTTCAGATAAGTGATTTTTCTTTTGAAACCTAGATTAGGTCAGAATGCTAACCATAGGCCTAAAAGGTACTCAAGTACCAACCAAGATCCAGATCTGTCTAGCCTCAGCCTCAGTCCTTAGTAAAAGTTTTTAAGGCCTACAAGAACTAACCTAAGGTTTATTGGACTTTGTGGTTAAAGCACCCGTGCTTGAGATAATTTTAGCCCTAGCTCAGTTCGCAGTGCGTTTTGTAAGAGAGGTATAAGATTTATATGTTTGGAGAGTTTTCTCTCTCTTTTTGTTTTTAATTCTAGCTTAGGAATGGCTTTTCAACATGGTCTGCATTAGATTCCTTGTCCCCATCATCAATCCTCAAGGGTTCCTGGCAATCGATGCTTCGAGATAGCACCCCCAATGGTAACCCTCAGAACCCTGGCTGCTGAGATTTTGAGATAATCCCATCCATGGTGTTCCGTGGCTGAATTCAGACCCTGGCAATTGACATTTCGTGATAATGCCATCAATGGAATCTGAACCAGCAGAGTGCTTACATGCCCCCGGTAGGATATGTAAATATCCTAAGAGACAAGCACCGAGGAGATGATATTTTGTTACACATCTTCGAGGGGAATTTCCCACCATTCCGTGCTAGGAACTCGTCCAAATCAACTTGTGTTGACCGGCCGCTCCTACTCTAGGTGTCATTTTCAGAATTTTTGCAACACTTCTACGTGATTTTGATTTTTATGCTTACTGAACCAGGCTATGTGTGAGGTTAGGGTGCTTAGGTTACTGAGTCCCATAAACCAAAAGTTAATTAACGAGGTCAAATACTCCCTAAGCCTTGGACCTAATACTTAAGCTTTTCATTTTCCTCAACCTTTCGAGGAATGTCTAGATCTTAATGGGTACTAAGAGTTTATCCAAGAATGCCTAAGATTCGTGTTCTTACTAATCTTACTGTGCATTTTCCATTTCTTTTCCTGAATGTGGTCTAGAACTTAGGTTAATTCCTTAATTTCTTACTAATGACTATCACTTTTCTTTCATTTTGTGCTCCTTCTTTTCATTTTGTTCCTTTTTCTCCTCCTCCTTTGTAGAGTCCACAAAATTTCTTTCCTCCTCTCATTTTATTATTCCTTTTCAAAAATTTGTTAATTTTTATGGTGTTTTTGGCATATGTGAATTTTTTTGTTTAAAGCCTTTTCTTATAAGATTTGCACTTTCATACTCCCCATGCCTAAGATTTGCAATGTCCTCATTGTAACTTAGGAGGATTTTTATTCAACTTAGTTCATACATTTGGACAGATATTTTAATGAGTGAATGGGTCGGGGTGACAGTTGCGGACGATTTCTAATCTCAGATGCAAGCACCTGAGGTGGAGTCGGCTGTCCCAAAGGGTGAACCTTAAGTGTGAAAAGGTGTCAGAAAAGGTTTCAGGTTTTTTCCTAGAGAATGGCGGGCTGCCTCCCGTTGAGCGCTGAGTTTTACGCCATCAGCTGGGCGTAATATGCTCAGGGAAAATGGAGGATAATTGATGATTCAGCCAAATCAGTAGAGGTTACATCAATGAACGTTTTGAGTCTCTAACCGTTCACGATGAAAGGTTCGGAATCATGGCTGAGTGGACTGATTTCGACGGCTCCATTTCAAAAAACCTGTCATACAAGGTATGGCCCGACCCACTTGGATCGTAGTTTCCTAGGGAAAAGTTTGAGTCGGGCATCAAAGAGTAGGACCTTCTGACCAGGATGAAAGATCTTTCTAGAGATGTGCTTGTCATGGAAGGCTTTAACTTGCTCCTTGTAGATTCGCAAGTTCTCATACGCATCAAGGCGTAATTCATCGATCTCGTTGATTTGAAGCTTTCTGTGGGTTCCAGCCTTAGAAAGATCTAGATTACAGCTCCGTACTGCCCAATAGGCTTTGTGCTCTAGTTTGACAGGAAGGTGACACGCCTTCCCGTACACCAGTCTAAAGGGAGATATGCCTAATTGGGTTTTGTGGGCGATCCTATAGGCCCACAAGGCTTCTAGAAGTAGGGACGACCAGTCCTTCCTGTTAGGCCGAACAGTGACCTGCAGGATTTTCTTGATTTCCCGATTTGATAACTCAGCTAGAGCATTAGTCTGGGGGTGATAAGGAGTGAAGATTCGGTGAGACACCCCGTATTTGGTCATCAATGACCTGAACTAAGCATTCGTGAAATGGGTCCCCCCATCAGAGATGATAGCACGAGGAATCCCGAACCGTGAGAAGATATTGTGATGAATGAATTTGAGGATGATTTTATGATCACAGGTTTGGGTCGGTATGGCTTCGATCCATTTGGACACGTAGTCCACAGCCAGCAGAATGTACTCGAAACCATCCGAAATAGGAAAGGGGCCCATAAAATCAATCCCCCAAATATCAAAGATTTCGCATACGAGAATCGGCTGCAAAGGCATCATGTCGCGATGGCTAGTGTTGCCCAAAGTTTGGCAACAAATGCATGCCTTGCAGTGATTATATGCGTCCTTGAACAGAGTGGGCCAATAAAATGCACACTGGAGGATTTTCAATGCGGTTTTGTGCCAAGAGAAATGGCCACCACATGCCTGGTGATGGCAGAAGGAGAGAATATCATTGATTTCACCTTCCGGGACACATCTCCGGATGATTTGGTCGGCACCTATGCGGAAGAGGTATGGATCGTCCCAAATGTAGTACTTGGCATCAGAGCGCAATTTGTCTTTCTTGGCCTTCGGCCAATCAGACGGGATCAAATGAGATGCCAAGTAGTTTACTATATTAGCAAACCATGGAAGTCTAGTACCAATAGTCAGTAGGTGCTCATTAGGGAAATGCTCCGTGATGGGTCCAGAAGGGTTGATGATCTCAGAAGGAAGGCGAGACAAATGGTCGGCTACCACATTTTGTCTTCTCGCCTTGTCACGAATCTCGAGGTCGAATTCTTGCAACAGCAAGATCCATTGGATTAGTCAGGGCTTCGCGTCCTTCTTGTCAAGGAGATGCCTCACAGCTGTGTGATCCAAGAAGATGATGACGTGGGAACCCAGGAGATAAGATCAAAATTTTTCAAGGGCAAATACTACGGCTAGCAGCTCTTTCTCCGTAACTGTGTAGTTACGCTGAGCCTCGTCAAATGTCTTACTAGCGTAGTAGATGACCACGGGTTTCGCATCAACTTTCTAACCCAGAATCGCTACTACAGCGAAATCAGATGCATCGCACATGATCTCAAAGGGTTAAGACCAATCAGGGGATTGTAGGATTGGGGCTTGGGTGACTCGGTCACGGAGGTTTTCAAAGGCTTGAGTGCATTCCTTGGAGATCTCAAAGGGGACATCCTTAGAGAGAAGAGTAGTCAGGGGGCGCACGATTTTCGAAAAATCAGGAATGAAACGATGGTAAAAATCGACGTGCCCCAGAAAAGATCGAATGTCCCTGATCAAGCTAGGCATAGGAAGCCGAGAAATTAAATCAACCTTGGCTCGATCCACTTGGATGCCCTTCTCAGAAATCAGATGTCCTAGGACGATCCCCTTAGGCACCATAAAATGGGTCTTTTCCCAGGAAAGAACCAAATTAACGTCGATGCAACGCTTGAGTATATGAACCAAGTGCTGGAGGCAATCATCAAATGATGCCCCAAAAACTGAGAAGTCATCCATGAAGACTTCCAGATAATCACCTACCATATCAGAGAATATGGCAAGCATGCACCACTGAAAAGTCGCGAGTGCATTGCAGAGATCGAGAGGCATCCTTCGAAATGCATACATTCCAAAGGGGCAGGTGAACGTGGTCTTCTCTTGGTCCTCAGGATGAATAGCCACTTGGTTATAATCGGAGTACCCATCAAGAAAGTAGAAGAATCAATTTCCCGCTAATTTTTCGAGAATCTGATCAATGAAAGGTAGTGGGAAATGATCCTTCTTCGTGGAGGAATTGAGTCGTCGGTAATCTATACAGACTCTCCACGAGTTGGCTAATCGGGTAGGTATGACTTCTCCGATTTCAGTCGTAATGGTGGTGAGCCCTGCCTTTTTAGGCACAACCTGAATTGAGCTCACCCAACGACTGTTGGAGATCGGGTAGATGATCCCTGCATCTAACCACTTGATGATCTCCTTTTTCACGACCTCCTACAGATTGGGGTTTAAACGTCTCTGCATTTCACGGGAAGGTCGTGAGCCCTCTTCTGAATAAATATGGTGTGTGAAATAAGAGGGACTTATTCCAGTCAAGTCATCGAGAGTCCAACCAATGGCTCTACGATGTTGCTGGAGAATAGCAATCAGACGGTATTCCTGATCAGGAGTGAGCTTGGAATTTGTAATCACAGGAAAAGTTTGATTAAAACCCAAAAAGATGTATTTCAAGTGATCGGGAAGGGGTTTTAATTCAAGGATGGGGTTATCAGTAGCAGCGGGTGGTTCAGGGTAAGTGTGAGGTTCAAGGATAGGAGTCATGGGTTTGTCTAAATCAGGGTTTGACTCCTCTAATTGCGGTTCAAGATCTTTCTATGGTTGATGGGGCATAATCAGGTTATTCTCAAAATGTGTTTCATCAACCAAAGCCCTAATATCAGATATTTGTTCGATGACACCGCAATTGATTCCCTGTTGGGCCTTAAAGATATCAATTTTGAGGGTTTGATTTCCAAATTTCAGCTCTATTTGGCCCTCACAATTGATGTTGGCTCTAGCAGTAGCCAGGAAAGGTCTCCCTACAATGATCGGTGTATCCCTAGGGTTTTCAGGTGCGTCCATGTCTAAGACTATAAAGTCTACAGGAAAATAGAAATCCCGCACTCTTACAATAACATCCTCAAGAATCCTTTTAGGTGACTTTATAGATCGATCTGCTAACTGTAGTGTCACCTCAGTTGGTTTTAGATCAGATTCTTCTAGGTGTTTTAGTAAGGATATGGGTATCAGATTTATGGAAGCACCAAGTCTAGCAATGCTCTGTCGAATTGGGTTTCACCTATTTTGCAGGAAATCAGGGGAGTACCTGGATCTTTTGCCTTGGGTGGGAGTCTGCTTAGGATTACAGAGCTGGCTTGCTCTGACAGTACAATTGGACTCCCACTCTTGGTTCGCAGCTTACGCTGAGGTGTACACACATTCTTTAAGAATCGTGCGTAAGCCGGTACGTGGCGAATCGCATCCATCAAGGGGATGTTTATTTGGACCTGCTCAAAGAGCTTCACCAGGTCCTCCTCTGGTGCCACGAGCTTGGTTGTCTTCTTTCCCTTGGTCAAGGCCTTGGGAAATGGAACCTTGGTTGGTTCTTTTAGGATAGGTTCAGGTCTTTGATCTGGGACAAGGATAGGAACGTCCTGGATTACTGTTCTAGGGTTTGGATCGCTACCAGGCTTGGAGTGGTCTGGATAGGGTGGATCTTGGGTCTCCTTACCACTACGGGTTGTTACAGAATTTAGTCTTACCTGGTTTTGGTTAGGGTTTGATAGAATGGGTTGCTGCTGATAGCCTGCATAAGAAGTGGAAGCCTCCATCCCGTCAGTTGAAGGAATAGAGGGGACCTAATAAATCATGTGTGCTTGGCCCAGGTTTGGGTTCATAACGCGCTGCTGGGTTGGCACGTTATTCAGGTTAGGAAGTGGTTGAGAGGGAAGTGTGCCTGGTTGGCGAGAATTTGCCAACTGGGCCAATTGATTTTGAACCTCTGTAAGTTTGTCCTTGTGTTCTCTTTGAATAGCCACATTCGTTCTCTGAATGTCAGCCAGAGTCTGAAGGATGAGGGACATTTGGTCTTGGTTTGGCCCTGATGGATAAGTAGGGTTGGGCCGAGGTTGAGGAGGCTGGTAAGGATGAGGTGGTTGTGGACGGGGTTGAAAAGGTGGTCTTTGAGTTTGGGAATTTCCCACCCACTGGAAGTTGGGATGGTTTCGCCACCCAGGATTGTAGGTGTTGGAGAATGGGTCATTCTAGATGGCGTTGAGGTCCTCGCAGGTCTGAGGAACCTTCAAAGAGTCAGAGAATGAGGGAATGGAATTCCCCTGGCTAGTATAGAAAGGATCGGAGGATCCTCCGATCCGAGAATCAGATGGGGGTGGATACGGATCCATCCCAGGAGAAGGTCGGTGGAGAATGTTTTGCATAGTCTCCCGTGTGGAAGGAGGCTGTGCAAAGGAACTATGCGTAGAGATGGCTCACTGCAAGTGCTGAGTCAACTCATCCACCTTTTTCTCAATGATAGAGACCTTGTCCAATCGACTGGCCATTAATTCCAGGTCGACTGATGCGGACAGGCCCTACATCTCATGTGCTCCCCTAAGGTTTGTCGATGTGCGGGTATTCGTCCTGTCGAATAATCCCATGGAGTCATTATTGATGGAGTTCTCGCACATATTTTCGAGAATCTCCCACACGGTGTCCTCATGCTAACCCATGATGTTCCCTCAACAAGTTGCATTGACAAAAAGTCTAATATCTTCACGGAGTCCCTGGTAAAAAGACTGGACTTGTTCCCATTTAGGAACTCTGTGATGGGGGCACTTTCTCATGAGATCCTGAAAGTGATCCCATGCCTCATGAAGAGGTTCTCCCGATTGTTGCGTGGAGTGGGTAATCTGATGGCGCAAGGCATTGGTCCGACCAACGGGAAAGAACTTCTTCAAAAACTCGAACTGAAGTTCTTCCCAATTGTTGATCGGCCAGGTCTGTGTTTGATACCAATGAGCGGCCTTGTCCATAAGGGAGAAGGAGAACATCTTCATGAGGAGAATGTCCCGATTTTGTGCATCTGACCCAAAAGTCTAAGCCAAATGCTTTAGCTGTTTGATGTGCTGGAAGGGGTCTTCAAAATTAAACCCATGAAATTTAGGTATGGCATGAATCATATTGGGCTTTAATTCAGAATCAGATCCTTCAGTCGGGATTCTAACTCGTGGCTCAATAGCCACCGCAGTAAGATTATAATGGTCCCGCATCATAGGAAGCTGCGGTGGGTGCATGAAGTTCTGGAAGAGGTCATTGAGTCATTGGAGCTGGTGCTCCAGATTGTTCTCTTCCTCAACTGGATGAGCCATTGTGGAAGAAGAAGGTGAGTTGGGTTCGGAGTCGGAGGAGAGGTCTATGTAAAGTGTTGTTTGCTCAAACAAGGGCACTGAGGCTCAGCCTCGTGGAGAGTGAAGTTCTAAAGGAGGTTTCAAGGACCTCCTACCAAACATACACTAATGGAGAAGATGAGTTTAGCAGGTGCTGGACCCAATCAAGACACCCAGAATGTTGGGTGACTATAGAGGTTCGGGGCAGATGGGCCCCTTAATCAAAAGATCGTCCACCTGAGAATTACCTGGGCAGCCAGAGAGGGTGAGTCCCGTGAAGACCCCTACACGGTAGAGCGCCCCCTCAGGTTACAAGGTTTCCCCCACCTTACCTCTCTTGTCACTGAGATTCCAGGTAGACCAGAATGGGGATCCTGACCTCTTAAGTCTACCACTTTTAATTTAAGATCAAGGTGCTTAGGTTTTCACTTGAACTTTAACCTTTTGAGTTCAAAGAGTGACCTAAGTTGAAGGTTGGTTGACCCAAAGGGTCAACTTCACCTGCTAGTTCCTTTGAGAGCTTATTAGGTCTTGTCTTTTAGGGTTCAAGTGCTTTTAAAGGGCCAAATTGCTTAGGGTTTCTTTGAATAAGTATTTTCAATCAATGGCTTAGGCACACTTCTTTTGGGATTTCCCAATTCTTGCTTAAGAAGTGTGTCTCTAAAACCCTAATGTTGAATCTTATGTTGGCTCTACTTGGTCCAGTTAGCTCTTTGTTGGGTAATTTAGGGCTCAGGCAAGAAGGTGTTAGCCCTTAAATACCCTTAATGGTGTGTGCAGAAATAGTGGGTTGAAATTGAAAAACATGCAGCTTTGATGGTTTACTAGGTATGGAAGATAGGTTATACCTATATTGCTTATTCTTTCTTTTTCTTCCTCTTTAGAATTGAGGGGTTAAAGTGAGAGGATGGAAAGTTACCTGTCCTTGGAGTGGTTGTTGTGCAGCTGCTTGTTGTCCTCTTGAGTTTTTGTACCTGCACACAAAAGAGAAGAGATTAGTAAAAACTCAAGAATAGAGATTTTATGGCTTCTAGAATAGCCGTTGCTCCCCGGCAACAGCGCCAAAATAGTAGTAAACGTTGAGAGCGTGTTTTGTTCCGTCGTTATGGTTATTAGATTTGCAATCGTTGTAGTATATGACAAAACAGCTACCAGATTACTATAGAAAATTTTTTTACTCGGAATATTAAGTTTTCCCGAGGTTGAGCTCAGGGGCAACTAGAATTCTAGAAGTATAAAAGTTCTCAATTATGTTACAACAATAAGAGAGAGAGGGGGGGAGCAAAAGTTCTCTTGGCTTCTTCTTCTTCTCTCCTCTTCTTTCTCTTTCAGCTGATCTTCTTCTCTTTCTCTGTTTTCTCCTGCAGAGTCTTCTTCCTGCCTTCTTCTTTCTTCATTACTTGCTGCTGTGCCTTCTTTTCTTCTTCTTCTTCTCTCTTTTTCTTTCTTTCTTTTAGCTGCAGAGTCTTCCTTTCTTCTCAACCTGCCTTGTTCTTTCTCTTCTCTGCTTCCTTCTTTCTTCTCTTCTCTTTTCTTGTGTCTTCTTTCTTCTTTTCTTCCTTATCTTTTCTTCTTTTTCTCTTTTTTCTGCTCTGGTCGCTGACCTTCCGTCATCTGATTTGATGCTCAGATGACTTAACTGTGGGTTGCTACAGTGCGGCTTCTTCTCTTCTTCTTCAGCTCCTCTCCTTCCTTTCTCTTCAGCCTGCGGCTGTGGTGGCTAAGGCTTCGTCCGCTCCTCCCCTCTTCTTCTTCCTTAGCTTGCTTCTTCTTCTTCTTTCTTTCTTTCTTTCCTGCGTGCACACACAGTGGTCAGTGCAAAACCTACCCCTACCCCTTCCCCGCGTCTCTCTCTTTCTCAAAATCTCTCTTAGGAATGCTCTCCCAGAGCCGGGTATTCGACTTCGGGTAGCACGCTTGGGACCAGGCCCACCGGCATGCAGTGGTGGGTGAGGAGTGCTTGGTCGGGTAGTCGGATCCGGCCCGAACCCGCAGGGCGTGAGGTCGGGCAAGGGCGAGTGAGCACGTGGCACGCTGCGTACTGGTGAGAGGGACCTGACCCCTATGTATCGAAGGCAACCAGCCCGATACACTTTTTCAATATAAGTGTGGGCACGCAGCCGCACACATACGAGGTGGGACTAAAGTCCCACCTCCAAATCTAGCGCTCGTGACTGATGAAGATGCTGCCAATTGGGGCAGCCGCGAGGCTCACGACCCAAATCAAAAGCCTGGGCATGTTCGCAGCAGCAATCCGTGCTGCCTGGGATGTGCGCCTGGTCTGGAGGAAGCCTGGAGCTGCGAGCGAAGAAGCTGCAGTAGCTCAGCAATGGTGGCGAGGGGCTGCTGACCTGAATACACAGAGACGGCCTCTCAGCCAAGTCAGATAATGTGGAAAGCTTCGCCAGAGTGTGGCGAAGCCAGTGAGGGGGTCGGCGAGGCGCGAGAACGCCTGCGGCAGTGGACCTAGGTCAAAACGTGTGCGGGAAGATGGGTTTGTTCGGGGGGTGGTCGGGCGGTGAGTGGCGGTGTATGGAGTGGGGGGAATGGTCGAGTGGAGTGAGGGGGAGCCTCTGGGTTGGTCGGCGAGGGATGAGGAGGTCTGTGGAAGTGGGATGGCCTCGCCGGAGAAGGCGACCGGAGATGGGGAAGATGGAGTTTGACAGTGGTGATCGGGTGGTTGAAATGGCAAATTAGAAGGGGGAAAATACAAGGGAGAGAGAGAGGAAACTTTGTACCTATTTACTCAACGAAGGGGGAGAGAGCAGCACCCGACTCGTGCCTATTGGAGCTGAGGATGAAGATGCCCAGGAGGAGGGTATCGGCGACGAGGAGGCGGTCGGAGGGTGCCAGCTGGTACGGCCTGGCGCGAACGGCAGGGCAGAGTAAACTCTACTGTAGGTAGGGCAGCAGAGCGATGAGGAGGAGGAGGAGGAGGAGATCTCTGGAAGCTTCAGGCACTTTGACAGGAGGAGGAAGAGATGAAGTGTGAGGTTTTTCTCCGCCAGAGGAAGCTTGAAGGAGTCGGCAGACCTTGCCGCTCCTTATAAAGGCCTTGGCGTGGAGAGGGAACCGAGGTGGCGACGTGCCAGCCTCGCTGGAGAATGGCCAGAGAGGATACCCATGCCTTTCGTGCATTTGCACGAGAGGCATGGTTGATGGTAGAGGGCAGGGGAGGGTCCCTGCGATAGAGGATGTCGCAGGGAACCCCTCGTCTGTTCTAGAGGACGACCGCCCTGCCCTGCGCGGTGCCATCCTCCGTGCAAGGTCGTCGGAGGCATGGCGCTGCGCAGAAGTGGCTAGGAGGACCATTCTGCAAAGAACGACGAGAATTTGGGGGCCTAAATGCAAGGGTTTCAAAAGATAAGGTCAAAAAGTAAATTAAGAGGATCAATTTGTAAAGTTGGTCAAGATTGTCTTTTCTTAGGCTCAAGTTTTTATACTATACTAATTTGAACCTAAGGATTTTAATGGTGAGTTTAGATTTTAGGTTGGACCATGTTTGATCGGTCAATTTGCGCAAAAACCCAAATTAAGTCATTAATTGGGCATGGTTATCATTTTAGGTCAAAATAGGTTTCAAAGGCCAAGTTGAAGGTTCTAAACCATAGGGGATATTTTTATATGAATTTTAGAGGGTTTAGCTAATTTTTATCCTACCTTGAACCTCGTGAATTAAAGTGGGTTTGCTTTAGGGTTACAGAATGTCATTTAATTCCTAGAAGTTGTTATAACCCTTTTCAGATCAGATCATCCCACTTCCCTCATTGTTAAGCTCGTTTGACCTGTGTTTGGAACCTTAATTACCCTGTTTGCATATTGCATTGGTGAAATTGCAGC
Organism: Thalassia testudinum; assembly: GCA_037157565.1. NCBI lineage: Eukaryota > Viridiplantae > Streptophyta > Magnoliopsida > Alismatales > Hydrocharitaceae > Thalassia > Thalassia testudinum. The sequence goes on from JAZHRO010000062.1 coordinate 21,016,970, forward strand.
TTTACCCCTGATGATTTGTTTTATCCTTTAACTCAGAATTCTCTGAGTTGAGCCTCTCTTTGGGTTTTGTAGGAGCTTTTTCACACATATTTGGATTAGATTGTGCTAGTTAGGGTTCATGATGAGGTTCTCATCATGAGTCCTGGTCGATCCAACAGGGAGGCTAAGTAGAGTTGGGCCTAATTGACTTATTCTATTTTTGAGTTTTTTTTTCCATTGTTTTTATTTTCTTTTTGCGAAAGACCAAACTAAACTAAACTAACTAATTGCTTACATTTTTTGTGATTTTGTTTAGTGACAAAAAGAGAGGCTAACTATCTAATTTTTTTATCTTTTCTCTTTTATATTTTTTTGGCTTTTGAGTTTGCAAAAAAAATGTGAAACATGTATTTACAAGCACCAACTAAATAAGGAGAGAAGCATTTTTACTATTTTCAATTTTATGGATATTTTTTTAACTTTTTGAATAAGGAGAACACAAAGAGTAACAAGAACTAAGTTAACTTTTTATTACAACAAAAATGGAAGTCATCACAACTTAAAACAAAGCAAACTTCATTACACTAATCGGTGGCTTGAGCCATTTATACAAAGCTTTAAGAGAACATTTACAAGGCACACACACTCAATCACTCATAGGATAAGTAGTGATGACAAGAGTGACTTGATGATTGGTTTGGTGGGAAGCTTCTTGAAGGAATGGGATCCAAGTAGGGTTTGGGACAATGGTTGTGGTTGTGGTTGTGGTGATGATAGGAGTGATTAGGGTTAGGTAGAGTGCCATCTAGGATAGGATGTAGTGTTGTAGGTCCCTAATGTGGTTTAGGTTAAGTATGTGCTCATTGGTTCTAATATTGATGGTGATTACTATGGCGGAGGAATATGGAGATGAATATCCTATACTTAGGAGTGACTAAGGTTTGCTCTAAAGTGGTGTTCTCTATGGAGTCTACTTGGTGGGCTTGGTGATAGGGAGATGGAATAGCCATAACCTAGGGTTCTAATGATGGTGACGATAGTGATAGGAGCTTTATGAGGGTTCTAGTGTTCTAAGGGGGATGGCAGGTGAGTGGACTACGTCTGTTGAAGTGAATGAGAGTGTGCGAGTCTGAGTAAGGTGTTGAGGAAGGTGGTGGCATGTGAATGTGAGTGCGATGATTGTGGTGCTTGTGAAATGGTGAAGTGGTGAGGTGGCATGTATGTGTATTGTGTGGAAAGTAAGTGTGCGTGTGTGTGTGTGAGAGCATATTACCAATTCTAAGTAAATAAAAATACTAAAAAGCAAGTAACGAAATGCTTGAATTGAAAAAGATATTCTACTAAGCAAGTAAACAAAATAAAGACTAAACAAGTAATGAAACTAATCTACTAACAAAATAAAAAGAGAATGGACGTAGAGAGAATAGGTGGCCTCTCCTGTAATGTCCCAAAATCTAGGTCCCGAGTCATTTTAGTGTAGTGCGGGACACTTCAAACCCGTAAACACGGTCACGGTTCAATGCAAGTACAAGTACCTCTTTAAATTACCAAAAAAAGAGTATTTCGAGTCAATCCCTAGTCACACCTCATCAAAAGGGTGCCATGTATTGTATTTTTTGATTTCTCTTATCATAAGCTTTCCAATGATGCTTGTTTCGTGTAAATATGAGATGTATAGCTCCAGTTATGACCAAAATAAGTCAAAGAGGACCTAAATGTAAGGTGGACCTAACACAAGGGGTATTTTAGATATTTGATATAGACAAATCTGTTTAGGTTAAAATGCCTATTCATGCATGTTCCTAGGCTTAGATTTGCATTTCCTATTTTAAATATTACATAGCATGCATCATTCTACATTTAGAATAGTTGTATATATTTTAGGTTAATTAGGCCCATTTTATGGACAGGAAGGAAGGAGATTTATTTTAGGGCCTTGGATGGATGATTAGACTGTATGGATCTGATTACGACGACAATCAAAGTCTAATGCCTCTGAAATCATCCAGATCGGAGTCCTTAGCATCATATGAAGCCTGAGGAAGATCAATGGCCAGGGGGCAATGTGACATCATTACAGGTTTCAGATGAAAAATCCGATCATACAGATGGATCTGGAGCAACAATCGCAATACGGCAACGCAAAAATCAATTCAATCCGAGCACGGTGGCACCCTCTGCAAAGGAATGAAGATGGACGGCCCAGGTCACGCCACGTGGTGCAACCCAGGCCACCCATGCACACACGCATCGCCGCACACGCACAGCAGCATGGGCACGCACATGCACGCGAGGTATGCATGCACCCAAGTGCCGTGATGCGTGCAACAGCATAGTGTACAGCACGTACGTGTGCGCAGTAGCAGCAGCAATAGCAAGCATGGAAGCGAGCGCGAGCACAGCTGGCGTGGGCGTATAGCGCATGCACATGTGCAACACGGTGCGTGATGCGTGAGCCAGCGGGAGTATCGAATGGCACGGATCTTTAGCGATGGCTGTAGCAATGTTTACGGCCGTCACTAATCACCCAAATACGAATTTTTTCTTCCTCCACTATAAAAGGACCTACCCACCACCATTCCAATCCATCTCTTCCTTTCTTCCTCTCACCACCTCCAAGGCTTTAGAGAGAGCTTGTCCCAAGCCCAGGATGCTCCTCTAGAGTAAAACCAAATAGTTTTCCCCCATTCATGGAGCATCCTGTAGCAGTCCTCTCACCGCCCTTCGGGATGAAGATCCTCACCGTGATGCCGTCCTGCCCCATCCTCCATCCTCCAGCTCTGTCCTCCTTCGTCTGGCTCCTCACCACCTTCCTCCGGGCAGCGTCAAAGCGAGTCGTTCTCCGAGCAACCGTCGAGGGGGATTTCTCTCACCCCATTCTATCTTTTTATGCTTTCATAGTGTAGATTTTCCACTTTCTTAGTGTAACAAACATTTCATGTGATAAATAGATGATTGTTTCTCTCTCTCTCTTTCTCTCTCTCTTTTATATTTGCAAGTAGATTAGCTAGATAAGCATTTGTCGATCTGATCTCTTGCTTCCTAAAAAATTCCAAAAAAAAATAGGAAAGAGAAAAACAACCAAAAACAAATAAAAGAGAAACTCGGATTTCATAAAACCAAACATTCACCTCCTTATATTCGACTCAGGACTCACTTTTCGAGTTTCGGTTATAAATTTTATTTGACACACGTTTTGCAACTACGACTATGGGTTACTTGTAACCCTTATTTCAAACACGCGAATCCTATGCGATCAGTAATTCACTCCCATAATCCTAAACCTAAACATAATTTGGGTCTATGAATAGGTCCCCTTGGACTTGGCTTCATCATTAATCCTTAGAGCCTCCAAAACCTAAGAGAAAAGCGAGAGAAAGAATTAAGACTTCATTTAGAAATCTTAGTTCAAAATTCATAGGGACCATTTCACGATAGTGAAAACCCCAAGCTTCCACCTCTATTTTCGCAACTAAGCGGCGGTGGTGGATGGGAGTGACTCGATCTAGCAGTGCACAATGGATCATTGCCACGTGTCGCGCGTAGGGGAGTGGAGGATGCATGCTCGTGGCGTGCTTACGCTAAGCGAAGAGGCACAGACGCACCTGGTTGCGATGCATGTCAAGATCAACAACTACGGGCGGGTACACGGTGATCCTAAGCATGCAGTGGCAGCGAATCACAATGCCACATGTGTCGCATGCAGGTTAGTGTTGATCGATTGACCAGACTGGTTGATTGATCTAGTTTAACTGGTTGGTTCAGCAGCCCCCTCACTCTATTTCGACTGGTTCAAGGCCTTCCCGACCATGGATTTCAACAAAGAAGGTACTGTTCAAAATGTATCAATAAGTACTACAGGTTGGTGTAGTTTATTTTCATTTTTTGCCACTTTTTCCCTAGTGAAAAATCAGAAACGTGCCTAGGTGTTTCCAACCCTATTTTTTGAACTGTGTGAACCAGATCTTGTCCCCGGTGCATGCACAATTGTGAAGTGGGCATGGCAACTACCCCTAGGCCCTGTACACACGATATGGAGTCATTGTCACCCTTTGGTGACATTAGGTAGAATAGTTCACTCTTCTTTTGATTCTGTCTCATTTCCAGCTTACAGTAGGCCATCTGGTGAGGCTCTTAGCGTATAGCACATTCATTGGCTTGTGTTCCTTTCCTTTTGCTGAGTTTGGGACCTTTGTGAAGTCATATTCTAATTTTGGGCATTTTATTGTGATTTAATCAGATTTTATCTAAATAGATAAGACTTAAGTACTCCTTGTATCCTTACCATCACATGCATTAAACGAACTCCATTTTTCATGAAACAAGTTCTGTTGTGTTCATTAAATTCTAAATAGTATAAGACCACTGGCATAAACTGAAAATTATCTGTAAACAAATAAGTTGGAGGATAATGTGAATACCTGTTAATTATGTACTTATGTAAACGTGTTGGTGCGGTTTGACTTAATGACAATAAATGATACGGTTATCTGGAATTGATTTAATAATGACGGTTTAGTCAGGATCTAGAGGATGGATAACTGGTTTTAACCTCGCTATTTGACAGATTTGGCTATAACTTTGGTCTTTTTAGATCTGTTCTGAGATGGTTTAGGGAGTTTCTAGCCTCCTTATGACTCTTTGGTTAGGCTTAGCGGCCAACTGGGATAGCAAGATGCGTGGCTTGAGGTTTGGAGTGGTTTCTTTCTCGGCCGGTGGGTAGGTCATTGATTGTCTATGGTTCACCGTACATAGTGCTTGTACGTGTTCACGCTACATGACGTAGCCACCACCCCTTTCTGCAATGACCCAAGGGTGACGAAGAGTGGCTATTTGATGGGTATAAGCCGTCTTCTCAACTAGGAGGGTGGCTTATACCGATCTTGCATTGCAGATAGTTACACAAGATCGTCTCGTGCCCTGAGACGTTAATTGACAGATTATGAACTATAATAATATTTGCTAATTGCATAAACGGAATTGGATAAGTAATACATTGTAAACAGATTAACTATTGATATATTGCCCTCTTTCTTTTACTATTACGATTGTTGTTACTTGTTGTAGTTGTTCTACTCTACTCAATTTTTACTGATATGTTCGTGAGTTCCATAGTCAGGTGTTGCTGAGTAGTCGAGTGCAGCGGCTGCTATTGGTCAGTCTACTATGGAACCGGATCTTACTTGAGGAGATGGTCCATTCTAAGCCAGTGGCTCTTAATTGTTTCTTTTCCACTGTTAGATTTTATTTCTATCTTTTGGTGATTGTACAAGCACTTGAGCACTCTACACTTTCTGCTTTCTGTGGTGAATTTCATCATGTTGTCAGTACTTTATTTATTTTCATTTAATGCATTATTGATGAATATTTGGCTATTGATATTCTATCACTAATTATTGGGTGACAGCAATCTTGTGGTTGGTTTGTGTTGGTTGTTAGCACACGGTGACTCGGGTTTCGTCACTTGGCAAGACTCGGGTCGTCACATCTCCTATGTGGGCAAGTATGCTTATTAGAAGTGAGGAGAATCCTTGGCTTGAAGCCTATCTCCTCTTCACCTAGACATCATGACCAAGTAGGCACATGAGAAGCCATTGGCAGTGGTTGGGGAGCACTTAAGGGAGAAGCTCGTGAAGGAGGCTAAGGTGGAGAAGATGGAGGAATGGAGGAGAGGGGGTGTAGGGAACACCTATGGTGACGTCATCTTTTATAGAGGGCCACCTTGGTGTGGTGGTCCTAGGGTGTAGGTTAAGGGGTCTACTTTAGGATACAACCTAAGGGTAGAAGGTTCTAGCCAAAAATACACACTAAGGTGAAGTCAAGCTTAGTCAAGAGAGTGGATAAGGAGGGGGTTGGTGTGGGGATAAGCTTGGATTAGGAGGATGGTTTGGGTGGGTTTAGGTGGTGGTTTAGTGGTGGCATAGGAATAAGTGGGATTGGGCTAGGTTTAGGGTAATTAGATGGTGTAGTGGGCTTTGAAGTGGATGGGCTTATGTGTGTGTGTATAGGCCTAGCAAATAAAAATATAAAAAGAATACCATATAGTAGATTTTACTAGGCCCACATAGGCATAGAGAAAAGAAGGCAAAGTATGTATAGATACTATAAATGTGAAAAAATATGTACATGTGTATAATTGTGTAGATAGTGGTGTAGGCACATGATGTAGACACATCTATGTCACATAAACTGTTTATTTATGCATGTTCTTAGGCTTATAATTGCATCATCATCCATTTAGGTTAGATTGTATAAATTTTTTAGATTAATTCTCCCTTTTTGTGGTTAGGGAATAGGGCAATATTTATCGGGGCCTCGGATTGAAGATCCAACCGTACGGATCTGATCAGGGCAACGATCGGAGTTCAATGACTCCAAGATCGCCTCGATCAAACCTTCGTAGCATCAGATGCAATCCGAGAAAGATAAGAGGCCAAGGAGAAAGGTGGTGTAAAATATGTAGCTCAGATGACAAATCCAATCGCACGGATGGGTTTCGATCAATGATCGCAGCCCAACGACGTGGAAATCGACCCAATCCGACATCCATGGCATCATCTACAAGTTAGAGAAGATGGATGGTCAGGATGTTGCCACGTGGCACCATCCCAGCTACCCAACGCTGGCCCAAGTCTCCCACTCCACCTCTTCACTCAATGGCCAACACATCTTAGCCATTAAATCATCGATCCAATGGCTAAGAACGTGCCGCGCCATCCTCCATCCAACGCTTCACAAGGCAAGTTTGATCTCGACCGTTGGATTGAGATCCAACGGTCGAGATCTCGCGACACCTCGACTCACAACTCAACCAAAAGGAGGGGTTGGCACAGTGGTCATGCACTCGCTCGCGAAGGCAGTGGGGTGAGATCGAGACTCCAAGCGCCTTAAATAAAGTGCGAGCGCAGGTGATGTTGACACATTTAATTAGGTTAAAATGTCTATTCATACATGTTCCCAGGCTTAGATTTGCATTTCATGTTATAAATATTGCATAGCATGCATCATCCTGCATTTAGAGTAGTTGTGTATATTTTAAGTTAATTACATCCTTTTTATGGCCAAGAGGGAAGGAGATTTATTTCGGGGTCTCGGATTGACGATCCGAATCTACAGATCTGATCAGAATGATGATCGGAGTCCAACACTTCTGAGATCATCCTAATCGGAATCTCGCATCACCTTATGCAATCCGAGGAAGATCAATGGCCAGGAGGACAATGCAACATTCTTACGGGCTTCGGATGAAAAATTCGACTATACGGATGGATCTGGAGCGACGATCGCAGTCCGGCAGTGTGAAAATCACCTTGATCCAAGCATCGTGTCACCCTCACAATAGAAAGAAGATAGACGAAACTCATGGCGCAACGTGGAGCCATCTAGGCTGCCCAACATCTTCCATCAACGGCTACTGGTGCCCCCTTATCATCAGAGATCTCGCACCACAGCCATTGGATCAAGATCCAACGGCTAAGGTTCCTCCGTGCTTTCAACTCCAATGCTATCTTTGTGACTCAAATGCTCCCTTGCCTCAACGGTAGCATGCACGGTTTGCAAACAAGAGGCGTGGGGTCGAATCTCGTCAAGCCTCCAATCCAGCACAGCAGTAAGGCGCACTCAATTTCAACTACTCAATCGTAGATGAGTGACTGAGATGCAGCTACGTGGGCGCACTGATGACTGTCGATCTAGTGGACGTGATCATGCGAGCGTCGACACACATCTCCATGCATGATCCAATGCACGCGTAGGCTAGTGCGTGAGTTTGCGTGAACCTTCAGCGATAGCCTAGGAGAGCCTTTAGTGATGCTTACAGCCATCACTAATTGGTTGTAGGTGCAAGGATAGCTGCTGGTGTAAGCGATGGGGATGCGATCTTCAGTGACAGCTGCAGGGGTCTTTAGTAACGCTTGTAGCTGTCACCACAACCCTCTACACTAATTTCTTCTTCTTCCCTCCACTATATAAACACCCCTACACCCCTCATTCCTCTTCATATCTACCTACTCTACTCCTACCTACTCCTAAGCTCTAGTAGCCTACCAAAGCTCCATTAGAGCTTACTCTCAAGCTCCAAAGGCCTCCTATTAGTATAATATTCCTATTTCCCACTAAATATTCTTCCTTCATCCCACCACCTTCATAGGTTGCCTTGGAGACATCCTCCCACCTCTATTCTGGTGGTAGATCGCCTCCGTCTCCTCACCTCCATTCTAGAGCCTCGGTGAAGCATTCCTCTACCCGACGTCCTCCTGCATCTCACCTCCGTCTTCCTGCATCTCACCTCCTTCATCCAAGCTTCCGCCAAGCACCGTCATCTCACCGAATAGCCAATTCAGGAGATTTCCTCTCACCCCTATCTCTTTCATACTTTCATAGATTATTGTAATAAACATTTGCATGATATATCATAGTTGTTCCATCTCTATTGTGATCTATCTTGCTTGCTTCTTCTATAGAAATAAAAGAAAAAGGAATAACAAAACCCCAAAACACCAAAAAGAAACAAAACAAAGTGCGGATTTCAACCAAAGTAAACGTCTCCTCCCTGTATTCAATTCGGGACTCCCCTACAGTTTTGGTTATAAATTGTATTTGATAGACGCATTTTTGCGAGCTATGACGATGGGTTCTCCAAACCCTGATTTTAATTCACGAAACACGACTCATCAGCGAGCGAGAGTGAAATTCACCTGTTGGATGGAGATCAAGTGGTAGAGAAGGTGGCTACGTGGCGGCACGAATGACCACGGACGTGCAAGCACAATTTGACACGAATGTGCACTCGCGATCTGATGCAAGTGCACTGAACACTCAAAGGCGAAGAGGCTTTGCGATTCTAAGCCGTCCGATCTCTTGATTGGATGGTCAAGATTTCATCACACGTGCCCGCATGTAGCGACTGAAGGTGAAAGGGTGAGGGCACACGCAAGCTTCACCAACGCTCAAGCTTTAATGATGATTATATCCGTCACTAAAGACCCCAGCAATTAATGTGTAAAGCCTTAAAGGACCTTTTTGCCTCCAATCTCTACAACTATAAAAGGAGACCCCTACTACTCATTTTCATCATCCCTTCCTCTCTATTCTCATCCCCTCCAAAGCTCTACGAACATGTCCCAAACCTGGGATGCTCCATTAGTCTTAAATACAATTTTTCTACCTTCTCACCCCCATTCGTGGAGTGCCCACGGTTGTCCACTCACCATTGTTCAGGAAGTGGATCCCGTTGCGATGTCACCCTGCTCCGTCCTTTGTCCTACGTCTTTGTCCTCTTTCATCCAGCATCTCACCACCCTCGTCCAAGCACTCCATTAACGCTACTCGTCCTCCAAGCAGCCGTCAAGGAGCATAACTTCTCTCCCCCGTCTCTTTTTACCGCTTTCTAGATTAGATTTCCCACATTCTAGCGTAGCAAATAGATGTAATGAACATGAATCTGTGGTTATGAAATATTTGTTTATTCTCTTCCTATTTTCTCTTCATTTGTATTATTCTTTCTCTATCTTCTATTATTTAATCTTTAAGTAGAATAGTTAGGGTAGATTTAATTCGACTAGCTACTCTGCTTCATGAAAATAAATCAAACGCGATTTTTGATCAAATGTTTGCCTCCCTGTGTTCGACCCCAGACTCACCATAGTTTCGATCAAATTATCTGTTTGACGGAATTTTATCTGACTACAACAATGATCTTTCAAAACTTAAACATTTAGCTTAGAAATCACATTCAACAGCACATGTAATTGCAATTTTATGTGTGTGCACAAGTGTATGTGTGTATAGTGCATGGGTGTGTGCATGGGTAGGTGTAGGTAGGTTTCTATGGGATTGTCCTAATTTTGCATGTCCTTGTCTCCTGCTCTTTTTTCTGCTTCTTCTCACTATCTTCAGAATGCAAAAACAGTTCCTCTACATCAATTTAATCCCAAATGTGGCTCCTAATTTTATGGTCCTACATGCATAAAATCTCAATATTACCCATACGACTATAAGATGACAGAATGATACTTAAGAATGTACTAATGTAGATATGCATGTAATGGATGTGATGGATGCTCTATTTACTTGATGCAAGCTAGGTTATTAGCTTAATTCAGTCAATTTAGGTCCTATGATTACTCTGCAATCGGTCTAACTAAATTGCCTTGATTTCTTTACCTATTTGGTTTGCAATCAATTCCTAATACTCTTTAAGCTTTTCAAAGGCTCCAGACTTGTGATGCATTAAGTAAATGAATCTATACCGTGAATATATAATCAACAGTAAATGTCATGAAATACTGTTGACCATTGTTAGTTGTAGTACTGAATGCTCCACACATATCTGTATGTATGAGGTCTAGCAAGTCCTCACATCCGACCCCCTTTTTGGGATAGGGTGGTCAAGACATCTTCCCACGAATGCAGTGCTCACAGGTAGCCAAGAATTAGATCTTTAGAAAATCCAAGGGTCCATCATTGACTAGTCTATTGTTCTTATCAATAGACACATGTCCCAATCTTTGATGCTGGATCACCATGAATCTATCTTCATCTTCTCTAGCACACTCAGAAGGTGTTTGACTCCCAATCACAACATCAGAACTGTTTAAAATGAACACACATTCATCCAACACATACAAACCACCAGGAGTAATGGAACCAAAAGTGATATCTTTTCTATAACAATTTATAGTAAGAGTTTGCTCAAAATGAAAAGCATATCCAAATCCAACTAGCTTAGAAATAGATAGCCAGTTTCTTCCTAATGGAAGATATGAAGAGACAATCTCTCAAAACTAGAATATGCCCATTAGGCATCCTAAGTTTGCATATCCCTATGGCTTATGGTGCAACCACTACCTTGGATCCCATCATGATCTACACTTTTCCCTTCTTAACCTTTCTGGTCACTTGAAGCACATGCAACAAATTGCAAATATTAACAAATGCTCAAGAATCCACAACTCAACTTCCAACTATTCCAACGAGTAAGCTGGTTTCTATGATGAGAAGAGATTCCATACCTGCATTAACCTTTCCATTTCTCTTCTCCAAGGACTTCATGTACTCTGAACAATTCTGTTTCAGTGGCTAGGCTTCCTACAGTAGTGGCACACATCTACTACCTTGTCCTTCTTCTTTTTGGAAGATGTGAGTTGTGTGGAATAAGCTGAAGACTTGCTCTTCTTCTGAAGACCTTTCCCTTTTCTCTACTTCTTTTGCTTGAGCCTCCTACTGTTCTCAACAACCATTACCTCAGGCCAATTCTTATTAGTGATATCCTCAACATACTTGAGTAAGGAGATGAGCTCAGTTGTGGTAGTCTTCATCTTTCCATTATGGAATGGGATGATGAAGTCGATGAAGCAGCCTGAAGCGATTGCAAGATGATATCCATGAGGGTCTCATCATCAATCGTCATCCGCAACCTTTGGAGCGCTAAAATATGTTCGTACATCTTTATTATATGCTCCTTCACTATAGTCCCTACCTTGATCTTGCATGAAAGCAACTCCCTAAGCACATTGTATAGTCCCTACCTTCGGTTCACGTCTCCATACATCTCCCTTAGGCTGTTCAAGATTTCAAAGGTTGTGCTCATCTTCTCATGTTGCTTCTGAAGTACATTGGAGAGTGAACCAAGGGCATAGCATCAATCAAGTGTGTTGTCCTTGTCCCTGTTTGCATTGAACTCCACCCTTGAGCATTCCTAGGTTTCTCGTGCTTGTTCTGTTTGATCACATACTCTATGTGATCAATGGCCAGAACTAACTTGAGGTCACAGATCCAATCTGTATGGTTAAGACCCATAACTTAGTTCTTTTTGAGTAAGCTATTGAGAGGATTGAGGCTCTCCATGTGAAAAGAACTTAAATGTTTTGATTAAAATCCAATGTAATGATAAAATACTTTGTTTCAAGTTTTTGAAAACAAAGGCACCTACTATGTCAAATTTGAATGTCATTCTCTCTCTAACACTGAAACCAAGAGGCATGACGACCTTAACACCTCAAGTGGGACTGGACTCTCCTCTCCATTGAGACGATGCACCTACTAAGGTAGTATACACAATCTCAATGAGAAAAGTGAGAACATCTTCTACCTCGTAAGTCCAACTTGCATTATCCGTATGATACAATCCTTTAGTGTACCATACACCATGCACGCCGACCGCTATTGAAAGTGTGTGTGACTACATACAAGAGCCCCATAAATGCACCTAAGCAAGGGGCTAGGAACTACATCCAGGAGACAGATGTATAACCCATCCTTTTCTGGAAATGAGCAAACCTGCTCCATGTGCATGTTATGCCAATGTCGTTCCTAGGGGATCTCACCCACTGGCATAACCCCATGGTTATAGTTCCTTCGCCTTAGCAAGGACCACAAATCATCATCAATTCATTGACGCATTTGAAACGTGGGAACCCATTCTACTAGGAGTTCAACTAGGTCTTATTTGAGAAATAGTTCATTTTAATCCAATTAAATTAACTAATCTCGACATGGTCAAAAATTAGAATCTCATTCTAATTTTGTCCTATGATTATATGTTTGAGATCACATCCCATGCATCACAATCACAATCATACAACATTCCACACAGAATTACATCAAATGTAATGGCTCCCAAATTATAGGGATTACAAGAATAATAGCACAACATGCTCACAATCACTCCATACTGTATGCCCGGGATAATCACATCATCAATCACATTCCACAATCAAACCATCAAAATCGTAGAATAAAATTGGCATATAAAGGAAACTCTCCTGTAACATCACATGCTAAAGAAAAACCTGTAGCATCACATGTTGAAGGATGAAATTATAATATCCCTTACTGATCACTAATTAATCAAGTGAGCATAGGTTGTTATCTTACTAATTGTAACCCTAATTTGAGATTTATGTTGAACATAACAGCATCCTATTGATTTGAAAATCCTTTAAATCCAAAAAATTAATCCAATTAATTCTAAAATTTAAAATTTCAAAATAATCCATTAGCCTGTTTGACTTTTGAAATCACTACGCACCTAATTTCGACGTGATTCATGTCCACAATTTAGGGCGTCATTCAATCACAAACAAAACCACAAAATCACTAGAAAAACAAGCAAAAATTCCCAACATTCGTATCAAGATTTTTCCAAAAGGTCACATCGAATTCAATTCAATTCATGTCAAAATTACAACAAGAAGCATTTCCAATATGAAACAATTCAAACACGGTTTCATAAAAGATGAAGACAAGTCATTGCAACGCAATTGAACCAATTACTTTTAAAATTTATATACCTAGATAGTGGAGTATCTAGGGTCATCCAAGGAGGCAAAAAAAAAGTTCCACCAAACTCAACCTTAGCCTTGCTATTTTATGTATTTTTTGTCTTTTTTGGTAATATAATATTTTGTTGTTTTTGATATAAGAAAGAAAACCAAGTAAAGATAATGTGAAGCCCCTACTTGCACACACACTCAACTAAAGACAAATATGGCTTGCCCTTGAGCTCCCTTAGACTCGGGTGTGCCTAAGGAATAAAGGGTGATGCAACAAGTAAAAAGGAAACCCAAGGAAGCAAATGCAATAAAACATTGATACTATGAAACGAGCTCTTACAACAATTCAAGGTCATGGAAAACTACAACTACAAGTTACCAACTAAGAAAAGAACACAAGGAGAAAAGAGAGAGAGAGGATGGCGTGGAGGTGGCGTTGTTTTAGTCTCAAACTTGGCATGAGGAAGAAGAGGCAGAAGGGCTCCAAGGGGTGGTGGTGGTTGACCCCCTTGAACCTTCTTCTCTCCTTACTCCTTGAGGTGGCGTGAATGGTGGAGGATGTGGTGGTGGCTTCTCTCAATTCTCCCCCTCCAAAAAGGATATGCTCATGGTGCCTTAGGTCCCTTTATAAATAGATTAATCAAGGGAGCCTAAAGGTCACATTTTCAAATTCCAAAGGGAGCCATTTTTGGAGCCAACTTTTGGCTCCCTCTTCAAAAGTGGCGGCTGGCTATAAAGGTGGCTTTTAGCTTCCCAAGGTAGCTTCCAAGGGGTATCTTACTTGGGAAGGCAATAGCCTCCCTTGAAAAGGTGTGTCCCTCTTTAATTTCTTGACTTCCCCTATGCACCTCTTGGCTTTAATTCCAATAAATGAATTGGTTGGAATGATTTTTATCCCAAGCTCATTTAATTCATCTTCCACATGTAACATGACTTCAAGGTGCTCCTTTGGGAGTGGGTACCAATGGGTTGTTGCATGATAACAGTCTAATCTATTACCCTAATTGGCTTATTCTAGGGTTAGCTCCTTAATAAAATCATGCCTTTAAATTGTAAATGTTGCATTTACATCATGCATGCATATTTTGTGCATTATGTTTAGTTTAGACCTAATTATCTAATTTTAGTCTTTTGTGAATAATGTAGGTTGAGGACTTGGAATAAGTAGGAGCATTGAGCTGAATAGGAAAAGAAGCTGCAGCAGAACTAATAGTTAATTGAAGACCAAGATTTGATTAAGGAAGAAACGAAGATCTGATAAATGCCAGTTTATCATCATTCTTATAACCTAAAACAGATCTAGCTCTTAGGGTTTTAACTCCGCAAATGGGCTTTTAGGTGGCATTTAGAAATAACCTAGGATTAGGCATGCATTACATTCTTTTTGCATTATATTCTTTTGTATTGAAACCCTAGCACTCAAGAAGGAAGAAAGTGAAGGAGAAGCTTAGATCAACTGAACCCTAGCTGGATCCAACTCACCTCAGCTGGATATCAGCTCACATTAGTTAAGTTTAGCTCCTACCAGCTCCATTCAGCTCATCCTAGCTTAATGGCAGCTCAAGGTAGCTCAACTTAGCTCAAACCACCTTAGCTCAGCTCAGATCCAACTCAACTTAGTTGAGTCTAGCTAGTTCACTAGGAGATCTAGCTAGCTCAGCTTAGTTGACAGGAGTTCATTCTAGGTCCAGCTCATTCCAAGTCCGGCTCTACCCAGCTCCACTTGGCTTACAATAACTGAATCTCCTCCAACTTAGCTACTACTTACCTAATTAGTAGCTAAGCTAGCTCGGGAGTTCTCATTAGAGGCAATTCTAGCTCAACCTAGCTTCAGATAGGTTGAAATCAGCTCAGCTTAGCTCAACTTAACTCAACTACTCAGGATTACCTATTAGCATAAGAACTAGCTAGCTAAGCTATGTAGTTGAGTTCCTTATGAAGACCTCCTTAGCAAAGTCAGCTCCAGTGCAGCTCCAATGTAGCTCCAGTCAGCATTCCTTTAACTCCTCTTCTCAAAACTCTTACTCCACTACTATCTACTAGCTAAGCTCAAAACCAACTCCACACCATGGACATCCACAACTCTAACCTAAACCCTAACCCAACTCCACTCCAAAGTCCACCACCTAAGTAAGCTACCTACTCCACTCTCTTTTGGCACCAACAACCCCAATGTCCCGTCACAGCACCACCTCCAAAAGCCATCAAGTTTTCCTTCCAAAACCACCTAATAACTACCCTCTTGTTGGTGCCAAAACTAATCCATATCCTAGCCTTAAACCTACCCCCTAAACTCATCTATACCATCCACTTAATCCCCTTCTAGAAGCTCCCCTTTGGCACCAACTTTAACTCACCCTTTCACCAACCTAACCACCCATAACCACCACCTTAACCCCCTTTAAGTTGGCACCAAAAACACCTCCACATCCCTTCAAAGTTGGCACCAACTTGAAGCCCTATCATTACCATACACCTACCCCCATAAGGCCATCTACACCCTACACACCACCCCCTTCTAGAAAACCCTCTTGGTGCCAACTCAACACCACCCTAACCCCCTTGTAACCACTACATAAGTGGAGACAAAACACCATCAACACCTCCTCACTTTGGCGCCACCGAAATCCACCATTAATTCCTTAACTACAGCCACATGGAGCCATCCCAACCCTTCCTAATTCCCACGCCAACTAGCCCACATAAACGCACCTAGGTTGGCTCCAGCAGCCTCCTTAACCCAACCTCCATAGATCCCTTTAATTGGCGCCAACCTACCCTAGCCACTCATCTCCTAACCACCACCATATAACCTAATCCTAGCCATTCAACACACCTAACCCGACCTTAACCCCAGCCCCCACCAAGAGTTGGCGCCAACCACCAACACCTCTCCATTTTGGTGCCAACTCACCTCAACCCTAGGATCTTCTAACCACCCCCTATAGGCCATCCTAACCATCCATCCCTTAACCACACCTACACCCCCACCCATCATATAAAAATATCACTAACTACCCACTTCAAATCATCCTTGGTTACATATTTTCTACTCATACTCTACCCATATCCAACGTCCAAGGAGAGGAGAGAAGGAAGAAGGTCAAGGAGACACCCTGTCTCCTTGGTGGCTTCAACTTCTTCTCCCTTGTGTCGCCACCAAACCAAGGAGGAAGGCCAAGCAAGGAGGACATCCAGAGGAGGAGATCTTGAAGGTGGTCCACGCCTCCTTAGGGAGAAGTCCTTGGAGTGGAGATCTTCCACACCAAGGAGGAGGAGGCATGCCCACCTAGGGTTTGCCACAAGGAGGACATTCAGGAGAGAAGATTTCCTTTTGGTCCTGGGGCAACCAAGACTAAAGCAGGAATTCTGGGCAGCAGCATCATCACCAACATCATCTTCCTAAGCTTTCTTCTACACTTTTGTTATTTTTTTGCATAGTTGTGTAGTCATTTTGGTTGGAGATTACAAGTGGAAATTTCTTTCACTTGTGGGTTCTCCAACCCCATTGTAAAACTCTTTCAATCAAGAAGCATTCCTCTACTATTTCTTTAAATAGCTTGTGTTGCTCTTTTATTGTGGTTTGTTATATCCATTATTCCAAGCATTTCTTGCTTGGAATGAGTTGGATAAAACAAGACACTTTCTGTTTTGTTTTCTTGTATTGTAATTTCCATCTCTCTCCGCATTAATTTTCCTGTATTCAAAAAAATCTTAAAAATTACTGATACAATGTGCTTCGTGTGTTTGAAATTGAGGTTAAGAGTAACACGTCATTGTAGTCGCAAAACTCGTTATCAAATAAAATTTTACCAAAACTCCAAGGGAATCTCGGGTCTAACACAGGGAGACGATGTTTACTTTAATTGAAAACCACTCTTCGTTTGTTTGTTTTTGGTATTTTGAAGTTTTGTTATTTCTTTTGTGTTTTTGAAATAAAAAGGAAAGTAGAATAAATTCACAAGAAAAATGGAACAAATATGATATATTTCACAATTGTCTATTACAATAATTTACGAAAGCATAAAAGATAGGGAGGTGAGAAGGAATCTCCTGAATCGGCTATTCGACGAGACGATGGTGCCTGGCGGAAGCTTAGACGAAGGAGGTGAGGAGCGAGATGATGGAGGTGAGATGTAGGAGGACGTCAGGTAGAGGAACGCTTCAGTGTGGCTCCAAAATGGAGGTGAGGAGGCGGAGATGATCTACTACCGGAATGGAGGTGGGAGGATGGCTCCAAGGCAACCTATGAATGGGGATGGGAAGATGGAGGAATATTTGGTGGCGCAGAGGTTCGTTACACTAATAGGAGCCTTGGGAGCTTGAGAGTAAGCTCTAATGGAGTGTTGGTAGGCTTGCTAGAGCTTAAGAGTAGGTAGGAGTAGAGTAGGTGGAGATGAAGAGGAATGGGGGTGTAGGGGTGTTTATATAGTGATGGGAGGAGAAGCATCCCAGGCACAGACATCCAGCAACAACTACAAGCATCACTAAAGGTCGCTCAAGCTGTCACCAAAAGATTCGTGCCTCTTCATTGCCAAGGCTAGCGCATGCACTGCGTAGGCCATTTAGTGACAGCTGCAAGTGTCACTAAAGGCCCACTCTTCTATCGCTACAAATCCCGCACCCACCGCTCACACTCGCAGCTGTCCGCTTGAAGAGATCTCCACCATTGGATCCATCACTGTGTTGCTGGGATGCTCCCTCAATTCGCATCCTCGTGGATTCAAACGCATGTGTATCACGTCTTTAAGAAGATCCGACAACCGAGAGCGCATCCGGTCGTCTTAAATGAGCACCCCTGATTGATCGCGTGAGATGGCACATTCTTGAGGAGCGATGACAGCCGCGTTTTGCATCCGAGCTCAGCTGTGCATCCACATAGCCTCATCTTGACCACTCATGTGAGATCGAGCGGTCGAATTTGAGGTGCTTCTCTTCTGCAGCTAATTGGTGGCACTTGGGAGAGTCGAACCCATACCCATGCGTTGCGAGTTGAGGCACCCACCGCTGCTCTGAGGCTCGTGTTGTGCCACACTTTTGGATTTGAGGCTACACACCTACGACCGTCGGATGCGAGATCGCATAGTTGAGAGCAAAGTGTGCTTGCCCTTGTGCGGGGTGCTGCTGACCTTTCGATGGCTCAAGTGGGGCGGCCTGGATGGCACCACGTGGCGCCATCTGGGTCGTCCACCTTCTTCTTCTTGTAGAGGGTGCTACAGAGCTCTAATTGGGGTGATTCTCGAGTTAACGAACTGCGATCAATGCTCTGAATCCATCCGTACGGTCAGATTCTTCATCCAAAGCCCATAAAGATGTTGCACTGCCTCCTAGCCATGTAAAAAGATGGAATTAATGTACATAATATACAACTATCCTAAATGCAATGCAATGGATGTTTATGCAATATTTATATCATGATATGCAATGCTAGGCCTAGGAACTATCGTAAATAAGCATTTTACGATGAATTTATGCATGTTTATCAATTACACATTTCAAAAACCCAGAAAGAAGTTAATTTCTAAGGATCAAGAAGGACAATTGGTTTAAAGCATTCCTGCCTCTCTTGAGATGACCCGAATACTTTCCCAAGTACTCGGAGTTTACAAATTTAAAAGCGATTCAAATTGCGTGTTACAACTTAAATCGCTAATTTTACAAATCACAATTTTTAGCGATCAAGATCCAAGTAAAGAAGAAGAGAGAGAGGGACTAGGATAACCTAACCCTACCCTTAGAACCCTAGGACTCTTATCCCAACTCCTACCCTTAGGTCAGCTCAATCTAAATAAGTGAGCTCTAAAGCCAAAATCATGGATAACACTATCCATGATCTTGACCATTTATCCACAGAGTTGTCCTACTATCTAGGAACCTATCCAACCTACCCTAGATCCAATCCTTAACCCAAGAACCTATTTAAGTCCATAAGCTCACTTAATTGACTTAATATAAGTCAATTGGGTTCATGGAACCGATTTGGACCCAACCCACTAGACTTAGGGTCAACCTAGCCCAATTAGGAACCTATTCTCACAACCTATGTCTATCCCTAACCCTACCTACATAATACCCACGAAAATCCTAGCCTAATCATCTTAAGTTGGTGGCAACTTAAAAAGATTTTATTCCTTAGTGATTGGCCAAGAGATAAGATCTTATCTCTAAGCAAGATTTTATCCCTTGGTAGCCACCCACCTAGGTTGCCTATTTTTAGAAAACCTTCATCCTATCCTAGCCCTACAACTTAGATCCTAAGGTCCCCATTCAACCAATCCTTGGCATCACTTTTGATTAAATCTAAACCATCCAAATTAGTGATCCTAGTCACTCTAGATCAACCAATAGGAATCCACTTACTTTTCTATAAAAGGACCTAGCCTCCAACCCTTAGAACCCAATTATCCTTAGCATAGAATGAGCCTCAGGGCACCAACTAGAACTAGTTCTCCTTCTCTTGGAGTTCGTGGATGCACCTTCGCATACGCTACTACACCACTACTCCAGACTTCACCTTCGAAGCCCATAGTTCCTAGTCTTTATTTTCTAGTTCTAGTTGTCATTAGATTTGATTTCAAGCATTGTTCTAGTTGTAACCATTTTATTCTGACATTTGATAAAAGTTTTAATAGTTTTTCTTCAACTCGCCTTCAAGTTATTTGTCTACTTTTTATCTTTGTAGTTCTAGTAAATTTTATTTGCATTTTAGCGATAATCTCATTCTTAGTACTTAGGAAAGCGAATTAGTCTAGAGCCTCCCAGCGAACGACTCATACTCCATTTTGAAAACATTAACCTCATATTTTTTGAGTTCGATTGAAATAAATTTAAAATTTGCTAATGCGATTATACTATGACAAAAGCGTACTTTACACAATCACATTCGCATTTAGAACACTACACAACCTAACAAACGATGATCAGGGTACCAATTTATATCAAAATTTAAGCATGGGCTAGCTTGGCATATTATTTTTAAAATGCAATGATGCAAGATGATTTCTGCAATAATGTATCAGAGATAAGCCCCAAAATAAGCCTAACATGCATGCAAAATTGGTGTTTATAATAGCCCCATGCTAGGCTTTTGCTAGTCCCTAGCAAAACAAAAATCCTAGACATCCTTTGATCGGGAAGGGTTTCACAAGTTTAGGGATTAAATCAGCAAGAATCAGGGACACAGTTGCTTTTAAGAGCAAGTTAGAGCTTTCAAATTCGCAACCTAGACCTACAGCGCCTGGGTGCTTTCATAAAACAGGCATGCCTCTCCATCTTAGATTCCTCATAGCTCTAGTTTCAAGAGTTAATCACAACATTCCTCAGCCTCGATCTAATTCCTAATCTTGTTTCCCCCTCAAAGTTCGGTGTCAATGCATGCATGCAAAATAAGTTCTACTGCGCTTGATTCAGGATGAATGCGGATGAAAGGTTTATTGGTGTGCTCTTTTTTGTTAATTTTGTCCTCGAATCAATCCAGTTGTGAATGGTCAGAATCCTTATACCCATCACTTTCCCTCACAGGCCCTAAGCAATCGGTACTTCGAGATAGTACCACCCATGGAAGCCATCGGCCATAAGCCCTTGATTTTCGACATTTTGTGATAACGACGCCTATGTTACTTGGACTGACACATGCCCTTAAGCCCCCCAACTATATAAGTTGTATGTATTGAGGTAGGTAATCATAGGAAGTGATATGTTATTGTGCATCATTGGGCTTTTTCAGGTCCTCAACGCTAGGTACTCAACTAACGAGGACTAGACTTCTTCTAAGCTTCAATTGTTGGGTTTTGGATTTTTTTTTTTTTTAACAAAGGGTATTATGGGAACTTGAAGATTACATAGAGACTCATGTGTATATGTGACACCAAATACCTCAGGGGAAACAAGATTCAAGATTCAAATTTTGGCCCAATACTAACTATAATCTCCCTGTAATCCCAATTCTAATCGATTTCCTTGAAAGATCCTCAAAATTCTGTTTTAAGTTGGTACCTTGGCAATTAAGGCTTTTGCCCTGATGGTCTATCTTGCAAATTTGTCGCTCCTACTATTTCTCGAAAACATTGTGTCAAATTCATCATTTTGTCTGAAATCATCTCAACTCCTCATTACTATCCCTTTTTTTTTAATAAAAAGTCAAAAGACAAAGGTTGTAGAGACAAATTTGTGAAGTCCTCCCCCCCATGCTAAAGGTATGCAATGTCCTCAATGCATCTAATGGAAAGAAATCACCTGAGCAAAAATGGTCGTTGAAAGGATGACGGGATAGCTACAATCCTGAAAGCTAACATGGTAGAACGAATCCGCCAACATTTTTGTTGGGTTGCCTCCCAACAAGCGCTATGTTTTATGCCTTCAGCCAGGCAAAGAAGAACTAAGAGGAGGAAGAAGATGGTTCAATAAGAGTTCCCACCTTAGGAGTAGGCGCAGGTGTGTTATCGAAGTAAGGTTTAAGCTATTTACCATTAACCCTAGAAATCGCTCCTGCCCTGGGGTCTTGAATTTCAATGACTCCAAAAGGAAATACCTGCGTTACAATGAAAGGGCCTGCCCATTTGGAACGAAGTTTAATGGGGAAGAGGCACAAACGGGCATCGAAGAGCTAGACTCTCTGATGGGGCTCGAAGGACTTTCTTATAATAGGCTTATCATGATAAGCCTTTGCTCGGTCCTTATAGATACGAGAGCTTTCGTATGCCTCGTTCCGTAACTCTTCTAGTTCTATGAGTTGGAGATTTCTCTTGTGGTCAACTTTACTCAAGTTCAAATTTAGTTCTTTGATTGACCAGTAGGCCCTGCGTTCTAATTCAATCAAGAGGTGGCGTGCTTTTCCATAGATCAACTTAATGGAGACATGCTAATGGGGGTTTTAAAGGTGGTTCGATAGGCCCATAAAGCATCGTTTGACTTACTGGACCAATCCTTTCTGTCGAGCCAAACAATCTTTTGCAGGATATTCTTGACCTCCCAGTTAGAAACCTCCCAGTTAAAAACTTAAGTAGGAGTTAAGTTGGGGATCATTCCTCAAGAGGTTGAGGAAGGAAAGCTAGTGATTGAGTTAAAGGCTAGGTAGTACCTGGAGTCTTATTCTACCTTTTGGTTTACAGGTCCTTGTAACCTAAGCATCCAAATTTCACACACAGTTGGTCTTATGTAAGTAAGTGATCACTCCAATTCATTTCTTTAAGAAAAGTTGGTTCTCTTAGTTTTGACTTAGGAGAAGCTTGAAAACACAATTTGATTGGAAGAGTTCTTGCTGCAGGAGAGGTGGAGTATATACTCACATTGAGAATGCGATGATAACATGTTACCTCCTCAACACTTGTCTCTTAGGATATCCATCCTACTGGGGGCATGTAAGCACATTGTGCAGTTCAGGTACCATGGGCGGCTCTATCTCGAAGTGCCGATTTCCATAGGCTTGAATTTGCTTAAGAAATCCATGGCCGATACTATCTTGAAGTGTCGATTACCAGGAGTTCTTGGGGTCGCTATGGGCGATGCTATCTCAAAGCATTGAAAGCTAGGCACCCTTCGAGGTATGGTGATGGGGACAATGAATCCGACACAAACCTTGTTGATAGCTGATCCAAGGTTAGACTTAGAGGAATCAAACAAAAATATATATATTAAAAAAAAATCCTTTCTCCTCTCTAGGTTGGCAATCATACCAACCTCAAATAACTCAGACCAATGCACATGCACAGATGCTTTAATTTCGGGGATCAATAAACCCTAGGGTAGAGTTAGAAATCAGGGAAACTTGTGCCTGCAACTCGTCTTTAACCAACCTAGTCTAATACTTAGCAACTACTTGGGAACTTTAGGTCTAAAGTTTGAACTTAACATGTTTCTAAAGGAAGACCGATTGGGTTGGCTAGTCTACTTGGAGTGTTAGGTTATTGCTTAGATTTGCTAGGGACTAGTAAAAACTAGGCATGGGGGTATTTGATTAGCCCATATTTGTGGGCTATTTAAGTATTTAAGTGCCTCGACATTAAGTTAATTTTAACATTTAGATAGCATACAATAGGATGTAATTAAATTAATTCATATTTTTAGCTTAAGTGCATAATTCATCTGTGGCATCCATATCAAAATGCATTTAGAATTAACTTAGAATTGCATTCATTTAATTAGTTAACCAATTAGGTGCATTGCATGCATTATTTTAAGTTAACATAAAAGTTAAGGGTTTGTGTATAGATAACCATAGTATTTTATTATTATTTTATTCTTCTTCTTCTATGAGTAACGACTGCATTTCTTCCTCCAGCTGCTGCATTAAAGATCCCAGTCAAGGAGGAGTGACAGAAGTGGATTTGGTCTCCTCGATTGGAATAAAGAAAAGATGGAGGTTACCATGCACGTGGAGATGCCGCCCGCCCATCACCGTGCATCCGCCAATCACTGTGGTCTCCACGACCAAGCCTTGCCACATCGTGGGCTGGCGGAGTGACAGGCCACCGCGCCAAGTCGGAGAGCTCGGCCACTTACGGTGAGCATGTGCCTCATCGACTACGCAAAGAACTCCTTTCTTCTTTCTCTTTATTCTCTCTTTTCTTTTCTTTTGCATGATACTATTCATCATTACCTTCGTTACTCTATTTGCAGTCCTCAACGAACCCACCACCACCATCACCATAGACCACCTTCACGCCAAAGCAGCCAACAATAGCCAGCCTCTCCTCTAGACCGCGTTCCTCCTGCAGCACGCACCACGTGCCTCACCTCCTGCAGCATGCACCACGCGCCCGCACCATCACCCGCTTGCCCTCTAGTAGCTCAGCCTGCACGCCCTCCAGCCATACGCGTAGAGCGCGCTGCACCTCCACCCACACTCCCTATAGTGCACCGTTGATGCTTGCAGCAGCAGTGGCCACATGTCCTCTAGGCAGTCCTGCCCTCGCCCACGCACGCAAAGCACCTCCAGTGACATTCAACAGCTCGCTGCCATCCACTTCCAACCCGCTCACGCCTCCCATGTGCGCGCGTCCTCACCTCCTGCCGCATGCACCACGTGCAGCACCACCCTCCAGCGCCATTTCCGCGCCTGCCCCTCTGCGTGCGCATCTCTGCCTGCACCTCCCTCGCCGTACCTTTGCCCGCAGCACCGACCATGCGCCCTCTAGCAGCAGAGCACGCCCTCTTCACCTCCAGCCCGCAAGACCACCCTCCAGCACCTGCTAGCGCGCAGGCATGTGCCCTTCAACCGCTCAGCCCGCGCCTTCATGTGCTCAACAGTAGCGAGCAGAATCTCCACCCACCACCTTCCTCTCCTTCTTGCGGCCACCACAGGCTGCCAACTGCTACACCGTCACCACCGTCGGGTGCATCCCGAGCGAGGTGACCTTTAGCTGCAGCCTCGATGCTCTTCTCTCCTCCTATGCGCACTAGCCACTGCAACAAATCCCCTATTTTAAAGCTAATTAAAATTTACATTATTTTCCATTGAGGGGGAAGGTATTTTTAGTTAATAATATTTTATTTGGTTGATTTTATGAGTATCTCTCTCTTGTTTTGCATAACTACAATATCAGCATGATATTATCTTATTATCTCAATTGAAAAGTGATTTCGATCTGGTTTCTTGACGAAACTAATCATGAACATATGTTTTTAACTGGTGCGAGTTTAAATAGGTCATTGCCTCCCTATGGATACAACCCACTCTCCTGTGAGTGGTTTAATTTTAATTCTAATTATTTTGATTAGTCATTTTTCCACCACTTAGAAATACAACGATAAATCTTCTTAATCATAATTTTTGAAAGCGAAAATCGACTCGTCAAATGGCACCGTTGCTGGGGAGGAAACATGCTTGTTAAACTCGCATTTATCTATTTATTTGTTCACATTTTACTTGAGGCATATTTAACTTGTTTTATCTAATTTGGTGCGAGGTACGTATATTACATACGAGTTGATGCATCAGCCTCAGCGACACTGAGGTGGACCTTGTTTCCACTGCTTGGAGGAGTGACTAAGCTTCGCATCTATGAGGAGGACCTTGAACATTGGTGAACCTTATTGTCACCAAGTGGGAGGAGGACAACTAGAGTGATCATCTTCATCTCTGTCGATTTTCTTTTTTAGTAGATAGATTTAGGTTTTAGAACTTTACTTCTCTTTATTTTCTTGCACATACCTTTGGTTTAAGACCTTGTTCTGGGGTGCATTTTAGGGGTTTGTTCCCCGACTTTCTTTTAGGCCCCTGTGTGGGTAATTTTCGGGAGTTTGTTCCCTTTTCTTTAGATCTAGGTTTTCTTCATGGGTTGTTTATCCTCAATTTGTTTGTTCATAAGTAGCTAAAAAAAAACACGAGCTACCTACTAGAAGTTGCCTGCCCTTAGGTCGAATCATTTTGGATTGAATGAGCAACATCTAGATCTAACTTCCTGTCTTGCATATTTCATGAAGAATGCTGGAATCAGGTATGCACTTCTAACTTTGCATTTCTACCTGTCATGAAAATGCATTTGGATTAATCTTTAGACCACATAATCTATGTTGAAGCGATCTAATAAAGTGGTCACATTTAATTTTTGAAAGGACTAATTAAAGAAGGGACATTTAAAAATCAAGGACTTCTTGATTTTCAAACTTGGCATGTGATTCAAAATTTAAAATCTTTTGTGGTGTATCCACACTTATATCTCTTGCACCAAGGCACGCTTTTAGACACTCAGGTTTGGAACCGCTAGGACTAGAGCCTCCTATTACTGAGGTCTAAAGTGACCCAAACTTTAGTTCAGAGGTGAACTTGCCTCCAAACCTTGCAGATTGAGGGTAGTTAAGAAGCACTGCGAAAGCAACGCTTCAAAGGAAGGGTTTAATCCAACTTGCATCCTTCTTTGCCGTGTTTGGTGGTGACTAAACTTTTTGGGCTTTAGGGAGGATCACCTAAGTCCCAGTTAGGTCTTCTTATGCGATCTGTAGGTCAACAATAAGTGCGTAAATTGATTGAACAAATTGTATTATCACCTACAATTTGACTTAAAATCAAAAGCCTAAATTGGGAAAGACCTAAAAAGTCCTTTTTGAATTGTGTTTTGCTTGGGGAATTCTGATTGAGGTATGAATTAGAATGGACCACATTGATTTTCATCCTTTCACATCTTGCCCACAACCTTACCCCCACTCTGCACTCTTCAATCCCATAAGTCGAGATGGTCCATCCTTTGATGGACATAATGATAATCATTGGGATCCTTTTTACTCCTATTATAGGAGCATTGTCCTAGTTAAGCCCCAAATCAGTGAGCAGAACCTAAGAGCGGGATTTTCCTTGCCCAATATCCCACACACCATAGAAATACCCAACCCACCCTCCCTGAATGATTATAATGCTTGGACAGAAACTCCTAGGTACTTTAACCTTGAGCCTGACTTCTATTTTGATAGAAATGATGACCTCTCCTCCTTGAAGATGCAAATGCAGAAAATGCAAGACGAAATGATTGATTTATTAGGAGAATATTCGAGAGCAGGCCAACAAGAAAAAGAAGCCACTAGCCACCCAACCTACCACATTGAAGATGAAATGCATCCCTCTACACGAGATGCATCTCCCGTAGGAGAGCCACACCCTAAGTTGGAGGGAAATTTTGGGGATTATGTAAGGGAGAATAGCTACTTTTCGAGGATTGATTTTGAAACCTCCCCGTTAGATGACACTTCCTTGAGAGGTCCACGCTTTAAGTGGGAGGAGGATATGTATAAAAGTAGCTATACATTGGACGAAGAAAGGAGGCAACCCGAGGAAGATGATGATCAAGTTGAGTATCCACCTGAATTATATTGGAGTCAAAAGAAGGGAATGATGGTACCATTGGAAGATCTCGACCTAGATGATAGTATTTTCATCGCATTTGATGAAGTGGGTCGAAGTCAAGTTGTTAATCCCACCCTCCTTTCTGATCATGAGATGGAACTGAAACCCACCCTTAGGGAACCTAACCCTGAAGAAATTCACCTATCTGAGGAGTTCAATGTTACCAGTGTAAACCACTTACCCCAGATAGAGTGCCCTAGGAGATCTGCTGAGATTTTAGATGATTCTAGACCTCGGGTATATGATGAATCATATGATGAGGAGAAGGATGAATTATATGAGGAACCTACATTCAAGATTTGGAGTGACACTAAGGGTGATTATGTCTTATTTGAAGAATTAGCACCTGAGGATGTCACAAATTTGACCAAATTAGGTTTCCTTAGCACACCAATTGATGATATCCCTCCTCATGATGAAATAATGGAAAATGTGGAAGCAACTTCTGAGATTTATGTGGATTCATATATAGACTCCGGGGAGGATTTGATTAAAGAACAAGAATCCAAGGATGTCGTTCATAGGATAATCCCTAAATATGTTGCTTCCAATCTACCTTCATTTGATTCAAAGTCACCCTCTGATTCACCTATGTCTGAAGGTGAAACTTTGACTCCTGATGAAGTGTAGGAAAATACTTGTGATAGTATTAGGGATGCGATTGAGGAATTAGGAAGAGTGTTAGGGATGGACACGGAGCCGATTAAACCCAACTTAGATCTTATGGACATTCCACAACCTCGAAACTTAGACACCCTAGACAATCCCTGGCTTAAAGTTATGCTCACTTTTGTTCTGGCTTGGAGCTTAACAGACCAATATTTCCTGTAATGGAGTATCGGGTATGGATTGATGATTTCTTTGGTTAGTCCATTACCCTGGGGGTGTATCTCTGCACCATTCCTTCCCCATTCCTTTTGGAGGATCCTTGTCATCCTCCCCCTACCCCTTTGGTGGTTGTTATACTAGTTTATCCTTTAGAACCTCCTCTGGTGACCTGGAATGATTTCATTCCCATCCTAGTTAGGCGAGCATTTGCTATTGGGATTCATCATCAGCTCGCCAACATTCTAGGTTACCTGTTTTCTAGGCCAGCATTACTTTGCTCATTTTTAGGGCCTATTTCTGTGATCCTTGAACCTGATTTGTAGGTTCTTTGGCTACACGGCTGCTAACTAAACAACGGTAGCCCAACTCTAACCCAAGTAATATCCTTCTATGCAATGGGGACATTGCAAGTTTTAGGCATGGGGGGGTGTACTTGAGGATATACATAGCATTTATACATAGTTCATTCATGCATTTAGTTAAAGCATTCTGCATTGCAAACATTTGCATTTAAAAAAAAAAAAACATTTTGCATTGAGCTTAACTGGCTCAGCCTTGCATTCTTAGGAAAACCAAAGCTTTAGGTTAGACTAAGTTGACTCTAGGTGTCTGAATTTAGAAGCTAAGTAGAGATACTAGCTTTAGACCTTTAGGGTCCTTTGCGGACTTAAAAACTTAAGTAGGAGTTAAGTTGCGGACCATTCCTCAAGAGGTTGAGGAAGGAAAGCTAGGGATTGAGTTAAAGGCTGGGTAGTACCTGGAGTCTTGTTCTACCTTTTGGTTTACGGGCCCTTGTAACCTAAGAATCCAAATTTCACACACACTTGGTCTTGTGTAAGTGATCACTCTAATTCATTTCTTTAAGAAAAGTTGGTTACCTTAGTTTTAACTTAGGAGAGGCTTGAAAACACAATTTGATTGGAAGAGTTCCTACCGCAGGAGAGGTGGAGTATATACACATCTTGAGGATGAGATGATAACATGTTACCTCCTCGATAATTGTCTCTTAGGATATCCATCGTACTGGGGCCATGTAAGTGCATTGTGTGGTTCAGGTACCATGGGTGGCCCTATCTCAAAGTGTCGATTGCCACAAGCCTGAATTTGCTTAAGAAATCCATGTGCGATACTATCTCAAAGTGTCGATTGACAGGAGTTCTTGGGGTCACTATGGGCGATGCTATCTCGAAGCATCGAAAACCAGGCACCCTTCAAGGTATGGTGATGGGGACAATGAATCTGACACAGACCGTGTTGATAGCTGATCCAATGTTAGACTTAGAGGAATCAAACAAAAATATATATATTAAAAAAAATCCTTTTTCCTCTCTAGGTTGGCAATCATACCAACCTCAAATAACTCAGACCAATGCACATGCACGGATGCTTTAATCTCGGGGATCAATAAACCCTAGGGTAGATTTAGAAATCAGGAAAACCTGTGCCTGCAACTCGTCTTTAATCGACCTAGTCTATAACTTAGCAACTACTTGGGAACCTTAGGTCTAAAGTTTGAACTTAACATGTTTCTAAAGGAAGACCGATTGGGTTGGCTAGTCTACTTGGAGTGTTAGGTTATTGCTTAGATTTGCTAGGGACTAGCAAAAACTAGGCATGGGGGTATTTGATTAGCCTATATTTGTGGGCTATTTAAGTATTTAAGTGCCTCGACATTAAGTTAATTTTAACATTTAGATAGCATACAATAGGATGTAATTAAATTAATTCATATTTTTAGCTTAAGTGCATAATTCATCTGTGGCATCCATATCTAAATGCATTTAGAATTAACTTAGAATTGCATTCATTTAATTAGTTAACCAATTAGGTGCATTGCATGCATTATTTTAAGTTAACATAAAAGTTAAGGGTTTGTGTATAGATAACCATAATATTTTATTATTATTTTATTCTTCTTCTTCTATGAGTAACGACTGCATTTCTTCCTCCAGCTGCCGCATTGAAGATCCCAGTCAAGGAGGAGTGCCAGAAGTGGATTTGGTCTCCTCGATTGGAATAAAGAAAAGATGGAGGCTGCCATGCACGTGGAGACGCCGCCCGCCCATCACCGTGCATCCGCCAATCACTGTGGTCTCCACAGCCAAGCCTTGCCACATCGTGGGCTGGCGGAGTGACAGGCCACCGCGCCAAGTCAGCGAGCTCGGCCACTTACCTTAAGCATGTGCCTCATCGAACACACAAAGAACTCCTTTCTTATTTCTCTTTATTTTCTCTTTTCCTTTCATTTGCATGATACTATTCATCATCACCTTCATTACTCTGTTTGCAGGCCTCAACGAACCCACCACCACCATAACCGCAGAGCACCTTCACGCCAAAGCGGCCAGCAATAGCCGACCTCTCCTCTAGAATGTGCTCCTCCAGTGCAACCTAGCTGCTGCACGCCCCTCTCCACACCCCTCACCTCCTGCAACACGCACCATGCACCCGCACCTTCG
This sequence comes from Thalassia testudinum, assembly GCA_037157565.1. Taxonomy (NCBI): domain Eukaryota; kingdom Viridiplantae; phylum Streptophyta; class Magnoliopsida; order Alismatales; family Hydrocharitaceae; genus Thalassia; species Thalassia testudinum. Next base: position 21,047,347 of record JAZHRO010000062.1, read on the forward strand.
CCCAAGCACCCTCCAGCAGCTCAGCCTACACGCCTTCCAGCCGTGCGTGCAAAGCGCGCTACACCTCTGCCCTGACTCCCTACAGCGTGCCGTTGACGCTCGCAGCAGCAGCACCCACACGTCCACTAGGCGCTCCTGCCATCGCCCGAGTGCACAGGGCACCTCCAACGCCCTTCAGCAGCCCACTGCTGTCCACTTCCAGCCCACGCATGCCTCCCCTGTGCATGCATCCTCACCTCCTGCCGCATGCACCACGTGCAGCACCACCCTCTAGTGCCATTCCCGCACCCCCCTCTACGTGCACACCTCGGTCTACACCTCCCTCAAAGCACCTTTGCCCACAGCACCCTCCAGTAGCAGAGCATGCCCTCTTCGCCTCCAGCCCACGCAACCACCCTCCACCACCCGCTAGCACGCAGGCACGTGCCCTCCAGCCGCTCAGCCAGCAGCTTCGTCTGCTCAACAGTAGCGAGTAGAACCTCCACCCGCCACCTTCCTCTCCTTCTTGTGGCCACCACAGGCTTCCATCTGTTGCACCATCACCACCGTCGAGTGCGGCCTGAGTGGGGTGACCTTCAACTGCAGCCTCGACGCCCATCTCTCTTCCTCTTGCGGGCACTAGCTGCTGCAACAAATCCCATATTTTAAAGCTAATTAAAATTTACATTTTTTGCCATTGAGGGGGACAGTATTTTTAGTTAATAATATTCTATTCAGTTGATTTTTTGAGTATCTCCCTCTTATTTTGCATAACTACAATATCGACATGATATTATCTTATTATCTCAATTGAAAAGCGATTTCGATCTGATTTCTTGACGACACTAATCATGAACATATGTTTTTAACTGGTGCAAGTTTAAATAGGTCATTGAATCCCTGTGGATATGACCCGCTCTCCTGTGAGTGGTTTAATTTTAATTCTAATTGTTTGATTAGTCATTTTTCTACCACTTAGAAATACAATGATAAATCCTCTTAATCATAACTTTCGAAAGCGAAAATCGACTCATCAACAGGTCTGAGTGTAGGTATAGGCATCCTTACGCAAAGTCAACTAGAAGAATCCTCATTGTAAAACCTTGGCCACAGTCCTTTTTCCATAGAAATGTCCCCTACAAGTAGAAGCATGACAATGCGTCAGTATGCTATGAATTTCCTCTTCAAGGATGCATCGTCAAATGATTTGATCAGGGTAGATCTTGAATAAATCAGGTTCCTCCTAGAAATAGTGCCTAGCTTCTGCAAGAAATTTGTCATACTTGGACTTGGGATAATTCTTGGGTAATTTAATAGAAGGTAGGTAATTAACAAGATCAGCAAACCACAGGAGGGAATTGCGAGAAATGGTTAGAAGCATCTCATCCGGAAAAGAGTAATAGGGCAAGGTTGAATCACCAAACATTTTGGGTGCCCACCTTATCTTTTATCTCCAAGTCAAATTCTTGCAACAATAAATCCATCTAATGAGGCGGGGTTTGGCATCCTCTTTATCCAACAAGTATTTGAGGACCAAGTGGTCTATATAGATTGTGACATTAAAGCCCAAAAGGTAAAGTTGAAATTTTTCAAGAGCAAAAATGATTGCCAACAGTTCCTTTTCAGTGATAGTATAATTTCTTGGAGCCTCATCCATGGTTTTACTAGCATAGTATATCACGTGAGGCTTCCTACCAATTCCCTGCCTGAGAACCGCCCCAACTGCATAATCGAATGCATCGATCATGAACTCAAAGGGCTCATTCCAGTCAGGGGTTGGAGAATGGGAGCTTGAGTGATAGCCTTTCTCAGAGTAATGAAAGAATTCATGCAGGCCTCATCAAACTCAAAGGGCTGGTCTTTTCCAAGGAGATTACTCAGGGGTTTCGAAATCTAGGAGAAGTTCTCGATAAATCGACGATAGAACCCCACATGCCCCAAAAGTGATCTAATCTATTTAACACAGTTGGGTGGTGGGAGTTTCGAAATAGCATCCACTTTAGGGAATCTACTTCGATTCCCCTTTCAGAAATGATATAACCCAAGATGATGCCCTCTTGGACCATGAAATGCACTTATCCCAACTGAGGACCAAATTGACTTCCTTACATCTTTGGAGAATCTTGTTGAGGTGTGACAAACAAGAATTAAAGGATTCTCCAAAGATAGAAAAATCATCCATGAAAATCTCAAGAAAGTCACCGACCATGTCCGAGAATATGGTGAGCATGCACCTTTGAAAAGTTGCAGGTGCAATGCATAAACAGACAGGTAATCTTTCGAATGCAAATGTTCCAAAGGGACATGTAAATGTAGTCTTTTCTTGGTCCTCAGGGTGTATGGCCATTTGATTATAGCCGGAATATCCATCCAAGAAGCAGAAATACTACTATCCAGCTAACCACTCAAGAATCTTTTAATAAAAGGGAGAGGGAAGAGGTATTTCTTCGTGGCAGTATTTAGTTTCCTATAGTCTATGTAAATCCTCCACGAGGAAACTATGGGAGTCAGTATTTTCTCCTCTGTCTCTGAGGTGACAATGGTTAGCCTGGCCTTCTTAGGTAGAACTTACACGGGGCTAACCCAACAGATATCCGAGATTGGGTAGATAATACCAAGCATCGAGCCACTTAATTTTTCCTTCTTTATGACCTCCTTCATACTCTAGTTTAGTCTCCTTTGAAATTCATAGGAAGGCTGCAACCCATCATCGGTGAATATTTGATGAGTACAGAATGACGGGTCAATTCCTTTAAGATCTCCAAGGATCCAATCAACTTCTTCTTTATTTTTTTTCAACACAGAAATCAACTTGCTCTCCTAGTCACTAGTCAGATGGGCACTAAGATCACAGGATAGGTTTGGTCTAGCCTAAGGAAAGTGTATTTCAGAGTCTCAGGAAAGGGTTTCAACTCTAGGTGCAGGCCTAGGTCGAGTGTAGGATCAGCAGGGATAGGCCTTTCTAGGGATAGATCCACCTCAGGAATAAGAATAAGTGAAGTGTGGCCAACATTCGAGGGGATTTTAGTCTTGGGCCCAGATTCTTCCTCGGTCTCTATCCCAAAAATAGTGGAAATCATGCAGGCATCTTCAAAAAATTCTTCATCATCTTCAACTAAATTGTGGTCTTGGGGTCGTCTCACAACTTCAAAGATATTCAGGCTAGTTTTCTTATCACCACAGGAAATCTCCATTGTTCCTGATGTGTAGTCTATGTTTGCCTTTGCGGTGGCTAGGAACAGTCTTCCCACTATGATAGGTGCATCTTGGAGGGCTTCCGGGACTTCCATGTTCAGAACCAAAAAATCTACTGGGAAATAAAAGTCTCTAATTTTAATTATCACATCCTCTACCATCCCTCCTGGTTTAACCATATATCAGTTTGCTAGTTGTAAGGTCACATCAACTAGCTTCAGGTTACCGAATGCAAATTCTTCATATAGCACTGAGGAAATCAGGTTGATGAAGGCTCCCAAGTCGAGGAGGGCACAATCAAAAGAGATGTCTCCAATGACATACGAGATCAAAGGTGTTCCTGGGTCCTTTCTCTTCGGGGGTAGCTTGCTCAAAATGATCAAGCTCGCTTTCTCTAAAAGGACCACCCTATTGGGACTCCTTTCTTAACGCTTAGGAGTGCAAAGCTCCTTGAGGAACTTTACATATGCGAAAATGTGTCGCACGATGTCAAGGAGAGAGATGTTAATGTGGACTTGCCCAAAGAGTTCCAATAATTACTCAGATGAAGGTTTAGCTTTTTTCTTAGGCTTCTTAATCTGTTTAAGGAACTCAAGGTAAGGAATTGGGTTCTTACCCTTGTTGGTCAAATCAGATTCAAGTCCAACCTTGTCATCCTCCAGGATCTCAGGTTCAGGTTTAGTGTTGGGTTGGAAGGTTGAGGGTCTTGGGTCCTGGGTAGCCCAACCACTTCTCAAAGTCACAGCATGGTCTGTAGCATTATTTCTATTAGGCTGGGGGTTTTATCGTTGATTAATAGGCAAGTCAGGCGATTACTGAGGTGCAGTTTGGGGAGGAGGTCTCTGATTTCTCAGATTGGGTATAGGTTGAGGTGGAAGAGCTCCTGATTGTCTTTGATCAGCTACAGGTCCGCGATGAACCTATAGACCTTGTATAGCTTGGGACAACTGGTTCATACCTTGCTGCATGGTCTGGAGCATAAGGTTTTGGCTCTCAATCATTTTTTGTATTAAATCATTTTAGGGGTTTGACTAAGTAGGAAGGTCCCTATTATCAAAGAGTCCCATGATAAGTCCCCTGGTGTGGTTTTCGATGCTGGGGCATTTAATGTTGGTCTTGCTTCCTCCAAGAAAACCCTGGGTGACTCCTCCAGCTAGGATTGTAGTTACTGACATAACAAAGGTCTTCAATGGGTTGGTGTTTGAGCAAAAACATACGCAAACGGGATTGAGTTTTGAAAACTCATCGATGTAGTATGATTTGTGAAGAAATCCGTCAACAGATAAGTTTATACCTAAATTCGTAAAGAGATTTCGGGTCGAACACAGGGAGGCTACGTCAATCTAAAAGCGAGCTAATCACAATGAAATTGATATTAACACTAAGAGAGAGAGAGAGAGAAAGAGAACAATCACTTTGTAACTGAATACTATTTTTACAACTACAAGGTAGGAAATGATTACAGCTAGAAAGTGGGAAATTCTATTTTAGAAAGCGATAAAGAAGGGAGAGAGATGTTATCCTCATCGACGGTTACTTGGAGGACAAGCCGGATGGGGCGATGCCTGGAAGACGAAGGATGAAGACAGAAGATGAAGAACAGAGCAGGAAGAACTGGGGGTGAGACAGGGCGTCGTTGTCATCGTCGCGGGATCCACTTCTAGAATGGGGGAGAGAAAACTTTGATTTTGACTCTAGAGGAGCATCCCGAGTTTGGGACCAGCTTCTTTAGAGCTTTGGTGAGGGAGAGAGGTGAAGGAAGGGATGAAGAAAGTGTGGGGGTCATAGGGCCTTTTATAAGTGAAGATTGGAGGGGGTACAAAGTTCATTTCACTTAAAAATTTAATGTCAAGGTCATTAGAGATAGATTAGAAGCGACACTAAAGCCCTAATCGTGGCCTTACGTGCACGCTCGCCCACTGCCTCTTCTTCTCCTCATGACCAAACGTATGAACATGATCTCGCTTTATCAGTCGTTCGATCGCGAGATCGGACGGCTTAGAAACGATCTCGCCTACTTCATCTTCAGCATAACCATGCTCCTGTGCGTGCGATGGAGCATGCAGAAGCATGTCATCATGCACGTATGTGCTCCTCACCCATCCATCATGCCACGTCACCTACATCTACGCCACTCATGCTTCATCCAACGGTGAAATCAAGTTGCTCTCGCACCCACGCCTTGATTTGAGGCACAGTGGGGATCGAACCTACGCCTCCGCCTCGCAAAGAAACGCTTGCCCGCTACGCTATGCGTGCGTTTGAGGCACACAGATGGTTTATGCTCAACAGATCTTGTCCATTGGATCTTCATCCAACGGCTGAGATCACTCGTCACAAAAGTCTTCAGGAATCGAGCGGATGGGTGCAGCTAGGTGCGAATGGTTGGGATGGTGCCACGTGGCCCTGATTAGATCTGTAAGGTGTGATCTTAAAGTCGTTGTACTCCAATTGTCACCCTGATCAGATCCGTACTGTTGGATCTTCGATTCGAGGCCCTGATTAAAAGTCACCCTGTCCCTGGCCACCAAAAAGAAGAAATTACTATACAATTTGTACAATTTGACCTAAATGCATGATGATGCATGTTATGCAATATTTACATTGCATGATGCTAATATGATACTAAGAAGATGCATTAATAGACATTTTTGGCTATTCAGATGTATGCACATCACACCCTCATACCTATCTTTTGCTAGTCCCTAGTAAAAACTATATGCTATTTATAAAAGAATTAGGTTGGATTTCTTGGGCAAAAGTTATTCTTCAACACTAGGAGATTTTTACTATGATGAGAGGCTCATCATGATCTCTAATTACCCCTAATTAACTAGTCTTCTTAGTTAATTAGCTAAGGATATGAGTATATATATGGGTTAATTATAAAATAAGGGATATATAGCAAAGGACCTTAAAATAAGTCAAAAATGCTATTTTATCATTCAAATAATATTATTAATAATCTGATTAATAATTGGACTCGAGATCTTAACAATCATTCCTCTAATTGATAAGTTAATAAACTTAAGTATAATGTATACATAAGTATGTAATAACTTAAGTAACCTTACCTAATTAAATAAATTAACCTAAAAAGGTCAAAAATGTAAATTCAAGGTCTAAACATAATAATTACCTTATTTATAATCATATATAAAAAAAGTTGAAAAAGATCTAAATTAAAATAAATCTTAAAAGCCTGAGTTTACATTTAGATCCTTTTAATTCATTTCCATGAGGTCCTTAATTTTCATACAAGTCCTTAGGTTTCATTGCATAAAGGTCCCTGTCTTCTTCTTCTTCTTCCTTCAGCCAGTTGAACGGCTGACGACTGAGGGTGCTTCCACCGCTTGATCATTGCACATACGACATCGTTCCACCTTCTCTAAGCTCCTAGAGCTTGCGCTCACCATCCCATTTTCATCCATCACTCTGGATGATACTTTTGTCCTAATTTTAGGTGGGAGTTAACCTCACCGTCATTAGAGACGACACCGGTGGTTAACCTCCTCTAGCTCTTCACACGTCCAGACTCCACCGCCCTCTTCATCACCGTTAACTATAAATAACACCTGACCCCCTCGATTTCTCTCAAGTTGGCTCCCTTCCCTCTTCTTCACTGTAGCCAACCCAATAGTTATTCTTCCACAACTCCGGTGACCTTCCACCTCATCTTCTGACTTCCTCCGTCCACCTCGTTTGGCTCAGGGACTTCGCCGAGGTCTATCACATCCTTGGACAAAGGCATTGACCAAGGAGTGCCTCTGCCTCATCCACATTCGCCCGTCTGAGATCTTCCTCAATACCCTCTGATTTTGTCCTCCGTCATGAGCCTTCTATGGAGTTCCTCTATCTCCATCCAGGTAACAGTAGGTAGGAGTAGGAGTAGGAGTAGGAGTAGGAGTAGTCTAGATAGTTAGTTAGTTAGATTAGAGTAATTTCAGAATTTTCAAGATCGTCTTCTTCAACTCCAGCGAACTCCTTGAGTTCACCGGAGCCCTAATTTTGTCTTTTGAATTCACTGTCCACCTTCCTTTATCTTTCATGAACATTCTATCACACTTAATTCTTAATTTAATCATTTAATCGCCTAAATCACTTCCACCTCCACTGACTACTTCTGCTGTCCATGGCAGTAGTAGTCGAGCTAATTCCACCTTCACTGGGTCCTTCATCATCTATTCATCACCTAAGGACCCTATTCTACACTTTAATATGAGTAATTATCGTCTATAATGTAAACACCCAATTTTAATTAAGCTCCTGAGCTCGCTGTCTATGGTGGCTCAGGAGTAGTTCAAATCATTAATTATACATATATATAGTATCGCAGATACCAGTTGACTTGTCTCAACCACTCACATGAGTGGGAAAGCAAGTCTTGAGCCTCAACCAACTCAAATACTTCAATAACTGAATTTTCTATTTAATCTTTCATCTAATGAGATAATGAGGAATTTAACGCGATCTTGAGGATCGTTGTGACCTCAGGAACATTTTCAAATTGAAAATGGTGCAATTCACCATTCTGTACACATATTTCACTGTTTCTGGACTCACCGAAGCTCCGACGAGTCAATTTCTATTCTTTAGCCTACAGAAGTTGATAAAGAGCTCCAGAATGATGAAATAATGATCACTGATCAATTTGAGGAAGTTTATATAGAATTTTGATAACTGGAGCATAGATTGAGGTATCATCTTCTCCAACTCCAGTGAAGTTAGAGAAGACTGTACAAAAGCATAAATGACATTTTTAGATGTCTAGAAGCTTCAGTGCAGTGCACTGAAGTTGTTCATGACCTCAAATTAGTTTAGCAACCTACCAATTTCTCTAACGAATAAAGCATTTGTCTAGTTTAGGCGATGAGCCTAGAACCCTAATGTCTAGGGTTAGAACACCTGTTTAAGTGATTGGATGAGTTTCTGAGGTTGAAAGGATCCTATTCAAGACTTCAATTTCTTTTTAAGAAGCTTAAATCAAAAGTCAAAATTTTGAAGCTCACAGTCAAACCTGAGTAGGAGAACTTGATTATGAGCATGATTTGATGAATTAAGAACTTTAAATGGATTCTGAGATTCTGTTGAATGATATTAGAGTAATTTAGATGAGCTCAGACTTGTAATTTTGTTGGAATTCACACCCTGCCAGTTTGGGTTGTTTTTGAACCCAAACTGAGGGAAGTGGTATTTTGATGAAATTTGATCTCAAATCCTGCCCAAATGAGTTTGTTGAATCCCTTAGAAGTTATTCCAATCAATCAGAATTGATTCTAAGTGTCTGTTACATCTGTTTTAAGTCTAAAATCTATTCTCTGAAGCTTTCAGAGAAGCTAGAAGCTTCTTTGCTATTCCTAAAGCTTTAAGAGCTTCAGAACCCATTCCAGCAACTGTGAAAAGACCTGCAGAACCTATTTAGAACCCTTAGCAAGTGAGAAAGTCCAGCTGTGGACTTTGTAAGTAGAAAACCATTTCCAAGCAGTAAATACCCTGTAGCAACCCCTTAGATTTGCTCTTCAAATCGAAGAGGAAAACATCCCCTTAACCTAAAATTGATTACACAATCTTGTAGAGCTACCTTAAAGCTTTCCATCAAGCTTTGAATTGCTTGATTTGGAGCTCTGAGTCAGGAGATATCTTCATTTGAAGTCAGGTCTGGAAGGGGGAAACATAGTCCCACATCGGAAACCTTCGAGCACGCACCTAGGTATAAAATGAATTTGTGTAGTGGGCTATCCAGTTGTCAAGCGCTCAACGCGAAATCTGAATCTGAGCATCTGAGCAGCTGTGTGTGTGTGTGCGGGCATGTGTGTGCCTATGGGTGTGCACCCTAGTGGGCGTGTGCAATGTTGGCCCCGGGAGGGCGTGGCCTAGGAGGCGGTTGGGCCGGTTTGGCTTGAAAGAAAGAAATGAACCGAAAATAAACCATAACTCGAATCAGGCGAGGATCGAGTAGGGTCTGGTCCCACCCTGAGAAGGGTGCAGTGTATCCTCGAAAGGTCCTCGTCGCAAACCATAAACCAATTTTTGGTTAAAGGGAAAACCTGGTTCAGCCAAAGAAAGCTAACGAACAAAAGGTTGAATGCTAAGTGCTGAAGTCAGAAGAAAGAGTTGAAGAGGCTAAGAGAAAGGAAGAGAGGAAACAAAACAAGGACTCGCAAAGAAGGAAAAAGAGAAGGAACAGACACGAAGACTTAACAAAATATAAAGACTAAGGGAGAACAAGATGAAGGCAGTAGCAAAAGAGAAAGAAGAAAGAAAGAGAGCTCGAGAGAAAATAAGAGAGAAATAAAGAGAAAGAGAAAAATAAAGGATAAATAAAATAAAAGGAAATAAAGAAAGAGAAGGAAAGAGAGAGAGGCTGAAGTATGACAGAGAAGTTTTATTTCTTTTTAAATTGTTGCAATAAGAATTGCTTTTAATTGTTGTAATAAGGCATGTTTTGAATATATAAACTCTTATTTGCCTTAAATCTTTTGAAATAAATGTTGTAAATGAAATTTCATATGGCATTTTGCATATTTCTTCATTCTAAATCAATTTTTGCAAAATTCATATTTCTACAATTAATTTACCTCCTATACTTATAAGATATAGAGTTAATTAGTGAATTTAAAATGAGATATACCTCCCAGCGAACGACCTGGACTTAACCAGTTAAAAATTCCAAAATATTAGGTTAATTCGACCCTATACTACTAACCCACACAATCTCGAGTTAACCTAAGTTACTTTCTTCTACTCTTAATTAAGTAAAATTAACTTAATTAGCTGAGTTGAGGTAAGAAACGACCATTTTAATGGCGCTGTTGCTGGGGAGGCAATCTCTTAATTTACTAAAATTTATTTGGTTTAATTGTCTAATTAGGAGGTATTTGTAATTATATTTCTATATTTAATGTTTTTGTTCCAATTAGTTTTGTTTTGTTTTTTTTTTGTTTTCTGTCTTCTTTTCAGGTTTACCTTCGCGGGTAATCTCAGGAGAAGGCAGGATTCTGTTTCTATTTTTGTTTCTATTTTTGTAAGTATTTCTATTCTTAGTCTTTAGAGTAGTTTGATTTGTTGCATTTTAAAAATAAAAAAAATACAAAAATACATCCTATCTAACTAGCAACAGCATATAATAGGCATACACTCTTAGGAGTGCATTTTCTACTAGTATATTTTTGCGAATTTGACTTGGGAATTCTTTACTGTTTTTCTCGCATTAGCGGGAAAACACAAGAAAAAAATCGCGTAGATCACTGTCTTTGAGATTTAAAAAAGATCACATATTTTTGCTTAAAAAGATTTAAAAAGTAGCCATTGTAATCAATTTGATATATTTTTGAAAAATATTAACTAAAAAGAGGAAAATTAAAAATTATGACTAAATCCAATTGCAGAATGCATGCGGATTTTTTTATCGCTATCATTTGTTGCATGCTATCGTGCACACAGCGCGTTCACTAGAGTCACACGAGTCTATTTTTCTATCTCTCCTCTTTGCACCTCTTAGGGCTTTGGTCAAAGATCAACAAGACTATCTCACTACTAGAGCCCCAGGGAGCCAATAGTGAGCGGTCTCGATCCTAGACTTTAGACCTTTGAGCCTTAAGGATACGCACCTGCGTAGACACAGATTAGGACGCGTATTTTGATATTGTTACTCTATTTGTTTGTATCAAATTACTTTTGCGTATCTTAGGAATCTCTTCTTTCCTTTGAAAGAAGAGCAAAACCCACGTCTTTGTGCTGTTTTGTGGGTTTTTGTGCTGCAATTTTTACTGTGGTGTGCGTGTGCATTTGTACATTTTTTCTCATTTTATGGACGGGAGGCGATCCTTGCATCTACCTCTTGCATCATCTTTGACAGGTGATCCCAGGGTGGAGATAAGCAACCAATGGTTTTCTCGTCTGATCCATCTACCTCTATGGATCAATTATAGAATCAAAATCCTGAGATCCCTTCCTCTTCTGGTGAAGGGGAGATGCCGCCTTTTGATGCTCATGAGGTGCTCCTGAACCAGAGCCTTAGGATGCTTGAGCAGACTAGACAAATCAATCTATTTACAGTAGCCTTAAATAATCTTCGAACTCTTCAAACCCGTCGTCCACCTCAACTTGAGGCGGGTTTTGTTATCCCTGATTTACCGATTCCTCATCCAAGGCCTCTACTCAGAGATTACTACAATCCATCTAATGCACAAGTAGAGCCTAATGTGAGGATACCTATTGGGGAGAATGATCCTGAATTAAAGCCGAATATCATTAGTCTAATCCCTCACTTTCATGGATTTGCATCCGAGGATCCATTCCAACACATAGAAGATTTAAAGAATTTATCTTAAACTCTTGGACCTCAAAATCAGAATAGGTAAATCCTACTAATGAAGATGTTCTCTTTTAGCCTTAAAGAGAAAGCTACTTATTAGTATAGAACAATTGCAAGACCAATCTCAACTCGGGCTGAACTTGAATCTGCATTTCTAAAGAAATTCTTTCCTATTGGTCGAACTAATGCTTTAAGGCAAGCTATTACTACTTTCAATCAAAACCAAGGAGAACCAACTCATGAAGCGTGGGAATGTTTTCATGAATTACAAAGGAAATGGCCACAGCATGACATCCCTCATTGGCAACTCATCCATATCTTCTACAACAGTTTACAAGAGGGCATTCGCAATCTAGTCGATGCCTCTTATGGAGGGAACTTCCTAAATTGCGACGCAGAATCCGCCTCAGAATTATTTGAAGGGATGGCGGAAAACTCGATCAATAATGCATCAATGTTGCAATTTACGCGGGGCGCAAACACGAATCATCAGAATCCTCACAAGAGCATTCACGAGATCGGTAACCCATCCAGTTCAAAGGATTTGGAAATAATTGTAGAAAAACTGGACAAAGTCGATATCGTAGCAAAGCATCTTGACGAGGTTAGAAATACGATGAAGACTCTTACGGCTCTACTTGCTACAAATCCCACATATCCACCTGTTTCACAAATTCCCACAGGGAGGGAATTTGTGAATAATCTAGATTCTAGAGATCCATCTTCCTTGGGTTTTCCATCTACTCCTCCACCAACCCAAGGAGGGACCTTTGTCCCACAATCTTACCCACCCTTTTCTCCACCCATACCTTTTGCAGAAAACATGCCTTATCCTTTAGATTTAAACACCATTTAGGGATACACACCAAGATCAAACCCATATTCAAATTCCTATAATCCTGGATGGCGTAATCACCCTAATTTCTCTTGGTCTGACCATACACAAAGACCATCATATCCGACTTAGACCAAGCAAAACCTGCCTACATTGTCGTTTCAGCAACACAATGCGAGGCCATTTTACGTGGGTTCGCAAAACCCCGTAGGGCCAAATAGAGATTCACAGCTAGATCAAATTTTGAAAGCTGTGACTGAGAGCTAGCGACAAAATGTTGATGCTCTAGTTGAAGTCCAACGACAATGTTCGGCAGAATTGGCTGATCTCAGGGGGTCAAATCACGCAGTTAGCTGAATCTCGTCAACTAGGGCCCTTCCATCCCAGCCAATTCCAAACCCTAGGAATATCCAGCAAAGACAACACACAGGAGTTCAAAATCAGAATCAGGGACATGTCCATCTCCTTAATCAATTACCCCTAAATCCAAATCTAAATTCAAATCTGAATCCACCCACTTCTAATCATGATTTTGAATATCCTAATCAATAGCAATCAATTTTGAATCAACCTTTAATCAATAATCCATCTTTCCCAAACACACAAGCATCTTCTTCTTCATCAGCTGCTTCTTCTTCTCATGTAGGTATTAACTCTGTTACAACCCGCCATGGAACTTCCACTAAGGATCCCATTTATCCAAGGAACCAATCCCAAGACCCTAGTACATCTAGATCAACCCCTGTTTCTACACTTGGAAGAGGTGCAGAACCTGGTCCCGCAATTCCCGCTAATTCGCGAGATCAGGGAAATACCTCAGTAGAATAGGAAATCCATGACCCCATTCCCAGAAGCTTTGAAGAAGACTAGGAAACAAAAACAACCTATTACATTAGAAAAAGATTTGATTAAGATTTTTGAACAGGTACACATTATTATTCCACTCCTAGATGCTATCAAACACATTCCGACTTACGCAAGATTTCTTAAGGAAATGTGTACTCCTAAGCATAAGCTGAAGAAAGGAAGCACTTTTGTACTTTTAGAGCATGTGAGCTCTATTATTTCAAGTATTCTTTCTTTGAAAAAGAAAGACCCACGATCTCCATTTATTTCCTGTATAATTGGGGGTCAGTGTTTTGATAGAGTTCTCCTAGATTTAGGAGCTTCTATTAACCTCATTACTTTTTCTTTGGTAAAACATTTTAAAATAGAAAACCTTAAGTCTACCAATGTGACTTTACAATTAGCTGATGGATCTATTAAGTCACCTAAAGGAATGTTGGAGGATGTTATTGTAATAGTTCAGGATTTTTACTTCCTTGTAGATTTTATTATCCTTGATATGGAAGTACCTGAATATATTAGCCACACCCCAATTATCTTAGGGCGACACTTTTTGGCTACTGCAAAAGCAACATTGATTGTGAATCATGAAAGATTGAATTGAAATTTGGGGAGAAGATAATTAAGTTAGATATATTTAGAGCTTCTAGTGGATTTGATTGTGAATGGATTGAGGAAATAAAATCTATAGCAGCTTTTGAGGATGACATTAGTTCCTTAGAACTAGAGAGCACACCTTTTCATATTCCATACCCCCAAAGCAATGAAATCATTTTGTTGGAATCTTTACTTAATCCTGAATTTGTATCTGAATCTGAATCATCTAATTCACTTCTTGCAATCGAAAATCCCACCCCAAATCCTGCTGTTGATTCTACTCCTGTGCTTGAATTGAAACCATTGCCTGACAATCCTAAATATGTATATCTCAAATCTGATCAAACATATCCTGTAATAATCAATTCTCATCTATCTGAATCACAAGAATCTAAATTGATCAAGGTTCTTCGAGATCACAAGAAAGCAATTGGGTGGACTCTACATGATCTCACCGAGATTAGCCCCAATTTTTGTACTCATCGCATCTATATTAAAGATGGGGCACGACCTTCAAGAGAAGCTCAAAGATGTCTAAATTTGAATTTAAAGGAGGTTGTTAAGAAAGAAATAATCAAGTGGCTTGATCCTGACATTATCTATCCCATATCTGATAGCCCTTGGGTGAGTCCAATTCAAGTGGTACCCAAAAAGGCAAGACTCACCATAATCAAAACTGAATCTAGAGAAACCATTCCCACACGAATTGCGAATTGGTGGTGGGTTTGCATTGATTATCGTAAGTTGAACACTGTTACAAAGAAGAACCATTTTCCTTTACCATTCATTGATCAAATCCTTGAGAGATTAGCTGGTAATAGGTTCTTCTGCTTTCTAGATGGTTACTCTAGATATAATCAAGTTGCAATTTATCCCGAAGATCAAGAGAAAACAACTTTCACTGCCCGTTCGGAACCTTTGCTTTCTGAAGAATGCCATTTGGGCTTTGCAACGCACCCACGACTTTTCAATGTTGCATGTTAGCCATTTTTACCGAAATGGTGGGTGAATATATGGAGGTTTTTATGGATGATTTTTCAGTCTTCGGGGAGACATTTGATATTTGCTTGGATAATTTGTCGAAGGTTCTTAAAAGATGCATAGAAGTAAACCTTGTCATTAGTTGGGAGAAGAGCCATTTTATGATTCCAGAGGGCATAGTACTTGGCCACCTCGTATCTGAGTTGGGTATCCAAGTAGATCGAGCCAAGATCAATCAAATTGCAAATCTTCCAATTCCTGACTTGATCAAAGGCATTAGATCATTTCTCGGGCATGTGGGATTTTATAGGAGATTCATTCTTGATTTTTCAAAAATTGCCCGACCACTCGCAAACTCCTCACAAAGGATGCTATTTCTGAGATGAGTGAGGAGTGTATTACAGCATTTGAAACTTTGAGGGACAGAGTTACATAGGCTCCAATTTTGCAACCACCTAATTGGGATTTAACATTGGAAATCAAGTGTGATACATCAGATTATGCAATAGGAGCTATTTTGGGACAGAAAATTGAGAAGAATCCAGTAGTAATTTACTATGCTAGTAAAACATTGAATGAGACACAACGGAATTACACAGTTACAGAGAAAGAGTTACTAGCAATAGTATTTGGATTAGAAAAGTTCATATCTTATATACTCGAATCTCAAATTATCGTGTACTCTGATCACTCAACTATCCGACACCTTCTATTTAAGAAGGACACGAAACCTAGGTTGATCAGATGGATCATGCTTTTGCAAGAATTTGACCTAGAAATTCGTGATAAGGCGGGTCGACAGAATGTTGTTGTCGACCATCTTTCCCATCTTCCTTCTGATACAATCGAATCATCTCCTCCAATCACTGAACACTTCCCTGATGAACATCTTTTAACTATATCCATAGATCTTCCGTGGTATGCAGATATTGTTAATTATTTGGTTACACATCAATTCCCCCCAGACTGGGACGAGAATCGCAAATCACGACTCAAAGCAGAAGCCAAATACTATTTTTAGGAAGATCCATATCTTTTTCGACTCTGTAATGATCAAATTATCAAGCGTTGTGTCACTTCTTCTGAGATTAATTCTATCCTATCTTTTTGTCATGACCAGGCCTATGGTGGTCATTTTTCTGGTAGAATGACCGTAGAATGACCACTGCAAAAGTTTTGCAATGTGGGTTTTACTGGCCCACGTTATTTGCTGATTCGCAGACTTATTGTAAGGCATGTAGTCACTGCCAAACACTTGGTGGCATGTCACGAAAAGACATGATGCCTTTGAACCCGATTATAGTCTGTGAAATCTTTGATATTTGGGGCATAGACTTTATGGGTCCGTTTCCATCCACTTTTGGCTTCCACTACATTTTACTTGTTGTCGATTACGTTTCCCGTTGGATTGAAGCCATACCCACACTCACAAACGATCATCGAGTTATCATTCCTTTTATACAGAGTCACATTATCGCTCATTTTGGGGTACCTCGTGCCATCATTTCTGACGGCGGTTCCCATTTTATTAATGACCAGTTTAGAACTTTACTTAAAAAATATGGGGTTACACATCGTATTTCTACACCTTATCATCCCCAGACTAATGGGAAAACCGAGGTCTCTAATCGGGAGATCAAAAAGATCTTTCAAAATGACAATCCAACCCGATAGGAAGGATTGGTGTTCCCGTTTAGATGAGGCTTTCTGGGCTTATAGGACTACCCACAAAACACCAATAGACATGTCACCATACAGACTTATTTACGGGAAACCCTATCATCTTCCCGTAGAAATTGAACATAAGGCCTATTGGGCAATTAAAGCCTGTAATTTAGACCTCGCGAAGGCTGGTGAAAATCGTAGGTTGCAGCTTAGCGAACTTGAGGAATTACGTCATGATTCCTATGAGAGTTCAAAGCTATATAAGGAGAAACTTAAAGCCTTCCACGACAAATTTATTTCCCGCAAATCCTTTACACCTGGTCAGAAGGTGTTGCTGTTTGATGCCCGTTTGAAGCTCTTCCCTGGTAAACTTAGGTCTAAATGGCAAGGGCCATTTATTGTTGTTAGAGTCTTCGACAATGGAGCTACCAAAATCACTGAACCCAACAAGGATCAACCCATCAAAGTCAATGGCCAACGTTTAAAACCTTTCTTGGAATCACATTCTTTGGGTCTTGTTGGAGAATGTTACATGCTCCACTAGGGTTTTTCTCACCATCCATCCACCATTTTTGTACATAGTTGTTTCTTGTTTTATACCTTTTAATTTTCTTCTACACTTTAATTTTTCAGTTCATATTTTACCGATTACCTTCATTTAATCCAACTAACCACTCTGACCTTTGGTCAGACTTGAAATCGTCTGCACAGGGATCTTTGATCTCCTCTTTCCTTCCATCACCCTATACTAAATGAAGTGTAATATCTTTTCACCCTTCTTACAATGAGGACATTGTAAATTCTTGGCTTGGGGGGTGTTGAAGTGAAATTTTCACTTTAAGTGTGTTTAAATCGATAGAAAAATAAAGAAAAAAATACATAAAAATTAAATATCCACAAAATTAAAAAAATAGAAATTCCAAAAATGATAAAAATTTCATAAATAAAAAATTTCATAAAATTTTGAAAAATTTTAAATTCATAAAAATTGGAAAACCTTACAAACATAAAAACAAAAATATATAAATACAAAAATTTGAAAAATGAAAATTCATAAAAATAATAAGAGGGGTATATTCATCTACAATAAAGAAGAAATATATATATATATTTATTATAATTAAGAGTTTAAGTTTTCTTTTAGGTCAGAAATAAAAAAAATGTATATAAATATATATAGAGTATTTAAGAGCATTCAACTCTTATTTAGATTTTTACTTAAACATTTTGTAAAAATGCACCTTTGTTTTTAAAATTTTTAAATAAGATTTTATTTGAATTTGGAATCTTTAAATCTTTTAAGCTTGTTTTTCTATTCTTAACCTGAATTAAGAAACTAAGTGTATTAAGATTTAAACTTAAGTTTTGGGGTTAAATTATAACTTTCTAATCAATTATATTAAATAATCCTTTTGCTTTTTGAAAATTTGATTTTATCATAAAGTTAAGTAAAAAGGCCAAATATTCAGAGTTAATAGAGAGTTAGTGGAATTTTAGTTTACAAGTCTTACAGGCTAAAGATAAGTAACTAGACTTGGTAAATTTTGTCTTTACAGATCCTATAGGAGGAAACTAAGAATTTAAAGAACCTGAGAGTAAAGGGCTTTGTAGTCCAAGCTCTGGTTTAAGAGCTAAGTAACCTAAACATCTAAATTCACAAACATAGAATTTTCTTGTTGGCATCTGAGACCGCGAAAACACAAAGGTTAAGAGATCGGTTCTAAATCCTCTTTAGTCCAAGGATTTTCGTGAGGCGGTTCTTGAAAGGGCGAAGGATGTGCCACTCACCTAGAAAAAGGATTTGGAGTATAATGTTAGTAAGAAAAATGAGAAGGGGGGAAATTAAAAAAAATATATATATATAAAATAAAACACCCTGCAGTTAAGTGCCTTGTTAAAAATGGGTGTTTATGTAAATTTCCATAATAAAAATAAAGCATCTCAATACAAATGGATGCTACCCTTCCTTCATCAAATAAAAATAACACCTCGCTGCAAATGGGTGTTCTAACCTATAGAAAAAGTGAAAAAAAATATGGAGATAAAAATATTAGGAATAAGAGACCCAGTGGTCCACCGAGGAGATATAGACAAAAAGTGTTGACCTCGGGATAGAAAACTGGTCAGGCGAAAGCAACCAAACCTGAGTAAGGCCAAGCCAAAGGCTTGAATTGGAATAATTGGGACTGGAAATTGATGTCTTAAGATCTAGATTTTTACAACTTTGGATGCCTTTAGGACAATTCTCTTCACTAAGCACAGACGTTTTAAAATCATAGCTACTGAACCTTGGTATTGGGTAATGAAGCCTAAGAAATCGGGTTTTGAGGATTTTAAGTTGAGACCTAAAGGAGAAGAATTGACACAATCCTAGGTCTAGAAATTGTTCTTAGTACTGTAGGCTAGTAGATTAGAGTTTTACTACTCTAAGTTTGATTAATAATAAGTATCTGGTTAATTTACTTAAACTTATATTGATAAAAGTCAAATATCATAAACAAAGGATTAACTCAAATCTATTGAGTTTTTGAGTTAAAATTTAATTCCCAACTCTTAAGTTTTGTTTCCTTAAAACACTTTGTATTTCAATTTGAGTTAAGAATAGTTACAAAGGAATAAGAGATTTTTGAGAATTCTAATTCTTAATAAAATTCTTATTAACAACATTATTTTAAGTGTGTTTTGAAAATGTTATAAGTAATAATCTAAGTAAGAAAATTTTCATAAGTGCACTATATATTAATTATTTATATTAAACTTAAAAATTTTTCTGGCCTAAGCTTTCCTCTACATAGTTATTATTTATATTAATTTAAAACCAAGAGCTTTAAATCATCATATCTTTAGTTAATTTTGCTAGGGACTAGCAAAACTTTGGCTTGGGGGTATGATGAGAGGCTCATCATGATATCTAATTACCCCTAATTAACTAGTCTTCCTAGTTAATTAGCTAAGGATATGAGTATATATATGGGTTAATTATAAAATAAGGGATATATAGCCAAGGACCTTAAAATAATTTAAAAATTCTATTTTATCATTCAAATAATATTATTAATAATCTGATTAATAATTGGACTCGAGATCTTAACAATCATTTCTCTAATTGATAAGTTAATTAACTTAAGTGTAATGTATACATAAGTATGTAATAACTTAAGTAACCTTACCTAATTAAATAAATTAACCTAAAATGGTCAAAAATGTAAATTCAAGGTCTAAACATAATAATTACCTTATTTATAATCATATAAAAAAAAAGTTGAAAAAGATCCAAATTAAAATAAACCTTAAAAGCCTGAGTTTACATTTAGATCTTTTTAATTCATTTCAATTGGGTCCTTAATTTTCATATAGGTCCTTAGGTTTCTTTGCATAAAGGTCCCTATCTTCTTCTTCTTCCTTCAGCCGGTTGAACGGCTGACGACTGAGGGTGCTTCCACCGCTCGATCACCACACATCCGACGTCGTTCCACCTTCTCCAAGCTCCTGGAGCTTGTGCTTACCATCCCATTTTCATCCATTGGTCTGGATGATACTTTTGTCCTAATTTTAGGTGGGAGTTAACCTCACCGTCGTCGGAGATGAAGCCGGTGGTTAACCTCCTCTAGCTCCTCACACGTCCAAACTACACCGCCCTCTTCATCACCGTCAACTATAAATGGCCCCTAACCCCCTCGATTTCTCTCAAGTTGGCTCCCTTCCCTCTTCTTCACTGTAGCCAACCCAATAGGCTATTCTTCCAAAACTCCGGCAACCTTCCACCTCATCTTCCGACTTCCTCCGTCCACCTCGTTTGTCTCAGGGACTTCACCGAGGTCTGCCGCGTCCTTGGACAAAGGCGTCGACCAAGGAGTGCCTCTCCTCATCCACATTCACCCGCCAGAGATCTTCCTCAATACCCTCTGATTTCGTCCTCCGTCATGAGCCTTCGACGGAGTTCCTCTGTCTCCTTCATCCAGGTAATAGTAGTTAGGAGTAGGAGTAGGAGTAGGAGTAGTCTAGATAATTAGTTTGTTAGATTAGTGTAATTTCAAAATTTTAAAGATCATCTTCTTCAACTCTGGTGAACTCCTTGAGTTCACTGGAGCCTTAATTTTGTCTTTTGAACTCACTGTCCACCTTCCTTTATCTTTCATGAACATTTCTATCACACTTAATTCTTAATTTGATCACTTAATCGCCTAAATCACTCCCACCTCCACTTACTACTTCTGTTGTCCATGGCAGCAGTAGTCGAGCTAATTCCACCTTCACTGGGTCCATCATCTATTCATCACCTAAGGACCCTATTCTGCACTTTAATATGAGTAATTATCGTCTATAATGTAAATGCCCAATTTTAATTAACCTCTTGAGCTCACTGTCTTTGGTAGCTCAGGAGTAGTTCAAATCATTAACTATACATATATATAGTATTGCAGATATCTGTTGACTTGTCTCAACCGCTCACCTGAGTAGGAAATAGGTCCTGAGCCTCAACCAACTCAAATACTTCAATAACTGAATTTTCTGTTTAATCTTTCATCTAATGAGATAATGAGGAATTTAATGCGATCTTGAGGTTCCTTGTGACCTCAGGAACTTTTTCAAATTGAAAATGGCATGATTCACCATTATGTACACATATTTCACTTTTTTTGGACTCACCGGAGCTCCAGCGAGCTCTGACAAGTCAATTTCTATTCTTTAGCCTACAGAAGTTGATGAAGAGCTCTAGAATGATGAAATAATGATCACTGATCAATTTGAGGAAGTTTATTTAGAATTTTGATAACTGGAGCATAGATTGAGGTATCATCTTCTCCAACTCTGGTGGAGTTAGAGAAGACTGTACAGAAGCATAACTGACATATTTGAAATGTCTAGAAGCTTTAGTGCAGTGCACTGAAGTTGTTCATGACCTCAAATTAGTTTAGCAACCTCCCAATTTCTCTAACGAACAAAGCATTTTTCTAGTTCAGGCGATGAGCCTAGAACCCTAATGTCTAGGGTTAGAACACCTGTTTAAGAGATTGGATGAGTTTCTGAGGTTGAAAGGATCCTATTCAAGACTTCAATTTCTTGTTAAGAAGCTTAAATCAGAAAGTCAAAATTTTGAAGCTCAAATTCAAACCTAAGTAGGAGATCTTGATTCTGAGCATGATTTGATGAATTAAGAAGTTTAAATGGATTTTGAGATTCTGTTGAATGATATTAGAGTAATTGAGATGAGCTCAGACCTGTAATTTTGTTGGAATTCACACCCTGCCAGCTTGGGTTATTTTTGAACCCAAACGGATGACAGTGATATTTTGATGAAATTGGATCTCAAATCCTACCCATATGAGCTTGTTGAATCCCTTAGAAGTTGTTCCAATCAATCAGAATTGATTCTAAGTGTTCGTAACATCTGGTTTAAGTTTGAAATCTATTCTTTGAAGCTTTCAGAGAAGCTAGAAGCTTGTATGCTGTTCCTGAAGCTTTAAGAGCTTCAGAACCCATTCTACCAGCTGCGAAAAGACCTACAGAACCTATTTAGAACCCTTAGCAAGTGAGAAAGTCTAGCTGTGGACTCTGTAAGTAGAAAACCATTTCCAGGCAGTAAATACCCCGTAGGAACCCCTTAGATTCGCTCTTCAAATCTAAGAGGAAAACATCCCCTTAACCTAAAATTGATTACACAATCTTGTAGAGCTACCTTAGAGCTTTCCATCAAGCTTTGAATTGCTTGATTTGGAGCTCTAAGTCAAGTCTGGAAGGGGGAAACATAGTCCCACATCGGAAACCTTCGAGCGCACGCCTAGGTATAAAATGAATTTGTGCAGTGGGCTATCCAGTCGTCAAGTGCTTGACGCAAAATCTGAATCTGAGCATTTGACCACCTGTGTGTGTGTGCGGGCATGTGTGTGCCTATGGGTGTGCAGCCTAGTGGGCGTGTGCAATGTTGGCCCTGGGAGGGCATGGCATGGGAGGCGGTTGGGCCGATTTGGCTTGAAGGAAAGAAATGAACCGAAAATAAACCATAACTCGAATCAGGCGAGGATCGAGTAGGGTCTAGTCCCACCCTGAGAAGGGTGTTGTGTATCCTCGAAAGGTCTTTGCCACAAACCATAAACCAATTTTTTGGTTAAAGGAAAAACCTGGTTCAGCAAAAGAAAGCTAAGGAACAGAAGGTTGAATGCTAAGTGCTGAAGGCAGAAGGAGCTGAAGAGGCTAAGAGAAAGGAAGGAAGAGAGGAAACAGAAGGGCTTGCAAAAAAGGAAAAAGAGAAGGAACAAGTGCGAAGACTTAACAAAATATAAAGACTAAGGGAGAAGAAGATGAAGGTAGGAGCAGAAGAGAAAGAAGAAAGAAAGAGAGCTCAAGAGAAAATAAGAGAGAAATAAAGAGAAAGAGAAAAATAAAGGAGAAATGAAATAAAAGGAAATAAAGAAAGAGAAGGAAAGAGAGAGAGGTTGAAGTATAAAAGAGAAGTTTTATTTCTTTCTAAATTGTTGCAATAAGAATTGCTTTTAATTGTTGTAATAAGGCATGTTTTGAATATATAAACTCATATTTGCCTTAAATCTTTTGAAATAAATGTTGTAAATGAAATTTCATATGGGATTTTGCATATTTCTTCATTCTAAATCAATTTTTGCAAAATTCATGTTTCTACAGTTAATTTACCTCCTATACTTATAAGATATATAGAGTTAATTAGTTAATTTAAAATGACATATACCTCCCAGCGAACGACCTGGACTCATCCAGTTAAAGATTCTAAAATGTTAGGTTAATTCGACCCTATACTACTAACCCACACAATCTCGAGTTAACCTAAGTTACTTTCTTCTACTCTTAATTAAGTAAAATTAACTTAATTAACTAAGTTGAGGTGAGAAACAACCAAGAACCTGAACTACAAAGGCACAATAGTGCCCGGGTGTCTGCCAAAATGCAGACTCCCTCAAGCCCTCGCCTTATTCAAAGGAGGATCTTTTTCTTCTTTTCATCTTTTCTAATTTTTTTGGATTTTTGAGTTTAGGGTTTCGAAGCAGCTTTCTACGGCCACTCAACCCACCCATGACTCAAAGAGAATCCTAAGTTCTGAGCATCTTTGTGTGAAATGTGATACTCACTGATCGGCGATTAAGACAGACTTTAGGTTTCTACGCCCCTAGGTGACCTTGAAAAGAAATTCTGCCTAAAGGTGTATCTATTCAACTGGTAGCTTTCTCCCTACTTTTATTTTTATGGGGTCGACACAAGGGTGAACCCAGTGTATATCTCCCCGACTTATTTTACTTCTTCGCTTCTTCCTAAGTGTTTTGGAATTATACGTGCATTTCTTGAGCTGGGTTATGGACAACCTACCATGGGTTGTTACCCATGATAACTTTCCAGCCATACTCATGCGGTGAAGTGTGGCTTATTTCATTTTTTTCTTTTCTTTTCTCCTTTTTTTTCTTATTTCTTTTTCTTGTTTTTTTCTAAGTAGGTGGCTTCCTTGATATAAGATTTACCTAAAGGTAGCAAGAAAAGAATGGTCATGTGACTGGGCTCTGGACAACCTACCAATGGACTGTTACCCACGATAACTTGACTGCCATACCACCTAGAAGGTTCATTAGCTACCCAATTTCCATAAAAATCATCGAAAAGCGAGTCAGTGCAAATAGTGTGTAGATGCTTAGACTTAAAATCCCCTTAAATCAAAGGACGGGTTGATAAGTCATATACTTATCACCCCAAGTTATTCAACCAATTAAAATATGAATTCAGAATGGCGAGGACTCAAGAAACAATTCCACATTTTAGTGGACACCCAGGCTGATTAAGCCTGATGACCTAAAGAGTCTAAGTGTTCAGATCCTACTGTATTATTCCCTAAGGTTGAAAAATCCTAATGCCCAATTATTCTTTCCTAATTCATTTTATTATTATTATTTTTAATATAAGCAGAATTTACAAGAGTTCCACAAAGCTAACAAAATGATTCAGAAATGAATCCACCCCCCCATTCCTAGCTGATGGAATGTCATTGAAAATAAAAGGCATGAAAGGAAAGGTAGAATGTAGAAGATATCACCAGAATATGATGCTCAGGTCAGCTCTGAGTCAGACTGTACAAGTGCTGAGTTTAATGCCATCAGCTAGGCAAAGTCCAGCCAAAGAAATCACGATATGATTAGAGCAACCATGTCTGAGATGGGTTCTGGAACAATACGATCAACAAAAGGCTTTAGACATTGACCGTTGACTTTAAAAGAATTACCCATCTTGGGGTTAGAGATCAGAATAGCCCCATTTGGAAATATCTAATCGATGATGAATGGGCCATTCCATTTTGACCTAAGTTTGCCGAGAAATTGCTTAAGTCCAGAATCAAAGAGCCAGACCTTCTGGTTCAACTCAAAGCTCTTTCAGGATATCAATTGGTCATGAAGAGCTTTGGTCTGAGCCTTATAGATGTTAGCATTCTCGTACACATTATTTCTAAGCTCCTCCAACTTCCTGATTATTCCAACTAAACTCAAATCCAAATTATATTGCTTGATTGCCCATAATGCCCTATGTTCAATCTCTACGGGTAAATGGCACACTTTTCCATACACTAGACAAAACGGTGACATTACGATAAGCATTTTGTACGCTGTATGGTAGGCCCAAAGAGCATCCTTAAGCTTTTGAGTCCAATCTTTACGATCAAGCCTAACCATTTTCTGCAGAATATTCTTGATTTCTAGATTGAAGATCTCAGCCTATCCATTCGTCTGGGGGTGGTAAGGTGTGGAGATTCTGTCATTTACCCCGTATTTTGCCAGTAAATTATGGAATTGGGCATTAGTGAAATGAGTACCACCATCGCTGATGATGGGCCTCGAAATCCTGAACCGACTGAAGATGTTCTTCTTGACGAAATCGATGACCACCTTATGGTCATTGGTTCGGGTAGGAATAGCCACAATCCACTTGGACTCGTAATCAACAGCGACAAGAATGTACTTGTGTCCAAATGAAGGGAGGAAGGGTCCCATGAAATCGATGCCCCAAACGTCGAAGATTTTGACAGGAAGAATCGAGTTTAGAGGCATCATATCTCTCTTAGTTATGCTCCCAAGTGCCTGGCATCAGAAACACGACCTCGAAAATTCTTGGGCATCCTTGAATAAAGATAGCCAATAGAATCCAGATTGCAAAATTTTTGCAGCCGTCTTTTTCCTGGAGAAATGTCCACCACACGCAGATGCATGGCAGAACTCGAGTATACTTTGGAATTCATTCTTCGGAACACATCGGCGAATAATCTGATCAAATCCGATGCGGTACAGTTTAGGGTCCTCGCAAAAGTAATATTTGGCCTCAGATTTGAGTCTATCTCGTTGTTGCTTGGTCCAATCTTGGGGGATTTGACCAACGGCCAAATAATTTATAATGTTCGCAAACCACGGGGTTCGGACACTTGATACTATAAGAATAGTTTCATCCGAAAAAGTATCAGCAATCGAAACATCTGGACGAGAAGAATCACTTAAAAGTCATGAAAGATGATCGGCCACCACATTCTATGCCCTGAATTTATCTTTGATTTCAAGATCGAATTCTTGAAGCAGAAGAATCCATCAAATAAGCTGGGGTTTGGCATCCTTTTTGGCCAAGAGATGTCTCAAGGCTGAGTGGTCGGTGTAAATTATGATGTGAGACCCTAAGAGATAAGCCTTGAATTTCTCCAAAGCAAATACTACAGCTAGCAATTCCTTCTTAGTAATAGTGCAATTCCTCTAGGCCTCGTCCAGAGTTTTGCTAGCGTAGTAAATGACAGAGGGCTTCCTATCAATCTTTTGACCCAAAATAGCCCCGACCGTGTAATCAGAAGCGTCAGTCATGATCATAAATGGGGTTGTCCAGATCGGTAGTTGCAACACCGGAGCACAAGTGACTGCTATTTTAAGAAAATTGAATGCCTTACGGCATGATTCGTTAATATCAAATGGCATATCTTTGGTGAGAAGTTTGCTCAGAGGGCAAGAACCTTAGAGAAGTCCTTAATGAACCTCCTATAGAATCCCACATGACTAAGAAATGATCGAATTTGTTTGACAGATGTGGGAGGAGGAAGTTTGGAGAAAGCATCAACCTTAGCTTTGTCAACTTCAATGCCTCATTCAGAGATTACATGACCCAAGATGATACCTTCTCGTGTCATGAAATGACTCTTTTCCTAGCAAAGGACCAAATTGTTTTGATGCATCATTTAAGGATCATTCCAAGATGAGCCAGACAAGAATCAAACGATTATCCAAGAATAGAGAAATCATCCATGAAGACTTCCATAAACTCTCCCACCATGTCAAAGAATATAGCTAGCATACACCTTTGAAAAGTCACAGGTGCATTGCATAAACCAAATGGCATTCTACGAAAAGCAAAGGTTCCGTAAGGACTGGTGAAAGTCGTTTCTTCTTGATCCACGGAATGGATAGGGACTTGATTGTATCCCGAGTAACCATCTATGAAACAGAAGTACTTTTGCCCAGCTAGACTTTTAAGGATTTGATTGATGAAGGGCAAAGGGAAATGATCTTCTTTCGTGGATGTGTTCAACTTCCTGTAATCGATACAAACCCTCCAGGTGGAAGCTGAACGAGTTGTGACAGATTCTCCTTTCTCATTAGTCACAACGGTAATCCCGACTTTCTTGGGAACAATTTGCACAGGACTTACCCAAGGACTATCTGAGATCAGATAAATGATTCCTGCGTCAAGCCACTTAATTATTTCCTTCTTGACCACTTCTCGGATATTAGGGTTTAATCTCCTTTGCATCTGGTGAGAAGGGTGGGATCCATCTTCCATGAATATTCTATGATTGCAGTAAGATGGCTCGATCCCCCTAAGGTCATGGATGGTCCAACCAATTACGTCCTTGTGTTCTTTTAGGACCTTGATCAATTTAATCTCCTGCTCCTTAGTTAATCTAGCATTGATAATCACAGGGAGCATCTTTTGAGGTCCCAAAAACTGATATTTCAAACTCTCAGGCCATGGTTTTAGTTCGAGCTGGGGCGGGTTTAGGATGGAAGGTAAGGATGATGCTGATGAAGATTCATTGAGAGGAAGAGGTTGAAAGTGAACAAAATCAATAACCTCCTTAGAATGTGACAGGTTTGCCACAGAGGATTACGGGTCGGATCCATCAAGACAAGAGGAACTTTCAATTGCAGAAACCGCCATACATGTTTCAATATTCATGTTATCTTCCTTAAGTTCCTCTATAAATCCATAATCCTCAAATTTGTTAATCGCTTTAAAAATATCCAATTTCAATTTCTTATCCCCAAAGGTGATTTCCATGCTACCGCTTTCACAGTTGATATTAGCCTTAACGATAGCTAGGAACGAACGCCCTAGAATGATGGGCATGTTCCTCAAATTTTTAGGTACATCCACATCAAGGATAAGGAAATCTACAGGAAAATAGAAATCCTTAACCTTGAAATTAACATCCTCAATAACGCCTCTTGGATTTGTGACCGAATGGTCCACTAACTGCAGCGTTACTGAGGCCGACCGAGTTTACCTAATCCAAACTTCTCGTAAAGAGAAGTCGAAATTAGGTTAATGGATGCACCTAGATCTAGAAGTGCCCTATCAAAGGTGTAATCTCCAATGACACAAGAAATCAAAGGGGCGCCTGGATCTCTCTTTTTCTGAGAAAGGTGATGTAGGATAACAGAACTAGCCAACTCGGAGAGTACCACCTGAAGGATCGATGGAATATGGCTATACGCACAAAAATCTCAAACAAACAAATTAGTAATAAGAAGAAAGATAATTTGCACAAAACACAATAACAAAAATTGCGCAAGATGTATACTCCACTACCTAAGCCTCCCAGCTTAGGGTTTTTAACCTGATTCTCTCAACCCTGAGAGAATCAATTTACTAATATCAGAGGTAATTAACGGGTTACCTCAACCCAATTACAACAACGGGTTTGTTACAACCCAAATGAGCAAATGCTCAAATGCAAAAGAAGTACAAGTGTAAGAAAGACTAATCTTACAACTAGAACCTAAGCCTCTCAATAATAATTAAAATAATGTTACTAATTTGAGAGCCTAGAATGAGCATGAATCGCTTTGACAATGTGTGAAGAAATCACGTCATTGAAGTGTTTACAAAAGCGAAGCATGAAGAAAAGCTGCAAACACAATTTCTTCTCTTGTGAATATGGTGGAAATTTGGGAAATATAGCTCTAGGAATTTCTCTTATATTTCTAATCTTTCTTGTATGCAAACAAAGAATCCTAGGGTCATTTTATAGAGTTTAGAACCTAGGATACTCGTCTACTAGACGTTGGGAATTAATTCCCAACGTTCACATTGTTGGAATTAATTTTCTAGCCATTCAGTCTTGAGCCAACAGCTACCTGGTACCAGTACTAGCTGTTCACTGCCGCCAATACCTGAGTCCCAGTACCGGTACTCATCATAGGTACCAGTACTTGTGACTCTCAGGTTTGAGATTACATGGGCATGATAACCTACTAGTACCGATACTCATCATGGGTATCGGTATTTGTAAGGTTCAGGCCTAAATTAAGCCTTCAACCTATGGCCAACCTGTACCAGTACTCATGGTTAGTACTGGTACTTGTTGTTCACAGTTTGAGACGAATTCTCAAACTTATGCCTTGCAAATACTAGTACTGATGAACAGTATCGGTACTTGCTTTCAAGTACCTATTTTAAGTATTTTAATTCATTACGTACTTTGAAAATGAATGCCATATAAATCCTAATTTATCTCTAATTGATTTTACAACCTAAGTTAAGTTATCTTGTTAAGAGGCATACAATCTATGAAAATAAAATCTAAACTAGAAAAAACAAAGTATCAAAGATGATCTTCTTCTTCTCGATCCATCCTTGTCATCTTGCCTCCTCATTGTCATCATCTTCTCCTTTTCATCAAGCCTCCATTACTTCTTATTTGCCTTGATCTTCACCTAAATCTGAAAAGCACTCAATTGCAAACATTAATTCATAATAATTTTGTTAACACCAAAATAAGATGTGGAACAAGGTTCCAACAATCTCCCTCTTTTTGGTGTTGACAAAACTATCTTGCAAATAGATAATTAGAAAAATTTAACAAAGTTATATGAAGGAAAAATTTTCAATTTAATCCTCCCCCTCAATATAAGCTCCCCCTAAAAATGTTACTATTTGCCAAGTATCTTTCTCCCCCTTTTTGTCAATCACAAGAAAAATGAAGAAATATTATACCGTAAAGTTTACCAATAGTAAAATGATGAATGTGGGTACTAAGCTCCATTAGGCCATCGTTCTTGATCTTCATTCAACCTATAGAAAGGTTGAAATGTTCCGTTGTGTGCCTTGAACACCTACTGATCTCTTTGATTTATTCTTACAAAATAAATATTTTTTCTAGGTATCCATTTTCTTTTGGGTCCTTGATGGTTAGTACTTTTCAAATCCTTAGATTTATAGATTACTTTAGTGTTAGATCTATAATTCTTAGGATTCTTTACCTTTTGATAAGTCCATGCATGTCTAGGTGCATGTGATTTATTTTGTGTATTCTTTTTATTATTGAACTTGGCTTTTAGATCATCACAAAATTTTGTATTTAACCTAGTTGTTGTTTTTAAATTATTTAAAGTTCCCTCAAAATGTTCATAAATGTCCTCTAGTTCTACTATTTTTGCATGCAATTGTGAGTTAGTCTCTTTTGACATTTCTAATTCTATTTCTAAACATGACTTTTCTAGTTCTAATGTTTGGTAATTATTCTTTAAAACCTTATTTTCTTTTTTAAATGACCTAACTTTATGATATAGCTCTTCATATGCTTCTAATAATTCTTCAAATGAAAAATCAGGGTTTACCTCGTTGTTCGTGTCTTCTGAAGTTGCCACCAAGCAAAGATGTGCGACCTCATCTTCTGATTCTGATTCGCTGGAGTCGGTGTCCATATCGGAGTCGCTATCATCCCATATCGCTTTAAATGCTTTCTTTTTCTTCTTCTTCTTGAGCTCCTTTATTTCTTTCCTATTGTCCTCCTTGTTTACGGGGCAATCATTTCATAGGTGACCTTTTCTCTTGCATTCATAGCAAACAATATCAGATGAAATTTTATTCACTTTCTTACCTTGCTTTTGAAGAAATTTCTGGAACTTTCTTGTGAGTATCTTCATTTCTTCATCTTCAGATTCCGAGGTGCTTGAATCCGAGTCCTCGATTGCTCTAAAAGCAATGCTCTTCTTCTTGCTTGTCACCTTCACCTCATTCTTCTTCATATTCTCCAATTGGACTTCATATGCCATGAGGCTTCCAATTAGATCATCCAAGGAGAGAGTAGAAACGTCTTTCGCCTATTGGATGGCTGTGGCCTTTGGAGACCAATCACTTGTAAGTGATCTTAAAATTTTCCTTACAAGCTACTCCGCCATCAACTTGACTCCAAGATTCTTCATTGGATTCACGATCTCTCCAAATCTTATGTACATCTCCTTGATTGTTTCACCTTTCTCCATCCTAAAACACTCATATTTCTCAGTTAGAATAGAAATACGGGTTTCTTTTACCTTTTTTGTACCCTCGTAGGTGACCTCAAGAGTATTCCAAATCTCATATGCTAACTCACACGCTGAGATGGGATTGAATTCTTCCCTTGATAACACCAATACAGTGCATTCATCGCCCTCGCGTTGCCCACAATCTTCTTCTTTTGATCTGTCGTCCATGCCACTCCTTGCGGCTGCGGATCCATGTATCTCTCTTGAATGAGAGTCCATGAATATTCATCCATGACTTTGAGGAAGATTTGCATCCTCCTCTTCCAATACCCGTAGTTCGTCCCATCAAAATAGGGAGGACGGGCGGATGATTGTCCTTCCATGTGCCTTGTTGTAGATGCCATTGCGAGTTGATTTGCTACATCTTCTCGCATCCTGCTCTGATACCAATTGAAGGATTGATGGAATATGGATATGCGCACAAAAAACTTAAACAAACAAATTAGTAATAAGTAAAAAGATAATTTGCACAAAACACAATCACAGAAATTGCACAAGATGTATAGTGCTTCTCCTCCCTTGGGTACTCCACTACCTAAGCCTCCCAACTTAGGGTTTTTAACCCGATTCTCTCAACCCCGAGAGAATCAATTTACTAATATCAGAGGTAATTAACGGGTTACCTCAACCCAATTACAACAATGGGTTTGTTACAACCCAAATGAGCAAATGCTCAAATACAAAAGAAGTACAGGTGTAAGAAAGACTAATCTTACAACTATAACCTAAGCCTCTCAACAATAATTAAAATAACATTACCAATTTGAGAGCCTAGAATGAGCATGAATTGCTTTGATAATGTGTGAAGAAATCACATTGTTAAAGTGTTTGCAAAAGTGTAGCACGTCGAAAAGCAGCAAACACGATTTCTTCTTTTGTGAATATGGTGAAATTTGGGAAATATAGCTCTAGGAATTTTTCTTGTATTTCTAATCTTTCTTGTATGCAAACAAAGAATCCTAGGGTCATTTTATAGAGTTTAGGACCTAGGATACTCGTCTACTAGATGTTGGGAATTAATTCCCAACGTTCACATTGTTGGAATTAATTTTCTAGCTGTTCAATCTTGAGCCAACGGCTACCTGGTACCAGTACTAAAGTACTTGTATCGGTACTAGCTTTTCACTACCGCCAGTACCTGAGTCCCAGTACTGGTACTCATCATAGGTACCGATACTTATGACTCTCAGGTTTGAGATTACATGGGCACGGTAACCTACCAGTACTGGTACTCATCATGGGTAACGGTACTTGTAAGGTTTAGGCCAGAATTAAGCCTTCAACTTGTGGCCAACCTGTACCGGTACTCATGTTTAGTACCGGTACTTATTGTTCACAGTTTGAAATGAATTTTCAAACTTGTGCCTTGCAAATACCAGTACTGATGAACGGTACCAGTACTTGCTTGCAAGTACCTATTTTAAGTATTTTAATTCATTACGTACTTTGAAAATGAATGCCATATAAATCCTAATTTATCTCTAATTGATTTTACGATCTAAGTTAAGTTCTCTTGTTAAGAGGCATACAATCTATGAAAATAAAATCTAAACTAGAAAAAATAAAGGATCGAAGATGATCTTCTTCTTCTCGATCCATCCTTATCATCTTGCCTCCTCATTGTCATCATCTTCTCCTTTTCATCAAGCCTCCATCACTTCTTGTTTGCCTTGATCCTCACCTAAATCTGAAAAGCACTCAATTGCAAACATTAATTCATAATAATTTTGTTAACACCAAAACAAGATGTGGAACAAGGTTCCAACACCTCCTTCCTTGGTATAGATTCCCTCAACTTATGTTTTTGTGTGCATAAATCCTTTAAAAATTTAGCGTAAGTTGGTATGCGTTTAATAGCATTGAGGAGTAGGATATTGATTTCAACATTCTTGAATATATTCAAGAGCTCCTCGTTACTATCAACAGGCTTCTTCTTCCTAGGTTTAATCAACGCCTCAGGAAAATGAACATGAGTCAGATCTTCGGAATCAGGTTCTTGAGCCTTGATTTCTTCTCCAAAGTTCTCCTTTCACTCATCAGGCTCTCTAGGATTTGGTAGATCAGAACAAGGTAGTTGTGGGTCCTGGGTTTTCCTTCCTCTCCTCAAGGTAACAGAGTTAGCAAATGCATACGGGTTTGGTTCTTGGGGAGGGTTAAGAAGGATTGGAGGGTTTTCTTTATCCAGAAACCTTAGATTTGATGAAGCAGAAGAGGCAGGACCCTGCTCAACCACCTGAGCATGTGAGTGTGGGTCCCTCTGATTCCCGTACCCTTGAGCTTGGTTGCCTGGATTCTGTATATTATGCGGGTTGGGTACGAGTTGAGATGGCAAAGATCCAGGTTGACGATAATTAGCAATGAACCCGGTTTGCAAGTTGTCCAACGAAGTTTTCATTTGCTGCATGAGTTGGAGCATAGATCCTTGCATCTCTACCATCTGACGATTCAAATCAACCTGTCCTATAAGCTGACAGGCATTCCAAGAAAGCTAATTGACCTGATTTAGGGGAAGTTGAGTATAAACATGACCCTGACCCATTGGTCTTTGCGGAGAATAGCTACTGGGTTAGAATTGGGTCTGCTGCCACGATTTTTCCAGGAGAAGTTAGGGTGGTTCCTCCAACCCGAATTATAAGAATTGGAGTAAAGGTTGGACCTAACATTCTCCTGTACAGCATAGACATCCTCGTAGGGCGAGGATGGAGAAAAAGAAAGGGAGGGATCAAAGTCCCCAGTATGGAACTCGTGGGGTTTCGAACAATGCTGGCTCACAGGTTGAGTCGCATCCAATTGATTCACGAACTCCTGTCCAAAAGGAGCTCACGAAGAATGGATTCCCAAATTCTAGGATTGAGTGGATTGAGAATTGTTTGCAGAGTTTTCCGCCATCCACTCCATCCTTTTGGTAATCAGGTCCACCTTATCTAGTTTATTACAAATCAGTTCCATATCGAATGAATGAGAGTCGTGGACCTCATTAACATTTGATCTGGGTTGTTGGGATCGGTTAAAAGTATCCATGGAGGCATGATTGATTGAATTGTCACTCATTTCCTCAAACAAATCATGCGTGCTATCTGCATCTTTGTTGAGGAAATTGCCTCCATAAGAAGTGTCCACATGATTTCTGAGTTGCTCAGTCAACCCATGGTAAAAGATCTGCATGAGCTGCCATTTCGGCACCTCGTGGTGTGGACACTTCCATAATAAGTCCTGGAATCGCTCCCAGGCAACATGAAAATGCTCCCCTGGCCGCTGGGCGAAAGTAGAATTACCCGCCTCAGTGCATTGGTACACCCGACTGGGAAGAATTTCTTTAGGAAAGTTGATTTCAAATCATTCCATATTACGATTGGCCTTCCTATGGTCCTTTACCAATGAGCGGCTTTATCCCTAAGTGAGTGGGGAAAGAGTCTCATGATCATCTACTCTTCATTCACGTTTCACGCTTTGGTGGTCTAAACCAAAGTGGTCAAGTCCTCCAAATGCTGAAACAGGTCTTCAAAGCCAAGCCCATTGAAATGTTTGATCAGGCTTAACACCTGGGGCTTGATTTCAACGTCTCTGGCTAGAATCTAGATGTCGGGATGTTCCCCGTAAATTGAAGGATCATAAAAATCCTTCAAGGGCTGAGCACCCTTCATTCTCTGGAACCATTCTTGCATTCTCTGCATTTGTCCCAGCTACTTTTGAAACATCACTTGTTGATTCTGAGGCAAAGGAGGTTGTTTATCGGCCATGGGATCAATTTGGCCAAAATTCAATCTACGCCTCCTAAAATACTCTAATGGTCCTTCCAATAGGGGGTTCAATGACCTCCTTCCAAGCATAAACTAGAAAGAGGTCGGAAGGACTGGGGATAAGAATCTTGTAGCACAACAAAACAAGTCTGTCCTTAAGTTAGGTAGCCTAAGGATCTACAGATTCTCAGAATCCATCTTAAGATTATAGATGATTTATTCTACTTGTATCCAGTCAATCTAACCAATTAGGAGGGACTGGGGAGAAAGTTCTTCCTTCAACTTGCACCTTCGATTCCTAGTGTACCCCCTAGCCGTGATCGTTTGATTCTACTCCCTAGCTAGACATCAGATTGACTAGTACAAGCAGGTTAATCGTAAACAATCTCAGTCTAGGCCCCAAGGAGCGAATCAGTCCTTAAGGCCAATGTCTACTTGATTTTACTTTAGCTTAGGATTGGAATGCTTATGGAATGTGGTGGGCCATTAAGATGGGTTATGCCCTTAATGATCGATTGAATATGTGTGAGTCAATGCACAACCAGGGTTTTCAAGCAAGATTATTTGGATGAATGGATTTTAAGGTTCAAATTTGCTTAAGTAGCTTTTAGGGTTTAGAATTAAGTGAATTCAATCAAGTTTCAGAGGCAAACCAAATGTCAAACATGGGTGAAGATCTTTTCCTTTTGAAATAAAAAAGTAAAGTGGAGTGCTTGGTATTGACCTAATTGTAAACCCTAAGGGGAAGCTACTTGATGAGTTGATTTTAAAATGAAGTGGTGCAGCCCAAACAACTCAAACAATTGGCCGAAATACACCACCGAGTTAGGCACACAAGATAATTAACCTAGATCGCTTTCTACTCTCTTATGTGTTAATTTACGTGTACTAGTTCCACAGGTCGGAATCCCAGTTAAGCAGATAAAAATCAAGTTAGGTTATGTGCCTTGAATGTGGGTGTATGTAGTGTGTATGTTGATTTATCCCACAAGAAGTATCTTTTTGTTTTTTTTGTTTTTTTATGAAGGTGAGATGAGTGAGGGTGGAAATCAAAGCATCCAAACTAATCCTAGGGTTTATGCAAACACCTAGGTTAATTGGGGTTTAAATTAAGGTTGTGGAATGAAATCTATGGAGGGGGGAAGAATGGGGAGCACTTACAGTTGTCTTCAATTGCACTTTACTCCTTTCTACCGCTTGAAGATTCCCTATTGAGGTACCTCCAAAATAATAGAAGAGAAATAAAAGAAAGTTAGAAAACAATAAAGTGCACGAAATGCAGAAAGAAAATCGAGAATCGTTGCCTCCCCAGCAACGGTGCCAAAATGTTTGAGTGGAAAACATACGCAAAAGGGATTGAATTTTGAAAACTCGTTGATGTAGTATGATTTGCGAAGAAATCTGTTAACAGATAAATTTATACCGAAATTCGTAAAGAGATTCTAGGTTGAACACAGGGAGGCTACGTTGATCTAAAATCCGCGATTATATTTTTTTGGTATTTTTGTTTTAAAAGCGAGATAATCACAATGAAATTGATATTAACACTGAGAGAGAGAGAGAACAATCACTTTGTAACTGAATACTATTTTTACAACTAGAAAGCAAGAAATGATTACAGCTAGAAAGCAGAAAATTCTATTCTAGAAAGTGATAAAGAAGGGAGAGAGATGTTATCCTCCTCGATAGTTGCATGGAGGACGAGCCGGATGGGGCGACACCTGGAAGACAGAGGACGAAGATGAAAGACAAAGAACAGAGTAGGAAGAATCGGGAGCGAGACAGGGTGTCATCGTCATCGCGGGATCCACTTCTGGAGCGAGGGAGAGAAAACTTTGATTTTGACTCTAAAGGAGCATCCTAGGTTTGGGACCAACTTCTTTAGAGCTTTGGAGAGGGAGAGAGGTGAAGGAAGGGATGAAGAAAGTGTGCAGGTCGTATGGCCTTTTATAGGTGATGATTGGAGGGGGTACAAAGGTCATTTCACTTAAAAATTTAATGTCAAAATCTTTAGAGAAGGATTAGAAGCATCACTAAAGCCATGATCGTGGCCTTACGTGCGCGCCCACCCGCTGCCTCTTCTCCTCATGCCCAAACATATGAACACGATCTCGCCTTGTCAGTCATCCGATCGCAAGATCGGACGGCTTAAAAATGATCTCGCCCGCTTCTTCTTTAGCATAACTGCAAGCCCGTGCTCGCGATGGAGCATGCAAAAGCGCATCAACACACACGTACGTACCCCTCGCCCATCCATCATGCCACATTGCCCGCATCTGTGCCACTCACGCTTCATCCAACGGTGGAATCAAGCTGCTCCCACGCCTGCGCCTTGATTTGAGGCACAGCGGGGATCGAACCTGCGCCTCTACCTCACAAAGAGACGCTCGCCCGCTGCACTATGCGTACATTTGATTTGCGTGGATGGTTTTATGCTCAACCGATCTTGGCCGTTGGATCTTCATCCAACTGTCGTGATCTCTCATCACAAGAGTCTTCGGGAGTCAAGCGGAGGGGTGCAGCCAGGTGTAGATGGTTGGGATGGTTCCACGTGGCACCATCCTGATCGTCCATCTTCTTTATGTTGTAAATGGTGCTACAGATGTCGGATTGGACCAATTTTTGCATCGTTAGGCTACGATCATCGATTCGAACCCATCCATGCAGTTGGATTTGTCATCTGAGGTGTGCATTGACACCATCTTGGTTCTTGATCTTTGACCTTCCTCAGACTATAGCTGATGCTACAGAAGTCTGATCAGGGCAATCTTGGAGTCATTGTACTCCAATCGTCACCCTGATCAGATCCATACAGTTGGATCTTCGATCCGTGGCCCTGATTAAAAGTCGCCCTATTCATGGCCACCAAAAAGAAGAAATTACTATACAATTTGTACAATTTGACCTATATGCATGATGATTCATGTTATGCAATATTTACAATGCATGACTCTAATATGATACTAAAACATGCATTAATTGACATTTTTGGCTATTTAGATGTATGCACATCAGCTGGTAAGAGTTTTGAGAATCAAAGTCCACATAGCTAGGCCTAGGACGAGTGTAATAGCTAGTGAGATGTTCAACGGGTGTCTAATCAAGTTGGTGCACCTGTTCCCATCCTGAGTGAGCGGGAGGAGCAAATGAGTTCTCTCCAAAACATGGTAGGTGGGGTGAGAGTTTTGAGTTTGCTGAGCCTAATGGGGAGTATTTTGTTTGGTAATAAGCTCATCGAGATTCTTATTCATGAGGTCCACTTGGTCCAATTTTGAACAAATGAGCTCCATATCATACTAGCCTGATAACTGTCAAGAAGAAGAGTGTTGAACGAGACGAATCTACGCTAACGTGTTTGGTTTTTTTGAAAAACCCGTCGTTGTAGTTCGAAAGCGAAGGATTCGTGTTCAACAAATAAAATTTATACCGAAATAAGAATTCCGGGTCGAACACAGGGAGGCTACGTTGATCTATATTCGCAATTATGTTTTTTTTAGGATTTTTGATAAACAAGGCGAAATAATTACAATGGAGCTATCAAATTGAGAGAGAGGGAGAGAAAGAGAGAGAGAAAGAGAACATGCATTCAATATTTCAATTGTTTATACAAGCAAATGAAATTAAAGTTACACTAGAAAGCGGGAAATCAATTACACTATAAAGCAGGAAAATTCTACACTAGAAAAGCTGTAAATAAGAATGGGAGAGAGAAGTTATCCTCCTCGACGGTCGCTTGGAGGACGAGCCGGACGGGACGACGCCTGGACGAAGGAGAACGAGGCGGGACGAAGGAGGACGAAGCAGAAGAACGGGAACGAAGCAGCACGCCGTCGTCATCGCGGGATCCACTTCCGAAGGGGGACGAAAATTTGGACTTTATCTCGCGAGAAGCATCCCGGGTGTGGGACAAGCTTCTCTTGAGCTTTGGAGAGGTAGAGAGGAGAAGGAAGGGATGAAAATTTCGTATGGAGGGGGTCTCCTTTTATAGTTGCAAGGAGTGGGGGCAAAATGGACATTACATCTTCAAAATAATAAATAAGGGGTCTTTAGTGACGGATAAAACCGTCGCTAAAGCCCCGCCGTCGCCGTCGCCGCCGCGCCACGCGCGCCCGCTCGGCTACCTGCGCGCGTAACGCAGACGCACGTCCGCGTCGTCTCAGCCGTCCGATCGCGAGATCGGACGGCTTAGATCGCGCCCGCGCCCGCTGCGTAGCGCGCCGCCCGCGTGCGATCGCGCGCCCACCAGGGCGTCCAATTGCGCGTCGGCGCTATCGGGCGCGCGCGGCCGTTGGATCTTCATCCGACGCTCGTGCGCGCCCGCTCGCCCGCGCCTTCGACCCCCTCTCCGCGGCTCGAACCCGCGACCTCCGCTTCGCCCGCAGCTGCGTCGCCGCTGCGCTACGCAGGCGAAATGGTCGCGCGGACGTTTTTAAACGCGCGCGACCGCAGCCGTTGGATCGAGATCCAACGGCGGAGAGGAGACGTTGCGCGGACTTCACAGGACTCCTGCGGCCGATTGGGCGGCTGGGATGGCGCCACGTGGCGCCATCTTGGCCGTCCATCTTCTGGAAGTTGTAGATGGTGCCACGGATGTCGGATTGACTCGATTTTTGTGTCGTTTGACTGCGATCGTCGATCCGAATTCATCCGTGTGGTCGGATTTTCCATCTGAAGTGCGGATTTACACCATCCTGGCCCTTGATCTTCTAGGGTTCCCCGGTCTCTATCTGATGCTACGGATGCCTGATTAGGGCGATCTTGGAGTCGTTGAACTCCAATCGTCGCCCTGATCATATCCATACGGTTGGATCTTTGATCCGAGGCCCCGATAAAATATTTGCCCTGTCCAAGCACATAAAAGGAGACAATTAACCTCCATTTTATTCAAACTACTCTAAATGCAAGATGATGCATGTAATGCAATATTTATATCATGAAATGCAATCTTATGCTTAAGAACATGCATAAATAGACATTTTAAGTAGTGTAAATGTGTTTACATCATACCCCCATGCCTATCTTTTGCTAGTCCCTAGCAAAAACTATATGCTATTTATAAAAGAATTAGGTTAGATTATTTGGACCTGAGTTATTTTCAATCATTAAGAAATTGTCTACTTAAGAACTGAATTTTCAAAGACACAACAGTGCCCGGGTATCAGCTAAAATGCAGACCGCCTCAAGCCTCGCCTTATTCAAAGAAAATTTTCTTTTTCTGTTTTTACTCTTTTTTTTTTTTTTTTTTTTAGATTTTCAAATTTTAGGGTTTAAGAGTGGCTTTCTACGGCCATTCAACTCACCCAAGATTTGATGAGAACCCTAAGTTTTAAGCATCTTATTGTGATGTGATAGACTCGTTGACCGACAATTAAAACGGACTTCGGATTTCTACGCCTCTAGGTGACCTCAAAAAGAATTCTGCCTAAAGGTGTATCTTTACAACCGGTAGCTTTCTCCCTACTTTTATTTTTTAACGGGGTCAACACAAGGGTGAATCCAGTGTATATCTCCCCGGTTTATTCTACTTCTCCGCTTCTTCCTAAGTGTTTTGGGAATTTTTAGTGCATTTTCTGAGCTGGGTTCTGGACAACCGGTCGATGAGCTGTTACCACCGACAACTTGCCAGCCATACTCGTGCGGCGAAGTGTGGCTTATTTCTTTTTGTTCTTTTCTCCTTTTTGATTTTTTTTTTTTTTTTTTTTTTTTTTAAGTAGGTGGCTTCCCTGGTCTAAGATTTACCTAAAGGCAGCAAAAAGAGAAAGGTCCAGTGACTGGGCTCTGGACAACCTACCTATGGGCTGTTACCCACGATAACTTGCCAGCCATATCACCCTAGAAGGTTCATTAGCTACCCAATTTCCATTAAAATCGCCAAACAACGAGTCAGTGCAAAGAAAGTGTGTAGATGCTTAAGACTCAAAATTCCCTCACATCAGAGGGCGGGTTGATAAGTCGTGTACTTATCACCCAAACTTATTTATTCCAATTATAATAGAATTAAGATGGCGAGAACTCAAAGACAAATCCACATTTTAGTAGATACACAGGCTAATTAAGTCCAAAGACCTGAGGGGTCTTTGTGTTCAGATCCTAATGTAAAATTTCTTAGGATTGAAAAGTCCTAATGTCCAACTAATCCTTCCTATTTTTTTTTTTTTTTTTTTTTTTTTTTTTTTTAGAAAGAGAGCAATTTATATGGATTTCACAAAGCTGACCAACTAATTCAAAAATGAATCCACCCCCCCATGCCTAGCTGATGCAATGTCCTCATTGAAAAAGAGACATGAAAGAAAGGGTAGAATATGAAAGATGTCACCTGGATATGAAGCTCGTATCAGCCTTGTGTTATATGTACAACTGCTGAGTTTAATGCCGTCAGCTAGGCGAAGTCCAGCCAAAGAAGTCACAGAATGGCTAGAGCAACAGAGTCTGAAACGGGTTCTGGAAGATTATGGTCAACAACAGGCTTCAGACGTTGACCGTTGACTTTAAAGGTGTTACCCGTCTTTGGGTCAGAAATCTGAATGGCACCATTTAGAAAAATCTGATCAATTATGAATGGGCCACTCCATTTAGATCTAAGTTTACCAGGAAAGAGCTTAAGTTTAGAATCGAATAACCAGACCTTCTGGTTTGGCTCAAAGCTCTTGCGGGAAATCATTTGATCATGTAGAGCTTTGGTCCGAGCCTTGTAGATCTTGGCATTCTCATAAGCATCATTTCTAAGCTCCTCCAACTCAGATAATTGGAGTTTCCTGGTCTTCCCAGCTAGATTTAGATCTAGATTGCATTGTTTGATTGCCCAGAATGCCCTGTGTTCAATCTCTACGGGTAGATGACACGCCTTTCCATACACCAGACGGAATGGAGACATGCCGATAGGTGTTTTATACGCCGTACGGTAGGCCCAAAGAGCGTCCTCAAGCTTTTGAGTCCAATCCTTGCGATCGGGCCTAACTGTTTTTTGCAGAATGTTCTTGATCTCTCGATTAGAGATCTCGGCTTGTCCATTCGTTTGGGGATGGTAAGGTGTGGAAATTCGATGATTAACCCCGTATTTGGCCAATAAACTCCGGAATTGGGCATTAGTAAAATGAGTGCCACCATCACTGATGATAGCCCTCGGAATCCCGAATCTACTGAAGATATTTCTCTTGACAAAGTTGATGACCACCTTGTGGTCATTTGTTCGGGTGGGAATTGCCTCAATCCATTTAGACACATAATCAACAGCGACAAGAATGTACTGATGTCCAAATGAAGGGATAAAGGGTCCCATGAAATCAATGCCCCAAACATCGAAAATTTCGACAGGAAGAATAGGGTTTAAGGGCATCATGTCTCTCTTAGTTATGCTCCCGAGTGCCTGGCATCGAGGGCATGACTATGAGAACTCCTGGGAATCCTTGAATAAAGACGGCCAATAGAAGCCAGATTGCAAAATTTTTGCAGCCGTCTTTTTCCCAGAGAAATGTCCACCACACCCAGATGCATGGCAGAACTCAAGTATACTGTTGAATTCATTCTCCGGTATGCATCGGCGAATAATCTGATCAGAGCCGATGCGATACAGTTCAGGGTCCTCCCAAAAGTAGTATTTGGCCTCAGATTTGAGTCTATCCCGTTGTTGCTTGGTCCAATCCTGGGGGATTTGACCAACGGCCAAATAGTTAACAATGTCAGCAAACCATGGGGTGTGGACACCTAAAACTGTAAGAATGGTTTCGTCCGGAAAAGTGTCAGCAATCGGAATGTCCGGACAAGAAGAATCACCTAGGAGTCTCGACAAATGATCCGCCACCACATTTTGTACCCCGGTTTTATCCTTGATTTCAAGATCAAATTCTTGAAGAAGAAGAATCCAACGAATAAGCCGGGGTTTAGCATCCTTTTTAGCCAAGAGATGTCTCAAGGCCGAGTGGTCGGTATAAACAATAACATGAGACCCTAAGAGATAAGCCCTGAATTTTTCCAACGCAAATACTACAGCGAGTAATTCCTTTTCAGTAACAGTGTAATTCCTCTAGGCTTCATCCAAAGTTTTACTAGCGTAGTAAATGACAAAGGGCTTTTGATCAATTTTCTGACCCAGGACAGCCC
Organism: Thalassia testudinum; assembly: GCA_037157565.1. NCBI lineage: Eukaryota > Viridiplantae > Streptophyta > Magnoliopsida > Alismatales > Hydrocharitaceae > Thalassia > Thalassia testudinum. The sequence continues at coordinate 21,090,172 of JAZHRO010000062.1, forward strand.
CGACCGCGTAATCAGAAGCATCGGTCATGATCTCAAATGGGGTTGTCCAAATAGGTGGTTGCAAAATTGGCGCACAGGTGACTGCCGTTTTTAAGAAATCAAATGCCTTTTGGCATGATTCGTCAAAAACGAACGGTGTTTCTTTGGCAAGAAGATTGCTCAAAGGGCGGGCAACCTTCGAGAAGTCCTTGATGAATCTTCGATAAAATCCCACATGGCCAAGAAATGATCTGATTTGTTTAACTGAAGTGGGAGGAGGAAGTTTAACGATAGCATCAACCTTAGCTTTGTCCACTTCAATTCCCCGTTCAGAGATTACATGACCCAAAACGATGCCCTCTTGGGTCATGAAATGACTCTTTTCCCAGCTAAGGACCAATCGTGTCTTGATACATCGCTTAAGAATCATTTCCAAATTAACCAAACAAGAGTCAAATGATTCTCCGAAAACGGAGAAATCATCCATGAAGACTTCCATAAACTCTCCCACCATGTCGGAAAATATGGCTAGCATACACCTTTGAAAAGTCGCAGGTGCATTGCATAACCCGAAAGGCATCCTACGAAAAGCAAAGGTTCCGTAGGGACAGGTGAAAGTAGTTTTTTCCTGATCCTCGGGATGGATAGGAACTTGATTGTATCCCGAGTAACCATCAAGAAAACAGAAGTACTTCTGCCCGGCTAATTTTTCCAGGATTTGATCAATGAAGGGCAGGGGAAAATGATCCTTTTTAGTGGCAGTGTTCAGCTTCCTGTAATCAATACAAACTCTCCAAGATGAAGCTGAACGAGTTGTGACAGATTCTCCTTTCTCATTAGTCACAACAGTAATCCCGGCTTTCTTTGGAACAATCTGAACGGGACTTACCCAGGGACTGTCAGAGATTGGATAAATAATTCCTGCATCGAGCCACTTGATGATTTCCTTTTTGACCACTTCTCGCATATTTGGATTCAATCTCCTCTGCATCTGGCGAGAAGGGCGGGATCCATCTTCCAAAAATATTCTATGATTGCAGTAAGATGGCTCGATCCCCCTAAGGTCATGAATGGTCCAACCAATTGCCTCCTTATGTTCCTTTAGAACCTTAATCAATTTAATCTCTTGCTCCTTTGTCAATTTAGCACTGATAATCACAGGGAGCGTATTCTGAGGTCCTAAAAATTGATATTTCAAATTCTCGGGCAATGGTTTCAATTCGAGCTGGGGTGGGGTGATGATTGATGGTCGGGTAGATGCTAAAGATTCAACAAGAGGGAGAGGTTGTGAGTGGACAAAATCAGTAACCTCTTCCGAAGATGTTAAGTCAGAGGGTTGCGGGTCAAATTCATCAACCAAAGAGGAACTTTCAATTGAAGAAACTGTCAAACAAGTTTCAATATTAATATTATCCTCATCAAGTTCCTCAATAACTCCACAATCCTCAAATTTATTGATCGCCTTAAAAATATCTAATTTCATACGTTGGTCCCCAAAGGCGATTTCCATGCTACCGCTTTCACAATTAATGTTGGCCTTTGCGGTAGCCAGGAACGGACGCCCCAGAATGATGGGAGTGTTCCTCAGATTATCTGGTACATCCATGTCAAGGACAAGGAAATCTACAGGAAAATAAAAATCCTTGACCTTAACTATAACATCTTCAATAACACCTCGCGGGTTTGTGACCGAACGATCCACTAACTGTAGCGTTACTGAAGTTGGCCGAAGTTCGCCTAACCCAAACTTCTCGTAAAGAGAAGTCGGAATTAGGTTGATGGATGCACCGAGATCCAAAAGTGCTCTATCAAATGTGTAATCTCCGATAACGCAAGAAATCAAAGGAGCACCAGGATCTCTCCTTTTCTGAGGGAGGTAGTGCAGGATAACAGAACTAGCCTGCTCGGAGAGTACCACCTTCCTCGGAACAGATTCTCTCGACTTACGCTTTTGTGTACATAATTCCTTTAAAAATCTTGCGTAAGTCGGTATGTGCTTGATAGCATCAAGGAGCGGGATATTGATCTCAACATTCTTAAATAAATTCAGAAGCTCCTCATTGCTATCAACAGACTTCTTCTTCTTTGCTTTGGTTAAGGCTTCAGGAAAAGGAACACGAGTCAGATCTTTGGAATCGGATTCCTGAGCCTTGATTTCTCCTTTAGAATTCTCTTCTCTCTCCTCAGATTCTTCAGGATTCAAAAGATTAGAATAATGTGGTTGTGGATCCTGAGTCTTCTTACCACTTCTCAAAGTGACAGAATTTGCAGAAGCGTAAGAATTTGGGTCTTGAGGAGGGTTAGGAAAGATTGGAGGGGCTTGATTGACCATGAATTGTTGATTTACAGAAGAAGAAGATGAGGAACCCTGCTCAACCACCTGAGCATGCGCGTGTGGGTCCCTCTGATTTCCGTACCCTTGGGCTTGATTGCCCGAATTTGTAATGTTTCGTGGGTTGGGTACGGGTTGGGATGGTAGAGATCCGGGTTGGCGAGAGTTAGCAATGAGCCCGGATTGCAAGTTGTCCAGTGAGTTTTTCATTTGCTGCATGAGCTGGAGCATAGATCCTTGCATCTCTACTATTTGATGGTTCAAATCAGCCTGCCCTGCGGGTTGACGGGCATTCCAAGCTGGCTGATTGACCTGATTCGGAGGCAACTGAGTATATACTTGACCCTGACCCATTGGTCGTTGCGGAGCATAATTGCTGGGTCGGAATTGGGTCTGTTGCCCCGGATTTTTCCAAGAGAAGTTAGGGTGGTTTCTCCAACCTTGATTATAGGCATTCGAGTAGGGGTTGGATCTAGCATTCTCTTGTACAGCACAGACATCCTCATAAAGTGAGGATGGAGAGAAAGAAAAGGAAGGATTAGAAAAACTGGGATCAAAGGCCCCAGTTGGGAACCCATGGGGTTCCGAAAAATGCTGACTCATATGTTGAGTCGCATCAAGTTGATTCACGAACTCCCGTCCAGAAAGAGCTCGTGAAGAATGGAATCCCGAATTTTGGGATTGAGTGGATTGAGAGTTGTTCATAGAATTGCCAGCCATCCACTCTTCCATTCTTTTAGCAACCAAGTCCACTTTGTCAAGTTTATTACAAATCAATTCCATATCAAATGAATGAGAGTCATGGACTTCATTGACATTTGATCTGGGTTGTTGGGACTGGTTAAAAGTATCCATGGAGGCATGATTTATTGAATTCTCACTCATTTCCTCAAATAAATCATGTGCACTATCTGCATCTTTATTAAGGAAATTGACTCCGCAAGAAGCATCCACATGGTTTCTGAGTTGTTCAGTCAACCCATGATAAAAAATCTGCACGAGTTGCCATTTCGGCACCTCGTGGTGTGGACACCTCCGCAATAAGTCCTGGAATCGCTCCCAGGCCACATGAAACTGCTCCCCCGGCCGCTGGGTAAAAGTAGTGATTGCCCGTCTTAAAGCATTGGTACGACCGACTGGGAAAAATTTCTTCAGAAAGGCCGATTTCAACTCATTCCAAGTTGTAATTGGTCTTCCTATTGTCCTATACCAATGCGCGGCCTTATCCCTAAGAGAGTGAGGGAAGAGCCTCATGATCATTTGCTCCTCGTTTATGTTTCGAGACTTGGTGGTCTGGACCAAAGTGGTCAAGTCCTCCAAGTGTTGAAACGGATCCTCGGAGCCAAGCCCATGATAATGTTTAATCAGGCTTAACACCTGGGGCTTGATTTCTACGTCACCGGCTGGAATCTGGACGCCGGGACGTTCCCCGTAATTTGAAGGATCATAAAAATCCTTCAAGGGCTGAACGCCCTGCATTCTCTGGAACCATTCTTGCATTCTCTGCATTTGTTCCAGCTGCCTTCGAAATTCTTCCTGTGGATTTCCAGGCAGAAGAGGCTGTTGTTCGGCCACGGGATCAAATTGACCAAAATCTAACTTGCGCCTCCTAGAATGTTCTAATGGTCCTTCTAATCTGGGATTCAATGACCGTCTTCCCAGCATAAACTAGGAGTAGGTCGGAAGGACCGGGGATAGGGACCCTGCAGTACAACAAAACAAGGCTGTCCTTAAGTGAGGTAGCCTAAGGATCTACTGACTCCCAATACCATCCTTAAGACTGTAACTGATTTACTCTACTTGCGTCTGTATAATCCAACCAGTTAGAAGGAGGGACTGGGGAGAAGGTTCTTCCTTTGGCTTTCGCCTCCGGTTCCTAGTGTACCCCCCAGCCGCGGTCGTTTGACGCTACTCCCCTAGCTAGACATCAGATTAATCAGTACAAGTAGGTTAATCAAAAACAATCTCAGACTAGGCCTTGAAGAGCGAATCAAACCTTAGGGCCAACGTCTACTCAATTTTATTACAGCCTGGGATTGTGGTGCTTATGTAATGTGATGGGCCCTTATAATGGGTTGTGCCCTTAATGATTGATTGAAATTTGTGTAAGTGTGTGCACAACCAGGGTTTTCAAGCAAGATTATTTATAATGTGTGAATTTTAATGTTCAAATCCTGCTTAAGTAGCTTTTAGGGTTTCAAATTAGGTGAATTGCAATCAAATTTCTAGGCAAACCAAGTTGTAAAACACGGGTGAAGATAGTTTTCCTTTAAAATCAGAAAGAAAGCGGAGTGCCTAGAATATACCTAGATTGAAAACCCTAAGGAGGAGCTACTTGATGAGTTGGTTTTAAATAAAGTGGTGCGGCCCAAACAACTCAAACAATTGGCCACAATTGCACCACTAAGTTAGGCACTCAAAGATGGTTAACCTAGAATGATTTCTACTCTGTTATGTGTTGCTCTGTGTGTACCGGTTCCACAGATCAGAACCCGGTTGAGTAGAAAACAAATCAAGTTAATCAAGTGCCTTGAATGTGGGTGTGTGTTGTGTGTTTGTTGAAAGTTACCCCACAAAATTATCTTTTTGTTATTATTATTATTATTATTTTTTTTTTTTATGAATGAGGGTGAAATGAGTGTGAGTAGAAATCCAAACAACCAAACTATTCCTAGGATTTATGCAAACACCTAGGTTAATTGGAATTTGGATTTAATGTGGCGAATGAAATCTATGGAGGGGGAAAGAATGGGGGAGCACTTACAGTTGTCTTCAACTGCACTTTACTCCAGTCTACCGCTTGTTGATTCCTTGATGGAGGTCTCTGCAAAACAATAGACACAAGAGAAAGCTAGTTAGAAAACAAATAAAGTGCAAGAAATGCGAAGAAAAGATCGGAAATCGTTGCCTCCCCGGCAACGGCGCCAAAATGTTGAACGAGACGAATCTACGCTAACGTGTTTGGTTTTTTTGAAAAACCCGTCGTTGTAGTTCGAAAGCGAAGGATTCGTGTTCAACAAATAAAATTTATACCGAAATAAGAATTCCGGGTCGAACACAGGGAGGCTACGTTGATCTATATTCGCAATTATGTTTTTTTTAGGATTTTTGATAAACAAGGCGAAATAATTACAATGGAGCTATCAAATTGAGAGAGAGGGAGAGAAAGAGAGAGAGAAAGAGAACATGCATTCAATATTTCAATTGTTTATACAAGCAAATGAAATTAAAGTTACACTAGAAAGCGGGAAATCAATTACACTATAAAGCAGGAAAATTCTACACTAGAAAAGCTGTAAATAAGAATGGGAGAGAGAAGTTATCCTCCTCGACGGTCGCTTGGAGGACGAGCCGGACGGGACGACGCCTGGACGAAGGAGAACGAGGCGGGACGAAGGAGGACGAAGCAGAAGAACGGGAACGAAGCAGCACGCCGTCGTCGTCGCGGGATCCACTTCCGAAGGGGGACGAAAATTTGGACTTTATCTCGCGAGAAGCATCCCGGGTGTGGGACAAGCTTCTCTTGAGCTTTGGAGAGGTAGAGAGGAGAAGGAAGGGATGAAAATTTCGTATGGAGGGGGTCTCCTTTTATAGTTGCAAGGAGTGGGGGCAAAATGGACATTACATCTTCAAAATAATAAATAAGGGGTCTTTAGTGACGGATAAAACCGTCGCTAAAGCCCCGCCGTCGCCGTCGCCGCCGCGCCACGCGCGCCCGCTCGGCTACCTGCGCGCGTAACGCAGACGCACGTCCGCGTCGTCTCAGCCGTCCGATCGCGAGATCGGACGGCTTAGATCGCGCCCGCGCCCGCTGCGTAGCGCGTCGCCCGCGTGCGATCGCGCGCCCACCAGGGCGTCCAATTGCGCGTCGGCGCTATCGGGCGCGCGCGGCCGTTGGATCTTCATCCGACGCTCGTGCGCGCCCGCTCGCCCGCGCCTTCGACCCCCTCTCCGCGGCTCGAACCCGCGACCTCCGCTTCGCCCGCAGCTGCGTCGCCGCTGCGCTACGCAGGCGAAATGGTCGCGCGGACGTTTTTAAACGCGCGCGACCGCAGCCGTTGGATCGAGATCCAACGGCGGAGAGGAGACGTTGCGCGGACTTCACAGGACTCCTGCGGCCGATTGGGCGGCTGGGATGGCGCCACGTGGCGCCATCTTGGCCGTCCATCTTCTGGAAGTTGTAGATGGTGCCACGGATGTCGGATTGACTCGATTTTTGTGTCGTTCGACTGCGATCGTCGATCCGAATTCATCCGTGTGGTCGGATTTTCCATCTGAAGTGCGGATTTACACCATCCTGGCCCTTGATCTTCTAGGGTTCCCCGGTCTCTATCTGATGCTACGGATGCCTGATTAGGGTGATCTTGGAGTCGTTGAACTCCAATCGTCGCCCTGATCATATCCATACGGTTGGATCTTTGATCCGAGGCCCCGATAAAATATTTGCCCTGTCCAAGCACATAAAAGGAGACAATTAACCTCCATTTTATTCAAACTACTCTAAATGCAAGATGATGCATGTAATGCAATATTTATATCATGAAATGCAATCTTATGCTTAAGAACATGCATAAATAAACATTTTAAGTAGTGTAAATGTGTTTACATCAAAGAGGTAGATAACTCATGGATGCCAACCTGCAGGTTTGAGGATAGATCGAAGGTGTCCATGGATGCATGATTAAGCGAGTTTCTGCTCATCTCTTCAAACAGGTCATAGGCACTGTCAGGGTCGTGGTTTAGGAAATTGCCCCTGCATGATGCGTCAACATAGTTATAAAGTTGGCCATCTAATTCATGATAAAATGTTTGTACTAATTGCCACTTCGGTACTTCATGATGTGGGCATTTCCTAAGGAGCTCTTGGAACCTCTCCCATGCTTCAAGCATGGGATCCAGATGTTTCTGTGCAAAGGTAATGATGGCCCTCCTCAAGGCATTAGTTTGGCCAATGGGAAAGAATTGCTTGAAGAATGCACTCTTCAATTGAGTCCAGGTGTTGATGGGCTGGCCAATCATGAGGAACCAGTGAAGGGCTCGGTCTTTTAGTGAGTGCAGGAAAATTTGCATGAGCCAAGGTTCAATGGGCACATCCTGCACTCAGGTAGTCTGGGCTACTAAGGTCAGTTCTTCCAAGTGTTGGAATAGGTCATCTTGGGTTCGCCCATAAAATTGTGGTAGAAGGCTCAAGATTTGGGGTTTAACTTCAAAGTCAATAATTGGAATATATACCCCAAGTCGGTCTTGGTAGTTAGAGAGATCATAGAAATCCCTCAAGGTCCTTTGTGGTTCATCCTCCTCATGAATAGAAGAAGGCAGAGGAAGAGGCAATTGGTTGTATTGCCCTTGTACTTGCTAGAAAAGTCAATTCTGCATTTGGACCATCTGGTCCATTTGCAAGGCAAAATGGGACTGGGCTTGGGTAAAGTCTTATTGGCCTCCCCTGTTGGGAGGTGGCCCTTGATGTTGACCTAAGTCGGGTTGTTGATAAATCTGGAATCTTCCATTTACAGTCCCGGTTTGGTTGTACATGGAATTTTGTCTATAGGTGTCAAGGTTGAAATCAGGGGGTGGTCATGATGCATCAGGATTTTAAGGGTTTTGGTTCCCGCGGGTGTCAATATGGTCCTTTAGGTGGTTCTCCATCTGATGTTGTTGGGAAGAGTTTGCCATTTTTTTAGGGTCTTGGCTAGGGTCAGGTTTGGGATAAGAAAATACTAGATCAAAGGTGAAGTACGAATACAGTAGGTCACAATTAGTGAAATCGATCCAGCGTCGAGTGGCAAAATCGATTCTAGACCAAAACGTGGGGTGTTGTGACCAACGACCATGCATACAATAGAAGAAGAGTCTGGAGATACAAAGAGAATGAGGAGAGAGAAGATGTGACAAGCAACCAAACAAACACTCTGCCTTACTATGTCACCCTTGTGCTAAGACTTGGATTGAATGGATGAAGTAAGTGCAGAACCGATCATCAACACTTTAGAGGCTCAAGATAGGCTATTGTAAGTGAGGGAAGAAGGCCCATGCTCGTCCCTTTCGAGTGCTTGTGTAAACCCACTCTGGCTATTTGGCACTACCCACTCATCTTGATGCCAAGCTACAAAAGAGAAGATGATTTCTTCTAAACCTATTCAACCCACTCACCTATGCCTAAACTTGATCCTATCCTTAGAGTCACGTTGCTACCAATTTTAGAGGACAATGCGTGCGTGGGAGATGATGGGCATTAGGGGGGATCTATTGCCATTAAGATTGATTTTACAATGTGTGTAAGGAAATTAGGAGGGATCTACCCAGTGCCAAGGCAGGTGGTTGAACAAGCAAGATTTAAATGATCATCTTTTAGGGTTTGATCCTTGCTTAATGGATTTTAGGATTCCACTTGTTATGATTTGCAATCAAGGCACCAAGTTTGGCATACAATGAAGTGATTTCAATTCCCTTTAAGGCCAAATGTGGATCCTAGCAGGCAGCATTCAATCTGTTATGAGTTGATTTGACTATAAGTGTATGTCCTAGGGTCCAAATAGAGAAAGCAATGACCCCAAACAAACAAAAATCAAATGAGCTTTCCAACAAAACCAATTTCAGAATTTTTCAAGGATGATGAAGATAAGTCGTTGCAAGGCGATTGAACCATTTTCTTTTAAAATTTATATACCTAGATAGTGGAGTATCTAGGGTCGTCTAAGGCAAAAAAAAAGTTCCACCAAGCTCAACCTTAGCCTTGCTATTTTATGTATTTTTTGTATTTTTTTGGTTATGTAATTTTTTGTTATTTTTTATATAAGAAAGTAAAGCAAGTAAAGATAATGTGAAACACCTACTTACTTGCACACACACTCAACTAAAGGCAAATATGGCATGCCCTTGAGCTCCCTTAGACACGGGTGTGCCTAAGGAATAAAGGGTGATGCAACAAGTAAAAAGGAAAGCCAAGGAAGCAAATGCAATAATAACATTGATACTACGAAATGAGTTCTTACAACAATTCAAGGTCAAGGAAAACTACAACTACAAGTTACCAACTAAGAGAAGAACACAAGGAAGGAAAAGAGAGAGAGAGGATGGCATGGAGGTGGTGTTGCTGAAGTCTCAAAGTTGGCATGAGGAAGAAGAGGCAGAAGGGCTCCAAGGGGTGGTGGTGGTTGACCCCCTTGAACCTTCTCCCCTTACACCTTGAGGTGGCGTGAATGGTGGCGGATGTGGTGGTGTCTTCTCTCAATTTTCCCCCTCCAAAAAAGATATGTCCTCATGGTGCCTTAGGTCCCTTTATAAGGAGAGTAACCAAGGGAGCCTAAAGGTTACATTTTCAAATTCCAAAGGGAGCCATTTTTGGAGCCAACTTTTGGCTCCCTCTTCAAAAGTGACAATTGGCTATAAAGGTGGCTTTTAGCTTCCCAAGGAAGCTTCCAAGGGGTGGCCTACTCGGAAAGGCAATAGCCTCCCTTGAAAAGGTGCATCCCTCTTTAATTTCTTGACTTTCCTATGCACCTCTTGGCTTTAATTCCAGCAAATGAATTGCTTGGAATAATTTTTATCCCAAGCTCATTTAATTCATCTTCCACATGTAACATGACTTCATTTATGTAGCTCCTCAAGGTGCTCCTTCGAGAATGAGTACCTGCGGGTTGCCGCACAAGCTAACAAAAGATGATCAAGGTTCCAATTTATATCAAAATTTAAACATGGGGTAGCTTGGCAAATTACTTCTAAAATGCAATGATGCAAGATGATTTATGCAATAATGTACTAGGGATAAGCCCCAAAATAAGCCTAACATGCATGCAAAATTGGTGTTTATCACAATACACTACCCACGCGACTGGCCATCGACCAGCAACAACAGTCACAACTCAGGTCCAATCTCATAGTAGTCAGTCGTCTGGCCAACTATCAAGTCGACTAGTTACTTAGTAACCAATCGACTTATTTTCTTGATTGGTGAACCGACTATAGAATCATGCACTGCTTCCTGTCAAGAACAAATTCCTCTGCAGTCTATCATTTGGTCTTGCGACCAGTTGTCCAGCTACCATAATGCTAGTCAACAGGTTCACCAACCCATCGACTTCTTAATAATTTGCCCGTATAACTAGCATCCAATGTTAGGAGTATGAACCTTAGTAGCTGGACCTATGATTCTATAATCAAATGTCTGACTACGCTCTAGCCAGTGGAATAGCCATAAAGCTAATCAATCGGCTACAGCATATAAATCAGGCTACAATTAAAAATCCTAAATTTTGAGAGTTTTCACAAAACTTGAATTGCCCTAAGATCCAATACTAGTGAAGGGTTTGATCATATCAACCTCATGGCATCACAAAAGCACGAAAACATGAAAACATGTGTTTTAAAATTTTCGAATACGAGATCGAATCAATGCCATAAAATGATCAAGCAAATGAAATGAAAACACCTATAACTGGAACGACATGGGAGGAACTAGTTTTCTCTCATTATGAGATCCCACAAGTTGAGGGATTATATCTTCATGAGGTGATGTGGTGCAACACCTCAAGATGTAGTGCTCTTCAAATAAGTCCCGAAAGAAACTCTACTTGCTCCACCACGATGAGTGGATGAGACCGCCATGTCATGGAGGATTAATCTCATGAGAGATTCACAAAATCCTTCACGAATCCAAAGCGATGCTCACCTTGAAATCCAAATCGAACCTTAAGAACTACTTCGAGAGGACCAGCAGCAGCTGGCCCCATAGTAGCCAGTCGACTCGTAGATGAGACAATTGACTGTGAACTAAAGAGGGGCAAGGGGTGCATGAGGAAGAAGGGCTACCACTTCAACCCTTTGTAGATCTGCTAACTGATCAACCAGCTGATGAGGTGTAGCTCATCATAGCTAAAATGTCCAAGTTAAGCTAGAAACTAGGTTAAACACTATCTAATTAACACAATAAATGGGGTTAAGTGTGAGAATCAATAGAAATGACCTAAAACATCAAATTGTGTTAAAAATGCATAATTATGTCAATTAATGAGATATTCTATTCGTAAATGTAAATTGACGATCCAATTGCTAATTAACCACATTTCTGAGCTCAAAAGTATAAATTAAGGGTTGAATTAACTTCTAAAATGTTCAATTATCACACCATAAAAACTTAGGAGCATTTTGACATCATTTGGACCTTGCATTTAATGTTTTACATATAGGTTCTCATCTCAATTTGAGTCCTTTACATTTCTTACTTTTAAAGCATTTCAAGGACCTTTTGGTTATTATTTCTCTCACTTATGGGCTCCCTTGCAAACTCTACATCATTTCACCTTTATTGGCTCTTTGTGCACAAAGCCCAATGCACCTAATGCCTCACGAGAACACTGTAGCTTATGAAGAACATGAGCAACAAGTGTCGCTGATTCCATTCCTCACTAATCCAACAGTGGAAACATCGCCATCCTTCATGCGTCTTTGCTCGGAGGATCGTTGTCTTATCTAGATCCCATCTAATGGTGGGATTTTATCCAAATACTTCCCGCGTATCATCCTTTCCATCCCCACCATTAGACTTAACCTCACCTAATCCCACCTTAGCAGTGCTATGATCTACTCCAACGCCTACTTAAGCACATCCTCTAAGCTCACACAAGGCCTATCAGCTCCCTCCCCCTGAGATGGTCATCATCCACATCTCCAGTTCTTCTCTTCCTCCTTCATTAGGGCCGTTTGAGACAAGGGCAACTCTTCTTCCTCAATTTCGTCGCCACAGCAACCTGTTGTGGATCCAAAGACCCCATTCTTCAGTTGGAGATCTTCTCATCCTCCTTCGTCGCTGCAGTGACCACCTGCAGCCCAGGCATCCCATCTTCCACTTAGCTAGGATTTCTAATGCTTTCTAGGATAGATCTAATTCTTTCTAGTGTAGTGTAGATCAATTAGAGTAGATTAGTTAGCTCAATTCATGGATTTGGTAGTTTAGTTAGTAGATTAGATTAGCTCTTATTCGCCCTCTCTAAACAACTCAGATCAGAGAGTTGTTTTCCCACTCTCATTTCATTAAACTAATCTCCCTCTACATCTCATAATTCATATTCTTTCATTTCCTCGAAGTTTTAATCCACAGTTCACCCCTCCATTAGAGCCAAATAGTATTTGAAGCTCTCTAGCTTTCAGATCTAAATTCGTACTCAAAAACCACCTGGGGGTCTCTCCATTCACTTCATAAGTTCACAAAGACTCCCGATCTGATTTTGATCACTTCAATTCACTTGATTCTTTCAGATTGGTATTTCATGTCCAATCTCGTGATTTGGAGTTCATTCCGATTTAAACTGATTTAAGCAAGCGATTCAAGGTTTGAATTGCTTAATTAGGTGTATTGCAAGGATTCTAATGTGTTTTAATTTGATTTTTAAGTGTAGATGAGCAAATGTCTAATTTCTATTTTAGATTCTGAATTTTGGTTCTTAATTGAAAGCTAGAGACAAGGGAAATTAGTTGTACTGATTTGAGGCTCCAGCAATGATTTAACTTTGACAATTAGAAGATTTAGTTAGGTTTTTGAATGTATTCTTGAGCTTTGATCTGAGTTTGAAAGGATTTTTAGACACTTTGGTAATTATTTGCAATGATTGAGATGAATCTTTCAATGGTTTCATTGTAATTTAGGGGTGTTTAATTTTAACAATCAGATTTCCAAATTTGCAGAGTTTTACATAAATCATGGTTTTTCAAATCTAAACTTATAGAAGAACAAATTAAAAGGACTGATCTGACCTATATTAGTTCAATGTTGATTTGAATGAAGAGTTTAAACAAAAATTTCAAGTGATTTTTCAGTGGGATTTACAGATTTGATGGGATTTAAAGGAGTTTCATACTAGACCTATTTAGTCTAATTTGTGTCGTGTAGCAACAACAGCAGAAGCTACTGGATGTCACAACAACAACAGCAGAAGCTACTAGTTTGTAGCAAAAGCTACTGATTTGTAGCAGCAGTTCAGCTAGACAATAGCTGCAGCAACTGCCTTGGTTGATTCAAAGAATGTTTGAGATGAAAATTGAGTGGTTGAGGGATTGGCATGTATTGTACTGCTAGAACAGCATGTGTAAGCATTCGTGTACAAGTATTTGACTTCAATCTAATTTTAATGGCATGTAATCCATGTTAATATCTTTTCTCATCAGCTTATTAATAGTGTAAACTATCCAAGTTGAAGTTTAATGAAATTCAAAGTTAAAAATCATGTTTATTACTTGAACATGCTTCATATTGATGGCTGAATGTTTCTGAGGATGAACATCTGATTTTCAGACTTTAAATTTGACAAGAATGACTTGAATCCATGTTTTATATGCATTGTCAATAACTTTAACTGCCTTAATCTACCCAAGATGAATTTGAGTGAAGATTGAAGCTAGAAAAATCATGTTTGAATGTTTACATATGTCATATCTTGATGGATCAATGCTTTGACTATCCTATACCTTAGTTTTAGACCTTCAACTACCAATTCAAGGCTTAGATTCCATTCTCAACATCCATTTAGGCCTTATTTTGTGTTACTTTGTAAATAAATAAAAATCATTAAAAAATCATAAAAATTAAAATAAACATGTCTTGAGTAAGATCAGGTATTTGTTTAAGTGTTTGCAAAGTTGCAATGTATTCTGAACCTCCAGCTTGGTAGAACATGCTAGCCGATGGTTCAGTATGCTTTGAAACTTAATAAAAGAAACCAAATCAAAAATACAAAATGAATTCTTCTCCCTGTCTTCTCCTACCTCTATAAAGCACAAAAAGACCACAAAAATATGAAAAAGCCAAAAAACACCATGCATATTGTATTTATACTTGTATATATTATTTATAGATGAGTTAAATGTAAATAATAACTTATAAATATATATTGTACTTAACTAATGTATACATGTATTATAATTATTTAAGTAAGAATTTATATTAAGTTATACTATATACATATTAACTATACAATTATCTATTTATTTATAGTAAATCATATGTACATATAGTAGAATAATTATAAATCAGTAAGTAAACATGTCCAATCATATTTATTACTATACATACGTATTTAAGTATTTACTATATACCTAATTATACCTGTACATTGATTTATTTATGTATTTATTCTAGGTAATTAAGTTATTAAGTTAATTAGGTAAATTGTTAAGTGAAAATAAAATAAATTAGTAATTTAACTTATTACTAAGGTAATTTATATGGGATACTTGTATATATTAATTTTAAAAATTTTAAACCCATTTGTGATATGTTTATACTATATAGTAATATTTATAACTAAATTATATGTATATCTAATAAAAATGTGTATATAAATGTATATAAATTAAAATAAACAACTAAAAATAAATTAAAAATATAAATTAAATACCTTATCATGTATACTAACTAATGTATAACTTAATTTTGTCATTAATTTATTAATTTGCACTTTAATTAACAAATTAAACTCTAAATTAATGTGTACACAGCACTAAGTTTAACTTATTTTTAAATATAACTAATTAAGTTTTTATATTAAATTAACTACATAATTATGTAACCCTATATAAGTGCTTTACAATGGTATAATTTAATTGAAATTTAAGTAACATTTGGTCCCCCAAATCGAGGGCCAAACTTTAACCCAGATCACACCTACACCCTTAATTGGGTGCAAAGTTAGCGCCACATCATTAGCTAATGAGCAACCGCATGCGTATAAGTTGAATTGTGTCCGGTGGCTATTCGGTCTTCAACGCAGGGCGCAACACATATGAGCATACTATTGGTCCTCGAATTCATGCACGCCTGCGAGTGTGTGCATGCGTGCATGAGCACGTACCTATGGGTGTGTGTGTGTGGACACATGAGCGCATGGGTGGCTAGGAGCCATAGGCCTATTGGGCCTGAAAAATGCACTAAAATACCCAAAAAAAGAAAAAGGGCTTGGTTCTAGTAGTGGTCTAGTCCCACTCGAAAGGGTATTGTGTATCCCACAAAAAGCCTTGGGCCCGCCCAGTAACAAATTTTTGTTATGTGTTGGAGAAGTGATCTGTGTGTGCAAAGCCTAAAAAGTAGCTAAGTGTTGAGTGTTGAGAGTGGTGCATGCCTTAGTGTGTGCTATGTGTGTATTATGAGTATATGTGTAAAGTATACTATATTTATCTATATATATATAAGTATATATGTATAATAATATATATGTATATATAAGTATAAAATATGTGTATATATATATAATTAGAACGGAAAGTAGAGTAATATATGTATATAAGCCTTATGTCTATATATATATTTGTGTTAAAGCTTTAGTAACAATTACATTAGTCACTATAGGTGTATATATATATATTAGTAAATACAGTTCTTTTGCCTTATATTTTATTTATATATTTTATAAGGCTATAGTAACACTTATATATGTCACTGTATATATGATATATATTATTAAAGTTATTAGTATATGTTAGTATATCTAGTATCGTACATATTAATAGTTATTTTTGTACCTATACTTAGGTATTATTTAGGATAGTTGTATATAACTAACGTAGAGTAAGTTTTTGATGTCTATTTAGTTGTAAATATGTTTGATTTTGATGTCTGTTTAGTTGTAAATATATTTGAGGCATTTCAATTAACATTAATTGATTCTTTTTGTATATAATTAACCCATTCATTCATTCTTTAATTCATTGATTCATGCTGTAAATATATTTGACATTTTTTGAATAAAATAACTTTTTTGGAAATAAAGAGTGATATATATCAATAACTGCCTCCCAGTAAATGACCTAAAATAAACTAGTAAAAATTATGTAAACAAATAAAATGACACAACATCTATCCGCATTGTGACATTATACTACAACAATGACAATTAAAATCACATTTTTAACATGCAGACGATTTTTGTGGTTCACCAGCTACTGTAACAAGCATTGACTAATATAAATATTGGTCAACCAGTTATTGAAGGCAATAGGGGAACTGCCACCTATCTTCCTCCTAATGGTTGCACTTGAGGGTTTCGGGTGGATTTTGGCGAAATTGCAATCAAAGGGAATTGATTAAATGATAATGCAATTGGGGTTTCATCCTTTGGGAGATATCTATAGAGATTCCTAACTTAAACCTAATTTGATGGCATCCATTGGATCTTAATCCAATGGATGGGATCAAATCCTAATTGACATTTGCATCATTAGCCCATAACAAATTATGGGAAGTTTATATCTATTATCCAAGCATAAATTTACTGCAATTTGATAAAGTCATATTTATCATCATTCTTAAGCACATTTCACACCAACACTATAGTATTAGTCATGTATTAGGCATTTCTACATTTTTAGGAGTCATGCATGATTAGTTGTTATTTTTGTCTGATTTGCTGCATTACATGTTTGTCAGGGAATGAGGGATAATTACAGATCATTTATAATTACAGATCATCTAAACCCTGACAAACTAAAGAGAAAGGTAGAAACTCTACTCAGAACAAGTAGTCTCCAGCATCATTAGAGTTCTCTAAGCTCCCTCTCTAACTCATCTCAGCTGCAGGAAACTCCTTTAAACTCCATTTTAGGTCCTACTAGCTCAACTTAATTCTACTAAGCTACTAGCTCCTAGCTAGCTAGCTAAGCTAGTTGTTGAGTCCTCATTCAGCTCCACCTCAACTCTTCTCAGCTACATACCAGCTCAAGGCAACTCAACCTAGCTCCTTTTGGCTATTGGTTCTCAACTAGCTAGCTAAGCTAATTATTGAGTCCATGGCAACTACAACTCATCTCCCCTCATCTACCCTCAGCTCCATCCTAGCTCAGCCTAGCTTAACCTAGCTCTACTTTGCTACCAACTCTAGCTAGCTACTGAGCTCTCCTCCTACATGTCCTCCACCTAGCCAACTAAGTCCACCCTAATCCCACCTAAAAATGGTGCCACCAAGCCCCCCCCTCCCCAATTGTTCCCTCCAAAATACATCACAACCACCTTCTTCACACCTCTTCATTTTCCCTCCAAAAACCACCATGAAACCCTTCACATAATTGGTGCCATCTATCCCTTGTAGACACCACCAAATTGGCACCAAAAACATCCAACTACGTCCAACCCTTAATCCTACAACAACCACTATCCTAGCCATTTGGTTTTGGCACCAAAAATTCCCACAACCACCACTCTTCTAGAAGCCATACTTGGCACCAACATAAGGTGGCATCCTTCCATGGTTGGTGCCACCTTTCGCCATCCTTTCACCACCATAACCGCCCCTTGCCTCATTCCTATAAAAGACCCCCATAACCACCACATAAAACCCATCCTTGGCTACCTATTATTATACCTAGGATTCCACCAAAAACCTAAGGAGGAGACTTGGCATGGGAATTAGAGGGAAGCATCACCACCCCCTCTAGTCTCCTACACCACTTCTTCTTCCATGAAGCCAAGCCAAGGAGCACTATACTAGGAGGATGTATAGGTAGAGGAGGAAGGGTGGATGTCCACCCTTAATTGCTGGAGAGATCATCATCATCATCAAAGAAGCAGAAGGAGCTTCCAAGTTTGAAGCGAAGATCACTTCGAGCACCATTTCTAGAGATCTCATTGCTATCTTAGTTTTTATTTTCTTTGTATCTCTATCTTCTAGTAGTAAGCTTTCCCCTATATTTGGAGATTACTTATGTAGAAACCCTCTACATAAGTGAGCTCTCTAACTATCACATTTATTTTGTCTTCTTGTTCAGTTTATAAAAAAGTTTTCCTTCCAAACTTGTGTTCATAAATTTTCATGCTTCTTTAGCTCCATAGTTGCACACACTTTATTCCTAATTACCCTAGGACACACTTGCCTAACGTGAGGTTAGGAAGAAGGTTAGGTTTTGTCACTTTCATATTTCGTATCTTTACTTTAGCATTTATCATCACTTTCATTGCCTTGTTTTTTGACAACCCTAAAAATCACAAAAACCCTAAAAAGAGATATTTCAAAAGAGTAAGAGAGGGTTTCATCCTTTCTATAACTGAAGTTGCCTCCTTAGATAACCCTGGATAGTCCACTATCTAGGAATCAAAATTAAAAGATAATTAAATTTACGCATTGCAACGACATAATTCGTATCTTTTGTAAAATCACATTTTTCTGTATAACAATTCAACACTTGAATTTTGTACCTAATCAAATTAGGTGCAATATATTATCAATTGATTTATATCCTTAAATTACAATTGTTCATTCTTCAATTAGAAACCCATCAAAATTATTATTGCTTTCATCACTCCAATAATGAACCTAAAGGATAGGTGGAATTTTAGTGCTTATTCCCCATAAATATTCCAAATACTCATGAATCCTTTACACTTAGAGGAAAATATTATCCCAAGGTTTAATCCCATTAGACTGTTCTCATTCTTCCTCAGATAATATTAATGGTTGATTGCACAGCAATCATAGGACCTAATTTTCCTGAATTAAGTTAGATTTTAGCTTAACATAGGGACAATGCATGCATAAGCATCATAATTTGCATCATAGTTGATTGGTTAGCTTTATAGATAACAATGTTATTTTATGCTCTATGTGAGAGGCTATATTAATTGCAGATGATTTGGGTCCATAGATCATAGATCAGACCATACGAATCTGATTAGGATGACAACGAGAGTCCAACACTTCTAGAATCATCTTGATCAGACTTTTGTAGCACCACATTCAGCCCATGGAAGATCTAAGGCCAAGGAGTAAGATAGTAGAGATCTAAACATCAAATGTCAAATCCGACCGCACGAATGGATTCGGATCAACGAACGACACAAAAACTATCTCAATTAGAGCCTTGTAGCATCAACAACAAAGGTGGGAAGATGAATGGTCAGGATGGTGCCACGTGGCATCATCCCAATGATCCACCACCGCATCCCCAACCACTGAAGGAAAAATGTGGGCCTTTGGATTATCATCCAACGGCAATGAAGAGGCCACTTAGTCCATGTAACATCCCAAAATTAAGACTTTGAGCCATTTCAAAGTGGTTCAGGTAAATTTGAACCCGAAAACCCACTTGTGGTTCGGTGCTGGTGTCAGCACCTCCTTAAATTGCCAAAAAATGCATATTTTGAGTCAACCCATGGTAAAACATTATCAAAAGGGTGTCATATGTGGTACCATTGGATTCCTCTCATCACAAGCTTTTCAATGGCTTTTGTTTCATGCGATTCCGAGGTGTATAGCTCAAGTTATGGCTAAAACAAGTTGAAAAGGACCTAAATGTAAAGTGGACCCAACCCTAGGGTAATTTTAGGTATTTCATCCTACTAATCCTAATCCCAACAACCCTTGGGCCTATAAAAGGACCCCCTTGGGTCCTTGGATCGTCATTAGCCCCTAAGCCTCTCAAATTAAGAGAGGAAGAGAAGAGGAAAATCTTGGATTTTCCATTTAAAAATTAAAAATTTTTCATTCAGGGACCTTTTCACAATAGCGAAAAGTCCAGGCTACCCACTGCAATAGTCGTGGCAGCAAGCGACGAGAGCACGAGCGTGGCGGTGGCGGCTCGTGTGGAGGCAACTAGTTGCGCAGCAGAGTCGGGGGCATGCAGGCACTAATGTGTGGCACGGCAGAGTCGGGGGCATGTAGGCACTAATGTGTGGCACGGCAGAGTCGGGGGCATGTAGGCACTGACGTGTGGCAGGATGTTTTCAACTGCATGCACACGTTCGCATTAAGCGGTAAGATGCGGAGCGGCAGATTTGCACTACATGGTGCGATCGAACGGGCACAGTGCGGGCGTGAGATCAGAGATCAGCATGAGCGTGTGGCAACCAATCAAGGTGTGACACGTGTTGCGAGCGAGTGGCGTATGGCCGATCCAGCTGCCCTGGTTTGGTGCTGGACCCCCCTCGCATTGTTTCATTTAGTTTGAGACCTTCCCGACCTCGAATTTTGACAAATAAGGTACCGTTGGAATCGTATCGACACGTACTACGTGTTGGTGTGGTTTATCTTCATTTTTTAGTACATTATCCTTAGTGAAAAAGCAGAAACATGATTAGGTGTTTTCAACCCTGTTGATGGTCCATTCGAATTAGGTCTTGCTTCGATGCGTGCGTGGATTTCGACGTAGGCATGGATGCTGCCCCCAAGCCCTGTGCACATGGTTTAGAGTCACCATGACCTTCTGGTGACATTAGGTAGTGTAGTCTTTCTTTCATATGGTTTGTCTACGTGGGGATTTTCTTAGCGTATTGCACCATTTAGTGTGCATTCCTACTTCTTGCTGAGTTGAAACCCGTCTTCATGCTTCTTACAATCTTGAGGGTACTTGAATATTAAATATAAACGTGGTAAATCCAGTTGGTGACTTAGATGTGAATAGTGAATTGGATTAACTATCAAAATAATTACAAGCAATTCTCCTAAATAACGGATGATACCGCATCTACACTTAATGAATATAGTGTAAAGCGTCTCTAATATGTTTTCCCTAGTTTATGGGCACTTTAACGAGAAATAATTGGATTTTATGAGAAAGGTTAAGAGTTAATGATCATATTACCTTGTTATCGCATGTATAAACTAAGATCTATTTTCTGTAAATAAGTTCTGTGATGTTCTTTATTAAACGGAAAATATGGGACCACTATCATGAACTCAGAATTGCCTATAAATGAATGGATGGAAGATAATGAGGATTTTGTTAAACTCGGAATTTATAAAATGAACACTCTATGGATTTTCCAAACCTTTGTGAAATAAATTTCATCGAGTTTGTAAATGTTAACTAATATGGAATCCCCATAAAAAATGGAAATTATTTGAAGACTGATAATACTAAGGGCGATATGAATACACGTTCCTCCTGGGCTTAAGGATGTGGAATTCTTAAATATGACTACATTTAACAAGAACAAAAGATACAATTATCTGAAAATGATCAAATAATTAGTACGACAGATTTGTCGAGAATTAAAAGGAATCAGATAACTGGTTTCAGTCCGATACTTGCCTAATTCGACAGTAGCTTTGGTCTACTAGACCAATTATGGGCTTGTTTAGGGAGTTGCTAGCCTCCCTACAACTCTTTGGTTCGGCTTAGCAACCAACTGGGATAGTGAATTGCAAGGCTCGAGGGTTGGAGTGGTTTCTTTCTCGGTCGGTGGGTGGGACATTGGTTCTCTGTGGTTCATCATACATTGCACTTGTACGTGTTCACGCTACATGATGTAGCTGCCACCCCCTTTTCGCAATGACCCCAAGGTGATGGAGAGTAGCAACTCGGTGGGTGTAAGCGGTCTTCCCGACCAAGAGGGTGGCTTATACTGGTCTTGCATTGTAGAAAGTTACATGAAATTGTCTCGTGCCCTAAGACGTCAATTGATAGATTGTGAACTGTAATAACTTGATCTTCTAAGCTAAGAAACGAAATCAGATAACAAGACATCTAATAAATGGATTAATTAAAGCTATAGTACCCATTTTCTTTTGTGCTTGGTTACTGTTGCACTCTGTTGTTATTTCTGCTCTACTTAGTTTTTACTGATGTGTTTTTGGGTTCCGTACTCAGGTGTACTATGTAGTTCGCTAGTAGATTTCCATTGTACATCTCCTTAGACTTATATACTATGATAAATCCTCCAGTTAATATTAAATTTGTGTTCCTTTAAGTTTTGCACTATGAATTGTTTATTGGCTATGTTTATATCTTATGATTATGTTTAGTATATCTTGAGGGTGATTTGTGCTGGTGTTAGCACACGACGACTTGGGTCTCATTAGTTGGCAGGACACTGATCATCATAGCCCGCTACCACGTGCTTCATCTGAGGAGTCCATCTCAACCGTTGGATTTCCATCCAATGGCCGAGAATGGCCGCACATAAATCCTAAACGCAACACAAAAGGCAGTGCAACATGTTGGAGAGCGTGCTCGTATAAGAGCATAGGGCAAGTGTACGACTCACGCTCAGCGAAAATTCGAAGAGGCGATGGAGCACAGGCACAATTGGACCATTGGATCATAATAAGCGACCTTGATGTGGCCGCATGTCACAACGAGGAATGACAGATGAGGCGATGCTTGATGGACACCCAATCTGACACCCAACCTGACACCCCACCAGACGTGAAGCAGGTGCTCGAGAAGAGGTGGAGCGTCGATCCTTTTTGGTCGTCAGGCAAGCAGCTACCACATGTCAGCATCTAGCGCCTTCAGCTCATACAAGGCACAATTGTGGCTATTTTTAGGTGCAATCTAAGCCATTGATCTCCTGATCTACGGATCTGATCACACCTAATTAGTTGTGCGAGTTGAGAAGCCTAAATACCTACTTTACCTCTCATTTTAGCAATAAATAGAGACTTAGAGCCCCCAATTGAGAGGCAACTTCCACCAGACACATCTCCAGCCTCTCCCTCTACAGTCTCCCTCTCAGGTCTTCCTCCCAATGCTCTAGATCTGAAGTGCTATTGCACTTTGCACAAGCATCCCACAAGCAGCGTCATTCTTCATATATTTTCTCTCTCCCTATTCTTTAGCATAGTTGTTTTAATTCCTAGCTTCAGAATTGTTTACCATTAGTAATAAAAATATGATTTTCTGCATATCTGATCTCTGCTTCTATGTTGCGTTAGGATAGATTAGTTTGTACGACAAACTTTTAAAATTGTGTTTTGCCTCCCTACAAACGACTCGGTACTTATCGAAAAATTTTATAAATGTTATTTGTTTCAACGTGATTTGCAACTACAACGACCCAAAATCTTTTAACGTGTTTCACGATGAATAATGGAAACACCATCATTTTCCAGAACTAGTGAAATTAGTTGAAATCAACAGATAAATGATCTTGAATAATTGTCTGAGGACTGTAATTCCACTTTGATCTATTCTAAGAAGATAAAAGAATTGGGTTAATTCTGCACTTTTAACATCACATAATGAATGAAGAGTAACCATGGGGTTACCCAGGGATCAATTAGAGGTCAATTGAGCATTAAAGACCAAGAAGTCGGTCCGCACAAACAGAAATAGGGTTTCATGCATTTTGAGAACCAAACCAGTACACAAAACCCTAATTATCAACCCTACTTAAATTGGAATGATTATGGTCAAGATAAAGTTCATCTAAACCTCCTAAAATTCATAGAAAAATATTCCAAGAGGTTTGATAGCTTTGGTTTCACTATCTAAACCTATTTTGACCTAGAACCAAGTTTCAGATGGGAACTTACACTAATTTGGGCTTCTATGCAAATTATCCATTCGAACGTGGTAAAAACTTAAATCCAAGTTCACCATTAGATTTCTTGGATTTAAATTAGGTTAAGATCAAAATCGGGCCCAATCAAAGTCCATTTTGACCTAGTTTGCAATTCATTCAGTAAGATCTCTATTTCTCACAATTAGCCCCTCAACTTTCAAGTTTCTTACATTTACCCCCTAACTTTCTCATCATCTTTGCATTTTAGTCCCTACCGCCATTAAAGGTGTGAAACCAAAACTGTTAGCCTTCAAGGTTGGAGATCTCCTTGATTCCTCAATTAAACCTCCCAAATTTGGAAGGAACAATCTTTAGAAGGTCCCCTATCGTTTGAATCCCCTAAGGGACTCCAAATCGATCCCTAGAGCTCAAGCGAAGTCCTAATTTCAAGAGTCAAAACTTGCCTAAACCATGAAACAAATTTCGAATTTCTCCCAATTTAAGCTCGATTTCAACCTCTATTAAAGCTCCCTGTGAAATAATCGGTCGTGACTGCATTAACAGGAAACCCGTTAGCTGTGGACATGTCTTCCTGCAACAACAAGGGCGATTAGTAATGTGCGGATCAAGATAGCTAGATTCAGGGTTGCTGTGGTCAGAAGCACACCCTAAATAGTCAGATCCTCGGGGAGATATGTGTAGTGCAGTGGTCTCAGTCCCATGTGGATCGAGGTCCATGAACCCTGATAGTGCAGACGAATGAGACATTGGGTCGTCACAAAGGAGCTTAATGTTACCACAGTGTGCCGAATCTTCGTCTTCACCATCCTCCTCTATGCGATCACAGTCAAAATTCTTTGCTGCCCTGAATATGTCAAGTCGAAGTCGCTCATTACCTAGGGCTATCTCCATACACCCGGATGCACAATCAATGTTCGCTCGGGCTGTCGCTAGAAATGGGCAACCCAAAATAACTGATGCATCTTGGAGATTAGGAGGAACTTCCATATCGAGAATGAAAAAATCTGCGGGAAAGCAGAACCCGCGGACTTTTACGATCACGTTCTCAACCACCCCCTCAGTGTTTTTACTGATCTATCAGTCAGCTGAATCTTGACCAAGGTAGGCTTTAACTCCCCAAATCGAAATCAATCAAATATGGTAGTGGGAGTTAGGTTGATGGACGATCCAAGATCTAGAAGGATCCGATCAGATGGAGAATCCTGCAAGAAGTAGGATATGAGTGGGGTACCAAGGTCTTTCTTTTTCGACCGCAAGTCAGCTATGGGTTATTACGCCCGTATCCTTGGATAGCACTAACGTCCGCGTAGGCCGAAGATGTCTGAGATGTATATCCATCAAGGGAATACGTACTATAATTTGCGGGTGGTGCATACTGACGAGTCGATTGTTCGCTTTAAAGTCGTTTGCAGTTTTATGTGGTGGAAAAATTGACTAATCAATATTTAAAAAGAAATAACCACTTGCAGAAGAGCGGGTCGTATCCACAGGGAGGCAATGACATATTTAAATTTGCACCAGTTAAAAACATTTGTTTGTAGTTAGTTTGGACAAGAATCAAGCCAAAATTGCCTTCAAATTAAGGTTGAATCAAGAAATCATGCTGAAATATCAATTCTTAATAACTATAGGATATTTGTTGCAATGTAGAATCAATAAAATATTATTAAAAATTGACAATGGTAGAAAATGTAATTATTAATGGCAATGTTACTGTAGCAAAATAGGGGATTTATTCCCCTTGGCCATGTATGACGTGGAGTGGACGGCCGGACGCGGGAAGCTCAGAGGAAGTTCCTTGGACCGAGGGCTTCGAAGCGGTGGTGGCGGCGTGTCACGCGGTGGTCGGAGCCGGTCGGACGGAGCTCTGGCGAAGGTGGCTATTGCTGGTGCTGCAGCTGCTCTTGGCGAAGTGAGCGTGCCCAGTCGCGGGAAGGCTGCTGGCCGTACGCACGGGATTGTGCACGCGTGGAGGTGGTGCTGGAGTAGCCGGTCCTGCTGCAGGCGTGGGTGCGCGCTCTATTGGAGGAAGCGCTGCAGGCGGGAGCGTACACTGTTGGCAGAAGGTGTTGCAGGCACGGGAGGAGGGCGGCTCTGCTGCTACGTGCGGTTGAGCGCTGCAGCCGGTGCTGCACGCTGGTGTGGGTGCGTAGGCGGGTGCGCACGAAGGCTGGAGGGCGCGGGAGGACTACTGCAGGCGTGCGGGTGGCGTGGGTGTGCGCTTCCTAGAGTGGATGCGGGAGTGAGCGGGTGAGGTTGCAGGCGGAAGGTGAGCGGGCGAGTGTGGTTGTGCTGGTGCGGCTGTAGGCTGTGCACGCCTTGCGTGCGGCTGGAGGGCGTGCGGGCGGACGTGGAGTGAGCGGGTGAGGTTGCAGGCGGAAAGTGAGCGGGCGAGGGCTGGTTGTTGTAGGAGTGGGAGCGGGTGCGGCTGCAGACATCAGGGAAATTTCCCGGATGTCTTAAGTGACTGAGAAGATGATTGCAGCGATGGTGGTTGTTGATGAAGACGGCGAGGGCGATGCACGGCGAGGTGCTCACAGTAATGCGGACGAGCTCTGAATGGCGGTGTGGCCTATCACACCACACACCCACGGTGGTGGAGACTCGTCGCCACGGTTGAGGCTGGCGGTGTGGAATGGAAGAGAGAAGATCTGTCTGCACAGTGGTGGGCCGGTGGTGGAGGTCTGTCATGCTCGGTAGCCTCTCTCCTCTTTTTGTAGCTGACTTCACGAATTTGAAAGGAGAGGCGGGAGCAGATCCACCTTCTCCGCTGATCCATGAATGTGCTTTTAGTGCGGCCGGAGGTGTTGCAACGGCAGCCGAGCCATTGCTGAGACGAAGAAGAAGAAGAATAAAGGATATTATTAAAATATTATGATTATTTATATACAAACCCTCAACTTTTATGTTAACTAAAATAATGTACCTAATTGGTTAACTAATTAGATGAATGCCATTCTAAGCTAATTCTAAATGCACTTAAAATATGAATGTAATGCATGGATTATATAATTAAATTAAAAATATGAATTAATCTATTTACATCCTAATTTATGCTAAATAAATGTTATAATTAACCTAATGTCTAGGCACTTAAATACTTAAATAGCCCACAACTATGGGTTAATCAAATACCCCCATGCCTTGTTTTTGCTAGTCCCCAGCAAAATTAAGCGAAACCTAGCACTCCAAGTAGGCTAGTCAACTCACTTAGTCTTCCTTCAGAAGCATATTAAGTTCAGACTCTAGACCCAAGGTTCCTAAGTAGTTGCTAGGTTACAGACTAGGTCGGCTAAAGACGAGTTGCAGGCACAAGTTTCCCTGATTTCTGACTCTACTGATGTAAACACATTTACACTACTTAAGATGTCTATTTATGCATGTTCTTAATTATAGGATTGCATTTCATGATATAAATATTGCATAACATGCATCATCTTGCATTTGGAGTAGTTTGAATAAAATGGAGGTTAATTGTCTCCTTTTATGTGCTTGGATAGGGCAAACATTTTATCGGGGCCTTGGATCAAAGATCAAACCGTATGGATGTGATCAGGGCAACGATTGGAGTTCAACGACTCCAAGATCACCCTAATCAGGCATCCGTAGCATCAGATAGTGATCGGGGAACCCTAGAAGATCAAGGGCCAGGATGGTGTAAATCCACTCATCAAATGACAAATCCAACCACACGAATGAATTTGGATCGACGATTGCAGCCCAACGACTCAAAAATCAAGTCAATCCTACATCTGTGGCACCATCTACAACTTCCAGAAGTTGGACGGCCAAGATGGCGCCACGTGGTGCCATCCCGGCCGCCCAAACGGCCGCATGCAATCTCTGAAGTGGCGCCATCTTGGTTGCCCAAATGGTCGCATGCAATCTCTGAAGGTCCCGCACCCGCTCACTCTCCGCTGTTGGATCTCAATCCAACGACTGTGGTCAGCCGTGCCTAAAAGCGCCCGCTCGACCATCCGCGCCTCGTAGTGCAGCGGTTGAGTGCGCTTACGCGAGCTGCGGGTGCGGGTTCGAGCGGCAGCGAAGGGCTGGAAGGCGTGGGCGATTGAGTGCAGGCAGGCGTTGGATCTTGATCGGACGGCCGCGCGTGCCCGATAGCGTTCACGTGCGATTGAACGTGCGATATGGACGTGCGATCGCACGCACCAGGCGGGCGCACAGGCAGCAGGCGAAGACGTGTCTTAAGCCATCCGATCTCGCAATCAGACAGCTAAGAATCAAAGTACGTGGGCGTAAGCGTTGTGCGTGGGCAACTGAGGAGGCGCGCGTGGGTGCGGAAGCTACGCCCACGTTGGGGGCTTTAGTGACGGATTTATCCGTCACTAAAGACCCCTCATTTATTATTTTAAAGTTGTAATGACCATTTTGCCCCCACTCCTTGCAACTATAAAAGGAGACCCCCTCCATACGAAATTCTCATCCCTTCCTTCTCTTCTCTACCTCTCCAAAGCTCAAGAGAAGCTTGTCCCACACCCAGGATGCTTCTCACGAGATAAAGTCCAAATTTTCGTCCCCCTTCAGAAGTGGATCCTGCGACGACGACGGCGTGCTGCTCTGTTCCCGTTGTTCTGCTTCGTCCTCCTTCGTCCTGCCTCGTCCTCCTTCGTCCAGGCATCATCCCATCCGGTTCGTCCTCCAAGCAACCATCGAGGAGGATTTCTCTCTCCCTATTCTTTTTACTGCTTTCTAGTATAGATTTACTGCTTTATAGTGTAGTTCTGCTCATCCTCCAAGTGATCGTCAAGGAGGACATTTCTCCCTCCATTCTTTTAATGCTTTCTAGAGTAAATTTATCGCTTTCTAGTGCAATTGTTTTATGCTTTCTAGTTTTAATGAACAATCTCCTTAATGGTAAATTCTCTATTTATTCTACATCTCATTGTGATTTCTTTGTGTAATATTATCTCTCTCTCTTATCCTCTCTCTCTCTCTTCTATTTATTGTAAATAATTAGATAGTTTCAAATTAAATTACTTCGTGACAAGTAAAAGGAAACACATAGTTTTTAAATCAAACGTCTGCCTCCCTGTGTTCGACTCGTAATTTTCATTTCGGTATAAATTTTATTTGTTGAACATGAATTCTTCGCTTTCAAGCTACAATGACAGGTTTTCAAAAACCAAAGACGTTAGCGTAGCAATTCGTACGTTCAACATTTTGGCACCGTTGCCGGGGAGGCAACGCTCTTTGATTTCTCTTCGCATTTTGTAACTTACAAATCATTTACCTCACTTTTCTCCTTTCTTATTGTAATTGCAGGTACTCTTTTGAGACGAGCAAAAGCGGTAGATTGGAGTAAAGTGTTGTGGAAGGTTTTGTAAGTTATCCCCCATTCTTTCCCCCTCCATAGATTTCATTCACCACATTGAATCCAAATTCCAATTAACCTAGGTGTTTGCATAAATCCTAGGAATAGTTTAGTTGTTTGGATTCTCACTCACATTCATTCCACCTTCATTTCTATAAAAAAAAAAAGATAATTTTGTGGGGCAATTTTCAACAAACACACAACGTACACCCACATTCAAAGGCACTTAACGGAATTGATTTGTTTCTACTCAACCGAGTTCTGATCTGTGGAACCGGTACACATAAAGCAACACATAAAAGAGTAGAAATCATTCTAGGTTAATCATCTTTGTGTGCCTAATTAAGTGGCGCATCAGGCCAATTGTTTGAGTTGATTGGGCCACACCACTTCAAGTAAAATCAACTCATCAAGTAGCTGCCAATTAGGTTCAACTCTTAGGGATTTACCAAGCACTCCACATTCTTTTTAAACTTTAAAGGAAAACATCTTCACCTGTGCTTGTAAAACTTGGTGTGCCAACGAAACTTGATTGAAAACACCTAAAGTTGAATCCTAAAAGCTACTAAGCAAGATTTGAACCTTAAAATTCACCACATCAAAAATAATCTTGCTTGAAAACCACTGGTTGTGCACGCACACACAAATCAATCAATCATTAAGGGCACAACCCATTTAAAGGGCCCATCACATTCCAAAGCACATTCAAACATAGCCCTAAATAAAACAGAGTAGACGTTGGCCTTAAGGATTAGACTCGCTCTTCAGAACTCAGAACGAGATTATTTTTGATTAATCTATTTCTACTGTTCAATCTGATGTCTAGCTAGGGGAGCAGAATCAAACGATCGCGGCTGGGGGGTACACTAGGAACCGGAGGCACAAGCCGAAGGAAGAACCTTCTCCCCAGTCCCTCCTTCTAACTGGTTGGATTGAACAAACGGAAGTAGATCAAATC
Source organism: Thalassia testudinum (assembly GCA_037157565.1). NCBI lineage: Eukaryota > Viridiplantae > Streptophyta > Magnoliopsida > Alismatales > Hydrocharitaceae > Thalassia > Thalassia testudinum. The sequence goes on from JAZHRO010000062.1 coordinate 21,119,990, forward strand.
GTTTCCTTATCTCAAGACGGGTTTTGGAAGTCTGTAGGTCTGTAGGCTAACCCATTTAAGGATAGGTTTGATTATTTGTATTGCAGGGTACCTTTCTTCCTCCTGTATCTCATGAATCCTTCCACATATTTCACGCATTCCTGCTCTTTCCCTTCTGTTGTGAATTATCCTCAACATGACAATTATCCCGACTCGTATTGTAATCAACCATCAGTCAGTTGAGATAATTCAGATTGGGGATACAATTCTGGACCCCTGTGTTTAGGGTCTAACCCTGAACACTTTTATTCTGGTTTCTATCCTTCTCAGAGCTACATCGATTATAGATCGTCTTCCTTTCATGAACAACCTAATACGATCAACAATCAAGAAGGATACATTGATCCTTACCCATCCTTTGATTACACTGCCTTTAGGTCATCACCACCTTGTGAACAATCTGAAATGACCTATTATCAAGAAGGGTATAACAAATCTCAATTCGTTAATTCCTCTACATTGAGCCCAAACCTGCCCAACCCTGAACCAACTCATTTGGTTCAGGTTAACCAGGTTTAAGATAAGGTTCTGGCTAACTTGAGGAATATCATACAATCTTTAGAAGTTCAGCCAATACCTTGCATTGAGAGATTGGAGCCCCTGATTGAGATGATTGATGATTTGAATAAGTCTTTGTTGGATTGGCTCCAGGACGTTAAGGATAAGAACCTGGGTGAGTTTCTACTTGGGAAATTAGCGAAATTGAGGATGACATTCGTTGTTGCTTTGATTCAATCTTGGGATGATTCCCAGGATGAACCCTCTTCAGGAAAGCCAATGACAGAACCCACTCAGGCACCTGTTGAGGGGGACATGTGTTATGACCAGATTGAATTAAAACGACGAATTAAGGAAGATCTAATTTCTTCACCTGAGATCCTTGAGTCGGGTTACGAGGAAACGTATGTCTCCTTGGAACAAAAAGTGACAAATGATTTTGGGACATACATTGATACGGATCCTGATTTCTTTGATGGTGAAGATTCAAGTTGCGAAGTCTCATGCGAGTTTTTTGAACATGATTTCTGTGAGACGATTGGGCCTGAGGAATCTGATAGATCATTTGATAGCCCAATAACTGAGGAAACTGATCTTAGGGCACACATTACGGATCCAGAATCGCATTTTCTAGAGGAATCAATTCAATGCCCTGGTTATCAGTTACACCCTGTTGAGCTTATCGATAATTCTATTTCTGAGATAATTAGACCCAAGTCAATTCTAATTCTGCCACATCATTTAGACTTGGAGATTTTAGACGGGGTGATTAATATACAAGAGGTCCTGGAATTTGACATACTAAATGAGGAGGATAGGAGTTGGGAAGTTCTAATTTGGGAAGTCAACTTTGGAGGAAATGGAAGATTGAGTCAAAGGGTTCCTTTTAAGCTGAAACCATCAAATCAGAACCCTTACAACATTTGTTTCGAGGATGTCAAACTCAAGCACACATTCAATGATTATCCTTTTGAGCTTCAATTCTCTGTAACCCGACTTTTTGGTCTTGGGTTGCATCCTCATAAATCGCAGGCCCAACCCCACTTGCATTCTGATTTTAGGTTTTGGGTAATTTTTATCCAGAACCTAAGATATTCTCGATTATGGGGGATGGGTTTGCACCACAATTTGGCCCACATCTATGGACCTCTGTTGATAGGTCAGAAGATTCTTCTGTTTATTCTAATTCTGACCTGCACTTGTGAATTCTTCATTTCTTTTCTTTGTATAGTGTGCGTAGCTGAAGGCACTAAACTCAGCACATATACAGTTCTTTTTAGTTTTCATCTCGGAGCGGACCTAACATTCAAGCAATTCAGGTGCTTTCTATGCTTTTCTACTCTATTTTATGTCTTTTTAATACAATGAGGACATTGCATTAGATAGGCATGGGGGGATGGATATTTATCTCTGAATTCATTCATCAGCTCCGTAGATTTATTTTATTTTCTTTTATATATAAAAAATAAAATCAGAATTAGGAAAGAGAATTTGGGTTTAAGAAAATTTTCAATCTTAGGAAATACTACATTATGATTTGAACACAAAGACCCTTCAGGTCTTTGGACGTAATAAGCCCATGTATCCACTAAAATGTGGATTTGTCTTTGAGTCCTCGCCATCTTAATTCTATCGTAATTAGAATAAATAAGTTTGGGTGATAAGTACATGACTTATTAACCCACCCTCTGATTTGAGGGAATTTTGAGTCTTAAGCATCTACACACTTTCTTTGCACTGACTCGTTGTTTGGCGATTTTAACGGAAATTGGGTAGCTAATGAACCTTCTAGGGTGATATGGCTGGCAAGTTATCGTGGGTAACAACCCATAGGTAGGTTGTCCAGAGCCCAGTCACTCGACCTTTCTCTTTTGCAGCCCTTAGGTAAATCTTAGACCACGAAAGCCACCTACTTAAAAAAAAAAAAATCAAAAAGAAAAGGAGAAAAGAACAAAAAGGAATAAGCCACACTTCGCTGCACGAGTATGGCTGGCAAGTTGTCGGAGGTAACAGCTCATCGACCGATTGTCCAGAACCCAGCTCAGTAAATGCACTAAAAATTCCCAAAACACTTAGGAAGAAGCGGAGAAGTAGAATAAACCGGGGAGATATACACTGGATTCACCCTTGTGTTGACCCCGTAAAAAAAAAAAATAAAAGTAGGGAGAAAGCTACCGGTTGTAAAGACACACCTTTAGGCAGAATTCTTTTTGAGGTCACTTAGAGGCGTAGAAATCCGAAGTCCGTTTTAACTACCGGTCAACGAGTCTATCACATTCACAATAAGATGCTTAAAACTTATGGTTCTCATCAAATCTTGGGTTAGTTGAATGGCCGTAGAAAGCCACTTTTAAACCCTAAAATTTGAAAATCCAAAAAAATTAGAAAAAAAGGAAAAAGAGAAAAAAAAAATTTCTTTTAATAAGGCAAGGGCTTGAGGCGGTCTGCATTTTGGCTGATACTCGGGCACTGTTGTGTCTTTGAAAGTTCAGTTCCTAAGTAGACAATTTCTTAATGATTGAAAATAACTCAGGTCCAAATAATCCAACCTAATTCTTTTATAAATAGCATATAGTTTTTGCTAGGGACTAGCAAAAGATAGGCATGGGAGTATGATGTAAACACATTTACACTACTTAAGATGTCTATTTATGCATGTTCTTAAGCATAGGATTGCATTTCATGATATAAATATTGCATAACATGCATCATCTTGCATTTAGAGTAGTTTCAATAAAATGGAGGTTAATTGTCTCCTTTTATGTGCTTGGACAGGGCAAACATTTTATCGGGGCCTCGGATCAAAGATCAAACCGTATGGATGTGATCTGGGCGACGATTGGAGTTCAACGACTCCAAGATCGCCCTAATCAGGCATCCGTAGCATTAGATAGTGACCAGGGAACCCTAAAAGATCAAGGGCCAGGATGGTGTAAATTCGCTCTTCAAATGACAAATCCAACCACACGGATGAATTCGGATCGACGATTGTAGCCCAACGATGCAAAAATCAAGTCAATCCGACATCTGTGGCACCATCTACAACTTCCAGAAGTTGGACGGCCAAGATGGTGCCACGTGGCGCCATCCTGGCCACCCAAACGGCCGCATGCAATCTCTGAAGGCCCCGCACCCGCTCGCTCTCCGCCGTTGGATCTCAATCCAACGGCTGTGGTCAGCTGCGCCTAAAAGCGCCCGCTCGACCATCCGCGCCTCGTAGAGCAGCGGTCAAGCGTGCTTACGCGAGCTGCGGGTGCGGGTTCGAGCCGCAGCGAAGGGCTGGAAGGCGCGGGTGATTGAGCGCGGGCGGGCGTTGGATCTTGATCGGATGGCCGCACGCGCCCGATAGCGATCACGCGCAATTGAATGCGCGGCATGGATGCACGATCGCACGCGCCAGGAGGGTGCACAGGTAGTGGGCGAAGACAAGTCTTAAGCCGTCCGATCTCACGATCGGATGGCTGAGAATCAAAGTACGTGGGCGTAAGCATTGTACGCGGGCAGCTGAGGAGGCGCGCATGGGCGCGGAAGCTACGCCCACGTTGGGGGCTTTAGTGACGGATTTATCCATCACTAAAGACCACTCATTTATTATTTTAAAGTTGTAATGACCATTTTGCCCCCACTCCTTGCAACTATAAAAGGAGACCCCCTCCATACGAAATTCTCATCCCTTCTCTTCTCTACCTCTCCAAAGCTCAAGAGAAGCTTGTCCCACACCTGGGATGCTTCTCGCAAGATAAAGTCCAAATTTTCGTCCCCCTTCAGAAGTGGATCCCGCGACGACGACGGCGTGCTGCTCCGTTCCTGTTCTTCTGCTTCGTCCTTCCTCGTCCTCCTTCGTCCAGGCGTCGTCCCGTCCGGCTCGTCCTCCAAGCGACCGTTGAGGAGGATTTCTCTCTCCCTATTCTTTTTACTGCTTTCTAGTATAGATTTACTGCTTTATAGTGTAGTTCTGCTCGTCCTCCAAGCAATTGTCGAGGAGGACATTTCTCCCTCCATTCTTTTAATGCTTTCTAGAGTAAATTTATCGCTTTCTAGTGCAATTGTTTTATGCTTTCTAGTTGTAATGAACAATCTCCTTAATGGTAAATTCTCTGTTTATTCTACATCTCATTGTGATTTCTTTGTGTAATATTCTCTCTCTCTCTTACCCTCTCTCTCTCTTCTATTTATTGTAAATAATTAGATAGTTTCAAATTAAATTACTTCGTGACAAATAAAAAGAAATGCATAGTTTTTAAATCAAACGTCTGCCTCCCTATGTTCAACCCAGAATTTTCATTTCGGTATAAATTTTATTTGTTGAACACGAATTCTTCGCTTTCAAGCTACAATGACAGGTTTTCTAAAACCAAACACATTAGCGTAGCAATTTGTACATTCAACAACCCTAAAGTTTATTGATCCCTGAGATTAAAGCATCCGTGCCTGTGCACTGGTCTAATTTATTTGAGTTAAAGGAAATTATATATATATATATATTTTTTGTTTGATTCTTATAAGTCTAACCTCAGATCAGCTATCAACACGGTCTGTGTCGGATTCATTGTCCCAATTACCATACCTCGATGGGTGCCTGGCTTTCGATGCTTCGAGATAGCACCACCCATAACGACCCCAAGAATTCCTGGCAATCGAAACTTCGAGATAGTATCGCCCATGGATTTCTTAAGCGAATTCAGGCCTATGGCAATCGGCGCTTCGAGATAGGGCCGCCCATGGTACCTGAACCGTACAATGCACTTACATGCCCCCAGTAGGATGGATATCCTAAGAGACAAGAGCCGAGGAGGTAATATGTTATCATCGCATCCTTAAGGTGAGTATATACTCCACCTCTCCTGCAGCAAGAACTCCTCCAATAAAAATGTGTTTTCAAGCCTCTCCTAAGTCAAAACTAAGAGAACCAAATCTCTTTTCAGAAAGAAAGAAATTAAGTTAATTACCCGACCAAGTGTGTGAAATTTGGATGCTTGGGTTACAAGGACCCGTAAACCAAAAGGTAGAATAAGACTCCAGGTACTACCCCACCTTTTAACTCAAACCCTAGCTTCCCTTCCTCAACCTCTTGAGGAATGGTCCGCAACTTAACTCCTACTTAAGCTTTTAAGTCCACAAAGGACCCTAAAGGTCTAAAGCTAGTGGCTCATTTAGCTTCTAAAGTTTGACCCTAGAATTAATTTTAGTCTACCCTAGAGTTCTGATTTGCTTAAGAATGCATGACTTAGCCAGTTAAGCTCAAAACGTTTTTGTTTTTTTTGTCATTTTCTCTTTTTTTTTTTTATATGCATGCTATAAACAAAATGCCTCAGGTCGTCTCCCCCATGCCTGCTTCAAACAATGTCCTCATTGAAAACAAAAATAGCTAAAGGAAGATATTACCTGAGGCAGAGAATGGTAGGAGCTAAGGCTCCTCAAGAGTGACTTCATCAACTAGATGGCCATCTAAAGTTATGTACGGTTTTAACCATTGACCGTTGACGATAAAGGGAGTTGCTGAAGAGGAAGGATTTTTGATCTCCACAGCTCCATGCGGAAATACTTTGGTGATTATGTAAGGCCCATCCCAACGAGATTTTAACTTCCCAGGAAAAAGCTTAAGTCTGGAATTGAAAAGCCAGACTTGTTGGTTGGGCTCAAAGGTCTTTCGAAGAATAAACTTATCATGTAAGACCTTAGTTCTTTCTTTATAAGCTTGAGAGGTGTCATAAGCATCATTCCTCAGCTCCTCAAGCTCACTTAATTCTAGAAGTCGTGCCTTACCTGCCTTCTCTAAATCCATGTTAACTCTTCGAATAGCCCAAAGTGCTTTATGTTCCAACTCAACAGGTAAATGGCACGCTTTTCCGTGCACAATCCGAAAGGAAGAAGTACCCAAAGGGGTCTTATAGGCCGTTCGATAAGCCCACAAAGCATCATCGAGCTTTTGGGACCAGTCTTTCCTATCAGGTCTAACGGTCTTTTCCAAAATATTTTTTATCTCCCTATTTGATACTTCAACCTGGCCACTTGTCTGAGGGTGGTAAGGGGTAGCAACCTTGTGAGTCACTCCTAAACTCTTGATTAACCGATTGAAGTGGTGGTTTCGGAAATGAGGTCCCCCATCACTTATAATAATCTTGGGGTAGCCGAAACGGGATATGATATTGGCCTTCACAAATTTCAAAACCACAGAGTGGTCATTTGTGCGCATAGGAATGGCCTCTATCCATTTAGAGACATAATCCACTGCCACCAAGATGTATTCAAAACCATGGGACGACGGGAAGGGGCCCATAAAGTCAATTCCCCACACATAAAAAATTTCAACAGATTGAATAGGATGTTTAGGCATTTCATTCTTCTTCCCAATCGTTCCAGTCCGTTGACATCTAATACAGGCCTTAACAAAATTATGAGAATCCTTAAATAAGGAAGGCCACCAAAAATCGAACTGGAGAACCTTAAAAGCAGTTTTCTTAGCACGAAAGTGTCCTCCACAATGAAGTTCATGGCAGAAACTCAGCACACTTTGTTGTTCCTCTTCAGGCGCACAACATCTCAATACTTGGTCTTCTCCAATTCTAAATAATTCTGGCTCTTCCCAATGAAAATATCTTGCTTGAGAAATGAATCTCTTTCTTTTCTACTCATCCCAAGAGCCAGGAATTTGTCCAGTGACCAAGTAATTTACAGTATCTGCATACCAAGGTAAAGTTGGTGTTACTGCCATCAGAGTTTCATCGGGAAATGTCTCGCGAATGTCTCCATAAAGAGAGTCATTAAGAGGAAGGTGAGACAGGTGGTCAGCCACAACATTTTCTACTCCTTTCTTTTCACGTATTTCCAAGTCAAATTCTTGAAGGAGTAGGATCCACCTAATTAGACGTGGCTTAGAATCTTTCTTAGCAATGAGATATTTCACTGCTGCATGATCAGTAAAAATAACCACCTTAGACCCAAGTAGATAAGACCTAAACTTCTCCAGAGCAAAAACTACAGCAAGTAATTCTTTTTCAGTGACGATGTAGTTTTGCTGAGGTTTGGTTAAAGTCTTGCTTGCATAATGCAGCACATGAGGTCTTCCCTCAACCCTTTGTCCAAGGACTGCTCCCACTGCATAATCCGAAGCATCACACATAAGCTCAAATGGGAGTGTCCAATCAGGAGCTTGGAGAATAGGTGCAGAGATCAAGGCCTCCTTTAGAGTTTGAAAGGCCCCGGCACACTTTGAATCAAAACTGAAGGAAGATTCCTTCGCCAACGAGTCACAAAGTGGCCTAGAAATCTTACTAAAATTTTTAATAAAGTGCCTGTAAAAGCCAGCATGGCCCAGAAAGGATCTAATTTGTTTGACATTCGTAGGCAATGGAAGTTTGGAAATAGAATCAATCTTGGCTCTATCTACTTCCAAACCTTGCTCGGATATAACATGCCCAAGTACAATTCCTTTCTGTACCATGAAGTGACTTTTCTCCCAGCTGAGGACTAAACCAGTCTCCTTACATCGTTTCAACACATTCTCCAGGTGCAGGAGACACTGGTCTAAAGACGAGCTATAAATGGAGAAGTCATCCATAAACACGTCAACACACTTGTCAATCATGTCCGAAAAGATAGACATCATACACCGCTGGAAAGTTGCAGGGGCATTACATAATCCAAATGGCATACGCCTGAATGCAAAAGTACCGTAAGGACTCGTGAATGTCGTCTTTTCCTGGTCATCAGGAAAGACTGCCACCTGATTGTACCCATAATATCCATCAAGAAAGCAATAGTACTTATTCCCCGCCAATTTTTTGAGAATTTGATCAATAAAAGGCAAAGGAAAGTGATCCTTCTGGGTAGAGGTGTTTAGCTTGCGGTAATCAATACAGACCCTCCATCCAGTTGAGGGTTTAGTGGCAACTTGTTCACCTTGGTCGTTGAGTTCCACAGTAAAGCCTACCTTCTTTGGCACCACATGAATGGGACTGACCCATTTACTGTCAGCAATGGGATATATGATCTCGGCGTCCAACCACTTCAGGATTTCCTTTTTTACAACCTCCCTCATATTAGGGTTCAGACGTCTCTGCATGTCCCTAAAAGGCTTGATGGAATCATCAGTATAAATGTGGTGCATGCAGAGTGTAGAGTTTATACCCTTAATGTTAGCAATGCTCCAAGCAATAGATTCCTTGTGCCTAGACAGGCATTCAATCAAGGCTCCCTCCTGTGCCTCAGATACCACAGCCGAAATGATAACGAGGAGCATATCATTGGCACCTAGGAAAACATATTTGAGAGTGTCAGGGAGGGGTTTCAACTCAAGGTCAGGGTCTTATATGGTTGAGGGTTTCATAATAGATGTCCCCATCTCAGGTAGCAAATCTACCTTCGGCGGAAATGATAGGGGAAGAGACTCAACAGAAACTCCTAGCAATTCCTCTAGTTCTAGTATATCCCCTTCACATTACTCCAAGAGATGGGAATGCTCATTTATCATGACATGCTGAAGGGGGTCATCACATAACATTGCAGGAGTTGCCTCTTCAATCAGGTCATCTATCACCTCAACTTGAGAACAATCCTCAAGTCCAGCTTGTTTGTAAGCATCAAACACATTAAGCCGGATTTTCCTATTCCCAAAGGCCATTTTCAGTGCCCCAATATTGCAATTGATTGAAGCATGTGAAGTTGCAAGGAAGGGGAGGCCCAAAATGATGGAGGGTTTGGTTGGCTTGTTGGTAGGGTCAGTGTCCAAAACTAAGAAGTCAACAGGAAAGAAGAAATCCTCCACTCTTATGAGGACATCTTCCAAAATTCCTCGTGGTGTCTTAAGCAATCGATCAGCAACTTGAAGGATTACAGGGCTAGGCTTTAGATTGCCTCCCCCAAGTTGTTCATACACGTAGCTCGGAAGGATGTTCACCCCCGCACCCAAATCAAGTAGAGCCTCATCAATTTGTAAGTCACCAATAACTACAGAGATGTATGGGGCTCCTGGGTCCTTAAGTTTCAGGGGTATGCCATGTTGAACAATTGAGCTAATAGAATCAGGCAGGACAACTTTTGATTGGGCCTGTTTTCTAGATTGCCACTTTTTCGTGCACAGGTCCTTTAAGAAGCGGGCATAAAACGGAATCTGCCTGATAGCTTCAAGCAAAGGCAGGTTAATCAGCACTTGCTTGAAAGTTTCCATAATCTCATCCGTCTTATCTTTGGCTCCAGATGAGCCAGCAGAAGTCTGCCCAGAGGTGGATAAGCACTCTAGAAAAGGCACTCTAGATCTCTGGGTGGAAGGGTTGTCATGTCGAGTAAGGGGTGGAATGGGGGCAACTTCTTCCGGTGAGGTGATTTCAAGCGGAGAAGATTTGGGCAAGTCTTCTCTGGTGGGGGTGAAAGTCGGGGTGAATGGTTTTTTAGGGGGTGAGACTATAGGAGCATCGAGTTTGGAAATTTCTTTCCCACTCCTCAGAATAGTCACCGCCTGAGCATGCTCCCTAAAGACAATCCATTTTCCTTTAGGATTTTCCTCAGCAGCACTAGGGAACTTCCCAGTCTCCCTCTATCTAACGGCCTCAACAAGGTGTCCAATTTGTGATTTCATCTCATGTATAGCCTTGTCATGAGATTAGATGATGGCGCTTTGACTTTCTTGCATAGTTTTCAACATCGCCTTCAATTCATCCATCTCAGAGGTTTTAGGTTGGGCAAAGGTCTGAGGCTGGTTCATTTGATGGTTTTGAAGGGATTGTGGTTTGTAATTCCCTGAATTTGAGACATTTCCTTATCTCCATGAAAAGTTTGGGTGGTTCCTCCATCCCTCATTATAAGTGTTGGAGAAAGGGTCATTACGAGGTCTTAGACGAAACCCTTGAGCAGCATTCAAATCCGCTTGTACAAGCTCAGGGAATTGGGAGGCCAAGTGGCAATCCACAGTGGCGTGTGTATTGCCTTGACAAATTAAGTATTCGGAAGCTTGGGATGTGGAGGTGTTAGGTACGAATGAACTCGGGTTCGACATAAGTATTTCCATGTTTTGATTCAATAATTGAATTTGATAGGCTAAATTCTGGGTGTCCCTTGCCACATTCGCCTCCAACTTTCTTTGCATGAGAGTGGGCTTTCTATCCATGTAGGCAGAATTCAAGTGAATAGAATTCTCACTCCAAGTATCAAATAAGTTCCAAGCTTCATCCTCAGTCTTAGATAGAAAGGTTCCTACACAGGCACCATCCACAGTTTGCCTATGCGAATCATTAAGTCCGGTGTAGAACCTTTCAGCCAGTTGCCATTTAGGCACCTGGTGATTTGGGCAAAGTCTCAGCAAGTCGTTAAAGTTCTCCCACGCATCATGGAATGCTTCCCCATCCTTTTGAATAAAACTCATAATTTCCCTCCTAAAGTGATTTGTTTGCTCATGGGGAAGTACTTCTTCAAAAACTCCTTCAGGGCATCCCAAGTATTTATATTATCAAGGGTGTGATACCAATACTTGGCTTTGTCCTTTAGGGAGAAGGGAAAGAGGGTCTGCATTTGAGCATCATCAGTAACGCCCTGCAGCTTCACCGTGGAACTGACCTCGGTGAATTCCTCAATATGCCTGTAAGGGTCTTCCCTAGTAGTACCATAAAAGGAGGGTAGCAAGGATATGGTACTACTTTTGATCTCATACAGATTGTCCCCTCCAGGTCTACGTAGTGCAGGGCCAGCTTGATTGGTTGGGATGAAATATTCCTTAAGGCTCCTTTGACCAGCCATTTCTACCCTTGGAAGATCTCTTCTTAGGATTCTTTCAGGTTCAGGATCAAATACAAGTTGTCTCCTAAGAGAACGCCTACCAAGCATGCACTACAAACACAATTCAAAAGGACTTGTTCGGTCTTTACAAATTTATGCTTTTGACTTTAGTTCAAATTGTAGGTGACAAAACAAGTTGCCCAATCAATTACGCGCCTATTGTCAACCTTCAAAATGCCTAAAAAGACCTAGTTGGAGCTTAGGTATTCTTCCCTAAATCTCAAATGGTCAAGTAAATCCAAAGACGGAAGATCGAGGGATGCAAGTAGGCCTAAGCCTTCCTTTGAAGCTGTGCTTTCGCGGTGCTTCTCAACTACCCCCAAAAATCTATGACAGGGTATCCCCCTCTTTGGATTTACAAAACCTTTGATCTCAAGTTCCAAACACTTCAGCATCCAACAGTAGGAGGGCTCTTGTCCTAGTCGTTTCAAGACTTAGGAGTGTCTAAATGAGTGTTGTGGTGCAACAGATATAAGTGTGCATTCACCGCAAAAGGATTTTGAATTTTGAATCGCACACCACGTTTTATAATCAAGTCCTTGATTTTTAGATATCCCTCCCTTAATTAGTCCTTTTTTTTTAAAATATACGTGACCACTTGTTAGATCGCTTCAAGACAAATTTTGTGGTCTTTGAATTAAATCCAAATGCAATGCGTGATCAAGAATAGGATGCAAAGTAAGAGAATGCGTACCTTGCTTCTAGCGATCTACGATGCAAGAATGCACGCAATGTAGAGAAGTAAATCTAGAGGCTGCTCATACAAACCTAAATGGTTCATCCTAAGGCAGGCAGCTTCTAGCAGGCAGCTCATTTTTCTTTTTTTTAATTTTTAAACTACTTATGCACAAGTAAATAAAATTAATCAATAAACTAAAAACCTAAATCTAAAGAAAAGGGAACAGGCTCCCAAAAATTACCCAACACGGGTCCAAAACAAAATCGGGGAACAAACCCCTCAAAATATACCCCAGAACAAGGGTTTCAAACAAAATGCAATGAAAAATTAAATCTAAAGTCTTAATTCTATTCTAATCAAACTAGCGACTAAATATACAATGATGTCCATCATGTCCTCTTCCTTCTCCTCCTTTCGAAAATAGCTCATCCAATTCTCCTCTAGCGATGTCAAGGGTCGCCTCTCACAATGGCTGATTCTTGCACAAATTTTCTCGCACAGAAAAGAAAATAATAAATAGCCAAATCACTGTGCAATTGACAAATAATCAAAATAAAATTAGGTGAAATTATTGCGTCTGTTGCCTCCCCGACAACGGTGCCATTTGATGGGTAGATTGTTCGCTTTAAAGTCGTTTGCAGTTTTATGTGGTGGAAAAATCGACTAATCAATATTTAAGAAGAAATAACCACTCGCAGAAGAGCGGGTCATATCCACAGGAAGGCAATGACGTATTGAAATTCGCACCAGTTCAAAACATTCGTTCGTAGTTAGTTTGGACAAGAATCAAGCCAAAATTGCCTTCAGATTAAGGTTGAATCAAGAAATCATGCTGAAATAGCAATTCTTAATAGCTATAGGAATTTGTTGCAATGCGGAATCAATAAAATATTATTAAAAATTGACAATGGTAGAAAATGTAATTATTAATGGCAATGTTACTGTAGCAAAAGAGGGCATTTACTCCCCTTGGCCGTGTGCGACGAGGAGTGGACGGCCAGACGCGGGAAGCTCAGAGGAAGTTCCTTGGACCGAGGGCTTCAAAGCGGTGGTGGTGGCGTGTTGCGTAGTGGCCGGAGCCAGCCGGACGGAGCTCCGGCGATGGTGGTGCTGGAGTAGCCGGTCCTGCTGCAGGTGTGGGTGTGCGCTCTGTTGGCGGAAGCACTGCAGACGGGAGTGCACGCTGTTGGTGGAAGGTGCTGCAGGCGCGGAGGAGGGCGGCTCTGCTGCTGCATGCGGTTGAGCACTGCAACCGATGCAGCATGACGAGTTGATTGTTCGCTTTAAAGTCGTTTGCAGTTTTATGTGGTGGAAAAATCGACTAATCAATATTTAAGAAGAAATAACCACTCGCAGAAGAGCGGGTCATATCCACAGGAAGGCAATGACGTATTGAAATTCGCACCAGTTCAAAACATTCGTTCGTAGTTAGTTTGGACAAGAATCAAGCCAAAATTGCCTTCAGATTAAGGTTGAATCAAGAAATCATGCTGAAATAGCAATTCTTAATAGCTATAGGATATTTGTTGCAATGCGGAATCAATAAAATATTATTAAAAATTGACAATGGCAAAAAATGTAATTTTTAATGGCCATGTTACTGTAGCAAAACAGGGGATTTTTTCCCCTTTGCCGTGCGCGATGAGGAGTGGACGGCCGGACACGGGGAGCTCGGAGGAAGTTCCTTAGACCGAGGGCTTCGAAGCGGTGGTGGCGGCGTGTCACGCGGCGGCCTGAGCCAGCTGGACGAGCTCCAGCGAAGGTGGTTGCAGCTGGTGCTACAGCTGTTCTTGGCGGTGAGGACTGCTGTGCACTGGCTGGAGGGCGCGGGAGCGCACGCAGCCTGTTGGCGGTGAGGACTACTGCGCATTGGCTGGAGGGTACGGGAGCACGCATGGCCTATTGGCGGTGAGCGCTGGTGAAGTACTGCGTGCGAGTGCGGCTGCAGGCGGAAGGTGAGTGGGCGTGAGCAGTGAGGCGCTGCAGGCTGTGCCTGCCTTGCATGCTGCTGGAGGGCGTGCGGGTGAAGGCTGCAGGCGCGGGGGTGGTGCTGCGGGCGTGAGCGGTGAGGTTGCAGGTAGAAGGTGAGCTGGTGAGGGCTGGAGGCTGTGCATGCCTTGCCTGCGGCTGGAGGGCGGACGTGGAGTGAGCGAGCGTGAGCGGTGAGGCGCTGCGGTTCAGGTGCTGGAGGTGAAGTGGGCGGACGGTGGTTGCTGCTGGAGTGGTGGGGGTGGCTTCAGACGTCCGGGAAAATTTCCCGGACATCTTAACTGACTGAGAAAGTGATTGCAGTGACGGTGGTTGTTGATGACGAAGGCGAGGGAGGTGCACGGCGAGGTGCTCACGGTAATGCGGACGAGCTCCGGATGGCGGTGTGGCCTGTCACACCACACGCCCACGGTGGTGGAGACTCGTCGCCACGGTTGAGGCCAGTGGTGTGGAATGGAAGAGAGAAGATCTCTCTACACAGTGGTGAGTCGGTGGTGGAGGCCTTTCGAGCTCGGCTGCCTCCCTCCTCCTTTTGTAGCTACTTGCATAGATTTGAATGGGGAGGCGGGAGCAATCCACATTCTCCGCTCATCCTTGAATGCAGGCTTCAGTGCGGTAGCTGGTGGCGTTAGAGCAGTAGCCGAAGGAAATGCAGCCGTTCCTGCAAGAAGAAGAATAAAGAAAATAATGTTAAAATATTATGGTTATTTATATACAGACCCTCAACTTTTATGCTAACTTAAATTAATGCATGCAATGTACCTAATTGGTTAACTAATTAAATGAATGCAATTCTAAGTTAATTCTAAATGCATTTAAAGATGAATGCGATGCATGAATTATGTAATTAAATTAGAAATATGAATTAATCTATTTACATCCTAATTTATGCTAAATAAATGTTAGAATTAACTTAATGTCTAAGCACTTAAATACTTAAATAGCCCACAAATATGGGCTAATCACTGCACGCTAGCGTGGGTGTGCAGGCAGGTGCGCGCGAAGGCTGGAGGGAGCGGGAGGACTACTGCAGGCATGCAGGTGGCGTGGGTGTGCACGGCCTGGAGTGGACGTGGGTGAGCAGGTGAGGTTGCAGGGAAAGGTGAGCAGGCGAGGGCTGGTTGTTGCAGGAGTGGGAGCGGGTGCGGTTGCAGATGTCCGGGAAATTTCCCGGACGTCTTAAGTGACTGAGAAGATGATTACAGCGACGGTGGTTGTTGATGACGACGGCGACGGCGGTGCACGGCGAGGTGCTCACGATAATGCAGACGAGCTCCGAATGGCGGTGTGGCCTGTCACACCACACGCCCATGGTGGTGGAGACTCGTCGCCACAGTTGAGGCCGGCAGTGTGGAATGGAAGAGAGAAGATCTCTCTGCATAGTGGTGGGTCGGTGGTGGAGGCCTGTCATGCTCGGCAGCCTCTCTCCTCTTTTTGTAGCTGACTTCACGAATTTGAAAGGAGAGGTGGGAGCAGATCCACCTTCTCCGCTGATCCATGAATGTGCTTTTAGTGCGGTCGGAGGCGTTGCAGCGGCAGCCGAGCCGTTGCTGAGAAGAAGAAGAATAAAGGATATTATTAAAATATTATGGTTATTTATATACAAACCTTCAACTTTTATGTTAACTAAAATAATGTACCTAATTGGTTAACTAATTAGATGAATGCCATTCTAAGCTAATTCTAAGTGCGCTTAAAATATGAATGTAATGCATGGATTATGTAATTAAATTAAAAATATGAATTAATCTATTTACATCCTAATTTATGCTAAATAAATGTTAGAATTAACCTAATGTCTAGGCACTTAAATACTTAAATAGCCCACAACTATGGGCTAATCACGTACCCCTAGCCGTATGGTGCTAGATCTGGATTGTTTACGGGATCCTGATATGCAGGATCTCATAAATCAGGAGAGGATGCATCCCGAGTGAGTAGATTAACTCAAGTAGGAGGGGCTCAGGGTGCATAGGAGGGTCTTGAAGCAGCAGAGTTCATGTCAGATTGACCCTAACTAATCTGGTCAATATTTTAATATTAGGTTTATTCTATCCAGCTGCTTCACGATGATATCCATGTCGACTCGAATAGACTCGATGTGAGCCTCATGGACACCAACCCGCTACTGACCATGCTGCTAGAATTGGTTCGTGGATGCGGCGTTCATCGAGTTCTCCAGCAAAGATTCGAAAAACTCAAATGCGCTGTTCTGGCCTTTTGCGAGGAAATTCCCGCTACTAGATGCATCGGCCAGATACCGATGTGTGTCATCTAGCCCATGGTAAAAGATCTGAGCTAGGTACCATCTAGGTATACAATGGTGCGGGCATTTCCAGAGAAGGTCGTGAAATCGGTCCCAGGCTTCATGCAATTTCTCCCTAGCCCCTTAGGAGAAAGTCATGATTGCGTGCCTCATCTTGTTTGTTTGATCGATTGGGAAGAACTTTTGCAGGAATTCACGTCGTAATTCTAGCCAGGTTCTAATTGGCTTCCCAATAGTCTGGAACCAATATGAAGCTTTGTCCCTCAGAGAAAACGGGAAAAACTTTATTAGAACAATCCTAAGATCAATGTTCCTGGATCGAATCATTTCTACAAGTCGACTCAGGTCCTCTAGGTGTTGGAATGGATCTTCGCTTTAGTTTCCATAGAACTGGGTGCTGATCAACCCGATCACATTGGGCTCGAGCTCAAACGCGTCTCCGCCTGCGGGAATCCTGACTAAGGGTGCGACGATTAGTGCGGCTGGATCATAGAAATCCCGCAGTTGTTCTCCTCGTGGCGGATGCTGCATTTTGTCAAGCACCATCAAGATGTGGTCCATGCTCTACCAATGCTGCTCCTAAGATTCAACTACCCGGACTTCCAAACAAGCCATCAGGTCTAGATTATCAATATCCTGACCCGGTCTAGGTCCAGGTCCAGGATTAGCCATTGTGGCTACGGGAGTAGAAGAAGTAGGGGGAGAAGATGGTCCCGATGAGGTGACTCGCCTCCTTAGGAATGGCTCCCAAGGTCCAACCAATTGTGGTCTAAGTGACCACCTTCCTTGCATACACCACCCAACCCTGGGTTGGTGTAGCCAAGCCAGACAAGGCTAAGGTCTTGTCAATCAGATGGTCCTTATGACTCTTTTGACCAGATTTTTTGTTTTAAGTTATAATTCCTCAAGAAAATTCGTCGAACAACCGACTAAAAGAGATTCCCACCTCTCGGCTAAACCAGCCAAGCGATTGAAAGCACCCAGTAGTACGGCAACAAATTTAGGTTGATTTCGTGTTTTAGAATTGATTTTTAACCCATTTTTCTTCAATTGGTGTTTTCGGTGAGTGGCCCACAAAGTGACCAAGCTCACCAACAAGTACTAGACTTGACTAAGTCTTGGTTAGCCTAAATGTGGTCTCTAAATTGTAACCCTAAAGGTGTAACCTAGGGTTCATGTAATTCTAGGGTTTTGTTCTTTTTTTTTTTTTTCTTTAGCTGACCACAAAGAATTCAATCAGTTCGATGACAAAAATTGGAATCTAATTAACTTGAAAGTTGGCAAGTAAATTCCTTTTTCAATTATCTTTTCATAGAATATTTTGTTGGAATTTTTACTATTTCAAACGAATTTCTAGATATTTTTGAATGTTAGGAGGTCAGATCTGGAATTTTGACCCTAGTTGGTTTTTCACTTTGAAACAGTATCAAATGACTTTCAAAAATTCAGGAAAAATATGAAAAATAAAGCCAATGAGATCGTCTTTCAAACCCTACCATTTTTAGTCAAAACAAATTCGTGCATTGCTTGCAATTGCTTTTTGAACTTTGAAAAATCTCAAATCTAAATCTGTCTGACCCCCTTGCACTTTGCGAATTTCGAAAAGTTTTATACTTAGACTTTTTTCAAAAAAATGGTGTCGTTTGAAAGATGGTTTGAAAATGAAGGTCTAATCCAAATTTTATATTTTTTTGTTTACTAGTTTTTCGACAATCAAATTTTTAAAACATACTTTGAACCCTGATCGAAAATAAGAGAATGGTGGAGAAGCTTTTAAAGAGTGTTTGAGTTTGAAATTCAAACTTTGCACCAAAAATATTTTTCTTTTTTCAAAAACTTTTGCACATTTTTCTTTTCAACAAGGATTTTTTCTTTCAAAGGATTTTCAAAATATATATATATTTTTTTTTGTTTTTGCTTTTTGAAACTAACCTAGGATTCAAAAAGAAACCTAATCTAGATTTTTTTGAGTTTTTTTTATTTTTTTTCACAAAAATGAATAAGTTTTTCTTTTCAAAGGAAATTGCCAGAAGCAAATCTAATCCTAGGGTTCAGAAGAAAACCTAGCCTAAGAAGAGATGTGTACCTGATTTCTTTTATCGCGCTCGATGTATACGTAGTTCCCTTTTTTTTCTGTGTTGTCCGGCACAGCCAAAAATAAAGTAGAGAAAGATTTGTCAGTGATAATTTAAAAGATCAAAATCAGAAAAAAAAAAAAAGACGTTACCTCCCCGGCAACAGCGTCATTTGTTTGGTAGTCGTAAAGCACGTTTTGATAGGAAAAGCATCGTAGTATAGTGCGCAATACAATCAAACAATAATATTTACAAAAAGATAATGAGACTTTGAGTCCCAGTCTTTCGTCTCCGGGAGTCAAATCTGAAATCGATCCTTTATCGCTCTACTTTATTTAGAATCACATGCTGGTTTTCAATCTTCGGATTAGAATTTCACCACTTCTATTGTGAATTCTGATTACGTGCACATGTGTTAAATAGATAACAAAGGTGAAAGTATGAGTTTCGATGTGCACAATTCTAGTTTCCTAGTGGCTGTTTACGGAAAATGCATCTATGGTTAGATCTTCTATATTTTTCGGAACCGACATGCTTGTTGCAAAATATATATATATATATAAATGAAAAATAGGCAACTTGAATCACACAAATCATATTGCAACCAATAAGCTCATGGTGATTTCCAACATAGAGACATATATATAAAAACATATCTTTTATTCATTCATTCAGAGGATGTTTGCAACATGGAATGTAGAGGAAAGCTTGTAAAAGAAAGCTTGAAAAACACAAATCTAGCTAGCAGAAAATGATTGCATACATGAATCTATGGGGGGATTTTGCATGCATCATTGGGGGAGAATAAGAGCTACACTACTAAGCAGTAAATGAAAGCAATAAAACTACGAAGTGCTAAGTTACTAATCTAGCAGAAAAGAAGGGTATTCGGAGGTGGGCTCCGATGGCCTTTGAATGGTTGAGAGGAGAAGGAGGGAAGGCCAATGGTGCTTAGGCCAGGACTTGGAGAGATGTTGGAGAGATTATCTAGCATCCTGGCGTGGAGATGGTGGCTTCCATGGTGGTGCTCCTCTTGGAGGTGGAGTAGAGGTGGAGATGTAGCTAACCTAAGTGGATGAGTGCCAAGAATGGGATGGGTGCAAATAGCCACCCCTTAGGTCTTTTTATAGACCTAAGGGAGTCTCTCTAGAGAATTGTGAAACTCTTTAGAGAGAGTCCCATGAGTGACTGGCCAAGTGAGAGAGAGAGTAGTTCTTAGATCCATAAAATGTGGATCTAAGAATTGAATGACTCTTGGTCGCTAAATTTGGCAACCAAGAGTGGCACCACTTGAAGAGAGTTCTAGAGAACTCTAGATGTGTGTGTGTGCGTGAATGTGTGTGTGTGTGTGTGAGTGGGTGGTCATGCCCTAGGTGGCTAAGTGGTCTAGGTTAGTTCCTAAGGGGTTTAGGTATGTGTAGGCCTTAAATTAGGGTTGCAAACCCTAATTGCTAAGGGATAATTGCAATTAAACTTATCCCAAGTTTAATTGAATGAGTGTGAACCTAATTAAGAGTGGAATAACTCAATTAGGTTCGGCTTAGGTCAATTGGACTCTTACTAAGTCCAATTGGACTTGTATGCGTTGAGATATGAGCTCAATTGGACCCTATGAGTCCAATTGGCTTAGGTGATGGTAATTGACTATGATCTAAGTCAATTAGGCTTAATGAGGACCTAATTAGGTCCTTAGGGAGGTCTAGAGGTGGTGTAATAGGGTTAGGGCACCTTAATTTAGGTTTCTATAGGGTTGGAATTGGGTTTAGGGAGCTAGAGATCCAAGATCAAGGCTTGAATATCAAAACAGGAACTGGAGAGCAGTTCTAGACGTCCAAAAATGGAATCAGACGTCTTATACTCAAAAATCAGAAGTCCAGACTTGTTGTCTGGACGTCTAATCAGAGTCAGGAAGGATTCAAGGTTCTATCTTGAGTATTCTGCACAAATTGGACATCTGACCAAGTGTCTGGACGTCCAATAACACTACAGAAGTGGGTTTAAGATGTGAGGGAGTTGGATAAGGGTTCTGGACATCCTATAATTCATCTGGACGTCCAGATAAAGGTTGGAACTAGGGATTTAAGGTTTCCTAGGGTGCAATTACCTAATCTAAGGGTGGCTAAGGCTTGGGGAAGTCTCTAGGCTATCCTAGAGCTAGGATGGACCTTAGCTCTTCATATTTTACTGCTTTATTCCTACATAATAGAATAGCATACCTTAAGTCCCTTACATCATTACTCACTATATCTAATCTAAGTCTTCTACTCCAGCTCTGCTGCAACACCCATTATTCCTGATCCAGCTCCAGATCTGCTTATTGCCTGCAATTGACATAATGCACTTAATCAACACACTATAACAATATTTTATGCATAGCTAAAGGAAAGAAGTAAAGATGCAAATAATGCTTATGCATGAATGAATTACCCTAACTTATGCTAAGTCCTAGCCTAATTTAGGTCAATTAAGACCTATTATTGCCATGCAATCATACCCCCATGCCTAAATCTTACTAGTCCCTAGCAAATGCAAGACTAAATTATTTACCGCAAGGGTCCCTAAGAGATTGATTATTTTATCAAGTGTATGCCTAGAGATTTTTCTCCTTTTTATTTTCATCCTATGCTCTAGAAATCCAGGCAATCGTGAAAGTGTAGCTATGTAGCTTTTGCAACGGATTCAAGTGAAAAACTGATTCACCTCTAAAGCCTGTACTTGACCCCGAGTAAAAATTCTAGTAGGATAGGCAGACTTCTTCCCTCAAGGTATTCAAGATATTCTATGAATTCCACCCCGGCTTTAGGCTTAGGTAGAGAATCTCTGAGTTAAAAGATTATATATTTGGTGTCTCACTCTCGACTAGTGCTACATAGAGATTAGTACTGCAGAATCTAGATTCCCATACTACTAAGTGACTCAACTCAGAGAAAGACAAGAAAAACTATGCTCCCTTTTGGTTCCTTTGTATTCGTTCTCTCTTACTCTTTCTTCTTTTTCTTTTCTTTTTCTTAGAGCTCACAATTTCACCAGATTCACATATATGACCTACACTTGGTGGTCTCACTTGGCATTAACACTTTAATTGAGTTTCCATAACCCTAACACTAAGTTAGAATTCCTCAGCTAGTATTCAGGCAGTTAGAAACACAAGAAAGATAGGTTAAGGACATATTTGGTGGATCTCAAATTTATTTGGTGGTATTGCCTCAATGCAAATGAAATAAACACTAAATATTCACAAACTCTTTTTTTTTCTTTGCTTTTTCTTCTTTTTCTATTTTTTTTCAATTTTTCTTTCCTCTTTTTTTTTCAACATAACACAACTAGCACACATCCATGAACTTTATTGAGGAGGCATTATTAGAGATTAGTGGTACTCAAGAGACATTGGGTGGCTTATTTGGTAGAAGTGCCTACTCACAGCATTGGGAGAGACAGATAGGATGGTGTATTTCTGACCTTGACATCAATACCCTCCTTCAGCTGAGGATTCCGTAAAGAATGGTCGTAACCATCCACCTTAGCCCTAGTTTTATGAAAACTCGCTCTCCACGTATTTGCCTTATTTGGTGGCTCTTAATATTTCACACAAAATGTATACGCAAGAACCGAGAGCGAAAACTATGTCTGATCTCAAAGTGTCATCACCTAATTATCTAGGACTCCGGATTCCTTGTACTAATATTAGAGCACCAGTACACTCTACTATTTGGTGGATTTTTGGAAGAAAATCTGCCTGACTCCCAAAACACTATCCAGGGGTTCAAGAAAAGAAGAACTGCTTCTTCTCGACAGACTAAAGACATTTATCAGCCTTCACCGTGAATCCATTGCAAATTCTACGTGTGTCTAAAAAGTTGTACTGGATTCCAGATTACAGGAATCAACTAGAGGATTAATAATCTTATTCATGAGTGCAATATGTATATATGCTATAAACAAGTGACCTCTTATATTTGTACTTCATAAAATTTCCCTTTCAAGTTACATTTAGCTTGACTCTAAATTTATAACAAGAGGTGAGCGGGTGAGTCAGAATGGCTGTTGCAGACGATTTCTAGCTCCAATGCGAGCATTAGAGGTGGAGTCGGTTGTTCTTTTCTTTAGGGTCCTAAAGTATGTTTAACATGCTCCGAGGTTTTCCTAAGGGTTGGCATAAAAAATTTTAGTTTTGTTGTATCTACCCCCCCATGCCTAAGTCCTTGCATGTCCTCATGCATGAATATAAAAGAAAATAAATACAGCAGGGAGAGAATGGGTAGAAAGCACCTGTAATTGCTCCTGAAATTATAAATTCAGCACCGGCCAACCTGTCAGTATGCAATATGCAGAAAGAAAATATGCTAAAAGGAAAATATGCTATATATAAAAATGGTTATGTATATATGATGGTGGAATGTGGGATAAATGCTATCTATACGTGCTGAGTTTAATGCCTCCAGCTGGGTAAGAATTCAATCATGCATCCTCAATAAGATGAACAATCTCGTCAGGTGGAGGAGGTTCTTGGGCCAAAAATGGCTTGAGGCGCTGGCCATTTACCAAAGATATATACCCAGATTTTGGGTCCCTGATCTGGACTGCCCCATCAGGATATGGCTGAATCACAACATACAGGCCAGTCCACTTAGACTTGAGCTTCCCTGCGAACAGTTTAAGTCATGAATCGAACAACCAGACTTGCTGGTTGGGCGTGAATGCTTTCCTTCGGATGTGGCGGTCATGAAAGGCCTTGGTCTTATCCTTGTATATCAATGCATTCTCATAGGCCTCCCGCCAGATCTCCTCTAATTCGCTGAGCTGGAGTTTCCGTTCTTGACCTCCTACATCGAGGTCAAGGTTGCATTTTTGCACCGCCCAAAAGGCGCGGTGTTCCAGCTCTATAGGAAGGTGACAGGCCTTGCCATATACCATGAGATATGGTGACATTCCGAGTGGGACCTTGTATGTGGTCCGATATGCCTAGAGTGCATCAACTAATTTATTAGACTAGTCCTTCCTATCTGGTCTAACCGTCTTCTAGAGAATCAGCTTGATCTGACGGTTAGTTCACTTCAGCCTGCCCATTGGTCTGCGAGTGATATGGGTTGGCTATATGGTGATGTACCCCGTATTTCTTTAATAATGACCTGAAATGGGCGTGGATGAAGTGGCTTCCCCTGTCGCTAATCAGAGCGCGAGGTATTCCGAATCTCGCAAAGATGTACTGCCATATGAAAGAAATGACGATCTTATGATCAGCCTGTCTCGCCGAGATGGC
The DNA here is from genome assembly GCA_037157565.1 of Thalassia testudinum. Taxonomy (NCBI): domain Eukaryota; kingdom Viridiplantae; phylum Streptophyta; class Magnoliopsida; order Alismatales; family Hydrocharitaceae; genus Thalassia; species Thalassia testudinum. The sequence goes on from JAZHRO010000062.1 coordinate 21,143,566, forward strand.
CTCAACCCACCTCGAGACATAGTCGACGGCTAGTAATATGTACTCGAAGCCATGCGAGTTCGGAAAAGGGCCCATAAAATCGATGCCCCAGACGTCGAACACTTCTATGACCATGATGGGCTGGAGTGGCATCATGTCTCTCCTGGTCATAAAGCCGACCGACTGGCATCGTTTGTAGTATTGGGCATATTTGTGTGTATCTCTGAAAATAGTTGGCCAGAAAAATCTCGACTGCAAAATTTTTGCAGCAATTTTCTGTCCTGAGAAATGACCACCACAACCATCATTGTGGCAAAAAGATAACACGCTAGGGATCTCAGAATCTGGGATGCATCTTCGAATTATTTGATCCACTCCAGTGTAGAAGAGCAGTGGGTCATCCCAGAGGTAGAATTTGGCCTCCGCAGTGAATTTGAGTTTTTGGTCCTTGGATAGGTTTGCAGGAATCTTGCTTGCAGCAAGGTAGTTCGCGATATCCGTGTACTAAGGGAACTCAACAGAATGAACTGCCAAAAGAGATTCATCCAAAAATTGCTTGTGGATAGGCAGGGAATAAGGAATGCATCCTGGGTCCAGTTTGGATAGGTGATCCGCCACAACATTCTGCTTTTCAGCTTTGTCGCAGATTTCAATATCAAATTCCTGCAATAGAAGGATCCATCTGATGAGCCGTGGTTTGGCATCCTTCTTTCCCAACAAATGTCGGAGGGCAGAGTGGTTAGTGAAGATGATGACTTTGGACCCTAACAAGCAAGATCTGAATTTCTCCAACCCGAATACCACTACTAGCATTTCCTTTTCGGTGATAGTATAATTGCCTTGAGCCTCATTCAGTGTCTTGCTAGCATAGTATATACAAAAGGTTGTTTTTCCCGATGCTGGCCTAAAACAGCACTGATGGCAAAGTCAGAAGTGTCGCACATCATCTCGAAATCGAGTGACCAGTCGGGTGGTTGGAGAATCGGGGAATCAGAGACAGCGCTTCGTAAAGTCTCGAAGGTGCTGGGACACGAGGTGTCGAATTCAAATGGGGCATCGGCAACAAGGAGATTCGTCAAAGGTCGTGCAATTTTCAAGAAATCACATATAAATCTCCAATAGAAGCCGACGTGACCCAAGAATGATCTGATCTACTTGACCAAGCTAGGTGGCGGTAAGTGGGAAACAATCTCAGATTTAGCTCGATCGACCTTGTGTCCATTTTTAGAGATCATGTGTCCTAGTACTATGTCATCCCTCACCATGAAATGGCTTTTCTCCCAGGATAGTACTAGGTTTACCTCAATACACCATTTCAGGATCTTGGTGAGGTTATCAAGACAAGATGCGAAATTATCTCTGAAAATGGAGAAGTCATCCATGAATACTTCCACATAGTCCCTAATCATGTTAGAGAAGATGGCCATCATACAAAGCTGAAATGTTGCTGGTGCATTGCAGAGGCCAAAGGGCATCTGCCTGAAAGCGAATGTTCCAAAGGGGCATGTGAATGTGGTCTTGTCTTGATCTTCCAGGTTAATCTCTACTTGATTATACCTAGAGTATCCATCTAGAAAGCAAAAGAAACTACGTCCAGCTAACCATTCCAAGATCTGGTCAATGAAAGGTAAAGGAAAGTGATCCTTCTGGGTAGCCATGTTCAGTTTCCTATAATCGATACAGACCTGCCAAGATGTCGCATTGTGGGTCGGGATCGATTCACCCTTATCGTTTTTCACAACGGTGAGTCTTGCTTTCTTGGGCACTATCTGGATCAGATTCACCCACTGGCTGTCTGAGATTGGGTATACAATACCTGCATCTAGCTATTTGATGATCTCCTTCTTAACAACCTCTAGCATATTCGGGTTAAGCCATCTTTGAGGTTGTCTCGAAGGTTTCACCCCCTTATCCGTGTAAATGTGATGAGTGCAATACGAGGGGTGAATACCGCGGAGATCAACAATACTCCACCCTATAGCAACCCTATGGTCTTGTAGCGTAGAAATCAATTGATGCTCCTGTTCTTGGGTTAAGTAGGCAATAATAATGGACTGGGTATGTCTCACTTTCACCCAAGAACACATACTTAAGTGAGTCAGGTAAGGGCTTCAATTCAATTACAGGTGGGTTTGAGTCAGAAATGAGAGTGGGAGGAGCAAACTCAAGGGTGGGAATCTGCTGATTCGTATGCACGTGAATTCCCGCTAAGTTGCTCCCTGTGAAATAATCAGTTGTGACTGCATTAATGGGAAACCCATTAGCTCTGGTCACGTCTTCCTGCAACAACAGGGGCGATTCAGTAATGTATAAATCAAGATAGCTGGATTCAGGGGTACTATGGTCAGAAGCACACCCTAAACAGTTAGATCCTCGGGGAGATATGTGTAGTGCAGTGGTCTTAGTCCCATGTGGATCGAGGTCCAAGAACCCTGATAATGTAGATGAATGAGACATTGGGTCGTCACAAAGGTGCCCAATGTTACCACAGTGTGTCAAATCTTCGTCTTCACTATCCTCCTCTATGCCATCACAGTCAAAATTCTTTGCTGCCCTGAATATGTCAAGTCAAAGTCGCTCATTACCTAGTGCTATCTCCATACACGTAGATTCACAATCAATGTTCGCTCGAGCTGTTGCTAGAAAGAGGTGACCCAAAATAATCGGTGCATCTTGGAGATTAGGAGGAACTTCCATATCAAGAATGAAAAAATCTATGGGAAAGCAAAACCCGCGGACTTTTACGATCACGTTCTCAACCACCCCCCTTGGTGTTTTTACTAATCTATCAGCCAGCTGAATCGTGACCGAGGTAGGCTTTAACTCCCCAAATCGAAATCGATTAAATACAGTAGTGGGAGTTAGGTTGATGGACGAACCCAGATCTAGAAGGGCCCGATCAAATGGAGAATTCTGCAAGAAGTAGGATATGAGTGGGGTACCAGGGTCTTCTTTTTTCGGCGGCAAGTTGGCTAGAATCACGGTGCTAGCCTCTTTTGACAGTATCGCATGTCGTCCAATTCTCGACTATCGCTTCGGGGTACAATAGTCCTTGAAGAACCTAACAACAGAAGGGATGTGATCAATTGCCTCGAGGAGGGGGACCTAAATATGTACTTCCTTGAACATTGATTTCAAGTCCCTAAAATTCCGCGTGTCCCTTTTCCATACTACATTCTGCATCGGAGCCTCAGGAAAAGGGACGGGAATCTAAGGGTCAAATGGCCTCTTACCCTTATCTACCGTAGGTGGCTCTTGAGATGGAGTCGAACCCACCTGCGGCGAAGGGTGAGAAAAATCAGGACCCACCTGCCTATTTGGTGGGTCGAATGTCTTCCTTCCGCTCCTCAAAGAGACAGCATGTGCATTGGCTTGCTGTCCATGAGGTGGTGGGGGAGCGGAAGGGGCAGAGTATGCAGGGTTCGGCAAAGGCGACTGGCCTTGAGCATAACCAGGTGGTGCAGGAGGCACCTGTAATATGGCATGTGCCTGTCCCTGAGGTGACTGAAGCCTAGGCAGGGTACCTTGGTTTTGCACATATCGCGAGTTTGGGACGGGTTGGGAGGGCAAGGCTCCTTGAGTCTTATGCTCCTGCAACAACTGGTTTTGCATGTTCTGTATAGTCTGTATTTGGTCAGCCATCGCCTTCATTATCTACAAGCTATCTTGTGTAGATTTCCTCATTGATTCTTGTAGATCCTCTTTCAGTGCCACCAAAGGCTCAGCCCACTTTGGAGGGTGACTGGCAGCTTGGTGCAGCGACTAGTATAGAGAATGAGGTTGGTATTGATGCGAGAATAATTGTTGCCTAGGGTACGTGTTTTGCGCATTCCCGTATTGCCTCGTCTGATAGTGTGGGTCTTGATGTGGTCTCTGTGAATTACCAGACCAAGAGAAGTTTGGATGCTGGCGCCAACCAGGGTTATACGTCTCTGAATACGGGTTATTACGGCCGTATCCTTGGATAGCACTGACGTCATTGTAGGCCGAAGATGTCTGAGATGTATATCCATTAAGGGGAAACATATTATAATCTGCAGGTGGTGCATACCCCTGGTCGTATGGTGCCAGATCTGGATTGTTTATGGGATCCTGATATGCGGGTTCTCGTAAATAAGGAGAGGATGCATCCCGAGTGAGTAGGTTAACTCGAGCAGGAGGGGCTCAGGGTGCATAGGAGGGTCTTCAAGCAGCAGAGTTCATGTCATATTGACCCTGACTAATATGGTAAATATTTTTCATGATTAGGTTTATTCTATCTAGCTGCTTAACGATGATATCCAAGTCGGCTCGAATAGACTGGGTGTGAGCCTCATGGACACCAACCCGATGCTAACCAGGCTGCTGGAATTGTTTCATGGATGCGGCGTTCATCGAGTTCTCCGCCAAAGATTCGAACAACTCAAATGTGCTATTCTCGTCTTTTACGATGAAATTCCCGCCACTAGATGCATCGGCCAGATACCGATGTGTGTCATCCAGCCCATGGTAAAAGATCTGAGCTAGGTGCCATCTGGGTATACAATGGTGCGGGCATTTTTGGAGAAGGCCGTGAAATTGGTCCTAGGCTTCATGCAATTTCTCCCCAGCCCCTTGGGAGAAAGTCGTGATTGTGTGCCTCATCGCATTTGTTTGATCGATTGGGAAGAACTTTTGCAGGAATTCATGTTGCAATTCCGGCCAGGTTCTAATTGGCTTCCCAATGGTCTTGAACTAGTATGAAGCTTTGTCCCTCAGAGAAAATGGGAAAAGCTTCATTAGAACAATCCCAAGATCAATGTTCCTGGGTCAAATCATTTCTGCAAGTCGACTCAGGTCCTCTAGGTGCTAGAACGGATCTTTGCTTTAGTTTCCATAGAAGTGGGTGCTAATCAACCCGATCACATTGGCCATGAGCTCAAACGCGTCTCTGCCTGCGGGAATCCTGACTAAGGGTGAGACAATTGGTGAGACTAGATCATAGAAATCCTGCAGTTGTTCTCCTCACGGTGGATGCTGCATTCTGTCAAGCGCCATCAAGATGTGGTCCATGCTCTGCCGATGTCGCTCCTCAGATCCAACTACCCGGGCATCCAGATGAGCCATCGGGTCCAGATTATCATTATCCTGACTCGGTCTAGGTCCAGGTCCACGATTAGCCATTGTGGCTACGGGAGTAGAAGAAGTAGGGGGAGAAGATGGTCCCGGCGAGGTGACTCGCCTCCTTGGGAGTGGCTCCCAAGGTCCAACCAATTAAGGTCTAAGTGACCTCCTTCCTTGCATACACCACCTAACCCTTGGGTTGGTGTAGCCAAGCCAGACAAGGCTAAGGTCCTGTCAATCAGATGATCCTTATGACTCTTGTGACCAAATTTTTCGTTTTAAGTTCTACTTCCTCAAGAAAATTCGTCGTACAACCGACTGAACGCAATTCCCGCCTCTTGGCTAACCCAGCCAAGAGGTTGAAAGCACCTAGTAGTATGACAACGAATTCGGGTTGATTTCATGTTTTAGAATTATTTTTAACCCATTTTTCTTCAGTTGGTGATTTTGGTGAGTGGCCCACAAGGTGACCAAGCTCACCGGCTAAGTACTAGACTTGACCAAGTCTAGGTCAGCCCAAATGTGGTCTCTAAATTGTAACCCTAAAGGTGTAACCTAGGGTTTATGCAATTCTAGGATTTTGTTCTTTTATTTCTTCTTTTCTTCAACAGACCACAAAGAATGCAATTAGTTCTCTGAAAAAAATTGGAATCCAATTAACTTGAAATTTGGCAAGTAGATTCCTTTTTCAATTATATTTTTAGTTAATATTTTTTTAGAATTTTTACTATTTCAAATGAATTTCTAGAAATTTTGAATGTCAAGGGGTCAGATTAGGAATTTTGACCCCTAGTCAATTTTTGGCTTTGAAACAGTATTAAATGACTTTTAAAATTTTGGAAAAAATATGAAAAATAAATCCAATGAGATAGGCTTTCAAACCCTACCATTTTTAGTCAAAACAAATTCGCAGATTGCTCGAAATTGCTTTTTGAATTTTGAAAAATCTCAAATCTAGGTCTGTCTAACTTTCTTACACTTCGCGAATTTTAAAAAATTTTATACTTTGACTTTTTTCAAAAGAATGGTGCTGTTTGAGAGATGGTTTGAAAATGAAGATCTAGCTCGAATTTCAGATTTTTTTGTTCGCTAGTTTTACGGCAATCAAATTTTTAAAACATACTTTGAACCCTGGTTGAAAATCAGAGAATGGTGGAGAAGCTTTTAAAGAGTGTTTGAGTTTGAAATTCAAACTTTCCACCAAAAATGACTTTTTTTTCAAGAACTTTGGCACATTTGTTTTTTCAACAAGGATTTTTTTTTTCAAAGGATTTTCAAATATATATATATATATATTTTACTTTTTCAAACTAGCCTAGGATTCAAAAAGGAACCTAATCTTAGGCTTTTTAGATTTTTTTGAATTTTTTTCTTTTTCAAAAATATATATGATTTTTTGCTTTTTCAAAAATGATTTTTAGATTTTTTTTTGAATTTTTTTTCACAAAAATGAATAAGTTTTTTTTTTTCAAAAGAAATTGCTAGAATCAAATCTAATCCTAGGGTTCAAAAGAAAGCTTAGCCTAAGAAGAGATGTGCACCTAATTTCTTTTTCCGCGCTCGATGTGTGCGTACATCCCTTTTTTTTTGTGTTATCCTGCACATCCAAAAACAAAGTAGAGAAAAATTTGTCAGTGATAGTTTAAAAGATCGAAATCAGAAAAAAATGGCATTGCCTCCCCGGCAATGGCGCCATTTGTTTGGAAGTCGTAAAGCACGTTTTGATAGGAAAAATGTCGTAGTATAGTGCGCAATACGATCAAACAATAATATTTACAAAAAGATAATGAGACTTTGAGTCCCAGTCGTTCGTCTCTAGGAGTCAAATCTGAAAGTGATCCATTATCACTCTACTTTATTTAGAATCGCACGCTGGTTTCCAATCTTCGAATTAGAATTTCACCACTTCTATTGTGAATTCTGATTACATGTGCGTGTGTTAAATAGATAACAAAGGTGAAAGTATGAGTTTCAATGCGCACAATTCTAGTTGCGTGGTGGCTATTTACGGAAAATGCAACTATGGTTAGATCTTCTATATTTTCCGGAACCGACATAATGTTGCAAAATATATATATATATATATAAAAATGAAAAACAGGCAACTTGAATCACAAAAATCATATTGCAACCAATAAGCTCATGGTGATTTCCAACATAGAGACATATATATAAAAACATATCTTTTATTCATTCATTCAGAGGATGTTTGCAACATGGAATGTAGAGGAAAGCTTGTAAAAGAAAGCTTGAAAAACACAAATCTAGCTAGAAGAAAATGATTGCATACATGAATCTATGGGGGGATTTTGCATGCATCATTGGGGGAGAATAAGAGCTACACAACTAAGCAGTAAATGAAAGTAGTAAAACTACGAAGAGCTAAGTTACTAATCTAGCAGAAAAGAAGGCCATTCGGAGGTGGGCTCCAATGGCCTTTGAATGGTTGAGACGAGAAGGAGGGGCGGCCAATGGTGCTTAGGCCAGCCATTGGAGAGATGTTGGAGAGATGATCCAGCATCCTGGCATGGAGATGGTGGCTTCCATGGTGGTGCTCCTCGTGGAGGTGGAGTAAAGTTGGTGATGTAGCTAACCTAAGTGGATGAGTGCCAAGAATGGGATGGGTGCAAATGGCCACCCCTTAGGTCTTTTTATAGACCTAAGGGAGTCTCTCTAGAGAAGTGTGGAACTCTTTAGAGAGAGTCCCATGAGTGGCCGGCCAAGTGAGAGAGAGAGTAGTTCTTAGATCCATAAAAAGTGGATCTAAGAATTGAATGACTCTTGGTCGCTAAATTTGGCAACCAAGAGTGGCTCCACTTGAAGAGAGTTCTAGAGAACTCTAGATGTGTGTGCGTGTGTGAATGTGTGTGTGTGTGTGAGTGGGTAGTCATGCCCTAGGTGGCTAAGTGGTCTAGGTTAGGTCCTAAGGGGTTTAGGTATGTGTAGGCCTTAAATTAGGGTTGCAAACCCTAATTGCTAAGGGGGAATTGCAATTAAACTTGTCCCAAGTTTAATTGAATGAGTGTGAACCTAAGTAAGAGTGGAATAACTCAATTAGGTTCGAATTAGGTCAATTAGACTCTCAGTAAGTCCAATTGGACTTGTGTGGGTTGAGATATGAGCTCAATTGGACCCTATGAGTCCAATTGGCTTAGGTGATGGTAATTGACTATGATCTAAGTCAATTAGGCTTAGTGAGGACCTAATTAGGTCTTTAGGGAGGTCTAGAGGTGGTGTATTAGGGTTAGGGCACCTTAATTTAGGTTCCTATAGGGTTGGAATTGGGTTTAGGGAGCTAGAGATCCAAGATCAAGGCTTGAATCTCAAAACAGGAAATGGAGAACAGTTCCAGACATCCAAAAATGGAATCAGATGTCTTATACTCAAAAATCAGAAGTCTAAACTTGTTGTCTGGATGTCCAATTAGAGTCAGGAAGGATTCAAGGTTTTGTCTTGAGTATTCTACAGAAATTGGACGTCGACCAAGTGTCTAGACATCCAGATAAAGGTTGGAACTAAGGTTTTAAGGTTTCCTAGGGTGCGGTGACCTAATCTAAGGGTTGCTAAGGCTTGGGGAAGTCTCTAGGCTATCCTAGGACTAGGATGGACCTAAGCTCTTCATATTTTACTGCTTTATTCCTACTCAATAGAATAGCATACCTTAACTCCCTTACATCATTATTCATTATATCTAATCTAAGTCTTCTACTCCAGCTCTGCTGCAATACCCATTATTCCTGATAGAGCTTCAGATCCAGCTTCAAATCCAGATCCAGATCATCTTATTGCCTGCAATTGACATAATGCACTTAATCAACACACTATAACATTATTTTTGCATAGCTAAAGGAAAGCAGTAAAGATGTAAATAATGCTTATGCATGAATGAATTACCCTAACTTATGCTAAGTCCTAGACTAATTTAGGTCAATTAAGACCTATGATTGCTACGCAATCAAGGCATAGCTCTCTTCCTCGCATGCTTCTGATGGTGGCCAACCAAAGCTCCATCATCTCTAGCCTCTTCTTCGCCATCGATCCTCTCTCTGGAGAATTCACCTTCCTCAGCGCCGACAAGTCAAGTCGGCACGATTCCACATCCCCTTCATCCATAAGTAATCTCTCTCTCTCCCTCTCTCCCTCTCTAACATTGCTTCAACCCCTTCTCCGAAGTTGATCGTTGTTCACTGCCTCTCCCTTCGTCTTCTCCAACACCCTCTGTCTAGATAAGTGGTTCAAATCATTGTAGCACAATTGAGTAATTTGGTACTTTGGGATATAAGCTTGATTGAGGGATTTAATTGGTGATTTACATCACCACTTTTAGAGTTTCTCTCATTCTTTTTATCCCTGAGATACAATTGCTATTATTGATCATCATTTTTCAGTAAATTTATGCTATTCATTGAATATCTTATCGTGCTCATTGTTTTATATTACAATTAGTGTGTGAATTCCACATTTGCTCCCTACAAATGACCTCAGACTCATTTCTTATTTTCAAGATTACAAATTTAAATGTTGTATCAATTTTCGGCCCTATAATACGACGCAATCATTTCTTAACCAATGACGAAATTCGTCCACAACATTTTGGCACCGTTGTCAGATAGCAACATGCAATTCACAGCTAATCTTATCATTCTTGATTGATTGAATTGATTTCTAATTTGACCTATTTGATTTGTAGTGTTTTGTGAGGTACATCACGAAGAGATCTTCCATGCAATCAACCTCTCCAAGGGCAGGTAAAATCTCTCTTCTTCCCTAAATCACCTCCTAATCTTGGGAAGAGAAAAGGAAACAAAATCAATTAGGATCCACTTGCCTTATTTTCCTAGTAAATATCATTTAAAGGCAAAAGATTCCTGATTTATGAAAAGTAATTGATATCTAATTGAAGTTTAGACGATTTGATTAGAGATTCTCCATCCTAATAAATGGGAATGGTTTATCGCGTGTTTTGAAAATGATTTCGTAGCTTGTAGTATACCCATGAAATCCACTCGTCAAAAATAATTTATAAAATAATGAGACCTGGAGTCCTGGTCATTCATCTCTAGGAGATATTATGGAAATTCAAAATGAATTCGATCTCACTCGCTCTACTTGCTTAAAATCGCACGTCGGTTTCTAATCTTTGGATCATTGTTTTGCCATTTACATGATTAACCCCTTATCATGTGTGCATGCGTTAAGTAGATAACGAATGTAAATGTATGGGTTTCAGTACACATGACCCTAGTTAAATGATGGCTATTGACAGAGAATGCATTAATGGTTAGATCTTCAATGTTTTCAGGCACCGGCATGCTAGTTGCAAGAAAGATGTAAAATGAGCACAAGCAACTTAATCACAATAAGGTATTGCAAGCAAGCACATGGTGATTTTCACACATAGATATAGAGATATATAAAAAGATGATTTCATTGATTGCATGATGGTGGTTACAGCACAGGTAGAGGAATTCTTATACATAAATGCTTGGAACATAAACTACTTGCTAGCAGAAAATGACTACCTATATGAAACTATGGGGGGATTATGCATGCATCATTGGGGAAGAATATGGAGCTACACTACTAAGTAGTAATAAAGCAGTAAATCTACAAAGAACTACTATCTACTTAGCTAGCAGAAATAAGGGCATTCGAACGTGGGCTCCAATGGCCTTTGAGTGGATGAGAAGAGGAAGAGGGGCGGCCAATGGGGGTTAGGCCAACCCTTGGAGAGGTAAGGAGGAGGTGATCCAAGCTTTTGGCATGGAGCCGCTGCTGGCCATGGTGGGAGCTCATGGAAGTGGAGGTGTGAAGGTGGAGCTATGTTATGGAAGGTGGAAGAATGGAGCCAAGTTTGAATGGCTGCAAATGGCCACCCCTTAGATCTTTTTATATACCTAAGGGAGACTCTCTAGAGAAGTGTGGAGCTCTCTAGAGAGAGCTCCAAGTGTGTCCGTCCAAGGGAGAGAGAAGGTGGTTCTTAGATCCACCGTCCCATCCTTGGTTGCTATATTTGGCAACCAAGGTGGCGCCACCTTTGGAAGGACAAGAATACTCTAGGTGGGTGTGTGTACATGAATGGGTGTGTGTGTGTGTGTGTGTGTGTGTGTGGTTGTGCCCTAAGTGGCTAAGTGAGCTAGGTTAGGTCCTAATAGGTTTAGGTTAGGGTAGGTCTCAAATTAGGGTTGCAAACCTGTTAGAATGCTAAATCGGTGTTTTATGAATGTCGCGTTGTAGCATAGCCAAAATAGCATTTAAGCAAATAAATTTTATTACTCGAAAAAGTTCTGAGGTCGAACATATGGAGCAATATGGGAATTTAAAGCTCAAGATCACAATTTAAAGTAAAAGAATTTGCAATAATAACAAGATCAAGGTGCAAAAAGATGGGAGTAAAATGGTGATTTAGATCACCAAATACTCCTACAATATCAACTAAGGAACTCAATGTATATGCATGCAATCAAACCAAACTGTCGCCTGATTATGAAATCAGACAACTTAAACTTCTATTTTTCTTCTTTTCTTCTGCTTCTCTTCCTGTTCTTCTCATGCAGCTCCTCCTCTCTTTTCTGCTTTGGCTTCTTAAGCCTTCTCCTTCTTCCTTCTACACACAAGGGAGGGGCTTCTTGAATTAACTAAGTGTCAGCCAGACTCTCCTGAGAGCAAAACCCTCCCCCTACCCCGCGTGCAAGCTCTCCTTCTCTTTCTCTCTTAGGCTCCACCCTCCCAGGGCCTCTGTAAGAATAGTTGGGTTATCGGATCGTACGCACCTGGGTCCAGGCTCACCGGCGTGCGGTAGTGAGCTAGGAGTGTAGGTCAATCTAGGCGGGTAAATGGGTCGGCCAGATCCGCGGGGGACAGAGTCACGGATGAGGCGTAGGTGTGCATGGGTGAGAAGGACCTCACCCCGTGTTATGAGGCTAATAGCCTCTAACACTTTTTCAATTTATGCGACAGCAACCGCTCGTGAGTCTCCGATGTGGGACTAAACACGTCCCTCTTCTTCGCATAGCCAGCAGCAGGGTATCTCCGTTTAGACTTTTTCAATTTATGGAGATACCCTGCAGCTGGCTACACGAAGAAGAGGGCCGTGTTTAGTCCCACATCGGAGACTCATGAGCGGTTGCTGTCGCATAAATTGAAAAAGTGTTAGAGGTTATTTGCTGAAAGTGATTTGCATATTCCTTGTCTCACAGTTGATCAGAGCCTTGGTTGTGGCTAAGAAAGGTTTTCCTAAGATTATCGAGGTGTGGTTCAAGTTTTCTGATGCCTCCATATCTAAAACTAAAAAGTCCATAGGGTACTCAAAAATCCCTCACTTTTATAATCACATTTTGTAAGAGTCCCTTTGGAATCTTGGTTGACCTATCAACAAGCTGAAGGCTAACATTAGTGTGTTGCAAGCGAGCTAAATCCAACTCTTCATATAATTCAGTGGGGATTAGATTGATGAAGGCACCAAGGTCGAGTAAGGCTCGCTCCAAGATAAAATCATCTATTTCACATGAAATTAAAGGGGTCCCTGGATCTTTCTTTTTAGGAGGGAGCTTATTTAAGATGATGGCATTGGCTTGTTCAAAAATTATGACCCTTTTTGATGATTTGGCTTGACGTTTTGGTGTGCACATTTAAGAAATTTTGCGCTAGTTGGGATGTTCTCGATAGCTTCAAGGAATGGTATATTTACTTAGACTTGCTTTAAAATAACAAGCTGCCCCTTAGATTGAATGATTTTCTTTTGCCTAGATTTGTTCAAGGCTTCAGGAAAGGGTGCTTGAGAGAAATCATGAGTGTTCAAATCTTAAGCCTTGTTTTCTAGATTAGCTTGGTCTCCCAGGTTAGATCTAGGCTCCTCAAGATCTTGGTAAGATTTGGATGTAGAAGAATAAGGATCTTAGATTTGCTTCCCACTTCTCAAGGTGACAGCATAGGCATAAGCATTAGGGTTAGAAGGGTGAGGTGGGTTTTGCAAAATGGGTTGAGCTTGGGTTGGGTGAGGGTTAACAAAGCCAGGTGGGTACTGGGGAGCAAGTTGAATTATATGTGCCTGTTGCTCCCGTGTGTTTTTTGGTTAACCCTATTGAAGATCCTTGGTTTGGGGACGGGTTAGGATGGCAGCATCTTGTGTTGTCTAGCATCAACTATATGGTTCAATCGTCCCATCAAATCAATCCTCAATTGATTCATTTCTTCTTTATGTCTCAAATTCATTTCTCGCATTTCCTTGAGGACTAAACTTAGATCAAATGGGTGGGTTTCGTAAGTAATCTATTGCTAATAAGTGCAAGGTTGTGTGTATGCACTAAGTTGCCCATAAGTACTAGGCCTAGCCAAGTTAGGACCCTGGGTGGGTTTCTGACTTGACCAAGCAAAGTTAGGATGGTTACGCCATCCAGGGTTGTAGGTGTTTAAATATGGGTCATTTCTAGTGTATCCCTGAATTGCATTAGCATCCTCAAAATAAGTAGGGATAGGGATGCCTAACTCAGAGTTTGAGGGCATGAAGGTCCCTCCTTGGTACCCAAAAAGAGATAGGTCCAAGTAAAGTTAGCTCATGGGTGGGCCCATGGTCAGATCATTAATATTGTGCACTATTTCCTGATCTAGAGGGTTGGGGAGTTGGGTGTAGGTTAGCAAAGAAGTTCCTTGGGTAGGCATAGGGTTTACTTTGGAATGTGTACCTAAGGAATTTCCACTCTTCATGAGGTTATCCAATTTCTTATCCAAATTCTCTACATTTTTTCCAACAAGTTCCACCTTATCCAATCATTGTACAATTAGTTCTAAATCATCCAAATTTGAATTATCCTTAACTTCATAGACTCCGCTCCTTGGTTGATTTGATCTATTGAGGGTGAACATCAAGGCATTGTTGAGGGAATTTTCACTCATATTCTCAAATAATTCAAAGGCTCCCTCAACATCTTTGCTTAGGAAATTGCCCCCACATGCTGCATCAACAAAATTCTTCAAATTGTCACTTAACCCATAATAGAAAATATGGGCCAAGTGCCACTTGGGAATCCCATGATGAGGGCATTTCCTAACTAAGTCATTAAATATCTCCCAAGCCTTATGCAATTATTCCCCAGGGTTCTTTTTGAAGGTTGTAATGACACATCTAGGGGCATTTGTTTTTCCTATGGGAAAGAATTTCTTCAGAAAAGTGCTTCTCAAATTTTCTCAAGTTAGGATTGGTCTACCAATTGTCGTCAACCATTGAGCAGCTTTATCTTTTAAAGAAAATGGGAACATTTTCATCATTAAGGTATACTTATTCGTGTTCCTCGGGCCAAAGGTCCTTCCTTTGTGTAGAAGTTCTTCAAGGTGATGGAAGGGGTCATCGGAGTCGTGGCCATGGAAGTAGGGAATCAGATTAATGATTTGTGGTTTGAGCTCAAAATCATTCCCATCCTAAGGTACCATAACAAAAGGTTCTGGTTGGGCATCAAGAGGATTGTAAAAGTCTCTAAAAGGCCGGTCTGCTCTCCTATTTTGGAGTCCGATAATGGCCAATACTATGACCTGCATTTGTCTATCATGATGCCGGCTCTACCTATCAATCTGCCCTTGTAAAAGAGCCATTGGATCCAGATTTTGTTCCTCCACTTTAGCCTCATCTTCCTAATGGTTACTAGCCATTAAAGAAGATTTAGATTCAAGTCTTCTCATAAGATTTCTCTCTACAGGTGGTAGCAATTCAGGGTGTACAGATCTTCTACCTTGCATGCACCAGAAGAATGTCTATGGATGAGAGAGAGAAGACAGATGCAAGAATACCCACCCTCACAGTACAAGTAATCAAGCTAGTCCTTAGAGTGTAATCTCTAAGTAGACCTAATCTTGGCTCCCCAAAACACGACTAGGTTGGATTAACCCTTGAATTACTTGGCTGGCCAAAAAGGTGGGACCCCTTAGGACACCCCACATGGTGGGACACCACTAAGGGTTAACATGTTTATCGCACTGACCTTTCTTATCACCAGTGGGTCCAAGTAGACAAGGCCTTGACCTTAGCCCAATCTAATTTCAAGCCACCAAGCAAATTAGTCCTACCAAGGGCACGTCTACTCAATTTTAGGCTTAGGCTTGAGGTGCTTTCGGAATATGATGGGCGTTAGGGGGGTGTTACCCTTAAAATTGAATTCAAAAGTGTGAAGGGCAAAGGCAAGGGGTTCATAAGCAATTTTTATGATGAAGTGAATTTTAAGGTTCAATTGCCTGTATATTGTGTTTTAGGGTTTTGTAGTTAGATAAGTTCAAGAAAGGTTTTGATGAGCACACAAGAGTTTCTTTACAAGACCCAATCTATGAGATAGATTTCCTTTAGAAGTATGCAATGTAAAGGGTGCTCTACCTTAAGGTTTGGAAACCCTAGAAACAAGTAGCTGCTAAGATGATCCTTTTAAGTCCAAAATCAAGAATGTGTTGTGACCCAAACAATGTAATTAATTGGTCATGTTGTACCATTGAGTAGTTACACAAAAAGAAATTTTTTCAAGAATTTTAATCCACACTTTCTAATTTTTAGATTTAACATGTACTGGGTGTTCTGTAGTCTATTTTTACACCCGTTAGTGATTGAATATTTTGTGTAATCAAATGTTCACCAAATATTCTTTTGAGTTTTCTGAGATTCTATATTATAACAGGAATCAAACTCAACAGATTTCAGATAAATCAAAGTTGTATAAAAATTCCTGTGATTTTTTGAAGTATGAAACATTAGGAACAATAACAAATTTGATATTAGTTCAGTTTGCGAATTTTTAAAATTTTTATATTACTCAGAATGGCATGAAATTTGGATATGTTGTTCCTGACTTCAAAATGCACGTATAGTAAAAATTTTTGGGAATTGAATTTTTAAGATCAGAGTTTGTTGCAACACAAAAATTTGAGAGGTGGTTTTATTGATTTTTAAAAGATAATATCCGCCAAAAGTGACTTGTTTTCTCTTTTTTTTTTTAAGTAAAGCTAATACTAATTCTAAGGTTCAAGCAAAACACCTAATTTTTTGGATTTTTTTCAAAAGGAAATCTAACCTAATCTAAGATACGAGTACTTACTTGATATTAGAAACCTGCAATTTTTTTGTTGTCGCATTTCTTCTCAGATTTCTACATTTCCTACACACATGAAATCAACAAAAATATAGGTTAGAAATCTCAAATAAGCACTAAAGAGAAAAGCTTCAAGAATTTTCGTTGCCTCCCCGCAACAATGCCAATTTGTTCACCACAAAACGCGTAAAAAGATTTTTATATCGTTATAGTTGTAAATCACGTTGAAACAAATAAATTTATAAATCAAAATTGGTGAGTCCTGAGTCATTCGCTGGGAGGAAAATCGAGAATCTCAAAGCGTTTCTTA
Source organism: Thalassia testudinum (assembly GCA_037157565.1). Lineage (NCBI taxonomy): Eukaryota > Viridiplantae > Streptophyta > Magnoliopsida > Alismatales > Hydrocharitaceae > Thalassia > Thalassia testudinum. Next base: position 21,160,003 of record JAZHRO010000062.1, read on the forward strand.
GTAACTAACCTAACCTAATGAAAGCATAAAAAGACAGACAAGATATTCATAAAATCATATTTTCATTGCTACTTTCAAAGAGTTCCAAACTAAAAATCAAAACAAATAAACTAAAAAGTAGAGAGAAAAAAATAGAGGAAGGACAGAGCCACTTGCAGCAACACTTCAGATCTAGGGCATCGGGAAGAAGACCAGAGATGCTGCAGAGAGAGTGGCTAGAGATGTGACTGGTGGAAGTTGCCTCTCAAATGGGGGCTCTATGGCTATTTTTATGGCTAAACTGAGGGGCAAAGTAGGTATTTAGGCCCCTAAAACCATGTAACAACCTTGGAGCCATCAGATTTGTCGATCAGGAGATCAACGGACCAAATCACGCCTCAAAATAGCCCCCAACACACCTTCAACATGCGCGTTGCACCAGATGGCGACACGTGGCAGCCGCTACGCCCTCCGATCTACTTGCGCCCTTCACGCATGCACACACGCACTTTCAATTTCAGCCGTCCAATCGTGAGGATGAGTGCCACACCACCTCTCCTCGTACGTCTATAGGTGCATCGACTCGCGTGATCACATGCGTTCATCTGTACTGCCTAATCCATCACATCTCCGCACGCCATCCGTTAGATCGCCATCGTGTGGCTCAATTTCCCCCGTGCTCCACCACCTCTCCAATTTTGTGCTCAATCTGATGTGGCCCCACGTTGCTTGCTCTCGCGCAAGCGTGCTCTCCACTGCGCTACGGCCACATTTGTGTCATGTTTTTGGTTTTTTCATGTGGCCGCTTTCAGCCGGATGAAGATCCAACGACTGAGATGGATTCCCCCTCTGATGAGGAGCGAAGAGGGGTGACATGGCGCAAAGGTGACTGTTGGATGACAATCTAATGACTTTACTTCACTCTTTAGTGTTTAGGCATGTAAGTAGGCTGTTGGGATGGTGCCACGTGGTGCCATCCTGATCGTCCATCTTCCCACCTTTGTAGTTAGTGCTACAGGGCCCTGATTGAGTTGATTTTTACGTCGTTGGATTATGATCATTGATCCATATGCATCCGTGTGGTCAGATTTGGCATCTAAGATTTGGATCTGCACTATCTTATCCCTTGGCCTTTGATCTTCCACGGGCTGAATGTGATGTTATGAAAGTTTGATCATGACGATCTCAGAAGCGTTGGATTCCTGTCGTCATTCTGATCAAATCTGTATGGTCTGATTTATCATCCGTGACCCTAAATCATCTACAATTAATATCGCCTCTCATTAAGAGCACAAAATAGCATTATTATCTATAACGCTAACAAATCAACTATGATGCAAATTATGATGCTCATGCATGCATTGTTCTTAAGTTGAGCTAAAATCTAACTTAATTCAGGTAGATTAGATCCTATGATTGTTATGCAATCAATCCTTCTACTTCAAAAGTTCGATCTTGAGATTCGAGACAAAGTTGGTGCCCAAAATGTAGTAGTAGACCACCTTTCTCGCAATCCTTGTAAATAGCCCAACCCCTGAGCTTTCTGATTCCTTCCCTGATAAGGCCATCTTGACCATCTACAAGCTGCCCTAGTTTGCAAACATCATTAATTACTTGGCAATTGGTCAAATTCCTTCTAATTAGCCTAAGCAGAAGCGGGATAAATTAATTTCTGATGCCAAGTATTACTTTTGAGAAGAGTTGGAACTATTCCAAATTTGTGTGGATCAGGTCATTCGTCGTTGTGTTCTAGATAGCGAGATCACAAGCGTGCTCGAATTCTATGATACTACTGTTTGTGGGGGTCTTTTTCTTGACTATAGAGTGGATTATATTGTCCATCTTTATTCTGTGACTCTTTCAACTTTTCTAGGTCATTTACTAGATGCCAAACTTTAGGAACATGACTAACAATGACATGATGCTCCTAAGTCGGTACTTGAGATAGAAATTTTCAACGTCTGGGACATTGATTTTATGGTACCATTCACCAATTCGTTTGGGTACCTATATATAATGGTCGTAGTCAACTACGTATCTAAGTGGATTGAGGCTAGCCCAACCCAAGCTAATGACCACAAGGTCATCATAGATTTTGTGAAGAATATCTTTAGCCAGTTCAGGATTCCAACAGCATTGATTAGTAATGGCAGGTCCCATTTTATGCATTATCAATTCAGGTCATTTTTGACTAAGTACAGAGTGACACACAAGATCTCCACTCGATACCACCCGTAGACCAACGAACAATCTGAAATCTCTAATTGGAAAATTAAGATCTTTTAGAAGATTGTCCATCCGAATCGAAAGGATTTGTCTGCAAAATTAGATGATGCTCTCTAGGCCTATCGAACTACATACAAAACCTCGATTGGAATGTCTTCATTTCATTTGGTCTACGAAAAATCATGTCATCTTCCTGTGGAACTAGAGCACAAAGCTTACTAGGACATTAGGGCTTTCAACTTGAATCTTGATCAATCTGGGAGATAAAGGAAACTCCAATTGGCCAAATTGGAGGAAATCTAGAATGATGCGTATGATAGGGCACGAATCCATAAGGACAGGACCAAAGCTTTGCATGGTAAATATATTTCCCAAAAAAGGTTTGTTCTTGATCAGAAGATGTGGCTTTTGATTATACACTTGAAGCCCTTTCCGGGAAAATTAAGATAAAAGTGGATAAGTCCATTCATTGTCAAGAAATCTTATCCTCATGGAGCTATCCTGATTCTCAACCCAAAGACTAGACAGGAAACAAAAGTTAATGAATGGAGGCTGAAGCCGTATATTAATCAATATCTTGACTCTATCTCTGATGATCATTATCAACCTCCTGGATCTTCATTGAGTTGAATTGAGTCTATTTAATGACATAAAACTTAGCGCTGGCTAGGAGGTAACCCAGTATTCTGTATAGGCACCTGTATCTTTATTTTTCTAAGCTGACCTAGAATAACAAGCTTAGTCAAGTGATATCCCCTGCTCTTGCTTATGTTATTTTGATTTTCATTCCTATGCATTTAAATGAGGACAATGTAATGAATAGGCATGAGGGGGTGGACATTGCATGTCTAATTTTTATATGTTAGCTATTCTTGTCTTATTATTATTTGAAAGAAAATAAAAATGGTTTAACTAGCATTAATTGCATGTCTCCAACTAAGTTGAGTAAAAAGACTAGGTGCTTAGAATTAACCAAAGTAAGAGATTGGTTCAAAACTTTAGCCTAAAAAGCTTTTTAGGCTATAGTTAGTTTAATCATTTGAGGATGTTCCCTTATATTCGAGTTTAGTCTAATTCTAGATGAATCTAGCTAGCTGAAACTAGAATCACAAGGAAGAAAGTATAGGGCTCTATTGTCCACTCTCCGATTAGAGAGCTAAATAACCTAAGCACTCAGTATTCACATACATTAGAATTTAGTTACAAGCATCTGATCGAGTTTTTTATGCGATTTGTAATTAGGGTCCTTAAGATCGTTTTAATGCACAAAAATCGATTCGCTTTTAAATTTTTAATCCTAGATAGTCAAGTATCTAGGGTCGTCTAAGGAGGCAATTGTTGCAATTATAAACTCTTACTTGAAAATAGAAATCACCTTTCTTTTTGTGCTTTTTGAATATATAATTTTTTTTTAATCTTTAAATAACAAGGTAATGCGATTTTGATAGCGGGAAAGACTAACACCTAATTCACTAAACTAACACTAAGGTGACAAATAATTCCTCTCTCTAAGCTCACCCTAGGCACATGGAAGCCTAGGGTAATTAGAGAGAGGGAGTGAGAAAGTGCTAGAAAGGCAAAGAATAAAGATGCAATTTAAAGGAAAGAAACTTTAATAGTTAGGAAAAAAATGTTTTACAAAAACCCTGGTAGAGGAATGCTTTTCCTACAAAATATGAAAATACAAAATTGAAAACACTAATTGTCCTGATGATGTTGGTGAAGAAGAGAGTCCTTGCTCCAAGCTCAGTGGCTTCTAGGCTTGAAAAGGGCTTCTCTAACTCCTCCCTTGATATGCTCCTTCAATCTGGTGATGTCTTCCAAGGCAAGCCCAAAGGGGGGGGGTGCCTTATGCTCCTCCAAGGTGGATGGTTCCACCTTCAATTCTCCTCCAAGTGTGGGCGTGTGATTAGCCCATAGTTGTGGGTTATTTAAGTACTTAAGTGCCTACACATTAGGTTAATTCTAACATTTATTTAGTATAAATTAGGATGTAAATAGATTAATTCATAGTTTTAATCTAATTACATAATCCATACATTGCATTCATATCTTAAGTGCATTTAGAATTAGCTTAGAATAGCATTCATTTAATTAGATAACCAATTAGGTATATTGTTTTTATTAACATAGAAGTTGAGGGTCTATACATAAATAACCCTAATATTTTAATAATATTTGCTTTATTCGTCTTCTTTCAGAACGGCTGGCTGCCGCTCCAACGCCCGGCTGCTGCAGTGATGAAGCCATTCAAGGGGGAGCGGATGTGGTGGATCTGGTCGGCGACTGATTTCAAAATTGTTCAAGACACTATAAATGGAGCACGGAAGCTGCCGGCTGCAGCAGGCCTCCGCCACCGACTCACCACTGTGCAGAGAGATCCTCTCTCTTCCACTCCACACTGCCGGCCTCTACCGTGGCGGCGAGTCTCCACCACCGTGGGCGTGTGGTGTGACAGGCCACACCGTCATCCGGAGCTCGCCCGCATTACCGTGAGCACCTTAGCGTGCAACTCCCTCGCCGTCGTCGCCGACCACCGTCACCAACCTACTGATCAGCCACCCTCTCAGTAACTTAAGACGTCTGGGAAATTTCCCAGACGTCTGAAGTTACCCGCTCACTTCACCGCACACGCCTGAAGTCGCCTGCAGATCCCTTCCCGCACCTGCAGAACCTTCAGCGCACCCACGTCCGTCAACCTTCAGCTCAAACACGCACAACCGCCTGCAGTCCACGCCGTTCACCACTGTGTCTGCAGAACCGCCAGCAACCGACCTCTGCGCCCTCCACCGCTCACCGGCTGCTGACCTGCGCACGCCTGCAGATCAGCCCGCGCTCTCCTCCAACGCCTGCAGACCAGCCTGCAGCATCCTCCAACAGCCGTCTGCAGCTTCCACCGCGCAAGCGCCCCCTCTGCAGCTTCCACCGCACACGCCAGCGCCCGCCTGCAGATCAGCCCGCGCACACGCCAACCGCCTGCAGACGCCCGCCTGCAGACCACCGCGCAAGCGCCCAAGCGCCCCCTCTGCAGCTTCCACCGCACACGCCAGCGCCCGCCTGCAGACGCCCGCCTGCAGACCACCGCGCGCCAGCGCCCTCCGCAGACCTTCCGCGCGCCCACGCACAGCCACCTGCAGAACCGCCAGCAACCGACCTCTGCAGCTACCACCGCAGCCACGCCAGCGCCCGCCTGCAGACGCCCACCTGCAGACCACCGCGCGCCAGCGCCCTCCGCAGACCTTCCGCGCGCCCACGCACAGCCGCCTGCAGCACCTCCGCCGGAGCTCGTCTGGCCACCTCCGGCCGCCGCGCGACTCGCCGTCACCACCGATTCGAAGCCCTTGATCGAAGGGACCTCCGCCGAGCTTCCCGCGCCCAGCCATCGGCTCCTCGTCGCGCAAGACAACAGGGAAGAATTCCCCTGTTTTGCTACAGTACAGCATTGATTAAAATTTACATTTTCTGCCATTGCCAGATTTTATTCATATTCTATTCACTCTGCATTGCGGAAAATATCCTGTAGTTTATCATAATTGCCATTTCAGCATTATTTCTTGCTTAAACCTTAATCTAAAGGCAATCTTGGCTTGGTTCTTGTCCAAATTGACTCCGAACAAACATTTTTAAGTGGCGTGAATTTTAATACGTTATTGCCTCCCTGTGGAAACGACCCGCTCCTCTGCGAGTGGTTATTTCTTATTAAAAATTGATTAGTCGATTTTTCCACCACATTAAACTACAAACGACTTAAAAGCGAAAGATCGACTCGATCAAATGGCGCCGTTGCCGGGGAGGCAACAGACGCAATAATTTCGCCTAATTTTATTTTGATTATTTGTCAATTGCACAGAGATTTGACCATCTATTATTTTCTTTTCTGTGCGAGAAATTTTGTGCAAGAATCAGCCACTGTGAGAGGCGACCCTTGACGTTGCCAGACGAGAAGTGGACAAGCAATTTTGAAAGGAGGAGAAGGACGAGGACGCGACGGACACCACTGTATTTAATCGCTAATTTAATTAAAATAGAATTAAGACTGAAGACTTAATTTTTCATTACAGTTAGTTTGAAACCCTTGTTCTGGGGCATATTTTGAGGGTTTGTTCCCTGATTTTATTTTGGACCCGTGTTGGGTAATTTTTGGGAGCCTGTTCCCTTTTCTTTAGATTTAGGTTTATTTTTTTTATTATTTCTTTTATTTGCTTGTGCATAAGTAGTTCTAAAAAAAAAAAAAAAAAAAAAAAAAAACGAGCTGCCTGCTAGAAGCTGCCTGCCCTAGGACGAACCATTTAGGTCTGTATGAGCAGCCTCTAGATTTGCTTTTCTGCATTGCGTGCATTTTTGCATCGAAGATCGCTGGAGGCAAGGTACGCATTCTCTTACTTTGCATCCTATTTTTGATCACGCATTGCATTTGGGATTTAATGCAAAGACCACCTAATCTGTACTGAATAAATCTAACAAGTGGTCACATTTTTTTTAGAAAAAGGACTAATTAAAGGAAGGACATTTTAAAAACCAAGGATTTCATTTTCAAACTTGGCGTGCGATTCAAAGTTCAAAATCTTTTACGGTGTATGCACACTTATTTCACTTGCACCACGGCACGCTTCTAGACACTCCTTAGGTTTGGAAATACTAGGACAAGAGCCCTCCTTTCGTTGGATTCTGAAGTGTTCGGAACTTGAGATCAAAGGTTTTGTAAATCCAAAGAGGGGGATACCCTGTCACGGATTTTTGGGGGTAGTTGAGGAGCACCGCGAAAGCACAGCTTCAAAGGAAGGCTTAGGCCTACTTGCATCCCTCGATCTTCCGTCTTTGGATTTACTTGACCATTTGAGATTTAGGGAAGAACACCTAAGCTCCAACTAGGTCTTTTTAGGCGAGCCGTAGGTCGACAATAGGCGCGTAAATTGATTGAACAAATTGTATTGTCACCTGCAATCTGACTTAAAATCAAAAGCCTAAATTGGGAAAGACCTAAAAGGTCCTTTTTGAATTGTGTCTTGCTTGGGGAATTCTGATTGAAGTGTGAGTTAGAATGGACCACATTGATTTTCATCCTTTCACATCTTGCCCACACCCTCACCCCCACTCTGCATCCTTCGATCCCAGACGCCGAGATGGTCCATTCCTTGATGGACATAATGACAATCATTGGGATCCGTTTTACTCCTATTATAGGAGTATTGGCCTAGTTAAGCCCCAAATTAGTGAGCAGAACTCAGGAGCGGGATTTGCTTTGCCCAATATCCCACATACCAAAGAAATACCCAACCCACCTGATGAGAACCCCATCATGAGCCATAACTAGCTCATTTTGACCCAATACAAAGGATAAAAGCTCCTACATATCTCAAGGAAAGGCTTAACTCAGAGAATTCTGAGTTTGAGAAGAAAACCAGTCATAAGGGGTAAAAGTGCAATTTTACCAGTATAATCTGCATACAGGGTAATTCAGGGCCCAAACACAGGTCAAAACAGCTTAATAAGAATAAAAGTGGGATGAGATGATCTAGCAAAGGCTACAGCACTTCCAAGGAACCAAATGATAATCTGTAACCCTAAAACAACCCACTTCAATTCACAAGGTTCGAGGCAAAGTAAAAATAGAATAAACCCTCTAAAATTCATAGAAAAATAATCTCTAGGGTTTAGAACCTTCAATTTGGCCTTTAGAACCCATTTTGACCTACATTGAGAACCATGCCCAATTAATAACTTAATTTGGGTCTTTACGCAAATTGACCGGTCAAACAAGGTTTAATATGAAAATGAAATTTACCATCAGATTCCTTAGGTTCTAATTAGTCATGTATAAAAACTTGAGCCTAAGAAGAAACCTCCTTGACCGACTTTACACTTTGGTCCTCATATATTTACTCTTTGGCCCTCAACTTTTGAACCCTCGCATTTAGGCCCCTAACTCTCCTTCGTTCTTTGCAAACAGGTCCCTCCTGCAAAACCCTGCCAGCACCATGCTCCGGCGACCTTGCGCGGAGCATGGCGCCGCGCAGGGTAAGGTGGAGGACCTGGCATGTGTACCGGGGGTGCCCTGCGTCGTCAGCCGTCGCAGGAGCACCCCCATGGTCACTGTAGCCCCCCATACCGGCCGTGCGAACGCACGGACGGTATGGGTTCGAATTCCGACCATGCTCCGGCGAGGGAGACACGTCGTCTCCCTCCGCCTTCCTCCCTGCTTCAACCCTATAAATACCCCCCGCCGCTCCACCGACCAAGGCAGCCTGGACCTGACGGAGAAAACCCCCAGCTTTCTTCTCTTCTTTCTCCGGCAGACGCTCACCAGCTCCGGCGACTTCCTCCCCCTCCACCTCTTCGCTCTGCCGCACTACCAGCAGCAGAGACCTCCTCCCCTGCTCTTCCCGCGCCACGCCGCACCCAGCTGGCGCCTCTCCAGCCTTCTGCTCGCCGCCGCCCCTCTCCCTGAGCATCGTCTTCTCCGGCGACAGTCGATACGACTGTCGCCCTGTTCCTCCCCCTTCGTCCCTGCAGTTAAGTTAGACTTACTCCCCTTCTCCTCCTCTTTCTTTCCCCGCTTTCGATTTAGTCAATTAAGCCCTCTACCGACCCTGTTCACCCTCATCCTCTCCGCCTCCGACCACCCTCCGGCGAGCCGCTCCCATCACCTCAGCGACCCACACGGCTCGCCGACCACCGCAGAACTTCCGCCTCCTCACCCTGATCCTCTTCCGCCCCTCCACTTCCCACCAAACACCCTCTGCAGACCCACCGAACACACCCACTCCCTCGCTCACAGTTTGACCTAGGACGACCCGACAGCTCCATCTCGCCCCCTGCAGACCCCCTGACCACCTTCGCCGTGCCACGGCGAAGGTCCCCCGCCTGTCTGATTTGGCCGAGAGGCCGTGCCATTGGTTTCAGGTTCCAGGCCTTGACCGCCATTGGCGAGGAAGCTCGAAGCCTGCTCGAGGTTGCTCCAAGCCGAGATATCCCAGATTGAATAGCCACGGCCAGCGCGGAAGAGTCTCACGCACACACCCTGGCCCTCGATTGGAGCTGTACGCCTCAACAGCCGATGCAATTGGGAGCACCATCCCTGCTGCAGGCGTAAGAGAATTGGGGTGGGACATTTAGTCCCACCTCGGAATCTCTCAAAGGCGCGCGGATGCATAAAGGCAAAAACTGCCTTATGCTGTTTGCCTCAGTTACCACGGGGTGAGGTCCCTCTCACCCGACCCGACCCGACTCGGCCTCGTCCGTGACCACGCTCCGCGGACCTGGCCCGACCCGATTAGACTGACCTGCACTCCTCGCCCACCACGCACGCCGGTGGGCCTGGACCCGGGCTTGACCCGAACCCGATTACCCGGTAGCGCTCTGGGAGAGCTTCCGAAGAGTGATTTCAGAGAGAGAGATACGCGGGGGAGGGGGGTAGAGTAGGTTTTTGCCTCTTGACGAATAAACTCTGAAGTGTGCAGGCCAAAGAAGAAGAAGCAGACCCACTGAAGAAGAAGGAGCTGCTGCACTGTAGCGAAGGCATTGTTAAGTCGTCTCAGCACCGGGGCAGACGACGGAAGGTCAGCAGCCAAAGAAGAAGAAGACCCGCTGAAGAAGAAGGAAGAGCAACGGCCATCGCGAAAGAAGAAAAAGAGAAGTCAAGGCAGGTGAAGACAAAGAAGAAGAAGGAATGAAGAGAAGCAAGAAGCAAGAAAAGAAGAAGATGATCTTGACGAAAAAGAAAGAAAGGAAACAAGAAGAAGAGCACGAGGGGAAAATCTGAAGAAAGCAGAAGAAAAAGAAGAAGAAGAAGAAGAAGAACAGGAAGAACCAAAGACAAAGAGGAAGAAAGAAGAAAAGAAGAAGAAGCCAATTTTTCATCTCTCTCTCTCTCTCTTTATTTTTGTAATAGAACTTGTATATCTCTAGAATATAACTTGCTCCCTGAGTTCGACCTCGGGAACTCTTTTATTTTTCCGAGTAAAAAAAATTTTATATGATACGTTGGTAACAACCGGCTTTACTACAACGATATAACACAAACCGGTCGAACCGACGTCTCATCACCACCCTCCCTGAAAACTTATAATGGTTGGACAAACACTCCTGGGTACTATAAGCCTGAGCCTGACTTCTCTTATGATAAAAATGACCTCTCCTCTTTGAAGATGGAAATACAGAAAATGCAAAATGAAATGAGTGAATTGTTAGGAGAATCTTTGAGAGCAGGCCAACAAGAAAGAGATGAAATTAGCCACCCAATCTGCCCCATTGACGATGACGTATACCCCTCTACAATAGATGCATCTCCCGTGGGAAAGCTACACTTTAAGTTGAAGGGAAATTCTGGGGAGAATAGCTACTTTTCGAGGATCGATTTTGAAACCTCCCCATTAGATGACACTTCCTTGAGAGATCTACACTTTAGGTGGGAGGAAAATACACATGAAAGTAGCTATGCATTGGATGAAGAAAGGTGGCAACCCGAGGAAGATGATGATAAGGTTGAGTATCCACCTGAATTATATTGGAGTCAAAAGAAGGGAATGATGGTGCCATTGGAAGACCTCGACCCAGATGATAGTATTTTCGTGACATTTGATGAAGTGGGTCAAAGTCAAGTTGTTAATCCTACCCTCCCTTCTGATCATGATATGGAACTCAAACCCACCCTTAGGGAACCTAACCCTAAAGAAATTGACCTATCTGAGGAGTCTGATGTAACCAATGTAAATAATTTACCTCAGATAGAGCACCCTAGGGGATCTGCTGATATATTAAATGATTCTAGACCTCGGGTACATGATGAATTGTGTGATGAGGAGGAAGATGAATTATATGAGGAACCTACATTCAAGATTTGGAGTGACACTAAGGGTGATTATGTATTATTTGAAGAGTTAACCCCTGAGGATGTCACAAATTTGACCAAATTAGGTTTCCTTGGCACACCCATTGATGATATTTCTCCTCATGATAAAATGATGGAAAATTTGGAAGCAATTTCTAAGATTTATGTGGATTCACATATAGACTCCGGGGAAGATTTGAGTAAAGAACAAAAACCCGGGGACGACATTAATAGGATAATCCCTAGATCTGTTGCTTCCAACCTGCCTTCATTCACTTCGAAGTCACCCTCTGATTCTCTTATATCTGAAAGCGAAATTGTGACTCCTGATGAAGAGCAGGAAGATCCACGTGATGGTGCAAGGAATGTTAGGGATGAAATTGAGGATTTAGAAAGAGTGTTTGGGATGGACACCAAGCTGATTAAACCCAACCTAGATCTTATGGCCATCCCACAACCTCGTAACTTGGACACCCTAGACGATCCTTGCCTTAGAGAATTGCTCATTTTTGTTCTGACTAGGGGCCTTAACAGACCAATATTTTCTGTAATGGAGTATCGGGTATGGATTGATGATTTCTTTAGTCAGTCCATTACCCTGGGGGTTTATCTCTATACCATTCCTTCCCCATTCTTTTTGGAGGATCCTTGTCATCCTACCCCTACCCCTTTGGAGGTTATTTTTTATCCTTTAGAACCTCTTCTGGTGACCTGGGAAGATTTCATTCCCATTTTAGTTGGGCGAGCATTTGCTATCGGGATTCATCATCAGCTCGCCAACATCCTAGGTTACCTATTTTCTAGGCCAACTTTGCTTTCCTCATTTTTAGGGCCTATTTCTGCAATTCTTGAACCTGATTTGCAGGTTCTTCGGCTATTCAGCCCAGCTTTGACCCAGGTAATATCCTTCTATGCAATGAGGACATTGCAGATTTTAGGCATGGGGGGGTGTACTTGGGGATATACATAGCATAATTGCATACATTTGTACATATAAAAAAAAAAAAAAAAAAAAAAAAAAAAAAAAAGAAGAGGTTTTGAGCTTAACTGGCTAGATCTTGCCGTCTTAAGCAAATCAGAACTCTAGGGTAGACTAAGTTAATTCTAGGGTCAAACTTTAGAAGCTAAATAAGCTACTAGCTTTAGACATTTAGGGTCCTTTGTGGACTTAAAAACTTAAGTAGGAGTTAAGTTGCGGACCATTCTTCAAGAGGTTGAGGAAGGGAAGCTAGGGTTTGAGTTAAAAGGTGGGGTAGTACCTGGAGTCTTATTCTACCTTTTGGTTTACAGGTCCTTGTAACCCAAGCATCCAAATTGTTCACACTTGGTCTGGTAATTAACTTAATTTCTGAAAAGAGATTTGGTTCTCTTAGTTTTGACTTAAGAAAGGCTTGAAAACATATTTTGATTGGAAGAGTTCCCGCCGCAGGAGAGGTCGAGTATATACTCACCTTGAGGATGCGATGGTAACATATTACCTCCTCGGCGCTTGTCTCTTAGGATATCCATCCTACTGGGGGCATGTAAGCGCATTGCGCGGTTCAGGTACCATGGGCGGCCCTATCTCGAAGTGCCGATTGCCATAGGCCTGAATTCGCTTAAGAAATCCATGGGCGATACTATCTCGAAGTGTCGATTGCCAGGAGTTCTTGGGGTCGTTATGGGCGGTGCTATCTCGAAGCATCGAAAGCCAGGCACCCTTCGAGGTATGGTAATGGGGACAATGAATCCGACACAGGCTGTGTTAATAGCTGATCTGAGGTTAGACTTAGAAGAATCAAACAAAAAAAAAAAAAAAAAAAAAAAAAAAAAAAAAAAAATTCCTTTAACTCAAATAACTCGGACCAATGCACAAGCACGGATGCTTTAATCTCAGGGATCAATAAACTTTAGGGTAGAGTCAGAAATCAGGGAAACTTGTGCTGGCAACTCGTCTTTAGCCGACCTAGTCTGTAACTTAGCAACTACTTAGGAACCTTGGGTTTAGAACCTGAACTTAATATGCTTCTGAAGGAAGACTAAGTGAGTTGACTAGTCTACTTAGAGTGCTAGGTTTCGCTTAATTTTGCTAGGGACTAGCAAAAACTAGGCATGGGGGTATTTGATTAGCCCATAGTTGTGGGTTATTTAAGTACTTAAGTGCCTACACATTAGGTTAATTCTAACATTTATTTAGTATAAATTAGGATGTAAATAGATTAATTCATAGTTTTAATCTAATTACATAATCCATACATTGCATTCATATCTTAAGTGCATTTAGAATTAGCTTAGAATAGCATTCATTTAATTAGATAACCAATTAGGTATATTGTTTTTATTAACATAGAAGTTGAGGGTCTATACATAAATAACCCTAATATTTTAATAATATTTGCTTTATTCGTCTTCTTTCAGAACGGCTGGCTGCCGCTCCAACGCCCGGCTGCTGCAGTGATGAAGCCATTCAAGGGGGAGCGGATGTGGTGGATCTGGTCGGCGACTGATTTCAAAATTGTTCAAGACACTATAAAAGGAGCACGGAAGCTGCCGGCTGCAGCAGGCCTCCGCCACCGACTCACCACTGTGCAGAGAGATCCTCTCTCTTCCACTCCACACTGCCGGCCTCTACCGTGGCGGCGAGTCTCCACCACCGTGGGCGTGTGGTGTGACAGGCCACACCGTCATCCGGAGCTCGCCCGCATTACCGTGAGCACCTTAGCGTGCAACTCCCTCGCCGTCGTCGCCGACCACCGTCACCAACCTACTGATCAGCCACCCTCTCAGTAACTTAAGACGTCTGGGAAATTTCCCAGACGTCTGAAGTTACCCGCTCACTTCACCGCACACGCCTGAAGTCGCCTGCAGATCCCTTCCCGCACCTGCAGAACCTTCAGCGCACCCACGTCCGTCAACCTTCAGCTCAAACACGCACAACCGCCTGCAGTCCACGCCGTTCACCACTGTGTCTGCAGAACCGCCAGCAACCGACCTCTGCGCCCTCCACCGCTCACCGGCTGCTGACCTGCGCACGCCTGCAGATCAGCCCGCGCTCTCCTCCAACGCCTGCAGACCAGCCTGCAGCATCCTCCAACAGCCGTCTGCAGCTTCCACCGCGCAAGCGCCCCCTCTGCAGCTTCCACCGCACACGCCAGCGCCCGCCTGCAGATCAGCCCGCGCACACGCCAACCGCCTGCAGACGCCCGCCTGCAGACCACCGCGCAAGCGCCCAAGCGCCCCCTCTGCAGCTTCCACCGCACACGCCAGCGCCCGCCTGCAGACGCCCGCCTGCAGACCACCGCGCGCCAGCGCCCTCCGCAGACCTTCCGCGCGCCCACGCACAGCCACCTGCAGAACCGCCAGCAACCGACCTCTGCAGCTACCACCGCAGCCACGCCAGCGCCCGCCTGCAGACGCCCGCCTGCAGACCACCGCGCGCCAGCGCCCTCCGCAGACCTTCCGCGCGCCCACGCACAGCCGCCTGCAGCACCTCCGCCGGAGCTCGTCCGGCCACCTCCGGCCGCCGCGCGACTCGCCGTCACCACCGATTCGAAGCCCTTGATCGAAGGGACCTCCGCCGAGCTTCCCGCGCCCAGCCATCGGCTCCTCGTCGCGCAAGACAACAGGGAAGAATTCCCCTGTTTTGCTACAGTAAAGCATTGATTAAAATTTACATTTTCTGCCATTGCCAGATTTTATTCATATTCTATTCACTCTGCATTGCGGAAAATATCCTGTAGTTTATCATAATTGCCATTTCAGCATTATTTCTTGCTTAAACCTTAATCTAAAGGCAATCTTGGCTTGGTTCTTGTCCAAATTGACTCCGAACAAACATTTTTAAGTGGCGTGAATTTTAATACGTTATTGCCTCCCTGTGGAAACGACCCGCTCCTCTGCGAGTGGTTATTTCTTATTAAAAATTGATTAGTCGATTTTTCCACCACATTAAACTACAAACGACTTAAAAGCGAAAGATCGACTCGATCAGCGTGCACCACCCTTAATTCTCTTCCAATGCCAGGTCGTCCTCCTTAATGAAAGCTTGCTCCTCTTGGCATGGCACAAGGAGAAGAATGGAGAGGAAGAAGGCACCAAGGAGGCAAGGGAGAGCCTCCTTAATCTCCTTCCTTCTTCTTGGCCGTGAGTTATAGGTGGGTTTAAGGTAGAGTTAACACTAATGGAGGATGGGGAAAATGGTGGTGGTTAAGGGTCTTTTTATAGAGTGGGATGGGGGCTATAGGTGGCTCTTGAAATGGATGGCTAGGATGGGATTTTAGGGTAGTTAGTAGATCCTAGGGCTATTAGGGTTTGGCGCCAACTTAAGGGTGGTGGTTACCACCCTTAGGTGCCCCTTGAGTTGGAAGCAAAATGGGCATCTAGAAGGGTGATTAGGTGGCACCAAGGTATGGTTCTAGAAGGGGTGTACGTGGATGGTGGATGTGGCTTGGAGGGGAAGATGTATGGCGGATATGGGGGGATGAAGTTGGCGCAAACAAGGGGGGTAGTTAGGGTGGTTTTTGGTGCCAACTATTTGGTGCCTTTTGGTGGTGGTTGAGAGGTGAAGAGGTGGCTAGGGTTGGTGCTAGGATGTAGTAGAGGTGGATCTATCTTAGGTGGACTTAGGTTAGGTTACTTGGTGGAGCTAGTTAAGTAGCATTTTATGGTTAGGGTTACGAGGATGGAGCTAACCTAAGCTAGCTAAGCTGGCTTAGCTAGTAGTAGAGTAGAGGAGTAGGCATCTGGAGCTAGGGTTTGAGAAGAGCTGAAGAGGAGAAGTCAAGAGCTGAACTAGAGCTGATAGCTGCTGAAGGAGATGGTGTTGAACGTACTAGTTGCTATGCTAACGTGTTTGGTTTTTAAAACCATGTCGTTGTAGCTTGAAAGCGAAGAACTCGTATTCAACAAATAAAATTTATACCGAAATGGAAATTCCGGGTCGAACACAGGGAGGCGGACGTTTGATTTAAAAAATTCGCGTTTGATTTTATTTGTTACAAAATAATTCAATTGATTAGAACTACTTACAATAAATAAAAGAGAGAGAGAGAATAATACAAACAAAAATTAAAAGAGATATATCAAAAGGGATTGTTAATTACACTAAATATTACGACTAGAAAGTGGAAAAATGATTACACTAGAAAGCAGTAAATCTATTCTAGAAAGTAGTGAAAAGAATGGGGAGAGAAATGTCCTCATCGACGGTCTCTTGGAGGATGAGCCGGAAGAAACGATGCCCGGACGAAGGAGGATGAAGTAGGATGAAGGAGGACGAAGCAGAAGAACAGGAATGGGGCAGCACATCATCATCGTCGCGGGATCGACTTCCGAAGGGGGACGAAAAATTGACTTTATCTCGCAAGAAGCATCCCGGGTGTGGAACAAGCTTCTCTTGAGCCTTGGAGAGGGAGAGAAGAGAAGGAAGGGATGAGAATTTCGCGTGGAGGGGGTCTCCTTTTATAGTTGCAAGGAGTGGGGGCAATTTGGTCATTACATCTTTAAAAAATTAATTTAGGACCTTTAGTGACGGATAAACGTGGGCGTAGTGGGCAGCGCGCACGCACCCGATCACTTGCCCACACGCGCAACGCACGCACACGTTCAGCCATCCTCAGCGATCGGACGGCTCAGATCGCGCTACGTCTGCCTTCTCAGCGCGTGCCCGATCACGTGCTATGCCGTGCTACCACTGCGTGTGCAATAGCGCGTGGGCGCTAACGGGCGCGTGCGACCGTTCGATCGCGATCCGACGCTCCACGCTCCCGCTCGCCTGCACCTGATTTGAGGCTCGCAGGGGCTCAACCCCGCGACCTCTGCTTCGCCCACAGCGTCATCTTCGCTGCGCTACGCAGTCGAGAAGGTCACGCGGACGATTTAAGGCACCGCATCCACAACCATTGGATGAAGATCCAATGGCCTAGATCATGCACTGGATGTCCTTTGGAGAGGTAGCGGCGATCTTGTGGGTCGGTTGGACGGCTGAGATGGCGCCACATGGCGCCATCTTGGCCGTCCATCTTCTGGATGATGTAGATGGTGCCAAGGTTGTCGGATTGAGTCGATTTTTGCGTCGTTAGGCTACGATCGTCGATCCGAATCCATACATGCAGTCAGATTTGTCGTTTGAAGTATGGATTCACACCATCTTGGTCCTTGATCTTCTAGGGTTCCCTGATCTCTATCTGATGCTACAGATGCCTGATTAGGGTGATCTTGGAGTTGTTGAACTCCAATCATCGCCCTGATCACATCTGTACGGTTGGATCTTCGATCTGAGGCCCCGATAAAAAGTTTGCCCTGTCCAAGCACATAAAAGGAGACAATTAACCTCCATTTTATTCAAACTACTCTAAATGCAAGATGATGCATGTTATGCAATATTTATAGCATGCAATGCAATCCTATACTTAAGAACATGCATAAATAGACATCTTAAGTAGTGTAAACGTATTTACATCATACCCCCATGCCTATCTTTTGCTAGTCCCTAGCAAAAATTATATGCTATTTATAAAAGAGTTAGGTTGGATTATTTGGGCATAAGTTATTTTCAATCATTAAGAAACTATCTACTTAGGATCTGAACTTTCAAAGACACAACAGTGCCCGAGTATCTGCCAAAATGCAGACCGCCTCAAGCCCTCCCCTTATTCAAAGAAAATTTTCTTTTTCTCTTTTTCCTCTTTTCTAATTTTTTTGGATTTTCAAGTTTTAGGGTTTAAGAGTTGCTTTCTATGGCCATTCAACTCACCCAAGATTTGATGAGAACCCTAAGTTTTAAGCATCTTATTGTGAATGTGATAGACTCGTTGGTCGATAGTTAAAACAGACTTCGGATTTCTATGCCTCTAGGTGACCTAAAAAAAAAAAAAAAATTCTGCCTAAAGATATATCTTTACAACCAGTAGCTTTCTCCCTACTTTTATTTTTTAACAGGGTCAACACAAGGGTGAATCCAGTGTATATCTCCCCGGTTTATTCTACTTCTCCGCTTCTTCCTAAGTGTTTTGGGAATTTTTAGTGCATTTACTGAGCTGAATTCTGGACAACCGATCGATGAGCTGTTACCACCAAAAACTTGCCATCCATATTCATGCAGCGAAGTGTGATTTATTTATTTTTTTTTCTCTTTTTCTTTTTGATTTTTTTTTTTTAAGTAGGTGGCTTCCATAGTCTAAGATTTACCTAAAGGCAGTAGAAAAAGAAAGGTCCAATGACTGAGCTCTAGACAACCTACCTATGGGCTGTTACCCATGATAACTTACCAGCCATATCACCCTAGAAGGTTCATTAGCTACCCAATTTCCGTTAAAATCGCCGAACAATGAGTTAGTGCAAAGAAAGTGTGTAGATGCTTAAAACTCAAAAATTCCCTCAAATCAGAGGGTGGGTTGATAAGTCATATACTTATCACCCAAACTTATTTACTCCAATAACGATAGAATTAAAATGGCGAGGACTCGAAAGACAAATCCACATTTTAGTGGATACACAGGCTAATTAAGTCCAAAGACCTGAAGGGTCTTTGTGTTCAAATCATAATGTAGTATTTCCTAAGATTGAAAATTTTCTTAAACCCAAGTTCTCTTTCCTAATTCCAAATTTTTTTTTAATAAAATAAAATAAATCTATGGAGCTGACGAATAAATTCAGAGATGAATATCCAACCCCCCATGCCTATCTAATGCAATGTCCTCATTGTATTAAAAAGACATAAAACAGAGTGGAATAGCGTAGAAAGCACCTAAATTGCGTGAATGCCAGGTCCGCTCTAAGATAGAAACTAAAAAAGATCTATATATGTATTGAATTTAGTGCCTTCAGCTAGGCACACTATACAAAGAAGAGAAATAAAGAATTCACAGGTACAGGTCAGAATCAGAATAAACATAAGAGTCCTCTGACCTGTCAACAGAGGTCCACAGATGTGGACCAAATTGTGGTGCAGACCCATACCCCATAATAGAGAATATCTCAGGTTCTGGATAAAAATTAACCAAAACCTAAAATCAGTATGCAAGCGGGGTCGGGCCTACGATTTATGAGGATGCAACCCAAGACCAAAAAATCGGGTTACAGAGAATTCAAGCTCAAAAGGATAATCATTGAATGCATGCTTGGGTTGGACATCCTCAGAACAGATGTTGTAAGGGTTCTAGTTTGATGGTTTTAGATGAATTGGAACCCTTAGACTTAATCTTCCATTTCCACCAAAGTTAGCTTCCCAAATCAGAACTTCCCAACTCCTATCCTCCTCAATCAGAATGTTAAATTCCAAGACCTCTTGCATATTAATCACCCCATCTGAAATCTCCAAGCCTAAATGATGTGGCTGAATCAGAATTGACTTGGGTCTAATTATCTCAGAAACAGAATCATCAATAAGCTCATTGGGGTGTAACTGACAATCAGGGCATTTGATTGAATCCTCTAGAAAATGTGATTCTGGATCCTTAATGTAAGCCCTAATAAAATCAGTTTCCTCAGTTATTGGGCTATCAAATGATCTATCAGATTCCTCAGGCCTAATCGTCTCACAGAAATCATGTTCAGAAAACTCGCGTGAGACTTCGCAACTTGAATCTTCACCATCAAAGAAATCAAGATCCGTATCAATGTATGTCCCAAAATCATCTGTCACTTTCTATTCCAAGGAGACATACGTTTCCTCGTACCCCGGCTCAGGGATCTCAGGTGAAGAAATCAGATTTTCCTTAATTGGTTGCTCTAATTCAATATGGTCAGCCTCGTAACACGTGTCCCCCTCAACAGGGTTAATCCTGGGAATCATCCCACGATTGAATCAAAGCAACCACAAATCTCATCCTCAATTTCACTAACTTCCCAAGTAGAAACTCACCCGGGTTCTTATCCTCAACATCTTGGAGCCAATCCAACATATACATATTCAAATCATCAATCATCTGAATCAGGGGCTCCAATCTCTCAATGCAAGGTATTGGCTGAACTTCTAAAGATTGTATGGTATTCCTCAAGTTAGCCAGAACCTTATCTTGAACCTGGTTAACCTGAACCAAATGAGTTGGTTCAAGGTTGGGCAGGTTTTGGTTCAATGCAGGGGAATTAACAAATTGAGATTCGTTGTACCCTTCCTGATAATAGGTCATTTCAGATTGTTTAAAAGGTGGTGATGACCTAATGGCAATGTAATCAAAGGATGGGTAAGGATTAGTGTATCCTTCTTGATTGTAGATCGTATTAGGTTGTTCATGAAAGGATGACGATCTATAATCGATGTGGCTTTGAGAAGGATAGAAATAACTGTCAAAATGTTCAGAGTTAGACCCTAAACATGGAGGTCCGGAACTGTATCCCCAATCCGAGTTATCCCAACTAACTGATGGTTGATTACAGTATGAGTCAAGATAATCGTCATGTTGAGGATAATTTAAAACAGGACGGAAAGAGCGGGAATGCGTGTAATATGTGGAAGGATTCATGATAAGAGGGAGGAAGAAAGGTGCCTTGCAATACAAACAATTAAACCTGTCCTTAAGTGGGCTAGCCTAAAGACCTACAGATTCCTAAAACCTGTCTTGAGATAAAGAAATGATTTGATCTACTTCTGTTTGTTCAATCCAACCAGTTAGAAGGAGGGATTGGGGAGAAGGTTCTTCCTTCGGCTTGCACCTCCGGTTCCTAGTGTACCCCCCAGCCGCGATCATTTGATTCTGCTGCCCTAGCTAGAATCAAATTGAACAGTAGAAATAGACTAATCGAAAATAATCTCATTCTGGGCTCTGAAGAGCGAGTCGAATCCTTACGGCCAACATCTACTCTGTTTTATTTAGTGTTAGGTTTGATTGTGCTTTGGAATGTGATGGGCCCTTTATATGGGTTGTGCCCTTAATGATTGATTGATTTGTGTGTGCATGCACAACCAGTGGTTTTCAAGCAAGATTATTTTTGATGCGGTGAATTTTAGGGTTCATATCTTGCTTAGTAGCTTTTAGGATTCAACTTTAGGTGTTTTCAAACAAGTTTTGTTGGCACACCAGGTTTTTGAAAGCACAGGTGAAGATATTTTCCTTTGAAGCTTAAAAAGAATGTGGAGTGCCTGGTAAATCCCTGAGAGTTGAACCTAAATGGCAGCTACTTAATGAGTTGATTTTAATTGAAGTAGTGCGGTCCAATCAACTCAAACAATTGGCTTGTTACACCACTTAATTAGGTACACAAGTGATTACCTAATCTGATTTCTACTCAATTATGTGTTTGCATGTGTGTACCAGCTCCAAAGATCGGTTTACCGGTTGAGTTTGAAAATTAGATGAGGTTGTGTACCTCTGTGAGATTTTTTTTATTTTTCTTTTTTAATGTGGGGGTTGGGGCGAGTGTAGGTGTCAAACAACAAATAATCTAACCTTAGAGTTTCTAAGAACACCTAGGTTGATTGATGTTTATGTTATTATGTAGTGAAATGAAATCTAATGGGTGGGAGGTGGGGGTAACTTACAAAACCTTCCATAGCACTTTTCTCCAATCTACCACTTTTTCCTATCTCGAAGGAGTACCTGCAATCACAATAAGAAAGGAGAGAAGTGAGGTAAATGATTTGTAAGCTAGAAAATGCGAAGAAAAATCAAAGAGCGTCGCCTCCTTGGCAATGGTGCCAAAATGTTGAACGTACGAGTTACTACGCTAACGTGTTTGGTTTTTAAAACTTTGTCGTTGTAGCTTGAAAGCGAAGAACTCGTATTCAACAAATAAAATTTATACCGAAATGGAAATTTCGGGTCGAACACAGGGAGGCGGACGTTTGATTTAAAAAAATTCGCGTTTGATTTTATTTGTCACGAAATAATTCAATTGATTAGAACTACTTATAATAAATAAAAGAGAGAGAGAGAATAATACAAATAAAAATCAAAAGAGATATAGAATGCACATGGAATTCATTATCAAAAGGGATTGTTCATTACACTAAATATTACGACTAGAAAGCGGGAAAATGATTACACTAGAAAGTAGTAAATCTATGCTAGAAAGCAGTGAAAAGAATGGGGAGAGAAATATCCTCCTCGATGGTCGCTTGGAGGACGAGCTGGACGGGACGATGCCTGGACGAAGGAGGACGAATTAGGATGAAGGAGGATGAAGCAAAAGAACGGGAACAGGGTAGCACGTCATCGTCGTCGAGGGATCCACTTCCGAAGGGGGACGAAAAATTGACTTTATCTCGCGAGAAGCATCCCAGGTGTGGGACAAGCTTCTCTTGAGCTTTGGAGTGGGAGAGAAGAGAAGGAAGGGATGAGAATTTCGTGTGGAGGGGGTCTCCTTTTATAGTTGCAAGGAGTTGGGGCAATTTGGTCATTACATCTTTAAAAACATTAATTTAGGACCTTTAGTGACAGATAAAATCGTCGCTAAAGGTCTGAACGTGGGCGTAGTGGGCAGCGCGCACGCGCCCGCTCGCTTGCCTGCGCATGCAACGCACGTGCACGTAGCCATTCTCAACCGTCCGATCGTGAGATCGGACGTCTCAGATCGCACTACTCCTGCCTCCTCAGCGCGTGCCCGATCGCATGCGATGCCACGTTACCGCCGCGCGTGCAATAGCGCGTGGGCACTATCAAGCGCGCGTGACCGTTCGATCGCGATCCGACGCTCCACACGCCCGCTCGCCCGCACCTGATTTGAGGCTCGCAGGGGCTCGACCCCGTGACCTCTGCTTCGCCCGCAGCGTCATCTCCGCTGCGCTACGCAGTCGAGAAGGTCATGCGGACGATTCAAGGTGCCGCATCCACAGCCGTTGGATGAAGATCCAACGGCCCAGATCGTGCGCTGGATGTCCTTTGGAGAGGTAGCAACGGTCTTGAGGGCTGGTTGGACGGCTGAGATGGTGCCACATGGTGCCATCTTGGCAGTCCATCTTCTAGATGATGTAGATGGTGCCACGGTTGTCAGATTGAGTCGATTTTTACGCCATTAGGCTGCAATCATCTATCCAAATCCATCCGTACAATCGAATTTGTCTCTTGAAGTGCGGATTCACACCATCTTGGCCCTTGATCTTCTAGGGTTCCCCAGTCTCTATCTGATGCTACAGATGCCTGATTAGGGCGATCTTGGAGTCGTTGAACTCCAATCGTCGCCCTGATCACATTTGTATGGTTGAATCTTTGATCCGAGGCCCTGATAAAAAGTTTGCCCTGTCCAAGCACATAAAGGAGGCAATTAACCTCCATTTTATTCAAACTACTCTAAATGCAAGATGATGCATGTTATGCAATATTTATAGCATGTAATGCAATCCTATGCTTAGGAACACGCATAAATAGACATCTTAGGTAGTGTAAACATGCTTACATTAGATGGCATGGAGCTACTTTAGCTGGCTTAGCTTGCTAATTCTTTGCTAGCTGCTAAGCCAAGCTAAAGTAAGCTGGCTTCTACTAAGGTATGCTGAGGTAAGCTGGCTCTGATCTTCCCAGGGAGGACCTAACTAATTGAAGTAGCTAAGGTAGCTTACCTCAACTAAGTTGAGCTAAGTTGAGTCATCAGGAGCTGGACTTGAGCTTCCTGAGCTAAGATGAAGTCATCTTCAGCTGGCTAGAGTTGAGTGGAGCTGGATGCAGTTGGACCTGAGTTGAGGTGAACTCCAGTCAACTTAACTGAGCTAGCTAGAGCTCCTAGTGAATTGATGGGACCTAAGATGAGCTAGACTGAACTAAGTTGAGCTGGATCTTAGCTAACTTGAGCTAAGGTGAGCTAAGATGAACTCTCTTAAGTTTTCATTCAACTGAGATGAGCTAAATGGAGTTAGGATGAGCTAATCCTAGTTCAAGTGAGCTGGAATCCAGCTATGGTGAGCTAGATCAAGCAGAGTTCCAGCTGGTTTGAGCTTCATTTTCGCCAGTTGCCTTCCCGAGTGCAAGGGTTCTTGAGATCTGATTATCTATGTATCCCTGACACTCACAAAAACACATCAAAAAGACAACAAAAATGTGTGATGCATGCCTAACCTAGTTTATGCTTAATGCAACCCAAAAACCCATTGCAGAGTTACAATCCTAAGAGCCAGGTTTGTTTTAATGCATAAGAATGATGATAAACTGGCATTTATCACACCCCCATGCTTATTTTTTCTAGTCTCAGCAAAACTTTAATTTTTACAAAATAGAATTTTGGGGAAATCTAATTATTTTAATTTTTTAGGAGAAAGAGATTATGGGACCTTAGATGATCTAAACACAGGAGGTAAGGGATTTGTTAAAGATAAACATTGGGATTTATTTTTGGATCGAAAAATTAGATGAATCAAGTCAATATATCCTTCAGAAAATTCATAGATTAAACCTTTGTTAATTCAGATGACTCGAAATTTTTGTATTTAGGATTTTTCTGGCTCTTGAATCTGATTAGCAACTTGCAATAACCTTTAAAACCTTGTGTCTGTGCTTGTGAAAGCTAACATTTATAAGGATGTGTTGTTGGTTTAAAACCTTTTTTTTTGCTCCCCCATGCTTATTCTTAGCTTAGTCTTACAACAGATCTATCGGGATCATCATTCCCGTTACTAGTCCTCGAGGGAGCTTTAGCACCAGTACTTTGAGATAGCACTATCCATGACACCACCTAGGATCTCACAACCCCAAAACACAATGTCGTGCAAAGGGGCGCTCCAAGCAAACTCAACCTCTTGGTTCGACACTATAGGTAGAGCACCGTCCAAGACACTTGAGTTGCAAAAATGTGCTTTAATGCTCCATCTAAAGATATGAAATATAGATATAGAGTAGCACCGAGGCGATAGCATGTTGACATCACATCCTCAAAGGAGGCATTTTCCTCCTTCTTGGTGGTGGGAACTAAAACCAATGATCAACTTCAGACTTTTAGTAAGGCCAAACAAAGGGGTTTTTCCATATTTTAATTGTTTTTAGGTGTTGGCTTGTGTGTGTATTTTGACACAAGAAATTTTACAGGAGATGCAAGTTTTTGAATTAGAAACTAAGCCAGATACTTTCCATATTACAAAAGAGGATCAAGTCACCTGAACTATCTTGAGTTCAAGTGGAATTTTTCAGAAGGATATTTGATCTAGTCTAAAGGTGGACCCTGTGATGTAGACACATCTCTTTAGGTTAAAATGCCTATTCATGCACGTTCTTAGGCTTAGATTTTCATTTCATATTATAAATATTTCATAGCATGCATCATTCTGCATTTAGAGTAGTTATGTATATTTTAGGTTAATTGCATCGTTTTTATGACCAGCAGGG
Organism: Thalassia testudinum; assembly: GCA_037157565.1. Classification (NCBI taxonomy): domain Eukaryota; kingdom Viridiplantae; phylum Streptophyta; class Magnoliopsida; order Alismatales; family Hydrocharitaceae; genus Thalassia; species Thalassia testudinum. The sequence goes on from JAZHRO010000062.1 coordinate 21,185,266, forward strand.
AAGAAGATTTATTTCAAGGCCTCAGATGGACAATCTGACCATACGAATATAATCAGAACGACGATCAGAGTCCAACGCCACTGAGTTCATCCAAATCGGAATCCCGTATCACCTTATGCAATCCGAGGAAGATCAATGGCCAAGGGGCAATGAGACATTCTTACAGGTTTCGGATGAAAAATCTGATCATATGGATGGATCTAGAGCGACGATCGCAGTCGGGCAGCATGAAAATCATCTTGATCTAAGCACCGTGGCACCCTCTGCAACAAAAAGAAGATAGATGGCCCAGATGGTGTCACGTGGCACCATCTAGGCCACCCAACACCGGCCAGTAGCCACCGTGATGAGAACATTATCATGAGCCCTAACTAGCTCATTTTGACCTAAGAAAGAGAATAAAAGCTCCTACATAACCTAGAGAAGGGCCTAATTCAAGGAATAACTATTCTGAGAAGAAAACATGAAACAAAGGGTAAAACTGTAATATTACCATTGCAGTACATCAACGGGATTTTTCAGGGGCTAAACATAGGTCAATTGAACTTAACAAGAGGAAAAGTGGGATGGTTCAATTAGAAAAGGGTTATTGTGAGATCTAAGAATGAAATGACATCTTTTAACCCTAAAACAGACTCACTTAATTCAACAAGGTTCTAGGCAAGATAAAAATCAACTAAACCCTCTAAAATTCATGGAAAAATATCCCCTAGGGTTTAGAACCTTCAAATTGGCCTTTGAAACCTATTTTGACTTAAGTAGGGGTCCTAGCTAGATATTTGACCTGATTTGGATTTTTGTGTAAAATGTCAAGACAAACGTGGTCAAACCTAAAATCCAACTTCACCAATGGATTCCTTAGGTCCAAATTATGTTTGTACCAAAATTTGGACCTATGGGGAGGTCACCTTGGCCTACTTTGCAAAATAGTCCACCCAATTATATTTTGACCCCTAGCTTTTGAAAGCTATTGCGTAGACCCCCCTATCTTCCTCACCACTTTTTGCATTTAGGTCCCTCTGCCATTACAGCGGAGGAATCCTACTCCAGCGAGGATCCAAGGAGGATTGCTCCCTGATTCCTCAGAGATCTCCTCTCAGATTTGGAAGGGAGATTCTTTGAGGAATTCCCAATCGTTTGAACACAATTCCAAGGTCTGATTCACACCCAATCTCTCGTGCGAACGCTTGAGAGATATGGGTATCTCACACATTCCTTCTCCGGAGAGGATTCTTGCACTTAGAAGCTTACCTTCCAAGCACAAGAGCATTCGCCAGTACCTATAGAAGGACCCTCATCTTCGACCACTCAGAATTATCTTTGGCTTGGCCAGAGAACCACCTCTAATTTCGTCCCTTCCCCTCCGACCAAGTGTCCAACAGGCTTCGGTGATTCTTCCTCCTCCTTCTCATCACTCTGCCACAATACCAGTGGCAGAGACATCTTCACCACCTTCCGCGTCATGCCATACCTGCGTATGCATTAAAAGCCCCTTCGTCATCGCCGTTCTCCCTCCACTGGAATCATCTTCTCTGGCGGTGGCAGGTACGGCCAGGCACCCTCCTATCCCCTTTCATCCACTTAGTTAGGTCAAATCTCTTCCCCTCTCTCTCCTCTTTAATTCTCCTATCTTTTTTTCTACTTTTATCCCCTCAACACCGCAAACCACCGGCGAGGTGTCTCCATCACCTCCACACCTCCATCCACCTCGCCAGACCCCTCATAACCTCGGCCATCACCCATTGATCACTAATGTAAACACATTTACACTACTTAAGATGTCTATTTATGCATGTTCATAAGCATAGGATTGCATTTCATGATATAAATATTGCATAACATGCATCATCTTGCATTTAGAGTAGTTTGAATAAAATGGAGGTTAAATGTCTCCTTTTATGTGCTTGGACAAGGGAAACATTTTATCAGGGCCTCGGATCGAAGATCCAACCATATGGATGTGATCAGGTTGACGATTGGAGTTCAACGACTCCAAGATCGCCCTAATCAGGCATCTGTAGCATCAGATAGTGACCGGGGAACCCTAGAAGATCAAGGGCTAGGATGGTGTAAATCCATACTTCTAATGACAAATCCGACCACACGGATGAATTCAGATCGACGATCGCAGCCTAATGATGCAAAAATCGAGTCAATCCGACATCCGTGGCACCATCTACAACATCCAGAAGATGGACGGCCAAGATGGCGCCACGTGGCGCCATCTCGGCCGCCCAAACGGCTGCATACAATCTCTGAAGTCCCCGCACCCGCTCCCTCTCCGCCGTTGGATCTCGATCCAACGGCTGTGGATAGCCGCACCTAAAAGCGTCCGCTCGACCATCCGCGCCTTGTAGCGTAGCGGTCGAGAGCACTTTCGCGAGCTACAGCGGCGAGTTCGAGCCGCAGCGAAGGGGAGAAAGGCACTGGCGAGCGAGCGTTGGCGGGCGTTGGATCATCATCGGGTGGCTCAGATCCACTGATGGAGTTCGCGCGCTATTGCACATGCGGCGAGGACGTGCCATCGTATGCACTAGGCGGGCGCGCAGCAGTGGGCGAAGATGCATCTTAAGCCGTCCGATCGCTGTGGATGAAAGAACGTGGGCGGGCATTGAGAAAGAGCGGAACTCAGGAGGTGGGCATGGGCGCAGGTGCTACGCCCACGTTGGGGCTTTAGTGACGGTTTTATCCGTCACTAAAGACCCCTCATTTATTGTTTTAAAGATGTAATGACCAATTTGCCCCCACTCCTTGCAACTATAAAAGGAGACCCCCTCCACACGAAATTCTCATCCCTTCCTTCTCTCTACCTCTCCAAAGATCAAGAGAAGCTTGTCCCACACCCAGGATGCTCCTCGCGAGATGAAGTCCAAATTTTCGTCCTCCTTCGGAAGTGGATCCCGTGACGATGACGGCGTGCTGCTTCGTTCCCGTTCTTCTGCTTCATCCTCCTTCGTCCAGGCATCGTCTCATCTGGCTCGTCCTCCAAGCAATCGTCGAGGAGGATAACTTCTCTCCCCCATTCTTCTTTACAGCTTTTCTAGTGTAGAATTTTCCTACTTTATAGTGTAGCTGATTTCCCGCTTTCTAGTGTAACTTTTATTCAGTTTGATTATATAAACAGTTTGAAATATTGAATGCATGTTCTCTTTCTCTCCCTCTCTCTTTCTCTCTCTTTCTTTTAGTTTGATAGTTCCATTGTAATTATATCGCCTCACTTTTCAAAAATTCTAAAATAAAATATATATAATTGCAAATATAGATCAACGTAGCCTCCCTGTGTTCGACCCGAAATTCTTTTCGGTATAAATTTTATTTTTTGAACATGAATTCTTCACTTTCAAGCTACAACTACAGGTTTTCCAAACACGTTAGCGTAGCAATTCTTGAGTTCAACATTTTGGCGCCGTTGCCGGGGAGGCAACGATTTCCGATCTTGTTTTCGCATTTCTTACACTTTATTGTTTTCTAAGTAGCTTTCTCTTGTGTCTATTGTTTTGTAGAGACCTCCATCAAGGAATCAACAAGCGGTAGATTGGAGTAAAGTGCAGTTGAAGACAACTGTAAGTGCTCCGCCATTCTTTCCCCCTCCATAGATTTCATTCGTCACATTAAATCCAAATTCCAATTAACCTAGGTGTTTGCATAAATAATAGGAATAGTTTGGTTGTTTGGATTTCCACTCACATTCATTCCACCCTCATTCATAAGAAAAAAAATAACAAAAAGATAATCTTGTGGGGTAATTTTCAACAAACACACAACACACACCCACATTCAAGGCACTTAATCAATTTAATTTGTTTCTACTCAACCGGGTTCTGATCTGTGGAACCAGTACACACAAAGCAACACATAACATAGTAGAAATCATTCTAGGTTAACCATTTTTTAGTGCCTAACTTAGTGGTGCAATTGTGGCCAATTGTTTGAGTTGTTTGGGCTGCACCACTTTATTTAAAACCAACTTATCAAGTAGCTCCTCCTTAGGGTTTTCAATCTAGGTATATTCCAGGCACTCCACTTTCTTTCTGATTTTTAAAGGAAAACAATCTTCACCCGTGTTTTACAATTTGGTTTGCCTAGAAACTTGATTGCAATTCACCTAATTTGAAACCCTAAAAGCTACTTAAGCAAGATTTGAACATTAAAATTCACACATTATAAATAATGTTGCTTGAAAACCCTGGTTGTGCACGCACTTACACAAATCTCAACCAATCATTAAGGGCACAACCCATTTTAAGGGCCCATCACATTCCATAATCACCGCAATCCCAGGCTTTAATAAAATTGAGTAGACATTGGCTTTAAGGTTTGATTCGCTCTTCAGGGCCTAGTCTGAGATTTTTTTTTATTAACCTACTTGTACTAATTAATCTAATGTCTAGCTAGGGGAGTAGCGTCAAACGACTGCGGCTGAGGGGTACACTAGGAACCGGAGGAGAAAGCTAAAGGAAGAACCTTCTCCCTAGTCCCTCCTTCTAACTGGTTGGATTAAACAGACGCAAGTAGAGTAAATCATTTATAGTCTTAAGGCGGGTTTTGGGAGTCAGTAGATCCTTAGGCTACCCCACTTAAGGACAGCCTTGTTTTGTTGTGCTGTAGGGTCCCTATCCCCAGTCCTTCCGACCTTCTCCTAGTTTATGCTGGGAAGATGGTCATTGAATCCCCGATTGGAAGGACCATTAGAACATTCTAGGAGGCGCAAGTTGGATTTTGGTCAATTTGATCCCATGGCCGAACAACAGCCTCCTCTACTTGGAAATCCACAGGAAGAATTTCAAAGGCAGCTGGAACAAATGCAGAGAATGCAGGAATGGTTCCAGAGAATGCAGGGCGCTCAGCCCTTGAAGGATTTTTATGATCCTTCAAATTACGGGGAACGTCCCGGCGTCCAGATTCCAGCCGGTGACGTAGAAATCAAGCCCCAGGTGTTAAGCCTGATTAAACATTATCATGGGCTTGGCTCCGAAGATCCGTTTCAGCACTTGGAGGACTTGACCACTTTGGTCCAGACCACCAAGGCTCGAAACGTAAACGAGGAGCAAATGATCATGAGGCTCTTCCCCCACTCTCTTAGGGATAAGGCCGCGCATTGGTATAAGACAATAGGAAGACCAATTACAACTTGGAATGAGTTGAAATCGGCCTTTCTAAAGAAATTCTTCCCAGTCGGTCGTACCAATGCTTTAAGACGGGCAATCACTACCTTTACCCAATGGCCGGGGGAGCAATTTCATGTGACCTGGGAGCGATTCCAGGACTTATTGCGGAGGTGTCCACACTACGAGGTGCCGAAATGGCAACTCGTGCAGATCTTCTATCATGGGTTGACTGAGCAACTCAGAAATCATGTGGATGCTTCTTGCGGAGGCAATTTCCTCAATAAAGATGCAGATAGTGCACATGATTTATTTGAGGAAATGAGTGAGAATTCAATTAATCATGCCTCCATGGATACTTTTAACCGGTCCCAGCAACCCAGATCAAATGTCAATGAAGTCCATGACTCATTCATTTGATATGGAATTGATTTGTAATAAACTTGATAAGGTGGACTTGGTTGCTAAAAGGATGGAAGAGTGGATGGCTGGCAATTCTATGAACTCTCGATCCACTCAATCCCAAAATTCGGGATTCCATTCCTCATGAGCTCCTTCTGGACGGGAGTTCGTGAATCAACTCGATGCAGCTCAACCTGTGAGTCAGCATTTTTCGGAACCCCGTGGGTTCCCAACTGGGGCCTTTGATCCCAGTTTTTCTGATCCTTCCCTTTATTTCTCTCCATCCTCACCTTATGAGGATGTCTGTGCAGTACAAGAGAATGTTAGATCCAACCCCTACTCGAATGCCTATAATCCAGGTTGGAGAAACCACCCTAACTTCTCTTGGAAAAATCCATGGCAACAGACCCAATTCCAACCCGGCAACTATGCTCTGCAACGACCAATGGGTCAGGGTCAAGTATATACTCAGTTGCCTCCGAATCAGGTCAATCAGCTAGCTTGGAATGCCCGTCAACCCACAAGGCAGGCTGATTTAAACCGTCAAATGGTAGAGATGCAAGGATCTATGCTCCAGCTAATGCATCAAATGAAAAACTCGCTGGACAACTTACAATCCACGCTCATTGCTAACTCTCGTCAACTCGGATCTCTACCATCCCAACCCGTACCCAACTCACAAAACATTATGAATTTAGGCAATCAAGCCCAAGGGTACGGAAATCAGAGGGACCCGCACGCACATGCTCAAGTGGTTGAGCAGGGTTCCTCGTCTTCTTCTTCTTCTGCACATCAACAATTCATGGTCAATCAAGCCCCTCCAATCTTTCCTAACCCTCCCCAAGACCTAAATTCTTATGCTTCTGCAAATTCTGTAACTTTGAGGAGTGGTAAGAAGACTCAGGATCCACAACCACACTATTCTAATCTTTTGAATCCTGAAGAACCTGAGGAGAGAGAGGAGAATTCTAGAGGAGAAATCAAGGCTCAGGAACCTGATTCCAAAGATCTGACTCATGTTCCTTTTCCTGAAGACTTAACCAAATCAAAGAAGAAGTTTGTTGATAGCATTGAGGAGCTTCTGAATTTATTTAAGAATGTTGAGATCAATATCCCTCTCCTTGATGCTATCAAGCACATACCGGCTTACGCAAGATTTTTAAAAGAATTATGTACACAAAAGCATAAGTCGAGAGAATCTGTTTCGAGGAAGGTGGTACTCTCCGAGCAGGCTAGTTCTGTTATCCTGCACTACCACCCTCAGAGAAAGAGAGATCCTGGTGCTCCTTTGATTTCTTGCGTTATCAGAGATTACACATTTGATAGAGCACTTTTTGGATCTCGGTGCATCCATCAACCTAATTCCAACTTCTCTTTATGAGAAGTTTGGGTTAGGTGAACTTCAGCCAACTTTAGTAACGCTACAGTTAGCCGACCGTTCGGTCACAAACCCGCGAGGCGTTATTGAAGATGTTATAGTTAAGGTCAAGGATTTCTATTTTCCTGTAGATTTCCTTGTCCTTGACATGGATGTACCAGATAATCTGAGGAATACGCCCATCATTCTGGGGTGTCCGTTCCTGGCTACCGCAAAGGCCAACATTAATTGTGAAAGCGGTAGCATGAAAATCGCCTTTGGGGACCAACGAATGAAATTGGATATTTTTAAGGCAATCAACAAATTTGAGGATTGTGGATTTATTGAGGAACTTGATGAGGATAATGATAATATTGAAACTTGTTTGACAGTTTCTTCAATTAAAAGTTCCTCTTTGGTTGATGAATTTGACCCGCAACCCTCTTTAGCTGACTTGACATCTTTGGAAGAGGTTACTGATTTTGTTCACTCACAACCTCTTCCTCTTATTGAATCTTCAGCATTTACCCTACCATCAATCATCACCCCACCCCAGCTTGAATTGAAACCATTGCCCGAGAATTTGAAATATCAATTTTTAGGACCTCAGAATACGCTCCCTGTGATTATCAGTTCTAAATTGACAAAGGAGCAAGAGATTAAATTGATCAAGGTCCTAAAGGAACATAAGGAGGCAATTAGTTGGACCATTCATGACCTCAGGGGGATTGACCCATCTTACTGTAATCATAGAATATTTTTGGAAGATGGATCCCGCCCTTCTTGCCAGATGCAGAGGAGATTGAATCCAAATATGCGAGAAGTGGTCAAAATGGAAATCATCAAGTGGCTCGATGCAGGAATTATTTATCCAATCTCTGACAGTCCTTGGGTAAGCCCGGTTCAGATTGTTCCAAAGAAAGCCGGGATTACTGTTGTGACAAATGAGAGAGGAGAATTTGTCACAACTTGTTCAACTTCCTCTTGGAGAGTTTGTATTGATTACAGGAAGCTGAACGCAGCCACTAAAAAGGATCATTTTTCCCTGCCCTTCATTGATCAAATCTTGGAAAAATTAGCCGGGCAGAAATACTTCTATTTCTTGATGGTTACTCGGGATACAACCAAGTTCCTATCCATCCCAAGGATCAGGAAAAAACTACCTTCACATGTCCCTACGGAACCTTTGCTTTTCGTAGGATGCCTTTCGGGTTATGCAATGCACTTGCGACTTTTCAAAGGTGTATGCTAGCCATATTTTCTGACATGGTGGGAGAGTTTATGGAAGTCTTCATGGATTATTTCTTTATTTTCGAAGAATCATTTGACTCTTGTTTGGCTAATTTAGAAATGATTCTTAAGCGATGTATCAAGACACGACTGGTTTTTAGTTGGGAAAAGAGTCATTTCATGACCCAAGAGGGCATCATTTTGGGTTATGTAATCTCTGAACGGGGAATTGAAGTGGACAAAGCTAAGGTTGATGCTATCGCTAAACTTCCTCCTCCCACATCTATTAAACAAATCAGATCATTTCTTGGCCATGTGGGATTTTATCGAAGATTCATCAAGGAGTTCTCGAAGGTTGCGCGTCCTTTGAGCAATCTTCTTGCCAAAGAAACGCCGTTTGTTTTTGACGGATCATGCCAAAAAACATTTGATTTCCTGAAAATGGCAGTCACATGTGCTCCAATTTTGCAACCACCAATTTGGATAGCCCCTTTTGAGATCATGACCGACGCTTCTGATTATGCGGTCGGGGATATCCTAGGTCAGAAAATTGATCGAAAGCCCTCTGTCATCTACTACTCTAGTAAAACTCTGGATGAAGCCCAAAGGAATTACACTGTTACTGAAAAGGAATTACCAGCTATAGTATTTGCTTTGGAAAAATTCAGGGCTTATCTCTTAGGGTCTCATGTTATCGTTTATACCGACCACTCAACCTTGAGACATCTCCTGGCTAAAAGGGATGCCAAACCCCGGCTTATTCGTTGGATTCTTCTTCTTCAAGAATTTGATCTTGAAATCAAGGATAAAATCGGGGTACAAAATGTGGTGGCGGATCATTTGTCAAGACTCCTAGGTGATTCTTCTTGTCTGGACATTCCAATTGCTAACACCTTTCCGGACGAAACCATTCTTACAGTTTTAGGTGTCCACACCCCATGGTTTACTGACATTGTTAACTATTTGGCCGTTGGTCAAATCCCCCAGGATTGGACCAAGCAACAATGGGATAGACTCAAATATGAGGCCAAATACTACTTCTGGGAGGACCCTAAACTGTATCGCATCGGCTATGATCAGATTTTTCGCTGATGCATATCGGAGAATGAATTCAACAGTATACTCGAGTTCTACCATGCATCTGGGTGTGGTGGACATTTCTCCGGGAAAAAGACAGCTGCAAAAATCTTGCAATCTGGCTTCTATTGGTCGTCTTTATTCAAGGATGCCCAGGATTTCTCAAGGTCATGTTCTCGATGTCAGGCACTCAGGAGCATAACTAAGAGAGACATGATGCCCCTAAACCCTATTCTTCCTGTTGAAATTTTTGTTGTTTGGGGCATCGATTTCATGGGACCCTTTATCCCTTCATTTGGACATCAGTACATTCTTGTTGCTGTTTATTATGTGTCCAAATGGATTGAGGGGATTCCCACCCGAACCAATGACCACAAGGTGGTCATCAATTTTGTCAAGAAAAATATCTTCAGTAGGTTTGGGATTCTGAGGGCTATCATCAATGATGGTGGCACTCATTTTACTAATGCCCAATTCCAGAATTTATTGGTCAAATACGGGGTTAATCATCGATTTCCACACCTTACCATCCCTAGACGAATGGACAAGCCGAGATCTCCAATCGAGAGATCAAGAACATTCTGCAAAAAATGGTTAGGCCTGATCGCAAGGATTGGACTCAAAAGCTTGATGACGCTCTTTGGGCCTACCGTATGGCGTATAAAATGCCCATCGGCATGTCTCCATTCTATTTGGTGTATGGAAAGGCGTGCCATCTACCCATAGAGATTAAACACAGGGCATTCTGGGCAATCAAACAATGCAATTTAGATCTAAATCTAGCTAGGAAAACCAGGAAACTCCAACTATCTGAGTTGGAGGAGCTTAGAAATGATTCTTATGAGAATGCTAAGATCTACAAGGCTCGGACCAAAGCTCTACATGATCAATTGATTTCCCGCAAGAGCTTTGAGCCAAACCAGAAGGTCTAGTTATTCGATTCTAAACTTAAGCTCTTTCCTGCCAAACTTAGATCTAAATGGAATGGCCCATTCATAATTGATTAGATTTTTCCAAATGGTTCCATTTAGATTTTTGACCCAAAGACGGGTAACACCTTTAAAGTCAACGGTCAACATCTAAAGCCTGTTGTTGACCGTAATCTTCCAGAACCTGTCTCAGACTCTGTTGCACTAGCCATTCTATGACTTCTTTGGCTGGACTTCGCCTACCTGACGGCATTAAACTCAGCAATTGTACATATGACACAAGTCTGATACGAGCTTCATGTTCAGGTGACATCTTTCATATTCTACCCTTTCTTTCATGTCTCTTTTTCAACAAGGACATTGCATCAGCTAAGCATGGGGGGGTGGACTCATTTTTGAATTATTTGCTCAGCTTTGTGAAATCCATATAAATTGTTTTTCTCTTCTTATTTATTGAAAAAAAAAAATCAAAATTAGGAAGGATTAGTTGGACATTAGGACTTTTCAATCCTAAGAAATTTTACATTAGGATCTGAACACAAAGACCCTTCAGGTCTTTGGACTTAATTAGCCGTGTATCCACTAAAATGTGGATTTATCATTGAGTCATCACCATCTTAATTCTATTGTAATTGGAATAAATAAGTTTGGGTGATAAGTACACGACTTATCATCCTACCCTTTGATTTGAGGGAATTTCTAAGTTTTAAGAATCTACACACTTTCTTTGCACTGACTCGTTGTTCGACGATTCTAACGGAAATTGGGTAGCTAATGAACCTTCTAGGGTGTTATGGCTAGCAAGTTATCGTGTGTAACAGCCCAAAGGTAGGTTGTCTAGAGCCCAGTCACTGGACCTTTCTCTTTTTGCTGCCTTTAGGTAAATCTTAGACCAGGGAAGCCACCTACTTAAAAAAAAGAAAAGAAAAAAAATCAAAAAGAAAATGAGAAAAGAAAAAAAAAAAGAAATAAGCCACACTTCACCGCATGAGTATGGCTGGCAAGTTGTTGGTGGTAACAGCTCATCGACCGGTTGTCCAGAACACAGCTCAGTAAAAGCACTAAAAATTCCCAAAACACTTAGGAAGAAGCGGAGAAGTAGAATAAATCGGGGAGATATACACTAGATTCACCCTTGTGTTGACCCCGTAAAAAATAAAAGTGGGGAGAAAGCTACCAATTGCAAAGATACACCTCTAGGCAGAATTCTTTTTGATTGCTGGTCCGTTTGAAATCCGGCTCCGTTTTAATTGCTGGTCAACGAGTCTATCACAATCACAATAAGATGCTTAAAACTTAGGGTTCTCATCAAATCTTGGGAGAGTTGAATGGCCGTAGAAAGCTACTCTTAAACCCTAAAATTTGAAAATCCAAAAAAATAAGAAAAAAAGAAAAAGAGAAAAAGAAATTTTTCTTTGAATAAGGCGAAGGCTTGAGGCGATCTGCATTTTGGCAGATACTCGGGCATTGTTGTGTCTTTGAAAGTTCAGTTCCTAAGTAGACAATTTCTTAATGATTGAAAATAACTTAGGCCTAAATAATCCAACCTAATTCTTTTATAAATAGCATATAGTTTTTGCTAGGGACTAGCAAAATATAGGGATGGGGGTATGATGTAAACACATTTACACTACATAAAATGTCTATTTATGCATGTTCTTAAGCATAGGATTACATTTCATGATATAAATATTGCATAACATGCATCATCTTGCATTTAGAGTAATTTGAAGAAAATGGAGGTTAATTATCTCCTTTTTTGTGCTTGGACAGGGCAAACATTTTATCAGAGCCTCGGATCAAAGATCCAACTGTATGGATATGATCAGGGCGACGATTGAAGTTCAACGACTCCAAGATCGCCCTAATCAGGCATCCGTAGCATCAGATAGTGATCGGGGAACCCTTGAAGATCAAGGGCTAGGATGGTGTAAATCCGTACTTTGAATGACAAATCCGACAGCACAGATGAATTTGGATCGATGATCGCAGCCTAACGACGCAAAAATCGAGTCAATCCGACATCCGTGGCACCATCTACAACATCTAAAAGATGGATGGCCAAGATGGTGCCACGTGGCACCATCTCGTCCGCCCAAACGGCCACATACAATCTCTGAAGTCCCCGCACCCGCTCCCTCTCCGCAGTTGGATCTCGATCCAACGGCTATGGGCAGCTGCGCCTAAAAGCGTCCGCTCGACCATCAACTCCTCGTAGCGCAGCGGTCGAGAGCACTTTCGCAAGCTGCAGCCGCGGGTTTGAGCCGTAGCGAAGGGGAGAAAGGCGTGGGCGAGCGAGCGCTAGAGGGCGTTGAATCGTCATCGGGTGGCTCAGATCCACCGATAGAGTTCACGCGCTATTGCACGCGCAGCGAGGACGTGCCATCGTACGTGCTAGGCGGGCGCGCAGCAGCAGGTGAAGGTGCATCTTAAGCCGTCCGATCTCGTGATCAAACGGCTGTGGATGAAAGAACGTGGGTGGGCATTGAGAAAGAGCGCAGCTTAGGAGGCGCGCGTGGGCGTGGGTGCTACGCCCACGTTGGGGCTTTAGTGACGGTTTTATCCGTCACTAAAGACCCCTCATTTATTATTTTAAAGATGTAATGACCAATTTGCCCCTAGTCCTTGCAACTATAAAAGGAGACCCCCTCCACATGAAATTCTCATCCCTTCCTTCTCCTCTCTACCTCTCCAAAGCTCAAGAGAAGCTTGTCCCACACCCGGGATGCTCCTCGCGAGATGAAGTCCAAATTTTCGTCCTCCTTCGGAAGTGGATCCCGCGATGACGACGGCGTGCTGGTCCATTCCCATTCTTCTGCTTCATCCTCCTTCGTCCTGCTTCGTCCTCCTTCGTCCAGGCGTCGTCTCGTCCGGCTCATCCTCCAAGCAATCATCGAGGAGGATAACTTCTCTCTCCCATTCTTCTTTACAGCTTTTCTAGTGTAGAATTTTCCTGCTTTATAGTGTAGCTGATTTCTCGCTTTCTAGTGTAACTTTTATTTAGTTTGATTGTATAAACAATTTGAAATATTGAATGCATGTTCTCTTTCTCTCTCTCTCTCTCTTTTAGTCTGATAGTTCCATTGCCATTATATCACCTCGCTTTTCAAAAATTCTAAAAAGGAAATATATATAATTACGAATATAGATCAACGTAGCCTCCCTATGTTCGACCCGGAATTCTTTTGGGTATAAATTTTATTTGTTGAACACGAATTCTTCACTTTCAAGCTACAACGACAGGTTTTCCAAACACGTTAGCGTAGCAATTCATGAGTTCAACAATCACCATCCACCCCTTCACTGACTGCCAACACCTCCACAATCACCCACCAAGCACACACACTTCCATGGCCACAGAGCGACCTAGGCACGCATGCCTAGGCCACCCCGCGGCCAACCAGCCACTGCTTCTCCTTCGCCCTGACATGGCGATGCTCCTCATGTGGTTTAATGAGGCCACAAGGCCGTATTCGTGAGTTTCAAATCTGACCCCCCTGCCACCATTAGAGCACTAGTAAGGAGCTCACAAGGTCGCTCCAGGATGCAACGCTCCAGGCTTCCAGGTCCAAGAGGTGCGAGTTGGACTTGCGCACGCATCCAGCCAAGTGAGTGGCTTTGTGAGGCACCCAGCTATAACAATTGAGAGAAGAACCTCCTATGGGTGTGCGAGTAAGCAGGTGGGACTTTTAGTCCCACCTCGGAAAGTCAGGAGTGTGGTGAGTTACTTAAATTGAATTTGTGTTTTCATCTGGTCACCTAAGTACACGGGGTGAGGTCCCCTCGCCCACGCTCACCCACCTCATCCGCGACCCGCTCTCTCGCAGACCTGGCATGACCCGACCCGTTTACCTAGCACTCCTCGCGCACCACCTATGCCAGTGCGCCTGGACTCGGGTGCACGTAAACCGACCCGATTACCCAGCTGGCTCTGAGAGAGTGACCCAAGAGAGAAATAGAGAGAGTGTATGCGGGGAGGGTAGGGGATAGGTTTTGCACTCTCGTGTGTGCAGGGAAGGAAGAAGAAAAGAAGAAAGGAAGAGGAAGGTGTAGCCACAGAGAGAAGAAGAAGGAAAAGAAACTGAAGGCTGAAGCTGAGGCTAAGGCAGAACCAAGGCAAAGCTAAAAGAAGGAGAAGGCAGTAAGGAAGAAGGCGTAGCCAAGCCAGAGAAGGCACTGTAGCAAAGGAGCTAAGGAAGAGGCGCGGCTGAAGAAGAAAGACAAGGCAGAAGCCAAGGAAGAAGGTAGGAGGAATCAAGGCAGAAGAAGAAGACAAGGAAGGAAAATTATTGTAGCAGAGGAGGTGCACCTAAAGAAGAAAAGGCAAAGGCTGAAGCAAAGGTAGAGAAGAAGGAAGAAAAAGAAGAAAGAGGTGAACCAAAGAAAAAAGAAGGCCAAAGAACAGAAGAAGAAGAAGAAAGGTAGGAAAGGCAAGGAGAAAAAGCTAAAGGAAAGAAGAGAAAGAAACAGAAGGACAGAAAGAAAAGAGAAGACTAAAGAAGAAGAAAAAAAAGAAGAAAGACAAGCATACTTTTTGCCCTATTCTTCTCAATCTCTTTATTTTGTTGTATTTTAGTATTCATAAACTCCTGCATTATACTCTGAATTAGATTTTGAGTAGATTTAAGTGTTCAAATTACATGATTGACATTAGTGAATAAATTCCATTTGCTCCCTGTGTTTGACCTCAAACTCAACATTTAAGTAATATAACTTCTTATTTGTTTTCAACGCTTGACCACCTATACTACGACACAAAAGCTTTTATCTTTAAAACCCTAATCGAGTGCTGTAAACATTTTGGTGCCATTGCCGGGGCCGATCAAGCATCTGTAAACACACCGCCCACATCCAGATCATCCATTCTTAGCTGTTGGATCATGATCCAATGGCTGAGAAGCCTCCTCCACTGCACGTCCTCAACCCTCCTTCGCAACACTTGTGCTAGCATGGAACATTGGTGGAGGTGTGCACTCTCAAGGGAGGGGCACGGGTTCGAATCCCCACATACTGGCCAAAATGCACCGCAATGCACACGCACGCACAGTTGCAGCCGCATGTAACGCCTGCCAGCGCATGTGCACGTGTCACCACGCGAGGGCCACGTGAGCATGACGTACGTGCTAGCAGGGGTGAGGGTTGGCGCGAATCTTCAGCAATAATTGGGCGGGTCTTCAGCGATGAGTGCAGCTGTCACTAATGCCCTATGAACGAATTCCTCCTCTTCATTACACTATAAAAGGACCTACCCCCCTTCATTCTTCACCATCTCTTCCTTTCTTCCACTCACCACCTCCAAGGCTCTAGAGAGAGCTTGTCCCAAGCCCGGGATGCTCCTCAAGAGTAGAATCAAATATTTTTCCCTCCCCTCATCCCCATTTGGGTAGCATCCCACAGCCATCCTCTCACGTACTTCGGGAAGTAGATCCTCACTGCGACATTGCCGTGCCCTGCTCTCTGTCCTCCGACTCCATCCATGTTTGTCTTGCTCCTCACCACCTTCCTCCAGGAGACATCAGAGTGATTCATCCTCCAAGCAACCGTCAAGGGGGATTTCTCTCACCTATCTCTATCTTTATTGCTTTCATAGTACAGTTTTTTCGCTTTCCTCGTTGTAATAAACAATTGATTATAAAAATACATGATTGTTCTTCTCTATATATATATATTATTTTTCCAAGCATATTAGCTAGAATTCATCGACCTGATCTCTTGCCCTATTAAAATGCTAAAAAAATAACAAAAGATAAAAACGACAAAAACAAATAAAAAATGAAATGCAGACTTTTCAAAATAAACATCGCCTCCCTGTGTTCAACTCGGGACTCCCTTGGAGTTTTGGTTAAAAATTATATTTGATAACATGTTTTGTGAACTACAACGACGAGTTCTCGAAACCCTAATTTTTCTTCACCAAAACCCATCATTTTGGCATTGTTACCGGGGAGGCAACGCTCTTTGGTTTTTTTGCGTTTTCATGCACTATTTGCATTTTTTTCTAACCTCTTTCTTCTTCGATTTATTGTCTTGTAGGAACCTGGTCAAATAGTCGAAGGCGGTAGATTGGAGTGAAGTGTGGGTTGAGACATTTGAAAGTTTTTCCCCTACTTCCCCATCAACTAGATCATTTCACCACCTTAATAATCAAGACCAAATCTACTTAGGTGTTTTCACAACCACTAGGATAGAAATTGTTTGTCTTGTTTGTCACTCCACTCACCTTGCCATCAACGTAAATTTAAAAAATAAAAAAAAAAGTTATCTTATTGAGGGATTTCCTGAAAGAGATACACATTAACACCCATAACTCTCGACTTAAGGAGCACCACTTCACATCATTCTATCACTTAATTGGAATCTAACCTGTGGATCCAGTACACGTTAACTCAACACACCTATAAGTGAGTAGAAAATTTGACTAGGTTAAGACATTTTGTGTGCCATAACTAAGTGGTGCAATAGGCCAATTGATTGAGTTGTTTGGGCTGCACTACCCAAATTAAAATTGATTCATCAAATAGCTTGCCACTTAGGGTTGATTTTTAACGGCAGAACCAAACACTCCACATTATTTTTGTGATTTCTAAAGGAATATGTCATCGCCAGTGCTTGCAAAACTTGGAGTGTTCTCCTGAACTTGATTGAATACACCTAAGATTAAACCCTAAAAGCTACTAAATAAGGTTAAACCCTAAAAGACACATCATCAAATAACCTTGTTTGCAAACCCTGGTTATGCATGCACACACATATTAACTGATCATTAAGGGCACAACCCATCTAAAGGACCCATCACATTCCAAGAGCACGATCATCCCAAGCCTAACTAAAATTTAGTAGACGTTGGCCTTAAGGATTGATTCACTCTTCGGGGCTTAGATTGAGATTGCTTTCAATTAATCTACTTCTACTAGTCCATGATCAGAGGATTTTTGCTTGTAGAAATAATGGATTAGAGAAATATGTTGTCGCAGTAAAATCACGTGGTGGAAAGTCCCGAACAAAGATATTTCAATAAAACTAACCACGAAGAGTTAAGTCGTATCCACAGGGAGGAATGACTGCAATAAATTCACGAGTATCGAGCCATCATGTTTGCAGAAACATTTACGAAATTAATTTAATGAAATTGCTGCTCTGAATGTCACTTTTACCTTCATGAGAAGTTTAGGGTTATTTATGTAAATTTCACATATGGAATTAAGCTCCTAAAAATACGTGGATGATGTATGTGTAGTGGCAGGGTATGTAATTTTTAATTTCGTGCCATTCTCGATCCAATTTTAATGCAAAATGAGATGAATTACAATGGCTAAACAATTATGGAAAAGAATAAGTATGATACCAAAATTTCACCTCAATTTAATAATCAAAATCAGAAAAATAAGTTTTGGCAATGGCATTCGACGTAAATATTAATTGGTCCTTTCCTTGTTGCAAAATAGGGGAAGAACTCCCCTTGCTCGCACATGGAGGAGAAGGCATAGCTGGAGGAGAGAAGCCCAGCGGAGGATGGCCACAAGGAGGGCGTTCCGATGGCGGTGGTGGCACGACCAATGGCATCTAGAGTTGGCGCTAGCAATGAGGAAAATCGACGGCGACGGCTGCGGCTTGCCAGCGTGCAGGTCGTCTGTTGATGGCGCGGATGGCATGGATGCACTCATGAAGGCGAGGGGAGCGAGTTCGCATCAACGGTGCGAAGTTTCAATGCCCATGGACGTGGCTGCGTTTTGGGGGGTTTGGGTTCCTTCCATTGGCAGAAAGGAGGAGGAAGAAGAAGAAGAAGGGGAAGGAGAAGAGGGTCAGCTGTGCGTACACAGGCTGGAGCATAGGTGCCTGTGCGCACAAGCGGGCTAAAGTGCGAGTGCGCGGTTGCTGCTGGTGCGCCCAAATGCATGGGTGAGGATGCGTAGCTTGCGTGCAGGCAGCACATGGAAGGTGCTGTGATCGCGTGCGGGCTACAGGTTGGTTGGGCGTGGCTACATGGGGAGTTACGGTGGTGATCTGTGGGGTAAAACGATGGTGCTGTGATGGCCACACACTATCACCGTGCGACCGACGAGAGGAAGAAGGAGCAGGGATGGAGTACACCTCAGGCCATGGTGTGTGCTGGGTCTACAGTGCAGGCTCTGCTTCATGGTGGAGAGGATGGCATGGCTCTTAAAAAAAACTCTCCATCTATTTCTCTTCAACCGCCAACTTCTCCAACCACTTGATGAAGATCGTGAGTGGTTGGAACAGAAGATAAGTTCTGGCCGTACTCTATCAGACGTCTTAAAAATGTAGACTTTAGGGGGTCTACGATGGTAGTTTCCAGACATCTAATCTGAGCTCCAGACATCTTAAATAAGCAATTTGGACGTCTAGCCCTTGCACCTAGCCTACATTCAACAAATAGACCATATCATATGTTATTAAATGTAAAATTAATGCATAAAATTATATGCAGACTAAAGTGAATTGCCATTTAACTCCTACTTACTTAACAATTAAGATCAACTAATCAAAAAGTACATAGGCCAAATAATGGTCCATGAAAGTGGACTTATCAGTCCATCTGATGTCTAGCTAGGGGAGTAGCATCAAACGACCGTGGTTGGGGGGTACACTAGGAACCAAAGGTGCAAGCCAAAGGAAGAACCTTCTCCCCAGCCCCTCCTTCTAACTGGTTGGATTGATCGGATAAAATTAGACTAAATCATTTATAATCTTAGGATGGGTCTTGGGAGTCTGTAGGTCTTTAGGCTACCCACATAAGGACAGGTTTGGTTGATTGTACTGCGGGGCACCTTTTCTCTTCTAATTTCCCTCCTACTCCACAACGTATCCTTCCACATCCTCAAGATGATTACTGTTGAACGATTACGAACCTACGCTAACGAGATTGGTTTTGGAAAACCTGTCATTGTAGTTCGAAAGCGAAGAATTCGTGTTCAACAAATAAAATTTATACCGAAATTAAAATTCCGGGTCGAACATAGGGAGACGAACGTTTGATTTAAAAACTACGCGTTTCTTTTTATTTGTTACAGAATAATTCAATTTAGAACCATCTAATTATTTACAATAAATAGAAGAGAGAGAAAGAGTAAGAGAGAAAGAGAATATTACACAGAGAAATCAAAATGAGATGTAGAATAAACAAGGTATTTTTGTATTGAAGAGATTGTTCATTACAACTAGAAAGCATAAAACAATTACTCTAGAAAGCTATAAATTTACTCTAGAAAGCATTAAAAGAATGGAGAGAGAAATGTCCTCCTCGACGATTGCTTGGAGGACGAGTAGATTAATCTAGAAAGCAGTAAATCTATACTCGAAAGCAGTAAAAAGAATAGGGAGAGAGAAATCCTCCTCGACGGTTGCTTGGAGGACGAGCCGGATGGGACGACGCCTGGACGAAGGAGAACGAAGAGGGACGAAGGAGGACGAAGCAGAAGAACGGGAACGAAGCAGCACGCCATCGTCGTCGCAGGATCCACTTCCGAAGGGGAACGAAAATTGGACTTTATCTCGCGAGAAGCATCCCGGGTGTGGGACAAGCTTCTCTTGAGCTTTGGAGGGGTAGAGAGGAGAAAGAAGGGATGAAAATTTCGTATGGAGGGGGTCTCCTTTTATAGTTGCAAGGAGTGGGGGCAAAATGGATATTACATCTTCAAAATAATAAATAAGGGGTCTTTAGTGACGGATAAATCCGTCACTAAAGCCCCGACGTGGCCGTCGCCGCAGCACCCACGCGCGCCCGCTCGGCTGCCCGCGTGCGTAACGCCTACGCACGTCTGCAAAGTCTCAGCCGTCCGATCGCGAGATCGGACGACTTAAAATCGCGCCTTCACTGCTGCCGCCCGCCCGCCTGTGCGTGCGATCGCGCGTTCACGCGCACGTCCAATCGTGCGTCGGCGCTATCGGGTGCGCGCGGCCGTTGGATCGCGATCGTGCGGTCGATTGGAGGCGCGCCACCGCTCCAATTTCTGCAAGGCACGGCTCGAACGCGCGTCGCTGCTTCGCGTTAAAGCGCTCGACCGCTGCGCTGCGGTCGCGTTTGTGTCGAGCGCTTGACTTCAGCGCGGGCGCGTCGCAGCCGTTGGATCGAGATCCAACTGCGGAGAGGAGACGGGTGCGTGGTCTTCACAAGATGCAAGCGGCCGTTTGGGCGGCTGAGATGGTGCCACATGGCGTCATCTTGGCCGTCCATCTTCTGGAAGTTGTAGATGGTGCCACGGATGTCGGATTGACTCAATTTTTGTGTCGTTGGACTGCGATCGTTGATCCGAATTCATCCGTGTGGTCGGATTTGTCATCTGAAGTATGGATTTACACCATCCTGGCCCTTGATCTTCTAGGGTTCCCCGGTCTATATCTGATGCTACGGATGCCTGATTAGGGCGATCTTGGAGTCCTTGAACTCCAATCGTCGCCCTGATCACATCCATACGGTTGGAACTTTGATCCGAGGCCCCAATAAAATGTTTGCCCTGTCCAAGCACATAAAAGGAGACAATTAACCTCCATTTCATTCAAACTACTCTAAATGCAAGATGATGCATGTTATGCAATATTTATATCATGAAATGCAATCCTATGCTTAAGAACATGCATAAATAGACATTTTAAGTAGTGTAAATGTGTTTACATCATACCCCCATGCCTATCTTTTACTAGTCCCTAGCAAAAACTATATGCTATTTATAAAAGAATTAGGTTAGATTATTTGGACCTGAGTTATTTTCAATCATTAAGAAATTGTCTACTTAGGAACTGAACTTTCAAAGACACAACAGTGCCCGGGTATCAGCCAAAATGTAGACCGCCTCAAGCCCTCGCCTTATTCAAAGAAAATTTTCTTTTTCTCTTTTTACTCTTTTCTAATTTTTTTTTGGATTTTCAAATTTTAGGGTTCAAGAGTGGCTTTCTACGACCATTCAACTCACCCAAGATTTGGTGAAAACCCTAAGTTTTAAGCATCTTATTGTGATTGTGATAGACTCGTTGACCGGCAATTAGAACGGACTTCGAATTTCTACGCCTCTAGGTGACCTCAAAAAGAATTCTGCCTAAAGGTGTATCTTTACAACCGGTAGCTTTCTCCCTACTTTTACTTTTTAACGGGGTCAACACAAGGGTGAATCCAGTGTATATCTCCCCGGTTTATTCTACTTCTCCGCTTCTTCCTAAGTGTTTTGGGAATTTTTAGTGCATTTTCTGAGCTGGGTTCTGGACAACCGGTCGATGAGCTGTTACCACCGACAACTTGCCAGCCATACTCGTGCGGCGAAGTGTGGCTTATTTCTTTTTGTTCTTTTCTCCTTTTTGATTTTTTTTTTTTTTAAGTAGGTGGCTTCCTTGGTCTAAGATTTACCTAAAGGCAGCAAAAAGAGAAAGGTCCAGTGATTGGGCTCTGGACAACCTACCTATGGGTTGTTACCCACGATAACTTGCCAGCCATATCACCCTAGAAGGTTCATTAGCTATCCAATTTCCGTAAAAATCACCGAACAACGAGTCAGTGCAAAGAAAGTGTGTAGATGCTTAAGACTCGAAATTCCCTCAAATCAGAGGGCGGGTTGATAAGTCGTGTACTTATCACCCAAACTTATTTATTCCAATTATAATAGAATTAAGATGGCGAGGACTCAAAGACAAATCCACATTTTAGTGGATACACAGGCTAATTAAGTCCAAAGACCTGAGGGGTCTTTGTGTTCAGATCCTAATGTAGTATTTCCTAAGATTGAAAATTTTCTTAAACCTAAATTCTCTTTCCTAATTCCGAAATTTTTATTTATTTATTTTTTTTATAAAAGAAAATAAATAAATCTACGGAGCTGACGAATGAATTCAGAGATGAATATCCACCCCCCCATGCCTATCTAATGCAATGTCCTCATTGTATTAAAAAGACATAAAACAGAGTGGAAAAGTGTAGAAAGCACCTGAATTGCGTGAATATCAGGTCCGCTCCAAGATGAAAACGAAAAAGAACTGTATAAGTGCTGAGTTTAGTGCCTTCAGCTAGGCACACTATACAAAGAAAAGAAATGAAGAATTCACATGTGCAGGTCAGAATTAGAATGAACAGAAGAATCCTCTGACCTGTCAGCAGAGGTCGACAGATGTGGACCAGATTGTGGTGCAGACCCACACCCCATAATCGAGAATATCTTAGGTTCTGGATAAAAATTACCCAAAACCTAAAATCAGAATGTGAGCGGGATCGGGCCTGCGATTTCTGAGGATGCAACCCAAGACCAAAAAGTCGGGTTACAGAAAATTGAAGCTCAAAAGGATAATCGTTGAATGTGTGCTTGAGTTGAACATCCTCGAAACAAATGTCGTAAGGGTTCTGATTTGATGGTTTCAGCTTAAAAGGAACCCTTCGACTCAATCTTCCATTTCCTCCAAAATTAACTTCCCAAATCAGAACTTCCCCGCTCCTATCCTCCTCATTCAGCATATCAAATTCTAGGACCTCTTGTACATTTATCACCCCGTCTGAAATCTCCAAGTCTAAATGATGTGGCAGAGTCAAAATTGACTTGGGTCTAATTATCTTAGAATTAGAATCATCAATAAGCTCAACAGGGTGTAACTGATAATCAGGGCATTGAATTGATTCTTCCAGAAAATGTAATTCTGGATCTGTAATGTGTGCCCTAATAAGATCAGTTTCCTCAGTTATTGGGCTATTAAATGATCTATCAGATTCCTCAGGCCCAATTGTCTCATAGAAATCGGGTTCAGAAAACTCGCGTGAGACTTCTCAACTTGAATCTTCACCATCAGGATCCGTATCAATGTATGTCCCAAAATCATTTGTCACTTTGTGTTCCAAGGAGACACACGTTTCCTTGTAACCCGGCTTAGGGATCTCAGGTGAAGAAATCAGATCATCTTTAATTGGTTGCTTTAATTCAATCTGGTCAGCCTCATAACACTTGTCCCCCCCAACAGGTGCCTGAGCGGGTTCTGTCATTGGCTTTCCTGAAGAGAGTTCATCTTGCGAATTATTCCAAGATTGAATCAAAGCAACCACGAATCTCATCCTCAATTTTGCTAATTTCCCAAGTAGAAACTCACCTGGGTTCTTATCCTTAACATCCTAGAGCCAATCCAACAAAGACTTGTTTAAATCATCAATCATTTCAATCAGGGGCTCCAATCTCTCAATGCAAGGTATTGGCTGAACTTCTAAAGATTGAATGATATTCCTCAAGTTAGCCAGAACCTTATCTTGAACCTGGTTAACCTGAACCAAATGAGTTGGTTCAGGGTTGGGCGGGTTTGACATCAATGTAGAGGAATTAACGAATTGAGATTCGTTATACCCATCCTGATAATAGGTCATTTCAGATTGTTCAAAATATGGTGATGACCTAAAGGCAGTGAAATCAGAGGATGGGTAAGGATCAGTGTATCCTTCTTGATTGTAGATCGCATTAGGTTGTTCATAAAAGGAGGACGATCTATAATCGATGTAACTCTGAGAAGGATAGAAATCAGAATCAAAGTGTTCAGGGTTAGACCCTAAACACGGGGGTCCGGAATTGTATCCCCAATCTGAATTATCCCAATTAACTGATGGTTGATTACAATACAAGTTGGGATAATCGTTATGTTGAGGATAATTTACAACAGGAGGGAAAGAGCGGGAATGCGTGAAATATGTGGAAGGATTCATGATACACGGGAGGAAGAAAGGTGCCCTGCAATACAAACAATCAAACCTATCCTTAAATAGGCTAGCCTAAAGACCTACAGACTCTCAAAACCCATCTTGAGATAAAGGAACGATTTGATCATCTTCCGTCTATTCAATCCAACCAGTTAGAAGGAGGGACTGGGGAGAAGGTTCTTCCTTTGGCTTGCGCCTCCGGTTCCTAGTGTACCCCCCAGCCGCGATCGTTTGACTCTGCTCCCCTAGCTAGACATCAGATTGAACAGTAGAAACAGACTAATCGAAAATAATCTCGTTCTGGGTTCTGAAGAGCGAGTCCAATCCTTAAGGCCAACGTCTACTTTGTTTTATTTAGGGCTAGGTTTGAATGTGCTTTGGAATGTGATGGGCCCTTTAAATGGGTTGTGCCCTTAATGATTGATTGATTTGTGTGTGAGTGCACAACCAGTGGTTTTCAAGCAAGATTGTTTTTGATGTGGTGAATTTTAAGATTCAAATCTTGCTTAGTAGCTTTTAGAATTCAACTTTAGGTGTTTTCAATCAAGTTTCGTTGGCACACCAAGTTTTACAAGCACAGGTGAAGATGTTTTCCTTTAAAGTTTAAAAAGAATGTGGAGTGCCTGGTAAATCCCTAAGAGTTGAACCTAATTGGCAGCTACTTGATGAGTTGATTTTATTTGAAGTGGTGCGGCCCAATCAACTCAATCAATTGACCTGTTGCACCACTTAATTAGGCACACAAATGATTACCTAATCTAATTTCTACTCAATTATGTGTTTGGATGTGTGTACCGGATCCTAAGATTGGATTACTGGTTGAGTTTGAAAATCAGATGAGGTTGTGTACCTCTGTGATATTTTTTTTTTTTCTTTTTAATGTGGGGGTTGGGGTGAGTATGGGTGTCAAACGACAAACAATCTAACCTTAGAGTTTATAAAAACACCTAGGTTGATTGATGTTTGAGTTATTATGTGATGAAATGAAATCTAATGGGTGGGAGGTAGGGGGTAACTCACAAAACCTTCGACAGCACTTTACTCCAATCTACCGCTTTTGCCTGCCTCGAAAGAGTACCTGCAATTACAATAAGAATGGAGAAAAGTGAGAAATGATTTGTAAGTTACAAAACGCGAAGAGAAATCAAAGAGCGTTGCCTCCCCGGCAACAGCGCCAAAATGTTGAACGATTACGAACCTACGCTAACGAGATTGGTTTTGGAAAACCTGTCGTTGTAGTTCGAAAGCGAAGAATTCATGTTCAACAAATAAAATTTATACCGAAATTAAAATTCCGGGTCGAACACAGGGAGACGAACGTTTGATTTAAAAACTACGCGTTTCTTTTTATTTGTTACAGAATAATTCAATTTAGAACCATCTAATTATTTACAATAAATAGAAGAGAGAGAAAAAGTAAGAGAGAAAGAGAATATTACACAGAGAAATCAAAATGAGATGTAGAATAAACAAGGTATTTTTGTATTGAAGAGATTGTTCATTACAACTAGAAAGCATAAAACAATTACTCTAGAAAGCTATAAATTTACTCTAGAAAGCATTAAAAGAATGGAGAGAGAAATGTCCTCCTCGACGATTGCTTGGGGGACGAGTAGATTAATCTAGAAAGCAGTAAATCTATACTAGAAAGCAGTAAAAAGAATAGGGAGAGAGAAATCCTCCACGACGGTTGCTTGGAGGACGAGCCGGACGGGACGACACCTGGACGAAGGAGAACGAAGAGGGACGAAGGAGGACGAAGCAGAAGAACGGGAACGAAGCAGCACGCCGTCGTCGTCGCGGGATCCACTTCCGAAGGGGAACAAAAATTGGACTTTATCTCGCGAGAAGCATCCCGGGTGTGGGACAAGCTTCTCTTGAGCTTTGGAGGGGTAGAGAGGAGAAAGAAGGGATGAAAATTTCGTATGGAGGGGGTCTCCTTTTATAGTTGCAAGGAGTGGGGGCAAAATGGACATTACATCTTCAAAATAATAAATAAGGGGTCTTTAGTGACGGATAAATCCGTCACTAAAGCCCCGACGTGGCCATCGCCGCCGCGCCCACGCGCGCCCGCTCGGCTGCCCGCGTGCGTAACGCCTACGCACGTCCGCAAAGTCTCAGCCGTCCGATCACGAGATCGGACTGCTTAAAATCGCGCCTTCACCGCTGCCGCCTGCTCGCCTGTGCGTGCGATCGCGCGTTCACGCGCGCGTCCAATCGCACGTCGGCGCTATCGGGCGCGCGCGGCCGTTGGATCGCGATCGTGCGGTCGATTGGAGGCGCGCCACCGCTCCAATTTCTACAGGGTGCGGCTCGAACGCGCGTCGCTGCTTCGCATTAAAGCGCTCGACCGCTGCGCTGCGGTCGCGTTTGTGTCGAGCGTTTGACTTCACCGCAGGCGCGTCGCAGCCGTTGGATCGAGATCCAACGGCGGAGAGGAGACGGGTGCGCGGTCTTCACAAGATGCAAGCGGCCGTTTGGGCGGCTGAGATGGTGCCACGTGGCGTCATCTTGGCCGTCCATCTTCTGGAAGTTGTAGATGGTGCCACGGATGTCGGATTGACTCGATTTTTGTGTCGTTGGACTGCGATCGTCGATCCGAATTCATCCGTGTGATCGGATTTGTCATCTGAAGTACGGATTTACACCATCCTGGCCCTTGATCTTCTAGGGTTCCCCGATCTATATCTGATGCTACGGATGCCTGATTAGGGTGATCTTGGAGTCCTTGAACTCCAATCGTCGCCCTGATCACATCCATACGGTTGGATCTTTGATCCGAGGCCCTGATAAAATGTTTGCCCTGTCCAAGCACATAAAAGGAGACAATTAACCTCCATTTTATTCAAACTACTCTAAATGCAAGATGATGCATGTTATGCAATATTTATATCATGAAATGCAATCCTATGCTTAAGAACATGCATAAATAGACATTTTAAGTAGTGTAAATGTGTTTACATCAATTACTATCTCGACTCGACTTATGATTACCCATCTCCTAACCGGAATAATTTTGATTGGGGATATGAACCTGGACCTCAGTGTTCAAGGCCTAACCCTGGACAACAAGACTATGATTACTATCCAACAAGAGACGATTCTCACGTGCGTTTTGAAAATAGAGATCTCATCACAGTATAGTGCGCAAAAATGCTTGTTAAAAATAATTTATAAAATAACGAGACTTGAGTCTCGGTCATTCATCTCTGGGAGGCATTTAGAAAATGTAGATTTGAATTCAATATAGCTCTCTCTACTTATTCAGAAATGCATGCCAGTTTACAATAATTCGTATTGATGCAGGACATGCTTAGTTGCAAAAGAATACAAATTTTGCACATGCAACTTTAATCACAGGGAAATATGGCAACCAGCACATGGTGATTTTCACACAAAGACATAGAGATATATAAAATATGATTTCATTGATTGCATCATGGTGGCTACAGAGTGAAGCTCGCGGAAAGCTTGTATAGGAAAGCTTGAAAGCAATTAACTAGCTAACAGAAAATGACTGCATACATGATTCTATGGGGGAATTATGCATGCATCATTAGAGGAGAATATGGAGCTGCACTACTAAGTAGTAGAAGAGTTGTAAATCTATGAAGAACTATTCTACTTAGCTACAGAAATAAGGGCATTCGGAGGTGCCTCCGATGGCCTTTGACTTGGTTGAGAGGAGGGGCAGCCAATGGTGCTTAGGCCGGCCCTTGGAGAGAGGTTGGAGGTGATCTAGGCCTGGAGTGGAGGTGATGGAGATGCCATGGCGTGCTCGTGGAGATGGAGGTGGAGTAATGGAGGTGGAATAAGGCTAAAACTAGATGGAAGGCTAGATGGGTGCAAATGGCCACCCAAAGGTCCTTTAAGTAGACCCAAGGGAGCCTCTCTAGAGAAGTGTGGAACTCTATAGAGAGGCCTATGGTGGGATCTTGTGGGAGAGTGAGAGAAAGGATGGATGGGTGGTTTTTAGATGCACATTTGGTGGATCTAAAAATTGAATGCATCTTGGTTGCTATTTTTAGCAACCAAGGCAACAACACATGGTAGAGAGTTCTAAAGAACTCTAGGCTACGTATTTTTGTGTGGATGGTGTGTGTGGGTGTGTGTGGGTCGAAACCTAGGTGGCTAGGTTGATTAGGTTAGGTTCTAGTGGGTTTAGGTCAAGGTAGGTCTCAAATTAGGGTTGTAAACCCTAATTCATTAAGGTAAAATGCAATTAAACTTGATACAAGTTTAATTGGATGTGTGAAACCCTAATTGAGAGTAAAACAACTCAATTAAGGTAGGTCTAGGTCAATTGGACTCTCACTGAGTCCAATTGGACAGTGTGTGCTGAGATCAAGGCTCAATTGAACTCAATGAGTCCAATTGAATAGGCTGATGGAATTGACTAAGATCCAAGTCAATTAGGTTTAGTGAGAACTTAATTAGGTTCTTAGGGAGGTCTAGAGGTGATGTACTAGGGTTAGGGTACCTTAATTTAGGTTCCTATGGGGTTGAAATTTAGTGTAGGGTCCTAGGAATTCAAGATCCAGGCTTGAAATCAAAAACAGGAAATAGAGAGCAGTTCTAGATGTCTGAGAATAGAGTCAGACATCTTAAAATGAAAAGTTAGACTCCCAGACTTGTTGTCTAGATGTCCAAACTGAGGCAGGGAAGAATTAAGGTTTTGTCTGCCGAAATTGGACGTCCAGACCAAGTGTTTGGGCATCTTAATATGCTGCAGAAGTGGGTTTTAGGTGCGCGGGTTGTGGCTAAGGGTTCTGGATGCCCTGTAACTCATCTGGACATCCAGATAGAGGCTGGAAATAGGGTTTTAGGGCTTCCTAGGGTACAGTGGGCTAATCTAAGGGTGGCTAAGGCTTGGGGAAGCTTCTAGGCTATCCTTGGGCTAGGATGGACCTAAGTTCTTTGTAGTTTACCGCTTTATTCCTAGTTAACAAAGTAGCATACCTCAACCCCTTACGTTATTGTCTACTACATCTTATTCTTGGTCTTCTGCTCCAGCTCTGCTGCAAGTCTAGCTTCAGGTCCAGCTTCAGATCTAGTCTCAGATCCAACTCCTGAGCTTTTTATTTCCTGCAATTTATATAATGCACCTAATTCTATATTATAGCATTATTCTATGCATAGCTATAGGAGGAATAGTAAAGATGCAAATAATGCTTATGCATGCATGAACTACTCTAACTTATGCTAAGTTCTAGCCTAATTCTAGATAATTAAGACCTATGATTGCTACGCATTCACTACCCTTCCCAGAGATACAATGATCATTGTTCTCCACCGTTTGATGATCAACCTAACCAGATCTACAATCAAGAAGGATATGTTGACTATAACACTTACCCTGCCCAGTATTCCACTAAATATAGGTCACCACCATTCTTTGAACAATCCAAGACAACATACTATCAAGGAGGACCCCGAGAAGCTTAATATCTTGACTCCCCTAGATTTAACCCGAACCCACCCAACCTTGAACCACACCATTCAGTTCAGGTGAACCAGGTCCAAGACAGGGTGTTGGCTAACTTGAGGAATACCATCCAATCTTTAGAAGCTCAGCCAATACCATGCACTGAAGTATTGGAGCCTATGATCAAAATGATTGATGAGCAGAATAGCTCTTTATTGGATTTGCTCCAAAATGTTAGGGATAGGGGCCTGGGTGGGTTTCTACTTAGGAAATTGTCGAGACTGAGGATGAAATTCGTGGTTGCCCTAGTCTAGCCTTAGGATGATTCTCAAGATGAACCCCCTTCAAGATAGCCAATGTCTGAACCCGCTCAGGCACCTGTCGGGAGGGATACATTTTCTGAGACCTAAAATAACCAGGTTAGGCTAGAGCAACCCATTGAGGATGAACTGAGTTTCTCACCAAGATCCCAGAGCCAGGGAATGACGAAAAATATGTCTCCATGGACCATGAAATGACATATGATTTTGAGACATATATAAATGAGGATCATGAATTTTTTGATTCTGAGGGTGAGGAGTCTCTTAGTGAAGTCTCACTTGAGCTTGAGGAGAATTATTTTAGTGAGACTAATAGGCTCGAGGAGTAAGATGAACCATTTGATAGCCTAATTATTGAATATTGTGATCCGATTGGGGCTGACATGGAGGATACTGATCCTTATGTAATAGATGATCCAATCGGTAGCCCTAACCTTCAACCACACCCTGAAGAGCTGAATGATCATACTTTAGAGATCGTTGTACCCAAGTCAATTCTGATTCATTCATGATTTCTGGACTTGGGTAAATCATATGGGGTAAATGATATGCTAGAGGTCGCGAAACCCAAACACTTGATGTTGGAGGATAGAAATGTGGAAATGAAAATCTTGGAGGCTAATTATGAGGGAACAACGATTTTGGATCTAAGGGTTCCTGTTGACCTGAAACCACCTAATTTCTACTAGGACCCTTGCGATATCTTTGACGTGCAACCTAAGCTTGAAATTATTGACTATCTTTCTATGTTGAATTTTAAGTGGACATCTGAACCTTGTAAATCAAATCTACCTTTTGTCCGACACTTTAGTCTTGGGTTGCACACCACCAAACCACAGGCCTGGCCCCGCAACCACAGTAATCTTTGGTTTTGGGTGATTTTCATCCAGAACCTTAGAACTACTCGACCCTGGGGCATGGGTCTACACCATAATCTGGTCCACGTCTTTGGATATCTTCTGTTAGTGGGTTTGTGGATCAATATTTTTATTTTGATTCTGACCTGCTCTTGTGAATTGCCAAATTCTTCTTTGTATGTATATTATGCCTAGCTAAAGGCATTAAACATAGTGCGTATGTATACTCTCTCTCTGTAGAGCTGACTGGATTGTCACGAAACTCAGGTGATATTCTATTATTCCACCCTTTTCATGTCCTTATTTCTACAATGAGGGCATTGCATCATTTAGGCATGGGTGGGTGGATACCTAATCTTGAAATTATTTCATTAGCTCTATAGAATTTCTTTTATTTTCTTAAAAAGAAATTTGAATATTCAAAAAGACAAAAAAAGAAAATAAATAGAATTAGGAGAAGAGAACTTAGGATTTTGGAAGTTATTAACTTTAGGAAATGATACTTTAAGACCTGAACACTTAGACTCTTCAGGTCTTCAGCCTTAATTAGCCCAGGTATCCACTCGAATATGGACTTAGTCTTGAGTCCTCACCAAGTAATTTTACTTTAATTTGATGAATAAATTGCGATGATAAGTACGTGACTTATCAACCCGCCCTCTGATTTAAGGGGATTTTAAGTCTAAGCATCTACACACTATTTGCACTGACTCACTTTTCGATAATTTTTACAAAAATTA
The DNA here is from genome assembly GCA_037157565.1 of Thalassia testudinum. Classification (NCBI taxonomy): domain Eukaryota; kingdom Viridiplantae; phylum Streptophyta; class Magnoliopsida; order Alismatales; family Hydrocharitaceae; genus Thalassia; species Thalassia testudinum. The sequence goes on from JAZHRO010000062.1 coordinate 21,216,380, forward strand.
GGTAGCTAATGAACTATTTAGGGTTGTATGGATGGCAAGTTGTCGTGGGTAACAACCCATTGGCCAGTTGTCCAAAGCCCAACTACATGACCATACTCATTCTACTGGTTTTAGGTAAATCATAGAATAAGCCACCTACCTAGAAAAAAAGATAAAAAAGAAATACTTAGAATAAAAAGAAAAAAAGAAAAAAAAAGGAAAAAGGAGAAAATAAAAAAAATAAAACCACACTTCACCGCACGAGTATGATTGGTAAGTTGCCGTGGGTAACAGCCCATTAGCCGGTTATCCAGAGCCCAGCTTACAAAAATGCACAATAATCCACAAAACACATACAGAAGAAGCAGGGAAGTAGAAGAAATCAGGGAGACATACACTGGGTTCACCCTTGTGTTGACCCCATAAAAAATTAGGTAGGGAGAAAGCTACCGTTCGGAAAGATAAACCTTTAGGCAGAAACTCTTAAGGTCACCTAGGGTCGTAGAAACCTGAAGTCCGTTTAACAGCTGCCTAGTGAGTCTTTCACTCTTTTCACAAGATTCTTAGCACTTAGAGCCCTTTTCAAGTCTTGGGCGGGTCGGGTAGCCGTAAAAAGTTATCCTGAAACTCTCAAACTCCAAAAGTCCAAATATATATATATAGAAACGACAAAAAAATAAAAAAATGTATCTTCCCTTTTCAAATAAGTTGAGGACTTGGGCAATCTGCATTCTGGCAGACACTTGGGTATTGTTGAGTTTTCGTAGTTTGAGATCTTAGTTGAAATTTTCTATTGTTAATAAACAACATAGGTCTACGTGATCTAATTCTAATTATGATTTTATACATAGCATATATTTGATTTTGCTAGGGACTAGCAAAAGATAGGCATGGGGGTATGATGTTGACATCTATTTAGGATAAAATGCCTATTCATGCATGTTCCTAGGCTTAGATTTGTATTTCATATTATAAATATTGCATAGCATGTATCATTCAGCATTTAGAGTAGTTGTGTATATTTTAGATTAATTGCATCCTTTTTATGGCCAAGATGGAAGGAGAGTTATTTCAGGGCCTCAGATGGATGATTTGACCGTACGGATCTGATCTGGATGATGATTGAAATCCAACACCTCTGAGATCGTCCTAATCGGAATCCCGTATCACCTTATGCAATCCGAGGAAGACCAATGTCCAAGGGGGCAATATGACATTCTGATGTAAACACATTTACAATACTTAAAATGTCTATTTATGCATGTTCTTAAGCATAAGATTGCATTTCATGATATAAATATTGCATTACATGCATCATCTTGCATTTAGAGTAGTTTGAATAAAATGGAGGTTAATTGTCTCCTTTTATGTGCTTGGACAGGGCAAATATTTTATCGGGGCCTCGGATCAAAAATCCAACCGTATGGATATGATCAGGGCGACGATTAGAGTTCAACGACTCCAAGATCGCCCTAATCAAGCATCCGTAGCATCAGATAGAGACCGGGGAACCCTAGAAGATCAAGGGCCAGGATGGTGTAAATCCGCACTTCAGATGGAAAATCCGACCACACGGATGAATTCGGATCGACGATCGCAGCCGAACGACACAAAAATCGAGTCAATCCGACATCCGTGGCACCATCTACAACTTCCAGAAGATGGACGGCCAAGATAGCGCCACGTGGCGCCATCCCAGCCGCCCAATCGGCCGCGGGGGTCCTGTGAAGACTGCGCACCGTCTCCTCTCCGCCGTTGGATCTCGATCCAACGGCTGCGGTCGCGCGCGTTTAAAAACGTCCGCGCGACCATTTCGCCCGCGTAGCGCAGCGGTGACGCAGCTGCGGGCGAAGCGGAGGTCGCGGGTTCGAGCCGCGGAGAGGGGGTCGAAGGCGCGGGCGAGCGGGCGCGCACGAGCGTCGGATGAAGATCCAACGGCCGCGCGCGCCCGATAGCGCCGACACGCAATTGGACGCCCTGGTGGGCGCGCGATCGTACGCGGGCGGCGCGCTACGCAGCGGGCGCGGGCGCGATCTAAGCCGTCCGATCTCGCGATCGGACGGCTGAGACGACGCGGACGTGCGTCTGCGTTACGCGCGCAGGCCAGCCGAGCGGGCGCGCGTGGGTGCGGCGGCGACGGCGACGGCGGGGCTTTAGCGACGGTTTTATCCGTCACTAAAGACCCCTTATTTATTATTTTGAAGATGTAATGTCCATTTTGCCCCCACTCCTTGCAACTATAAAAGGAGACCCCCTCCATACGAAATTTTCATCCCTTCCTTCTCCTCTCTACCTCTCCAAAGCTCAAGAGAAGCTTGTCCCACACCCGGGATGCTTCTCGCGAGATAAAGTCCAAATTTTCGTCCCCCTTCGGAAGTGGATCCCGCGACGACGACGGCGTGCTGCTTCGTTCCCGTTCTTCTGCTTCGTCCTCCTTCGTCCCGCTTCGTTCTCCTTCGTCCAGGCGTCGTCCCTTCCGGCTCGTCCTCCAAGCGACCGTCGAGGAGGATTTCTCTCTCCCTATTCTTTTTACTGCTTTCTAGTATAGATTTACTGCTTTCTAGAGTAGTCTATTCGTCCTCCGAGCGATCGTCGAGGAGGACATTTCTCCCTCCATTCTTTTAATGCTTTCTAGAGTAATTGTTTTATGTTTTCTAGTTGTAATGAAAGAACTCTTTTATGATAAATTCCTTGTCTATTCTACATCTCATTTTGATTTCCATGTATAGTATTCCTTCTCTCTCTCTTACTCCCTCTCTCTCTTTTATTTGTTGTAGATACTTAGATAGTTTAAATTGAATTTCTTTGTGACAAAATAAAAAGAAACGCGGAGTTTTTAAATCAAACGTTCGGCTCCCTGTGTTCGACCCGGAATTCTTATTTCGGTATAAATTTTATTTGTTGAACACGAATCCTTCGCTTTCGAACTACAACGACGGGTTTTCCAAAACCAAACACGTTAGCGTAGATTCTTCGCTCAACATTTTGGCGCCGTTGCCGGGGAGGCAACGATCTTTGATTTCTCTTCACGTTTTGTAACTTACAAATCATTTACCTCACTTTTCTCCTTTCTTATTGTAATTGCAGGTACTCTTTTGAGACAGGCAAAAGCGGTAGATCGGAGTAAAGTGCTGTGGAAGGTTTTGTAAGTTACCCCCCACCTCCCACCCATTAGATTTCATTTCATCACATAATAATTCAAACATCAATCAACCTAGGTGTTCTTATAAACTCTAAGGTTAGATTGTTTGTTGTTTGACATCCATACTCACTCCAACCCCCACATTAAAAAAAGAAAAAAATAAAAAAAAAAATCTCACAGAGGTACACAACCTCATCTGATTTTCTAACTCAACCGGTAAACCAATCTTAGGAGCCGGTACACACATCCAAACACATAATCGAGTAGAAATCAGATTGGGTAATCATTTGTGTGCCTAATTAGGTGGTGCATCAGGCCAGTTGTTTGAGTTGTTTGGGCCGCACCACTTCAAATAAAATCAACTCATCTAGTAGCTGCCAATTAGGTTCAACTCTTAGGGATCTACCAGGCACTCCACATTCTTTTTAAACTTTAAAGGAAAATATCTTCACCTGTGCTTGAAAAACCTGGTGTGCCAATGAAACTTGATTGAAAACACCTAAAGTTGAATCCTAAAAGCTACTAAGCAAGATTTGAACCTTAAAATTCACCACATCAAAAGTAATCTTGCTTGAAAACCACTGGTTGTGCACGCACACACAAAGCAATCAATCATTAAGGGCACAACCCATTTAAAGGGCCCATCACATTCCAAAGCACATTCAAACCTAGCCCTAAATAAAACAGAGTAGACGTTGGCCTTAAGGATTGAACTCGCTCTTCAGAACTCAGAACGAGATTATTTTCGATTAGTCTGTTTCTACTGTTCAATCTGATGTCTAGCTAGGGGAGCAGAGTCAAACGATCGCGGCTGGGGGGTACACTAGGAACCGGAGGCGCAAGCCGAAGGAAGAACCTTCTCCCCAGTCCCTCCTTCTAACTGGTTGGATTGAACAGACAGAAGTAGATCAAATCGTTCCTTTATCTCAAGACGGGTTTTGAGAGTCTGTAGGTCTGTAGGCTAACCCATTTAAGGACAGGTTTGATTGTTTGTATTGCAGGGCACCTTTCTTCCTCCCGTATCTCATGAATCCTTCCACATATTTCACGCATTCCCGCTCTTTCCCTCCTGTTGTAAATTATCCTCAACATGACGATTATCCCAATTCGTATTGTAATAGACTATCAGTTAGTTGGGATAATTCGGATTGGGGATACAATTCCGGACCCCCGTGTTTAGGGTCTAACCCTGAACACTTTGATTCTCAATTCTATCCTTCTCAGAGTTGCATCGATTATAGATCGTCCTCCTTTCATGAACAACCTAATGCGATCTACAATCAAGAAGGATACACTGATCCTTACCCATCCTCTGATTTCACTGCCTTTAGGTCATCTCCATCTTTTGAACAATCTGAAATGACCTATTATCAGGATGGGTATAACGAATCTCAATTCGTTAATTCCTCTACATTGATGTCAAACCCGCCCAACCCTGAACCAACTCATTTGGTTCAGGTTAATCAGGTTCAAGATAAGGTTCTGGCTAACTTGAGGAATATCATTCAATCTTTAGAAGTTCAGCCAATACCTTGCATTGAGAGATTGGAGCCCCTGATTGAAATGATTGATGATTTAAACAAGTCTTTGTTGGATTGGCTCCAGGATGTTAAGGATAAGAACCCGGGTGAGTTTCTACTTGGGAAATTAGCGAAATTGAGGATGAGATTTGTGGTTGCTTTGATTCAATCTTGGAATAATTCCCAAGATGAACTCTCTTCAGGAAAGCCAATGACAGAACTCGCTCAGGCACCTGTTGGGGGGGACACGTGTTACGAAGCTGACCAGATTGAATTAAAACAACCAATTAAGGATGATTTGATTTCTTCACCTGAAATCCCTGAGCCAGGTTACGAGGAAACGTATGTCTCCTTGGAACGCAAAGTGACAAATGATTTTGGGACATACATTGATACGGATCCTGATGGTGAAGATTCAAGTTGCGAAGTCTCACACGAGTTTTCAGATCACGATTTTTGTGAGACGATTGGGCCTGAGGAATCTGATAGATCATTTGATAGCCCAATAACTGAGGAAACTGATCTTATTAGGGCACACGATACAGATCCAGAATCGCATTTTCTGGAGGAATCAATTCAATGCCCTGATTATCAGTTACACCCTGTTGAGCTTATTGATGATTTAATTCTGAGATAATTAGACCCAAGTCAATTTTGATTCTGCCACATCATTTACACTTGGAGATTCCAGACGGGGTGATGAATATACAAGATGTCCTGGAATTTGATACACTTAATGAGGAGGATAGGAGCGGGGAAGTTCTAATTTGGGAAGTTAATTTTGGAGGAAATGGAAGATTGAGTCGAAGGGTTCCTTTTAAGCTGAAACCATCAAATCAGAACCCTTACGACATTTGTTTCGAGGATGTCAAACTCAAGCACACATTTAATGATTATCCTTTTGAGCTTCAATTCTCTGTAACCCGACATTTTGGCCTTGGGTTGCATCCTCACAAATCGCAGGCCCGACCCCGCTTGCATTCTAATTTTAGGTTTTGGGTAATTTTTATCCAGAACCTAAGATATTCTCGATTATGGGGTGTGGGTCTGCACCACAATCTGGTCCACATCTGTGGACCTCTGCTGACAGGTCAGAGGATTCTTTTGTTTATTCTAATTCTGACCTGCACATGTGAATTCTTCATTTCTTTTCTTTGTATAGTGTGCCTAGCTGAAGGCACTAAACTCAGCACATATACAGTTCTTTTTCATTTTCATCTCGGAGCGGACCCGATATCCACGCAATTCAGGTGCTTTCTACGCTTTTCCACTCTGTTTTATGTCTTTTTAATACAATGAGGACATTGCATTAGATAGGCATGGGGGGATGGATATTTATCTTTGAATTCATTCGTCAGCTCCGTAGATTTGTTTTAATTTTAAAAAAAAAAAAAAAAAATCAAAATTAGGAAAGAGAATTTGGGTTTAAGAAAATTTTCGATCTTAAGAAATACTATATTATGTTCTGAACACAAAGACCTTTCAGGTCTTTGGACTTAATCAGCCCGTATATCCACTAAAATGTGGATTTGTTTTTCGAGTTCTCGCCAACTTGAATTTTATTTTAATTGGAGTAAATAAGTTTGGGTGATTAGTACACGACTTATCAACCCGCCCTCTGATGTGAGGGAATTTTGAGTCTTAAGCATCTACACACTTTCTTTGCACAGACTCGTTGTTTGGCGATTTTAACGGAAATTGGGTAGCTAATGAACCTTCTAGGGTGATATGGCTGGCAAGTTATCGTGGGTAACAGCCCATAGGTAGGTTGTCTAGAGCCCAGTCACTGACCTTTCTCTTTTTACTGCCTTTAGGTAAATCTTAGACCAGGGAAGCCACCTACTTAAAAAAAAAAAATAATAATAATAATAATAATAAAATAAAAAAGGAGAAAAGAATAAAAAGAAATAAGCCACACTTCGCCGCACGAGTATGGCTGGCAAGTTGTCGGTGGTAACAGCTCATCGACCGGTTGTCCAGAACCCAGCTCAGAAAATGCACTAAAAATTCCCAAAACACTTAGGAAGAAGCGGAGAAGTAGAATAAGACGGGGAGATATACACTGGATTCACCCTTGTGTTGACCCCGTTAAAAAATAAAAGTAGGGAGAAAGCTACCGGTTGTAAAGATACACCTTTAGGCAGAATTCTTTTTGAGGTCACCTAGAGGCGTAGAAATCCGAAGTCCGTTTTAATTGTCGGTCAACGAGTCTATCACAATCACAATAAGATGCTTAAAACTTAGGGTTCTCATCAAATCTTGGGTGAGTTGAATGGCCGTAGAAAGCCACTCTTAAACCCTAAAATTTGAAAATCTAAAAAAAAAAGAGTAAAAACAGAAAAAGAAATTTTTCTTTGAATAAGGCGAGGCTTGAGGCAGTCTGCATTTTGGCTGATACCCGGGCACTGTTGTGTCTTTGAAAGTTCAGTTCTTAAGTAGACAATTTCTTAATGATTGAAAATAACTCAGGTCCAAATAATCTAACCTAATTCTTTTATAAATAGCATATAGTTTTTGCTAGGGACTAGCAAAAGATAGGCATGGGGGTATGATGTAAACACATTTACACTACTTAAAATGTCTATTTATGCATGTTCTTAAGCATAAGATTGCATTTCATGATATAAATATTGCATTACATGCATCATCTTGCATTTAGAGTAGTTTGAATAAAATGGAGGTTAATTGTCTCCTTTTATGTGCTTGGACAGGGCAAATATTTTATCGGGGCCTCGGATCAAAGATCCAACCGTATGGATATGATCAGGGCGACGATTGGAGTTCAACGACTCCAAGATCGCCCTAATCAGGCATCCGTAGCATCAGATAGAGACCGGGGAACCCTAGAAGATCAAGGGCCAGGATGGTGTAAATCCGCACTTCAGATGGAAAATCCGACCACACGGATGAATTCGGATCGACGATCGCAGCCGAACGACACAAAAATCGAGTCAATCCGACATCCGTGGCACCATCTACAACTTCCAGAAGATGGACGGCCAAGATAGCGCCACGTGGCGCCATCCCAGCCGCCCAATCGGCCGCGGGGGTCCTGTGAAGACTGCGCACCGTCTCCTCTCCGCTGTTGGATCTCGATCCAACGGCTGCGGTCGCGCGCGTTTAAAAACGTCCGCGCGACCATTTCGCCCGCGTAGCGCAGCGGTGACGCAGCTGCGGGCGAAGCGGAGGTCGCGGGTTCGAGCCGCGGAGAGGGGGTCGAAGGCGCGGGCGAGCGGGCGCGCACGAGCGTCGGATGAAGATCCAACGGCCGCGCGCGCCCGATAGCGCCGACGCGCAATTGGACGCCCTGGTGGGCGCGCGATCGTACGCGGGCGGCGCGCTACGCAGCGGGCGCGGGCGCGATCTAAGCCGTCCGATCTCGCGATCGGACGGCTGAGACGACGCGGACGTGCGTCTGCGTTACGCGCGCAGGCCAGCCGAGCGGGCGCGCGTGGGTGCGGCGGCGACGGCGACGGCGGGGCTTTAGCGACGGTTTTATCCGTCACTAAAGACCCCTTATTTATTATTTTGAAGATGTAATGTCCATTTTGCCCCCACTCCTTGCAACTATAAAAGGAGACCCCCTCCATACGAAATTTTCATCCCTTCCTTCTCCTCTCTACCTCTCCAAAGCTCAAGAGAAGCTTGTCCCACACCCGGGATGCTTCTCGCGAGATAAAGTCCAAATTTTCGTCCCCCTTTGGAAGTGGATCCCGCGACGACGACGGCGTGCTGCTTCGTTCCCGTTCTTCTGCTTCGTCCTCCTTCGTCCCGCTTCGTTCTCCTTCGTCCAGGCGTCGTCCCTTCCGGCTCGTCCTCCAAGCGACCGTCGAGGAGGATTTCTCTCTCCCTATTCTTTTTACTGCTTTCTAGTATAGATTTACTGCTTTCTAGAGTAGTCTATTCGTCCTCCGAGCGATCGTCGAGGAGGACATTTCTCCCTCCATTCTTTTAATGCTTTCTAGAGTAATTGTTTTATGTTTTCTAGTTGTAATGAAAGAACTCTTTTATGATAAATTCCTTGTCTATTCTACATCTCATTTTGATTTCCATGTATAGTATTCCTTCTCTCTCTCTTACTCCCTCTCTCTCTTTTATTTGTTGTAGATACTTAGATAGTTTAAATTGAATTTCTTTGTGACAAAATAAAAAGAAACGCGGAGTTTTTAAATCAAACGTTCGGCTCCCTGTGTTCGACCCGGAATTCTTATTTCGGTATAAATTTTATTTGTTGAACACGAATCCTTCGCTTTCGAACTACAACGACGGGTTTTCCAAAACCAAACACGTTAGCGTAGATTCTTCGCTCAACACATTCTTATGAGCTTCAAATGAAAAATCCAACCATACGGACGGATCTAAAGCGATGATTGCAGTCCCGTAGTGTGAAAATAATCTTGATCTGAGCACCACCCTTTACAACAGAAAGAAGATGGATGGCCCAGATTGTGCCACATGGAACCATCTAGGCCACCTAGCACTGGCCAACAGCCACCGTCTACATCCAGATCATCTATTCTCAGCCATTGGATCTTGATCCAATGGCTGAGAAGCCTCCTCCACCACGCGCCCTCAACCCTCCTTCGCAACACTTGTCCTGGCATGGAACATTGGTGGAGGTGTGCACTCTCAAGGGAGGGGCACGGGTTCAAATCCCTGTAGCCCCCCCAATTCGCAATTGGAGGCACACTGGCCGAATGCACCGCAGTGCACGCACGCACATAACTACAGCCGTGCGCAGCGCATGCCAGTGCATGCGCACGTGACACGATGTGAGGGTCACAGGGGCATGATGCATGCGCCAGTCGGGTCGAGCGATGGTGTGGATCTTCAACAACTGTTGGGCGGATCTTCAACGATGATTGCAGCTGTCACTAATGCCCTATGCACAAATTCCTCCTCTTCCTTCCACTATAAAAGGACTCACCCCCCTCCATTCTTCACCATCTCTTCCATTTTTCCTCTCACCACCTCTAAGGCTCTAGAGAGAGCTTATCCGAAGCCCAGGATGCTCCTCTAGAGTAGAATTAAATATTTTTCCCTACCCTCATCACAATTCATGGAGCATCCCACAGCCGTCTTCTCACCTACTTCGGGAAGTAGATCCTCACCGTGATGCCATCTTGCCCCGCCCTCCGTCCTCTAGCTCTGTCCTTGTTCGTCCCACTCCTCATCACCTTCCTCCAGGCGACATCAGAGCGAGTCATCCTCCAAGCGACCGTCAAGGGGGATTTCTCTTACCTATCTCTATCTTTATTGCTTTCATAGTATAGTTTTCCCACTTTCCTTGTTGTAATAAACATTTGATTATAAAAATACGTGATCGTTCTTCTCAATATATATATATATATATTATTTTTGCAAGTATATTAGCTAGAATTCATCGACCTAATCTCTTGCCCTACTAAAATACCAAAAAAATTGCAAAAGATAAAAATGACGAAAACAAATAAAAAGCGAAACGAGGATTTTTCAAACCAAATGTTGCCTCCTTGTGTTAGACCTAAGACTCGCTTAGAGTTTCTATTAAAAATTATATTTGATAACATGTTTGGCAAACTACGATGACGGGTTGCTCTTAACCCTAATATTACTTCGCCAAAACCCGTTCATCACCTTAAAATTTTAATGATCAGATCTGCGCCATTATCCCTAGATTGTTAAAGATAAAATCCCATTGTACCACAAAGTGAGTTTTCAACCTTAGTCTCGATTTCAAAATTTTCCTCAAAATGTTTTCAACATTTTTATTTTTTTGGGTTTGCATGCAAAAAAAAGAAAAATGCATATTTTTAGGTTTTGAAAATCCAAAATCGATTGTCAAAATTTTTAAAACACCCCCCATGCTTATCATATGCAATGTCCTCATGCATTATGAGGGAGAAGGGATCACCTTAGTGAAAGGCAGTCGGGTTTAGGATGGTCAAAACATGGAAAAAGAAAGCAGGAAAAATGATGGGTTACCTCCCATCCAGTGTTATCTTTTACGCCATTCAGCCAAGCGTGAAGGTATGCACGGAAGATGAGTTTTCATGTAAGTAGTTAGCCACTTGGATGCCCGCAAAAAGAAGGGTCTTCTTCTGGATCCCAGGAAAGCTGAGTGGTAAAAAGATGGGGATCAAAATTTGATGGAAAATGGTAAGTGTGACCTGAGTCTGGCCATGGTTTTAATTTAGGATGAATGCCAAACTCAGGTGGGTTTGGTGGTAGATCCAGGTGAAAGGGGGAGGGAGAGGAATGATGAAATGTAGGTGAAGTTAGTGTGCAGTGGTGGGTTGAGAGAAAAGTGGGTGGGTCAGGGGAATAATCAGGGGGATCATCAGGAATAGATTTTTGTGGAAGACAAGTCTCCAAGTCATAGATTTCGCCGACCATTGATTCTGAGTCAAATTCCTCGAAAAATTTGTGGTCGGGAAGGGTATCTACCAACATTGTCTCCTCCACCAAATTTGATATTTCTATATCTGAGCCATCAAAAAAATTATCATCATGGAATCTCTTGGAGGGTTTGAAAATATCAAGAGTGATAGTTTGGCCTGGATAGGTGATATCCATTTTGCCTGTATGGAAATTGATATTTGCCTTTGCAGTGGCCAAAAAGGGTCGTCCAAGAATTATTAGGGCATTCAATAAAGATTCAAGTACCTCAATGTCAAGGACCAGAAAGTCTGCTGGGAAGACACAATTCTGGACCTTGACCAAACATCCTCGACAATCCCACAAGGCTTGATTGTAGATCAGTTGGCTAATTAAAGGGTAACCTTAACAGGTTTTAATTCACCGATCTGAAATTCTTCAAATAAAATTGTGGGAATGATATTGACTGAGGCACCAAGATCAAGAAGGGCGCAATCAAAGGTAGTGTCATCAACAATCACTGAAATTAAAGGCGTGCCTAGATATTTCATCTTAGGATGTAGCTTGCTTTGTATGACAGAGCTTACTGTCTCCAAAAGATGTACCTGTCCTAGATTTTTTGGCCTACCTTTTTGGAGTACAAATTTCTGATAAACACACATGAATTCATGATAAAATGCTTATTTATGATATCTCCTAGGCTTACCATTGCATATCATGTTATAAATACTACATAACATCCATTGCATGGCATTTAGGATAGTTGTGTATTATGTACATTAATTCTTCCATTTTATATGGCTAGGAGGTAGTGCGACATATTTATAGGTTTCGGATGAAGAATCTGATCATACCGATGAATCCGGAGCGACGATCATAGTCTGTCAATGCAAAAATTGCCCTGATCAAAGCTCTCTAGCACCCTCTACAAAAAGAAGAAGACGGACGACCCAGATGTCACCATGTGGCGCCATCTAGGCTGCCCCACCTGAGCCATCACATCCCCAGCCTCGCTGCAAGAATAGATCCCAGCTGTTGGATCTCAATCCAACAACTGAGACACGTGCTCCCACGACTGAAGGGCGCCCAGCCCAAGCATGCACAAGGAAGGATTTCCCTCGACCATTGGATCTTCATCCAATGGTCCAGGCGGGCACAACCGCATCGCCCTACACTTGACAAAGTGGCACTTTTGCCAAACGGTGAAGCGCCCACTCCTCAAACAAGAGGCGTGGATTCGAGCCGCAATCCACCACGCCTGCTACAGCGCCAGATGAAATAGGGCTACTCGATCTTGATCGATCAGTCGAGACTCTTCATGTGCAACCTGACGCCGCCCACCGATGCAAGGATGCACACTAGATCGCATGCGTGCAATCAAAGGCACCCACTTAAGTCGATCAGATGCGCTGTCGATCGTCGGATCTCTGCGAAGGCACGATCCGAGCGCATTCAAAGTAGTGAAGGCACGAACCGCGGGCGTCTCTCGGTCGTGCGATGCTTCATCTGATGGCTGTTAACACTTGTGCCAATGGTGCGAGATTCAAACATAGGAGAGCGCGCATTCCCTCCTCGTGATCTCAGCCATCCACGCCCAATCCAATTGCTGATGATCGCTGCACCCTACGCTAGCTGCAGCCGTGCTTCCAAGCGCCAACCAAATCACGTGAATGCTATAGCAACACCTCCGGTGGGTCTTTAGCGACATCTTAAATGTCGCTAAAGACCCGTGCGTGCAAACCACCTCCATTCCACCACTATATAAACACCCTTACACCCCCCATTCCTCTTCACCTCTATCTACTCTACTCCTACCTACTCCTAAGCTCTAGTAGCCTACCAAAGCTCCACTACAGCTTACTCTCAAGCTCCAAAGGCCTTCTTTTTAGTGTAATATTCCTATTTCCCACCAAATATTCATCCTTCATCCCACCACCTTCATAGGTTGCTTTGGAGCTGTCCTCTCACCTCCATTCCTGTAGAAGATCACCTCCGTCTCCTCACCTCCATTCTAGAGTCTCAGTGAAGCATTCCTCTACCAGACGTCCTCCCACATCTCACCTCCGTCGTCCTGCATCTCACCTCCTTCATCCAAGCTTTTGCCAAGCACCGTCATCCCGCCGAACAGCTAATTCGGGAGATTTCCTCTCACCTTTATCTCTTTTACACTTTCATAGATTATTGTAATAAACATTTGTATGATATATAGTTGTTTCATCTCTCTAGTGATCTATCTTGCTTGCTTCTTCTATGAAAACAAAAGAAAAAATAACAAAACCCCAAAACACCAAAGAGAAATCAAACGAAGAGCAGATTTCAAATAAAGTAAACGTTGCCTCCCTATGTTCAACCTGGGACTCCCTTGGAGTTTCGATTATAAATTGTATTTGATAGATGCGTTTTGCGAGCTACGATGACGGGTTCTCCAAACCCCGATTTTAATTTTCCAAACACGACTCATCATTTGGCACCGTTGCCGGGGAGGCAATGGAATTTACTTTCTTGTTTTCTACGCTTCTTTGCAATTACATATTATTAACCTCGCTTGTCTCTGATCTACTATCTTGCAAGTACCTTAGCATGGAGATCCAAGTGCGGTAGACCGAAGTAAAGTGCGGGTAGAGTAATTTGTAAGTGCCCCCCACATTCCCCCTCACTAGTTTCGTTTCACTACATTCATAACCAAGACCTAATCTACTTAGGTGTTTGCATAAACCCTAGGATAGAATTTATTTGTCTTGTCTGCCACCTCCACTCATCTCACCTTCGCATATATACATAAAAAGAAAAGAGATACTTTTTGTGGGACGAATCAACATACACACTTTGTATACCCACATTTGAGACACATAACCTAACTTGATTTTATCTACTCAACCAGGATTCTGACCTGTGGAACTGGCACACGCAAATCAACACATAAAGGAGTAGAAATCAGTCTAGGTTAATCATCTCTGCTTGCCTAATTGGTGGTGTATCTGGGTCACTTGATTGAATTGTTTGGACTGCACCACCTAATCTAAAAGAAATCCATTTTGTAGCTACTTTATAGGATTCAATAATTAGGTCAAGCCAGGCACTCTATATTTCTTCTTTATTTATAATGGAAAAACACTTGAACTCATGATTTCAAATTTGGTTTGCCTCCTGAAAACTTGGTTGAATACACCTAATATTTGAATCCTAAAAGCTACTTAGCAAGATCTGAATCTTAAAACTCATTTCATCCTTAATAATCTTGCTTGAAAACTTCTTGGTTGTGCACATACACACGCTCTCAAACAAATCATTAAGGGCACAACCCATTAAGGGCCCATCACATTCCGGAAGCACCAATATCACAAGCCTAACTAAATTGATTAGACGTTGGCCCTAAGGATTGGTTCACTCATTGTGATCTAGATTGAGATTGTTCACAATTAACCTGCTTATACTAATCAATTGGATGTCTAGCTAGGGGAGTAGTGTCAAACGACCGCGGCTGGGGGGGTACACTAGGAACCGGAGGCACAAGCCAAAGGAAGAACCTTCTCCCTAGTCCCTCCTCTTAACTGGTCAGATTGCCTGGATACAAGTAGAGTAAATCATCCATAATCTTAGGACAAATTCTGAGAGTCTATAAACGTTTAGGCCACCCAACCTAAGGACAAGCTTGTATTTTTTGTGCTACAAGGTTCCTTCTCTTCCCTGTCCTTTTGACATCCTTCCAGTGTATGCTTGGAAGGAGGTCATTGAACCCTAGATTGGAAGGACCTGTAGACCATTCTCGGAGGTGAAGGTTGAACTATAGACAAGTAGATCCCATGGCTAATCAACAACCACCCCCGAACCAACAGGAGCTGATTCAAAGGTAGTTGGAAGAATTGCAGCAAATGCAACAATTGTTCCAACGAATGAATGGCCAGGGCGCTCAACCCTTGAAGGATTTCTATGATCCTTCAAATTATGGGGGACGTCTCGGCATCATGATTAATGCTAGAGACATAGAAATCAAGCCCCAAGTCTTAAGTTTGATTAACCATTTACATGGGCTTGGCTCAGAGGACCCATTCCAGCACTTAGAGGATCTGACCACTTTGGTTCAAACCACCAGAGCAAGGAATGTGAACGAAGAGTAAATGATCATGAGGCTCTTTCCCCATTCTCTTAGGGATAAGGCCGCACATTGGTACCGAACCATCAGAAGGCCGATGGAAACATGGGCTTCTCTTAAGTTCACTTTCCTAATGAAATTCTTCCCAATTGGGGACCAATGCCTTGCGATGGGCGATTACAACTTTCGCCCAGTGGCCGGGGGAACCGTTTCATGGTGCCTGGGAGCGATTCCAGGAACTTTTGAGGAAGTGTCCATACCACAAGGTGCCAAAATGGCAACTCATGTAGATTTTCTATCACGGGTTGGTTGAACAACTCCGTAATCACGTGGATGCCTCCTGCGGAGGTAATTCCCTCAATTGGGATGCAGATAGCACATAGGACCTGTTTGAGGAAATGAGCAAGAACTCAATTAATAACACCTCTATGGATGCATTCAACCGGTCCCAACAACCCAGGTCAAATGCTAATGAGATCCAGGATTCTCATTCATTAGGCATGGAATTGATTTGTAATAATCTTAATAAGATGGACTTGCTTGCAAAAAGAATGGAAGAATGGATGTCTGGGAATTCGGGAAACACATCTACACCCACTCAAGCCCAAAATTTGGGATTTCATTCCTCACGAGCTCCCATGGGGCAAGAGTTCATGAACCAACTTGAATCGGCTCAACCAATGAGACAAGATTTCTCGGAACCTTATGGGTTCCAAACTGGGGCCCTTAATCCCAATTTTTCTGATCCTTCTCTCCATCCTCACCTTATGAGGATGCGTATGCAGTGCAGGAGAATGCTAGGTCCAACCAATATTCCAATACTTATAACTCAGGTTGGAGGGACCACCCTAACGTCTCCTGGAAAAGTCAAAGGCAACAGACCCAAACATGACCTAGCAACTATGCATCTCAAAGACCTATGGGTCAGGGTCAAGTATACACCTAGTTGCCCCCAAGACCGGTTACTTAGCCATCTTGGAATGCCCAACAATCTACAAGGCAGGCTGATTTAAACAGACCAATGGTGGAAATGCAAGGGTCCATGCTTCAGCTTATGCAGTAAATGAAGACATCATTGGATAACTTACAATCTGAGTTTATTGCCAACACCTGAAAACCCAGATCTCTACCATCCCAACTCATACCCAACCTGTGCAATGTACAAAATTAAGGTAATAGAGCCCAAGGGTACGGAAATCAAAGGGACCCACACGCACATGCTCAAATGGTTGAGTAGGGCCGCTCCTCTTCTTCTTCTGGTTACAAGACCAACCAAGGCCCTCCAATCTTCACTAACCCACCTCAAGACTCGAACCCATATGCTGAGCTAAGCTGAGTCCCTGGGAGCTAGACTTGAGCTTCCTAAGCTGGAATGAATTCGTCTTCATCTAGCTGGAGTTGAGTGGAGCTAGATCAGGTTGGTCCTAAGCTGAGGTGAACTCCAGTCAACTCAACTGAGCTAGCTAGAGCTCCCTGTGAACTTATGGGAGATGAGATAAGCTAGACTTAGCTAAGTTGAGCTGGATCTGACCTGACCTGAGCTAGGGTGAGCTGAGATGAGCTCTCTTGAGCTGCCATTCAACTAGGATGAACTGAATGGAGCTAGGATGAGTTGACCCTAGTCCAAGTGAGCTGGATTCCAGCTATGGTGACATAATCTAAGGGTGGCTAAGGATTGGGAAGGCTTCTAGGGTTGTCCTAGTGCTAGGATTGAACCTAAGTTCATAATTTAACTACTTTAATTCTACTCAATAGAATAGCATACCTCAACCCTTTACATTATTTCTCTACTACATTTTATTCTAATATTTTGCTCTAGCTTTGATGCAGCACTAGCTTCAGGTCCAACTCTAGATCCTGCTTCAGATCTAGCTCCTAAGCTTCTTATTACCTATAATTTATATAATGCACTTAATTAGTACCTTATATCATTATTTCATGCATAGCTAAAGGAAAGTAGTAAGAATGCAAATAATGCTTATGCATGCATGAATTACACTAGTGATGTAAACACATTTACACTACTTAAAATGTCTATTTATGCATGTTCTTAAGCATATGATTGCATTCCATGATATAAATATTGCATAACATGCATCATCTTGCATTTAGAGTAGTTTGAATAAAATGGAGGTTAATTGTCTCCTTTTATGTGCTTGGACAGGGAAAACATTTTATCGGGGCCTCGGATCGAAGATCCAACTATATGGATGTGATCAGGGCGACAATTGGAGTTCAATGACTCCAAGATTGCCCTAATCAGGCATCCATAGCATCAGATAGTGACCATGGAATACTAGAAGATCAAGGACCAGGATGGTGAAAATCTGCACTTCAGATGACAAATCTGATTGCACGGATGAATTCGGATCGACGATCGCAGCTCAACGACATAAAAATCGAGTCAATCCGTCATTCGTGGCACCATCTACAACTTCCAGAAGATGGACAGCCAAGATGGCGCCACGTGGCGCCATCTCGGCCGCCCAAACGACCGCCTACATTACATGAAGACCGCACACCTGCCCCCTCTCCGTCGTTGGATCTCGATCCAACGGCTGTGGACGCGGCGCTTTAAAATCATCCTCGTGACCTTCTCGACGGCGTAGCGTAGCGGAGATGAAGCGGCGGGCGAAGCAGAGGTAGCGGGATCGAGTCCCGCGAGCCTCAAATTAGGCGCAAGAGAGCAACGCGTGGAGCGTCAGATTGCGATCCAACGGCTGCACGCGCCCAATAGCGCCGACGTGCGATTGGACACACGACGCGGACACGCAATCGGACGCGCGGGCAGGAGCGCAATGCAGCGGGAGAAGGCGCAACTTAAGCCGTCCGATCTCGTGATCGGATGGCTGAGGATCGCTGGACGTGTGTGTACGTTGGGCGTGCAGGTAGCTGAAGCGGCGTGCGTGGGCGCGAAAGCTACGCCCACGTCGGGGCTTTAGTGACGGATTTATCCGTCACTAAAGACCCCTCATTTATTGTTTTGAAGTTGTAATCTCCATTTTGCCCCCACTCCTTGCAACTATAAAAGGAGACCCACTCCATACGAAATTCTCATCCCTTCTTTCTCCTCTCTACCCCTCCAAAGCTCAAGAGAAGCTTGTCCCACACCTGGGATGCTTCTTGCGAGATAAAGTCCAATTTTTGTTCCCCTTCGGAAGTGGACCCCGCGACGACGACGGTGTGCTGCTTCGTTCCCGTTCTTCTGCTTCATCCTCCTTCGTCCTGCTTCGTTCTCCTTCGTCCAGGCGTCGTCCCGTCCAGCTCGTCCTCCAAGCAACCATCGAGGAGGATTTCTCTCTCCCTATTCTTTTTACTGCTTTCTAGTATAAATTTACTGCTTTCTAGTGTAGTTTTATTCGTACTCCAAGCAATCGTCGAGGAGGACATTTCTCCCTCCATTCTTTTAATGCTTTCTAGAGTAATTGTTTTATGCTCCTCAATGAAAAATTCCTTATTTATTCTACATCTCATTTTGATTTCTCTGTGTAATATTCTCTTTCTCTCTTACTCTCTCTCTCTTCTATTTATTGTAAATAATTAGATAGTTTTAAATTGAATTATTCTGTGACAAATAAAAAGAAACACGTAGTTTTTAAATCAAACGTCTGCCTCCCTGTGTTCAACCCGGAATTTTAATTTCGATATAAATTTTATTTGTTGAACACAAATTATTCGCTTTCGAACTAAAACGACAGGTTTTCCAAAACCGAACACATTAGCGTAGCGTTCGTATACGTTCAACATTTTGGCGCCGTTGCCGCGGAGGCGACGCTTTTTGATTTCTCTTCGCGTTTTGTAACTTACAAATCATTTACCTCACTTTTCTCCTTATTGTAATTGCAGGTACTCTTTTGAGACGAGCAAAAGTGGTAGATTGGAGTAAAGTGCTGTGGAAGGTTTTGTAGGTTATCCCCCATTCTTTCCCCCTCCATAGATTTCGTTCGCCACATTGAATCCAAATTCCAATTAACCTAGGTGTTTGCATAAATCCTAGGAATAGTTTGGTTGTTTGGATTCTCACTCACATTTATTCCACCTCCATTTATATAAAAACAAAAAAAACAAAAAGATAATTCTGTGGGGCAATTTTCAACAAACACACAACGTACACCTACATTCAAAGGCACTTAACCAAATTGATTTGTTTCTACTCAACCGGGTTCTGATCTGTGGAACCGGTACACATAAAGCAACACATAAAAGAGTAGAAATCATTCTAGGTTAACCATCTTTGTGTGCCTAACTTAGTGGTGCATATGTGGCCAGTTGTTTGAGTTGTTTGGGCCGCACCACTTCAATTAAAATCAACTCATCAAGTAGCTGCCAATTAGGTTCAACTCTTAGAGATTTACCAGGCACTCCACATTCTTTTTAGCTTCAGAGGAAAACATTTTCACCCGTGCTTCTAAAACTTGGTGTGCCAATGAAACTTGTTTGAGAACACCTAAAGTTGAATCCTAAAAGCTACTAAGTAAGATTTGAACCTTAAAATTCACCAAATCAAAAAAATAATCTTGCTTGAAAATCACTGGTTGTGCACGCACACACAAATCAATCAATTATTAAGGGCACAACCCATTTAAAGGACCCATCACATTCCAAAGCACATTTAAACCTAGCCCTAAATAAAACAGAGTAGACGTTGGCCTTAAGGATTGGACTCGCTCTTCAGAACCCAGAACGAGATTATTTTCGATTAGTCTGTTTCTACGGTTCAATCTGATGTCTAGCTAGGGGAGCAGAGTCAAACGATCGTGGCTGGGGGGTACACTAGGAACCGGAGGCGCAAGCCAAAGGAAGAACCTTCTCCCCAGTCCCTCCTTCTAACTAGTTGGATTGAACAGACAGAAGTAGATGGGTTTTGGGAGTCTGTAGGTCTGTAGGCTAACCCATTTAAGGACAGGTTTGATTGTTTGTATTGCAGGGTAACTTTCTTCCTCCCGTGTCTCTTGAATCCTTCCACATATTTCACGCATTCCCGCTCTTTCCCTCCTGTTGTGAATTATCCTCAACATGACGATTATCCCAACTCATATTGTAATCAACCATCAGTCAGTTGGGATAATTCGGATTGGGGATACAATTCCGGACCCCCGTGTTTAGGGTCTAACCCTGAACACTTTGATTATGATTTCTATCCTTCTCAGAGCTACATCGATTATAGATCGTCTTCCTTTCATGCACAACCTAATACGATCTACAATCAAGAAGGATACACCGATCCTTACCCATCCTCTAATTTCACTGCCTTTAGGTCATCATCATCTTTTCAACAGTCTGAAATGACCTATTATCAGGAAGGGTATAACGAATCTAAATTCGATAATTCCCCTACATTAAGCCCAAACCCGCCAAACCCTGAACCAACTCATTTGGTTTAGGTTAACCAGGTTCAAGATAAGGTTCTGGCTAACTTGAGGAATATCATTCAATCTTTAGAAGTTCAGCCAATAGCTTGCATTGAGAGATTGGAGCCCCTGATTGAAATGATTGATGATTTAAACAAGTCTTTGTTGGATTGGCTCCAGGATGTTAAGGATAAGAACTCGGGTGAGTTTCTACTTGGGAAATTAGCGAAATTGAGGATGAGATTCGTGGTTGCTTTAATTCAATCTTGGAATAATTCCCAGGATGAACCCTCTTCAGGAAAGCCAATGGCAGAACCCGCTCAGGCACCTGTTGGGGGAGACACGTGTTACGAGGCTGACCAGATTGAATTAAAATAACCAATTAAGGATTATCTGATTTCTTCACCTGAGATCCCTAAGCCAGGTTACGCGGAAACGTATGTCTCCTTGGAACAGAAAGTGACAAATGATTTTGGGACATATATTGATACGGATCCTGATGGTGAAGATTCAAGTTGCGAAGTCTCACGCGAGTTTTCTGAACACGATTTCTGTGAGACGATTGGGCCTGAGGAATCTGATAGATCATTTGATATCCCAATAACTGAGGACACTGATCTTATTAGGGCACACATTACGGATCCAGAATCGCATTTTCTGGAGGAATCAATTCAATGCCCTGATTATCAATTACACCCTGTTGAGCTTATTGATGATTCTAATTCAGAGATAATTAGACCCAAGTCAATTTTGATTCTGCCACATCATTTAGACTTGGAGATTTCAGATGGGGTGATGAATATACAAGAGGTCTTGGAATTTGATATGCTGAATGAGGAGGATAAGAGCTGGGAAGTTTTGATTTGGGAAGTTTATTCTGGAGGAAATGGAAGATTGAGTCGAAGGGTTCCTTTTAAGCTGAAACCATCAAATCAGAACCCTTACGACATTTGTTTCGAGGATGTCAAACTCAAGCACACATTCAATGATTATACTTTTGAGCTTCAATTCTCTGTAACCCGACTTTTTGGTCTTGGGTTGCATCTTCATAAATCGCAGGCCCGACCCTGCTTGTATTCTGATTTTAGGTTTTGGGTAATTTTTATCCAGAACCTAAGATATTCTCGATTATGGGGTGTGGGTCTGCACCACAATCTGGTCCACATCTGTGGACCTCTGTTGACAGGTCAAAGGATTCTTCTGTTTATTTTAATTCTGACCTGCACTTGTGAATTCTTCATTTC
Source organism: Thalassia testudinum (assembly GCA_037157565.1). NCBI lineage: Eukaryota > Viridiplantae > Streptophyta > Magnoliopsida > Alismatales > Hydrocharitaceae > Thalassia > Thalassia testudinum. The sequence continues at coordinate 21,238,066 of JAZHRO010000062.1, forward strand.
TTTTCTTTGTATAGTGTGCCTAGCTGAAGGCACTAAATTCAGCATATATATAGTTTTTCTCAATTTTCATCTCAGAGCGGACCTGACATTCACGCAATTCAGGTGCTTTCTTCGCTTTTCCACTCTGTTTTATGTCTTTTTAATACAATGAGGACATTGCATTAGATAGGCATGGGGGGGTGGATATTCATCTCTAAATTCATTCGTCAGCTCCGTAGATTTGTTTTATTTTCTTTTATAAAAAATAAAAAAAAATTCAGAATTAGGAAAGAGAATTTGGGTTTAAGAAAATTTTCAATCTTAGGAAATACTACATTAAGATCTGAACACAAAGACCCTTCAGGTCTTTGGACTTAATTAGCCTGTGTATCCACTAAAATATGGATTTGTCTTTGAGTCCTCGCCATCTTAATTCTATTATAATTGGAATAAATAAGTTTGGGTGATAAGTACACGACTTATCAACCCGCCCTCTGATTTGAGGGAATTTTGAGTCTTAAGCATATACACACTTTCTTTGCACTAACTCGTTGTTCGGCGATTTTAATGGAAATTTGGTAGCTAATGAACCTTCTAGGGTGATATGGTTAGCAAGTTATCGTAGGTAACAGCCCATAGGTAGGTTGTCCAGAGCCCAGTCACTGGACCTTTCTCTTTTTCTTGCCCTTAGGTAAATCTTAGACCAGGGAAGCCACCTATTTAAAAAAAAAAAATTAAAAAGAAAAGGAGAAAAGAACAAAAAGAAATAAGCCACACTTCACCGCACGAGTATGGCTGGCAAGTTGTCGGTGGTAACAGCTCATCGACCGGTTGTCCAGAACCCAGCTCAGTAAATGCACTAAAAAAATTCCCAAAACACTTAGGAAGAAGCAGAGAAGTAGAATAAACCGGGGAGATATACACTGGATTCACCCTTGTGTTGACCCTGTAAAAAAATAAAAGTAGGGAGAAAGCTACCGGTTGTAAAGATACACCTTTAGGCAGAAGTCTTTTTGAGGTCACCTAGAGGCGTAGAAATCCGAAGTCCGTTTTAATTACCGGTCAACGAGTCTATCACAATCACAATAAAATGCTTAAAACTTAGGGTTCTCATCAAATCTTGGGTGAGTTGAATGGCCGTAGAAAGCCACTCTTAAACCCTAAAATTTGAAAATCCAAAAAAAAAAATTAAAAAAGAGTAAAAAGAGAAAAAGAAAATTTTCTTTGAATAAGGCGAAGGCTTGAAACGGTCTGCATTTTGGCTGATACCCAGGCGCTGTTGTGTCTTTGAAAGTTTAGTTCCTACGTAGACAATTTCTTAATGATTGAAAATAACTGAGGTCCAAATAATCCAACCTAATTCTTTTATAAATAGCATATAGTTTTGCTAGGGACTAGCAAAAGATAGGCATGAGGGTATGATGTAAACACATTTACACTACTTAAAATGTCTATTTATGCATGTTCTTAAGCATAGGACTGCATTCCATGATATAAATATTGCGTAACATGCATCATCTTGCATTTAGAGTAGTTTGAATAAAATGGAGGTTAATTGTCTCCTTTTATGTGCTTTGACAGGGAAAACATTTTATTGGGGCCTCGGATCGAAGATCCAACTATATGGATGTGATCAGGGCGACGATTGGAGTTCAACGACTCCAAGATCACCCTAATCAGGCATCCGTAGCATCAGATAGTGACCGGGGAATCCTAGAAGATCAAGGGCCAGGATGGTGAAAATCCGCACTTCATATGACAAATCCGACCGCACGGATAAATTCGGATCGACGATCGCAGCTCAACGACACAAAAATCGAGTCAATCCGGCATCCGTGGCACCATCTACAACTTCCAGAAGATGGACGGCCAAGATGGCACCACGTGGTGCCATCTCGGCCGCCCAAACGGCCGCCTACATTCCATGAAGACCGTGCACCCGCCCCCTCTCCGCCCTTGGATCTCGATCCAACGGCTATGGACGCGACGCTTTAAAATCATCCTTGCGACCTTCTCGACGGCGTAGCGCAGCGGAGATGAAGCGGCGGGCGAAGCAGAGGTCGCGGGATCGAGTCCCGCGAGCCTCAAATCAGGCGCAAGCAAGCGGCGCATGGAGCGTCAGATTGCGATCCAACGGCTGCGCGCGCCCAATAGCACCGACGCACGATTGGACGCACGGCGCGGACGTGCAATCGGACGCGCGAGCGGGCGCGTAATGCAGCGGGAGAAGGCACGACTTAAGCCGTCCGATCTCGCAATCAGACGACTAACGATCGCTGGACGTGCGTGAACGTTGGGCGCGCGGGCAGCTGAAGCGGCGCGCGTGGGCGTGGAAGCTACGCCCACGTCGGGGCTTTAGTGACGGATTTATCCGTCACTAAAAACCCCTCATTTATTATTTTGAAGTTGTAATGTCCATTTTGCCCCCACTCCTTGCAATTATAAAAGGAGACCCCCTCCATACGAAATTCTCATCCCTTCTTTCTCCTCTCTACCCCTCCAAAGCTCAAGAGAAGCTTGTCCCACACCCGGGATGCTTCTCGCGAGATAAAGTCCAATTTTCGTTCCCCTTCGAAAGTGGATCCCGCGACGACGACGGCATGCTGCTTCATTCCCATTCTTCTGCTTCGTCCTCCTTCGTCCTGCTTCGTTCTCCTTCGTCCAAGCGTCATCCCGTCTGGCTCATCCTCCAAGCAACCGTCGAGGAGGATTTCTCTCTCCCTATTCTTTTTACTGCTTTCTAGTATAAATTTACTGCTTTCTTGTGTAGTTTTATTCGTCCTCCAAGCAATCGTTGAGGAGGATATTTCTCCCTCCATTCTTTTAATGCTTTCTAGAGTAAATTTATCGCTTTCTAGAGTAATTGTTTTATGCTTTCTAGTTGTAATGAACAATCTCCTCAATGAAAAATTCATTGTTTATTCTACATCTCATTTTGATTTCTCTGTATAATATTCTCTTTCTCTCTTACTCTCTCTCTCTCTTCTATTTATTGTAAATAATTAGATAGTTTTAAATTGAATTATTCTGTGACAAATAAAAAGAAACGTGTAGTTTTTAAATCAAACGTCCGCCTCCCTATGTTCGACCCAGAATTTTAATTTCGGTATAAATTTTATTTGTTGAACACGAATTCTTCACTTTCGAACTACAACGACAGGTTTTCCAAAATCGAACACGTTAGCGTAGCGTTCGTATACGTTCAACAACTAGCTTATGCTAAGTTCTAGCCAAATTTAGGTCAATTAAGGCCTATGATTGCTGTGCAATCACTGATCTCTTGTACCTATTAAAGATTTGCGGTAAATTTCACAACATCTTGGACTACTTACTTTCTTGTTTGTCTCCAAGATGTTACATTTGGAATTAAATTAGACTTGAAATTGAGCCAAGTAGGGTTTCCACATTATGGTTATGAAGTGTTGATGCATGCGTTTCACTCAACTCAGTAATTAAGTTAATTTCACTTAATTTAGAGTAGAAGAAATCACTTAGGTTAACTCGAAGTTGTGTTGATTGTGTAGTATAGGGTCGAATTAACCTAACATTTTAGAAATTTTTACTGGTTAAGTCCAGGTCGTTCACTGGGAGGCATAATAATTTTCTCCAAATTCACCAATTCTCTTTTATCTCTATAAATTTAGGGGGTATAACTAGTTTGATTTTCAAAACATGAATTTTGTCAAAATATTTAACTATAAAGGATATACAAAATTCCATATGCAAAACATATTTACTCAAAATGATCTACTTTATTAACAAGTATACATGATAGTTTTTCAATTTTATTTTATTCTAAGAAATTAAGGCAATTAAAAAGTTATTCTATTAAAACATGCCTTTTTACATTTAAGAACAAGAAGATAATGATGCAAGAAAGATAATGATGCTGGCGGCTGGAAGGATTACAGCAGTGCAGGCTGGGCACCCGGCTGTGGGAGGAGAGGCAGAAATTGATGGCGAGTCTATAGTAGCTGTAGCTTGTGAACAGTGGGACAGACACCTACTGCTGGCAGGGTGATTTCTCAGTGAAGCAAGCCTATGAGAAAGTTATTAGAGCAAATAATGAAGTGGAATGGGATCCCATTGATAGAAAGATTTGGCTCCTAAAGGTTCCTCTGAAGGTTTAGATCTTCTTGTGGCTTTGCAGACGTGATGGGTTGATCACGGGTGATCTGCGACACAGAAGGATGGGGACTACACTGAATGCTTGTCCTCTATGTGGCTTTCACTTTGATAATGCGTCACACATTTTTTCCTCATGTTTGGTCACAGATAAGATTTGGAGGATGGTTTGTTTAGAACCCCTTCCTTCCTGGGATTCAGTGTGGTAGAGGTTCATCACTCCTAGTCGACCTGTGGGGGCTATGGCAGCTGTGTTGTGGTGTGTATGGAGGGCACGTAATGATAAGCTCTTTCAGGAGAGATCGGTGAGGTGTGAGGTTATTGTAAAGGAGTGCTGGTCTCTCATACATAGTTGGGCTTCATACCAGTAATTGCTTTTTTGTTATGGAATATACTGCCTTCCGGATTTCTATCAAACCTTGATAGCAATCCTCAATGTTTCAAAAAAAAAAATAACAACACCTTCTGACCAGGTGCAAAGGATTTGCGGGAAATGAATTTGTCATGGAAGGCTTTAAGTTTCTCCTTATACAGCTTTGAACTTTCATAGGAATCATGACGTAATTCCTCTAGTTCACTAAGTTGCTACGATTTTAACCAGCCTTTAAGAGGTCTAAATTACAGGCTTTAATTGCCCAATAAGCCTTGTGTTCAATTTCTACGGGAAGATGACAGGGTTTCCCGTAAACAAGTCTGTATGGTGACATGCCTATTGGTGTTTTGTGGGCAGTCCTATAAGCCCACAAAGCCTCATCTAAACGGGAAGACCAATCCTTCCTATCGGGTCAGATTATCATTTGAAGGATCTTTTTGAACTCCCGATTAGAGACCTCGATTTTCCCATTAGTCTAGAGATGATAAGGTGTAGAAATACGATGTGTAACCCCATATTTTCTAAGTAAATGTTTACATTGGGCGTTAATAAAATGGGAACCGGCGTCAGAAATAATAGCACGAGGTACCCCAAAATGAGCGAAAATGTGACTCTGTATAAAAGGAATGACAACTCGATGGTCGTTTGTGCGTGTGGGTATGGCTTCAATCCAACAAGAAACATAGTCGACAGCAAGTAAAATATAATGGAAGCCAAAAGAGGATGGAAATGAACCCATAAAATCTATGCCCCAAATGTCAAAGATTTCACAAACTAGAATCAGGTTCAAAGGCATCATGTCTTTCCGAGACATGCCACCAAGTGTTTGGCAGCGACTACATGCCTTACAATAAGTCTGAGAATCAGCAAATAACGTGGGCCAATAAAACCCGCATTGCAAAACTTTTACAGCGGTCTTTCTACCAAAAAAATGACCACCACAGGCCTGGTCGTGACAAAAAGATAGGATAGAATCAATCTCAAAGAGGTGACACACCGCCTGATGATTTGATCATTACAGAGTCTAAAAAGATATGGATCTTCCCAAAAATAGTATTTGGCTTCTGCTTTGAGTCGTGATTTGCGATTTCGATCCCAATCTGGTGGGAATTGATGTGTAACCAAATAATTAACAATATCTACATACCAAGGAAGACCTGTGGATATAGTCAAAAGATGTTCATCAGGGAAGTGTTCTATAATTGGTGGAGATGATTCGATTATATTAGAAGGAAGACGGGAAAGATGATCTGCAACAACATTTTGCCTACCCGCCTTATCACGAATTTCTAGGTCAAATTCTTGCAAAAGCAAGATCCATCTGATTAACCTAGGTTTCGTGTCCTTAGCTAGAAGGTGTCAAATAGCTGAATGATCAGAGTACACTATGATTTGAGATCCGAGTATGTAAGATCTAAATTTTTCTAATCCAAAAACTATTGCTAGTAACGCTTTCTCTGTAACTGTGTAATTCCTTTGTGTCTCATTCAATGTTTTACTAGCATAGTAAATTACCACCGGATTCTTCTCAATTTTCTGTCCTAAAACAGCTCCTATTGCATAATCTGATGCATCACACATGATTTCAAATGGTAAATCCCAATTAGGTGGTTGCAAAATTGGAGCCTATGTAACTCTGTCTCTCAAAGTTTTAAATGCTAAAATACACTCCTCGTCCATCTCAAAAATCGCATCCTTTGTGAGGAGGTTTGTGAGTGGTCGGGCAATTTTTGAAAAATCAAGGATGAATCTTCTATAAAATCCCACATGCCTGAGAAATGATCTAATGCCTTTGATCGAGTCAGGAATTGGAAGATTTGCAATTTGATTGATCTTGGCTTGATCTACTTGGATACCCTGCTTAGATACGAGATGACCAAGTACTATGTCCTCAGGAATCATAAAATGGCTCTTCTCCCAACTAGGGACAAGGTTAACCTCAATACATCTTTTTAGAACCTTCGACAAATTATCCAAGCAAATATCAAATGTCTCGCTGAAGACTGAAAAATCATCCATAAAAACCTCCATATATTCACCCACCATTTCGGTAAAAATGGCTAACATGCAACGCTGAAAAGTCGTAGGTGCATTGCAAAGCCCAAATGGCATTCTTCGGAAAGCAAAGGTTCCGAAGGGGCAGGTGAAAGTTGTTTTCTCCTGATCTTCGAGATAAATTGCAACTTGATTATATCCAGAGTAACCATCTAAAAAGTAGAAGAACCTATTACCAGCTAATCTCTCAAGGATTTGATCAATGAATGGTAAAGGAAAATGGTCCTTCTTTGTAACATAATTCAATTTTCGATAATCTATACAAACCCGCCACAAATTCGCAATTTGTGTGGGAATGGTTTCTCCAGATTCAGTTTTGATTATGGTGAGTCCTACCTTTTTGGGTACCACTTGAATTGGACTCACCCAAGGGCTATCAGATATAGGATAAATAATATCAGCATCAAGCCACTTGATTATTTCTTTCTTAATGACCTCCTTTAGATTAGGATTTAGGCGTCTTTGAGCTTCTCTTGAAGGTCGTGCCCCATCTTCAATATAGATACGATGAGTACAAAAATTAGGGCTAATCCCGGTGAGATCATGTAAAGTCCACCCAATTGCCTTCTTGTGATCTCGAAGTACTTTGATCAATTTGGATTCTTGTGATTCAGAGAGATGAGAATTGATTATTACAGGATATGTTTGATCAGATTCGAGATATACATATTTAAGATTATCAGGCAATGGTTTCAATTCAAGCATAGGAGTTGAATCAACAGCAGGATTTGGGGCAGGATTCTCAATTGTGAAAAGTGATTCAGATTCAGAGTCAAATTCAGGATTGAGTAGAGATTCCAACAATGTTTCATTGCTTTGAGGGTATAGGATATCAAAAGATGTGTCTTCTAAATCTAGAGAACTAATGTCATCCTCAAAAACTTCTATTGATTTTATTTCCTCAATCCATTCACAATCAAATCCACTAGAAGCTCTAAATATATCTAACTTAATTGTCTTCTCCCCAAATTTCAATTCAATCTTTCCTAATTCACAATCAATGTTGGCTTTTGCAGTAACCAAAAAAGGTCTCCCTAAGATAATTGGGGTGTCTTTAAAGTGTTCGGGTACTTCCATATCAAGAACAATAAAATCTATAGGGAAATAAAAATCCTAAACTCTTACAATAACATCCTCCGACATTCCTTTTGGTGACTTAATGGATCTATCAGCTAATTGTAAAGTCACATTGGTAGACTTAAGGTTTTCTATTTGAAAATGTTTTACCAAAGAGAAAGGAATGAGGTTAATAGAAGCTCCTAAATCTAGAACGACTCTATTAAAACATTGACCCCCAATTATACAGGAAATAAATGGAGATTTTGGGTCTTTCTTTTTTAAAGGAAGCGTACTTGAAATAATAGAGCTCACATGCTCTGAAAGTACAACAGTGCTTCCTTTCCTCGACTTATGCTTAGGAGTACACAATTCCTTAAGAAATCTTGCGTAAGTCGGAATGTGTTTGATAGCATCTAGGAGTGGGATATTAATATGTACCTATTCAAAAATCTTAATCAAATCTTCATCTAATGTAACAGGTTGTTTTTGTTTCCTAGTCTTCTTCAAAGCTTTTGGGAATGGGACGTGGGTTTCCGGTTCTACTGAGGTGTTTTCCTGATCTTGCAAATTAGCGGGAATTGCGGGATCGGGTTCTGCACCTCTTCCAGATGTAGAAATAGGGGTTAATCTAGATGTACTAGGGTCTTGGGATAGGTTCCTTGGAAAAACTGGATCCCTAGTGGAAGTTCCACAGCAGGTTGTAACAGAGTTAATACCTGCATGAGAAGAAGAAGCAACTGAAGAAGAAGATGCTTGTGAATTTTGGAAATATAGATCATTAATTAATGGTTGATTCGCAACTGATTGATGTTGATTTAGATACTCAAAATCAAGATTAGAAATAGGTGGATTCAGATTTTGATTTTGATTTGGATTCAGGGGTAATTGATTAAGGAGATGGACATGTCCCTGATTCGGATTTTGAATTCCCGGGTGTTGTCTTTGCTGGATATTCCTAGGGTTTGGAATTGGCTGGGATGGAAGGGTCCCTAGCTGACGAGATTCAGCTAACTGCGTGATTTGAGCCCTAAGATCAGCTAATTCTACCGAACATTGTCGTTGGACTTCAGCAAGAGCCTCAGCATTTTTTCGCTGTCTCTCTGTCACAGATCTTAAAATCTGATCTAGCTATGAATCTCTATTTGGCCCTACGGGGTTTTGCGAACCCACGTAAAATGGCCTCGCATTGTGTTGCTGAAACAACAATGTAGGTAGGTTTTGTCTGGTCTAAGTTGGATATGATGGTCTTTGTGTATGGTCAGACCAAGAAAAATTAGGGTGATTACGCCATCCAGAATTATAGGTATTTGAATATGGGTTTGATCTTGGTGTGTATCCCTGAATGACATTTAAATCAAGAGGATATGGCGTGTTTTCTGCAACAGTTAAGGGTGGGAAAAAGGGTGGGTAAGATTGTGGGACAAAGGTCCCTCCTTGGGTTGGTGAAGGAGTAGATAGAAAACCCAAGGAAGATGGATCTGTAGAATCTAGATTATTCACAAATTCCCTCCCGCGGGAATTTGTGAAACAGGTAAATACACGGGATTCATAGCAAGTAGAGGCATAAGATTCTTCATTGTGTTTCTAACCTTGTCGAGATGCTTTGCTATGATATCTACTTTGTCCAGTTTTTCTGCAATAATCTCTAAATCCTTTGAACTGGATGGATTACCAATCTCATGAATGCCCTTATGTGGATTTTGGTGATTCGTATTCGTGCCCCGCAAAAATTGCGACATTGATGCATTATTGATCGAGTTTTTCGCCATCCCTTCAAATAATTCTAAAGCGGATTCTACGTCATGATTTAGAAAATTCCCTCCACAAGAGGCATCAACTAGATTGCGAATGCCCTCTTGTAAACCATAATAAAAGATATGCATGAGTTGCCAACGAGGGATGTCATGATGTGGGCATTTCCTTTGCAATTCATGAAAACATTCCCACGCTTCATGAATTGGTTCTCCTTGATTTTGATTGAAAGTAGTAATAGCTTGCCTTAAAGCATTGGTTCGACCAATAGGAAAGAATTTCTTCAAAAATGCGAATTCGAGTTCAGCCCAAGTTGAGATTGGTCTTGCTATAGTTTTATACCAATAAGCTGCTTTATCTTTAAGGCTAAAAGAGAACATTTTCATTAGTAGGATTTCCCTATTTTGATTTCGAGGACCAAGAGTTTGAGATAAATTTTTAAGATCTTCAATATGTTGAAATGAATCCTCAGATGCAAATCTGTGAAAGTGGGGGATTAAACCTATAATGTTTGGCTTTAATTCTTGATCATTTTCCCCAATAGGAATCCTAGCATTAGGCTCTACTTGTGCATTAGATGGGTTATAATAATCTCTAAGTAGAGGCCTTGGATGATTGATCGGTAAATCAGGATTTTCAAAACCAGCCTCAGGTCAAGGTGAAGAACGGGTTTGAAAAGTTTGCAAATTATTTAAGGCTGCTGTTAGTAAATTGATTTGTCTTGTTTGCTCTAGCATCCTAAGGTTCTGGTTCAGGAGCGCCTCATGAACATCAAAAGGCGGCATCTCCCCCTGACCAGAAGAAGGGATCTCGAGATTAAGATTCTACATTGGATCCATAGAAGTTGATGGATCAGATGGGAAAACCATTGGTTGCTTATCTGCAACCAGCCTAGGATCACCTGTCAACGGTGCTGCAAGAGGCGGATGCAAGGATCGCCTCCCATCCATAAATGGAAAATAAATGTGCAAAGGCACACGCACACCACCGATACGAAAACAGCGGCACAAAAAACCCGCAAAACAGCGCAAAAGACGCGGGTTTTGCTCTTCTTTCAAAGGAAAGAAGAAATTCCTAAGGTACGCAAAGTAATTTGATACAAACAAATAGAGTAACAGTATCAAAATACACGTCCTAATTCGTGACTACGCAGGTGCGTGCCTTAAAGCTCAAAGGTCTAAGGTCTAGGATCGAGACCGCTCACTACTGGATCCCCGGGGCTCTAGTAGTGAGACAAACTTGTTAATCTTCAACCAAAGCCCTAAGAGGTGCAAAGAGGAGAGATAGAAAAATTGACTCATGTGACTCTAGTGATCGCGCTATGTGTACGATAGCATGTAGCAGACGATATCGATATAAAAACCCGCATGCATTCTGCAAACAGATTTAAGTCACCAATTTTACTTCCTCTTTTTAGTTAGTCTTTTTCAAAAATATATCAATTAAACTATAATGACCGCTTTTTATATCTTTTCAAACAAAAATATGTGATCTTTTTTTAATTCTCAAAGACAGGGATCTACGCGGGTTTTCTCGTGTTTTCCTGTTGATGCGAGAAAATAGTTTATAAATTTCTCGAGTTAGATAGCTCTTAATACTAGCAGGAAATATGCACTCCTAAGAGTGTATGCTTATGTTTATGCTACTGCTAGTCAGAAAAGATGTATTTTTGTATTTTTTATTTTTATTTTTTATTTTTAAATGCAACAAACAAAAGATTAAGAAATACTTACAAAAACGAAAATAGTAAAATGGATTCCCGCCTTCTCCTGAGATTACCTGCAAAGGTAAACCTGAAAAGAAAATAGAAAATAAAAATAAAAACAAAAACAAAACACAAAACTAATTAGAACTAAAGTTAGTAAAAACAAAAATATTTACAAAATACCTCCTAATTAAATAATTAATCCTTTTAAATTTAAGTGAATCAAAATATTTCCTCCCCGGCAACGGTGCCATTAAAATGATGCGTGCATTTCACTCAACTCAGTAATTAAGTTAATTTCACTTAATTAAGAGTAGAAGAAATCACTTAGGTTAACTCGAAGTTATGTCGATTGTGTAGTATAGGGTCGAATTAACCTAACATTTTAGAAATTTTTACTGGTTGAGTCTAGGTCGTTCACTGGTAGGCATAATAATTTTCTCCAAATTCACCAATTCTCTTTTATCTCTATAAATTTAGGAGGTATAACTAGTTTGATTTTCAAAGCATAAATTTTGTCAAAATATTTAACTATAAAGGATATACAAAATTCCATATGCAAAACATATTTACTCAAAATGATCTACTTTATTAACAAGTATACATGCTAGTTTTTCAATTTTATTTTATTCTAAGAAATTAAGGCAATTAAAAAGTTATTCTATTAAAACATGCCTTTTTACATTTAAGAACAAAAAGATAATGATGCAAGAAAAATTCATTTATTTTCATTTATCTCTTCAGCCTCTCATCTTCTCTCTTTCTTTTATTTTCTTCTTTATCTCTCGAACTCTCTTTCTTCTATTGTTCCTACCTTCTTCTCTTGTTCCTGTCTCTTATCTTTTTCCTTAGTTTTCTCCTGCCTTCTCTTCTTCCCTTAGTTTTCTCCTTAACACTCCTTAGTCTCTTTTCCTTAACACTCCTTTGCGCCTGTGCTTTCTTCTTTAGCTTTCAGCTTCAACACTTAGCATCCTTCAGTGGCTTCTCTTTTCCTTAAACTTTCAGCAGAATCGGGTTTTTTTACTTTTTTAACCAAAAGTTATTTTATTTGTGGTGAGGTCCTTCCAAGGATACAGAGCACCCTGAGACCAGGGTGGGACCAGACCCTACTTGGTCCTCACCTAATCTCAATTAGGTTCATTTCGGCTCATTTTTATTGGTTCACAATCTCGAGCCATTTTGACTCAACCCGGCTTCCCAGGCCACTCTCGCCCTCCCAGGTCACAACCTCATTCACACGCCCCCAAGGGCGCACACCCGCAGGCATAAGCTCTCACACACAAGACACATGCAATGCTCAAGTTCAGAACAGATGGAATCGGTAACCGGTGCGTCGAGCGCTAATGACTGCATAGCCAGAGAAACAAATCATTTTTATCCCCAGGCGCGCACTCGTGAATAACCGAGGTGGGACTAACTTACCCCTCTTAGACCCGAATTCAAATGTTCATAACTTTCTACCCAGAGCTCTAAATTGGGTGATTTGAAGTTTGTTGGAAAGCTCTAAGGGTAATCTACACAATTACAGGGTCAATTTAATGTTTTAATGATGTTTTTCTCTTCAATTTAAAAGATGAAATCAGGGGTTCCTACAGGGTTTTTACTAGCTTGGAAGTAGTTTTTATGTCAGGAGAGTCCTCAGATGAACTTCTCTCCTCTATTAAAAGGTCTGTACATGTTATATAAGAAATTCCGCTTCTATTAGAGTAGGTTTTAAACTCTTAAGGCCTTTAGGAGCACCAGAGAAGCTTTTCTCTTCTCTGAAAGCTTCAGAGTTTGATTTTTCAGACATCAATAAGTGCAACAGACACATAAAGTGTTCCTAATCTATTTAGATTAATTCTAAGGGTTATAACAGATCAATCTGGAGGGAACAACGAAGGGATTGAGTATATGGAATGTAAGTTTAGTAGTAGAGGAAACAACGAAGGGATTGATGTAAAAATTGGAGAAGAGTGCATTCCAATGAAAGATATTTTTAAGTACTTGGGATCCATTTTCCAACATGATGTTGGAATTGATGGAGATGTTACACATAGAATTAATGCAGGGTGGTTGAAATGGAGGGGTGCTTCTAGTGTTCTCTGTGATAAAAGGGTTTCTTTAAAAGTCAAAGGAAAATACTATCGAGTTGTGGTAAGACCAGCCATGTTGTACGGTTCTGAATGCTGGGCTATAAACTATAGGCATGTACAGAAGATGTCTGTGGCAGAAATGAAGATGTTAAGATGGATGTGTGGTCATACAAGAAATGACCGTATTTCAAATGAATTTATTAGAAACAGGGTTAAGGTGGCACAGATAGAGGATAAAATGAGAGAGGCCCATCTAAGATGGTTTGGACATTTACAAAGAAGGCCACTAGATGCTCCAGTTAGGAGATGCGAGAAGTTGGAGGCTGAACCCGCTAAGAGGGGGCAAGGAAGACCAAACAAGTGTTGGAAGGAAACTATTAAGTATGACCTCAATTACTTTAATTTAAGTCCTAAAATGGATGAAAATCGATCTGTGTGGAGGCAAAGAATCCATATAGCCGATCCCACTTAGTGTGGGAAAAGGCTTGGTTGTTGTTATTGATAACAGATCAATCTGGGCAGGTTTTAAGTTTAAATTTCATCAGAATAGTACTCCTGTAGGTTTGGGTTCGAAAGTAACCCAAATTAGCAGAAACTAAATACTCACACATTCATTCATTTGATCTTACTTTAATCACTCTCAGATCATCAAATAAGATTTCAGAAGAAGTTTTCCCTTCTCAATTCCTCAATTCAAGCTCAGAACTCCATTATCAGACTCATGTTTGATTATGGAAGCTCGAAAATTGATTTTTTGTTCAAAGCTTCCTCCCAAGAAATCAATGCCTCAAATAGAGTCTTCTCATCATCTAAAACTTATTCTGATCTTCAGATAGTTGTTTTAACCTTAATTCCTAGGGTTTTAGGCTCGCCGCCTGAACTGAAATAGGTGTTTGTTCGACAAAGTCATGGGAAGATTGCTATAGTGTTCTAAAGGTTTAAATAGCTTCAATGCATCACACTGAAGCTTCTGAGCTCCTTAAATGCTCTCAAATCCTTCCTAACAGACTTCTCCAACTCCACCGGAGTTGGGGAAGATGAAGTTCAAATCTATAGCTCCAGTGGTTAAATCCTCAAACAAATTTCTTTAAAACAGTCAGTAATCCTTATTATACTATTCTGGAGCTACTTAGCAAGTTCTAGAGGGTGTAACACAATAATGGCTCGTCAGAGCTCCGGTGAGTCTAGAAAATGTAGAATTGTATGTACAGATTGACAAAACTAACCATTTTTTATTCAAAAAGGATCCTGAGATTACAAGGAACCTCAGTATCACATTTAATTCCTCATTTGTTCATTAAAATGTAAGATTTGACAGTAAGTTTGTTTTCTTAAAAGATTTGAGTGGTTAAAGCTCAAGACTTGTTCAACCACTCGATTGAGAGGTTAAATCAAGTCAACAGATGTTATTATTCATAAATATGTATTTAATTTATAGTTTGAATTGTTCCTGAGCCACCATGGACAGTGAACTCAGGAGCTAAATTAAATTTGGACGTTTAATTATAGATGGTAATAATAGGTATTATAATGTCGATTAGGGTTCATTAGTGGTGATAGGTGATGAAAGAACCCAGTGAAGGTGAAATTATCTCAATTACTGTCACCATAGACAGTGTCAGTAATCGGTGAAGGTGAGATATGAATTAGGCATTTAGGTGATTCAATTAATGTTTAAGTGATTTAGAAGTGAACATGGAAGATACAGGAAGGTGTACAATGAATTAAAAGACAAAATTAAAGCTTTGGCGAGCTCAAGGAACTCGCCGGAGGTGGAGGAGATGAAACTAAATTCTAACATTACTCTAATCTAACTAACTAAACTAACTAACTAAGCTAGCCTACTCCTACTCCTACTCCTAGTCTACTGTTACCTGGACGAAGGGGTCAATAGGGTTCCACCGAAGGTTCATAATGGACGACTAAATCAGAGGGTGGAAGAAAGATCACCGGCGGGCGGATTTGAGGTGGAGTAGAGGAATCCTAGGGTCAGCGCCTTTGTCAGAGGTGCGGAAGACCACGGTGGATCTCCTTGGTTGCTTAAGATGGACGGAGGAAGTCGGAAGATGGAATGGGAAATCGTCGGAGTTTTGGATGAATAGCCTATCGAAGTCGGCTACAGTGTTAGAAGAGGGAAGGGAGCCAACTTGAATAAAATCAGAGATGTGAAGGGGTATTTATGGCAGTTTGCGGCGAAGAGAGTGGCAGGGTCTGGCCGAAGAAGGAGCCCGAGGAGCTTAACCTCCGTCATTGTCTCTAACAACGGTGAGGTTATCTCCCACTGAAAAATAGGATTCTCGGTTAATGCAGACCGATGGATGAAGTAGAGGTGGTGAGGGTAAGCTGCAAGAGCTTGGACAAACAGGAATGATGTTGGCAGGGCGGTGATCGTGCGGTGGGGTGACTCTCTGCCGCCAGCTGTTCGTTTGGCTGGAGAAGAAGAAGAAGAAGAAGACGAAGAGGGACATAAAAGTAATAAAACTTAAGGACCTATGTGAGAAATAAGGACCCGACTACAATGAAAAGCAAGGACTAAAATGTAAACCCAGGTTTTGAAGGTTTATTTTAATTTAAATCTTTTTCAACTTTCTATATATGTTAGTAAATAAGGTAAATATTATGTTTACACCTTGAATTTACATTTTTGACCTTTTTAGGTTAATTTATTAGATTAAGTAAAATCACTTAAGTTATTATATACTTAGGTATACATTATATTTAAGTTACTTATCTTATTAATTAAGAGAATGATTAATAGGATTTCGGGTCCAATTATTATCTAAATTATTAATAATGTTAATTAGATGATAAAATGTCATTTTAAACTTATTTTAAGGTCCTTAACTAAATATCCCTTATTCTATAATTAACCCTTATATGTTCATAACCTTAGCTAATTAACTAGGAAGACTAGTTAATTAGGGGTAATTAGAGATCATGATGAGTGTCTCATCAAGTGTTAGTACACATTTTCCTGCAATTAAGGATATTGACCCTCTCACATTTGTGTGCCACCCAAACCTTTATCTGAACTAATCTATTCATGTGAACCCTAAAATCAAGGCTCTAAATTCACTTGAACTCTAAAAGTTGGGACCTAATAACTTGAGAATAAATTCAGGGTGATTTGGGTCTTGACCCAACCCATCCTCAACCTTAGGGCAGGTTAAGTGAAGTTGGTCCACTTTGTGGGTCAACCAACCTCCAAATTAGGTCACAATTGAAATAACTTCTAAATCAAGTGAAATTCAAGGCACAATTAGGGCTAAAATTGGTAGACTTAGGTCTCAATTCATACATTCTGGTCAACTTGGAATCTCAGTGACAAGGAAGGTCAGGTGGGGGAAACCCTATAACCCATAGGGATGCTCTACCATGTAGGGGTCTTTGTGGGACTCTCCCTTCTTGGCTACCCAAGTAATTCTTGAGTGTGTGGATTTCTGATCTAGAGGTATCAACAGCCTTGAAATAGCCTTAGTCATCAGAAATTATTTGGGTGCCTTGATTGGGTCCAATACACATCCAATCCCTCATATATTCTGTAGGGCACATACACAAAAGAGGTCCTTAGGTCTAACCTAAAGGTCTCCATTAGAGTTGATCTTTTGGAGAAAATCTGATCTAATTTGATCAATTCAATCTGGACCTGAATTTGATTCTACATCCTGAACCACCACTTGATTTGGAAGTGTGTTTAACTTGAAATCATCGATGTTTAGAAATATGTGTCGTAGTATAGGATAAGAATCGCATAAAACACTTAAATTTATAATGCTCGAAAATAATGTGAGTCCGAGGTTGTTCGTAGGGAACAAGAATGGCAATCTCAATCCACTAATCACAATATAAGAAATGATATGAAATAGAAATCAATGAAATGCTCAAAATAATATTTCAATAAAGAGCAGAGTTAGTGTAAAAAGATTTTGTTAAAATGGTGATTTAAATCACCAAATTAAGCCTAAGTTTAAGCTCACAAATCAACTTAAATAAACCAACAGTATTCTCAATCAATTATCTCAGTTAAATATCTCCATAATAACCAGTATCAAGCCACAGCCTCAATTGTCAATGTAAAGCCTCAAACACCTTAAGAACTCAGTAGAACCAACATAGCAGAGGCACAAGGCACAGCAGACAGAGGCACAAAGGCCTCACACAAAGCCCTCAAAGGCTAAGTGTAGAGAGAGTGAGAGGGCACGAATCCTAAGAAGAGAAAAACCCCCTCTCTCTCTGATTCTCCTCCCTGCCTCTTAGCTTAAACCCAGGTGAAGAGTACCAGGTAATCGGGTATACGGTCAAAGGTCCAGACCCACCGACATGGTGTAGCAGGTGAGGGTGCGCATGCTCGTGAGATGGGGACCTGACCCCTGTGTCCTAGGCGAGGGGTCGATGTAAGCTTTTCCTTTTATACAGCACTGGAAACTTCTTCATGTACGATGTGGGACTAATGTCCCTGCTATTCTTCGCGTGTAGCTGCCGATGAAGGTCTCACTGATTAAGGTCAAAGGGGGCACCTGCTGCTGCAATTGAAGACCTAGAGGGGAGCCTGGAAGCGTTCCACAGTGCCTAGGGGTAGCAGCGGGGATGAACTCAGTTGGGAGATGGCAGACGGAGCCGGAGAAGAAGGCGGTGGCAATGGCGCTTCAGCGTAGACCTGAAAAGATGAATACAACCTCTCAGCCCAATCAGAAATGCTCAAGAGGATTTCCTGAGTGTGGCAAACGTGTTGGTAGGGGTTGCGTATAGTGAGGAGGTGTGTGTGTGCGTGGCAAAGTCAAGGAAGGTGCGTGAAGGTGGTGGAGTTTGGTGGGGTGTTCTGGTGGTCAATAGCCCAAGTGATGTGAGGGCTTTTGGTTGTGGGGATGCGATGATGCTTCCGGAAGTTGTGGCGAGGTGATTGGTGCGATGCAGTGGGCATGCGAGCTCACCATAGGTGCACCGACACTAAGGAAGGTAGAGGTGGTATGAGTAGTGTGGTGTACCAACCTAAGTTTGAAGGGGCTAGGAAGAGTCAGAGGAAGGAGAGGAGTCGAGAATGAGTGACTACGGACGAGGAGAGAGCAGGGATGGTGCCAGCTATGATTGGCCGACGTCAGAGATGAAGAGAGCTCCAGAGAGTGAGATAGCGACGTCTGAAGGGGGAGAAGGCTCTTAGCAGGTATGGTGAGGAGAGGATGATGGAGAGGAAGAGTTTCCCTCTGCCTATGGCATGTGGTAGAGGGCCAAGAAGCCAAAGAAAAAGGGTCGCCGGAGCAAAATGGGGCAGGTTGGAGTTCGGAGGAGAAGAAAGGTTTTTGGCCTGAAAATTTGCTAAGGAGCATAGCCTTGCAAAGGGGATCCTTTTAAAGGCCTTAGGAAGAGATCCAATTTTGGGAAGAAGCTTGAAGAGCTTGACATTTCAGGGGAGAAGATCCCCCAAATTTCTCTCATTTGCCTAATCTGTGAGGCTCGAATTAGGGCTTGAGAGGCGACGCAATTGATTAGGAAGGTCCTCAAGAACATTCCCTCCAAATTTGGAGGGATTAGGTTGAGAAATCAGAGAGGAATCTCTGATTGAAGGTCAGCTGCTTCGGGTTCCCATTGACAATGGCAGCATGGACCTCTTTGAAGAGAACGATGAGAAGTTGGGGACCTTTTTGTGAATATTTTCGAAAGCTAGGGGTTTAAGTGAAAGAAAGAGAGATTTGAAGGACTGAGATGCAAACTAGGTCAAAATGGACTCTGATTGGGCCCAAATTTTGGTACAAACCTAATTTGGATCCAAGGAATCTAATGGTGAAGTCAAATTCTAGTTTTGAACACACTTAACTAGGAAATTTGCGTCAAAACCCAAATTAGGGCAGAATTCCATCTAAGACACTGTTCAAGGTGAACATAGGTTTAGATGGTCAAACTAAGGGTACCAAACCTCGTAGAATATTTTTATATGAATTTTATGAGGTTTAGATGAATTTTATTCTAACCAGAACCTCTTTTATTTAAGCAGGTCTGAAATTAGGGTTTTATGTGTTGTTTTTTTTTTGAAATAGTGAGGATTACTATCATGAACCGATTGCAATCCGGAGGGCAGTATATTTCTTATCAAAAAAGCATTACAAAAGAGATTCCCAACTATGTATGAGGGACCAGCATTCCTTTACAATGTTCTCACATCTCACCGGTCTCTCCTGGAAGAGTTTATCATTACGCGCCCTCCACACACACCACAAAGCAGCTGCCATAGCCCCTAATGGCCGACCAGGACTGATGAACCTCTGCCACAAAGAGTCCCAGGAGGGAAGAGGTTCTAAACAAACCATCCTCCAAATCCTGTCGGTGACCAGACAGGAGGAGAAAATGTGTGCTGCATTGTCAGAGAATAAGCCACACAGAGGGCAGGCATTCAGGGTAGTCCCCATCCTTCTGTGCCTCAGATCACCAGTGATCAAACCTTCCCATCTGCAAAGCCACAAGAATATCTGAACCTTCAAAGGGATTCTCAATAGCCAAATCTTTCTGTCAACAGGATCACAATCCACCTCATTATTGGATCTAACAATTTTTTCATATGCCTGCTACACTGAGAAGATACCCTTTCACTCATATGTATCCGTCACATTCCTCGTCAGCTGCACCTGCTGTAGACCAGCCAGCAGATTCTGCCTCTCCTCCCACAACCGAGTGCCAGACCTGCACTGTTGTAGCTCTTCCAGCCACCAACAACCCTCTGCATCAGACCACAACCTACTGACTATGGCTTCCTTATCTGCAGCATCCGCATAAGCTCTCGAGTAGACCTCTTTCAGTATCCCCAAATCAGACCACCGCTCATTCCACAAGCTGAAATTTCTGCCATCTCTGAGCTTAGGCTGCAGCAGATGCCAATAACTGCTGATTGCACTGATCACTGATCGCAAGAAAGGGGAAGGTTTCTTCGGTTGCAGCCTTTGCTGACTGCTGTTTGATCCCCCATAGCTGTCCCTGACCAGATCAGCCATCAACTCCTCCTTGCAGTCCAATATCCTGATGGCCCATTTGATCAATAAAGCCTCATTGAATTCTTTGAGTGCTTTAATTCCCATACCACCAATTTCTTTCGACCTGCAGATCTTGCTCCATCTGATGGGCTACATGAAGCCGCCTTCATGACCTGCTCCTTTCCAGAAGAATCTCTTCCTCATAGCATCCAATCTCTTCCATATACACTTAGGGGCCCTGAATATGCTAAAATAGAAGATCAGTATGGCTGTAATGACCAAATTGAGAAGGATCAGTCTGTCACCCTTAGACAGAAATTTACTACTCCATCCTTTCAGTTTTTTAGCAGCCTTATCAAACAAGACATTCCAATCAGATTTTTTCAGTTTTGCTGCCCTCAATGGCAATCCTAGGTACTTCAGTGGCAGCTTAGCTCGAGGTGACCCCAACGTACCCTCCAATTCCAGCTGCTTCTGCTCACTCATGCCAAAACAAATCAAGACAAATTTTTCCTTGTTCAAACATAAGCCTGAAATATCCCCAAATATCTTCACCAATAACCCCAGAGCATGTGCCACAGGCTTGGACCCTTCAACAAAGAAAATCGTGTCATTTGCATACTGTAAAATGGGGGCCAGATTTCTCCTGTTAGATAATGAATACCCTTTAATTATACCCACCTCTGCCAATTTGCAAGCATACCTTGCAAGCCCATCCACCGCAAGGTTAAAAATCAATGGAGCTAGAGGACATCCTTGTCTAACCCCACGCTGAGGCTGGATCCATACTCCACAAGGCTTCCCATTAATCAGTGGAGAGAAGGAAGCGGTAGTGACACACCTTTTCATCCATTGGATCCATAAGGGAGGAAAGCCTCTCCTTCTAAAAACCTCCCAAAGATACGGCCAAGAGATAGAATCGTAAGCCTTCTGGAAATCAACTTTCCACAAGAATGCCTTGCATTTCCTTCTATGCCATCCACTGACCATTTCCTGAGCCAAGATAAAGGATTCCTGAAGTGATCTGTTAGGTAGGAATGCAGCTTGTATCGGGTGGATCAGGTCCTGTAGAACATTTCTCAGCCTATTAGCCAAAATCTTACTGATGACAAGGTAGATGGAATTTGAAAGGGAGATCGGCCTGAAGTCTGAGAGTTTTTCTGCTCCCATTGATTTAGGCAGGAGGAAAAGATAGGGCTTGTTAATCCTCTCAAACCCAGCATTTCCCACCTCAAATTCTTTGATAACATCCATCACTTCCTTGCCCACCACACTCCACATCTCTCTGTAAAAGAAGACTTGTATTCCATCAGAGCCTGGGGAACCTTCCATATTTAATTCTCTGATTGCCTATAGGGTCTCTTGTTTAGTGATAAGTGCAGTCAGTTGTGTAGCCTGATCACTCGTCACCCTAGAACCATCACTTCCTGCTATTTTCCATTTCCCCCTCTTAGCTACCCGAGATGCCTCTCTGTAAAATTTAATGGCTTCAGATTTAATCTCCTGATTGGAGAAAACCTTCTGCCCATCACTGAGAATAGAGGAAATAAAGTTAACACGTCTTCGAGAGCTAGCCGCAAGATGGAAAATTTTCATATTTTCATCTCCCTCCTTAAGCCATAATTGTCTTGATCTCTCCCTCCAATCGATTTCTTGTTTTAGGTCTTCATCCAGTATCACACCCTGCCAAAATTTCCTTTCAGCCACCTCTTCCTCAGATAAAGGGCCAGCTGCCTCCGTAGAATCCAGCACCTAGATTTTATTCAGAGCTTCACTCTGTTGGTGCTAGAGCACCACGATCATTTGTTTTGATGATAAAAAAACACGTGTTATTTAACATTTGCACTTGGAGTCTTAGATTTCAGGTCAATTGAAAATGTAGACGTGATTAGACGGAATTCGAGCTCGCATCCAGGATGGATTGGAGGAGCTTGATGGAGAACAGAGGAGATTCGCGAGGAGCGATAGATTGAAGATAGAAGGACAAGAAGAATAGGATAGAATTCTATTTATTCGTTTCATGTACTTTTGTCTTTATTTTCTTGCTCTTTATTTTCTTAGAACATTATGTTAAAGAGCCTCAAAGTACCCTAACAGTAGTCCTAGGAACACCGGCACAACCCTAGAATACTTAGGTTTTCTGTAGAGGACTTAGAAAACCAATATAGGGTTCAAACAGCATTTCCAGACGTCTAATTCCCAAATCAGACGTCTGATTATGTGTTTTAAGACGTCTGACTGTTGATTCAGTCGTCTGATAACATTTAGGCTGGACATAGTTAGTTCTGTCTGATGAAATCAGACGTCCAGACCTTAGACCAGACGTCTTAGGAGACGTCTGATGACTTTGCCAGACATCCAATTAGTGGACCGTTGGCTCTCTTAGCATATGACCGTTAAAGCCTTATCAGACATCCTTAAGCCCTTCCAGACGTCTGATAATTGATCGTTTTGCCTCGACTGACCCAAAAATCTCTTCTCAGAGATTTTCTAGCCATTGCAAATCCATTCCCATGAAAAAGTACGTTTCCAGACGTCCAGACATAGTGCCAGACGTCCTGTATGTCGTCTGATGGACTTGCGCTAGAACCCTGTTTAGATCTGATTCAAGCCAGGAAGGAACCTGCATGAAATCAGACGTCTGACCTTGAAATTAGACGTCTTAAAGTGGTCTTCCAGACGTCTGATGCCAGAATTAGACGTCTGATTACCCTGTCAGTGCAATGATTATTCCCGATTTCGGGTTGATTCACTTGGGCTTTGCACCCAACGGCTATGGAGCCTTTCCTAAGCCATCCAAAGCCTTCCTAAGGCCTCTATAAATAGAGGGGAACCTCTTGCACACCAACACACACCTAGAAACACAAGACACACCCAAGAAACATACTTTCTACCATTTTGTGTCTCTCTTGCTCTCAAAGCTCAAGTTCTACATCTTGAGAGCATCAAGCTTTGCGCACCTGCTCTCTCGCCGTAGTTCACGAGAGCGACGTAGTGCCGTCTTGTTGTTCACGCATCCGCGTCGCCGACACACTCCTTTCAAAGGGGAGTTTCTTAATTCTTATAGAAGCCTAGGTTTAATATTACTTTGTTGGCTCTATAGGATTATTGTTATTTTATCTTTGTTATTTGGTTGGGTATTCACTTTGCGAATTCTCGTCTCCTTCGTGGGACAAAATCCTTCTCGTGGAGAGAAGGGGTTGAGGAACGCTACCCTCGCACTTGTAGCGTAGTTGTAATTGAGGTTGAATCACCCTCGTTTAAAGTGATTCGTTTAGTGGATTTTGATCAACTTGGTTGATCGGAAAATCCTAACTCGAGAGGGTTAGGTGGTGGTTTTCACTCGATTTGGGTTTCCACCTAAAAATCCTTGTGTACTTTGTGTGATTGTATTTTGTGAGATTGTTTACATTTCAATTCCGCATTTTTTACGTCATGCTGATCTCACCCCCTCCAAGTAGGATTCTACACACTCCTCCTCTGCTGCCTCATCAAACTAACAGTAAATCCATATTCTTTTAAGACCGTGCGCAAACCAGCCAGCTTGGTTGCCAACCTGACAGTAGCAGACCCCTCCACCTTTTTAGCTCGCCACCAAGAGCTGATCATCTGACAGAAGTCTGGTTCCTTCAGCCATGATCTTTTCATTTTAAAATAAGAGCCAATATGAGTTTCTTCCCCACTGTCCCACACCAAAGGGGTGTGATCAGAAAAAGGTTGGCTCAATCCACTTACTGGCGACAGCTAGAATCTTACCAGAATGTCCACATTCCCAAAAAATCTATCTAATTTGGATGCCAACCCATTTCCATTGCGCCAAGTAAATTCCACACCAGAGGATGGAAATTCACACAGCTACAGTGACTGAACCATCATCTGGAAGCCAGTAACCGAACTGTCTGTGTTGCCGTTAGGCCTATCTGCCCCTGTTAGCACACAATTGAAATCCCCACCCGTTAGCCACATTCCCCCATGCACCAACTCAGCCATAGCAGCCCACTCCTCCCACAGCTCCTACCTGGCAGATGCAGCACATGGTCCATAAACCCCAGTAATCCAGATATACTCTTGCCCCTGGTGAATCTAGAATTTGCATGTCAGCAAATGCCTTGCTTTGTGAACCACCAAACATTGAGCCCACCCCTTCCTCCACCAGATAGCAATACCTCCCGACCTCCCTTGTGCATCAATCTGCACATAATCATTCAGCCCTGAAGCTAGCAAGTCAGACCAAAGCCTATCAGATCTATCTTCAATGTGTGTCTTTTGAATGAGCGCACAATCAATTCCCCATTCTCTCAAATATCTCATCAGAGAAGCCCTCCGGCTTTTGTCACGCAGCCCACGCACGTTCTAAGTGAGGATTCTCATCTGTCTTCACCAGACCCCTCCCCCCTGAGGGCCTGACATTTACAAACCTACATGACTTTCGCAACCTCATCTTCATCCATCAGAATGATAGCCTTTGATTTTCTCTGTCGGAGGCTATATGGTGATCTGCACTTACCAGTCTTTGAGTGAGAACCACCTTCACATTTAAGTCCTTCCTTCTCATGCAGATCCTGTTTATCCTTCAGAGATTCAATCTGTGTGTCATGGCTCCCCTGCTTCACAGTCTCCATGTCACCTACCAGCATATCCCCTGCCATCGTGAGCGTTGGTCCAGCTGTTTCCCCCCACCCAATTCCTCCTCTTCTTCATTCTGAGCCTCCCCCGTCTCCCCACACAGAAGTCCTTACGAGTTTCGACAGTTAGGGGTTCATCGCCGCGAACCGTGCCTAGGTCATGCATAACTGCCTCCTCATCAGCTGCAAGTCCAGACGACTTAAGTTGCTTTGCTATAGTGTCTCCCACCAGAAACCTCAGCCTCAGCATCCAGGAACTCCCACCACATCTCAGAATCAGATTCTCAAGTACACAGCCAGCTATAAATACATCAACCATCACATTCAACAGGCGCCCATTGCCCTCAAGCAGCCTGATAACCGCGTCCTTTGCCACTGATGAAAATCCTGAGATCATCGACGATATGACCTCAGATGTAAAGGTAGCCCCTCGATCTCAAGTTTTCCCGATCTGGATCCCACTCTCTGGGGTGGTCTCTCCAGCAAAGCTCCATCAAAGGGGGAAACCAGTCTCCAGATCACTGTGAACCCATCGTTGCAAGATGTTTGAAACCGCAGCTTCTCAGCATCCACCATATCCAAGCCAAAGAGGACAAAATGTGTATTTGACAGAAAAGAAACCTTCCAAGAGCTGCTCGAGAGGGAGAGAGAGTTTACCAGGGTGCGAACATTCTCCGCCGTTGGTCTTCCAACCATAACCTCCCCAACCAGAGCTCCACGCAAGGCCATCTCTGCCGCTCTAATTATGTGTTGTTGTGATTATCGAAATGCGTGAAACCTTGTTTCTAATAATGCTGACCCACTTTTTAGACTTTTAAGCTCATTTGACCTTCATTTAACCCCTGAGTAATCCAATGGTTAATTTGTGTTTGAGATGTGTTGTTAAAATTACATAATTAACCCTGATTCTTATTTTCCTCTTAAATCAGAATAACATGGAATTATGACCCTTAGATGATTATGTAAGAGCATTTATCCATCAATTCTGACTAAAAGTGGCCAATTAGGGCCGATGATGGTGTTCCCATCATGCCTCCATGCCTAGCTTTTGCTAGTCCCTTAGCAAAATCCTATGGATCGAACCATGTCCTTAGACCGGATGTAACCGTCATGATGCCCTACTAAGCCTCATCTCTAAAGATAAGATCAAAATACCAACAATAGGCCTAGAAGTAATCAAGTACCAGCCAAGATCCAAACCTGACCAGCTTTAGCTTGAGTCTACCGTGAAGATTTCTAAGGCTTGCAAAAACTACCCAAAGGTTCGTTGACCCCAGCGGTTGAAGCACCAGTGCGTAGAGTGTATTAAGTCCAGGTTCAGTTTGATAGTGTGTCTTGATAAGAGAGAGATAGAGAATGATTTTTTCTTTTTCATTTTGAGAGTTTTCTCTCTTTTCCTTATAGATTTCCCTAAATCCAACCTCGGATTGGCCCTAAACATGATCTGTATCAGATTCCTTGTCCCCACCATCAATCCTCGAAGGGTCCCTGGCTTTCGATGTTTCGGGATAACACCTCCCATGGCAACCCCCAGAACCTTGGCTTTCAACACTTTAGGATAGTGCCGCCCATGGCGTTCTGTAGCTAAATTCAAGTCCAGGCAATCGACATTTCATGATAATCCCGCCCATAGCACCTAAACCAGCACAAGGTGCTTACATGCTTATTGCACAGCAATCATAGGTCTTAAGTGACCTAAATTAGGCTAGAACTTAGTATAAGCTAGTGTAATTAATGCATGCATAAGCATTATTTGCATCTTTACTGATTTCCTTTAGCTATACATGAAATAATGATATAATGTACTAATTAAGTGCATTATATAGATTGTAGGTAATAAGAAGCTCAGGAGCTGGATCTGGAACTAGATCTGAAGCTGGACTTAAAGCTAGTGCTGCATCAGAGCTGGAGCAGAAGACCTTAGAATAAATGTTGTAGAGAAATAATGTAAGGGTTGAGGTATGCTATTCTATTAAGAAAGAATAAGGCAAAGCTAAATTATGAAGAACTTAGGTTCATTCCTAGCCCTAGGACAGCCCTTGAAGACCTCCTAAGCCTTAGCCACCCTTAGATTAGGTCACCATACCCTAGGAAGCCTCAAAACCCTAGTTCCAACCCATATTTGGACGTCTAGATAAGCTATTGGACGTCCAGGACCCATAGCCACAACCCGCACACCTTAAACCTATGTCTGCAGTGTTATTGGACATCCAGACACATGGTCAGACATCTAATTCTGCAAAATCCCCAAGACAGAACCCTGATTCCCTCCTGAATCAAATTGGATGTTCAGACAAGAGGTCTGGACTTATGATTTTTTGAGTATAAGTCTGATACTTAAATTGAATGTCTAGAACTGCTCTCTAGTTTCTATTTTGGAATTCAAGCTTGGATCTTGAGTTCCTAGGTCCCAAAACCCAATTCCAACCCCCTAGGAACCTAAATTATGGTACCCTAAGCTTGGTACACCACCTCTAGACCTTCGTAAGAACTTAATTAGGTTCTCATTAAGCCCAATTGACTTGGATTGCCTAGTCAATTGGACTCATAGAGTCTAATTGAGCTCAAATCTCAAACCACACGAGTCCAATTGGACTCAGTAAGAGTCCAATTGACCTAAGCCCAACTTAATTGAGTTATTTCACTCTCAATTATGTTCACACTCACTCAATTAAACTTATGTCAAGTTTAATTGCACTTTCTCATTAGCAATTAGGGTTTGCAACCCTAATTTGAGACCTACCCTAACCCAATCCCCTTAGGACCTAACCTAGACCGCTTAGCCACCTAGGTCACACCTGCACACACACACATACCGATTCACACACTCCCACACCAACTAGAGCCTTCTATGCTCTTCCAAAGGTGGCACCACCTTGGTTGCCAAAAATAGCAACCAACGATGCATCTTCTCTTAGATCCACTTTTGGTGGATCTAACAACCACCTCCACCTCATCTTGGATAGCCACACTTGGAGCTCTCTCAAGAGAGTTCTACACCTCTCTAGAGAGAATGCCAAGGGTCTATTTAAAGGACCCTTGGGTGGCCATTTGCACCCATCTAATCTTGGCTTAATTTTGGCTTCATTCCACCTCCACTCTACCTCCATCTCCACGAGCTCCCTCACCATGGTTCCACCACCTCCACGCTATTGCTAGAGCACTGCTCCTCCACATCTCCAAGGGTTAGCCTAAGCACCATTGGTAGCCCCTCCTCCCAACCACTCAAAGGCCATTAGAGACCACCTCCGAATGCCCTTCTTTCTGATAGCTTAGATAGGTAGTTCTTCTAATCTCTCTGCCTTATTTATGCTTAGTAGTGTAGCTCGATATTCTCCCTCAATGATGCATGTGTAATCCCCCCATAGATTCATGCATGTAGCCATTTTCTGGTAGATAGTTTTCTGCTTTCAATCATTCATGTACAAGCTTTCCACTAGCTTTGCTCTGTAATCACCCTAATGCAATCAATGAAAAATCATTTATATATATGTGTGTGTGTGTGTGTGTGTGTGTGTTGAAGAATCACCATGTGCTTGCTTGTCATATTTTATTGTGAAAGAAGTTGCCTGCGCTTATTTCATATATTTCTGCAACTAACATGTAAGTTCCTGAAAACATCGAGGATCTAACCGTTAATGCATTCTCTATCAATGGCCATCATATAACTAGGGTCGTGCTTATTGAAATCCATACATTCACTTTCATCATTTACTTAACGCATGCGCACGTGATAAGAGTTAATCATGCAAATGGTAAAACAGTCATCCATAGGTTAGAAATTGACGTGCGATTTTAAGCGAGTAGAGTGATCAAGATCGAAATCATTTCCATAATGCCTCCCATAGATGAACGACGGGGACACAAAGTCTTGTTAATCTAGAAATATTTTTCTTGACCGGATTTCGTGACTATACTACAAACAACGACATTGCATTTCCTAAAACATGCGAGAAATCATTCCAACAAATGGAGCCGTTGTCGGGGAGGCAACGTGATTGATTTTCGATCCGAGGACTTTTAGTGATAAATCCACCTCTACTTATTTTTGGATGTGCAGGAAATCAGGAAAAATGTGATCAACGTACACATCGAGCGCGGAGAAAAAAATGCAGGTGCACATCTTCTCTCTCTTCGCTTAGAATTTCTTCGAACCCTAGGCTAGATTAGATTTTTTTTAGTTAGAGATTTCTTTCTGAAAAAAAAAATGCATATTTCAAAATAAGAAAAAGAAAAAAAAATTCTTTAAGTTGTTAGATTAGGTTTCTTTTTGAATCCTAGGCTAGTTTAGTTTTTGTTTGATGGAAGAAAAAGAAAAAAAATTCTTTTTGAAAAATTTTTGAAAAAAAAATCATTTTTGTTGGAAGTTGAATTTGAATTTCAAACACCTTTTAAAAGCTCTTCCACCACTGCTCAAATTCGGCCATACTTCAATTTCTAAATTAAAAATTCATTTTCCAAATAATTAGCAAGAAAAAAATTCTAAAATTCAGGCAATTACTTCATTTTCAAACCACCTTCCAAATGACACCATTGATTTGAAGAAATTCAGAGTCAAAATTTTTAAAAATTCACAAAGTACAAGGGGGTCAAACTGACTCAGATTCAAAATTTTTCAAACTTCAGAAATCAATTTCAAGCAACTCGCGAATTTGTTTTCACTAAAATTGGTAGGGTTTGAAAATTGATCTAATTAGATTTAATTTCCATATTTTTTCTTAATTTTTGAAAATCATGTGATACTGTTTCAAAGTAAAAAACCAACCAGGGGTCAAAATTCAAGATCTGACCCCCTGACATTTAAAAATCCCTATAAATTCGGTTGAAATAGTAAAAATTATAAAAAAATATTCTCTGAAAAGATAATTGAAAAAGGAATCAATTTGTCAAATTTCACTTTATTTGGATTCCATTTGTGTTCAGAGAATTATTTTTATTTCATTGGTCTGTTGAGACACTTAGAATTTGCATGAACCATAGGCTCAACATTTAGGGTCAAATTTCTAGAGACCACAATTGAACAACCTATACTTAATTAAGTTTAGTGTTTAGCCGGTGAGCTCCGCCACCTTGTGGGCCACTCACCACAAACCTCAGTGAATAAAAAGGGTTAAAATAATTTTAAAACACGAAATAAACCTGAATTCATTGTCATACTACTAGGTGATTTCAACCTCTCTAGCCAAACTTGGTGACTAAGTCTGTGGAGTAATGTCAAACGACCACGGCTCCGGGGTACAAAGGAACCAGAGATGTGAGCCGAAGGAAGAACCTTCCCCTTAGTCCCCTCATACACAAACTAGCCAGATTAACTTGAGAGGCAAGAATTACTTTCAGTCAATTCTCAATGAATTTTTCTTCCAAAATTCGAACATAAAATGAAAAATCTGGTTATCAGATCATAAGTACCATCTGATTAACAGGGCCTTAGCATTGTCTGGTTGGCTTCACCAACCCAGGGGTTGGTTGGTGTATGCGAGGAAGGAGGTCACTCAAACCTCGATTGGTTGGACCTTGGGAGCCACTCCCAAGGAGGCGAGTCACCTCACCTGGACCATCTTCTCCCCCACCCTCTTCTTCTATCCTCTTAGCCGAGATCGCTAGTCCTGGATCTTGACCAAGGGCTCATCTGAGAGCCCAGGTCACTGAATCAGCTCAACCTGGGTATTACCACTATATATGCGACCACATTATAGATTACAGCAAGCTATAACTAGGATGAGAGACAAAGTTGCATCCTATTTGCATAGAATCAAGGCTATCAATGATAAGAACCAAAGACGAACCTAGATTCCACTCCAGGAAGCCTTAATGGAGGGCCTTCAGGAATTGGGATCAATAACAAGGGCACTTAAACAAAATCACATTCTTCAGGAGATGCTGCTTTTGCATTATCAAGTGGAGAACAGCCTGGGAGACCCTGAAGAACCTAAATTGACCATGCCTGAAGACAATTCACAGGAGCAGATACCCGAAAGAAAATTAGGGGCAGAAGAAGCCAGTACGGAAGTGGGACAGGAGTAGGAAACATCTCGAATAGATTCATCTGGAAACTTTATTCGAGAAATGATGAGGAAAGGACAAATTTCTCCAGGACTGAGTCACAATCTAGATACTCTAGATCTTGGGAGACTCATTATGGGTTGAACAACTTGGCTAAGATGAAGGATGAAGATCCATTTGAGGATATGGATCTAGAGGCAAGCATTCCATGTAACACCACCGATCAATTTATACCATTCCCCATAGAAAGTGAATCTATTCTTGACCCAACATCAGTTGATTTGCACCCTTCTTCTTTCACCTACCAAGGGGATGTGGGAATCTCTGAGACTATACCTTTTGATTTTGATACCTAAAGAACAGAGACAGATAGGGATGTCTTGACCGAAGAAATAGACATGTTATCTGAAGCAGGAAGTAATGAGGAGCCTACTGCATATGAGGGTGAAGCACTGAAAAAAATGAATTGGGGACACACTTATAATCCTAGTCAGTCTAATGGATGGCTCGACTCGGAACCTGAAGAGTCAGCCTCTGATGAATCAGAGATAAATTCCAATGATGGTGAAGTAATTTCTGACGAAGATTTTAGTGACCTCCCCACAGAACTTCTACTTTCACGCATACCCCCATATGACCCAGAGCCTGGAGAGGGCATGATATTTGACATCAATTATCATTATGAAGACCCCTATGACTCAGATTTTGGTTCTGAGATACATTTTGATCATATCAATCTACTCCCTCAGCAACTTCTTGCTGAATTATGGGACATGATAAATCAGCAGAATCAACATCATGAGCCTCCCTCTAATTATCCTCTACCTTGCATAACTACTATGCATTATGTTATAGCTAGACTTTTTGGAGTAGGGGTGCATAATCAACTGGTTTGCATTTGTGGACCACTAATTCTAGGAGCACACAAACATATCTTTCTATTGATCTTGACCAGCTCTTACATAATCACGAGACATCTAATTGAGTTTTTGCCCAGCTGGAGATGTTAAACTCAGCATCTACCTGCATTCTTCATCATCCTATACATACTCGCTTTATACATAGCATATTTCTTTTTTAGCATATTTCCTTTTCGCAAATTGCATACTGTCAAGTTGGCCGGTGCTGAACGTTAAAATTCAGGAACAATTCTAGGTGATTTCTACCAACTTACTCCCTGTCGTAATTTATTTTCCTTTATACTCATGCATGAGGACATGCAAGAACTTAGGCATGAGGGGTGGATATACAGCAAACTAAAAAATTTTTGTGCCAACACTTAGAAAACCTCAAAGTAGCATGTCAAATGTACTTTAGGATCCTAAATAAAAGAACAACCGACTCCACCTCGAATACTCGCATTTGAGCTAGAAATCGTCCGCAACAGCCATATCCGACTCACCCGCTTACCTTTTTGTTCTAAATTTAGGATCAAGCTAAATGTAACCTGAAAAGGGAATTTTATGAGGTACAAATGAAATAGTTTACTTGTTTATACAATATATACGTAATGCATTCAGGAACAGGATTATTTTTATTAAGAGAATTTATTAGAGATTTTATCCTCTAATTGATTCCTGTAATCTGGAATCCAGTACAATTTTCACACTCACATGTAGAATTTGCAATGGATTCACGATGAAGATTGATAAACGTCTTTAGTCTGTCGAGAAGAAGCAATGCTTCTGTTCCTGAACCCCTGGATAGTGTTGTGGGAGTCAGGCAGATTTTCTTCCAAAAATCCACGAAATAGTGTGAGATGAGAGTAGAGAGTACTGGTGCTCTAAGATTAGTGCAAGGAATCTGAAATCCTAGATAATTAGGTAATGATACTCAGAGATTAGGCATAGTTTCCATTCTCGGTTCTTGCATATACATTTTGTGTGAAATATTGAGAGCCACCAATCAAGGCAAATACACAGAGAGCGACTTCTGATAAAACTAGGGCTAAGGTGGATGGTTATGACCATTCTTTACGGAATCCTCAGCTGAAGGAGGGTATTGATATCAAGGCCAGGAATGCGACGTCCTATCCATCTTTCTCGATGCCAAGAGTAGGCACTTCCACCAAATAAGCTAACTAATGTCTCTTGAGTACCACCAATCCCTAATAATGCCTCCTCAATAAAATTCATGAATGTATTGCTAGATGGTGTTGTGTTAGAAAGATTATATATAAAAAAAGAAAAAAAATGAGAAAATGAGAAAAGAAAAAAGAGAGAAAAAGAAAGAGAAGAAAGAGTATAAAAAAAGAGTCTATAAATATTTTAGTGTTTGTTTCATTTGCACTAAAGCAATGCCACCAAATAAAGTTGAGATCCACCACATATGGCCTTAACCCACTTTTTCTGTGTTTCTAACCTCCCAAATACTAGCTGAAGAATTCTGATGTAGTGTTAAGGTTATTGAAACTCTATTAAAGTGTTAATGCCATGTGAGACCACTAAATATGGAATATATGTGTAAATCTGGTGAGATTGTGAGCTCAAGAAAAGAAAGGAAAAGAAAAGGAAAGAGAAAGAGAGAGTGAATACAAAGGAACCAAAAGAGAGCATAGTCTTTCTTGTCTTTCTCTGAGTTGAGTTACTTAATAATTTGGGAACCTAGATTCTATAGTACTAATCTCTATGTAGCACCAAATAAGAGTGAGCCACCAAATACACAGTCATTTGCCTCAGACATTCTCTACGTAAGCTTAAAGCTACGGTGGAAATCATAAAATATCTTGAATACCCCGAGGGAAGAAGTTTGCCTATCTCGCTAGAATTTTACTAGGGTTCAAGTATAGGCTTTAAAGGTAAATCAAGTTTTTCACTCGAATCCGTTGCAAAAACTACATAGCTATTTATGCACTGAATCCGGGTTTTAAAATCACTTTGTTGTAATATAGCCGAAAATAACACGTTAACAAATACAATTTATGGCTCGAAGAAATCTGAGGTTGAATACAGGGAGCAAGTGTTGCAATAAATCTCGAAATTACAATTCTATCAAAAAATATCAATATATAATGAAATCTCTAATCTCAAATGATATGTATATAAGAACAAATGTTGATAGTGCAAAAGATTAGGGTAAAATGGTAATTTGAATCACCAATTAACCTAATTACAATAATATCAAATATCTCAATAGTATCAATCAACTTTAATCCACGTAGGATAAGTACACAGTGCACTCAGAACCAGCAACACAAAGGCAAGGCCTCTCTTTCTCAAGCCTCAGGGAGAGGTGTAGTAGAGCTCAGAACCAACACCAGCAGAGGCAAAGGCCTCCCTCAGAATTTCGCTAAGTATCAAGAGGTGGGCAACAGAGCAAAACCCCCTCCCCTCTCTCTCTTTTCCTCTTCCTTTCCCTTTCTTTCTCTTCTCTCAGAGACAATCAGATCCAGGTATATAAGTAAACGGTTCAAAGCCCAGACCTTGTGGTGTGGCCGCAAGTGAAGGGACCTCACCCCGTGCTTACTGAGGTGACTAAGCTAAAGTGGAAAAACAACTTAAGCACTATGAATAGTATGCCGCTTCACGATGTGGGACTATCCCACGGAGCTTCAGTGCATGTGAAGCTGCGGAGGATTGATGCGTTCAATTGAAGCCACAGCAGCAGGTCATTAACCAAATTGGATGTCTGGATCAGGTCCTGGAGGTCAATCATAGCAGCTGGGAACAACTCCTAGAGGTCTTGTGGTTGGAACACTGAAGGTGAAGTCAGAGGAGTCACAGTGGCAGTGGAGCTCCGGTGGGGTACCCGAAAACCACAACACGGCCTTGCAGCCTCATCAAGATAGCTCAGAAGGTCCGCCGTAGCACGACGAATGTAGCGGGCGATGGTGTACTGTGGGAGTACGTGTGTGTGTAGGGCGAGGTCGGGGCGGAGCTGCGAAGGTGGTGGTGCTCGGTAGGTGGTTAGGGTGGTCGTGGTGAGGAATTGGTTGAGGTCTTTTGATGTGGGAGTCGAGGCGGAGCTAACGGAGGTGGTGGTAGCGAGTTTCGTGCGATGGAGCGAGCTTGAGGCATCGTCGGAGGTGTGCTGACGCTGAGGAAGATGGAGATGATGTGGACGGTGCACAAGTCGTTAGTGAGAAAAGGGAAAATAGAGGGAGAAGGGAAGTGATAGAGAGCCTAAAAGGGGAAGATAAGGGGTGGAAAGCTCCAGTGTTGGTCGATGTAAGTGAGAGGGAAATGAAGTAAAGGGTGAAGGAAAAAGATAGAGGGTCATAGGGATGAGAGCAGGAGAGCTCCGATTGTGGCTGACCGAAGCTGAGGAAGATGGAGGCGATAGCGAAGCAGCGACGGTGACTGATAACTCTGCATTCAATGATGATAATCCCGTCAACAAGGGTTTATCTTGAGGATATATGTGCACTAATAACACACCATAATGGGCATGGGAGCACTACAAGCATCACAAATTAAGATTTCTTATAAATCAATGTTAAATGGTCATCTGTACAAGTTCACGTTGAAGCAGGCCTCATATGAGTAATCAGACTGCACAGATGGATTCATATCGACGAATGGAGTCCAACGGACTCGAAATCACTTAAATTCGACATACGAAGCTCCCTCAACAAGCCTAAGAAGTTCTAGTCGTTGATCTAATGATCAACGGCCCATAATGTGCCACGTGGCCACTGTTGGCCTGCATCCACTACCCTCTCTCTTCATCGCACGATCTCAGCCACACATCTCTCATTGGACGGTTGAGGACCCGCAAGCTCAGCACTGCACCGCATCTCCAGCACATCCAAAGAACTTCAAAATCTGACCATTGGATCTCCATCCAACGGTCAATATCGCCTGCGCCTAATTTCACCGCTGCACAAATTCACGGAGGTAGCACAACAATCGAACGCTTGCACTCACAAGCAGCAGCGAGCGTTCGACCCCCGCTGTGCCCTAAATCACGCTCCAGCTACACCACCGCGGATTTAGACCACTCGATCACCACTAAACAACTCTAAGGCAGGCTATGCGGCGTGCTCTCAAGCGCATACTTGCAAGCGCATACTCTCAAGCGC
The DNA here is from genome assembly GCA_037157565.1 of Thalassia testudinum. NCBI lineage: Eukaryota > Viridiplantae > Streptophyta > Magnoliopsida > Alismatales > Hydrocharitaceae > Thalassia > Thalassia testudinum. The sequence continues at coordinate 21,273,796 of JAZHRO010000062.1, forward strand.
CGAGATTCAGACCACTCGATCACCACCATGAACTCGTACAATCATGCACACTCACCGCACGGGAAGCACGATCCAAGCACTCCTCGTTCGTGCGATTGCAGCCGTTGAAGTGAAATCCGACAGTCGACGCTCATCCATCATAGCTCACATCCTCTTAGAATGATTGTCATGTTTTAAACACGATCTCTAACCCTACTCTCTCTCTCTCTCATTTTCTCACAACTAAGAAAGCCAAGCATTCTTGTGACAACTAAAGCAACAAACTAATTCAATTTCATGCCTCCTCATGTGTGACACTTGGACTCACCAAATCCACATCTTAAATTAAAATCGACATCGTGAACGCATACTACAATGGCATAATTAAATAAACGCATCCCGCACTCGTCAGTTTTTGGCGTTGTTGCTGGGGAAAAGAGCCATTTCATGATTCAGGAAGGGATTGTCCTCGGTCACATCGTCTCGCATAGGGGCATCTAAGTGGATCGAGCTAAGGTTGATTTAATTTCCAAACTTCCACCCCTAGCTCGGTCAACCAAATCTGATCTTTCCTAGGACATGTTGGCTTCTATAGAAGGTTCATTAAGGATTTTTCCAAACTTTCTAAGCCCTTGACTGACCTTCTGGCCAACAACGCCCTTTTTCACATGACACCTAATTGCATCAAGGCTTACAACACCCTTAGGGAAACAGTCTCCACTACACCTATTTTACAACCCCCAGACTGGTCCCAGGACTTTGAGATAATGTGCGATGCATCAGATTTTTCCATCGGCGCAGTCCTAGGACAAAGAAGAGAGAAGAAACCCGTGGTGATCTACTACGCGAGAAAAACGTTGAATGAGGCTCAACGGAATTACACCGTCACAGAAAAAGAACTGCTCACCATAGTCTTTGGGTTAGAAAAGTTCCGACCATACCTTCTAGGATCCCACGTGACTGTTTACACCGACCACTCGACTATCCAGCATTTGTTGGCCAAAAAGGATGCTAAACCTAGGCTCATTCGATGGATCCTGCTCTTGCAAGAATTTGACTTGGAAATAAGCGACAAAGCTGGGTCTAAGAACGTCCTAGCCATCACTTGTCCAGACTTCAACCGGACCACATCAAACCCTCATTACCCTTGACTGACACCTTCCCTGATGAACAACTTCTAGCCATGCAAGGAAGAAAGCTACCCTGGTATGCAGAGTTCGTCAACTATCTGGTGGTAGAATAGACTCCGCACAGCTGGTCCAGACAGCAATAGGATAAGTTCTTGGCTGAAGCCAAGCACTATTTCTGGGATGATCCTATGCTATTTAGACTCTATGCTGACCAGATCATTAGGAGGTGTATTCCTAAAGAGGAAGTCCAAAGTGTGATATCCTTTTGTCACGACCAAGCCTGTGGTGGCCACTTCTCTGGCAAAGGTTTTGCAGTCCAAATTTTACTGGCCATCCTTATTCAAGGATGCACACAACTTTGCCAAGACTTGCTCTCGGTGCTAGACATTAGGGACTATGACTAGAAAGGATATGATGCCCCTCTAGCCCATTCTGATTGTCGAAATTTTTGATGTCTGGGGCATCGATTGTTTGTGTCCCTTCCCACCATCCAACGGCTATGAGTACATATTAGTCTCAGTAGACTATGTCTCAAAGTGGATCGAAGTCGTAGCCACCCGAAGATGTGACCACAAGACCGTCATGGACTTTGTTAAGCAGAACATCTTCTCTCGGTTTGCGATACTGAAAGCCATGATCAGTGATGGTGGGAGTCACTTTATTCATGCCCAATTCCATGCCTTACTTAGAAAATGCAGGGTTACTCATCGCATTGCCACCTCGTATCACCCGCAAACAAATGGGCAAACTGAGGTCTCTAATAGGCAGATCAAGAATATTCTACAAAAGACTATGAGACCTGATCGGAAGGATTGGTCCACACGACTAGATGATGCCCTTTTGGCATACAGGACCGCTTTTAAGACCTCGATAAGCATGTCTCTTTATCTATTGGTATTTGTCAAGGCTTGTCACCTTCCGGTCGAGTTGGAACACTAGGAATACTGGGCTGTGAAGCAATGCAATATGGATTCCCAGTTGGCCAGAGCTCAAAGGACACTCCAACTCTCCGAGCTCGAGGAGATCCATCGGGATGCCTATGTGAACAGTTGACTTTACAAAGAGAAGATGAAAGACATCCATGACAAACAAATCCATAGGAAAACCTTCGAGCCCAATTAGCAAGTCTAGCTTTTTGATGCAAGACTTAAACTCTTCCTTGGAAAGCTGAGATCAAAGTGGATAGGACCATATCAGGTGGTCAAGCCTTATCCCAATGGGGCAATTGAAATTGTAAATCCTAACACTAGGCAAACCTTCACAGTAAACGGCCAGAGATTAAAACATTATCTTGCCCAGGTTCCCCGAAAGAAAGTAGTCACCCTCATTGAGGGTTGACATGGAGCTTCACCCAGCTAGAGGCAATAAACTCAGTGCTTCCTGGGAGGTAACCTAAAAGATTCAGATTGATCAGATACACTGCGACACTCAGGTGATGTCTTTCTGTACCCCCTTGCATATATTTATTTACTAATGAGGACATTGTCCGACTTAAGCATGGGGGGGTGGTAATTCACATTCTCTAAGTTTATATTATCAGCCTGAATTATATAAAAAAAATTAGGAAGGAAAACTTAGGCATTAGAAGCTTGTCAACTGTGGAAAATAATACGAGAAGAACCTGAACACTTAGACTTTTCAGGCCTTCAGGCTTAATCAACCTTGGTGTCCACTAAAATATGGATTTAGCCCCGAATCCTCACAACCTTGATTTACATTAATCTGATCAATAAAGAAAGGTGATAAGTATATGACTTATCAACCCACATTCTGACTCGAAGGGACTTTTAGTCTAAGCATCTGCACACATTTTTTCACTGACTCACTCCTCGGAGATTCTAATAGAAATTGAGTAGCTAATGAACCTTCTAGGGTGATATGGCTGGCAAGTTATCGTAGGTAACAGCCCATTGGCCGGTTGTCCAAAGCCCAGCCACAGGACCATTCTCTTTTATTGCCTCTAGGTAAATCTTAAATCAGGGAAGCCACCTACTGAAACGAAAAAAGGGGGAGAAATAGAAAAAAGAAGAAAAAGAAAAAATATAAATAAGCCACACTTCACTGCACGAGTATGGCTGGCAAGTGGTCGTGGGTAACAGGCCATTGACCGATTGTCCAGAATCCAGCTCACTAAATGTACGAAAAAAGCCCAAAACACTTAAGGAAGAAGCGAGGAAGTAGAGCAATCCGGGGAGATATACACTAGGAGCACCCTTGTGTTGACCCCATGCAAAATAAAAGTAGGGAGAAAGCTACCGATCGGACAGATACACCTTTAGGGAAGCACTTTCTTTTCCAGTCACCTAGGGGCGTAGAAACCCGAAGAATGTTCTAATTACCGTTGACTGAGTCTATCACAATCTTCACACCAAGATGCTTAGCACTTAGAGTCTTTTTTGAGTTATGGGTGGGGTAGCCGTAAAAAGTTACCTACACACTCTCAACTCCAAAAATCCAAAAAAATTAGAAAAGATGAAAAAGAAAAAATATATATATGTATCTATGCTTTAAAGGGAGGAATTGGGCAGTTTCAACTTTGGTAAACACACAAGCACTATTTAGTCTCTGCGGACTAGGCTCTTAGTATATGCTTCCCCTGTTGACAAGCAACATATTTCTAAGCAATCAATTCCTAATTCCGACTAAAAATAATGGCTAAGATAGACCTTGTTATGGACTAGCAAGGGATGAGCATGGGGGTATGATAACTCTGCATTTAATGATGATAATTCCATCGACCAGAGTTTATTTTAGGGGTACATGTGCACTAATAACATACCATGATGGGCATGGGAGCACTGCATGCATTGCAAATTAAGATTGCTTACAAATCAATGTTTAATGGCCATATATACAAGTGCATGTTGAAACATGCCTCAGATGAGTAATTGGACCACATGGATGGATTCAGATCGATGTATGGAGTCTAACGAACTCAAAATCACTTATGTCTAACATTTGGAGCTCCCTCGACCAGCCCAAGAAGTTATGGTCGTTGATCTGATGATCAACGGCCCATAACAGGCCACCTGGCACTTGCCTGCCTGCATTCGCCGCCCTCTCTCTTCATCGCACGATCTCAGCCACACATCTCTCATCGGACGGCTGAGGACTCGCGAGCTCAGCACCGCACCTTATCTCCAACGCGTCCAAAGAACTTCAAAATTTGATCGTTGGATCTCCATCCAACGGTCGATATCACCCGTGCCTAATTTCACCACTGCACCAATTCATGGAGGTAGCACAACAGTCGAACGCTCTCCCTCATAAGTAGCGGCGAGTGTTCGACCCCCGTTGCGCCCCTAATCGTGCTCCAGCCACACCGCAGCTGATTCAAACCGCCTGATGACCATCGAATGACTCTAAGGTAGGCTACACGGTGTGCTCTCAAGCACCCGATGCAAACACACACAATCACGCGAGCTAACCGAATGCAAAGTGCAATCCAAGCGCTCCCAGCTTGCAGATCGCAGCCATTGAAGTGAAATTCGACGGTCGACGCACGTCCATCATGCGAACGCTTATCCCTCTGTGGGCATGGGAGGGCTACGTGGTGCACCCTCTCCATCCAATGGCAATCCATGCCTCAGATCGGACGGTTGTGGGCTCATGAGTGCGGATCGAGGAAGAAAGCACGCGCGCCTCAAAGGATTGGTAGGCGAGGGGCTTCACCAACACTTATGGTATGGGTTTAGCGATGTCCCAGATGTCACCAAAACCCTTACTTACTTTGGAAACCCCTTCTCAATATAAACCTCCTCAACCACCCCATTCAAGGGCATTGAATTCACACACACTCTCCATGCAATACTAGCCCTCTCCTAGCTCCACTAAACACTCCATACCCGCCCCGGAGCTGTCAAGCCGCCAACGAAGCCCCCCTTCACCACCATGGCCACCTTGCCTCCTCCTCACACTCTCTTTACTTTAATTTTATGCTGCACTTGTTTAAGCTTTTATCTATTGTTATAGTTGTAAACAAACTCTAATTGAATGCTATATGTTGATGATGTTTCATATATCATAGCTCACATCCTTGTAGAATGATTGTCATGTTTTAAACACGATCTCTAACCCTACTCTCTCTCTCGTTTTATCGAAAGCAAGCAAACCAAACATTCCTGTGACAACTAAAGCAACAAACTAATCCGATTTCACGCCTCCTAGTGTTTGACACTTGAACTCACCAAATCCACATCTTAAATTAAAACCGACGTCGCGAACGCATACTACAATGGCATAATTAAACAAATGTGTTCCGCGTGCATCAGTTGCCTGCCCATTGGTTTGCGGGACTTAGTAACCTAAGCACCCAAAATCCACACACTAGTCTGGTTTAGTATGCTTTATAAAGAAATCATGCCAAAAGTGTTCTATTCTAAAAAGTTATCTCAAAGATCTAGCTTAGGAGCAGCTCGACAACACAAGTTGATTGGATGAGTTCCCGACGTGGAGAGGTAGGAAATTCCCCTCGAAGATGCATAATAACATATCATCTCCTCGGTGCTTGTCCTCTAGGATATCTAAATATCCTATAGGGGGCTGTTGGAACAGTTTCTTGCATGTTAGGAAAAGCAATGTCATTGTTCGTAGTATAGTCACGAAATCCGATCAACAAAAATATTTCTAGATTAACTAGACTTTGAGTCTCGGTCGTTCGTCTCTGGGAGGCGTTATTGAAATGATTTTGATCTTGCTCGTTCTACTCGCTTAAAATTGCACGGCAGTTTCTAACCTACGGATCCTTATTTTGCCATTTGCATGATCAACTCTTATCACGTGCTTATACATTAAGTAAATGATGAAAGTGAATGTATGGGTTTCAGTATGCACGATCCTAATTATATGATGGCCATTGATAGAGAATGCATTAATGGTTAGATCCTCGATGTTTTCAGGCACCAACATGCTAGTTGTGGAAATATATGAAATAAGCATAGGCAACTTCAATCACAATAAAATATGACAAGCAAGCACATGGTGATTCTTCAACACATGGATATATATATATATAAATGATTTTTCACTTATTGCATCAGGGTGATTACAGAGCAAATCTAGCAAAAAGCTTGTACATGAATGATTGAAAGTAGAAAACTATCTACCAAAAAATGACTGCATGCATGAATCTATGGGGGGATTACACATGCATCATTGAGGGAGAATATGGAGCTACACTACTAAGAATAAATAAAGTAGAGAGATTAGAAGAGCTACCTATCTAAGCTATCAGAAAGAAGGGCATTCGGAGGTGGTCTCCAATGGCCTTTGAGTGGTTGGGAGGAGGGGCTGCCAATGGTGCTTAGGCTGACCCTTGGAGATGTGGAGGAGTGCTCTAGCAATGGCATGGAGGTGGTGGAACCATGGTGAGGGAGCTCGTGGAGATGGAGGTGGAATGAAGCCAAAATTAAGCCAAGATTAGATGGGTGCAGATGGCCACCCAAGGGTCCTTTAAATAGACTCTTGGCATTCTCTCTAGAGAGGTGTAGAACTCTCTAGAGAGAGCTCCAAGTGTGTCCATCCAAGGTGAGGTGGAGGTGGTTCTTAGATCCACCAAAAGTGGATCTAAAAGTAGACCCATCCTTGGTTGCTATTTTTGGCAACCAAGGTGGCGCCACCTTTGGAAGAGCCTAGAAGGCTTGAGGTGGTTTGGGAGTGCATGAATGGATGTGTGTGTGTGTGTGTGTGTGTGTGTGTGTGTGTGTGTGTGGGCGTACCTAGGTGACTAAGTGGTCTAGGTTAGGTCCTAAGGAGTTTGGGTTAGGGTAGGTCTCAAATTAGGGTTGCAAACCCTAATTTCTAATGGGAAAGTGCAATTAAACTTGACATAAGTTTAATTGAGTGAGTGTGAACTTAATTGAGAGTGAAATAACTCAATTAAGTTGGGAATAGGTCAATTGGACTCTTACTGAGTCCAATTGGACTCAGTAAGAGTCCAATTGGACTCATGTGGTTTAAGATCTAAGCTCAATTAGACTCTGTGAGTTCAATTGACTAGGCAATTGTAATTGACTATGATGCAACTCAATTGGGCTTAATGAGAACCTAATTAGGTTCTTAGGAAGGTCTAGAAGTGGTGTACCAAGCTTAAGGTACACTAATTTAGGTTCCCAGGGTGTTGGAATTAGGTTTAGGGACCTAGGAACTCAAGATCCAAGCTTGAATTCCAAAATAGGAACGGGAGAGCAATCTAGACATCCAATTTGAGTATCAGATGACTTATACTCAAAAATTAGAAGTCCAGACCTCCTGTCTAGATGTGCAATTTGATTCAAGAGGGAATCAAGGTTCTGTCTTGGGGATTCTGCAGAAATTGGATGTCTGACCAAGTGTTTGGATGTCTAATAACACTGTAAACATGGTTTTAAGGTGTACAAGTTGTGGCTAAGGGTCCTGGACATCCAATAACTTATCTGGATGTCCAGATAAGGGCTAGAACTAGGGCTTTTAGGCTTCCTAGGCTATGGTGACCTAATCTAAGGGTGGTTAAGGTTTAGGAGGTCTTTTAGGGCTATCCTTGGGCTAGGAATGAACCTAAGTTCTTCATAATTTAACCCTACCCTATTCTTAATAGAATAGCATGTTGGTGCTAGAGCACCACGATCATTTGTTTTGATGATAACAAAACACGTGTTATTTAACATTTGCAATTTGAGTCCTAGATTTCAGGTCAATTGCAAATGAGGACGTGTTTAGACGGAGTTCGAGCTCGCATCCAGGATGGATTGGAAGAGCTTGACGGAAAACAGAGGAGGTTCGCGTGGAGCGAAAGATTGAAGATGGAAGGAAATGAAGAATAGGATAGATTTCCTTCTTTTGTACTTGTTGTATTTTTTGTTTCTTTTGTTGCTCTTTATTTCCTTAGATATTTCATGTTAAAGAGCCTCAAAGAACCCTAACAGTAGTCCTAGGAACACCGGCACAACCCTAGGATACTTAGGTTTTCTGTAGAATACTTAGAAAACCAATATAGGGTTCAAACAGCACTTCCAGACGTCTAATTCCCAAATCAGACGTCTGATAAAGAATTTTAAGACGTCTGACTGTTGTTTCAGACGTCTGATAACTGTTAGGCTGGACATAGTTAGTTATGTCTGATGAAATCAGACGTCCAGACCTTAGACCAGACGTCTTAGGAGACGTCTGATGACTTTGCCAGACGTCCAATTAGTGGACCGTTGGCTGGCTTAGAAAACACTAAAGATTATGACCGTTAGAGCCTTATCAGACGTCCATAGGACTTTCCAGACGTCAGATAAATGATCGTTTTGCCTCGGCTGACCCAAAATCTCTTCTCAGAGATTTTCTAGCCGTTGCAACGTTTGGAAATCAATTCCCACAGTAAAAGTAGGTTTCCAGATGTCCAGACATAGTGCCAGACGTCCTGTATGTCGTCTGATGGACTTGCGCAAAAACCAGGTTTAGATCTGATTCAAGTCAGGGAGAAACCCGCATAGAATCAGACGTCTGACCTTGGAATCAGACATCTTAAAGTGGCCTTCCAGACATCTGATGCCAGAGTTAGACGTCTGATAACCCTGTCAAATGTAATCATTATCCTGATTTCGGCTTGATTCTCTTGGGCTTTGCACCCAACGGCTATAGAACCTTTCTTAAGCCTTCCAAAGCCTTCCTAAGGCCTCTATAAATAGAGGGGAGCCTTTGCAACACAAAAACACACAAGATATACACCTAGAAAAACACAAGACACACCTAAGCAACATACTTTCCACTCTTTTGTGTCTCTCTTGCTCTCTAAGCTCAAGTTCTATATCTTGAGAGCTAAATTCAGTTTGCGCACCCGCTCTCCCGCTGTTGTTCACGAGAGCGACGTAGCGCCATCGCGTGGCACACGCACCGCGTCATCGTCGACGCACTCCTTGCAAAGGGGAGTTTCCTATTTCCTATAGAAGCTAGGTTTAATTATTTTGTTGGCTCTATAGGACTATTGTTTATTTTTATCTTTGTCTTTTGGTTGGGTATTCGCTTTGCGAATTCCCGTCTCCTTCGTGGGAAAAAATCCTTCTCGTGGAGAGAAGGGGTTGAGGAACGCTACCCTTGTACTTGTAGCGTGGTTGTACTGAGGTTGAATCACCCTCGTTTTAAAGTGATTCGTTTAGTGGATTTGATCAACTAGGTTGATCGGAAAATCCTAACTCGAGAGGGTTAGGTGGTGGTTTTCACCCGATTTGGGTTTCCACCTAAAAATACCTGTGTACATTTTGTGATTGCTTATTTTTGTGATATTGCTTTATATATTTCAATTCCGCATTTTTTTTGTCACGCTGATCTCACCCCTCCAAGTAGGGAAATTTCAATTGGTATCAGAGCAGGTTTTCCGCCGACAGGAGTAACATCCGCGGAAAGATCACATGGAGGGAAGCTGTTCCACAAGCAGGATTTCCGAGGGGCAGTCCACAACCCGTCCGCCGTTCTTCGACGGGAGCAACTACCCCTACTGGAAGTTGCAGATGAAGACGTGGCTTCAAGCCACCGACTTCACAGTCTGGGCCAGGTGCGAGACCCCCTTCGACATCCCAGAGAAACCCGCCAGAGGATACTCGCAGTAGCAGATCCGGGAGCTCTCTCTCAACGCGAAAACAATGAACGCGTTGTATTGCGCGCTCAGCCCGAAGGAGTTCAACAGAATCTCGCAATGCACCACCGCATACGAGATCTGGCACACACTCGAGGTAACTCATGAAGGTACCTCTAAGGTAAAAACTTCTAAACTCAATTTACTTTCACAAGAATTTGAGGCTTTTTCTATGAAAACTAACGAAACTTTAAGTGAGATGAACACTAGGTTCACTCTCATAGTAAATAACTTGAAAGCTTTAGGGAAGACTTTCATCAAGGGGGAGCTTCAAGGGAAGCTTCTTCGTTCCCTTGGATCGGAATGGGAACAGAAAGTCACCGCCATCGAGGAGGCGAACGAAATGGAGGAGCTCAACATGGAAGATCTCCTAGGCAATCTGATGGCCTACGAGACTAAGTTGAAGCAGAAGAAGAAGGATACACCGGAGCCTAAACTAAAGAAGACTCTCGCCTTCAGAGCCGCGTCGGATAGCGAGGTAAGTTCCGACGACGAAGACTTTAGAATTTTACTTAAAAATTTTTCCAAGTTTTGTAGGGAATTAAAGAAAGAGAAAAAGGAGAAGAAGGAAAGCCCGAGACGTTGCTACCACTGCAACGGGAAAGGGCATCTGCGACCAGAATGCCCTCTTCTCAAAAAGGAAAAGAAGAAGGAAAAGGAGAAGAAATCTAAGAAGAAGGCGTTCCAAGCCACTTGGGACGATTCTAGCTCGGAGGAAGAAGAAGAAAAGACCATAGAAGAAGAAACCGCTTGCTTCGGCTTCATGGCCAGAGGAAGCGACAGCGAAAGCGAAAGCGACTCAGACAACGAGGTAAATCTCGATCTTCAAGAAGCTTTTAATGAACTTTTTGAGATTAGTAAATCACTTAGGATAGAAAATAAAAGCATTAAAAAGAACCTTAGTTTTCTTAAAAATGAAAATGATAGGTTAGAAATAAAACTTAAGGATCTAGAAGCTTGTCCTAAAAATGATAACCTATTATTAGAAAATCATAACCTCATCAATGAAAATAATAAGTTGATTGAGGAAAATGATAGTCTAAAGTTAGAAATCTATGATTTAAAGACTAAGATGCAAACTATAGAAAAAGAAATTGCATGTCTTAGGGAAAATTCTAACAAATTAATCAACAAAGCTGATAATTTTTATAGCCCTAAGGTTGAGAAAGGATCTCCATCAAGGAGACCTTCTAAAAAATCCGGATCCAAGCCCACTTGGATACCGAAAAAAGAATTAGAATCTTGTTTTGTAGGGTTCAGGGATAATTACAACATAAGGGACTGGACCTACAAGCTCAAGGCTGGTCAACTCAAGTTAGGGGAACCAAGGAGTAGACCAAGGAGGAGAACAAGAAGACCGACGAGACGGCGAACAAACGACGGACCCGCCGCACGTCGACCACCAGATTGGAGACCGGCGCCGATGCCCGGGCCTCCAAGCTACGGATGGGAGCCCCATCCGATGTGGCATCCACCACCACCATTCGGGCCATTTTATTGGCCATGGTAGGTGAGGTAAAACCCTTTACCCTATCTTTTTATCATAAGCATTTAGATAGGGGGAGTTAAAAAAGGATGAGCTAATTGTCAATTTTTAAGGGGGAGATATAAGGTAGCTAAATTTCCTTTAGAAAGGGGGAGAAAAATAATAGCTATCGCATTGTTACAAAAAGGGGGAGGACATTACCTTTGTCAAAAGAAACTCATAGAAGAGCATGTTTTAAGGGGGAGTTATAGGAAATATAAAATCAATTAAACCTTTTTGATAATGTCAAAAAGGGGGAGGATTTTTATGCATTATTATTTACGGTTTTGTCATCATCAAAAAGGGGGAGATTGTTGGTGCTAGAGCACCACGATCATTTGTTTTGATGATAACAAAACACGTGTTATTTAACATTTGCAATTTGAGTCCTAGATTTCAGGTCAATTGCAAATGAGGATGTGTTTAGACGGAGTTCGAGCTCGCATCCAGGACGGATTGGAAGAGCTTGACGGAAAATAGAGGAGGTTCGCGTGGAGCGAAAGATTGAAGATGGAAGGAAATGAAGAATAGGATAGATTTCCTTCTTTTGTACTTGTTGTATTTTTTGTTTCTTTTGTTGCTCTTTATTTCCTTAGATATTTCATGTTAAAGAGCCTCAAAGAACCCTAACAGTAGTCCTAGGAACACCGGCACAACCCTAGGATACTTAGGTTTTCTGTAGAATACTTAGAAAACCAATATAGGGTTCAAACAGCACTTCCAGACGTCTAATTCCCAAATCAGACGTCTGATAAAGAATTTTAAGACGTCTGACTATTGTTTCAGACGTCTGATAACTGTTAGGCTGGACATAGTTAGTTATGTCTGATGAAATCAGACGTCCAGACCTTAGACCAGACGTCTTAGGAGACGTCTGATGACTTTGCCAACGTCCAATTAGTGGACCGTTGGCTGGCTTAGAAAACACTAAAGATTATGACCGTTAGAGCCTTATCAGACGTCCATAGGACTTTCCAGACGTCTGATAAATGACCGTTTTGCCTCGGCTGACCCAAAATCTCTTCTCAGAGATTTTCTAGCCGTTGCAACGTTTGGAAATCAATTCCCACAGTAAAAGTAGGTTTCCAGACGTCCAGACATAGTGCCAGACGTCCTGTATGTCGTCTGATGGACTTGCGCAAAATCCCTGTTTAGATCTGATTCAAGTCAGGGAGAAACCCGCATAGAATCAGACGTCTGACCTTGGAATCAGACGTCTTAAAGTGGCCTTCCAGACGTCTGATGCCAGAGTTAGACGTCTGATAACCCTGTCAAATGTAATCATTATCCTGATTTCGGCCTGATTCTCTTGGGCTTTGCACCCAACGGCTATAGAACCTTTATTAAGCCTTCCAAAGCCTTCCTAAGGCCTCTATAAATAGAGGGGAGCCTTTGCAACACAAAAACACACAAGATATACACCTAGAAAAACACAAGACACACCTAAGCAACATACTTTCCACTCTTTTGTGTCTCTCTTGCTCTCTAAGCTCAAGTTCTATATCTTGAGAGCTAAATTCAGTTTGCGCACCCGCTCTCCCGTTGTTATTCACGAGAGCGACGTAGCGCCATCGCGTGGCACACGCACCACGTCATCGTCGACGCACTCCTTGCAAAGGGGAGTTTCCTATTTCCTATAGAAGCTAGGTTTAATTATTTTGTTGGCTCTATAGGACTATTGTTTATTTTTATCTTTGTCTTTTGGTTGGGTATTCGCTTTGCGAATTCCCGTCTCCTTCGTGGAACAAAATCCTTCTCGTGGAGAGAAGGGGTTGAGGAACGCTACCCTTGTACTTGTAGCGTGGTTGTACTGAGGTTGAATCACCCTCGTTTTAAAGTGATTCGTTTAGTGGATTTGATCAACTAGGTTGATCGGAAAATCCTAACTCGAGAGGGTTAGGTGGTGGTTTTCACCCGGTTTGGGTTTCCACCTAAAAATACCTGTGTACATTTTGTGATTACTTATTTTTGTGATATTGCTTTATATATTTCAATTCCGCATTTTTTTTGTCACGCTGATCTCACCCCTCCAAGTAGGGAAATTTCATAGCATACCTTAACCCTTACATTATTTCTCTACTACATTTATTCTAAGGTCTTCCGCTCCAGCTCTGATGCAGCACTAGCTTCAGGTCCAGCTTCATATTCAGCTCTAGATCCTGCTCCTGAGCTTCTTATTACTTTCAATTTATATAAAGCACTTAATTATTACATTATACCATTATTTCATGCATAGCCAAAGGAAAGCAGTAAAGATGCAAATAATGCTTATGCTAAGTTCTTGCCTAATTTAGGTCAGTTAAGACCTATGATTGCTGCGTAATGATAACCCCCATGCGTAAATCTTACTAGTCCCTAGCGAAAGAAAGACTAAGTTATTTATAGAAGGATCCCTAGAGGACTTATTATTCTTATCAAGTGTATGCCTAGAAATTTCTTTTCCTTTTCGTGTTAATCCTAAAATCTAGAAATCTAGACAATCGTGAAAGTGCAGCTATTTATGGAAACACCATCATGAGCCATAACTAGCTCAATTTGGTCTTATAAAGTCAATAAAAGCTCCTACATATCAATCAGAAGGTCTCCAGAGCAAGGTAAGTTATTTTGAGAAGAAAAGATAAAAATAGGATTATTTCTGCAATTTTACCATTTCATCACAAATACAAAATAACCATGGGGTATTCCAAGGGTTTATTAAAGGTCATTTAAGTCATTAATGTCCAATAAGTGGGTTCATGCAGACAGAAACGAGTTTTCACGCATTTCAAGAATTAATGTAATCTAAAACCCTAGAAATAGACCCGCTTAATTAACTTAAGTTTTGGTCAAGATAAAATAGACATAAACCCTCTAAAATTCATAGAAAAATATTCTTTAAGGTTTTGCATCCTTGAATTGGTCGTCAAAACCCGTTTTGACCCAAAACAGAGTCATAAACAGACTATTGCCCTAATTTCGATTTTTGCATAAATTACCCAGTAAAAATAGGTCAAAACCAAAATTTAACTTCACCATTAGAATCCTTGGATTCAAATTAGGTTTGTATCAAAATTTGAGTCCAATCTGAGATCATTTCGACCTAGTTTGCAATTTAGTTCAAGTCTAACTCTTATTATCCCAAATAACCCTCAACTTTTGAATTTGTTACAAAATGCCCCCTATTTTTGATGTCACTCCTTCAAAATAGGTCCTTCTACCATTTTTGTGAAGGAATCCTACTCCGGCAAACTTTGTTTGTCAAGAACTTAGCAATTACTTGACGAATCCCTCCCAAAATTGAAAGGGAGATGGTGAGCGCGTGTGATCGCGCGCGTTTGCATCGAGCACTTGAGAGCAAGCCGCATAGTCCGCCTTAGAGCCATTTGACGGTGATCGGGCGATCTGAATCAGCTACGGTGTGGCTAGAGCGTGATTTGCAGCGCAACAGGGGTCGAACTCTCTGTGCTGCCTCCTCGAATTGGTGCAGCGGTGAAATCAGGTGCAGGTGATATCGACCGTTGGATGGAGATCCAATGGTTAGATTTTGAAGTTCTTTAGATGCACTGGAGATGCGGTGTGGTGCTAAGCTCATGGGACCTCAGCCATCTGATGAGAGATGTGTGGCCGAGATAGGGCAATGAAGAGAGAGGGCGGCGGATGCAGGTAAGCGGGTGCCACATGGTGCATTATGGGCCATTGATCATCATATCAACATCCAGAACTTCTTAGGCTAGTTGAGGGAGCTCCAGATGTTGGATTTAAGTGATTTTGAGTCTGTTGGATTCCATTCTTCAATCTAAATCCATTCGTGCAGTCTAATTGCTCATCTGAGGCCTATTTTAACATGAACTTGTACAGATGGCCATTAAACATTATTTATAAGCAATCTTAATTTGCGATGCATTTAGTGCTTCCATGCCCATTATAGTGTGTTATTAGTGCACATATATCCTCAAGATAAACCCTGGTTGACAGAATTATCATCATTGAATGCAGAGTTATCAGCAACGGGGTTGAATAATCCCTAAACCTTAGACCTACTACATCAGCTTCGCACTTTCCTCAACCTCTTGAGGACTAATCTGGATCTTAACGAATACGTGAGTGTTTAAGCCTTAAAGATAAGCCCAAGAGGCCTAAAGTTGGTACTCGTCATTAATCTCCTAAGTTTTAGCCTTCTAGGTCTTAATTCATCATCCGATCCGGCCTAAAAGTTAGGTAAATTCCATACTCAATTACAAGGGACTATCTCATTCTTTTCTTTTTGTTTACTCCTTTTTCTCTTTTATTTTCATTTATTTTCTTCTCCTCAATTATTTTTCATTCACCTCAAATTGACCTCTCCTTTCCTCTTCTTTTTTTTTTCAATTGAAACCCTTCCATGCATTGATTTTCACAGCGTCTTTCACTTTAATACCCCCCATGCCTAAGATTTGTAATGTCCTCACTATAAATTAGGTGGGTTCAAGTTTAATTCAAATCGTACAATAGAACAGGTGCGTGGTGAATAGGTCGGACTGACTATTGTGGACAATTTCTAGCTCTAATACAAGTATCAAAGGCAGAGTAGGCAGTTCTAACGGATGAATCCTAAAGTACAATAAGATTTCAGCAAAAAGATAGGTCAAAAGGGCCTCGGGTTTTTCAAAAATGATGGGTTGCCTCCCATTAAGTGCTAAGTTAAACGCCATCACCTAAGTGCAATGAAGCTCAGGGAGAATGGAGATCAAAAGATACTTCAGCCAGATTCAAATCAGTGAGTTCGAAGAATGGTTTGAGTCTCTAACCATTCACGACAAAAGATTCTAAGTTGCAACTGAGTTCGCTGATTTCAATAGCTCCATTTCCAGACACTCATCTCATGAGGAATGGTCCAATCCACTTTGATCTGAGTTTTCTTGAGAAGAGTTGAGTTTGGCATCGAAGAGTAACACTTTCTGACCAGGATGGAGAGTTTTTCACAAAATGTACTTATCATGGAAGGCTTTGACCCGCTCTTTGTAGATTCACGAGTTCTCGTATGCGTCATTGAGTACTTCCTCGATCTCGCTCATTTGCAATCGGCGGTGGATTCTAGCCTCCATGAGATCCAAATTGCACTTTTGTACTACCCAATAGGCTTTGTGTTTCATTTCTACAGGGAGGTGACATACCTTCCCATACACAAGTCTGAAGGGAGACATTCCTAACTGGGTCTTATGAGTAGTCTTATAGGCCCATAAGGCTTCCGAAAGGTGGGTAGACCAATGATTCAAGAAGGAAGATGGAATAAATGGTTAGCTACAACATTCTACTTTCCGGTCTTATCACGAATATCAAGATCGAATTCTTACAATAGCAAAATCCAACAGATTAATCTAGGCTTCGCATCCTTCTTCGTAAGTGCCTTACTGCAGTGTGATCCGAGTATATGATGATGTGGGAGCCCATGAGGTATGATCTGAATTTCTCCAGGCCAAACACTATAGCCAATAGCTCTTTCTCCGTAATGGTGTAATTACACTGAGCCTCGTCTAATGTCTTGCTGGCATAAAATATCACTATCGATTTCCCATCAATTTTCTGACCTAACACCACCCCTACTGCGTAATCAAATGCATTGCACATGATCTCAAAGGGTTGAGACTAGTCAGGAGATTGCAGGATTGGTACTTAGGTGACTCGATCACGTAGCATCTCAAATGCATGAACACACTTACTCAATATCTCAAATAGTGTGTCCTTCGAAAGGAGATTTCTCAAGGGGCGGCGATCTTAGAGAAATCGGGTATGAATCGATGATAAAATCCAACATGCCCCAGGAACGATCTGATGTCTTTGACCGAGTTAGGTATAGGTAGTTTAGAAATCAGATTCATCTTAGCCTAATCGACCTGGATACCTCTCTCAGAGATGAGGTGTCCAAGTATGATGCCCTCAAGAACCATTAAGTGGCACTTTTCCCAAGAAAGAACCAGGTTCACTTCGATGCATCTCTTAAGGATCTAGACCAAATTCAAAAGGTAATCATTGAAAGATTCACCGAATACCGAGAAGTCATCCATGAAGACCTCAAAGTAACTACCTACCATATCTGAGAATATGGCAAGCATGCACCGCTGAAAAGTGGCAAGTGCATTGCATAGCCCAAATGGCATCCTACGGAACGCGTATGTACCGTAGGGGTAGGTAAAGGTGGTCTTTTCCTGATCCTCGAGATGAATTGCCACCTAATTATATTCGGAGTATCCATCCAAGAAATAGAAAAATTGATTTCCCACAAGTTTCTCGAGAATCTGGTCAATGAACGGAAGCGAGAAATGATCTTTGGTCGCACGGGTTTTGCGAGTTTGAAATTGGGGTTACAAGTAACCCATTGTCGTAGTTGCAAAACACGTTGATCAGATAAAATCTATATTGAAACTCCAAGGGAGTCCCGGGTTGAAATAAGGAGGCGACGTTTACTTTAATTGAAAATCGTGTTTCGATTTGTTTCTTTTTGGTATTTTAGGATTTTGTTATTTTTTTTATATTTTTGTAAAAAGAAAATAGGAAAATGAATCACAAGATAGAGATGGAACAAAAATGGTATAGATATCACTTCAATGTCCATTACAATCAACTATGAAAGCATAAAAAGAGAGGGGGTGAGAGGAAATCTCCCGAATTGGTTGTTCGACGAGACGACAATGCCTGGCGGAAGCTTGGATGAAGGAGGTGAGGAGCGGGATGACGGAGGTGAGATGCAGGAGGATGTCAGGTAGAGGAAAGCTTTAGCATTGCTCTGGAAGGGAGGTGGGGAGGCGGAGATGATTTGCTACAGGAACGGAGGTGGGAAGACAGCTCCAAGGTGACCTATGAATGGGGATGGGAAGTTGAAGTAGTATTTGGTGGGGAAGAGGTTTGCTATACTAATAGGTGCCTTGGGAGCTTGAGAGCAAGCTCTAATAGAGCGTTGGTAGGCTTGCTAGAGCTTAGGAGTAGGTGGGAGTAGAGTAGGTAGAGATGGCTTAGAAGGGAGGGGGTGTAGGTCCTTTTATAGTAGAGGAGAAGAGGCAAAAATAGCTATGGGACCATTAGTGACATCCAGGCTGTCGCTAGAAGTATCGCTGTAGGCAGCTCATCCCGCTCATGCCCGCTCATGCCCACAGCTAGCTTTGCTGGCACGCGAAAAATTAGCGACAGCTATAAGCGTCGCTGTAGGTTTGCTCATGCATCGCTGTAGGCTAGCTCATGTGTCGCTGGCACGCGCTATCCCCACCTTTGCCGCGCACGTGCACGCTCACGTGCTGGCGTTGCACTGTGCGCATGCGCGCCTCCGTGCACACACGTGCACCCGTGCTGCTGCGTGCGTGCGGTGGTGCATGCATGCGCTAGGCGGCCTAGGCTGCGCCACATGGCGCAATCTGGGCCATCCATCTTTTCGTTGTACGGGCTACTACAGAGGTCAGATTGAGTCGATTTTTGCACCATTAGGCTATGATCGTCGACCCGAGTCCATCCACCTAGTCAGATTTTTCATTTGAAGCTCTAAATTATGTCACCTAGTCCCTTGGTCGTTGATCTTTCTTCGACTACATATGATGCTACGGGACTCCGATTGAGGCTATTTTGGAGGCGTTGGACTTCGATCGTCGTCTTGATCAAATCTCTGTGGTCGAATCGTCAATCCAAGGCTCCGAAATAAATATCATTCTCTCCTGACCACAAAAAGGTTGCAATTAACCTAAATTATATACAACTACTCTAAATGCAGAATGATGCATGCTGTACAATATTTATAACATGCAATGCAAATCTAAGCCTAGGAACATGCATGAATAGGCATTTTACCCTCAATAAATGTATTTACATCATACCCCCATGCCTATCTTTTGCTAATCCCTAGCAAAATTAAGCTACATGCTAAGTATAAAATCAAAATTAGGATTAGATCACTTAGGCCTAAGTCATTTATTAACAATAGAAAATTTCAACTAAGGTCTTAAACAACGAAAACTCAACAGTACCCGGGTGCCTGCTAGAGTGTAGACCACCCAAGTCCTCGCCTTATTTGAAAAGGGAAGATACATTTTTTTTCTTCTTCTTTTCTAATTTTTTTATCCTTTTAGAGTTTGAGAGTTCTGGGATAACTTTTTATGGCTACCTGACCTACCCAAGACTCAAAAAGGACTCTAAGTGCTAAGAATCTTGTGAAAATAGTGAAAGACTCACTAGGCGATCGTTAAAACAGACTTCGGGTTTCTACGACCCTAGGTGACCTTGCCTAGAGGTTTATCTTTTCGAATTGTAGCTTTCTCCCTACTTTTATTTATGGGGTCAACACAAGGGCGAACCCAGTGTATATCTCCCCGATTTATTCTACTCCCCTGCTTCTTCCCTAAGTGTTTTGGGAATTATTGTGCTTTTTCTTTTGTGAGCTGGGTTCTAGACAACCGGCCAATGAGCTGTTACCACCGACAACTTGCCAACCATACTTGTGCGGTGAAGTGTGGTTTTATTCTTTTTCTTTTTTTTCTATATTTTCTTTTCTTTCTTTTTTGAAGTAGCTGGCTTTTCTGATCTAAGATTTACCTAAAGGCAGTACAATGAAAATGGTCTTGTCACTGGGCTCTGGACAACCAGCCGATGAGCTGTTACCATTGACAACTTGCTAGCCATACCACCCTAGATAGTTCATTAGCTACCCAATTTCCGAAGAAATCGTCAAAAAGTGAGTCAGTGCAAAAATGTGTGTAGATGCTTAAGCTTAAAGTCCCCTCAAAACAAAGGGTGGGTTGATAAGTCGCATACTTATCATCCCAATTTCTTAGCCAATTAAAAATGAATTTGAATTGGTGAGGACTTAAGACTAAGTCCACATTCGAGTGGATACCCAGGCTAATTAAGCCCAAAGACCTGAAGAGTCTAAGTATTCAAGTCTTAAAGTATCAATTCCTAAAGTTTGCAACTCCTAATGCCTAAGTTCTCATCTCCTAATTCTAAATTTCTTTTTTTTAAAGAATCAAATAATAGGAAATTACTGCTACAATTGACAAAAAGGTTATAAAATATGTCCACCCCCCAATGCTTAGCTATTGCAATGTCCTCATTGTGAAAAATGAAAGCATGCAGGAGAGTAGAAGTGGAAGAATAGCACCTGGTTTCCGTGAGACTCAGGTCAGCTTGGAATAGTCTTTACATATGCTGAGTTTAGTGCCTTCAACTGGTGAGGTCCTCAATAAAAAATAACTAAACATTGAGGCCACAACAACACAGTTTCTGGGCCCCCAGGTATAGGTCCTGAAGAGTGAAAATAGGCTTGCCAAAGAGATGAACAATGAAAGGGGCAAGCTGATGGTGTAGGGAGAGCCCAAATGGTCTCCAATAGGAGTTTTGTTGATTTATTACAGAGGAAGTGTGGTTGGGTATAACATTTGTGCAATGGTTGGGTGAAAAAGGACGATGAGGGTTTTGTGATGTGCTGGGGATTTGTGGGTACTCTAGAATACCTAATGTTTGAAGAGTTCTTCCCTAACGTTCAAATTCATCCTCACACTCTGGGCTCTTAAACCAACCATCCTGATCCTCAGAATTCCCACCCACAAGTTGGACCTCAAACTCTAAGCATTCAGGATAAGGATGTTGTTGGGTTTTATCTTGATCATGTGAATCATCCAACAAATTTTTGATTTCATGTATATCTTCCTCATCCTGCGTTGCTACAATTGGTCGCATTTTTGTTTTGTCCTCAATTATTTCCACAACCGTGTGATCTTCCCAAGTTTGGGTTAAGTTGGCCATTAAGAGGTTGTCTAAGGTATGTATGACCATTACTTCCTCTATTCTACCAAGCTCCTCCATTAAACCACACTTAATTTTATTCTTCTTTGAGACCTTAAAAATATTGAATCGATTTACCTTATCCCCTGAGGCCATTTCTATATCTCCTGATTCACAATCAATCCTCGCCTTGGCAATAGCCAGGAAAGGTCTTCCCAAAATAATCGAGGTGTGGTTGAGCTATTTTGGGGTTTCCATGTCCAGGACCATGAAATCAGCAAGGTAATGCAAATCATTAACCTTGACTAAAACATCCACCAAAATACCCCTTGGTTTTGTAATGGATCTATCGCCTAACTTCAAGATTATGTCAGTGTGTTTTAGGTAGCCTAGACCCAATTCCATGTGTAGTGAGGTGGGGATCACATTAATGGAAGCACCCAAGTCAAGGAGGGCCCGGTCAGAAGTAATGCTTCCTATTGTGCAGGAAATCAGTGGGGCTCCCGGATCCTGCTTCATAGGAGGTAGCTTGTTTAGGATCAATGTGCTTGTGTTATCGGACAAAACTACTCTTCTATTGATTTCAGATTTCTCTCTACACCTTTCTTTATATGCATTCAGTAAACCTATGGCGTAGGCGGAGATTGATCAGACAGCCGCGAGGAGTAAAATGATTGTCAATTTGAAAGCCTAAAGTGAGGACATCCTTTCCTCCAACATTTTCTGTTTGCCTATACAACAACAACATTCTCCCGAATCAGACTCTGATGTTTTGTTGATCACATTCTTAGTTGGGAGTTTGGAATTCTTGCTATGGGGCCCAATGGGGTTGACATGGGGTTGGGTAGGTCCCTTGTGTCTACTACCACTCCTCAAGGTGATGGTGTTTGCAGTGGCACAATGCTGTTGGTTAGTGCCTTGAGGAGGGTTAGGCAAAACAAGAGGCTCCTTGTTGATTTGGTAGGAACTTGGTTCGCTCTGGGAGGGGCTGAGGTAGCCTGAGAGATAGCATGAGCTTGAGCATGCGACTCCCCATCATTACCAAACCCTTATGGCCCAGTGCCCCGGTTCTGAACATTCCTTGGGTTTGGTACAGATTGTGATGGTAGAGATCCAGGCTGTCGGTTGTTTACACTAAATCCATATTACAAGGTGTCCAGCGAAGTTTTCATCTGTTGCATGAGATGGAGCATTGACCCTTACATTTCTACCATTTTTAGGTTCAAGTCAGCCTGCTCGGCGGGTTGTTGAGCATTCCACATGGGCTGATTAACCTGATTCAGGGGCAACTGAGTATATACATGACCCTGACCCATTGGTTTTTGCGGTACATAGTTGTTGGCTTGATATTGAGTCTGCTGCCACTGATCTTTCTGAGAGAAGTTAGGATGATTTTTCCAACCAGAATTGTAAAAATTCGAATAGGGGTTGGACCTAACATTCTCTTGCATAGCATGAACATCCTTATAAGATCAGGATGAAGAAGGATTAGAAAGACTGGGATCAAAGGCCCCAGTTTGGAACCCACAAGGTTCCGAGAAGAGTTGGCTCGAAGGTCGAGCCGGCTCCAGTTGGTTCACAAACTCCCGTCCTGTAGGATCTTGCAAAGAATGGAATCCCGATCCCTGGGATTGAGTAGATCTAGAAAAATTGGAGTTTCTGGACATCCAATCTTTCATTCATTTAGTAACTAGATCCATCTTATCTAATCTATTGCAGATCAATTCCATATCAGATGTATGAGACTCTTAGACCTCATTGGCATTTGATCTAATTTGTTGGGATCGGTTGAAGATTTCCATGGAGGGATGGTTTAAATAATTTTTGCTCATTTCCTCAAACAAATCTTGTGCATTATCTGTGTCCTGGTTGATGAAATTGCCTCCGCAAGAAGCATCCACATGATTATGAAGTTGATCATTCAACCAGTGATAAAAAATCTGCACAAGTTGCCATTTAGGCACCTCGTGGTGTGGACACTTCCGCAACAGATCCTAGAATCTCTCCCAGGCCTCATAAAATGGTTCCATCTGCTGCTGGGCAGAAGTGGTAATTGCCCGTCGCAATGCATTGGTTCGCCCAATTGGGAAGAATTTCTTCAGGAAGGCCGATTTCAAAGCTATCCAGGTAGCAATCGGTCTTCCAATGGTACGATACCAATGTGCAGCCTTATCCCTGAGTGAATGGGGAAAAAGCCTCATGAGCATCTGTTCTTCATGCACATTCCGCGATTTGGTGGTCTGAACCAGAGTGATCAAGTCTTCCAAATGTTGGAATGGGTTCTCTGAGCCAAGCCCGTGAAAGTGTTTAGTTAGACTCAAAAATTGGGGCTTGATCTCAACATCTCCGGCGGGATTCACAACGTTAGGACGATCCTCATAATTTGAAGGATCATAAAAATCCTTCAAGGGCCAAGCGCCCTGACCATTCATTCGTTGGAACCATTACTGCATCTGCTGCAATTCTTCCAACTGCCTCTGAATCAACTCTTGCTGGTTCGGGAGCGGGGGAGGTGGTTGTTGATTAGCCATGGGATCTGCTTGGCTAAAGCTCAACCTCCACCTATGGGAATGGTCTAAAGGTCCTTCGAATCTAGGGTTCAATGACCTCCTTCCAACCATACACTGGAAGGAAGTCGGAAGGATGGGGAAGAGAAGGGACCCCGCAACAGAAAAAATACAAGCCTGTCCTTAGATAGGGTAACCTAAGGTCTACTGACTCTCAGAATTTGTCCTAAGATTGTGGACGATTTACTCTACTTATGTCCAGGCAATCCAACCAGTTAGGAGGGACTGGGAAGAAGGTTCTTCCTTTGGCTTGTGCCTCCGTTTCCTAGTGTACCCCTCAACCGCGGTCATTTGACTACTTCCCTAGCTAGACATCAGATTGACTAGTATAAGTAGGTTAATCATGAATAATCTCAATCTGGATCCCGACAAGCAAATGAATCCTTATGGCCAACGTCTAATTGATTTTAGTTAGGCTTGGGAAATTGGTGCTCGGGAATGTGATGGACCCTTAATGGGTTGTGCCCTTAATGATTTGTTTGAGAACGTGTGAATGTGCACAACTAAGAGGTTTTCAAGCAAGATTATTAATGATGAGGTGAGTTTTAGGGTTCGAATCTTGCTTAATTGCTTTTAAGATTCAAATATTAGGTGTTTTCAACCAAGTTTGTTTCTGAAAGCGCTTGTTCAACTATTTTCCTTTAGAAGTCAAGAAAAATATGGAGTGCCTAGCTTGATCTAGTTATTGAATCCTATGGGGCAGCTACAAAATGAACCTCTTTTGGATTAGGCGGTGCGGCCAAAACAATTCAATCAATCAGCTCAAATGCACCACCGATTAAGGCACACAAAGAGCTAGTTATTCTAATATGATTTCTACTCTTTTATGTGTTGAATTCGTGTATCGGATCCACAGGTCGGAAGCCCAGTTGAGTAGATGAAAATCAAGTTCGATTATGTGCCTCAAATGTAGGTGTATAGAGTGTGTATATTAATTCGTCCCACAGAAAGTATCTCTTTTTTTTTCTAAATGCGGGGGTGAGGTGGATGAAGGTGGCAAACAAGACAAACAATTATATCCTAGGGTTTATACAAACACCTAAGTAGATTATGAGTGTGGTGAAATGAACTAATGGGGGGGAATGTGGGGGACACTTACAGAGTACTCTACCCGCACTTTACTCTGATCTACCGCTCTTGGATCTCCATGCTAGGGTACCTGCAAGATAGTAGATCAAAGACAAGTGGGGTTAGTGCTATGTAAATGCAAAGAAATTCAATAAACAATAAAGTAAATTCCATTGCCTCCCTGGCAATGGCGCCAAAATGGTCGCACGGGTTTCATGAGCTTGAAATTGGGGTTACAAGTAACCCATCATCGTAGTTACAAAACACGTCGATCAAATGAAATTTATACCGAAACTCCAAGGGAGTCTCAGGTCGAACACAGGGAGGCAATGTTTACTTTAATTGAAAATCGCACTTCGATTTGTTTCCTTTTGGTATTTTAGGATTTTGTTATTTTTTTGTATTTTTACAAGAAGAAAACAAGCAAACGAATCACAAGATAGAGATGGAACAAAAATGATATAGATATCGCTTCAATGTCTATTACAATCAACTATGAAAGCATAAAAAGAGAGGGGGTGAGAGGAAATCTCTCGAATTGGCTGTTTGCGAGGCGACGATGCTTGGCGGAAGCTCGGACGAAGGAGGTGAGGAGCAAGACGACGAAGGTGAGATGCAGGAGGATGTTGGGTAGAGGAAAGCTTCAGCGTGGCTCCAGAAGGGAGGTGAGGAGGCAGAGATGATCTGCTACTGGAACAGAGGTGGGAAGACAACTCCAAGATGACCTATGAATGGGGATGGGAAGTTGGAGGAGTATTTGGTGGAGCAAAGGTTCGCTATACTAATAGGCTCCTTGGGAGTTTGAGAGCAAGCTCTAACAAAGCGTTGGTAGGCTTGCTAGAGCTTGGGAGTAGGTGGGAGTAGAGTAGGTAGAGATGGCTTGGAAGAGAGGGGGTGTAGGTCCTTTTATAGTGGAGGAGAAGAGGCAAAAATAGGTATGGGACCATTAGTGACATCCAGGCCGACACTGAAAGCATCGCTGTAGGTAGCTCATGCTTGCTCATGCCCACTCACACCCAAAGCTAGCTTTGCTGGTGTATAAAGAATTAGCGACGGCTGTAAGCGTCGATGTAGGTTAGCTCATGCGTCGCTGGCGCACGCTGTCCCTGCCTTTGCCGTGCGCGCGCATGCTCATGCCCTGGCTCTGCGCTATGTGCATGCATGCCTCCGCGTGCGTGCGGGCACCCGTGCTGCTACATACGTGCAGTGACAGGTGCATGCACTAGGTGGCCTGGGCTGCACCACATGGTGCAATCTGGGCCATCCACCTTTTTTTCGTTGTAGGGGCTGCTACAGAGGTCAGATTGAGTTGATTTTTGCATAATTAAGATGCAATCATCGACCCAAATCCATCAGAGCAGTCGGATTTGTCATTTGAAGCTCCAAATTATGTCACCTAGTCCCTTGGAAGTTGATCTTCCTGATGGGAACACCATCATGAGCTCTAACTAGCTCATTTTGACCTAATGAATAGAATAAATGCTCCTACATAACCAACTAAAGGTCATAATTCACTGCATAACCTTTCTAAGAGAAACACAAGAAACTAACGGTAAAAATGCAATTTTACCAATTCAGTGCAACCATGGGTTTTCTCAAGGGCTAAACAAAGTTCAAATGGTCTAAATAAGATAACAAGTGGGTTGGATTTGACAGAAAAGGGTTTGTGTGAGTTCTGAGAATTAAATGACTTTTGAAACCCTAAAAACAGATCCACTTAATTATCCAAGGTTCTGGTCAGGATAAAATTCACTTAAGCCCTCTAAAAATCATAAAAAAATATTCTCTAGAGTTTAGTACCTTCAATTTGGCCATTAGAACCCATCTTGACCAAAAATGGAGCCTCAAACAGATATTTGCCCTAATTTAAGTTTTTACATAAATTTCCCAGTCAAACATGGTCAAAACCAAAATCCAACTTCACCATTGGATTCCTTGGGTCCAAATTAGGTTCGTACCAAAATTTGGACCTAAGGAGAACTTGACTTGACCTAGTTTGCAAAAAGGTTCTATCTGATTACATTTCTACCCCTAACTTTCAAAAACCCTTGCATTTAGCCCCTAGCTTCTTCATCGTATTTGCAAATAGATCCTTTCACCATTATCGTGGAGGAATCCTACTCCAGTGACCTTTGAAAGGAGATTTCTCCTTGATTTCTCAGAGAATCTCCTCCAAAATTGGAAGGGAGATTTTCTGAGAAAATCCCTCCAATATGAACCCGTCCATAAGCCCTAATTCTTTCCCAATAGAAAATCCCTCCAATATGAACCCGTCCATAAGCCCTGATTCTTTCCCAATCACTCATGCGAACGCATGAGAGATCTTCCATCTCCCACAAGCTTGCCTTGCTTGGAAGCTTGGCTTCCAAGCACAAAATCCTTTCTGAAGACCTATTTAAGAAGCCCCAGATCCAATCGATTATCCTCAGCTTGAAATTGGGCCGATTCCCCCTCCATTGCTCTCTCCCCACCGGCCGCAACCCTCTGCAAGCTCTGGCGGCTTCTCCCTAGCTCTTTCGTCACCCAACCACAATACCAGTGGCAGGGTTATCTCCCTCTTCATCCTCCATGTCGAGCAATACCTACCGACATCCGCCCTGCCCCATTTTCACCGCCGCCTCACCTACGGAGTTTCGTCTTCCCCATGTCCCGCAACAACACTAGTATGGGATTCCTTTCCCATTCGTCCCTTAGAAGTAGGCTTGTAAGCTCCCTATCTTCCCCACTTTCTCTCCATCTCTCTATTTCCCAAAATTGACCACCGACGCTGCTAACCACCGTCACCTCCTTCATCTCCAGCAACTCCTCTGGCGAGGTGCTCCCATCACTACGCACCTCCATCCACCTCACCGACCACTCTGCAACCTCCGTCACACCTCACTAATCATTTCCCCTTACTCCAATCACTCCGTCGATCACCCAAACACCTCATCAAACACACCCACTCACACACACACAGTACACCCTAGGCACGCCACCACAGCACCCTTGCTCCACGCCAGCATTCCCATCACATCGGCCGTGCTCCGGCAATGCTTCCTGAGCAATTTGACAAGGCCGCGAGGCCGTTCTTGTGTTTTCAAGTTCAGGCCTCATCCGCCATTGGCACTCAAGCGTGAAGCTTGCTTGCTACAACTCCAGGTGCTGCCAATCCCAGGCCGACACTCCCAGGACGCGCAGAAGACTCTTACGCACGGTCTCAGGTCCTCAATTGGAGTCAAAGGCCTTCACAATAGCTGCAATTGGAAGCCCACTCCCTACTGCGGTGCGCAGAAGACAGGTGGGACATTTAGTCCCACCTCTGAAACGGAAGGGCAGTTTCATGTGCATAAATTGAAAAAGTGCAGAAGGCTCTTCGCCTCCAACACTAAGGGTGAGGTCCTCCTCCCCTCCTTCACCAGACTCGTCCACGGCACTGCCCACATAGGCCTGGCCGACCCGACTGCCCAACTTGACTTCACTCCTCACTCATCACTCACACCGGTGAGCCTAGACCCGAGTATGCGATAGGTCCGATTACCCGATCGGCTATGGCTCTGGGAGAGCAAGACTGAAATAGAAAGAGAGAAGGAGAGAGGAGAGCTGTGTGGGGTTAGGGGGTTTTTGCCTTGGAGAGTTTGACTCCAACACTTAGTCAAATTCAGAGGAAGAAGAGGAGGTCAGGCAGAAGAAGAGAAAGAGAAGGACCTCATAGAAGGCCAAAGGCAGAATGCGGTGAAAGAGAAGAAGAAGGAGAAGACAGAGAAAGAAAGAAGAGAAAGAAGAAGAGAGGGCTCGCAAAGGCCAAGGAAGAAGAAAGAAAAAGAAGAAGAGAAGGGCGAAAGAAGAAGTGAAGAAGAAGAAAAGAGAAATCAGAGAAAGAGTTCAAAAGAAGAAAAGAAGGAGAAGAACTGTAGCACAAGTCATTTAAGATGTCTGATTGTAAAATCAGTCTGAATTCCTATTTCTTTTTTTAGTCAATTTGAGTAACTATTATTTTGTCTATACTCATGCTCTACATTCTTAATTAGTTTTTGAGTAATATTATGTGTTCAATTTGCATTAATTGCTAAGTTTAGTGTGTGAATTCCATTTACTCCCTGTGTTCAACCTCATAACATTTTCGAGTAATAAAATTATATCTATTTTGAACGCTATTTTAGCTATACTACAATGCAACACTTTTTAAACCCCGACTTAGCACGACAAACACTTCCTTGGACTGCACACGATGCTATGGGACGTCGATCGAGGCTATTTCAGAGGTGTTGGATTCCGATTGTCGTCTTGATCAGATCTGTATGGTCGGATCGTCAATCCGAGGCTCCAAAATAAATATCCTTCTCTCCTGACCATAAAAAGGATGCAATTAACCTAAATTATATACAAGTACTCTAACTGCAGAATGATGCATGCTATATAATATTTACAACATGAAATGCAAATCTAAGCCCATGAACATGCATGAATAGGCATTTTACCCTCAATAAATGTATTTACATCAATATTTTTTCGTGGAGGCATTTAGTTTCCGATAGTCTATGCAAACTCTCCACAAATTTGCAATGAGGATCGGGATGGTCTCTCCAGATTCAGTCGCAATCACGATGAGCCCTACCATTTTAGGCATAACTTGGATAGGGCTCACCCAACGACGTGGGATTCCTTTCTCTTTCATCCCTTAGAAGTAGGTTTGTAAGGTCCCTATCTTCCCCACTTTCTTTCCCTCTCTCTATTTCCCAAAATCGACCACCGACGCTACTAACCACCGTCACCTCCTCCATCTCTGGCAACTCCTCCAGCGAGCTGCTCCCGTCACAACGCACCTCCATCCACCTCGCTGACCACCCTACAACCTCCGCCACACCTCACTAATAATTTCCCCTCACTTCAATCACTCCATCGATCACCCAAACACCTCACCGAACACACCCACTCACATGCACATAGTACGCCCTAGGCACGCCACCACAGCACCCTCGCTCCACGCCAGCACTCCCATCACATCCACCATGCTCCGGCAATGCCTCCTGAGTGATTTGACATGGCCGCGAGGCCGTTCTTGTGTTTTCAAGTTCAATCCTCATCCGCCATTGGCACGTAAGCGTGAAGCTTGCTTACTGCATCTCCAAGTGCTGCCAATCCCAGGCCAAAACTCCCAGGACGTGTGGAAGACTCTTATGCATGATCTCAGGTCCTCAATTGGAGTCAAAGGCCTTCATAGCAGCTATAATTAGAAGCCCACTCCCTGCTTCGGTGTGCAGAAGATAGGTGGGACATTGATTGCGTACCAATCATAGTTCTTAATTGACCTAAATTAGGCTAGGACTTAGCATAAGTTAGGACAGTTCACGCATGCATAAGCATTACTTGCATCCTTACTGCTTTCTTTTAGCTATGCATAAAATAATGCTATATTGTGCTGATTAGGTGCATTATGTCAATTACAGGTAATAAGTTGACCAGAAGATAGATCTAAAGCTAGATTTGAAGAATAAAGAACAACTGGAGTTGCAACAGAGCTGGAGCAGAAGGCCCAGAATAAGATGTAGTAGACAATAATGTAAGGGGTTGAGCTATGCTATTCTATTTAAGTAGGAATAAAGCAGTAAATTATGATCAACTTAGGACCATCCTAGCCCTAGGATAGCCTAGAAGCTTCCCCAAGCATTAGCCACCCTTAGATTAGGTCACCACACCCTAGGAAACCTTAAACCATAATTCTAGCCTCTATCTAGATGCCCAGATAAGTTATAGGATGACTAGAATCCTTAGCCAACTCTCACACACCTTAAACCCACTTCTGCAGTGTTATTGGACGTCCAGACACTTGGTCAAACGTCCAATTTCTGTAGAATAGGCAAGATAGAACCTAGAAACCCTCCTGACTCTGATTGGACGTCCAGAAAACAAGTCTGGACTTCTAATTTTTCACTATAATACGTCTGACAACTTTATGAGATGTCTAATACTGTCCTCCAATTCCTGTTTGGAATTCAAGCCTTGAAATTGGATCTCTAGCCCCCTAAACCCAATTCTAACCCCATAGGAACATAAATTAAGGTGCTCTCACCCTAGTACATCACCTCTAGACCTCCCTAAGGACCTAATTAGGACCTCACTAAACCTAATTGACTTAAATTTTAGTCAATTCCATTAGCCTATTCAATTGGACTCATTGAGTCCAATTGAGCCCTGATCTCAGCACACACTATCCAATTGGACTCAGTGAGAGTCCAATTAACCTAGACCTGACTTAATTGAGTTATTTTACTCTCAATTAAGTTTTCACACACCCAATTAAACTTGTATTAAGTTTAATTGCACCTTACCTTAGTGAATTAGGGTTTACAACCCTAATTTGAAACCTTCCTTGACCTTAACCCACTAGAACCTAACCTAATCAACCTAGCCACCTAAGTTTCGACCCACACACACCATCCACACGAAAATACCTAGCCTAGAGTTCTCTAGAACTCTCTACCATGTGTTGTTACCTTGGTTGCTAAAATTAGCAGCCAAGAGCCATTCAATTTTTAGATCCACATTTGATGGATCTAAAAACCACCATCCATCCTCTCGCACACTCTCCCACGAGCTCCCACCATAGGCCTCTCTAGAGAATTCCATAATTCTCTAGAGAGCTTCCCTTAGGTCTATAAAAAGATCTAAGGGGTGGCACTTTGCACCCATCCACTCTTGGTTCTATTTAGCTTAATTTCATTCCACCCCCACTCCACCTCCATGTCCACGAGTAGCTTCACCATGACCACCACCACCTCCATGCCAAGATGCTGGATCACCTCTCCAACCTCTCTCCAAGGGTCAGCCTAAGCACCATTGGCCGCCCCTCTTTCTCCTCTCAACCAAATCAAAGGCCATCGGAGCCACCTCTGAATGCCCCTATTTCTGCTAGATTAGATTATAGTTCTTCTTAGATTTACATGCTTTATTTACTGCTTAATAGTGTAGTTCCTTACTTCTCCCCGAATGATGCATGCAAAATCCCCCCATATATTCTTGTATGCAGTTGTTTTCTGGTAGCGAGTAGTTTTATTTCCATATACAAGCATTCCTCTACCTGTGCTTTGCAACTCTGATATCATCATCATCTTTTATATATATAAATATATATGTTGAAAATCACCATGAGCCTAGTTATCATCTTTTGGTGTGATTGAAGTTGCATGTTTTAATTACTATCTTTTGGCAACTAGCATGTCGTACATCAATATATAAATCACCATAAACTGGCATGAGATTTTAAGCAAGTAGAGTGAAAGAGATCGATTTCAAATCTGCATTTTCATAAATGCCTCCCAGAGACAAACTACCGGGACTCCAAGACTCGTTATCTTTATAAATATTTTTGTTGATCGTATTGTGTACTATACTACGACGATTTTTCTTATCAAACACGCGCTATATGAGTCACAATAGACATTTAGTCCCACCTCGGAAATGGAAGGGTGCTTTCATGAGCATAAATTGAAAAACTGCAAAAGACTCTTCGCCTCCAACACTAAGGGTGAGGTCCTCCTCCCCTCCTTCACCAGACTCGTCCGCGGCACTGCCCACGCAGACCTGGCCGACCCGACTACCCCACCTGACTTCACTCCTCGCTCATCACTCACGTCGGTGAGCCTGGACCCGAGTATGCGATAGGTTCGATTACCCGACCGGCTATGGCTTTGGGAGAGAGAGACTGAAATAGAAAGAGAGAAGGAGAGAGGAGAGCTAGGCGGGGTAGGGGGGTTTTTGCCCTGGAGAGTTTGGCTCCGACACTTAGTCGGATTTAGAGGAAGAAGAGAAGAGGAGGTCAGGCAGAAGAACAGAAAGAGAAGGACCTCAGAGAAGGCCAAAGGTAGAAGGAAGAGAAAGAGAAGAAGAAGGAAGGAGAAGATAGAGAAAGAAAGAAGAAAGGGCTCACAAAGGCAAAGGAAGAAGAAGGAAAAAGAAGAGAAGGGCCAAAGAAGAAGAAGTGAAGAAGAAGAAAAGAGAAATCAGAGAAAGAGATCAGAAGAAGAAAAGAAGGAGAAGAACTGTAGCACAAGTCATTTAGGACGTCTGATTGTAAAATCAGACGTCTAAATTCCTATTTCTTTCTTTAGTCAATTTGAGTAACTATTATTTTGTCTATACTCATGTTCTACATTTTTAGTTAGTTTTTGAGTAATATTATGTGTTCAATTTGCATTAGTTGCTACGTTTAGTGTATGAATTTCGTTTGCTCCCTATGTTCGACCTTGAAACATTTTCGAGTAATAAAATTATATATGTTTTGAACGCTATTTCGGTTGTACTACAATGCAACACTTTTTAAAGCCTGACTTAGCGCGACAAACATTTTAGCGTCGTTGCCAGGGAGCAACGTGCAATTCACCACTATTTTCTTCATTATTTGATTATATTTGAGCACTAACTTGCCCTATTTGCTTCATTGTGATTTTGCGAGGTACTTCACGAAGAAATCTTCCGTGCAAATCAACCACTCCAAGGCAGGTAACCTCTCTATTCTTCCCTGATCAACCTCCTAATCTTGGGAAGACAAAAAGGAAACAATCAATTAGGAATCACCTGCCTTATTTTTCATAGTAATTATAATTTAAAAGGCAAGTTTCCTGATTTGCAAAATTTTTTTCAAATCTCATTGAAGTTGAAGCAATTTTGTTTAGAGATCCTACCCCAAATTTCCTGTGCCTATTAGGGACTACGCTTAACTTCTAATCTTCTTGGACTAAGCACTTCTTGTTTGAAGTCCAAGGAGAACATATTTGAAGATCAAAGTGGACTTGGAAATAGAACCAATTAAGGTTTCAATTATTAGGGTTTTGGAGTGCTAGTTCACACTTGCCTACATAAAAAGAAACAAACCCACCCACATTTGTGTGCTACCCAAGCCCTTGATTGAAAAGATCTAATCAAGAAAAAACTCTAAAATCAGGCTATAAACTCACTTGAACCCTAAAATCCTTGGACCTAATAACCTGAGAGTTAAATCAGGGTGATTTCTAGATCTTGACCTAGAATTTCATTCTGCCATCTTTAGGGTAGGTCAGGTACAGGTGGACTACGTTGTAAGCCAATCAACCTCCAAATTAGGTCACAAGTTAAATCAACTACTAATTCAAGTGAAAACAAAGGCACAAATTATGGTATAAAATTGGTAGACTTAAGAGGTCAAGTTATCCATTCTGGTCTACCTAAACCCTCAATGACAAGGAAGGTTGGGTGGGGGAAACCCTGTAACCCGTGGGGGCACTCTACCGTGTAAGGGTCTTTGTAGGGCTCTCTCTTCCTGGCTGCCCAGGTAATTCTCAGGTGGACGACTTTCTGATCCAGGGGTATCATCCGTCCCGAACCTCTATAGTCAACCAAAAATCTTTGGGTGCCTTGATTGGGTCAACATCACATCCAGTCCCTCATCTCTTCTATTTAGAGCACACACACATTTTTTTTGGGAATCTCTTTCAGATCTCATCAATTTTGATCTAAACTTGAATTTTGATTCTACATCTTGATTCCACCATCTGATTCAAACATGCCACCTAGATACTTAGGAAAATCATTGAAGAAACCTAAATCACAAAGATCCATGAGAGATAGAATGGTTGAGGATGCCCGTAAATTTTATAAGATTGATTACAAAACCTCAAAACCAATTGAAGACATTCAGATTGATATTTGAACAACGACAACCTTCATCATAAACTGTGCCCAATTATTATTAACAGAAGTAACAAAGGGATCAACCCGGGATATTCTCATAATAGGATACATCGAGATAGAAAAATTGCATAACTTTGAATATCTCCAATGCATGACACATTATGCACTTTAGGAAAAACACCAAGATGATCTTGAAAAATGGGAAGTGATGATAAAATTGTTGAAACAAGTTATTGATCTCAAATACTTGTACATACTCCAAACAGTTAATGAAACATCTTGGAATAATATTGAGGATCAACATGATTTCCCAAGTCCCA
The DNA here is from genome assembly GCA_037157565.1 of Thalassia testudinum. Classification (NCBI taxonomy): domain Eukaryota; kingdom Viridiplantae; phylum Streptophyta; class Magnoliopsida; order Alismatales; family Hydrocharitaceae; genus Thalassia; species Thalassia testudinum. Next base: position 21,308,349 of record JAZHRO010000062.1, read on the forward strand.
GGTTTGAGACACGAGGTTGTTGTGGATTCCCAACCCAGATGGAATATGATATGCCTGATCTTGAATTAAGTTAGGAGGTCCCAATTGCAGGAGAACACGATTTTGAGCAAGCCCTAGAAAACCAACACCTTGGTTCACCAAGCATAGAATGCCTAGACTCCTGTAATAATAAGATTGAATCAGAACCTCTTGAGGGTGTAAATTCCACCCCCTATTCTGATAAAGTGACCCCCGAGGGCAATTCTGACCTAGATTCTAGTAATTCAACCCACATCCTTACCCTAGAATCTGGATCTAAATCTCATTGGGATGAGTACAAGGCCCTGTATGATGACAATCAAAGTTTGAATTAGGATTATGATTCTGGGCCTTTATTTGATGAATATCCCTCTCCAACATCCTCAGAAATATAGAATGATTTTTCGGAAGTCACGCCCATCTACGATACAAAAATCAAGGAGTTGGAAGAGTGGGGTTTTGATTGGGTCTTCCCTATAAGCCAAACACCCAAGCCCAGACCCTATAAGGACACCTTTTTAAGCTCGAAATCTATGAATAGGCTAGACCCAAGTCAGGTTGCTGAGTCTACATCTTGTGATTTATTCTGTGGTGGAGCTGCTGATCTCGAATCAAATTCAGAACTTGATTCTCGCAATTTCTCCGACGATTTTGAATCTTGCTATGATTTCGAAGAACCATTGTTTCCTGACAACTACGAGCTAATCTACAACCTCAGCACACATGATCCATTCTTCGACTCTGACTCTGAGGTCCCTCATCCCAAGATCACTAATTCAAAATCAGGTTCCATTAAGATGGAATCATTTCTTTTTGATACTCAAGAATCAGAAACAAAAAGTACCGAGAGTGACTACAATACATAATTCAAATCTTTTTTTGACTCCAATTTTCTTCATCCTATAAACACTCTTTAGGCATTTACCTTTGAGTCTGATGGCTACTATGAGGACTCTCTAAATGAACCCACCTTTGAACCCTTACTAGAAGAGCCCTCATACACAATTCTTATTGATGCCACCTCCTCTACAAATACAGAACCTATTCAAACCCATTTTCAACCCCGACCCGCAACCGGACTCAATTTCTATTCTGATTCCCCTCTTACTTAGACGATTGCAGATGATTCACCTCCACATTTTTATCGGGTTTCGAACATTGATCATACTACAAATCAAGCCCCATCCTTCTCTGATCACTCCTGTAGGGTTCCTACATCCTCCACTAATTCTTTTTCATTTAAGGATCCCTACTCTAATCAGGCTGATTCGACTCAACCAAACCCTATCTATACACTTCCATACCATGTCGAGTTCCAAAGTATATGGTGGGTTCCACATCTCTTGATCTACATTTATCAACCCACCAGGTTGATTGGGTTTGGGCTACATCATCAGCTTGTTGATCTGAACAAGCACCTAGTTGAACCAACCAGGCTCTTGATCAAGGTGCTTGTTCTACAAAACTCATCTGATTTGACCGCTCCTTCTCTAGACCATTTCCCACTCAACTGAAGGTGTTGAATTTAGCGCTTAACAGGAGGCAACCCGTCATTCCAAAAAATCGAGATCCTTCTTATTATCCTTCTGTACTTCATGTCTATTGCACACTGAGTTCGATTTTAGAATAGTCGATCCCACCTCTAGTACACATACCAGGGCTTGAAATCATCCGCAAAAGTCATTCCCGACCCATTCGCCCACCCGATAATCCTGTTCTAAATTCCTGAACCCAAAACTATTTCACAACCTCCGTTTACAATGAGGACCTTGCAAAATTTAGGCATGGGGGGATGGTAAAGTGCAAACATACAAAAAATCAAAGTTTGGAAGGGTTCTCACAAAAAAATCACATATTCCAAAAATACCAAAAAAATGAAAAAATTCTTGAAAAAGAACAAAAGATGAGAGGAGAGAAAATTTTGATGGCATATCAGTTTTGAGGAAAAAAAGGGAGAAGTTAAAAATGTCAAAAAGGAGCACAAGTTGAAAAGAAAAGAAAAAGAGGTAGTCATTAGTAAGAAATTAAGGAATTAACTTAGTTCTAGATCATATCAAAAGAAAAAAATGAAAGGAAAAAAGTGCTAATGAAACAAAGAAGAGATTAGTAGGAACGCTGATTTTAAGCCTCTTGGGCTATAGTCCTAGGCTTAAAAATTCAAGTACCCACTAAGATCTGGATAGTCCTTAAGAGGTTGGGGAAAATGCAAAGCTTAAGTATTAGGTCTAAGGCTTAGGGAGTATTCGACCTCATTAACTGACCTCTGGTTTGCGGGACTCGGTAACCTAAGCACCCCAATCTACACACAGTCTGGTTCAGTGCGCTTAAGTATCAAAATCACGCAAATGCATTTAGGTTGTTATGAAAAAGTCACCTAGATTAGGAGCGGCTGATCAACACAAGTTGATTTGAATGAGTTCCCGATGCGAAGAGGCGGGAAATTCCCCTCAAAGGTGTGCAATAACATATCATCTCCTCTATGCTTGTCTCCTAGGATATCTACATATCCTACCAGGGGCATGTAAGCACCCTGTGTTGGTTCAGATGCCATGGGCAGCATTATCCTGAAATGTTGATTGCCAGGGTCTGAATTTAGCTATAGAACCCCATGGGTGAGATTATCTCGAAATCTCGAAAGCCAAGGTTCTGGGGGTTGCCATGGGCGGTGCTATCTCGAAGCATCGATTGCCAGGGATCCTTCGAGGATTGATGATGGGGATTAGGAATCCGATACAGACCGTGTTGTGAAGCCAATCCGAAGCTAGAAATAAAAAGAAAAGAGAGAGAAAACTCTCCAAAAAAATTCCTCTCTCTCTCTCTTACGAAAAGGCATTGCAAACTGAATCGAGGCTAAAATATGTTACAAGAATGTGTGCTTTAACCGCAAAGTTCAACGAACCTTAGGATAGTTCCTATGGGCCTTAAAAACCTTCGTGGCAGATTGAGGCTAGAGTTGAGTACCTCTAGGCCTACTATTGGCATTCTAACCTAATCTACAGAAGAAAGCACACATCATAGTCTTTTAGCATCAAAGGATTTCTTGGTCTAGAATCAAAGTTAAAACGTTGAAATTTTGCTAAGGGACTAGCAAAAGCTAGGCATGAGGGTATGATGGGAACACCATCATGAGCCCTAACTAGCTCATTTTAACGCAATGAAGAGAATAAATGCTCTTACATAATCAACTGAAGGTCATAATTCACTACATAACCTTTCTGAGAGAAACATAAGAAACTAAGGGTAAAAATGCAATTTTACCAATACAGTACAACCATGGGTTTTCTCAAGGGCTAAACAAAGGTCAAATGGTCTGAAAAAGATAACAAGTGGGTTGGATTTGACAGAAAAGGGTTTGTGTGAGTTCTAAGAATTAAATGACTTTAGAAATCCTAAAAATAGGCCCAGTTAATTAACCAAGGTTTTGGTCAGGATAAAATTCACTTAAACCATCTAAAAATCATATAAAAATATTCTCTAGGGTTTATTACCTTCAATTTGGCCATTAGAACCCATCTTGACCTAAAATGGAGCCTGAGACAAATATTTACCCTAATTTGGGTTTTTACGTAAATTGCCTAGTCAAACGTAGTCAAAACCAAAATACAACTTTAACATTGGATTCCTTGGGTCCAAATTAAGTTTGTACCAAAATCTGGACTAAAGGAGAACTTGTCTTGACCTAGTTTGCAAAAAGGTTCTGTCTGATTACATTTCTACCCCTAACTTTCAAAAACCCCTTGCATTTAGCCCCCTAGCTTCTTCATCGTATTTGTAAATAGGTCCCTCCACCATTATCGCGGAGGAATCCTACTCCGGTGACCTTTGAAAGGAGATTTCTCCTTGATTTCTCAGAGAATCTCCTCCAAAATTGGAAGGGAGATTCTCTAAGAAAATCCCTCCAATATGAACCCGTCCATAAGCCCTGATTCTTTTCCAATCTCTCATAAGAACGCATGAGAGATTTGGGTCTCTTGAGAGCTTCCATCTCTTGCTAGCCTGCCTTGCTTGAAAGCTTGACTTCCAAGCACAAAACCCTTTCTAAAGACCTATTTAAGAAACCCCAAATCCAACCGATTATCCTCAGCTTGAAATTGGGCCAGTTCCCCCTCCATTCCTCTCTCCCCACCGGCCGCAGCCCTCCGCAAGCTCCAGCAACTTCTCCCTAGCTCTTTCATCGCCCAACCACAATACCAGTGGCAGGGTTATCTCCCTCTTTATTTTCCATTTCGAGCAATACCTGCCAACATCGTCCCTGCCCCATCTTCACCATCACCTCACCTATGGAGTTTCATCTTCCCCATGTCCGGCAACAACACCAGTGTGGGATTCCTTTCCCTTTTGTCCCTTAGAAGTAGGTTTGTAGGCTCCCTATCTTCCCCACTTTCTTTCCCTCTCTCTATTTCCCAAAATCGACCACCGACGCTACTGACCACCGTCACCTCCTCCATCTCCAGTAACTCCTCCAGCGAGGTGCTCCCATCACTACACACCTCCATCCACCTCGCCGACCACCCTACAACCTCCGCCACACCTCACTAATCATTTCCCCTCACTCCAATCACTCCATCGATCACCCAAACACCTCACCAAACACACCCACTCACATGCACACAGTACGCCCTAGGCACACCACCACAGCACCCCATCACATCCGCCGTGCTCCGACGACGCTTCCTGAGCGATTTGACATGGCACGAGGCTGTTCTGCTATTTTCAGGTTTAGGACTCATCTGCCATTGTCACTCAAGCGTGAAGCTTGCTTGCTACAGCTCCAGGTGTTGCCAATCCCAGGCCGACACTCCCAGGGCACGATGAAGACTCTTACACACAATCTCAGGACCTCAATTGGAGTAAAAGGCCTTCACAGTAGCAGCAATTGGAAGCCCACTCCCTGTTGCAGTGAGTAGAAGACAATTGGGACACTTTCATGCTCATAAATTGAAAAAGTGCAGAAGGCTCTTCGCCTCAAACACTAAGGATGAGGTCCTCCTTCCCCCCTTCACCGAGCTCGAGTATGCGATAGGTCCGATTACCTAGCTGGCTATGGCTCTGGGAAAGCGAGACTGAAATAGAAAGAGAGACGGAGAGAAGAGAGCTAAGTGGGGTTAGGGGGTTTTTGCCTTGGAGAGGATTCAGAGGAAGAAGAGGAGGTCAGGCAAAAGAAGAGAAAGAGAAGGACCTCAAAGAAGGCCAAAGGCAGAAGGCAGAGAAAGAGAAGAAGGAAGGCGAAGATAGAGAAAGAAAGAAGAGAAAGAAGAAGAAAGGGCTCGCAAAGGCAAAGGAAGAAGAAGGAAAAAGAAGAGAAGGGCCAAAGAAGAAGAAATGAAGAAGAAGAAAAGAGAAATAAGAGAAAGAGATCAAAAGAAGAAAAGAAGGAGAAGAACCGTAGCACAAGTCATTTAACACGTCTGATTGTAAAATCAAATGTCTAAATTCCTATTTCTTTCTTTAGTCAATTTGAGTAACTATTATTTTGTCTATATTCATGCTCTACATTCTTAAAGTAGTTTTTGAGTAATATTATGTGTTCAATTTGCATTAATTGCTAAGTTTAGTGTGTGAATTCCATTTTCTCCCTGTGTTCGACCTCAGAACATTTTCGAGTAATAAAATTATATCTATTTTGAACGCTATTTCGGCTGTACTACAATGCAACACTTTTTAAACCCCAACTTAGCGCGACAAACACTTCCTCAAGCTGCATATGATGCTACGGGACTCCGATTGAGGCGATTTCAAAAGCGTTGGACTTCAATCGTCATCTTGATCAGATCCATATGGTCGGATCGTCAATCTGATGCTCCAAAATAAATATCATTCTCTCCTGACCACAAAAAGGATGCAATTAACCTAAATTATATACAACTACTCTAAATGTAGAATGATGCATGCTATGCAATATTTATAACATGAAATGCAAATCTAAGCCTAGGAACATGCATAAATAGGCATTTTACCCTCAATAAATGTGTTTACATCAATCTTTCTTCATGGAGGCATTTAGTTTCCGATAGTCTATGCAAACTCTCCATAAATTCGCAATGAGGGTCAGGATGGTCTCTCCAGATTTAGTTGTAATCACGGTGAGCCCTACCTTTGTAGGCATAACTTGGATAGGGCTCACCCAACAGCTATCAGAGATCGGGTAGATGATACCAGCATCGAACCACTTGATGATCTCCTTCTTCACGACCTCCTGCAGATTGGGATTGAGTCTTCTCTGCATCTCTCAAGCTGGTCGTGAGCCCTCTTCAATGTAGATATGGTGTGTGCAATATGAGGGACTTATACCAATCAAATCATCGAGAGTTCAACCGATGGCTCTCCGATGCTGCTGGAGAATACAAATTAGCTTTGTCTCCTGATCAAATGTGAGTTCAAAATTGATGATCACAGGAAATGTTTGATTGGAACCCAAGAGGATGCACTTCAGATGATTTGGGAGGGGCTTCAGCTCCATAACTGGGTTATCAGCAGAAGGTGGGGGTTCGAGATGGGCCTTAGAAAATAAAGTGGGAGCTATGGGTGAATCAGGATTAGCTCTGGGCTCCTCTATCTATGGGTCAAGATGTTCTTGAGGTTGAGGATCAGGGATAATCGGGTTTTCTTTTGTAATTGGGTCCTCAATCACAAAACTGATGTTGCATACTTCTTCAATTGCCCCACAATTTATTCCTTTTTGGGCCTTAAAGATATCAATCCGTAATGTCTTATTCCTAAATTTCAACTCGATCTGCCCCTCTTCACAGTTGATGTTTGCCCTAGCTGTGGCTAAGAATGGTCTCCCTAAGATGATTGGTGTGTTCCGCAAATTTTCAAGAGTATCCATATCTAATACGATGAAGTCCACTGGGAAATAGAAATCTCGGATCCGTACTAGAACATCCTCAATAATTCCTCTAGGTGACTTGATTGATCTATTTGCTAACTGCAAGGTCACCTTAGTCAATTTGAGCTCAATTTCCTCAAAGTGGTATAGAAGGGATGTAGGGATCAAGTTTATGGAGGCTCCTAAATCTAATAATGCTCGATCAAATTCTAAATCACCAATCCTGCAAGAGATCAAAGGGGTGCCTGGATCTTTTGCTTTTTGTGGGAGTTTGCTCAAAATGATTGAGCTGACTTGCTCAGACAAAATGATCAAACTCCCATCTTTGTTTTGCGGCTTACGCTTTGGTGTACATAAATCCTTTAGAAATCTCGCGTAAGCCGGTACATGGCGAATCACATCCATCAAGGGGATGTTTATCTAGACTTGCTCAAAGAGCTTGACTAAATCTTCCTCAAGAATCACAGGTTTGGGTTTCCTCTTTCCTTTGGTTAAGGCCTCAAGAAATGGAACCTCTGTAGGTTCCTCTAGAATTGATTCAAGCTTAGGATCTGTGACAGGAGTGTCCTAGATAACTATCCTATTGTTAGATCTAAACTATCAGGTGTCGGGTGGCTAAGATAAGGTGGATTCTGGGTCGATTTACCACCACAGGTGGTAACAGAATTAAGACCCTCCTGGTTTTGGTTTGAAGTCAGCAAAATACGTGATTGCTACTGATATCCCGAATATGATGTTGAAGCCTCCATCCTATCGGGTGGTGGAGCGAAAGCATCCTGTAAACATAATGAGCTTGGCCCTGATTCAGGTTCATAACGCACCTCTGGTTTGGTACATTATTTGGATTTGGTAGAGGTTGAGATGGAAGTGCACTAGGCTGGCGAGACCTAGCCATTTGTGCAAGTTGATTTCAAAGCTCTGAGATCTCGCCTTTATGTTGTTTCTGCATAGCTGCCGAAGTCTTTTGGATGTCAACCAGCGTTTGTAGAATCAAAGTCATGTGATCTTCCCTTGGTGGTCCGAATTGGTAATTTGGATTGGGCCTAGGCTGAGTGGGCTGATATGGGCGTGGTGCCTGTGGTCAGGGTTGGAATTGAGATCTGGTGTTCTGATTATTTCCCAACCATGCAAAATTAGGACGATTACGCCATCTAGGGTTGTAGGTATTGGAGAATGGATCATTCTAGATGGCGTGAAGATCCTCGCACATCTGAGGAACTCCAGAAAAGTCAGAGTACGAGGGTTCAGAGTTCCCCCAACTAGAGTAGGCGGGTCCGAAGTGTCCTTCAAAATCAGGATCAGACAGGGGTGGATATCGGTTCATCCCCTGGTGAGAGTGGTGGTAAATGTTATGCACAACCTCCTTGCCTGAGGGTAGTTGCGCATATGTGTTTTGCTATGCAGCAATGGCTCTCTGCAAATATTGAGTCAATTCATCCACCTTTTTCTCGATGATTAAGACCTTATCCAAGCAAATGGCTACCAACTCCAGATCGATGGATGCAAATAAGCCTCGAGTCTCATGCACCCCCCGCGTGTTTGTCAATGCATGGGTGGTCGTCCTATCGAACACACCTAGCAATTCATTGTTTATGGAGTTCTTGCACATGTTCTCGAGAATCTCCCAAACTGTATCTTCATGTTGACCCATGATGCTTCCACCATAGGTTGTATTAATAAAGAGCTTAATATCCTCATGGAGCCCATGGTAAAAAGACTGGATTTGTTCCTACTTAGGAACTCCATAATGAGGGCATTTCCACATGAGATCCAAAAAGCGGTCCCATGCCTCATGAAGTGGTTCTCCCGCATTTGGCGAGAAGTGCGTGATTTAGTGACTTAAAATATTTGTCCGACCAACGGGGAGGAATTTCTGCAATAATTCAGTTTGGAGTTCCCCCCATTTGTTGATTGGATGAGTTAGAGTCTGAAACCAGTCGACAACTTTATCCATGAGAGAGAAGGAGAACATCTTCATGAGCAGGATGATTTTGTATAGCTGACCTGAAGGTCTGGGCCAAATGTTTTAGCTACTTGATGTGCTGAACGGGATCTTCAAAGTTCAAGCCATGGAATTTAGGGATAGCATGAATCATATTTGGCTTGAGTTCAACATCAGGCCCTCCAGCTGGAATTTGTACTCTGGGCTCGATTTCCACCACAGCGGGATTATAGTGATCTTGCATCTGAGGATGTGGCAGTGGATTGATGTGTGCATGGACTAGATAATTGAGGCACTATAGCTAATTCTGGAAATCAAGGCCTTCTTCGTGATTCTCCATAGATGTGGATGAAGGAGATCTGGGCTCAGAAGCAAATGAGTTGGAAGAGATATCAATCTGGTCGGATGATAGCACAAACAAGTGGGTTGAGGCTTGGCCTCGATGAGAATGGACTGCTAATGAAGGCCTCAAGGGTAGTCTTAAAGGCCTCCTCCCGAACATGCACTATAGAGCCCGATGAGGGACAGAATGTGTGATGGACCCAAACGAGGCACCCAAAAAATCTTTGGATGACTAAGGAGGTTCGAGGCAGATGGTACCTCTTGATCAGAAAGTCACTCACCCGAGAAGTACTTGAGCAGCCAGGAAGGGAGAGCCCCGCAAAAACCCCTACATGGTAGAATGTCCCCACGGGTTATAAGGTTTCCCCCACCCGACCTTCCTTGTCACTGAGAATCCAAATAAACCGGAATGAGCAACTTGACTCCTTAAGTCTACCAATTTTAGTCCTGAATTATGGTGCTTTGAATTTCACTTGAACTTTAGAATTGATTGTGATTTGTGACCTAATTTGAAGGTTGGTTAACTCACAAGGTGGGTCAACTTCACCTAATCTGCCCTAAAGTTTAGGACAAGTTTGGTAATGAACCTAAAATCACCCTGAGTGGTTTGCAGGTAGGTTATTAAGTCTCAAATTTTAGGGATTCAAGTGAATGTTAGAGCCTTCTTTTAGGGTCTTCTTGATTAAATCAATTCAAATAAGGCTTGGGTGACACACAATGTGGGAAATCAATTCTCTTTTAAATCAGGCAAGTGTGTTTTCCTCAAACCCTAAAATGGAAACCCTAATTTAGCTCTTGTCCAGGTCCAATTCTTTCCAAATTGGGCACATAGGGCTCAATCAAGAAGGTGAATAGCCCTAGCCACCTTAAGTCCTAGTAGGTGCAGATATTTGGATGGGGATGTCTAAATAAATCAAATCAAGCAACTCAAGTGATTAAGTCTAAAAGAGAATGCGAGTTGATCGTAATTGATTCTTCTTTTTAATTCCTTCCAGAAATAGGAGCTTAAGAAGAAGGAAACAAGATTACCTGCCACTGGTGTGGTTGTCATGTGGCTGATCTCTCGTGTACCTCGCACAATCACAATAAATCAGATAAAGACAACTAGGATCATATCAGAATTGTAATCAATGAAATGAAACTACACGTTGCTACCCAGCAACGGCACTAAAATGTTTAACGCGAAATCGTTTATGTTTAGCAATATCCGTCGTAGTATAGGACGAGAATCGCACAAAATACTTAAATTTATAAAGCTCAAAAATAATGTGAGTCCGAGGTCGTTCGCAGATGATGTAGACACAATTATTCAAGATAAAATGCCTATTCATGCATGTTCTTAGGCTTAGATTTGCATTTCATGTTATAAATATTGCATAGCATGTATCATTCTACATTTAGAGTAGTTGTATATATTTTAGGATAATTAGGTCCATTTTATTGTCACGAGAGAAGAAGATTTATTTCAGGGTCTCGGATGGATGATCGGACCGTACGGATCTAATCAGGACGACAATCGGAGGCTAATGCCTCTGAAATCGTCTAAATCGGAGTCCCATAGCATCATATGAAGTTCAAGGAAGATTAAGGCCAGGAGGGCAATGCGACATCCTTACGAGCTTCGGATGAAAAATCCAACCGTACGGATGGATCTAGAGCGACGATCGCAATCCGACAATGCAGAAATCAACTCGATCCAAGCACCGTGGCACCCTTTGCAATAGAAAGAAGAATCGACCACCCAGATGGCACCACATGGCACCATCTGGGCCACCCAACATTGGCCAGCATCATATGTGACCTTCATTCCCAACCGTTGGATCTTGATCCAACGGTTGAGAAGCTCTCCCCCACCGCAAGCGTTAAAACATCCGCTCAACAAAGCAGAAGTCTTGGCGCATTGGTTGGGGCTCCTGACCCTCAAGGGAGGGGCACGGGTTCAAATCTTCGCAGCCCACCCAATTGGCCAATTGGGTGCCCAACGCAGCTAGCACATGCACATGCATGCAGTAGCAACACACAGTGCAACGCCCACATGTAGCGGCAATGCAGTGCCCGCGCGCACAGTGATTGCGCAACAAGCATAGGTCATAATTGACCTAAATTAGGCTAGGACTTAGAATAAGTTAGGGTAATTCATGCATGCATAAGTATTACTAGCACCTTTACTTCTTTCTTTTAACTATGCATAAAATAATGCTATAATGTACCGATTAGGTGCATTATGTCAATTGCAAGTAATAAGCTGATCAGAAGCTAGATCTGAAGCTAGATCTAAACCTGGATCTGAAGAATAAAGAATAACTGGGATTGCAACAGAGATGGAGCAGATGACCTAGATTAGATGTAGTAGATAATAATGCAAGGGAGTTAAGGTATGCTATTCTATTAAGTAGGAATAAAGCAATAAATTATGAAGAACTTAGATCCATCCTAGCCCTAAGACAGCCTAGAAGCCTCCCTAAGCCTTAGCTACCCATAGATTAGGCTACAGCAGTCTAGGAAACCTTAAAACCCTAATTCCAGTCTCTATCTGGAAATCTAGATGAGTTATAGGATGTTCAGAACCCTTAGCCAACTCCCGCACACCTTAAACGCACTTCTACAGTGTTATTGGACATCCAAACACTTGGTCAGACGTCCAATTTTTGCAGAATACAAAAGACAGAACCTAGAAACCTTCCTGGCTCTGGTTAGACATCCAGACTTGAAGTCTGGACTTCTTATTTTTCACTATAAGTCATCTGACACTTTTATTGGACATCTAGAACTGCTCTCCAGTTCCTGTTTTGGAATTCATGCCTTGATCTTGAGTTCTTAGCTCCCTAAACCCAATTCTAACCCCCTAGGAACCTAAATTAAGGTGCCCTAACCCTAGTACACCATCCTTAAACCTTCCTAAGAACCTAATTAGGTTCTCACTAAGCCCAATTGACTTAGATTATAGTCAATCCCATCAACCTATTCAATTGGACTCATAGAATCCAATCGAGCTCAAATCTCAACCCATACAAGTCCAATTGGACTTAGTGAGAGTCCAATTGACCTAAGCCCAACCTAATTGAGTTATTTCACTCTCAATTAGGTTCATACTCATTCAATTAAACTTGTGTTAAGTTTAATTGCATTTCTCCCATAGCAATTAGGGTATGCAACCCTAATTTAAGACCTACACTAACCCAAACCCCTTAGGACCTAACCTAGACCACTTAGCCACATAGGGCACAGCCACACACACACACACACACACCCATTCCCGCACTCCCACACCACCTAGAGTGTTCTAGGTTCTTCCAAAGGTGGCGCCACTCTTGGTTGCTAAAATTAACAACCAAGAGACATTCAAATTGTAGATCCACAAATGGTGATCAAAAAACCACCATCTCTCTCCTTGGCTGGCCACTCTTGGAGCCCGCTCTAGAGAGTTTCACACTTCTCTAGAGAGTCTCCCTTAGGTCTATAAAAAGACCTAAGGGGTGGCCATTTGCACCCATTCGCACTTGGCTTCCATTTAGCTTAGCTACATTCCACCTCCACTCCACCTCCACGAGTAGCTTCACCATGGCCACCACCATCTCCATGCCAAGATGTTGGATCACCTCCTCAACCTCTCTCTAAGGGCCAGGCTAAGCACCATTCGCCACCCCTCCTTCTCCTCTCAACCAACTCAAAGGCCATCGAAGCCCACCTCTCCAAATGCCCTTATTTCTGCTAGATTAGTAGCTTAGTTCTTCATAGTTTACATGCTTTATTTACTACTTAGTAGTGTAGCTCTATATTCTCCCCCAATGATGCATGCATAATCTCCCGTAGATTCATGTATGCGATCATTTTCTACTAGCGAGATTTGTGTTTCCAAGCATTCCTCTATAAGCTTTCCACGAGTTTCCTGTTGCAAACACCATGATGAATCAATGAAAGATCATTTTATATATATATATATATATATATATATATGTCTTGAGAATCACCATGAGCTTATTGCGATATATTTTGTGTGATTAAAGTTGCCTACTTTTAATTATTATCTGTTGCAACTAGCATGTCGGTACCTGAAAGTATCGAGGATCTAACTATTAAGACATTTTCCGGAAACAACCACCACATAACTAGAATCGTGCGTGCTGAAACTCACACTTTCACATTTGTCATCCATCTAACACATGCGCATGTAATTAGGGTTAATAATGAAAGTGGCTGAACATTGATCCGACAATTAGAAACCGACGTACAATTTTAAGCAAGTAGAGTGAGTGAGATCGATTTCAAATCTGCATTTCCATAAATGCCTCCCAGAGACGAACGACCGGGACTCTAAGTCTCGTTATCTTTATAAATTATTTTTGACGAGCGTTTTCACGCGCTATACTACGACGAAATCTTTGTTTTCAAAGCACACACGAGAATCACCCTATGTCAAATGGCGCCGTTGCCGGGGAGGCAACGTCATTTTTCGATTTTGATCTCTTGAATTATCACTGATAAATCTTCCTCTGCTTGTCTTTTGATGTGCAAGAAAATAGGAAAAATGAGATTTGTGCACACATCGAGCGCAGAAATATCATCAGGTGCACATCTCCTCTTAGATTAGGATTTCCCTTTTTTTTGAACCCTAGGTTAGATTTCCTTCTAGCAATTTCATTTGAAAAATAAAGGCCTATTTATTTTGTGGAAAATGAAACAAAATCAGAAAAAAGAAAAAGTCTAGGTAGTTAGATTAGGCTTCCATTTGAATCTTAAGTTAACTTGCTTGAAAATAAACGAAAAAAAATTTGAAAAAAAAAAGCTTTTCCCTTCAAAAAAAATTCAAAAGTTTTTGAAAAAAAAAATCATTTTGGTGGAAAGTTTAAATTTCAAATTCAAACAACTTTTGAAAAGTTTTCCCACCATTCTCTGATTTTAGGCCAGATTTCAAATTATGATTTAAAAATTCAATTGCCAAAAAATTAATGAGCGAAAAATCTTGAAATTCAGGCTATACCTTTATTTTCAAACCATCTTTCAAATGGCATCATTTTTTTGAAAAAATTCCAAGTGTAAAATTTTAAAAATTCACGAAGTGCAAGGGGGTCAAACTGACCCAGATTTGAGATTTTTCAAAATTCAAAAAGCAATTTCGAGCAGTCCGCGAATCTATTTTGACTAAAAATGGTGTGGTTTGAAAGTTGACCTCATTGCTTTAATTTACATTTTTTTCCCAAATTTTTGAAGATCATTTGATACCGTTTCAAAGTAGAAAATCGACCAGGGGTCAAAATTCCAAATCTGACCCCTTGACATTTAAAAATCTCTATAAATTCAGTTGAAAAAGTGAAAATTATAAAAAAATATTATCTGAAAAGATAATTGAAAAAGGAATCTACTTGTCAAATTTCAACTTATTCTGATTCCAATTTTTATCAGAGAATTGGTCGTAATTTCGTGGTTTGCTGAAGAAGAAATAAAAAAACCCTAGAATTGCATGAACCCTAGGTTACATCTTTAGGGTTACACTCTAAAGACCATACATTTGGGCTAGACTAGACTTAATCAAGTCTAAGGGTTAGCCGGTGAGCTTGGTCACCTTGTGGGTCACTCACTATAAACCCCAATTGAAGAAAAATAGCTAAAATTAATTTTGAAACACGAAATCAACCCGAATTCATTGTCATACTACTGGATGTTTTCAATCTCTCTTGCCAAACCTAGTGACTAAGTCTGCAGGGTAGTGTCAAACAATCGTGGCTCGGGGATAACGGAACTGGAGGTGTGAGCCGAAGGAAGAACCTTCCCCTTAATTCCTCGTAACCAGACTAGCTGGGTTAGCTTGAGAGGCGGAAATAACTTTCAATCGGTTGCACTATGAATTTTTCTTCAAGAATTCGAACTTAAAATGAAAAATCTGGTCATCTGATCATAAGGACCATCTAATTGACAGGGCTTTAGCCTTGTCTGGCTTGGCTACACCAACCCAAGGGTTGGGTGGTGTATGCAAGGAAGGAGTCACTTAGACCTCGACTGGTTGGACCTTGGGAGCCGCTCTCAAGGAGGCGAGTCACCTCGCCAGGACCATCTTCTCCCCTACCCTCTTCTTCTATCTGCTTAGCCACAATGGCTAACCCTGGATCTGGACCTAATCAGGATCCAGAAGAGCTGGACCCACGAGCTTATCTAAGAGCCCGAGTCACTGAATCATCTCAACCTTGGGATCAGAACCCAAGGTGGTGAAGATGACTTTTCGCTTCGCCTGATCCTTCTCCTCGGGTTACCGAAATGGTTAACCCATATCCTAACCCTAGATATTATGACCCATACTAGCCGGTCCCTCAAAGGACCGCATCTTATAACCCAGGATATGGATTTCATACTCCTGCTTCTCACCCATGGAATATGGGTAGACGTAATTCACCCCCAAGAACCCCTGAAGAACTACCAGTGCATATGCAACTGCATTACAGGATACAGAGAGCTATAGCTAGCGCTAAGGAAAAGGCCGCATCCTATCTACACGAAATCCAAGCTATCACTAAGCCAAACCAAGGTCAAAGCTGGATTCTGTATCAACAAGCTGTGATGGAGCTCCTTTAGGGAACAATAGGGATAACAAGGCTAATTGGAAAAAATCAGGAAACTCAAGAACTACTGCTTTTGAGATATCAAGTGGAAAATAGCCTTAAAGACCTCGAAGAATCTGAAACGACTACGTCGGAAGAACACACAGGAGATTCTTGGGGGCAGACTCTCGAAATTGATTCAAGGGAAGAAGAATCCAGCTTGGATATGAGACAGGAATAGGAAATATTCAGAATGGGTTCGTTTGAGAACTCCATTCAGGAAACTGAGGAGGAAAGGACTGATATCTCCAGGATTGAGCCACAATTGGATTATCCTGAAGCCTAGGAGATACCTTTTGGGTTAGATAACCCAATCGTGATAAGGGAAGTAGATCCATTTGAGGATATGGATCTTGGGGCAAACATTACATGTGACACTACTGATCAGCCTAAGCCACTTCCCATTGTAGGTGAACCTGTGCTAGAGCCAACATCTTCTGATCTGCACTCTTCTTTCACCTACATCCCTAATTCGGATGCTAAAGATTCTGAGATGACACACTCTATCCTTGATCCTGACATCCGAAGACCAGAAGTAGCTATGGATGACTTAACCGAAGAAATAAATATGCTACCTAAGGCAAGAATTACTGAGGAGCCCAATGCATACGAGGGTGAAGCTTTGAGTAGAATGAGCTGGGGATGCACCTACCATCCTAGTCAATCCAATGGATGGCTAGACTCCGAGCCTGAAGAGTCAACCTCCGATGAATCAGAGATGAGTACTGATGAGGATGAAGTAATTTCTGATGAGGATTTCAGTGACCTCCCCACAGATCTTCTACTTTCATGGATACCTCCATATGATCCAAATCCTAGAGAGGGCATGATCTTTGATGTCAATTATCGTTATGAGGATCCCTATGACTCATATTCTAGTTCTGAGATACATTTTGATCTACTCCCTCAGCAACTTCCTGCTGAATTATGGGACATGATAAATCAGCTGAATCAACATCATGATCCCCCCACTGATTATCCTCTATTTTCCACCACCACTCCACACTTTCTTATAGCTAGACTTTTTGGAGTAGGGGTGCACAACCGGTTGGTTCGCATCTCCGGACCACTGATTCTAGAAGCATACGAGAACATCTTTCTCTTAATCTTGACCGGCTCCTATGCTAGAACTGATACATCTGATTGAGTTTTCGCCTAGCTGGAGGCGTTAAACTCAGCATCTACCCCACATTCTACCATCATCTATACATAACCATTTTTATACATAGCATATTTTTCTTTTAAGCATATTTCTTTTGCATAGTGCATATTGTCAGGTTGGCTGATGTTGAAAGTTAAAATTTCAGGAGCAATTCCAGGTGATTTCTACCCATTTACTCCCAACTGTACTTATGTTCTTTTATATTCATGCATGAGGACATGCAAGAACTTAGGCATGGGGGTAGATAAGACAAAATTGAAAATTTTTATGCCAACATTTAGGAAAACCTCGGAGCGGCATGTCAAACATACTTTAGGACGCTAAATAAAAGAACAACCGACTCTACCTCCAATGCTCACATTGGAGCTAGAAATCGTCTGCAATAGCCACTTCCGGCTCACTCTCTCACCTCTTGTTCCAAATTTAGGGTAAAGCTGAATGTAACCCGAAAGGGAAATTTCATAAAGTACGAATATAAGAGGTTACTTGTTTATAGCATATACATAGTGCATCCATGAATAAGATTATCTTATTAAGAGAATGCATTAGGGATTTTATTCTCTAGTTGATTCCTGTAATCTAGAATCTAGTATAATTTTTCACACACACGTAGAATTTGCAATGGATTCACGATGAAGGATGATAAACATCTTTAGTCTGTCAAGAAGAAGCAGTGCCTCTTCTCCCGAACCGCTGGACAGTGTTCTGGGAGTCAGGCAGATTTTCCCCCAAAAATTCACCAAATAGTGTGAGATGAGAGTAGAGTGTACTGGTGCTCTAAGATTAGTGCAAGGAATCTGGAATCCTAGATAATTAGGTGATGATACTTAGAGATAAGGCATAGTTTTTGCTCTCAGTTCTTGCGTATACATTTTGTGTGAATTTTGAGAGCCACCAAATAAGGTAAATACGCAGAGAGCGAGTTTGCATAAAACTAGGGCGAAAGTGGATGGTTACGACCATTCTTTACGGAATCCTCGGCTGAAGGAGAGTATTGATGTCAAGGTCAGAAATACCCCGTCCTACCCGTCTCTCCCGGTGCCGTGAGTAGGCACTTCCACCAAATAAGCCATCCAATGTCTCTTGAGAACCACCAATCCCTAATAATGCCTCCTCAATAAAGTTTATGGATGTGTGCTAGTTGTGTTGTGTTGAAGAAAAAAAAAGGAAAAAAAATGATGAAAAGAAAGAAAAATTGAAAAAAAAATTAGAAAAAGAAGAAAAAGCAAAGAAAAAAAGAGTGAATATTTAGTGTTTATTTCAGTTGCATTAAGGCAATACCACCAAATAAATTTGAGATCCACCAAATATGGCCTTAACCCACCTTTCTTATGTTTCTGACCGCCAGAATACTGGATGGGGAATTCTGACTTAGTGTTAGAGTTTTGGGAACTCAATTAAAGTATTAATGCCAAGTGAGACCACCAAATACAGGTCATATGTGTGAATCTGGTGAGATTGTGAGCTCTAAAAAAGAAAAGAATAAAAAAAGAAAAAGAAAAAAAGAGAGAAAGAGAGAATCAATATAAAGGAACCAGAAGAGAGCATAGTTTTTCTCGTCTTTCTCTGAGTTGAGTTACTTGAAAATCCGAGAATCTAGATTCTGAAGTATTAATCTCTATGTAGCACCAAGTGAGAGTGAGCCACCAAATAAACACCCGTATCCCTCAGACATTCTCTACCCAAGCTTAAAGCCAGGGTGGAATTCAAAGAATATCTTGAATACCCCGAGGGAAGAAGTCTGCCTATCCTGCAAAATTTTTACTAGGGGTCAAGTATAGGCTTTAGAGGTGAACTAGTTTTTCACTCGAATCCGTTGCAAAAGCTACATAGCAACACTTTCACGATTGTCTGGATTTCTAGAGCATAGGATGAAAATAAAAAGGAGAAAAATCTCTAGGCATACACTTGATAAAATAATCAATCCCTTAGGGACCCTTCTGGGAATAATTTAGTCTCACATTTGCTAGGGACTAGCAAGATTTAGGCATGGGGGTATGATTGCGCAGCAATAGGTCTTAATTGACCTAAATTAGACTAGGACCTAGCATAAGTTAGGGTAACTCATGCATGCATAAGCATTACTAGCATCTTTACTGCTTTCTTTTAGCTATGCATAAAATAACGCTATAATGTACTGATTAGGTGCATTATGTCAATTACAGGTAATAAGCTGATCAGAAGCTAAATCTGAAGCTGGATCTAAAGCTGAATCTGAAGAATAAAGAATAACTAGTGTTGTAGTAGAGCTGGAGCGGAAGACCTAAATTAGATATAGTAGATAAAATGTAAGGGAGTTAAGGTATGATATTCTATTAAGTAGGAATAAAGCAATAAATTGTGAAGAACTTAGATCCATCCTAGCCCTAGGACAGCCTAGAAGCCTCCCTAAGCCTTAGCCACCCTTAGATTAGGTCACCGCACCCTAGGAAACCTTAAAACCCTAATTCCAATCTCTATCTGGACAACCAAATGAGTTATAGGATGTCCAGAACCCTTAGCCAACTCTCGCACACCTTAAACCCACTTCTACAGTGTTATTGGACGTCTAGACACTTGGTCAGACATCCAATTTCTGCAGAATACCCAAGACAGAACCTAGAAACCTTCCTGACTCTAGTTAGATGTCCAAACTTGAAGTCTAGACTTCTGATTTTTCACTATAAGTCGTCTGACACTTTTATTGGGCATCTAGAACTGCTCTCCAATTCCTATTTTGGAATTCAAGCCTTGATCTTGAGTTCTTAGCTCCCTAAACCCAATTTTAACCCCCTAGAAACCTAAATTAAGGTGCCCTAACCCTAGTACACCATCTTTAAACCTTCCTAAGAACCTAATTAGGTTCTCATTAAGCCTAATTGACTTAGATTATAGTCAATCTTATCAGCCTGCTCAATTGGACTCATTGAATCCAATTGAGCTAAAATCTCAACCCATACAAGTCCAATTGGACTCAGTAAGAGTCCAATTGACCTAAGCCCAACCTAATTGAGCAATTTCACTCTCAATTAGGTTCACACTCATTCAATTAAATTTGTGTTAAGTTTAATTGCATTTCTCCCATAGCAATTAGGGTTTGCAACCCTAATTTAAGACCTACACTAACCCAAACCCCTTAGGACCTAACCTAGACCACTTAGCCACATAGGGCACGGCCACACACACACACCCATTCACGCACTCCCACACCACCTAGAGTGTTCTAGGTTCTTCCAAAGGTGGCGCCACTCTTGGTTGCTAAAATTAGCAACCAAGAGACATTCAAATTGTAGATCCACAAATGGTGGATCTAAAAACCATCTTCTCTCTCCTTGGCTGGCCACTCTTGGAGCCCTCTCTAGAGAGTTCCACACTTCTCTGGAGAGTCTCCCTTAGGTCTATAAAAAGACCTAAGGGGTGGCCATTTGCACCCATTCACTCTTGGCTTCCATTTATCTTAACTACATTCCACCTCTACTCCACCTCCACGAGTAGCTTCACCATGGCCACCACCATCTCCATGCCAAGATGTTGGATCACCTCCTCAACCTCTCTCCAAGGGCCAGCCTAAGCACCATTGGCTGCCCCTCCTTCTCCTCTCAACCAACTCAAAGGCCATCGGAGCCCACCTCCGAATGCCCTTATTTTTGTTAGATTAGTAGCTTAGTTCTTCATAGTTTACGTGCTTTATTTACTGCTTAGAAGTGTAGCTCTATATTCTCCCCAAATGATGCATGCATAATCCCCCGTAGATTCATGTATGCGATCATTTTCTACTAGCGAGATTTATGCTTCCAAGCATTCTTCTATAAGCTTTCCAGGAGTTTCCTATTGTAAACACCATGATGAATCAATGAAAGATCTTTTTCTATATATATACATCTATGTCTTGAGAATCACCATGAGCTTATTGCGATATATTTTGTGTGATTAAAGTTGCCTGCTTTTAATTATTATCTGTTGCAACTAGCATGTCGGTACCTGAAAATATCGAGGATCTAACTATTAACGCATTTTCCGTAAACAGCCACCACATAACTAGAATCGTGAGTACTGAAACTCACACTTTCACATTTGTCATCTATCTAACACATGCGCATGTAATTAGGGTTCATAATGAAAGTGGCCGAACATTGATCTGACGATTAGAAACCGACGTGCAATTTTAAGCAAGTAGAGTGAGTGAGATCGATTTCAAATTTGCATTTCCATAAACGCCTCCTAGAGACGAACGATCAGGACTCCAAGTCTTGTTATCTTTATAAATTATTTTTGATGAGCGTTTTCGCACACTATACTACAATGAAATCTTTGTTTTCAAAGCACGCACGAGAATAGCCCTCTGTTACATAGCATAGTGCAAGCACACGAGCGTGCCCGAGTGACAAGGAGTGCGCGATGCATGCACCAGCGGAGCATGAGCAGCGGGGGATCTTCAGCGACGTGGGCCTTTAGTGACGCTTGCAACTATCACTAATGGTCTACGCATGCCAGCAAGAGAAATTGAAGGCCGGATCTTCAGCGACAGCTACAAGAATCTATAGCGATGTTTACAGACGTTAGTAATGACCTAAATGCGAATTTGTTCTTCCTCCACTATAAAATGACCTATCCACCATCATTTCAAACCATCTCTTCCTTTCTTCCTCTCACCACCTCCAAGTCTCTAGAGAGAGCTTGTCCCAAGCCTGGGATGCTCCTCTAGAGTAGAAAATCAAATAGTTTTCCCTCCTCTCATCCCCCTTCGTGGAGCATCCCGTGGCCGTCCTCTCACCGCCCATTGGGAAGAAGATCCTCACTACGATGCCATCCTGCCCCATCCTCCATCCTTCGGCTCTATCCTCCTTCATCCCGCTCCTCACCACCTTCCTGCAGGCAACATCAGAGCAAGTCATCCTCCGAGCAACCGTTGAGGGGGATTTCTCTCAACCTCTTTCTATCTTTTTTCCCTTTTGTAGTGTAGATTTTCCACTTTCGTAGTTGTAGCAACGTTTATAAATAGATGATTATTTCTCTCTCTCCCTCCTTCTCTCTCTTATATTTCTACATGTAGATAAAGTTTTCATCGACCTAATCTCTTGCTCGATAAAAATACCAAAAAATTAGAAAAGATAAAAACAACAAAAGAAATAAAGTGAAACGTAGATTTTTCAAAACCAAATGTTCGCCTCCCAGTGTTCAACTCGGGACTCACTTTTCGAGTTTTGAATATAAATTTTATCTGTAGAGGCATTTTACGAGCTACGACGATGGGTCCCCCAAACCCTAATTTTAATTTGCAAAACTCACCCACATCAGCAGGGAGCAAGAATGGAAATCTCAAACCACTAATCATAATATAAGAAATGATATGTGATTGTACAGCAATCATAGCTCGTAATTGACCTAAATTAGGCCAAGATTTAGCATAAGTTAGGATAATTCATGCATGCATAAGCATTATTTACATCTTTACGGCTTCCTTTTAGCTATGCATAAAATAATGCTATAATGTGCTGATTAGGTGCATTATGTCAATTACAGGTAATAAGCTGACCAAAAGGTAGATCCAAAGCTGGATCTGAAGAATAAATAATAACTGGAGTTGCAGCAGAGCTGGAGCAGAAGACCTAGAATAAGATGTAGTAGACAATAATGTAAGGGGTTGAAGTATGCTATTCTATTTAAGTTGGAATAAAGCAGTAAATTATGAAGAACTTAGGACCATCCCAGCCCTAGGATAGCCTAGAAGCTTCCCCAAGCCTTAGGCAACCTTAGATTTGGTCACCACACCCCAGGAAACCTTAAAACCCTAATTCTAGCCTCTATATGGATGTCCAGATAAGTTATAGGATGTCCAGAACCCATAGTCAACTCCTGCACACCTTAAACCCACTTCTGCAGTGTTATTAGACGTCCAGACACTTGGTCAAATGTTCAATTTCTACAGAATAGCCAAGATAGAACCTAGCATCCCTCCTAACTCTGATTGGACGCCCAGACAACAAGTCTGGACTTCTGATTTTTCACTATAAGACGTCTGACACTATTATTGGATGTCCAGAACTGTCCTCCAGACCCTGTTTTGAGATTCAAGCCTTGATCTTGGATCTCTAGGTCCCTAAACCCAATTTCAACCCTATAGGAACCTAAATTAAGGTGCCCTAACCCTAGTACATCACCTCTAGACCTCCCTACGGACCTAATTAGGCCATCACTAAACCTAATTGACTTGGATATTTGTCAATTCCATCAGCTTATTCAATTAGACTCATTGAGTCTGATCTCAGCACACACTATCCAATTGGACCCAGTGAGAGTCCAATTGACCTAGACCTGACTTAATTGAGTTATTTTACTCTCAATTAAGTTTTCACACACCCAATTAAACTTGTATTAAGCTTAATTGCACTTTACCTTAGTGAATTCAGGTTTACTACCCTAATTTGAGACCTACCTTGACCTAAACCCACTAAAACCTAACCTAATCAACCTAGCCACCTAAGTTTCGACCCACACACACCATCCACATGAAAAATACCTAGCCTAGAGTTATCTAGAACTCTCTACCATGTGTTGTTTCCTTGGTTGCTAAAATTAGCAACCAAGAGCCATTCAATTTTTAGATCCACATTTGGTGGATCTGAAAACCACCGTCCATCTTCTCTCTCTCACTCTCCCATGAGTTTCCACCACAGGCCTCTCTAGAGAATTCCATAATTTAGGTCTATTAAAAGACCTAAGGGGTGGCCATTTGCACCCATCCACTCTTGGTTCCATTTAACTTAGTTTCATTCCACATCCACTCCACCTCCATGTCCACGAGTAGCTTCACCATGGCCACCACCACCTCCACGCCAAGATGCTGGATCACCTCTCCAACCTCTCTCCAAGGGATGGCCTAAGCACCATTGGCTACCCCTACTTCTCCTCTCAACCAACTCAAAGGCCATCAGAGCCCACCTCCCAATGCCCTTATTTCTGCTAGATTAGATTATAGTTCTTCTTAGATTTAAATGCTTTATTTACTGCTTAATAGTGTAGTTCCTTACTTCACCCCCAATGATGCATGTAAGTCCTCCCATAAATTCTTATATGCAGTCGTTTTCTGGTAGCGAGCAATTTTATTTCCCTGTACAAGCATTCCTCTACTTGTGCTCTGCAACTCTGATATCATCATCATCTTTTATATATATAAATATATATGTTGAAAATCACCATGTGCCTAGTTATCATCTTTTGGTGTGATTGAAGTTGCATGTTTTAATTACTATCTTTTGGCAACTAGCATGTCGTACATCAATATGTAAATCACCATAAACCGGCATGAGGTTTTAAACAAGTAGAGCGAAAGAGATCGATTTCAAATCTGCATTTCCATTAATGCCTCCCAGAGATGAACGACTGGGACTCCAAGTCTTGTTATCTTTATAAATATTTTTGTTGATCGTATTGTGCACAATACTACGATGCTTTTTCTTATCAAACACACGCTTTACAAAACCTAAACAAATGGTGCTGTTGCCGAGGAGGCAATGTCATTTTTTATTTTCATCTTTTGAGCAATCACTGACAAATCCTTCTCTGCTTGTCTTTTGATGTGCAGGAAAATAGGAAAAATAGGAATCTATGCACGCAACGATTGCATATTAAAACATAAATCAGGTGCACATCTCATCTTAGATTAGGATTTCCCTTTCTGAACCCTAGGTTAAATTTATTTGAAAAAAAATAAAAAAATCCTATTTATTTTCGTGAAAAAGAAAAAAAATCAAAGCAAAAAAAATTCTAGGTAGTAAGATTAGGTTTCCTTTTTAATCCTAGGTTAGTTTTGAAAAAACAAAAAAAAATGAAAATCCTTTGAAGAAAAAATCCTTCTTGAAAAAAAAATTAAAAATTTTCTTTTGAAAAAAAAATTTGGTGGAAAGTTTGAATTTTCAACTCAAACACCTTTTAAAAGCTTTCCCACCACCCTCTGATTTTCAGTCAGACTTCAAATTCTGATTTAAAAATTCAATTGCCGAAAAATTAGAGAACAAAAATTCTGAAATTCGGGCTAGACCTTCATTTTCAAACCATCTTTCAAACAACACCGTTTATTTAAAAAAATTCTAAGTACAAAATTTTTAAAAATTTGTGAACTGCAAGGGGTCAAACCGACCCAGATTTGAAAATTTTCAAAATTCCAAAAGCAATTTCAAGCAATCCGCGAATCTATTTTGACTAAAAATGATGGAGTTTGAAAGCTGATCTCATTAGCTTTAATTTCCATATTTTTCATGAATTTTTGAAAGTTATTTGATGCTGTTTCAATTTGAAAAATCAACCAGGGGTCAAAATTCTAAATCTGACCCTCTAACATTCAAAAATCTCTAGAAATTCGGTTGAAATAGTAAAAATTACAAAAAAATATTCTCTGAAAAGAGAATTGAAAAAGGAATCTACTTGCAAAATTTCAACTTATTTAAATTCCAATTTTTTCTAGAGAAGTATTTTTATTTCATGGTCTACTAAAAAGAGCCTTACAATTGCATGAACCCTAGGTTACATCTTTTGGGTTACACTCTAGAGACCATACATTTGAGCTAGACTAGACTTAATCAAGTCTAAGGTTTTGTCGGTGAGCTTGATCACCTTGTGGGTCACTTACCATAAACCCCAATTGAAGAAAAAGGGCTAAAATTAATTTTAAAACACAAAATTAACCTGAATTCCTTGTCATACTACTGGGTGTTTTCAATCTCTCTTGCCAAACCTAGTGACTAAGTCTGCGGGGTAGTGTTAAATGACTGCAGCTAAGGGGTAATGGAACAAGAGGCATAAGCCAAAGGAAGAACCTTCCCCTTAGTCCCCTCCTAACCAGACTGGATGGGTTAGCTTGAGAGGCCGAAATCACTTTCAGGCAGTTGCACGATGAATTTTTCTTTAGGAATTCGAACTTAAAATGAAAAATCCATTCACCCGATCTTAAGGACCATCTGATTGACAGGGCCTTAGCCTTGTTGGGCTTGGCTACACCAACCTAAGGGTTGGGTGGTGTATGCAAGGAAGGAGGTCACTTAGACCTCAACTGGTTGGACCTTGGGAGCCACTCCCAAGGAGGCGAGTCACCTCGCCAAGACCATCTTCTCCCCCCACTTCTTCTACTCCCTTAGCAGCAATGGCTAATCATAGACCTAGACCGGGGTCAAGATGCTAGTAATTTGGACCCGATGGCTCATTTGGAGGCCCGGGTTGTTGAATCTGAGGAGCAGCATCAGCAGCGCATGGACCGTATCTTGACGACGCTTGACAGAATGCAGCATCCACCATGAGGAAAACAACTTTGATATTTCTATGATCCAGCCGCACCAATCATCGCACCATTAGTTCAGAATCCCATAGGCGGAGACTCATTTGAGCTCAAGCCTAATGTGATCGGTTTGATCAGCAGTCATTTTTATGGAAACTCAAGCGAAGATCCATTCCAGCACTTAAAGGACCTGAGTCGACTCATAGAAATGATTCGACCCAGGAATGTTGATCTTGGGATTGTTCTAATGAAGCTTTTCCCATTTTCTCTGAGGGACAAAGCTTCATACTGGTTCAAGACCATTGGGAAGCCAATTGGAACCTGGCCGGAATTACGACGTGAATTCCTGCAAAAGTTCTTCCCTATCAGTCGAATGAACGCGATGAGGCATGCTATCACGACTTTCTCCCAAGGAGCTGGGGAGAAGTTGCATGATGCCTGGGACCGATTTCACAACCTTCTTCGGAAATGCCCGCACCATGGTATACCCAGATGGCACCTAGCTCAGATCTTTTACTGTGGGCTAGATGACACACATCAGTAACTAGCTGATGCATCTAGTGGCTGGAATTTCCTCGCGAAAGATGAGAACAATGCATTTGAGTTGTTCGAATCTTTGGCACAGAACTCGATGAATGCTGCGTCCATGAACCAGTTCCAGTAGCTTGGTCAGCAGTAGGTTGGTGTCCATGAGGCTCACACCGAGTCTATTCGAGCTGACATGGATATCATCGTCAAGTAGCTGGATTGAATAAACCTAATCGAGAAAAATATTGACCAAATTAGTTAGGGTCAATCTGACATGAACTCTGCCGCTTCAAGACCCACCACATAGGCAGCGGGTCCTGATTTTTCTCACAATTCGCCATAGGCGGGTTCGACTCCTTCATCTCAGGAGCCACCTATGGTAGATAAGGGTAAGAGGCCACCTGACCCTAAGATTCTTGTCCCTTTTCCCAAGGCTCTGATGCGAAATGTAGTACGGAAGGACACACGGAATTTTGAGGACCTGAAGTCAATGTTCAAGGAAGTACATATTCAGGTCCCCCTCCTCAAGGCAATTGATCACATCCCCGCTGTCGCTAGGTTCTTCAAGGACTACTGTACCCCGAAGCGACAGCCTAGAATTGGACGACAGGTGGTACTGTCAAAAGAAGCTAGTGTCGTGATTCTAGCTAACTTACCATCGAAAAAGAAAGACCCTGGTACCCCACTCATATCCTGCTTCTTGTAGGATTCTCCATTTGATTGGGCCCTTCTAGATTTGGGTTCATCCATCAACCTAACTCCCACTGCCGTATTTGATCGATTTCGATTTGGGGAGTTAAAGCCTACCTCGGTCACGATTTAGCTGGCTGATAGATTAGTAAAAACACCAAGGGGGGTGGTTGAGAACGTGATCGTAAAAGTCCGCAGATTCTGCTTTCCAACAGATATTTTCGTTCTCGATATGGAGGTTCCTCCTAATCTCTGAGATGCACCAATCATTTTAGGTCGCCCATTTCTAGCGACAGCTCGAGCAAACATTGATTATGCATTCGGGTGTATGGAGATAGCCCTAGGTAATGAGCGACTTCGACTTGACATATTCAGGGCATCAAGGAATTTTGACTGTGATTGCATAGAGGAGGATGGTGAAGACGAAGATTCGGCATACTGTGGTAACATTGGGCTCCTTTGTGACGACCCAATGTCTCATTCATCCACATTATCAGGGTTCTTGGACCTCAATCCACATGAGACTGAGACCACTGCACTGCACATATCTCCCCAAGGATTCAATTGTTTAGGGTGTGTTTCTGACCACAGCACCCCTGAATCTAGCTATCCTGATTCGTACACTACTAGATCGCCCCTTTTGTTACAAGAAAATGTGACCACAACTAACGGGTTTCTTGTTAGCACAGTCACAACCGACTATCTCACAAGTCGCAAATCAGCGGGAATTCACACGCATCCGAATCATTAGATTTCCACCTTCGAGTCTGCTCCTCATATTCCCATCTCTGACTCTGACCCACCCGTGATTGAATTGAAGCCCTTACCTGACTCACTTAAGTATGAGTTCTTGGGTGAAAGTGAGACATACCTTGTCATTATTAGTGCCCACTTAACCCAAGAATAGGAGCATCAATTGATTTCTACGCTACAAGACCATAGGGCTGCTATAGGGTGGAACATTGCTGATCTCCGCGGTATTCGCCCCTCGTTTTGCACTCATCACATTTACACAAATGAAGAGGTGAAACCTTCGAGAAAACCTCAAAGAAGGCTAAACTTGAATATGGTAGAGGTTGTTAAGAAGGAGATCATCAAATGGTTGGATGTACGTATTGTATACCCAATCTCTAACAGCCAATGGGTGAGTCTGATCCAAATAGTGCCAAAGAAAGCAGGACTCACCGTATTGAAAAATGATAAAGGAGAATCCATCCCGACCTGCACTGTGACATCTTGGCAGGTCTGCATCGACTATAGGAAACTGAACATGGCTACCCAGAAGGATCACTTTCCTTTGCCTTTCATTGATCAAATCTTGGAACGGTTAGCCGGACGCAGTTTATTTTGCTTTCTGGATGGATACTCCGGGTATAATCAAGTAGCGATTTGCCTAGAAGATCAAGACAAGACCACATTCACTTGCCCCTTTGGAACATTCGCTTTCAAGCGGATTCCCTTTGGCCTCTACAATGCACCAGCAACATTTCAGCATTGTATGATGGCCATCTTCTCTGACATGATTGGGGACTATGTGGAGGTGTTCATGGATGACTTCTCCGTTTTTGGAGATGATTTCGCATCTTGTCTTGATAACCTCACCAAAATCCTGAAACGGTGTATTGAAGTAAACCTAGTACTATCCTAGGAGAAAAGCCATTTCATGGTGAGGGATGGCATGGTACTAGGGCACAGGATCTCTAAAAATGGACTCGAGGTCAATCGAGCTAAATCTGAGATTATTTCCCACTTATCCCCACCAAGCTCAGTCAAGCAAATCAGATCATTCTTGGGTCACGTCAACTTCTATCGGAGATTTATACGCGATTTCTCAAAAATTGCACGACCTTTGACGAATCTCCTTGTTGTCGATGCCCCATTCGAATTCGACACCTCGTGTCTCAGCACCTTTGAAACTTTATGAAGCTCTGTCTGTGATTCCCCAATTCTCCAACCACCTGACCTGTCGCTTGATTTCGAGATGATGTGCGATGCTTCTAATTTCGCTGTTGGTGCTATTTTAGGCCAACGTCGAGAGAAACAACCTGTTGTCATATACTATGCTAACAAGATGCTAAATGAGGCTCAATGCAATTATACTGTCACCAAGAAAGAACTGCTAGCAGTAGTATTCGGGTTGGAGAAATTCAGATCTTATTTATCAGGGTCCAAAGTTATCATCTTCACTGACCACTCTGCCCTCCGGCATTTGTTGGTAAAGAAGGATGCCAAACCCCAGCTTATCAGATGGATCCTTCTATTGCACGAATTTGATATTGAAATCCGTGACAAAGCCGGAAAGTAGAATGTTGTGGCAGATCACCTATCCAGACTAGACCCATCCCACATTCCTTATTCCCTGCCTATCCACAACCAATTTCCGGATGAATCCCTTTTGGCAGTTCACTTTGTCGAGTTCCCCTGGTATGCAGATATCGCAAACTATCTTGCCGCAAGCAAGATTCCCGCGAACCTATCCAAGGACCAAAAAGTCAAATTTAATGCAAAGGCCAAATTTTACCTCTGGGATGACCGACTACTCTTCTGCATTTGAGTGGATCAGATTATTCGAAGATGCATCCCAGATTCTGAGATCCCTAGTGTGTTATCTTTCTGCCACATGATTCTTGTGGTGGTCATTTCTCAAGATGGAAAACTGCTGCAAAAATTTTGCAGTCGGGATTTTTCTGGCCAACTATTTTCAGAGATACATACAAATATGCTAGCACTGCAAACGATGCCAATCGGTTGGTTCTATGACCAGGAGAGACATGATGACACTCCAACCCATCATGGTTGTAGAAGTGTTCAACGTCTGGGGCATCGATTTTATGGGCCCTTTTCCGAACTCGCATGGCTTCGAGGACATATTACTAGCTGTTGACTATGTCTCGAAGTGGGTCGAGGCCATCCTAGCAAGACGGGCTGATCATAAGACCGTCAATTCTTTCGTACGGGAATACATCTTCACTAGATTTGGAATACCCCGCACTCTAATTAGCGACGGGGGAAGCCACTTCATCCACTCCCACTTCAGGTCATTATTAAAGAAATCCGGGGTACATCACCGTATAGCCACCCGTATCACCCGCAGACCACTGGGCAGGCTGAAGTGTCTAATTGTCAGATCAAGCTGATTCTCCATAAGACGGTTAGACTAGACAGGAAGGACTAGTCTGATAAATTAGTTGATGCACTCTGGGCATATTGGACCGCGTACAAGGCCCTACTCGGAATGTCACGATATCGTCTAGTATATGACAAGGCCTATCACCTTCCTATAGAGTTGGAACACCGCGCCTTTTGGGCGGTGCGAAAATGTAACCTTGACCTCGGTGCAGGAGGTCAAGAACGGAAACTCTAGCTCAGCAAATTAGAAGAGATCCGGTGAGAGGCCTATGAGAACGCATTGATATACAAGGACAAGACCAAGGACTTTCATGACTGCCACATCCGAAGAAAAACATTCACACCCAACTAGCAAGTCTAGTTGTTTGATTCACAACTGAAACTTTTTTCAGGGAAGCTTAAGTCCAAGTGGACTGGCCCATATGTTGTGATTCACCCATATCCTAATGGGGCAGTCCAAATCAGGGACCCAAAATCTGGGCATGTATCTACGGTAAATGGCCAGCACCTCAAGCCATTCATGGCCCAACAACCTCCTCCAGCCGACGAACTCATTCATCTTATTGAGGATATCTGAGTAAGTTCTCGCCCAACTGGAGGAGTTAAACTCAGCACGTATAGATAGCATATCCCACATTCTACCATCATCTATACATAACCATTTTTATACATAGCATATTTTTCTTTTAAGCATATTTCTTTTGCATATTGCATATTGTCAGGTTGGCCGATGCTGAAAGTTAAAATTTCAAGAGCAATTCCAGGTGATTTCTACCCATTTACACCCAGCTGTACTTATGTTCTTTTATATTCATGCATGACGATATGCAAGAACTTAGGCATGGGGGGGTAGATATGACAAAATTGAAAATTTTTATGACAACATTTAGGAAAACCTCGGAGTTGCAGGTCAAATGTACTTTAGGACCCTAAATGAAAGAACAACCGACTCCACCTCCAATGCTCGCATTGGAGCTAAAAATCGTCTGCAACAGCCACTTTCGACTCACCCACTCACCTTTTGTCCTAAATCTAGGGTCAAGCTGATTGTAACTCGAAAGGGAAAATTTCATGAAGTACGAATATAAGAGGTTACTTGTTTATAGTGTATATACATAGTGCATCCATGAATAAGATTTTCTTATTAAGAGAATGCATTAGGGATTTTATCCTCTAGTTGATTCCTGTAATCTAGAATCCATTATAATTTTTCACACACACGTAGAATCTGCAATGGATTTACGGTGAAGGATGATAAACATCTTTAGTCTGTCGAGAAGAAGCAGTGCCTCTTCTCCCGAACAGCTGGACAGTGTTTTGGGAGTCAGGCAGATTTTCTCCTAAAAATCCACCAAATAATGTAAGATGAGAGTAGAGTGTACTGGTGCTCTAAGATTAGTGCAAGGAATCTGGAATACTAGATAATTAGGTGATGATACTCAGAGATAAGGCATAGTTTTCACTCTCGGTTCCTGCGTATACATTTTACTTAAATTTTGAGAGCCACCAAATAAGGCAAATACACGGAGAGCGAGTTTTCATAAAATTAGAGCTAAGGTGGATGGTTACAACCATTCTTTACGGAATCCTCGACTAAAGGAGGGTATTGATGTCAAGGTCAGAAATACACCGTTCTATCTGTCTCTCCCGGTGCCGTGAGTAGGCACATCCCCCAAATAAGCCACCCAATGTCTCTTGAGTACCATCAATCCCTAATAATGCCTCTTCAATAAAATTCATGAATGTGTTGCTAGATTGTGTTGAGCTAGAAAAATTATATATGAAAAAAAAATAGAGAGAATGAAAAAATGAGAAAATGAGAAAAAGAAAAAAATGAAAAATGAGAAAAAGAGAAAAAGGAAAAAAGAAAAAAAGAAAAAAAGAGAAAAAAAAGGAAAAGAACAAAAAAAGAGAAGAAAAGAGCAGAAAAAGAGTTTGTGAATATTTAGTGTTTATTTCATTTGCATTGAGACATTACCACCAAATAAATTTGAGATCCACCAAATATGGCCTTAACCCACCTTTCTTGTGTTTTTGATCGCCCGAATACTAGCTAAGGAATTTTGACTTAGTGTTAGAGTTATGGAAACTCAATTAAAGTATTAATGCCAAGTAAGACCACCAAATACGGATCATACGTGAGAATCTAGTGAGATTGTGAGCTCTAAGGAAAAAAAAATAGAGAGAAAAAGGAGAATGAATACAACGGAACCAGAAAAGAGCATAGTTTTTCTCATCTTTCTCTGAGTTGAGTTACGTAATAATTTGGGAATCAAGATTCTATAGTACTAATCTCTATGTAGCACCAGTCGAGAATGAGCCACCAAATATATAATATTTTCCCTCTAAGATTCTCTACCTAAGCTTAAAGATGGGTGGAATTCATAGAATATTTTGAATATCCCGAGGGAAGAAGTCTACCTATCCCACTAGAATTTTTACTAGGGATCAAGTACTGTCTTTAGAGGTGAATTAGTTTTTCACTCGAATCCGTTACAAAAGCTACGTAGCTGCACTTTAACGATTGTCTAGATTTCTAAAGCATAGGATGAAAACACAAAAGAGAAAAATCTCTAAGCATACAATTGATAAAATAATCAATCCCTTAGGGACCCTTCTATGAATAACTTAGTCTTGCATTTACTAGGGACTAACAAGATTTAGGCATGGGGGTATGATTTCGTAGCAATCATAGGTCTTAATTGACCTAAATTAGGCCAGGACTTAGCATAAGTTAGGATAATTCATGCAAGCATAAGCATTATTTGAATCTTTACTGCTTTCTTTTAGCTATGCATAAAATAATGCTATAATGTGCTGATTAGGTGCATTATGTCAATTACAGGTAATAAGCTGACCAGAAGGTAGATCTAAAGCTGGACTGAAGAATAAAGAATAACTGAAGTTGCAGTAGAGCTGGAGGAGAAGACCTAGAATAAGATGTAGTAGATAATAATGTAAGGGGTTGAGGTCTGCTATTCTATTTAAGTAGGAATAAAGCAGTAAATTATGAAGAACTTAGGACCATCCTACCCCTAGGATAGCCTAGAAGCTTCCCCAAGCCTTAGCCACCCTTAGATTAGGTCACCACACCTTAGAAAACCTTAAAACCCTAATTCTAGCCTCTATCTGGCTATCCAAACAAGTTATAGGACATCCAGAACCCTTAGCCAACTCCCACACACCTTAAACCCACTTATGCAATATTATTGGACGTCCGACACTCGGTCAGACATCCAATTTCTACAGAATAGCCAAGATAGAACCTAGAATCCCTCCTAACAATGATTGGACGTGCAGACAAGTCTGGACTTCTGATTTTTCACTATAAGACGTCTGACACTATTATTGGACATCCAGAACTGCCCACCAAACCCTATTTTGAGATTTAAGCCTTGATCTTGGATCTCTAGGTCCCTAAACCCAATTCCAACCCCATAAGAACCTAAATTAAGGTACCCTAACCCTAGTACATCACCTCTAGACCTCCCTACGGACCTAATTAGATCCTCACTAAACCTAATTGACTTGGATCTTAGTTAATTCCATCAGCCTATTCAATTGGACTCATTGAGTCCAATTGAGCCCTGATCTCAGCACACACTATCCAATTGGACTCAATGAGAGTCCAATTGACCTAGACATAACTTAATTGAGTTATTTTACTCTCAATTAAGTTTTCACACACCCAATTAAACTTGTATTAAGTTTAATTGCACTTTACCTTAGTGAATTCGAGTTTACAACCCTAATTTGAGACCTACCTTGAACTAAACCCACTAAAACCTAACCTAATCAACCTAGCCACCTAAGTTTCGACCCACGCACACCATCCACACAAAAAATACCTAGCCTAGAGTTCTCTGGAACTCTCTACCATGTGTTGTTGCCTTGGCTGCTAAAATTAGCAACCAAGAGCCATTCAATTTTTAGATCCACATTTGGTGGATCTGAAAACCACCGTCCATCCTCTCTCTCTAACTCTCCCATGAGTTTCCACCACAAGCCTCTTTAGAGAATTCCACAATTCTCTAGAGATCTTCCCTTAGGTCTATAAAAAGACCTAAGGGGTGGCCATTTGGACCCATCCACTCTTGGTTCCATTTAACTTAGTTTCATTCCACATCCACTCCACCTCCATGTCCACGAGTAGCTTCACCATGGCCACCACCACCTCCATGCCAAGATGCTGGATCACCTCTCCAACCTCTCTCCAAGGGTCGGCCTAAGAACCATTGGCTACCCCTACTTCTCCTCTCAACCAACTCAAAGGCCATCAGAGCCCACCTCCGAATGCCCTTATTTCTGCTAGATTAGATTATAGTTCTTAGATTTACATGCTTTATTTACTGCTTAATAGTATAGTTCCTTACTTCTCCCCCAATGATGCATGCAAAATCCTCCCATAGATTCATGTATGCAATCATTTTCTGGTAGCTAGTTTTATTTCCCTGTACAAGCATTCCTCTACCTGTGCTCTGCAACTCTGATATCATCATCACCTTTTATATATATAAATATATATGTTGAAAATCACCATGTGCCTAGTTATCATCTTTTGGTCTGATTGAAGTTGCATGTTTTAATTACTATCTTTTGGCAACTAGCATGTCGTACATCAATACGTAAATCACCATAAACCGGCACGAGATTTTAAACAAGTAGAACGAAAGAGATCAATTTAAAATCTACATTTCCATAAATGCCTCGTAGAGATGAATGACCCGGACTCCAAGTCTCGTTATCTTTATAAATATTTTTGTTGTTCGTATTATGCACTATACTACGATGCTTTTTCTTATCAAACACACGCTATACGAATCCCAAACAATATGCAATAGAAATCAATGAAATGCTCAAAATAATATTTCAATAAAGAACAGAGAGTTAGTGCAAAAAGATTGGGTTAAAATGGTGATTTGAATCACCAAATTAACCCTTAAATTTAAGCTCACAAATCAACTTAAATAAATCAGCAGTAATCTCAATCAATTATCTCAATTAAATACCTCCACAATAACCAGTATCAAGCCACAGCCTCAGACATCAATGTAAAGCCTCAAACGCCTTAAGAACTCAGTAGAACCAACACAATAGAGGCACAAGGCATAGCAGACAGAGGCACAAGGGCGACTCACAAAGCCCTCAAAGGCTAAGTGTAGAGAGAGGAAGAAGGCACAAATCCCAAGAAGAGCAAAACCCTCCCCCCTCTCTCTAATTCTCTTCCCTACCTCTCAGCTCAAACCCAGGTGAACAGTACTAGGTAATCAGGTATATGGTCGGAGATCCAGACCTGCCAGCATGGTGTAGCCAATGATGGTGCATGGGCTCGTGCGATGGGGACCCAACCTTCGTGTCATGGGCGAGGGGTCGATGTAAGCTTTTCCTTTTATATCGCGGTGGCAACTTCTTCATGCACGATGTGGGACTAATGTCCCTGCTGTTCTTCTCCTGCAGCTGCGGATAAAGGTCTCTCTAATTGAGGTTGAAGGGGACGCCTTCTCATATAATTGAAGACCTAGAGGGGAGCCTGGAAGTGTTCCACGACACTTGGTGGTAGCAGTGCAGATGAACTCAATCGGGAGATGGTGGACGAAGCCAGAGAAGGAGGTAGCGGTGACGACGCTCCAGCATAGACCTGAAAAGATGAATATGGTCTCTCGGCCCAGTCAGAAATGCTCAGGAGGATCGCCTAAGTGTGGTGAACGTGTTGGTGGTGGTTGCATGCAGTGAGGAGGTGTGTGTTGTGTGCGTGGCGAAGTCAAGGAAGGTGCGTAAAGGTGGTGGAGTTCGGTGGGGTGTTCTGGTGGTCAATAGCCCCAGTGATGTGAGTGCTTTTGGTCATGGGGATGCGACGATGCTTTTGGAAGTTGTGGCGAGGTGATTAGTGTTGTGCAGCGGGCGTGCGAGCTCGCCGGAGGTACGCCAACGCTGAGGAAGGCGGAGGTGGTACAAGCAGTGTGGTATGCAAACCTAAGTTTTAAGGGTGTAGGAAGAGTCAAGGGAAGGAGAAGAGTCTGGCACCAGAGACGAGAGCTCCAAAGAGGGAGACGGCGATGTCTGAAGGGGGAGGAGGCTCCTAGCAGGTATGGCGAGGAGAAGACAATGGAGAGGAAGAGTTTCCCTCTACCTATGGTATGTGGCAAAGGGCGAAGAAGCCAAAGAAGGAGGGTCACCGGAGCAAAGTGGAGTAGGCTAGAGGCCAAAGGAGAAGAAAGGCTTTTGGCCTTAAAATTTGCTAAGGAGCACGGCCTTGCAAAGGGGATCCTTTTAAAGGCCTCAGGAAGAGCTCCAAGCTTGGAAAGAAGCTTGAAGAGCTTGACATTTTAGGGGATAAGATCCCCCAAATTTCTATCATTCACCTAATCTGTGAGGCTCGAATTAGGGTTTGAGAGGCAGCGCAATTGATTAGGAAGGTCCTTAAGAACATTCCCTCCAAATTTGAAGGGATTCGGTTGAGAAATCAGAGCGGAATCTCTAATTGAAGGTCGGCTACTTTGGGTTCCCTCCGAAAATGGTGGCAGGGACCTCTTTGAAGAGAACAACGAGATGTTGGGGACCTTTTTGCAAGTATATTTGAAAGCTAGGGGTTTAAGTGAAAGAAATAGAGATTTGAAGGACTGAGATACAAACAAGGTCAAATGGACTCTAATTGAGCCCAAATTTTAGTACAAACCTAATTTGGACCCAAGGAATCTAATGGTAAAGTTAAATTCTAGTTTTTACCATGCTTGACTGGGCAATTTGCACCAAAACCCAAATTAAGTCATAATTCCATCTACGACTCTATTCAAGGTCAAAATGGGTTCAGATGGTCAAACTAAAAGTATCAGACCTCTTAAAAAATTTTCTATGAATTTTAGGAGGTTTAGATGAATTTTATCCTGAATGAAACCTCTTTTACTTAAGCAGGTCTGAAATTAGGGTTTTATGTGTTGTTACGATTCTTGAAATACGTGAAATCCTATTTCTAACAATGCTAACCGACTTTTTGGACTTTTAAGATCATTTGACCTTCATTTAACCCCTGAGTGATCCTGTGGTTAATATGTGTTTGAGATGTGCTATTAAAGTTATAAAACTAACCCTGATTTCCTATTTTCCTCTCAAATCAGAATAACATGGAATTATGACCCTCAAATGATTATATAGGAGCATTTATCCATCAATTCGGACTAAAAGTGGCCAGTTAGGACCTATGATGGTGTTCCCATTAAAGTGCAACCTAACAACATAAGAAGAATGTTCAAAATACCTGAATCTCATATAAGCATCATGGAAAAAATGATCGAGGTTGCTCTTAGACATCATTATGAGTATTACAAAACCTCAGATCTCTTTTGAAGCATTCAGGTTAATGTATTAGAAACAACAACCCTCATTGTGAACTATGTCCATTTGATGTTAACACGAATGATAAGTGCTACAACCCGGGATGCTCTCATGTCAGAATACATTGAATTAGAGAAACTACATAATACTGAGCATATGCAATGTTTTACAAATCCACCACCTTAGGAAAGATACTAAGATGACATTAAGAAACATAGGAATATGCTAAATCTGTTCAAACAAGCCATTGATCAAAAATACCCATATCTCCACTCAGAAACTGACAATGAATCTTGGGGCAATGTTGAGGATCAATATGATTTCCCAGAGCCTAGGTTCGAAAATGGAGGTCATTATTATGGACCCCCAACCCAAATGGAACCAGATTCAGATTTTGTATGGAATGACATACCTAATCAAAATGTGGGTTGGGTGGATCTATCTACAGGTGTTCTCGATTTTGAGCTAGCCATAGGTAGCTTTAAAGTTGGTCCATCTTGCCTAGATTATCCTAACACTTGTGATGAATTAGACTCAAAATATCTCAAGGATGTACCTCCTGCACCTTATCCTGTTAAGGTAGTCCTCAAGAATAATCCTAACATTCCAATAGAACTAAGTCCAAATTCAAGTGACCCAATCCTTACACCAAACCTAGAATCCAGATCTGAGCCTATTTAGGATGATCAAAAGGCCCAATGTGATGAGAATCAAATTTTAGATCTGAATTATGATTCTAGGCCTATATTTGATGATTATATCTCCCCAGACTCCTTAGAAGAATGAATTGATTTCTCAGAAGTCACACTGATTTATGATATAGAATTAGAGGAGTTAGAAGAGTTGAGATTTGATTGGATCTACCCTAAGTGTCCAGAACCTGAGCCTACGCCTAATAAGGACACCTTTCCAAGCTTGGAATCCGAAACCAGGTTAGACCAAAGTCAGATTGATAATTCCATGCATCATGATTTGTTCAGTGGTGGAAATCTCAATCTTGAATCAGGTTCAGGAGCTGATTGTTGCAAATTCTTCGATGATTTTGAATCATACTCTGCTTTTAGAGAACCATTGTTTCCAGATGATTACAAGAAGTTTACGACCTCAGTATCCATGATCCGCTCTTTGATTCTAATTCTGAGGCTGATGATTTAGAACTCGAAGCAACCACACCTCCAACTACAGAGCCTTTCAAAACTCAATCCCAACCCCAACCCACCACTGGAATCAATTTCTATTCTGACTCACCTCTTTCTGATCCGATTGAGCATGATTCACCATCGCAATTCGACCGGGAATCAGACACTGATCAGACCAACAATCACATCTTATCCTTCTCTAATCCCACTAGTAGGGTTCCTACATTTTCCAAAGATCCATTATCATTTGAGGACCCCTACGCTGATCAGGCTAAGATGATTCAACCAAACCCTAGATTCATATTTCTACATCTTTTTGAGCCACAAAGTATCTAGTGGGATTGATTGCATAGCAAAAATACACTAGTAAATATGCCATCTTGTGTTATTTCCCAGCATTACCCTTACATCTTATGTATCCCTACTAGCATTTGTAAATATACACCTGCATGCATTTATAAAGAGGGGAAGAGAGTGAGAATAAATGGCCATCCAATCCACTTCCATTATTAACATTTTCCTTGAGTGTGGCATTGCCATTTCACCATTTTTCATTTTTTTATTTATTTTCTTTTTTCTCTTTCTCATTTCACGCGACTGCAGGGCATGGTGCGTGCACCTCTCCTCACCACTCCTCCTGCCAATAGCATGGGGAAAGACGTAACCTCCCTCTTTGAAACACCATGCACTCCCCCTTGCTACAGAGGGGGCATCCCACAGACCCACCACCACCCTCAAACAATCGCTGGCCACCCTCCTTGCTTCTCCCTCTCCATACACAGTTCCTCTTCTCACAAGTTGAGAAGAGGCATACCGTGTGCAAGAGAAAGATCACAGTGGTCTCAGACCACCACTGTGAGTCCCACCACTGCCCAACTCCGTCATGAGCAAGTGGGCATGGTGGTTTCTTACTTCATTTTTTATTTGCATTTTTCTTTCTTTTTTTCATTTTGTTGCTCCGCCATTAATGCAAAGCTCCAAGCTCTAAAGCTCCAGCACCTCCGTGATTGCACCACAAAATACACCTCCAATTGTGTCGTCTTGTGCTATTTCCTAGCAGTACCAATGCATATTAGGTCTCCATAGTCGCATTGTAAAAATACACACATGCATGCATTTAATTGAGAGGGGAGGAGAATGAAATAAGTGGCCTTGCATTTAACATTTTCCTCAAGTGCATCTTTGCAAAATTCACCATCTTTTTATTTTTTATTTCTACTTAACTTTGAATTCTTCCCTCAGCTACATGGATGGATGGACCTTCCTCCTCGTGCCATTCCCTGCTCAGGCCCTTCCTTGTGGCAGCCTGCCCTGCATAGCCATGCTGAGGCATGCACAGCCAGGGCATGGTGGTGCATGCCTTCTTCTTTAAAAGAGCTTGGCTGCCTTCTTGCAAAGCAGCCTAGTCCTCCACGCCAAAAACCAACCACACAGCAGCTCCACTTCTTTTCTAGGCCACCGTCTCCTCCCCTCTCCCTCCATACGCAGGACCTCCTCCTCAGAGGAGCCCTACGGACAGGAGCACCTCATGGTGGTGCACAACCACCACCATGAGTCCACCACCGCCCATCTCTTCAAAGAGCCGGTGGGCATTGATAAACGCCAGTTTATCATCATTTTTATGCATTAAAACAAACTTAGCTCTTAGGATTTTGCTCTGCAAATGGGTTTTTGGGCTACATTTAGGCATCAATTAGGTTAGGCATGCATTGCACTTTTTATTATCTTTTTAATGTGTTTTTGTGAGTGTTAGGGATATGCAGATTGTTAGAACTCCAAAACCCTAGCACTCAGGAAGGCAACTGGTGAAGAAGAAGCTCAAACTAACTGGAACTCAGTTTGATCCAGCTCACCATAGCTGGATTCCAGCTCACTTGAACTAGGGTTAGCTCATCTTAGCTCCATTCAGCTCATCTCAGCTGAATGGCAGCTCAAGAGAGCTCATCTTAGCTCACCCTAGCTCAGGTCAGCTCAGATCCAGCTCAACTTAGCTAAGTCTAGCTCATCTCAGCTCCCATTAGTCCACAGGGAGCTCTAGCTAGCTCAGCTGAGTTGACTGGAGTTCACCCCAGCTCAGGTCTAGCTACATCCAGCTCTACTCAACTCCGGCCAGCTAAAGATGACTTCATTCCAGCTTAGGAAGCTCAAGTCCAGCTCCCGGGGACTCAGCTTAGCTCAACTCAGTTGAGCTAAGATACCTTAGCTGCCTCACCAGCTTGATCCTCCCCGGGAGCATTAGACCCAGCTCACCTCAGCTCCTTTTAGCAGAAGCCAGCTTGCTTTAGCTTGGCTTAGTAGCTAGCAAAGAACTAGCAAGCTAAGCTAGCTAAGGTAGCTCCTTCCAGCTCTCTTCAGCAGCCACCAGCTCTAGTGCAGCTCAAGATAAATACCTCCAACTCTTCTCCCTGAAAACCTTAGCTCCAAATGCCTCCAACTCTACTCCCTACTAGCTAAGCTAGCCAAGCTATTTAACTTAGCTAGTCCACCTCCATGGCACCAAAACCTACTACCCTACTACCTAAGCTCCAGCAAAAAGACCACCTACTCCTACTTTATTTTGGTGCCAACTATCCCTTCCATCACCACCCTACATCCACCATCAAAACCCATCTCCACCCTCCATTTTTTTCCCTCCAAAATTGCCTTCTAGAAGGTATTTTTGGAGGGAAAACCAAGGCACCTCTTCATTTCCCTCCCA